>OZ026530.1:63574438-64959438 GCA_964019695.1 Loripinus fragilis
AAGAACGAATCCTTTCAACATATGAAAGTTTTATGTCAGTGTCGTCATTGAGTCTTTGACCTGATGCACCCAGCATATCAACATATCGTGATTAGGTTTACAAACAGACACTGAGATTGTCGCAAACCATTCATGGTAAAACCCACTCTTTTAAAATGATTGATGATGTTTTAAAGTGATCATGAACAGGAGGCGGCTGTGAAATGCTAATTTTGAGTTTATATCATACGCGCAGTCTGATCAGAGCCTTAGCCTGTCGCTTGAATATTCTATGGCTGTTAAGCTACTGACTGTACATCATTTGGAGTTTCAAAGCTTAAAAGGGGGCTGCATAGGCTCGTCTGAGTCTACACTTGTCAAATTGCCACATTGTTGGAAATCTCATGCCGTGGCTCAAATTAAATTTGCTACGGCATTACGTATGATTTCTAATAAATATTTATCCGTCCTTCTCCTGGTGCCCGTCCCACTATGTAGCTGAGTATAATTTTGTGTTTTATCTGTCATGAGCCAAATGTCTTCTCGTGTTGCGGTTGAGGTATTTCGACATAGCCTATTGATTGAAATATAATGCCTTTACAATTGTTTTGTCAAGTCTGTGGGTATTCAGCCGAGAAAATACCTGGTGATTATGTCAATACTGTTGTTTTGTTTTATAGCTGTGAAAGGACGAGGACGAATATATAAATTGCGTACTTCAGGATCAATTTATTATAACCAAAGATAATATAATCATGGCGAATCCATTCAGTAAGTAGAAATGTTTCTTATTGATTTTGAATATAACCATGGAAAAAAAAACGAGATAGAAAAACAACAACTGACTTTGGGGTTTGCAAACAACAACGGTGTAGACCAGCCTGCGAGCAGCATCCGTACAGACTGATAAGTACCTTTGTTATTCTATTTTTGAAAAGTATCCTATACAAACTTGCTGCAGGTGAAGTTTCAATTTTCCAGCTAAACTATGTAGCTGAGGAGACTGGTTTGCGACTTGCTTCAAAGACAGGCTTTATCTCGTCGAAGTTCAAAATGAGTGGTGCACACAATTTACCCCAAGAACTCCATCTGATGAATTTGTTACTGTTGTTTTTCGGTTATAATGTCGACGCAGTGTGGCCCTCCGCCTTAGGCATATGGAGCGCGCACAGAGCGTCCAGTTTTATGCACCCACCATGGCTTCAATAAAAGAATTCAGACTGTGTCCCGTCTTTATCCTACGCCTATTGTAAAAGTAAAAGTAAAGTGCTTGTTTATTATAGTGTCACCCCTATTGAAAGGGCCAGCCATTTCTGACTTATGAGACACCTTAACTTGCCACATTTACTTCCCAAATCCCATCCTTTTGCCAGGCACCAGGCAGGCTAGGTAACCATTACGTTTAACTAGCTGGCGGCTCACCAACAGGCCATATCAGAACGAACCCTAATGTCGCCGACACTGGGAATCGAACCTTCGACCTCCCGCTCCCGAAGCGGATGCCTTATCCACTAGGCTATCGGGACCAGTATTAAGTAAAGGTGTGGGACATTATTAGTTTGAATTTTAGAAATGTTCTAAAGCAGAGATCGACATGACAATTTCGTCTGCACAGTGTCATCCCCACTGTTCCTGAATGTATTTTTTTCATTCCGCCTGTAAGGGCAAGGAGCTTTTTTGTTTGTTTTAACGTTTGTTTAAGTTTGCCGCCCCCAATGGTGAGCTGTACGCTGATGTTTTTAGAGGTAACATCACCCAGGTTTCACTCTGCTTCTCCGTCCAGTTCTTGTATACATATGCTCGCGGGCTGTGCTACTAAGACGCGGTCATCGATCTACGAAGTTAACTTCCCTAGGACAAGCTGTGGGAAATAAAATTTTGCCTCTTTAATTAGGTTTCCTTTTATTTCAGTTGCAGTTTTTGCGGAGCGGGTAGTGAGGAGTAGGTGTTCATTGTGATTATTTCCCTATTTGGATCAGTTGTTCGCTCCTTAGAATTTTGAACTCCATTTCCAAAAGATGGCCAATCAACATACGATGGCCTAGTCATCTGGGGTTATAAGCGGGGATTTGGGGTTTATTCGTAGGGGGAAGGGCGCCGATAAATTTGTTATATTAACGTTACTTTATATATCATAGTCATGCATTATCATCTGTATAGCGGATCTTATTCCAGCTGGGACTACTTTCGATTTATCTTGCTACATAGGCTCCCCCAACATCTGCTAATACCACCCCCAACAATAACAACAAAAAAAAACAACAACACACAAAACACTATAGAGTCTTGAACGGTGGCTGGGGAAACTTGGGGTTTATCCTGGCTGTCCATTTGCACGTACTATGTTTGCTTCGAGAAAAAAACTAATATTTTTGTAGCATGCATGCTGTTCTTATATCTCAGCCAAAACTGCACGGTAGGTACTCAATAGAACCATCTCAATGTGACAGCTCTTTTTTACTCTAAAATGAGATGCCTCATTTGAGCACACAAAATACAATTTAAACTAAAAGCTAAAAGAAGAATGTAGAAGCGTAAATGAAGGTAAAGCCCAAACTTTTTAAAAAATGTACAGGTAGTCCCATAAAATACATGTGCATTTTAAAATAGAGGAATAACATAAGAGCTCATATGGTTTAATACTGAATTTATTAAACGGGTTGAAGTCTTGCGGCCTGTGACTTTCCTTGGAGTATAAGATAAAAAGAAATTTACATTTTTGATAAACACGAAATGTATTTACAGGTATCTTGTGGGTAAAAATATCAGCATTTTCGCTCATGCTACGCACTCGTGAAATATACTGATATGTCACCACACTCCATAGAATATATTTGGTATTCGCCTTAAAAGTTTATAGTCTCTATATTTGTGGGTGCCATTTCATAACGTCACCCAAATTTGTAAACCACTAGCAGGACATTGACGTCAATATATGGCGTTATATAATTTTCCAAGATACTATTGTCGCAGGGTATGGATTCGTTTAGCCAGGGATCTCAACGACAGATGTTGTTTAAAGGTTTTTTTTACAGATGTAAATAAAAAGGGTGTCCTAAAATACAAAACAAACAATGAAACAGTACAGACAACACAGACAGACAAATGAACAGACACGGACAACAGAATACATTGCACCCGTATGCAATACATATTTACAACACAGACAGACAGACAGACAATCGGACACGGACAACGGATATACTTGCAACTGACTGCAAGTACGATATTGTAATTCGTTTGGTACCTGAGCAGTGAGCATGTCATGTCTATTTTTAGACATGGGTATTTTGCAGTGATAAAATTATAAACAAAGAGATTAAAATATTAAAACCACACCTTTTGCATTTAACTTACATTTTATGCGTTAGCTCAATTTACTAATTCCTCCATTTGCAATGTCCATAAAGATCAAAACGATAACCATGCCTATTTCAGAAAGACAGAACAAACCGAAAACAATGTAATTTGCGTTAATACGTCATACAGAAATATTGTGAACTACGTCACAAGAAATGTACAGAATGTAGTTCCTGGCGAAAACTTCCCTTTGGGGTTTTCATCAGAAACGACAATCTGTGATCTGTATGATAAAAAGAGTATAAATTCACATACCTGCTAATAATAATGTTTCCATATCATTTCCGTGAAGGAATAATATAAATAATAATATATAAATATATGTTCTACAGCCTGTAGATCGATGGAGTCGATCTAACTGCAAAAATGAGAATGCCTTTTCCAAATGTCGCGAGCATATGTATTTGTGAGGTTAGGCGCATGCGCAAAGTAAGTTAATAGAGGTGTGTTCATTAGCAACCAATCACCCATCATCTTACATCCTTATGTCTAACTAAAACGGCTACTGATTGGACGATAAAATAGAACAGCTCAGTTTCAAGGTACCCCATAAGAAAACAATGCAAGACAGGTTAAACCAGTTTTTCCCACGCTTGGTACGATTTAAGTAAATCTCAACACTACTCACTGAGGCACTAAAGGAGAAAAGGTAATTTATGCGTTAAGCAAAATAATCACAAAGTTCACCTCTGTGACATTCTCCCCTGCTTTGAAAAAAATGTCTCCTGACATTTCCGAACATTCGAAAAACTTTTTAATAAACACAGACCACCTCAGGAATCACAATCATGTACAAATATGATGCATTTAGGTTAATTTTAACCTACAGAAGTTTCACATTTATCAACAAACAATTCTACTTCACTAGTGAACTGTGAAAATTTATATATAACTTCAGAACATCCAAAAATAACGACATGTATTAATTTGAGGGGTCGCTCTCAATAAGAGAAATATACTATATGTATGAGACAATCAAAGCAGGAGAAAATATAATATATATATATGCATTTTTATATATGTTTGGGAAAACATATCATATATGCAACATAATAATAATAATACTGGAAGATATTCTTCCTATCTGTGACATTCTCCTCTGATATTTATGAAAACTAATACATATACTAAAACATACCAAATCTGTGTTTCAGGGTTTGAAACTTGCTGAGTATTTACCCACTCGCCATACCGGTTTGGCGCTTGCCGTACCCTACCTGTACGTCTAGGTAACTGTGGAGTAGGTACATTATCTACACTACCTACATTACCTCCACTGAGATCTCTGGAACTGCCAGTGGTACCTACATCTGCACTAGCAAAACCACCACCTGCACTTGAATTAAAACCACCTGCGCTATCTGACCTATTTAAACCAACTGAACTATCAGATCTATTAAAATCTCCTGAACCATTAAAAGTATCGCCATGAACTGACACATGAGACTTTTCTTTATTTGAAGAAACTGATTTCGACCCATTGATATTTGAACTTTGTTTCCTTTTAAGAGGAAGCATATATCTTGGGTAAAATAATTCTTCTGTTTCTGATTCAGAGGAGTCAGACTCAAATTCAGGTTCTTGGACAGGTTTTGATTGGCTATGTACAGGGGCTGCAGGTTTGCCAGGTTTACTATGGGGACTGTCATAAAATAGGCCAAGATCTAAACTGCTAGGTATGGCAGAAAAAGGAAGCAACATGTTCCTGTGTAAAGTTTTCACCGTTGAATCACCCGATTCACGCTGAACCCTATACACAGGTACACCTTCATTTGGCACTTCAATTACAATATATGAATGCTTATCCCACCTATCTGCCAACTTATTTTTGCCTTTTAGGCCCACCTTTCTAATAAGGACTCTGTCCCCTACACCAAGGGTTGCTTCTCTGACCTTACCGTCATAATTGGACTTATGCCTTGTAGCATTTTTATTTGCTTCTTTTGAAGCTACCTTGTAGGCAAAGTCCAACCGCTTCTTTAACTTACTGGCATAGTGCTCTCTGGATGTACATTCTGATTCCTGTGAAGAATTCAGACCCAGATAAGCATCTATAGCCAGCCTGGGATGTCTCCCAAACATTAAAAAGAATGGGGAAAAACCAGTGCTATCATGACGGGTAGCATTATAGGCATGGACTAAAGGGGCTACATATGACTTCCAGTCTTGTTTCTGGTGATCTTCTAGGGTACCTAGCATTTTTTAAAGGGTCTGGTTAAATCTCTCGACCATTCCATTTCCCATAGGGTGATATGGAGTGGTCCGGGACTTATGCACACCGGCAAGACTACACAATTCCTTAATAAGGCTACTTTCAAAATTTCTTCCCTGATCACTATGGATCCTAGCCGGAAAACCATAGTGAACAACAAAGTTTTCAAAAAGTATTTTGGCTGTAGTCTTAGCCAACTGGTTTCTAGTTGGAAAGGCCTGGGCATAACGGGTAAAATGGTCGGTCACCACTAAAATATGTTCATGCCCACCCTTGGACCTTTCCAAAGACAAAAAATCTATACATAACAATTCCATTGGTTGTGAACTGGTTATGTTGACTAATTCTGCACTAGGCTTCACCGGAGTTTTTCCCCTAATACAACGGCCACAATTTTTTATCTTTTCTTCAACATCATTTTCTAGACAAGGCCAATAAAATCTAGAGCGCACTAAAGAAAGAGTGCGGTCTCTACCTTGATGGCCTAAATCATCATGCAACTGTTTCAAAATGATGCTTCGAAAATGGAGAGGAAGCACCAGCTGACGTGTTTGTACATTATTTAATGTAGTATTTCTGTACAATACTCCGTCAACCAATGACAACCTAGACCATTCCCGAATATACTTCAAAACATTTGGGGATTCGGTCTGGAGACTACTTTTGTCTGGACAGAACTTCAACCTAACCAGCTCAACAACTCTGGCTAAAGTAGAGTCAGCCACTTGCTCTTTTGACCAATCAACATTCTGTAAAGATGTCGAGTCCAGTAGATCCGGCGTTGGCGGATCTACAAGAGTTACAGCGTTTGAAACAATCAAGGTTTCAACCAAGGGACAAGACTCTCTTATAACCAAGTATGCTTGGCACACTGCCTTAACCACATCTGGAAATAATTCGACATCTTGCGGGGGACGCCGAGAGAGACCATCAGCATCTGCGTTAGATTTACCTGATCTGTATATTAATTTAAAATCATATGAACCTAACGCAGCTAACCACCTATGACCTGTGGCATCTAATTTGGCCGAAGTTAAAACATATGTTAAGGGGTTGTTATCTGTATAAACAGAAAATGTGTTTCCATACAGATAATCATGGAACTTGTCGGTGACAGCCCATTTGAGACATAAAAATTCCAGTTTGTGGGCTGGATAATTCCGTTCTGCTTTGCGCAAACCCCTGCTGCCATATGCAACAACATTTTCAAGGCCATCATGTTCTTGATATAGAACGGCTCCTAGCCCTTCTATACATGCATCTGTATGCAAAATAAAAGGTTTACTAAAATCTGCATATGCTAGCACTGGAGGAGAGGACAATTTCTCCTTCAGTGTATCAAATGCACTTTGTTGAGCAGGACCCCATATCCAAGGAATTGAACTTCTTTTCTTTTTCTTCTTTTTACCTTGGACAGAAACACCAGCATGATGTCCAACCAACAGATCATTTAAAGGTTTGGCTATCTTTGCGTAGTCTTTGACAAAACGCCTATAATAGCCTGTAAAACCCAAAAATGATCGCAGGTCTTTCACCGTCTGAGGTTCTGGCCAAATTGTAAGAGCAGCAATTTTTTCAGGGTCCGTTTCAATTCCTTTTTTGGACATTACGTGGCCTAAGTAGGTCACGCTAGACTTACAAAATTCACACTTGGATGCTTTCAATTTTAAGCCATGTTTATGCAGTCGGCTGAAAACAGCATCCAAGCGTGATAAATGCTCATCGAAGGACTCAGAGAAAATTAAAATATCATCTAAAAAAATGAGGCACTCTTTTAAATTGAGCTCACCCATACACCGTTCCATTAGGCGCTGGAATGTAGCAGGAGCATTGGTCAAGCCAAAAGCCATCCTGTTACATTCGTAGAAGCCCAAATTACCTACGGTAAAAGCAGTCTTCTCTTTGTCCTCCTCTTTCATCTCCACTTGCCAGTAACCACTGCGCAAGTCTAATTTTGAGAAATACTTCGCACCGAGGAGAGTATCCATAGTGTCATTGATGCGAGGTAATGTATAGGCATCCTTGACAGTTCGGCCATTTAGTTTTCTGAAGTCTATGCAGAAACGCAAACTGCCATCCTTTTTTGGACCAGTACAACATTCGAAGAAAAAGGACTTTATGATGGCTGAATTGCTCCAGCCTCAATCATTTCCTTCAAATGCTGTCTGACTTCCTCATAAAGGCCTGGCGGAATACGTCTATAAGGCTCCTTAAATGGAGTGTCATCCGTGAGCTTGATTTCATGCTCAACTAAATCAGTTCTACCTAAGTCAGTAGGACCGGTAGAAAATATATGAGACCAACTGCCAAGGACGTCTTTAGCTTTTCTCACTTGATCTTGTGTAAGATTGTCCCTTTCTACCTTTACGCCAAGATCCTCTAATTTTGTGACCTTGAGCTCCCGCTTCTTCACTGAATAATCAGGAGTCCATGAATCAACAACATCTACACCATTTATTGAACGTAATAGAGATCTTGGAGGAATCTCTATTACTCGTGTAGATAAATTACACACACGGACTGGAATGCGTGCGGTAGAACCGGACGATCCCAAAGATACAACTCTGGGGCAGATTGTTAAACCCGCAGACAAAGATGTATCTATAGGCTCAGTGACAGCAGTTTGAAATGATTTTGTATTTCTGACAAAACCTGATAAAGTTTTAACCTCACCAGGTGCAACTTTAATACTAAAATTGTTGGTGGTTTTCACCGGTAAAATTTCATTACACATGCTGTCAAAAGCAACTTGCCACTCAGCAGGAATGTTTGATTCACTTGAATTATTTGAAGCTTGCTTGCACAAACGAATGACATTGGTTCCAATGATCACAGGGACACGACGATTGTAGTCAGTATTTTCAACTACTAAAACAGGGGCTTTATATGTTGTATTTCCTAATGAAGTAACTACAATATCTGCCTCTATATAACCTTTATAAGGCAATTCTGTGCCATTAGCACAAGTAACTGACAATCCAAATTCAGTTATACTATTTAAAGTAGGTTTGGGGTCTAAGGTTTCATAGAAGGCCTCTGAAATTGAGGTTATTCTAGAACCTGAGTCCAACAAACCAAGTGTATTAACACCACATATTAAAATATTGTCCTCATTGGAAGAACCAATCATCCGTTCAAGCAAACTTGATTGCTTAACATTTGTACAATTATTAATTGGGCTTTTCTCAAAGTCCTTTGATGATACTTCCCCAGTTTGCCCATCAACTGGAGAAGTTAGAAGTTTAAATGGTTCCCAGCATTTTCACCATGGTTAGTACCACGGCCGTTGGAACCACCACGGTGACCACGCCAAGAACCACCACCACCTCTATTGCCTCTTTGAGAATAATTATTCTGGTGAGCATTATTGTAACTGTTAGAGTTGTGGTTGTTATGGTTTGAGCTACCTTGATAGCCCCTACCATAACCACCCCTCTGAAAGTTACTTCTATAACCAGCACGTCCACGACCTCGTGGAACATACTGATTAGAATAGGAGTAGGAGTCAGGAAAATTGGACTGTCCAACAGACTCAGAACTCTGCTTTGTCTGCTGGTCAAGCCTTTCTTCCATTTTCTCCATCCTACTCATGAGCTCTTTCATGCTCTTTAATAATACATCTGTATTATTTTCTGAATCAGAAGTAACCTGATTACATTGTTGCTGCTGGGCAGTTGATTTTTTAGTTTGTTTAAAACTATTTTCTTCCTGATCAACTTTACGTATTTCACGTAAAAGTGACGGGAAGTCTTTAATGGTAATGTAAAGATGCCTTGTTGAGTTTTTCAAAGACTGGCTTTTTAAACCAGTCCAGAATTTACTCCTCAGCATTGCATCTTTAGCAATGCCATCAATATGGCCAGACTTAACTGCCCTTGATAGGGTCTGCTCAATTCTTGAAGCAAAAGAAACCACTGATTCAGCCTCTTTCTGATAGTCACTGTAAAATGACTGAATCAGGGTTTCACTTGAGCTGACATTAGCATAAAAACCATCTAACTTTGCTAAAATGTCGGCCACTGTGGCATTCTGTCCTAAAGGCACTAAAAGGCTTCTAGCACTACCATTTAGTGAATTCCTAATGGACTGCAACAGAATTGGTTCTGGCAGTACACTAGAACTCTGGAGGCATTTAACCTCAAGACTCCACACTTCATATGTTGTCTCCCCTTTTTGGGGTTCTTCAGAACCACTAAATGTGGGCAATTTGGGGACATAGGGACTGGGGACATATGAAGTGTTATGAGGCAAAGTATTATTAAAAGTAAATCTAGGGACAGGTGACGGTGCTTGGCCTTTATTTATAAAAGATAATAATTTGGACCCAGCACCCTCAAACTGAACCTTCTTAGCATCTGGTGTGCTAGTCAACACTTTGGGGTCAGCCTTTTTGGGACTTCCCCCAGCATGTTTTGACATTAAAATGTCATATTCCTCTTTAGTGAGGACCTTGTAAGCTGGGTTGGATGACACAGCTTTCACCATATCATCCATAGAGCTATCCTTGGAAGCCATACTTAATGATTGGCGCTTAGAAAAGGACAAGCTAATTGACCAATGTCAAACACTAATATATAATATATAGCACCACTCACAAACAGAGAGATTTCACTATATGAATACCACTTTACTATTCACAAAAAGTACATATGTTTCATGGAAGTCCTACAAAGTAACAAAAATGACTAAGTACATGTGGCAGCTCAATTACTAAAAACATATACTTAAATCATATCACCCTGTAGCATTCCATTCACATATACAAAAAAAAAACTATCTGACCACTGTAATCAATATCACTAAGTTTGAAAAGTTCCAGTGCTGCAGAGTAATTCTTATCTGGACAAAAGTGGCAGCTCAATTGCTAAAAATAATTGTTCCAGACAAACCACACTGCAACACAATGAACCTATCCTTTATTGAAGAGAAATCAAGTTCAAGTACATGTGGCAGCTCAATTGCTAAAAACATGCACCTAAAAATTGACAACTCCTCATAAATTGCAATTTCAAACAATTATATAACACAAAACACTTAGTATGCAGACACCAAAAAAAAATATTCACAAGTCTCTCTGTCAATGAAAATGCACAAGTACTGTACCTGAAAACATATTTAAAACTAGTAACAGTATTTAAAAATAACGGCTATAACTATGCGCCTGATCCAATACTTTGACAGAGTCACACCAGGGTGGATACCATCTTTTAAAAGGCTATAAGAGACAGTTTTGGTGGGGTAACTCTTTTTTCAATTTTCTAGTTTTGATCATGTCACAACTAAATCTAGGGGCCTGTACACCATATGTTGAGTTAAGCTCTTTAATATTTTGATTTAATTCATTGATCTTATGGTGTAAAATCAAATTGTTCTTGTCAAAAATACTGGGGTTAGGGTGACCTTGTACACTATTCCAAATTGAAATAGAGTAATAAGGACACTCTAAAATTAGGCCTTTAACACTGTCACCATAAGAAGAGCAAATCTCAAAAAATTTATTGTATTGGTGAACAATATCCTCAACTTGAACAGTATTTAAATCAACAATAATTTTTCTGCCATATCTATTTTGGCCAACTTTTGAAGTCAAGTCACATGTGCCAGTCCACAAAACTAACAAAATGTTGCCGTATTTCCGCCTATAATTCTGAACATTAGCAGCTATTAAATCTACGGCTTGCTTAGAATTACGGCCACCCTTTGATTCAAAAATGATATTTTTCTCTGGGTGAATACGGCTAATGTGACGTTTCAAATAATTCCCCTTACTACCACTAACTAAAATAACTGTCCGTTTTTGTGGAGTTGTAGGGGCAATAACAGGGTTCTCCCTTAAATATTTTTCTAACTGGGCAAGACTCATATGCACAAAATAACTGATCAAATTAAATTGTTGATGGTCCAAAAAAATCACCAAAAAGGAGAAATGAGGGGAAAAATTGAATAAGGGAAAAAAAACAAATGAGGGAGAAATAAATCAAATGTTGGGGAAAATCAAATCTCCTACCTTATCTCATCTTCTCACTGTAACTTAAGGTATCTGTCATTGCACCAGTAAGGTCTTTTAAATTTCTCACCTTATTAATTCCCTGAATAACAAAAATTTGAAATTAGAAACTGACCCCTATGCTACATACATAATTAAAAGAAATACATATATTCATCTGCACCCATTCTGGAACCTGTAAACAAGTATAAGTGGTTAGTTCTAGTGCACATGATTCACAAAGCTATCACAGATGACAACATATAACCACTATGAATATCAGTAAAAATGTTTTCACTCTTGCTATAGCATTGTCAATATTATTTTGGCAAAGTTCACTGATTTTGCCAGTCAAATAGACAATAAATACACAGAAATAATTTGGCAAAATTCACAAATCAAGCCAAACAGATTGCCAATGTTAATAAATATGCAATTTTATTATAGGTGCAAGAATGACAACATTACCGATCACTAAATATGAAATATCACAGACTATTCTCAAATGAGAGTTTATATATGTATATGCAAATATATGAAATGGTATGGTCCGAAAATCAAATTTATCTTTTCGAATCCAACAATATTCACATATAAAGTTTACTCTGGCCTGCTGCGAGAAATAAATTAATTTTTCATAGCAAGCAGAGTACAGGTGCACCTAGCAATTAAATACAGGATCCACTCAATGTAAAATACACACAAAAAAAATTATCACAGTAACTTCACTGCAAGACCAGTGTCACATATAGGGTACCAAATAGTGGAGGGATCCGGATCAGCTGCAGGCTATCCGATGATTCTCATTATTGCGGTTTGCTCCATCTTTGAATATGTGTAGTTATTGACATAATAATTACTGATCAGATTTTAAAAAAAAATGAATATGCAAGCTTGCAACACAAAATATGGCCATTTTTATATATTAAATTATAAAATCACAAACACAGCAGCTGATACGTAGATGAATATATGAAGACATAACGGAACATGGCTGGAGGTTTGATGATCTATATAATATGATGAAGCATGGTTGTAGATGAAGGTCAGTCAGCAGAACACCCTTGTCGATGAGATGATAAAACCACGTTGGGCGCCAATTTGTCGCAGGGTATGGATTCGTTTAGCCAGGGATCTCAACGACAGATGTTGTTTTAAGGTTTTTTTTACAGATGTAAATAAAAAGGGTGTCCTAAAATACAAAACAAACAATGAAACAGTACAGACAACACAGACAGACAAATGAACAGACACGGACAACAGAATACATTGCACCCGTATGCAATACATATTTACAACACAGACAGACAGACAGACAATGGGACACGGACAACGGATATACTTGCAACTGACTGCAAGTACGATATTGTAATTCGTTTGGTACCTGAGCAGTGAGCATGTCATGTCTATTTTTAGAGATGGGTATTTGGCAGTGATAAAATTATAAACAAAGAGATTAAAATATTAAAACCACACCTTTTGCATTTAACTTACATTTTATGCGTTAGCTCAATTTACTAATTCCTCCATTTGCAATGTCCATAAAGATCAAAACGATAACCATGCCTATTTCAGAAAGACAGAACAAACCGAAAACAATGTAATTTGCGTTAATACGTCATACAGAAATATTGTGAACTACGTCACAAGAAATGTACAGAATGTAGTTCCTGGCGAAAACTTCCCTTTGGGGTTTTCATCAGAAATGACAATCTGTGATCTGTATGATAAAAAGAGTATAAATTCACATACCTGCTAATAATAATGTTTCCATATCATTTCCGTGAAGGAATAATATAAATAATAATATATAAATATATGTTCTACAGCCTGTAGATCGATGGAGTCGATCTAACTGCAAAAATGAGAATGCCTTTTCCAAATGTCGCGCGCATATGTATTTGTGAGGTTAGGCGCATGCGCAAAGTAAGTTAATAGAGGTGTGTTCATTAGCAACCAATCACCCATCATCTTACATCCTTATGTCTAACTAAAACGGCTACTGATTGGACGATAAAATAGAACAGCTCAGTTTCAAGGTACCCCATAAGAAAACAATGCAAGACAGGTTAAACCAGTTTTTCCCACGCTTGGTACGATTTAAGTAAATCTCAACACTACTCACTGAGGCACTAAAGGAGAAAAGGTAATTTATGCGTTAAGCAAAATAATCACAAAGTTCACCTCTGTGACATTCTCCCCTGCTTTGAAAAAAATGTCTCCTGACATTTCCGAACATTCGAAAAACTTTTTAATAAACACAGACCACCTCAGGAATCACAATCATGTACAAATATGATGCATTTAGGTTAATTTTAACCTACAGAAGTTTCACATTTATCAACAAACAATTCTACTTTACTAGTGAACTGTGAAAATTTATATATAACTTCAGAACATCCAAAAATAACGACATGTATTAATTTGAGGGGTCGCTCTCAATAAGAGAAATATACTATATGTATGAGACAATCAAAGCAGGAGAAAATATAATATATATATATGCATTTTTATATATGTTTGGGAAAACATATCATATATGCAACATAATAATAATAATACTGGAAGATATTCTTCCTATCTGTGACATTCTCCTCTGATATTTATGAAAACTAATACATATACTAAAACATACCAAATCTGTGTTTCAGGGTTTGAAACTTGCTGAGTATTTACCCACTCGCCATACCGGTTTGGCGCTTGCCGTACCCTACCTGTACGTCTAGGTAACTGTGGAGTAGGTACATTATCTACACTACCTACATTACCTCCACTGAGATCTCTGGAACTGCCAGTGGTACCTACATCTGCACTAGCAAAACCACCACCTGCACTTGAATTAAAACCACCTGCGCTATCTGACCTATTAAAACCAACTGAACTATCAGATCTATTAAAATCTCCTGAACCATTAAAAGTATCGCCATGAACTGACACATGAGACTTTTCTTTATTTGAAGAAACTGATTTCGACCCATTGATATTTGAACTTTGTTTCCTTTTAAGAGGAAGCATATATCTTGGGTAAAATAATTCTTCTGTTTCTGATTCAGAGGAGTCAGACTCAAATTCAGGTTCTTGGACAGGTTTTGATTGGCTATGTACAGGGGCTGCAGGTTTGCCAGGTTTACTATGGGGACTGTCATAAAATAGGCCAAGATCTAAACTGCTAGGTATGGCAGAAAAAGGAAGCAACATGTTCCTGTGTAAAGTTTTCACCGTTGAATCACCCGATTCACGCTGAACCCTATACACAGGTACACCTTCATTTGGCACTTCAATTACAATATATGAATGCTTATCCCACCTATCTGCCAACTTATTTTTGCCTTTTAGGCCCACCTTTCTAATAAGGACTCTGTCCCCTACACCAAGGGTTGCTTCTCTGACCTTACCGTCATAATTGGACTTATGCCTTGTAGCATTTTTATTTGCTTCTTTTGAAGCTACCTTGTAGGCAAAGTCCAACCGCTTCTTTAACTTACTGGCATAGTGCTCTCTGGATGTACATTCTGATTCCTGTGAAGAATTCAGACCCAGATAAGCATCTATAGCCAGCCTGGGATGTCTCCCAAACATTAAAAAGAATGGGGAAAAACCAGTGCTATCATGACGGGTAGCATTATAGGCATGGACTAAAGGGGCTACATATGACTTCCAGTCTTGTTTCTGGTGATCTTCTAGGGTACCTAGCATTTTTTAAAGGGTCTGGTTAAATCTCTCGACCATTCCATTTCCCATAGGGTGATATGGAGTGGTCCGGGACTTATGCACACCGGCAAGACTACACAATTCCTTAATAAGGCTACTTTCAAAATTTCTTCCCTGATCACTATGGATCCTAGCCGGAAAACCATAGTGAACAACAAAGTTTTCAAAAAGTATTTTGGCTGTAGTCTTAGCCAACTGGTTTCTAGTTGGAAAGGCCTGGGCATAACGGGTAAAATGGTCGGTCACCACTAAAATATGTTCATGCCCACCCTTGGACCTTTCCAAAGACAAAAAATCTATACATAACAATTCCATTGGTTGTGAACTGGTTATGTTGACTAATTCTGCACTAGGCTTCACCGGAGTTTTTCGCCTAATACAACGGCCACAATTTTTTATCTTTTCTTCAACATCATTTTCTAGACAAGGCCAATAAAATCTAGAGCGCACTAAAGAAAGAGTGCGGTCTCTACCTTGATGGCCTAAATCATCATGCAACTGTTTCAAAATGATGCTTCGAAAATGGAGAGGAAGCACCAGCTGACGTGTTTGTACATTATTTAATGTAGTATTTCTGTACAATACTCCGTCAACCAATGACAACCTAGACCATTCCCGAATATACTTCAAAACATTTGGGGATTCGGTCTGGAGACTACTTTTGTCTGGACAGAACTTCAACCTAACCAGCTCAACAACTCTGGCTAAAGTAGAGTCAGCCACTTGCTCTTTTGACCAATCAACATTCTGTAAAGATGTCGAGTCCAGTAGATCCGGCGTTGGCGGATCTACAAGAGTTACAGCGTTTGAAACAATCAAGGTTTCAACCAAGGGACAAGACTCTCTTATAACCAAGTATGCTTGGCACACTGCCTTAACCACATCTGGAAATAATTCGACATCTTGCGGGGGACGCCGAGAGAGACCATCAGCATCTGCGTTAGATTTACCTGATCTGTATATTAATTTAAAATCATATGAACCTAACGCAGCTAACCACCTATGACCTGTGGCATCTAATTTGGCCGAAGTTAAAACATATGTTAAGGGGTTGTTATCTGTATAAACAGAAAATGTGTTTCCATACAGATAATCATGGAACTTGTCGGTGACAGCCCATTTGAGACATAAAAATTCCAGTTTGTGGGCTGGATAATTCCGTTCTGCTTTGCGCAAACCCCTGCTGCCATATGCAACAACTTATTCAAGGCCATCATGTTCTTGATATAGAACGGCTCCTAGCCCTTCTATACATGCATCTGTATGCAAAATAAAAGGTTTACTAAAATCTGCATATGCTAGCACTGGAGGAGAGGACAATTTCTCCTTCAGTGTATCAAATGCACTTTGTTGAGCAGGACCCCATATCCAAGGAATTGAACTTCTTTTCTTTTTCTTCTTTTTACCTTGGACAGAAACACCAGCATGATGTCCAACCAACAGATCATTTAAAGGTTTGGCTATCTTTGCGTAGTCTTTGACAAAACGCCTATAATAGCCTGTAAAACCCAAAAATGATCGCAGGTCTTTCACCGTCTGAGGTTCTGGCCAAATTGTAAGAGCAGCAATTTTTTCAGGGTCCGTTTCAATTCCTTTTTTGGACATTACGTGGCCTAAGTAGGTCACGCTAGACTTACAAAATTCACACTTGGATGCTTTCAATTTTAAGCCATGTTTATGCAGTCGGCTGAAAACAGCATCCAAGCGTGATAAATGCTCATCGAAGGACTCAGAGAAAATTAAAATATCATCTAAAAAAATGAGGCACTCTTTTAAATTGAGCTCACCCATACACCGTTCCATTAGGCGCTGGAATGTAGCAGGAGCATTGGTCAAGCCAAAAGCCATCCTGTTACATTCGTAGAAGCCCAAATTACCTACGGTAAAAGCAGTCTTCTCTTTGTCCTCCTCTTTCATCTCCACTTGCCAGTAACCACTGCGCATATCTAATTTTGAGAAATACTTCGCACCGAGGAGAGTATCCATAGTGTCATTGATGCGAGGTAATGTATAGGCATCCTTGACAGTTTGGCCATTTAGTTTTCTGAAGTCTATGCAGAAACGCAAACTGCCATCCTTTTTTGGACCAGTACAACATTCGAAGAAAAAGGACTTTATGATGGCTGAATTGCTCCAGCCTCAATCATTTCCTTCAAATGCTGTCTGACTTCCTCATAAAGGCCTGGCGGAATACGTCTATAAGGCTCCTTAAATGGAGTGTCATCCGTGAGCTTGATTTCATGCTCAACTAAATCAGTTCTACCTAAGTCAGTAGGACCGGTAGAAAATATATGAGACCAACTGCCAAGGACGTCTTTAGCTTTTCTCACTTGATCTTGTGTAAGATTGTCCCTTTCTACCTTTACGCCAAGATCCTCTAATTTTGTGACCTTGAGCTCCCGCTTCTTCACTGAATAATCAGGAGTCCATGAATCAACAACATCTACACCATTTATTGAACGTAATAGAGATCTTGGAGGAATCTCTATTACTCGTGTAGATAAATTACACACACGGACTGGAATGCGTGCGGTAGAACCGGACGATCCCAAAGATACAACTCTGGGGCAGATTGTTAAACCCGCAGACAAAGATGTATCTATAGGCTCAGTGACAGCAGTTTGAAATGATTTTGTATTTCTGACAAAACCTGATAAAGTTTTAACCTCACCAGGTGCAACTTTAATACTAAAATTGTTGGTGGTTTTCACCGGTAAAATTTCATTACACATGCTGTCAAAAGCAACTTGCCACTCAGCAGGAATGTTTGATTCACTTGAATTATTTGAAGCTTGCTTGCACAAACGAATGACATTGGTTCCAATGATCACAGGGACACGACGATTGTAGTCAGTATTTTCAACTACTAAAACAGGGGCTTTATATGTTGTATTTCCTAATGAAGTAACTACAATATCTGCCTCTATATAACCTTTATAAGGCAATTCTGTGCCATTAGCACAAGTAACTGACAATCCAAATTCAGTTATACTATTTAAAGTAGGTTTGGGGTCTAAGGTTTCATAGAAGGCCTCTGAAATTGAGGTTATTCTAGAACCTGAGTCCAACAAACCAAGTGTATTAACACCACATATTAAAATATTGTCCTCATTGGAAGAACCAATCATCCGTTCAAGCAAACTTGATTGCTTAACATTTGTACAATTATTAATTGGGCTTTTCTCAAAGTCCTTTGATGATACTTCCCCAGTTTGCCCATCAACTGGAGAAGTTAGAAGTTTAAATGGTTCCCAGCATTTTCACCATGGTTAGTACCACGGCCGTTGGAACCACCACGGTGACCACGCCAAGAACCACCACCACCTCTATTGCCTCTTTGAGAATAATTATTCTGGTGAGCATTATTGTAACTGTTAGAGTTGTGGTTGTTATGGTTTGAGCTACCTTGATAGCCCCTACCATAACCACCCCTCTGAAAGTTACTTCTATAATCAGCACGTCCACGACCTCGTGGAACATACTGATTAGAATAGGAGTAGGAGTCAGGAAAATTGGACTGTCCAACAGACTCAGAACTCTGCTTTGTCTGCTGGTCAAGCCTTTCTTCCATTTTCTCCATCCTACTCATGAGCTCTTTCATGCTCTTTAATAATACATCTGTATTATTTTCTGAATCAGAAGTAACCTGATTACATTGTTGCTGCTGGGCAGTTGATTTTTTAGTTTGTTTAAAACTATTTTCTTCCTGATCAACTTTACGTATTTCACGTAAAAGTGACGGGAAGTCTTTAATGGTAATGTAAAGATGCCTTGTTGAGTTTTTCAAAGACTGGCTTTTTAAACCAGTCCAGAATTTACTCCTCAGCATTGCATCTTTAGCAATGCCATCAATATGGCCAGACTTAACTGCCCTTGATAGGGTCTGCTCAATTCTTGAAGCAAAAGAAACCACTGATTCAGCCTCTTTCTGATAGTCACTGTAAAATGACTGAATCAGGGTTTCACTTGAGCTGACATTAGCATAAAAACCATCTAACTTTGCTAAAATGTCGGCCACTGTGGCATTCTGTCCTAAAGGCACTAAAAGGCTTCTAGCACTACCATTTAGTGAATTCCTAATGGACTGCAACAGAATTGGTTCTGGCAGTACACTAGAACTCTGGAGGCATTTAACCTCAAGACTCCACACTTCATATGTTGTCTCCCCTTTTTGGGGTTCTTCAGAACCACTAAATGTGGGCAATTTGGGGACATAGGGACTGGGGACATATGAAGTGTTATGAGGCAAAGTATTATTAAAAGTAAATCTAGGGACAGGTGACGGTGCTTGGCCTTTATTTATAAAAGATAATAATTTGGACCCAGCACCCTCAAACTGAACCTTCTTAGCATCTGGTGTGCTAGTCAACACTTTGGGGTCAGCCTTTTTGGGACTTCCCCCAGCATGTTTTGACATTAAAATGTCATATTCCTCTTTAGTGAGGACCTTGTAAGCTGGGTTGGATGACACAGCTTTCACCATATCATCCATAGAGCTATCCTTGGAAGCCATACTTAATGATTGGCGCTTAGAAAAGGACAAGCTAATTGACCAATGTCAAACACTAATATATAATATATAGCACCACTCACAAACAGAGAGATTTCACTATATGAATACCACTTTACTATTCACAAAAAGTACATATGTTTCATGGAAGTCCTACAAAGTAACAAAAATGACTAAGTACATGTGGCAGCTCAATTACTAAAAACATATACTTAAATCATATCACCCTGTAGCATTCCATTCACATATACAAAAAAAAAACTATCTGACCACTGTAATCAATATCACTAAGTTTGAAAAGTTCCAGTGCTGCAGAGTAATTCTTATCTGGACAAAAGTGGCAGCTCAATTGCTAAAAATAATTGTTCCAGACAAACCACACTGCAACACAATGAACCTATCCTTTATTGAAGAGAAATCAAGTTCAAGTACATGTGGCAGCTCAATTGCTAAAAACATGCACCTAAAAATTGACAACTCCTCATAAATTGCAATTTCAAACAATTATATAACACAAAACACTTAGTATGCAGACACCAAAAAAAAATATTCACAAGTCTCTCTGTCAATGAAAATGCACAAGTACTGTACCTGAAAACATATTTAAAACTAGTAACAGTATTTAAAAATAACGGCTATAACTATGCGCCTGATCCAATACTGTGACAGAGTCACACCAGGGTGGATACCATCTTTTAAAAGGCTATAAGAGACAGTTTTGGTGGGGTAACTCTTTTTTCAATTTTCTAGTTTTGATCATGTCACAACTAAATCTAGGGGCCTGTACACCATATGTTGAGTTAAGCTCTTTAATATTTTGATTTAATTCATTGATCTTATGGTGTAAAATCAAATTGTTCTTGTCAAAAATACTGGGGTTAGGGTGACCTTGTACACTATTCCAAATTGAAATAGAGTAATAAGGACACTCTAAAATTAGGCCTTTAACACTGTCACCATAAGAAGAGCAAATCTCAAAAAATTTATTGTATTGGTGAACAATATCCTCAACTTGAACAGTATTTAAATCAACAATAATTTTTCTGCCATATCTATTTTGGCCAACTTTTGAAGTCAAGTCACATGTGCCAGTCCACAAAACTAACAAAATGTTGCCGTATTTCCGCCTATAATTCTGAACATTAGCAGCTATTAAATCTACGGCTTGCTTAGAATTACGGCCACCCTTTGATTCAAAAATGATATTTTTCTCTGGGTGAATACGGCTAATGTGACGTTTCAAATAATTCCCCTTACTACCACTAACTAAAATAACTGTCCGTTTTTGTGGAGTTGTAGGGGCAATAACAGGGTTCTCCCTTAAATATTTTTCTAACTGGGCAAGACTCATATGCACAAAATAACTGATCAAATTAAATTGTTGATGGTCCAAAAAAATCACCAAAAAGGAGAAATGAGGGGAAAAATTGAATAAGGGAAAAAAAACAAATGAGGGAGAAATAAATCAAATGTTGGGGAAAATCAAATCTCCTACCTTATCTCATCTTCTCACTGTAACTTAAGGTATCTGTCATTGCACCAGTAAGGTCTTTTAAATTTCTCACCTTATTAATTCCCTGAATAACAAAAATTTGAAATTAGAAACTGACCCCTATGCTACATACATAATTAAAAGAAATACATATATTCATCTGCACCCATTCTGGAACCTGTAAACAAGTATAAGTGGTTAGTTCTAGTGCACATGATTCACAAAGCTATCACAGATGACAACATATAACCACTATGAATATCAGTAAAAATGTTTTCACTCTTGCTATAGCATTGTCAATATTATTTTGGCAAAGTTCACTGATTTTGCCAGTCAAATAGACAATAAATACACAGAAATAATTTGGCAAAATTCACAAATCAAGCCAAACAGATTGCCAATGTTAATAAATATGCAATTTTATTATAGGTGCAAGAATGACAACATTACCGATCACTAAATATGAAATATTACAGACTATTCTCAAATGAGAGTTTATATATGTATATGCAAATATATGAAATGGTATGGTCCGAAAATCAAATTTATCTTTTCGAATCAAACAATATTCACATATAAAGTTTACTCTGGCCTGCTGCGAGAAATAAATTAATTTTTCATAGCAAGCAGAGTACAGGTGCACCTAGCAATTAAATACAGGATCCACTCAATGTAAAATACACACAAAAAAAATTATCACAGTAACTTCACTGCAAGACCAGTGTCACATATAGGGTACCAAATAGTGGAGGGATCCGGATCAGCTGCAGGCTATCCGATGATTCTCATTATTGCGGTTTGCTCCATCTTTGAATATGTGTAGTTATTGACATAATAATTACTGATCAGATTTTAAAAAAAAATGAATATGCAAGCTTGCAACACAAAATATGGCCATTTTTATATATTAAATTATAAAATCACAAACACAGCAGCTGATACGTAGATGAATATATGAAGACATAACGGAACATGGCTGGAGGTTTGATGATCTATATAATATGATGAAGCATGGTTGTAGATGAAGGTCAGTCAGCAGAACACCCTTGTCGATGAGATGATAAAACCACGTTGGGCGCCAATTTGTCGCAGGGTATGGATTCGTTTAGCCAGGGATCTCAACGACAGATGTTGTTTTAAGGTTTTTTTTACAGATGTAAATAAAAAGGGTGTCCTAAAATACAAAACAAACAATGAAACAGTACAGACAACACAGACAGACAAATGAACAGACACGGACATTAGAATACATTGCACCCGTATGCAATACATATTTACAACACAGACAGACAGACAGACAATGGGACACTGACAACGGATATACTTGCAACTGACTGCAAGTACGATATTGTAATTCGTTTGGTACCTGAGCAGTGAGCATGTCATGTCTATTTTTAGAGATGGGTATTTGGCAGTGATAAAATTATAAACAAAGAGATTAAAATATTAAAACCACACCTTTTGCATTTAACTTACATTTTATGCGTTAGCTCAATTTACTAATTCCTCCATTTGCAATGTCCGTAAGGATCAAAACGATAACCATGCCTATTTCAGAAAGACAGAACAAACCGAAAACAATGTAATTTGCGTTAATACGTCATACAGAAATATTGTGAACTACGTCACAAGAAATGTACAGAATGTAGTTCCTGGCGAAAACCTCCCTTTGGTGTTTTCATCAGAAACGACAATCTGTGATCTGTATGATAAAAAGAGTATAAATTCACATACCTGCTAATAATAATGTTTCCATATCATTTCCGTGAAGGAATAATATAAATAATAATATATAAATATATGTTCTACAGCCTGTAGATCGATGGAGTCGATCTAACTGCAAAAATGAGAATGCCTTTTCCAAATGTCGCGCGCATATGTATTTGTGAGGTTAGGCGCATGCGCAAAGTAAGTTAATAGAGGTGTGTTCATTAGCAACCAATCACCCATCATCTTACATCCTTATGTCTAACTAAAACGGCTACTGATTGGACGATAAAATAGAACAGCTCAGTTTCAAGGTACCCCATAAGAAAACAATGCAAGACAGGTTAAACCAGTTTTTCCCACGCTTGGTACGATTTAAGTAAATCTCAACACTACTCACTGAGGCACTAAAGGAGAAAAGGTAATTTATGTGTTAAGCAAAATAATCACAAAGTTCACCTCTGTGACACTATCATAATCCGAGACACGTGATTTTCAACAATATTGCATTTTGACATGAATAGACCCAGACGAGCCTGTGCAGCCTTCTTTTAAGCTTGGATACTCCAAATGATGGTTAGTCAGTAGCTAAACAGTCATAGAATATCCAAGCGACAAGCAAAGGCTATGATCAGTCTGCGCGTATGCGCAGGCTGGTCTGAGCCTTTCCTGGTCGCACATACCACATTGTGGGAAATCTCATTCCGTGGCTCATATCATTTTACAAAGGTTATTTAAAATATTTTTGATAAATCCTATAACATCTTCTATAATGTATTTCAGATCCTACTATAGTACCGAGCAAAGATGAAATGAAACATCACAAATCTTTATCTTTCGATCTGTTTCATGTTATGGAAGATCTTGGTGCCACAATTGAAAACAGAAATATAACAATGGAGACTGCCATTTCAGGTGAAATCTTACGTACAATTGCAGTCTCTCCTTGTTCAGTGTATATATTTGGTAGTAAGTATGAAGGCACCTTTACAGAAGGTTTGCAACCAGACTATGATGTAGCTTTAATACTTCCTGACATGCCAGTGATCACTGATATTGCTAACTGTCCAAGTTCTAACAGCTACCTATTGGTGCCAGATGAGCAATCTGGTTATGTGAGACTACAACTGGTACATAACGGGGACGTTCAATGGGAGAGGTTTCAAGATTTAGAATTAGATATGTGTCATCATCTGTCGGTTGACATGAACAAAAGGGTGTGTTTGGTCCAAAACTCGGAAGGTTTTATGTTGACAGAAATGTATCGAAAGGAAGGCCCAGCAATCCACATGGACGCTGTAAAAAATCTGTCATCATCAGATACTGTAGTAGCCTTGGCGTGTACAGATTGGCCAGAATGTGCACAGGAATGGTTATCAAGGAAACGCATTCATGGCTGGCCTTCCAAGGAACTGATAGAACAATGTAAATCTCTGGGATTTATTGTCGTATCCGCCTGTCACCCAGCCAGTGATGAAAAACAATTTCAATGGAGAATATCTTTCTCACACCAGGAACGTTTACTTGTCACTCAGTTTAACTCTGTACAGCTTAAATGTTACATTCTTCTTAAGATCATTAAGAAAGAGCTCATAAAGCAATATATTAAAGAGGACACATTGACATCTTATCACCTCAAAACATGTATGTTATATATTCTGGAAAACACACCAAGTGAACTATGGGTACCTGAAAACTTAGTGGGCTGTCTTATAATGTGCTTACGACAGATTCACTTATGGATCAGAGATGAGAAGATTCCGAATTATTTTATTCCTGGAGAAAATATGCTTGACCGAATAACTAAACCAGAATTGAGGCAAACACTAGCTGATAGAATAGACTGGATTTTGAATTGTGAAATACGCGATGTACTTTGTAATCTGCAAACTGACAATATAGGTTACTATTTAATGAGATTTCCAATAAGGCGAAGAGATCCTCTGTTAAGACTATGTTTGAGAGTAAGATCTCTAAGAGATCCTCTAGTATACACATCGAAAATCCGCCCTTTTATAACTTTCAAATGTGTTTATCAACCATATAGTGAATGTCTCCGTTATGATAGAGATTCTAGAATCAACCAAATGAAGGAAGTACTCGTACACACTATTTCAGATTTAGTTGGAACCAGAAGAATAACAATTCATACTGAAGAGGAAACAAGAAGAGCCTTATCATTGATCTTACCCTTTCTTTATCTTAGTCTCTTTTCATGTGAAATTGTACAAAGGATGGATAAACCAACAGAAGCTGTACAGTATATTCGCAAGGACATTTATTATTATCCTATTAATTCATCTGCTAAACTAAAGCAGGCATCAGCATTGTTAATGCTGGGGCACCAGCAGTTATCTTTAAAAGTTTTATCATCATTTACCATTGCAGACAAATTTGCTATGTGTGACTGCTATGATCCTGTGGTAACTTTCCTCAATTTACAATTACTGGTACAAGTGACACAAGACAGAGAAGATACCACAGCAATTGAACTATTGAGAGAGTATATCCAACCTTGTGTACACGTCTTTCCACATGAGCAACAAATTACTCCAGTTGCTATAAATTACGAGATGATAAGGTTCTATGTGACATCCCTCAAGCTCTTACAAAAGCACTATGCCAACCCCCTTTGGTATATGTGGGGTGTTTTTGATGGACATTTCCTGAAATTGTTCCTTCTTTATCTTAATCACAGAGATCTTGGACAGAACTCTCAAGCCACTGTAGATGTCAAGAAGATGATTAGACTGTTGAATTCTAAGACTGTATGTCATAGAGAAACATGTCTGAATCTTCTTGGTTATGTCCACAGAGATAGAGGGGAGATAAACCGTGCTGTACAATGCTTTGACAAGTCTCTTCAGACTAACCCCCACTGTAACGCAGCTTTCTGGCACTTGTGCTTTCTTATCTGTGAAACAATGAACAAACGCTAATTTTAGAGACCTCAGCAAGAAATTCGCATAGAGAGATTGTTCTTGCACACCAGATAGTGAAACCTGAGAATTTACCCTGGGATATAAAAACTTATCTTACCTAGGTTGTCACGCAAAGGTTGCATATTGGTTGCATATAGTTGTCAAGTGATGTCATTGTTATGTTAACAGCTCGTATATTGGCGTATTCATGGACATCTGGGGGCTGTTTTAAACATAAAATGTGGTATTTAACAGTAAGTCGTCAAGTGATGTCGTTGTTATGTTAACATCTCGTATATTGGCGTATTCAGGAACATCTGGGGTTTGTTTTAAACATAAGATGTGGTTTTAATAGTGAGCAAGAAAAAGAGTCTAATATTCTCGTGAGGATAAGATAGAAAATTCCCCTCACGTGATCACCGATTGTCACCACTTGACAAGCCTCGTGATGCCAAACGGTGATCCTAGGGTAATATTTTTCTATCATACCCTCACACTAATAAAAGATTCTTACATGGGCAAAATAGTCTATGTTATAGTCTTACACTCGTGTTTTAACACACACACACACACACGCGCGCGCGCACACACGCACGTGACCTTGTCAGTAAGACAACAATCGAGGTTAATGAAACGGTTGAAGATTTGTGTTTGGCCTCGAAATCGTCAAAGAAAAGAGGCACGCAACAACATTAGATCAGTTTCCATTTTTTCCCAAATTTATACTAAAAGTTTGTTTGAAACGCCCCTCTTGACATACCCAGAGGTACTTGAAATATACCGTTTAGTAAAGATTATTCCTGCTTCCATGTTTTTTTTAAAAGACAGGGTTGCCATGTTAAAAATTCTCGACTAGGGCATGCATTACTTATATCAGTAAACGACAGAGTGATTTCAGCATTACATGATGGTTTTATTTTCATGAAACCTCGCAGGTGCAAAAACTTCCAGATTTACAGTATTAATCTTCGCTGCAAGCCTAAGTGATAAGTTCAAAACACTCATAGGAACGTTTGTTGTTCGCCTACGTCAGATCTACATCTTTCCCACCTATTCTTCCCCAATTTTGGGGTCTGCTGGCAAAAAGCCGTTTTAACTTGATTGTGATCAACAAATGGCAGTATCTGAGAGAAATATCTCCCTGACCTGTCTGCTGAACTCCACTGGGACTTAAATTAGCTCATTTCATTGCTCTTCTGGATAGAATGACTTTTGAGTCAACAAGGTGGTTGTAAACCAGCCTGTTCAACTGTTAAAATAAGAACATGCTTGATATTTGTATGTTCTACAATCCTTCGAATAGTTCTTTCTAATTAATTTCCTAGATTCCAGTACTAAATAAAACAAATGTTAAGAGGCAGAATGGAATCAATGAAAATCCAGATCAGCTTGCTTAGAAGCCAGCTGGCCATGATTTTCACTGTTTAACAAAATATATATCCGGGTCCAAAATAGTAAACATTGAACATTTAGCTAGTAACTTCAGAATGCAGCGAATATCAATGACACTAATAAATCAAATAATAATAATAATAATAATAATAAAAATAATAATAATAATATGTGATTATACGTAATCTATCAAAAAGCGACTCCCAATCCCAGGGGTGGGGGTACTCTGAAATTTTTATACATACGTAGGCTCGAGCTATTTTTGGGGCTCAAAGTTTTGAATTTCAATATTTTTGGGGGGTTTTCGAAAAAAAAAAATTTTTTGTATTAAGATTTTGTGGATATTTTTTGGGGTCACCACAAAATTAGCCTATATTTAGGGGTCATTTCTATGCATTTTAGGACTTTTCTTAAGGGCAAGGTACAGAATTAGTACCGCGGGGTTGTCTGCAGTTTGTGATTGTGGTATTTCCTGATCATACTCATTTACTATTTTTGGGGCATTTTTTGGGGTTGCTAAAAGTTCAAATATTTTTTGGGGTGCTTGAAATTCCTGATATTTTTTTGGGGTGAACGGTAGATGCTGGGCCCCGAGCCTACGTATGGAGGAACATTAGAGTACCCCCCTGAGCTCCCAATACCCTGATAGGGGTGGAGATCTGAATTGTTTATGTGATATTAGGACTAACAGGGCATGTCTCCAGATCAGCCCTTGAGTCAGGGCTTTCAAATTGTAAATTGTATTGTAAAATATATATCACTCTTTATTTCATAAAAATCAGATCAATCCATTGAGAGATCTGAGTGAGTTGTTGTGTTTGTGTTTAACGTCCCACCAACAGCATAGGCCATATGGAGACGGGTCACAGCTTAAAGTCTCATCCAACAGACTGGTGAAGTTGATAATCGAACCTGTGTCCCCTGGTTAATAAGGCGAGCAGTGATCTGAGTGAGAATTAGTCTGAACAGCATTTGTGTGGTTTTAGGCATGCCCACGGGGCAGTTTCTCCCTGAGGCCACCCTGATCAAGGTTATGAAATGCATCATAACAATATCATAAGAAGCATGATTATATATGGTATATGGATAGGGACCTGAACAAATAAGCCTTTTATTATGAAGTGAATGTGTAGGACACGCCCAGATACGGTTCAGGGGTATACCCCACTAGTGTTATTGAATGCATATTCTCATAGGAAACATAAACATGTGGTATTCGAATGATTTCTGTGATATTAGGACTTTTAAGAAGTGGTTTAGGACCCTGGTATGACTCAGGGTTATAATCATTGAGTGTGATATTTTAAATTTCAAATTATATGCCAATATCTATAGTGTTAAACAGTAGAAGTAGTTCAGACAAAATTGGACCGTTTCAGGCAAGTGCGTGGGCCAGTCATAGAATTAGAACCCCCTTGCACAACTTCACAATCACAAATATGAGAGAGAGGATTGGCTAAGTGGTAGAGTGCATGCAGAGCTGTTGTCTGTTCGAGCCTCATTGGCGTCACTACGTTGTGTCCTCAGGCAAGATGCATTAATCTTTGCTTGGTACATGTTCAACCCAGAAAGACCAGTCCTGACAAAACTGAAAAATTGTTGACTGGGATGTAAAGAAACAAATCAATCAAATCCAAAATTTGAGAACAATAGACTCTGTCCATTGGTAAATATGAACTTATACAGAAAAAAAATGGGTGAAAGAAAAAGAAAAATGAAATAATAATAATAATAATAATAATAATAATAATAATAATAATAATGATAATGATGATGATGATAATAATAATAATAGTGATGATAATAATAATAATAATAATAATAATAATAAAAATATAAATAAATAATAATAATAATAATAATAATAATAATAATAATAAAGAAGAAGAAGAAGAAGAAGAAGAAGACGAAACAGAATGTCTCCCCACTACATTTGGGTCCTGTATCTTCTAACTACCTATGATCATTAAAAGTGAGATTAATGAGTTTTCTCCGGAATAACTGGTTGGACAAAACCTTTTGAAAATCTAAGATCTAGCAGATAATGCTGTCAGAATGGAGAGAAGCCGGTGCTAGTAAAAACGGATAGATGGACATAACTAGCAGAGAGTTGTAGGTGAAATAACTTGGGAAAGATACTGGTCTGACGTGATCAGTTCTAAACACTCGTAGGAACAGTTGTTGCTCGCTCCACGTGATAAGTTCTAAACACTCGTAGTAACATTTGCTGCTTGCCTACGTGATAAGTGCTTAACACTCGTAGGAACATTTGTTGCTCGCCTACGTGATAAGTGCTGAACACTCGTAGGAACATTTGTTGCCCGCCTACGTGATAAGTTCTAAACACTCGTAGGAACATTTGTTTCTCGCCTACGTGATAAGTGCTTAACACTCGTAGGAACATTTGTTGCCCGCCTACGTGATAAGTTCTTAACACTCGTAGGAATACTTGTTGCTTGCCTACGTGATAAGTGCTAAACACTCGTAGGAACATTTGTTTCTCGCCTACGTGATAAGTGCTTAACACTCGTAGGAACATTTGTTGCCCGCCTACGTGATAAGTTCTTAACACTCGTAGGAACATTTGTTGCTCGCCTACGTGATACAGTTCTAAACACTCGTAGGAACATTTGTTGCCCGCCTACGTTATAAGTGCTTAATACTCGTGGGAACATTTGTTGCTCATGCGCAAACTATGAACGTATATAAAGACTTGGACCAACATTATGATCTCAAGCTCTACGACAAGAGTCAACATGTAAGTTTAATCAGAGGCTTCTTCGAATACGCGAACCTTAAAATGAGGTAATGCAAATATGGATAAGTCTTTCCCTCTCTACATTACCGTATGTTTCCATCTCATTGCAGTCAATGCAAGTGGGGCAGCTGTCTTCTTTAGGACTTATATGTTTCAGATAAGTATGACTAAATAAGCTGATCAACATTAACATGACCTAGGATGTCAAATAAGTATGACTAGGTTATAACGCGACCTTGGATGATACCTGAGATATCAGATAAATGTGACTAGGTACACTGACCAACATGATAACATGACCTAGGATGATACCTGAGATGTCAGATAAGTGTGACTAGGTACACTGACCAACATGATAACGCGACCTAGGATGATACATGAGCTGTCAGATAAATGTGACTAGGTACACTGACCGACATGATAACATGACCTAGGATGATACCTGAGATGTCAGATAAGTGTGACTAGGTACACTGACCAACATGATAACATGACCTAGGATGATACCTGAGATGTCAGATAAGTGTGACTAGGTACACTGACCAACATGATAACATGACCTAGGGTGATACCTGAGATGTCAGATAAATGTGACTAGGTACACTGACCGACATGATAACATGACCCAGGGTGATACCTGAGATGTCAGATAAATGTGACTAGGTAAACTGACCAACATGATAACGCGACCTAGGATGATACCTGAGATGTCAGATAAGTGTGACTAGGTAAACTGACCAACATGAATACATGACCTAGGATGATACCTGAGATGTCAGATAAATATGACTAGGTACACTGACCAACATGATAACATAACCTAGGATGATACCTGAGATGTCAGATAAATGTGATTAGGTACACTGACCAACATGATAACGCGACCTTGGATAATACCTGAGATGTCAGATAAGTGTGACTAGGTACACTGACCAACATGATAACGCGAACTAGAATGATACCTGAGATGTCAGATAAGTGTGACTAGGTACACTGACCAACATGATAACACGACCTAGGATGATACCTGAGATGTCAGATAAATGTGACTAGGTACACTGACCGACATGATAACATGTCCTAAGATGATACCTGAGATGTCAGATAAATATGACTAGGTACACTGACCAACATGATAACATGACCTTGGATGATACCTGAGATGTCAGATAAGTGTGACTAGGTAAACTGACCAACATGATAACGCGACCTTGGATGATACCTGAGATGTCAGATAAGTGTGACTAGGTAAACTGACCAACATGATAACGCGACCTTGGATGTAACCTGAGATTTCAGTTTAATGTGACTAGGTAAACTGACCAACATGATAACGCGACCTTGGATGATACCTGAGATGTCAGATAAGTGTGACCAAGTTAACTGACCAACATGATAACGCGACCTTGGATGTAACCTGAGATTTCAGTTAAATGTGACTAGGTAAACTGACCAACATGATAACATGACCTAGGATGATACCTGAGATGTCAGATAAGTGTGACTAGGTACACTGACCAACATGATAACGCGACCTTGGATGATACCTGAGATGTCAGATAAATGTGACTAGGTACACTGACCAACATGATAACGCGACCTTGGATTATACCTGAGATGTCAGATAAATATGACTAGGTAAACTGACCAACATGGTAACATGACCTTGGATGATACCTGAGATGTCAGAAAAATGTGACTAGGTATACTGACCAACATGATAACGCGACCTTGGATGATACCTGAGATGTCAGAGAAATATGACTAGGTATACTGACCAACATGATAACGCGACCTTGGATGATACCTGAGATGTCAGATAAATGTGACTAGGTACACTGACCAACATGAAACATGACCTTGGATGATACCTGAGATGTCAAAAGAACAACAACACCAGACAACTGTTATAGGTTGTCATTTATACAAATAGTTCCTGCCAATACATTGACAAGTAATGACGTCATTGTTGCTGTGTTTTGCATTAACTTTTTCTTTCAAATTCCTTCACTCCGCCACGTGCTCAAATAGCTCCATTGGGTCAGAACGAGTGCTGATGCATGAAAAACATACTTTCGTCATTATATTGAGGATTTTACGTGAGTGCTCGTGATTATTGAATTTATTAAACGAATTTGGGAAAAGAGATAAAATGCGGGGCTTGCCAAGCATTTTATATATTTTGCAACGAGTTGAATAACTCAATAATACCTGATCACGAAAGTTAGATTATTTTTATCATATTACATAAGAGTACTGAAATCTCACTTATGGCGTAAAAAGTTATAATTTTGTCATTATGTACGAAACGTTGGAACATGTATGACCGTCATAACGCTTCCAGAAAATCCGTAAACCACTTGTGGGTTATCGATTGTATTGCTTAGCATTATCACTCCCAGCCGAAACATCATTATGATATATTGTATTCAGGATTGCCATCAGAATGTTAAAAATTAAATGGATCCAGACCAGGTTCGACCGATCCTTGATCGAACCTGATCTGGTTCCAAAAGGTTTGTAATAGTTTAGCTAAACGTTTGTATGGTAGAAACATCTAAACGGATACCTTGACAAACAGTGAAGACCCAGATGAAATGTCGCATAATGGGATATTTCATCAGGATCTACACTGTTTGTTATGGTAAAACAATTGGTAGGGATATAAACGTATGATTATTGGGAAATACCGACCTGTGGCTCCTTAAGAAATATACTTGACAGTCCAACCATTATTGTTTTCATTTCTTGTACATTGTATAGTAAAAATATTATACTAGAGGACTTTGAAAACGCATCACCATATTTTGCACTTTTCTTGCAAACCGTATATGCGATTGAAAAGTACTTCGCCGGTTTTAATGTGCAACCCAGAATTGCAATGAATCAGTCGTTAATTTGACTGCATTATCGCGGCGACGCTGCTGATGACGTCACATGGTTACATACAACATCCAGCACCTTTCTGTACAGTTAAATGAATCTTTTTGATTATTTTTATGTTTAAACTGTGGCGTGTATGTACCATAACTGCAAAAGAGTTTATAGACTTTATCTAATTAAAAGCAATTGATAACTTCAATATTTCGAAAATAAATGTCAAATTTGAACATCAATTTTTAGCTTTTTTAGAAACATCTCTATAAGTTACCTTTATGCACGCTTTCATTACTGATATTGACTACATACACTGACAGGCATGTGGGGAAGACGTTTTGATGTAAAGCATGGCAGCAGATCTGCTGTCATGTTATCGAGAACGTCTTAAAAATACGTTAACGTCACTTGCACAATACAAAAGACACGTGATACAAGCGTAATTTATGCATAATCTGTCATTTGTTTATGCCCTTAGCCTCTTCTTACAAAACCTGACGTAAAACAATCGAATCTTTGAAAGGCCCAAGACGTTGAATTTTATTACCAGACTACAGTAATCAGGATGGGTGGGGTATCTCGGAATCTTTAAAGGGGTGTAATTTCGAGCATACCGAACTGTCAATTTATTTTGAATCGTTCAATGATGAATGTGCAATCGTGAAAGAAGCAAATGACGCAAATCGGTTGAGTCAGGAATCAAAACTAACGCGTGTTAACTTGCAGCTGAATTTGTGCCCTTCAAAATCGACCACCTCTGTCTTAAAACGGATACTTTTTCAGTACCTTAAAGTAAATATCCAACCATGAATTTTTTATGACACACTACAAGCTGGTCAGACTATGATATGCAATAACAATAATCTCGCTGACATTCTCAGGGTTTGTGAGATACTTTAAGATTTAATCTGGGTGATGCGTTTTCAAAGACCTAAGTATAGTTCCACGTTTTACTTACGATCGTAGCTGGCGACAATTTAGGATTTATATAAAGTTTCATTTGGTGCCGCACAAACATAGCAGCTTATTAGTGTCCGATCCAATGATTCAGTAGAAAGTAGCATTCCATTGAGCTTTTAAAATAAGTGAGGAGGCAAAGATCAGGAATCGATACAATCAAGTACCACACCTGACCAAGCACACTATATTGAAAAGTGACTTAAAGACTCATACACAAGAGAGCCAACAGGCCAGGCCTTTCCAAACAGGTCACCACAGGGAAAGATCACCAACGGATGCACCGCTCTGGAACATTTAGTCATAAAACCGTTTTTGTTTGTTTGATTTGATTCTTTACGTCCCATCATCAATCTATCAGTTATAAAGGGACGTGTATTCCTGGGTTGAACCAGTACTAAGCTAGGATTAATGTTCTTGCTCAAGGATGAAATAAGTTTAAAACACAAAATACCACTCCGAATAAAACAACATGATAAACTACTATTTGGTCCTGGGTGTGAGAAAACCTGTTTTCGGGATTTGCGAAAAACAAAGGCGCAGACCAGCCTGAGTACATGTATTAGCGCAGCCTGATCAGTAACTTAAAACTCGCATTTTGGAAAGTACCCTATCTAGACTTGCTATCGGTAGAGTTTCAAATTTCTAGCTCGTCAATGTAGTTAAGGAGACTGGTTTGAGTTTCGCTTTGTCGGAACCCCACAATGACAGTCGCGACGTTGTTCATTTTTCGCTGTAATTGCAGCTAAATTAAGGCTCTGGACTAAACCATTCACTTGAAACAATTGCTATATCTCTATCTACTGTATTATAAAAAATGTTTTATCTAGCATAACGGATTTTGTCTGATTCTTGGAATTGTTGAAAAGTTTGGAGTTGCTGATATTAAAATGAAATGTACATGGAATAATGTCCTGTTTTTATTTTATTTTTTACGCTTATATAAAGGCCATTCATGTATACTGAAGTTTTTCTGAAGCAAATTACAATGCTTGCTTTGTTACATTTGCGAATATAGCATCATATCTTTGTAAGTTTTAGACAAAATGGCACCAAATTTTAGATGCAAGTTTAAGTAACAATCCAAAAGTTGCTGGCAGGAAAAAGTTTATATAATCCTGTTCTTATCTCGAGTAAACAGGCACATTTGTGACGTCATTGATTTTATGGTTAACGTCATTTTGAGTTATCTACTGGTGATGTAATAATGAACATCGCTGTGTCGTTTTCTTTGCATTTTGCTGAAAACATGCTAAATATGCCATAAGGAAGTTTTCAAAATGCCCTGACCTCTATATACAGAGTTATCACATTTTATATCATTTTCAAGCATTTTTCTGCTTCTTAATGGCGTGTTTACTGTACATTAATTAAAAAATGTTCAATCTGTCTGAACCTCAAGACCAGGTGAGTAATTTTATTGTGAATAATGCCTATAGTGGTCAAACTTAAAGTTTACGTTCAAATATAGAATAAAGCCGCAATGGTATGACAAAAAATTAAGTATAATTCTATAACCCCTTCACTTAAGGAATTTTTGACTTAATAAAAATGCATTTCAGCGTTTAAAAATTACCCACTATCCATTCAATAATTTGTAGCAACAACTCAGTATGAGCGATTAACATATTGTCTTCGAGTTAAAACTTGTTTAAAAGTTTTTTCGTGCATTTTGTTCTAGAGATTAGTTTAACTGAAAACTGAAAGGTGTAGTTTTGTTTACCATTTATTTGCAAACATACTTGAGACTTTGGTGAAAACGATTTGTTGTAATTTAACAAAAGCATGTCGGATTTTCGCACATTTCACAGAATTGTTACATAAGAATATGGGGATACTTCCTTAAAAATTTCATTAAATTTCACTTGTTTATCGAAGAATTAAACGCTCGTCTATATCACTTGTATATGTTCGAAACATTAAGTTCGTTAGTATACTAACGTGACCATCATTCAAAAGGCTATAGCTTAATAAGTATACTGCATTTTTCTTTAGGTTTGGTGCCAGTTTAAAGGTGACATTTAGTCCTTTATAGAAACGTTTACCATTTTGCTGTAGCATATATGTGAAGAAAGTTATGAAGCTACTTGCATTCATATTTGAACAGCCCTCGTATTCTATCAATATTAAGCTACTGACTAAACATCATTTGGAGTTTCTTAACTTACAAGGAGGCAGCTAAGACTCGTCTGAGTCTACACTTGTCAAAATGCCACATTGTTGGAAATCATGTGTCTCGGCTCAATTATCTTTTTTATCTAGCACCATGTGGATCCGTCCATCACCATTCACCATGTACACTTTCTGTGACTAAATCCCAGGATATTACATGTCATTTTCAGTTTTGGGACTAAAGACTGCATTGACCCTGTTTGTTTGCCAGTTCTATCAGTACGCACACTAATTAAAAAAGATATATTCTACCATGATTGGCCTAGTTATCACTAGCCTCTCATGTGCGGATCCAGAGGGGCGGACAGAGGTCCAGAGTTCCGGATCCCCCCTGAAAAATTACAACAATATAGGGTTTCTTATGAAAAACACAGAGCTGCCAAGCCAGCATTCAATGTTGGGCCAAATTCGGCAAGCCAGCAAACGCCATTTAAATCCCTCCCCTCATCAACTAAAAAAAAACAAGGTCAAAGTTGGACCCCCATGACAAATTTTCTGGATCCGCGCATGACTCTGGTAGCCACATACTCCAAGAGGGCCCTGGGTTGCTCGTCTACGAATGACTGCTTTGTAAGGGTTTTAGAAAGCATAGCGTCTAAAGTCCAGCCATGAATTTTGATAGATCAGCAGTTTCATTTAGACTTTACTTGGAAAAGTTTCCATTAATAATGTTGACCAAATTAACAGGATGTAGACTCTCTTGACGGGTCCAGTTTTGGCCCCATTGGTAATAATGTGAACAAACCTGGTAGAGGTCTCAACTGTTAACGAGTTCCTACTATGGGCATAATCTGGGTGCCTAAAACATATAATTATACGAGGGGGGTGTGTAGGCCTCTCGTAGACTGGTCATGTTCGTTTATTACAGAAGCAGTCTAGTCTGGATTCACACTATTTGACCACACATCAGCTCTAGAATACTTCAGCAAACGACAAAGTTGTCAAAATTTGCGTTTCCTGTCAAATTGTCTTTTGTTTACAAAATCAACCTAACTCAGATACGCAATTTTCGACCACGAAGCTACAAAAATACGTCAGCGGACGCCAGGGTCGACTGCCTATCAATACTGACGTTTCCTGGTCATATTCACTCACTTACAGAAGCAGTCTGATCTGGACCAGCACCTTTTGACCACGCAGCTTCTCAAATACGTCAGCGGACGACATGGTCGATAACATTCGTTAAACTGTGCGTTTTCTGTCATAGTCTTGTTGATTGACAAAAGCTACCTACTTTGGATACGCAATACTTGATCCTGAAATTCATAAAATACGTCAGTGGACGCCAGAGTCGCTTACCCATTATACTGATGTTTCCTGGTCGTATTCGTTCACTTACAAAAGCAGTCTAGTCTGGACCGAAACCACTTGACCATGCATGTTCTAAAATACGTCAGCAGACGACAGAATTGACAAAAGTCGCTATGGTTTGTGTTTCATCTGCACAGTCCTATACATACAGGAGCAATCTAATCTGGGTCTGCGCTATTTGACCATGAAACTTCTGGAATTCATCAGTAAATGAATGGGTAGACAACTTTTGTCGTGATTGAGTTTTCTGATCATATTCACTTACTTATAAGGATCAAACATCGTATGTAGTACATGCTACTTATCTGGAGAAAACAAGACAAACTTATTAGGAGAATTATGGGTTGTACGGTATAATTATTCGATGCGTGACTAACTGCTGAGTACCCCACGTGGTTTTTTGGTCTGTCCAGACCTGGGTAATTAATAGAGATCAGAGAAGGCGCCAACATGGTAAATTAACAAATATAACACAGGAGGCAAAGATCGTTAGTGGCCGGCTAGAGTTTTGACTTTGGCTTGATCACACGCTTATTCTTACAGAAAGAATATTGTGATTTTTTAGACTTTCTTTTGAAAGTTCGTATTTGAACCAGAGCACTTACATAAAGCTCTCTGGGTACCAACCCCAGCGTATACTGAGCATAGCTCACTGGGTACCAACCCCAGCATATACTAAGCATACGCACTGGGTACCAACCCCAGCGTATTGCAGAAGAAAATTACAGTCAGTACCAACCTGAGAGCTTCTAAAATCAGTTAATAAACACAACTATGTGTAGTTTACCAACAGTCAGAATCCATTCCTTACACGGGTCTACCATCAGATACGCTAGTGGTTTTCATCACTCATAGTATGGCAAATTCTGAACAGAATGCTCATTGGTGAAACACAACTAATCTTTTCTACAAGAAATAAACGTATTATTTCCATAACACACATACTTACAACTATAAAGGGCACAAAACAAAAGCGAAATTGAGTGCGTGATTGTGTTATTTACTGGTCATATTCACTTATTTTTGAGCACTCATTCGGTGTGTCTTTTTTTGCAACTGAAGAAGAGAAGTTTTCTTCTCGAACACGCGTTCTTGCGGACCTGGCTATTGTCCTCTGGGGATAGAGACATACACGAGTAAGTTTCTATTATAGAAACAACATAGTAAACACGCTCGTGAAGAGCTGTTTAGTACAAATGTGTGTCATACACGACACGCTAAAACACATGTACAATACAGGTATTCTAACACCAAAATAAGCAATACTTAAAGCTATTAAAACAAAAGCTACTTCGCCAGAAACCTCATCACAACAAAGAAATGAGAACTAAAAAACTTGGGTTTAGACAAACCAGGACTATTTCACTAACTGGGCGTGTGGATAATCCTAGGCAAATTGAGCTCTCTTCTTCGAGAGGCCTACACCCCTCCCACCCCCTTATAACTATATGTTTTAGGCACCCAGATTATGCCCATAGTAGGAACTCGTTAACAGTGGCCCCGTAAACGGTGTGGCCAAGAGTTGGGAGTACTCATTTTGCTGACCATACCAATCATATTGGATCACTTATTGAAAGAGATTGTAAAAATTTAAAAAGGAGAGCCATGAATCTCCACAAAGAACTCAGCATCAAACGTGCCGTATTTAGTATATAATGAGCACTATGACAAAATAACGAGTCTATTTAGCCCAATAACTTGTAGACCAAGAAACTTATGTTAAAATACATCAGCGGACTACAGGGTCGGCGACATTTGTCAAAATTGCGTTTCCTGTCATGTCTTTATCTTGCTTTCAAATGAACTTAGCTCGGATACGCACTATTTGACCATGACGCTCCTAAACACGTCAGCGGACTTCAGGGTCGACAACCCATTGTGATTGACGTAGACTGGTCATATTCGTTTATTAAAGAAGCAGTCTAGTCTGGGTTCACACTATTTGACCACACATCAGCTCTAGAATACTTCAGCAAACGACAAAGTTGTCAAACTTTGCGTTTTCTGTCCAATTGTCTTATGTTTACAAAGAATGTATGACAAAACATCCCGGGACAAAACATCCCATGCCATTTTTTGCCACCCTGGACAAAACATCCCGCATCAATTTGCCATCCTGGACAAAACATCCCATGCAGTTTTTGTCACCCTGGACAAAACATCCCATGCCATTTTTGCCGCCCCGGACAAAACATCCCATGCTACTTCTGCCATGCCGGACAAAACATCCCACACTCTGTTTAAAGCCTATGAAAGTGCATGAAACATCCCATTTAGTTAATTGTCACTATTATTATTGATATTCTTAATGTACCATACCTATTGAAATGATTGGAGATCAAAGGTAGATAGATAATTAGACTAATTAGACATATATTTCTCAATTATAATAGTTTGTTTGACCCAAACTGTAAATGATTTCTTTTAAGATGTAATTGGCTTCTTAACACACAAATTTAGTTGTTTGTCACAAGAAGATATAATTATCTTTAATTAAATTCTATTTACATTGTGAAACTGCCTTTCAATCAATTTAAGATCTAGTTTATATCATTTGGACAGTCATACTAGGGCATTCACTGCTAGTACATGTCATAGTAGATGAAGGTCACAAATGAGACTTACCCTGAAGAAGCAGTCTGAGTATGGGATGTTATGTCCGGGGTGGCAAAAATGGCATGGGATGTTATGTCCGGGGTGACAAAAATGGCATGGGATGTTATGTCCGGGGTGACAAAAACAGCGTGGGATGTTTTGTCCGGGGTGGCATATCTTTGTTGGATGTTTTGTCCGGGGTGTAAAAAAATGGCATGGGATGTTTTGTCCCAGGATGTTTTGACCGGCTCCCGTTTACAAAATCAACCTAACTCAGATACGCAATTTTCGACCCCGAAGCTCCTCAAATACGTCAGCGGACGCCAGGGTCGAGTGCCTATCAATACTGACGTTTCCTGGTCATATTCTCTCACTTACAGAAGCAGTCTAATCTGGACCAGCACCGTTTGACCACGCAGCTTCTCAAATACGTCAGCGGACGACATGGTCGATAACATTCGTTAAAATGTGCGTTTTCTGTCATATTCTTGTTGATTGACAAAAGCTACCTACTTTGGATACGCAATACTTGATCCTGAAACTCATAAAATACGTCAGTGGACGTCAGAGTCGCTGACCCATTATACTGATGTTTCCTGGTCGTATTCGTTCACTTACAGAAACAGTCTAGTCTGGACCAAAACCACTTGACCATGCAGGTTCTAAAATACGTCAGCAGGCGACAGAATTGACAAAAGTCGCTATGCTTTGTGTTTCATCTGCATAGTCCTTTACATACAGGAGCAATCTAATCTGGGTCTGCGCTATTTGACCATGAAACTTCTGGAATTCATCAGTTAATGAATGGGTAGATAACTTTTGTCGTGATTGAGTTTTCTGATCATATTCACTTATTTATAAGGATCAAATATCGCATGTAGTACATGCTACTTATCTGGAGAAAACTAGCAAACTTATTAGGAGAATTATGGGTTGTACGGTATAATTATTCGATGCGTGATTAACTGCTGAGTACCCCACGTGGTTTTTTGGTCTGTCCAGACCTGGGTAATTAATAGAGATCAGAGAAGGCGCCAACATGGTAAATATACAAATATTACACAGGAGGCAAAGATCGTTAGTGGCCAGCTAGAGTTTTGACTTTGGCTTGATCACACGCTTATTCTTACGGAAAGAATATTGCGATTTTTTAGACTTTCTTTTGAAAGTTCTTATTTGAAACAGAGCACTTACATAAAGCTCTCTGGGTACCAACCCCAGCATATACTGAGCATAGCTCACTGGGTACCAACCCCAGCATATACTGAGCATAGCTCACTGGGTACCAACCCCAACATATACTGAGCATAGCTCACTGGGTACCGACCCCAGCATATACTGAGCATACGCACTGGGTACCAACCCCAGCGTATTGCAGAAGCAAATTACAGTCAGTACCAACCTGACAGCTTCTAAAATCAGTTAATAAACACAACTATGTGTAGTTTACCAACAATCAGAACCCATACCTTACACGGGTTTACCATCAGATACGCTAGTGGTTTTCATCATTCATAGTATGGCAAATTCTGAACAGAATGCTCATTGGTGAAACACAACTAATCTTTTCTACAAGAAATAAACGTGTTATTTCCATAACACACATACTTACACCTATAAAGGGCGCAAAACAAAAGCGAAATTGAGTGCGTGATTGTGACATTTACTGGTCATATTCATTTATTTTTGAGCACTCATTCGGTGTGTCTTTATTTGCACCTGAAGAAGCGAAGTCTTCTTCCAAAAAAGCGTTCTTGCGGACCTGACTATTGTCTGCTGGGGATAGAGAAATACACCAGTAAGTTTCTATTATAGAAACAACATAGTAAACACGCTCGTGAAGAGCTGTTTAGTACAAATGTGTGTCGTACACGACACGCTAATACACATGTACAATAGAGGTATTCTAACACGGAAATAGGCAATACTTGAAGCTATTAAAACAAAAGCTACTTCTCTAGAAACCTCATCACAACAAAGTAATGAGAACTAAAAACCTTGGGTTTAGACAAACCGGGACTATTTCACTAGCTGGGTGTGTGGATAATTCTAGGGGAAATGAGCTCTCTTCTTCGAGAGGCCTACACAACCCCCTTTCATAACTATATGTTTTAGGCACCCAGATTATGCCCATAGTAGGAACTCGTTAACAGTGGCCCCGGAAACGATGTGGCCAAGAGTTGGGAGTACTCATTTTGCTGACCATAATAATTATATTAGATCACTTATTGAAAGAGATTGTAAAGTTGAAAAGGAGAGTCATGAATCTCCACAAAGAACTCAGCATCAAACGTGCCGTATTTAGTATATATTGAGCACTATGACAATATAACGAGTCTATTTAGCCCAATAACTTGTTGACCAAGAAACTTATGTTAAAAAAACATCAGCGGACTACAGGGTCGACGACATTTGTCAAAATTTGCGTTCCCTGTCATATCTCTATCTTGCTTTCAAATGAACTTAGCTTGGATACGCACTATTTGACCATGACGCTCCTAAACACGTCAGCGGACGTCAGGGTCGACAACACATTGTGATTGACGTAGACTGGTCATATTCGTTTATTACAGAAGCAGTCTAGTCTGGATTCACACTATTTGACCACACATCAGCTCTAGAATACTTCAGCAAACGACACAATTGTCAAAATTTGCGTTCCCTGTCAAATTGTCTTATGTTTACAAAATCAACCTAACTCAGATACGCAATTTTCGACCACGAAGCTCCTAAAATACGTCAGCGGACGCCAGGGTCGACTGCCTATCAATACTGACGTTTCCTGGTCAAATTCACTCACTTACAGAAGCAGTCTAATCTGGACCTGCACCTTTTGACCACGTAGCTTCTCAAATACGTCAGCGTACGACATGGTCGATAACATTCGTTAAAATGTGCGTTTTCTGTCATATTCTTGTTGATTGACAAAAGCTACCTACTTTGGATACGCAATATTTGATCCTGAAACTCATAAAATACGTCAGCGGACGTCAGAGTCGCTGACCCATTATACTGATGTTTCCTGGCCGTATTCCTGAATCTCCACAAAGAACTCAGCATCAAACGTGCCGTATTTAGTATATACTGAGCACTATGACAAAATAACGAGTCTATTAAGCCCAATAACTTGTTGACCAAGAAACGTATGTTAAAAATACATCAGCGGAGATCAGAGAAGGCGCCAACATTGTAAATTAACAAATATAACACAGGTATCAAAGATCGTTAGTGGCCAGCTAGAGTTTTAACTTTGGCTTGATCACACGCTTATTCTTACGAAAAGAATATTGCGATTTTTTAGACTTTCTTTTGAAAGTTCTTATTTGAAACAGAGCACTTACATAAAGCTCTCTAGGTACCAACCCCAGCATATACTGAGCAAAGCTCACTGGGTACCAACCCCAGCATATACTGAGCATAGCTCACTGGGTACCAACCCCAACATATACTGAGCATAGCTCACTGGGTACCAACCCCAGCATATACTGAGCATAGCTCACTGGGTACCAACCCCAACATATACTGAGCATACGCCCTGGGTATCAACCCCAGCGTATTGCAGAAGCAAATTACAGTCAGTACCAACCTGACAGCTTCTAAAATCAGTTAATAAACACAACTATGTGTAGTTTACCAACAATCAGAACCCATACCTTACACGGGTCTACCATCAGATACGCTAGTGGTTTTCATCATTCATAGTATGGCAAATTATTAACAGAAAGCTCATTGGTGAAACACAACTAATCTTTTCTACAAGAAATAAACGTATTATTTCCATAACACACATACTTACAACTATAAAGGGCACAAAACAAAAGCGAAATTGAGTGCGTGATTGTGTTATTTACTGGTCATATTCACTTATTTTTATGCACTCATTCGGTGTGTCTTTACTTGCAACTGAAGAAGAGAAGTTTTCTTCTCGAAAACGCGTTCTTGCGGACCTGGTTATTGTCTGCTGGGGATAGAGACATACACGAGTAAGTTTCTATAATAGAAACAACACAGTAAACACGCTCGTGAAGAGCTGTTTAGTACAAATGTGTTTTGTACACGACACGCATTAGAGGTACTCTAACACCGAAATTAGCAAAACTTAAAGCTATTAAAAAGAAAAGCTACTTCTCTATAAACCTCATTACAACAAAGTAATGAGAACTAAAAACCTTGGGTTTAGACAAACCGGGACTTTTTCACTAACTAGGCGTGTGGATAATCCTAGGCAAAATGAGCTCTCTTCTTCTTTTAACAGAATCACCGTCATAAGCCTTTAGCATGGCTTCTTTATGAACGTCCCTAAAATTATTTCTCTTGTTTTCACCTGGGTATGCATGATTGGCCTGAGTTAATGCAATGCTACCTATCAAATCCTGTTCAGTCAGGCCAAGATGTGTTCATGTCTTCTGGGAGTGAACTAGACTAAGGGCTTAGCAGCGAATACAGAGTGGATATACATAAATATGATAATGTTCCATATCTGGGATGCGTTGTGGAATTTTATATGCAACAGTATGTTACAAAATAGCACTTTGTAGCGCTACATAACTAATCTTGAGCAGTCTCACAGAAAGCCATATGTAAAAAGACGTTGCATAGGCATATCGCTACATAGCACTTTATGTTTATAAATATCATGAAAAAAATGGTATCGTTGCGCTACGGACTGCTACAAAATAGTCTTTGGCATAATCATTGCATAGAGAAGAATGCGCTTCGTAGCGCTAAATTATAGCGCTGGCGTTATGCAACTCTTGCCTGGTAATCCACCACTGAACATATTGTTTGCTTATTGTATTGATTATTATAAATCATTTCACTTACCTGAAACACATTTTGCTTGCAAGTGACTATGTACAGGATTTATTAAAGTTTAATACATATAAGTCTGGCACCTCAGATCCGGATTTCCCTTGATGTTACTTATGCGAGATAATTATTTCTCACATACTCGTACCAACCTTTGGGAAAGATAAGCACATTGATCAGTAACGTCATTGAAATGTTTGAATTATGTCACCATATCACATCTCAGCGTATTCAGGATTTTCTAGAAGTCCTTTTCATGTTTTTTTTCCAGTCTAAATAGAGGTATTTAGAGGTAAGCAAGAAACATATTCAATCATGGATGGGGTAGATAATCTGTCCCTAATGATCACCTTCTAACGTCACTGGGCACGACCTCGTGATGCCAATCAGTGATCATCGGGACGGATTTTTCTATTCCGTCCTCACACTCATGGTAGATTCTTATAATCTTTGTTGATCTTGCCATTTTCTTCAAAAGATTTAAAGGGTGATTATAGAATAAAACATCTACCACAAACTCACAAAGATGTAGGATATATCACTGTATGATTAAGAATATAGGTCTTCATTTTAGATAATTCAATAAAACATTTACAAGCGTCAAAAGTATGTGCCTTATTTGCCTGTGTGTTAATATCCTACCAATAGCTTGGTCCTATGAGGGCTTGACAACAGTTGAAATCTCACCCAGTAGACTGGAGAAGCCGAGATTGAGCCCATAATCCTTGGTCTACAAGGTAACAGATCTTCTCGTCAGCTGTCTGAGTAAAACTTAAACTTCAAGTTTCACAAGTATCCAGCATATCAATCGCAACAATAAGCGCATAACTCTTCAATTACATTTGTAAGTTGATTTAGAAAAGCATGTACCAAAAGTGTCTCAAGTATCAAGTTTATCTTCTTTATGAATAAGCATATGAGTCACACACTAGATGAACCGATAGAAACATTAACCACAAAGTCATAAGTATTTGGCTAATCTCTTGTATAAATACACAAATCACTCTTCAAGCTATGATTCTGGAAAGCATTTACCACAAGTGTCACAAGTATGTGGCTATTCACCTCAGTTGAATAAGCATATGTGTCTTCAAGGTTGACGATCAACTCTAGTGAAACTTTAAAGTATGCGGTTTATTTCCTGCATTAACTAGTATAATGATGTTCAAGTTCGATAACAGAGTAAAACATTCCCTACAGGTGTCAAAATATGAGGCTTATCTCCTGTATTAATAAGCGTTAGATGATTAAGTCAAACCAGAGATCTCACTAGGATTTTGCCAACAGGAGCTATAGAATCAATCCCTGGAAAAATTTTGAGTCCAAATTGAAAAGTTGGACTCGACCTGGAAAACTTGGGAGTTTTTTAGTTTTAGCAGAATATGAAAGGTTTTATTTACAGACATTGTCATTTATTCAGCAATGGGGAAAGAATATATAAAAAATAAGGAGTGTTTCAGGCAATTTCAAAGCACTGTTAGGGGATATTCCAGTTTGGCCAAAATGTTTTCCCATCTAAATATTTTGAGCAAAATAAAATAAAAGAATTATTTTCTTATCTAAGTCTCTATTTTAGAATTTTAAGTAACTTAAACAAGATAATAACTGTTGTAAGTTTTTTTAATAATTGACCTAATAATCACTGCTTGGTTTTGCAAAATTTTCCTCACAAAGCTGAGTTTGATTAAAAAAAAACAAGTAGCCCAATGGGCAACGATCGCTCACCTGAGAGCCAGCATAATGTTGGGGACACCATAATTTACAATGTTCAAAAGCAGACAGTGTTCAATCTAGGAAATTTTAGATGGGACCATTTTCATTCGATTCCAGATGAAAATAAAACACTGTCCAATATTTCCTCATTTAAGAAATAGTAAAGATGGCCCAGTCTAGCTATAACAAGGGGCCATTTAATCCAAAAGGGGGGCAATGGCCCCATGGCACCCTCTAGATTGAACACTGGCAGATAACTCTGAACTTGAAACAGTGACCAGGAATTAATTCAAAAACATTAGATATTATGCCAGTTCTATTTATCTGCATGTGTTAAAAAGATCTGAAACCAAACCTTGTGAAAGTGAAGTTTTCAGATGCCCAAGGGCAGCTAACTCCGTAGTCAGTGATGAGATCTGGCCGAAATTCAAACTCATTCATACTTTATGTATGTCCTGGTAACCTACAAGGATGAAGAAAATCAAATGAAAAAATGAAGGCGCTAGAGTGGTCACAACATTATATAGTTATTTTTGACGCTCAAGGGCAGCTAACTCTGTAGCTGGTGGATGGATGTGGCGGAAAATCAAACTCATTCAAACTTTTATGGAATTCCTTGTTACCTGCAAGATTCATAAAATGAAGATGCTAGAGTGGTCATAATATATCTACCATTGTAAGTATATGCAGATTTTTTATGATGCTCAAGGGAAATTAACTCCACAGTCTAAGGTTGGTTCTACTTTAAATTAAACTCATCCAAGCTTTTATGGTTGTCTGTGTTACCTGCAAGAATGAAGTAGATCCAATCAAAATGAAAAAGCTAGAGTGGTCACAACATTATCAATCATTTTTTAAGATGCTCAAGGGTAGCTAACTCACTAATATGTGATGGGATCTTGACGGAATTCAAGCTCATCCAAGCTTTTATAGTTGTCCCTCTTATCTGCAAAAATAAATATGATCTATTCAAAAATAAAAGCACTAGAGTGGTCACCACATTTCTCCCATAATAAGTTTATTGGGATTTTTAAGACGTTCAAGGGCAGCTAACTCCACAGTCCAAGGTCTGATCTGGCTGAATTTTGAACCCATCTAAGCGTTTATTGTTGATCTTGTTAAATGCCAGAGTGAAGAAGATCCAATCAAAAGTGAAGGCGCTAGAGTGGTCACAACATTATCCATCAATTTTTAAGATGCTCTAGGGCAGCTAACTCCATAATAGGTAATGGAATCTGGAAGAAATACAAACTCAAGGTACAAGGTCTGATCTGCCCTATTTTCAAACTTCATCCGCGATTTTATGGTTGTCCTTGTTGCCTGCAAGAATGAAGAAAAAACAATCAAAAAAGTAGGCGTTAAAGTGGTCATTACATTACCAATCAATTTTCAAGATGCTCAAGGACAGCTAACTCCATATTATGCGATGGGATCTTGACGAAATTTAATCTTATCCAAGCTTTTATAGTTGCCCATCTTATCTGAAAGTATGAAGAAGATACATTTAACATTGAAAGCACTAGAGTGGTCACAACATTTTTCCCATTATAAGTCTATGGGGATTTTTCAGACGCTCAAGGGCAGGTAACTCATAAGTCCATGATCGAATCCTGCCAAATTTCGAACCCATCCGAGATTTTATGAGTGTTCTTGTTGCCTGCAAGAATGAAGAAGATTTAATCAAAAATGAACACACGAGAGTGGTCACAACATAATTCATTGATTTTTCACACGCTCAAGGGCAGCTAACTCCTAAGTCAGTGATTGAATCTTGCCGAATTTCAAACCTATCCAAGCTTTTATAGCTGTCCTTGTTACCTGCAAGAATGAAGAAGATCCATTGGAAAATGAAGGTACTAGAGTGGTCACAACGTTTCTCCCATTATAAGTCCATTGTTTTTTTTCCAAACGCTCAAGGGCAGCTAACTCATCAGTCCTTCGTCGGATACTGCTCAATTTCCAACCCATCCGAGATTTTATGGGTGTCCTTGTTGCCAGCAAGAATAAAGTAGATCCAATAAAAATGAAGGTGCTAGAGTGGTCACAACACTATTCATTGATTTTTCACACACTCAAGGGCAGCTAACTCAGAAGTCAGAGATGGAATCTTGCTGACATTCAAACCCATCCAAGCTTTTATGGCTGACCTTGTTACCTGCACAAAAGTAAAGAAGATCCATAGGAAAATGAAGGTACTAGAGTGGTCACAACGTTTCTCCCATTATAAGTCTATGAGAATTTTTGCAAACGCTCTAGGGCAACTAACTCGTCCTTCGTCTGACTACTGCCCAATTTCAAACCCGACCGAGATTTTATGAGTGTCCTTGTTGCCTGCAAGAATGAAGAAGATCCAATCAAAAATGAGGGCGCTAGAGTGGTCACAACTCTATTCATTGATTTTTCGACGCTCAAGGGCAGCTAACTCGGTGTCAGTGATGGATTCTTGCCGAGATTCAAACCCATCCATGCTTTTATAGCTGACCTTGTTACCTGCAAGATTGAAGAAGATCTATTGGAAAATGAAGGTACTAGAATGGACACAACGATTCTCCCATTATAAGTCTATGGTGATTTTCCAAACACTCAAGGGCAGCTAACTCATAAGTCTTTCGTCGGATACTGCCCAATTGCGAACCCATCCGAGATATTATGGGTGTCCTTGTTACCTGCAAGAAGAAAGAAGAACCAATCAAAAATGAAGGAGCTAGAGTGGTCACAGGTTTTCCCCATAATAACCCTATGGGAGCTATCTGTTGCCATGGAAATTAAAGTTCTAATTCGATCTATCCCAAAACCTAATCCAGTCAATCCCCCACCCCAATAATGCTTTTGAAGAAATTTGATTACGAACAGCCAGCTGATCTCAGAGATATTCATGTTTGAAAGTGTGGACAGACAAACGGACGGATGGACGGACGCCCAATCAGAATTCAGGGTCCGAAAGTACTTGGTGCAAGAGAGATTTAAGTCAAACTTGGAATTTAGATATCAAATCATAGTATTGTCTATAAAATTTAGAAAAGGTATTGCGAAGCCTTGTTTAAGAAGTTTCTGAGTAAACAATTTATTGCGAGTGTGGAAGCCAGGAACATACCTAGATGCTGTAGCAAAACAAATGAGTTGTGAGATATAGACTCCATAGGATGTAGAGCGAGGAGCATCGCCATCTCAAAATGGGAAATTAACAATTTCAAAATCAAAGTCGTCACATTTATCATAAATTTTGGTAGAATCAATAGCATTAGAAATTGACAAATGCAAAAATAGTAAGTGAGCATGATCAGGAAATACCACAATCACAAACCGCAGACAACCCCCTGGCACCGCGAGGAAGAGGCGCTCAACCATCACGAGACACCAGAAGACAAATTAAGCAAAGCAACCAGCTCTCTCTTCCCCATCAAAACGATTGCAATACTAAAATGGACATAAAATAAGATACAACAAAACATAGAACAATTACAGACTCCTATTGTAACAATAAACAAAAAGTCAACAACAACAGAACCACCGCCTTAGAACGGACAGCAGCCTAAGCCACCGAGGGGCTTAAATGCATTTTACTGGTACCAAATCTTCGCCCTAGATTCTGCTGTTGTTGAAATACAAGAAACGTTCAGCTCGCATGGAGGCCATCTAACTAATACAATGTATCATCATGGAGAAACACTCTAATCAAATTAACACACCATGATGAAACAAAGAAAAGGGCTCATGACTCACAGATAGTCAGAGCTAAAGAAAAACTCAAGTTGAGCCACGGTGGGTCCAGCTACAAATAAGCATCAGGCACCAACCCACCGATTAAAGCTTTACGTCAGAGCCGTCATCGAGTCTGAGGCCTGACCCACCGTCGTGCAATTAAAGAGGAAACCATAGCTATAAACCGTGATTGGGTTTAAAACTAGGCATGCAGACTGTCGCATGATATCCAAGTTATATCCAACCATTATATAACGTTTTACTATCTTTTTGAATTGATCCCTAAAATTAGGGTTTCCAACAATACGTTTGAATTTATTAACTAAATCACCATAAAATATAGGTTCTGATATGCCTTGTTGCAGAAGAGTTTTTAACCCAATATTGTATTTAACAATTAACACTGAGTGCCTGTGTTAGAATTTAGAAAATGCTTTTCGAATTTTATGATATCTATAACCTTGTTTAATAACTTAGCAGTTAAAAATAAGTTTATGTTGTTGAAGTCATCAACATTAGAACACACTCTCGCAAAACGAATAAGCTGATAAATATATACACCATAGTCTAAAAATGCGGCTTCGGTATCAGAGGTATTGGTTTTATTAAGCTGGAGCCCTGAATGGTATATTTTGACTCGCTATATTGTCAAAATAAACATTATTAATGTTTAAAATATGTTCAAATATATGGATGATGTGTAAAAACCTCAATAACATCAGCCTGCTTATCATCAGAACTATACATCATAAAGTCCCTCTCATAACAAAACAGGAATGCATCGGCAACCAGGGGAGCTCAATTAGTGCCTATAGGAATCCCAAATAATTGTCTATACAGCTTGGTGCCAAATTAAATAAAACTGGTGTCCAGCCAAACGATCAGCGCATCACATAAATATTGACACGACCATGCATTAAGGTTGTCTGAAGTAAAAAATGTATTTCTGTGGTTACATACAAGGTAAGGAGAGCCTTCTCTCTGGATAGTTTTTTTTCAATTGGTTTATATTTAATTGAATAATGATGTGAAGTAATGTAAAGAGTAGAAAAAACATAAGTAGACAAACTGGTCGCATTGAAATCTCTAGCTTTTAGTTTATCTAAATTTTTAACAGACCAAAATAGATTTTTACTGGATCAATCATATACCTTTTCACAGTACTTGATAATATGTTTTAACAGCTGTTAGACACGAGGTTAACAAGTTAGAAAGTTCTGATGTCGTACAAGAACTAGAATTAGCAATAAATCTAGCTTTAAAGGGTCTTAATGGAGTTTAGGTAACCAGTATAGCGTAGGAACTTTTGGTTTTCTTTAGCTTTGACACCGAAATGTAGGGCTGTATGTCAACCATGCCCAAACTTAAATGACTCACGAAAATATATAGGTTGCCGTTTCTGATGTTAAATTCCTTGTTTTAATTTGCTTAAAACATCTTGTTTATGATACTCAAAACCAAGGCTTGAAAATGCACCTTACTGTCCCATTAGTTGTTTTGATAATGTTCTTTGCAGTGTAAGCCTAGTGGGTGGGGTTACCGGCAAATCTTGGGAATTATTAAGCTGAATTTTCTCAGATTTTAGGGTTTCATTCCGAATGAAAACCTCATATCCAATACAGAAATGTAAACTTAAGTTTAAAAACTCTGATCTATCGTTGTACAAACAAAATGAAACAAAAATTGAAACAAACTACATTGTAGTAAGTGCTCAACTAAAATGCGTGTCAATCAAGTCCGATAACAGAGTTAAATGAGTTTTAAAATAACTAATTTTGAAAATTTTATAGGATTTTAAAGCAATGCATCACACATACCCTCGTTAGAAACTCGACACAGAAAGCGACAAACATCTGTGTGAACAAGCACTTTAAAAATGTTAATCGCCAAAATGGAGAATCGAATTAGCGGTGATCTTCTGTTCTTTTTGCGGAAGCGCTTAAATTTGGACTCCTGCTGTCGTCTTCTGAGTGTTTTTAAGAAGTTTATCAAGCATCATCAGAAAAATGTTTGGCGTAAATTAGAATTCCCATCAGGAAAATTTCGCATAAAAAAACAAAAGTTGGCATAAAAATACGCCTGATTTGGCGATTCAAAGAACTCTAAAAACATTTACAATAAGATTCGCAAGAATGTGGCATAGTAACTGTTTGAATAAGCATATGCATCTTCAAGCTTGGAGATTTAGAAGAAAAAAAACAATTACCTCAAGTGTCACAATTACAATATATGGGTTATCTCAAAAATGAATATGCATATGTGCCTTCAAGCCAGATAAGCGAGAAAAAACATTAAGAGTAAGTGTCACAAGTATAAGACTTATCTTCTGTATGAATAAGAATATGTCTTTTCAAGTTAGGTGAATTAGTTAAAAAATTACCACAAGTATCACAGGTATGTGGCTTATCATCTGTACATATACGCATATGCTTCTTCAAGTTAGATAATTAAGTAAAGCAATTACCACACACGCAACATGTATGTGGCTGTTCAACTGTATGAATAAAAATGTGATTATTTAAGTTTGATGACTGAGTAAAGCATTTTATCACAAGTGTCATAAGTATATGACTATTCTCCTGTATGAATAAGAACATGGTTCTTCAAGTTCGATGAAGTAGTATAGCATACACCACACGTGTCACTGCTATATGGCTTATCTCCTGTATGAATAAGTTTATGTCTCTTCAAGCTTGATGATTGCGTAAAACATTTACGTATATGGTCTTTCTCCTGTATGAATAAGCATATGTCTCTTCAAGATAGATGAAGTAGTAAAACATTTACCACAACTGTCACAGTTATACGGCATATCTCCTGTATGTATACGCATATGATATTTCAAGCCAGATGAGTGAGCAAAACATTTACCACAAATATCACAAGTATATGACTTTTCTCCTGAATGTATACGCAAATGTTTCTTCATGTTTGATGATTCAGTAAAACATTTACCACAAGTGTCACAAGTATATGGCTTATCACCAGTATGAATAAGCATGTGATTCTTCAAGCTTGATGAACGAGAGAAACATTTACCACAAGTGTCACAAGTATATGGCTTTTCTCCAATATGAATAAGCATATGAATCTTCAAGTTCACTGATTGAGTAAAACATTTACCACACGTGTCGCAAGTATATGGCTTTTCTCCTGTATGAATTAGCAGATGATCCTTCAAATGAGATGATTGAGTAAAACATTTACCACAAGTCGCACACGTATGTGGCTTATCACGTGTATGAATAAGCTTATGAGTCTTCAAGTTAGTTGAAGCAGTAAAACATTTACCACAAGTCTCACACGTATGTGGATTATCACGTGTATGAATAAGCTTATGAGTTTTCAAGTTAGTTGAAATAGTAAAACATTTACCACAAGTCTCACACGTATGTGGCTTATCACGTGTATGAATAAGCTTATGAGTCTTCAAGTTAGTTGAAGCAGTAAAACATTTACCACAAGTCTCACACGTATGTGGCTTATCACGTGTATGAATAAGCTTATGAGTCTTCAAGTTAGTTGAAGTAGTAAAACATTTACCACAAGTGTCACAGTAATAAAAATTATCTCCTGTATGTATACGCATGTGATATTTGAAGCTATATGATGCATTAAAACGTTTACCACAAGTATCACAAGTATATGGTTTTTCTCCTGTATGAATTAGCAGATGATCCTTCAAGTGAGCTGATTGAGTAAAACATTTACCACACATGTCACAATTGTATGGTTTTTCTCCTGTATGAATAAGCAGATGTTTCTTCAAGCCAGATAATCGAGCAAAACATTTACAACAAGTGTCACACGTATATGGTTTTTCTCCTGTATGAATAAGTTTATGTTGCTTTAAGCCAGATGATTGAGCAAAACATTTACCGCATGTTGTACAAGTATATGGCTTTTCTGCAGTATGAATAAATTTATGTTTCTTTAAGTCAGATGATTCAGTAAAACATTTACCACAAGTGTCACAAGTATATGGCTTTACTCCAGTATGAACAAGCATGTGCCTCTTCAAGCCAGATGATTTAACGAAACCTTTACAACAAATATCACAAGAATATGGCTTTTCACCTGTATGAATAAGCTTATGTCTCTTCAAGTCAGATGAATGAGTAAAACATTTATCACACTTGTCACATGCATATGGCTTTTCTCCTGTATGAATAAACATATGGGTCTTTAAATGTGATGATTGAGTAAAACATTTACCACATGTGCCACAAGTATACGGCTTATTGCCTTTATGAATAAGCATTGGGTCTTTAAGTTCCATGATCGAGTAAAACATTTACCACAAGTGTCACAGTTACAGGCCTTATCTCCTGTATGTATACGCTAATGATATTTCAAGGGAAATTATTTATTAAAACATTTGCCACAAGTATCGCAACTATGTGGCTTAACACCTGTATGAATAATCATAAGGTGTTTCAAGTTCGATAATTGTGTAAAACATTTGCCACAAGTGTGACATATGTATGGCTTATCTCCTATATGCGTACTTGTAAGATAATTAAGTAATACTGTTGTCATATGGCTTATCTCCAGTGAGAATAGGTTCGTGTTTCATTTTGCTCGACATTAAGTAGAATTGCTATAGTATATGGCTTATCTCTAGCATAATTCAGTTCATGTTACCACAAAGTTCCCAAGTCTATGGCTAACTCATATTCCATAAAAACATAGTACCTCCAATTGAAAGCTTCAGTGCTTGCGATCTGGAGATCGACTATAACTTTCTTCTCAATGACAGCTAATTGTACAGGAGGATCGTCAAAGCCTTTACTCAAGATCAGTATTGGTCAGCAGTTAGAAATCTACAACATAAAAACACAACAAATTAGATATCACAGTGATACATGTATATTGCAATGTAGGTAATCCACAGCTTTTCTTCACCTCAGCCACAGTCATGTGCAAAATCCATTTTGTTTTGTGCATAATGTATATCGTTATGGGCACAATTCATTTCGTAACGTGCATACTGCATTTCCATATGTGCACAATGCATTACGTTATGTGCTAAATCTATTTCGTTATGTACACAATGTATTTCGTTATATGCACAGTGTATTTCCTTATGTGAACATAACTAAATACATTGTGCACATAACGAAATACATTATGCACATAATGAAATACATTATGCACATAACTAAATATATTTTGCTCATAACAAAATAAAGTTTGCACATAACGAAATACATTATGCACATAATGAAATACATTATGCACATAACTAAATACATTGTGCGCATAATGAAATACATTATGAACATGACGAAATACATTATGCACATAACGAAATATATTTTGCTCATAACAAAATAAAGTTTGCACATTACGAAATACCTTTTGCGCATAACGGAATACATTATGCTCATAACAAAATGTATTTTGCGCATAAAGAAATACATTATGCACATAGCGAAATGTATTTTGCGCAAAATGAAATACATTTTGCACATAACGAATCATACTTGTACATAACAAAATGACCCTTGTACATGACAAATAGAATGTACACATTATAAGATAGTCGAGGCTTTCAATATTAAATGCTGGGCTGTGAGTATCTTGCAAGAAGGTGATATGCACTGGTATTTTTTGATCATATCAAATATTTCATTTTGTTCACTCTCTGTTTATAAGTTTGCATTATTTTGATAGTTATTCATTAGTTAGTATAGAGCAGACTTTTGAAAAAAACTGAATATATAATGCATAATCTTGTCAAAAAGTATGTGATGCGCTGACCTTTTGTTGACCAACATTTTTATTGTGGTGTTGTTTATTTCTTGTGTTTGTAATGCTTTGGCGTCTGATTATTTCTGCCATGCGGTTCCCTGCTGGGAATGGGCTGTCCTCTTGGTTCTTGTTTGTGATATTTAATTGTGCTGTTGTGACTTTCCCATGTGGTATCCTAGGTGGGGTGTGGTACTTTATTGTATCAATTGTTTTGTTTTGACACCTTTCTTACTTTGCCATTCTCATCATTGGTACAAATAGGTATGCCTACTTATTTATTCTTTAAAAAGAGCTCAAACCAAGAATATTAGAAAAAGAATAGTTCTGGAGATAAACGGCTTACACATATTTATTCCTAACTACATGTATTTAATCTTTTTAAGAACAGCTCAAACCAGGAATATTAGAAAAAGAATGTTTCTGGAGATAAACATCTTGAAATTTATATGAGCCGCGCCATGCGATAATGTGTCTTCGGGAGATTTATTACGCCATGAGATATGATGTCGTTAAGTCTGACGTATGCATTTCGCGCCGCACGTAATTAAAGTGAGCATCAAAGATTATGGCAATTAAGACGAGTCATGCTAGGAATGAGATGCGATTAATCGAAATAATTTTAGGCCGACTGTATTCTGTTGTAAATAAATTATAATTTCTACATGCCGGACCTGTTGGCGAGGCCCCGTGATAAATAAAACTAAAAAAGATGTGTCTTGGTTAGTTAACTGACCCGGCGTCTCAATATCTTAATCTGGTCATTTAGAGAAAAAAAACAGGATAGAGGGAGGGAGGGAGCGTGCGTGTGTAAAGATCTAGAATAAATAATCAACTTCGGAGTGGCTGCTGCCAGACATCTGGCAGCAGCGAAAAGTCGAGTAACTCGCTGGTGACAGACGTCTGGCAGCAGTGAAAAGTCGGATAAATCGCTGGTGACAGATTACTAGAAATCAAATGGTCTGTAATGATACATGAATTACATGTAAGTGTAGCTGCCGGCAGACGACGGTACGTGACCCGTTTTCTAGTATTTCTATTGACAAAGGTTACTAGTACCGTGACGTAAAATGCAAGCATTTCCAAAAGGAGGCGCTGATCGACGATCCACGCATGAGCATGCCTTAGCAAGATCTATGTGTGACACATGTAAGCGAAGACAGTTATTGAACGCATTTTTTTAATCATTTTGCGACACAGACGCATGCTAGGACACATGATCTATTCGAAAGAAAGCCAAACTGAACATTATGTGTGTTTCTCGTACTGATCTGTATCTGAGGCTCAGGAAGGAGGTCCCTGGTATCCAATATCCGTTCAAATATTTTGAAAAGTATCCCAGATCCCTGAAAAGAAATTGATAAATTCACCAAAATTCAACCAAAATCAGAAAGCTCTGTATCACCATACCCGTAAAAAAACTTTAGAAGTCCACAAAAGTTCACAAAAGTATCCCAAATCCCTTCAATTAGTTGGTCCCTACATCCCTAAAACCCTTTCAGTGCCTCGTAGCTCACGGCATTACTGTGGCTTCGACTGAGAGTTTTGTAATAAATGCAATAGACTACCGGGTAAGATATAATGTTATAACTAGGCCTTGTATGTCTTTATTACATGCCTTCTACATTTTAGCCGTGAGCACTCGGTAATATTTTCAATTGGACTGAATCAGTAATGGCACAGTCACATGACGATGCCAAAAATCCATATTTGGGCCTCAGTATGGATTTTTGGCACTTCCCCATAGTGATGACGTATAGGAATCGTGCACTTATTCGATTAGAACTAGGCTAGGCTACTCGTTTCAACATGGCTGAGTAGATTTAGAATCGTTACGAGGTCCTGTTATTCGATGCATTTTGCGCTCGATTTGGGCAAAAAAAAAACCGAAATGCCAGAAGAATAAAGAATGGAACATCAGAACATGGAACAGTTAGGCTTTTTGCCAGTTTCAGTTAAACAAGCAGAATGGCTAGCCCTGAGGCTGGTAAAGTACACGGTGTCAAGATGATCGGATGATCGATCTCGATTGTTACCGGGATCGTTTTAAGTCCTTGTCAGCTCTTCAAATAAAATATTTTTGGAAAAAGGGGATTTTCTATCAAATACAGTGTAAGATGAAATGAATACCACAATCAAAAAATACATGAATGCTTATGTAAATGCTGCCTCTGATTGTTTTATTGACAAAGTCTGTTGAAATGTCTCGTCGTCAATGACAATGTAACCAATGCTTATCTTATGATGTCATTGATCTATGTCACGCTTTAAGAGCAATTTTCTGTAACCACCAAAATATTTTGGCCACCCATAGTCAGGAATTTTGATAAAAACGTTATATTCAAGTAGAAATGCATCAACTTTAATAATAAACTTTGTTTAGTTTTTCAAAAAGTGCAACCGTTTCCATGGTAACAGACGGAGAAGTTCCGAAAAATGGCACTTTCATGAAAATGCATACCCTCATTTTCTTTTCATTATTCATTGAATTAAGCTAAAAGTTATCAGTAATTTTATGTTTATGTTTCAAAGTAGATAGATTAAGTTTTTTTGATTTTAAAAAAGTTTAGAGATGGGAGCATCTTAGATATATTTTATTTCCAAAAATATTTGAATTTTTGATGAAAAAACGAGTTTGAGGGTCAAATTTGATAACAAACTATTCAAAATCGCAGCAGTTCTGTGTGTTACTGCATATATTATTAGAAAAAGGACACTTTGAAAAGTTAAATTGTGAAATGAAATTCATGGGAACTTTTAATATTGCAAAGAAATCAGAATTTTAATTTTGTCTTAAATTATTGCTCTCAGAGGTATGCATTTTATGCCTTATCTTTATAATTTGTAGATAAATTAAGCTATTTTATGCATGATTACGGTAAATCTGCAGTAAAGACTGGTGTAAAAGCATAAAAACGGCATTGAATGACACCAGGGACACCCTGGAGACCTTAAAGGGAGGGACAGCCCCTTGTAACAACACAACAGTCAAAATTACTTCCCCTTTGTAGCTCTTCAAATAAAGGGGCATTTAGCCATGTAAATGACAAACACGTTGAGAAAGAAACAAGACTTTTACAGGTTGATATCTCTTCTCATATGTGTTTTTGTTCCGATGATGGCCATGAGTTGAAATAGTTGATTGTTTAATCAAAGTTTCTACTTGCTGAGGATCAGTTTTAAACGGATATTATCCGTCAAACCGATTTTTACACTTTACAAGTTTTGATTTTTAGAAAAGCATCTACATTTGATCGGGTTTCTTATGGAAATACCAGTTTACTGCCAATTGTGAGTTAACTCTTTTGTTTTTAAAACAAAATGCTTTCAAATTAAATAATCTGCAATGTGAAAAAGGGCTGTTTGTGTGTTTCTGCTCCGGGTAATGGCTCTGGGAACCTTGCCTGACTGCTAGAAATATGGTGCATGTAATAATAACCAGAAAGGACTGGAATAGCTGGTGAGTAGGCCCCTATGTTCTAGTTTAATCAAAGGCTTAGTTGCTCTGATCAGTATCCTTTACAGAAAGGTACTCCTTCCAAACAAAGTAAGCCCCACCCCACCATATGTAACAATCATTCACCTGTGTGAATGAATCCCCATCCCCTCTGACAATTGAAAATACATTGTAATTTTCTAGAGTTGCTGAATGAAAAAGATCAGGCTTCTGCATCAATGCAGTTGCGGATCCAGAGGGGTTTCCGCCAAAAATGGAGAATTCTCAGAAAAATCAGGAAAAAATAATTATCAGGTAAAATTAACAAATCAAACCCCCTTTGTAAATTTGAACCCCCTCTCAAGAAAGCCTGGATCCGTCCCTGTACAAAGTAATAAAAGTAGGCTATTTATGCATTTACTAGATGCAATTCTTAAAATTCGTGTACTCTACACATTCTCTTTCAAGTTTACACATTCCCTTTCAAGTTTTTAGATCCATCTCTCAAACCTCACTTTAGGTTCAGAGTTGACAGGATGGCTCATTTGCAGTAACCTCAATAAAAGGTGATTTATTTTAAACGCAATCACCTTAACTCCCAGAATGCAGTCAGTAATGGGTCTGATTAGTAGACTGCTATAGTCCGGTTGTTTGAACTCCGAGCCGGCGGCATACATACCTTAAGATTATTCTCCATACTTCTTACACAAGTATAGCAGTTGTCAGTAGCTGCCAGAATTTCACGGAAGTATGATTGAGCATGTGCCATGTAAATGATACTGTTAGAACTGATACACCATGTAAATTATACATATATGAGAATTAGGATAACTGAATTTATTGATCAGCTTGAGATGAAAGAACATTTGTTTAAAGCAAATCAGAGCCCCAAACAAATCAAATAACTTTTGTTTTACCTGGCATAAAGAAAAAACACCTCAGCAGAGGTCAAGATAAGGATAGTTTTTGAGCCTAAAATGAAATGATTTTCTTTCCCATGAATTTAAGCGGGTGTTTTGGATGTGCAAAAGTACCATCTCATTAAGATGGTTCTTTTGAGTACCCACTACATATATTGTGGATGAGAAGTAAGAAAAAATATTATTCCAGTACACATCAAATTGTTGAATAGAGTAAGAGCATATTCTTTTGATGGAGTTTGGAAAAATAGTTCTTAAAATGGATGTTTAACAAGGGAAAGAACATGTAGGTTTGGGGCAAATTAAAATTACATATAAATTCTAGCCATTTTTATATATCCTTTCTTGATGGATAAGATCTCCAATCAAGTTTGAACCAAAATAGACTAAATGGATGCATCATTTATATTTTAGGGATCATAGGGTAGAAATACCCTTATATACACATGTATATGAAATGCTATATTTAATGAATTTTTCTCATATTGTTTTATCAGATGAGATGCTGTATTTCTATGGCATCTCATCTTTATTGTTTATCTATGTTTCCATTCCGGCATTCACACTCACAGTTCAACAGTCCCATAAAGCCTGACCAGTAGACAAAAAAAGTAAATTGGTGAATTTGGACCTCGTACATTTAAGCTTTCAAAAAAAGACTAATCCATCAAAAATATCAATAAATTACATGTACATGAACTAAACAAGACTTGAGAAGCTATTTACCACACATACACGTACATGTATCATTCTAGCATAGAATCAATATACTGACTTAGATGCAATTCTGTGGACTATAAAGTAAGAATGAAGGCAAAGAACAGGAATAAATAAAATCAAGCCCAGGACACCTTAAGGGAAAGAGACCAAAACACAAAAGAATACCACATAAGAGAGTAAAGAGCTTTAAAGGTACATGTATTTCCTTCCTTAAATCACCCTCAACCCTGTCAATAGGTCAAAACATTTTTTCTGATCATCATGTGGCTTAAAGGGAAAAGTGTAGAACAAACTGCCAAAATTTGTCCGGACTATTTCTCACCAATTGCAACCATTCAAGGGGTTGTTTTGTTTTTTTTATATGATAAATATTGATATATAGATTTTTTAAAGAAAGTTTATGAAAACCTGGGCTCAAGGGCTGACCAGAAGGCCTGTCCAGGTCCAACTAATTTTTAAAAGTCCTTATATCTCAGAAACCATTCATATTTTCACCCCTAAACCATATATACTCATATATCTTATGACACAAAGTATCCAGTAATATTGATCAGGAAGTCCCAAAAGGTGTGCCCACTGTTGAGGCATTCAAAAGCACTTTCTGAGAAGTCCCTCCAGAGCATGCCATGATTATTCATATTTCTTATGATACCAAGCGTTCAGTTATAATGACCCGTGAGACCGGGGTGAGACCCCCGGGTGTGCCAACACATGGCCTACCTCATTTACTTCATAAAAGGCTTGCTATCTTGGAACTGCTCAGATCACTACCCATAAACCATAAATGTTCATGTTTCTTATGAGAAAAAAGTATTCATAAGCACTTACTGAGAAGTCCTCAAGGGCATGCTCAGCAATTCCCCACCCCATTTACTTCATTAAAGGCTTAATATCTGGGAAATTGTTCAGATTTTCATCCCTAAATCCATAAATAATGATGTTTCTAATGATAAGATACTTTCGATAACACTGACAGTGATGTCCCACGGGCATTGGGGTGGTTTAGGTGACTTTATAATCAGTAGATTACAATCATATATCCCGTTCCTCATGAAAATGCTTAAAATGTCAACATTTGGAAAACTGGTTCTAATTGATAATTGAAACAATATTATCTATATTTTCTGGACATTTGCTGGCAAGGATTATTTAATGGCTGGCTTTTGTTTAAAAAAAATATGAATAATTTTCTTACAAGTAAAAGTGAATGAAATCACTTTTTCCTCCTGAAATTGCTCAAAAGGCCAATATTCCGAAAACTAGTACCGCTTGATTATTAGAGCGTTAATGGCAAATTTTGATTTTACACAGATAGCAATTGTAATATGATGAGATCTGATAGAATAAATCATTTTTACACAAACTTATCTTTTTTAAATAACTTCATTTCGCATAAAGCTGCTAAAAATTCAATTTTCCATTATTTGGTACCGTCTGATTATTTGTACAATTATTGCTATTTTCTTAAAATTTTACAGCAATTTCTATTTTACTGATGAATTCTGACATAATAAAGTAAATCCCTACTAAAACCAATGGGTATCTTATCTTAATTTGGCCCAGAAATGCACATTATCCAAGATTCCAAAAACTGGTACTGTATGATCATTAGGACAAAAAGACATTTTTCGCATATTTCCTGGCAGTAAATGATGATTAATGATAGAATGAATAACTTCTAATGAAATAGAATATTTTTGTAACACTTTAACATAATTTCCATTGTCTTATATTGCCCAAATCATCTCAGTTAAGTCACATGTACAAAACAGCTTATTTAGAGAAATCATTTTGTTGGTCCAATTTAACCAGAATTACCCAAAAAACTTCAAATACTCCCATATATTTTATTGCAAATATTTTATGACCTAAGGTTGGGTTGTCAGAATCTATTGAAGTTGAATACCAGTATTGCTGCGTTTTTTTGAAAAATATCCCTAAAAATTGCCAAAAAACCATTTTTTCACATTTTGGAATTTTGCCAATTTTGATATATTTTAGGACCCTACTGCAACCAGCACGTGCATGATAGAACCAAACTACATATATCAAGAGTTAGAGTTGATACAATATTGTAGTTTTGCTGAAACCATTTGGTTACAGAATGTTTTTTGAATAACTGCAAATACTTTCAAATTAGTGTTTTTTCATTATTTCAAAATACAGAATCTACGAAATTTTCCCAAAATGAACAATCATGGTTTCCATAGCAACCAGGGGTAACAAGTAAAAAAATACTTTATTTTTGGTGGTTTTGGGTTATATGTACAACATACAAAAAAAATCAAGTTAAACTGAGACTTTGCGTGCCGGACCCCTATTTTGATTTTTTGGTGGTTACAGAGAATTGCTCTTAAGTTGATACAATATTCATCATGTCAGTTTTTCGGCCTCACTGTCTCACTGACACAACAGAGATTGAATTTGCACGGATGTAATAAATAGGTTATAATATGGCCGAGGTGTGCCTCTAGGTCATATTGGCACTGGATAGCCATCTATCCAATATAAAGTCAGGATGGTCCATTGTATATTTCAGGTTATGAATTAAAAATATGTTTCTTCCCTGAATATCGATTTTGTATAAGCAAACAATGCAAACCCTGGTGAAATTTCGCCATATGTGTTTAAGAGGATTAACAATCATTGACCACCAACTGTTCTCGTTTTATGGCTTATCCACTTCAGTGATAACAGTAATAGAATTAATATAAGACATATTTTGGAAACCGATGATTCCGACATGATGATAATTGAATATATAACATTTACCATTATTAGTCTAATAATTACCGGTATCTTCCTAAAAGGTGGGCAAATTCACATGTACTAACGAGATGAGGTGTGAAAATGATAGGTAGCAATGACAAACAGTGTAAACCCTAATCAAAGCGCTCATTGGCTTGTCTGTGATTAAACTATCTCCCGAATATTAAGAGTAAATATGGTTATTTTCAAAACCATAGAAAATTAATCTGAATTAGGCAGTTTTTGATTCTTCAGCTGTATCTAAACATAACTAAGCATTTAAACTCGAAATAAGAGGCGAAAGATTGTATATAGTTTGGCAGGGATTTGCACAAAATTTTGCAACGAAATTAAATTTTGTTTTTGTATCCCTGTCAGCCACCGTACTTTATGCGGGTTTTATGCTTGGGAGGCTGGGAGATGGAAAATTTTAAGCATTTTGTGATAACACCAAATCGATTTTGTGATATCTCTTAATCGATTTTGATGTCACAAACGCGCTTGTGGTCTTGTACGTGATGTTTTCTTGTGTTTTGTATTTCGTTTTTTAACATATGGTGTCCTGGGTCAGGAGTAATACTTGTTGATTATCAAAAGCTGCAATTATTATAAAGTTTGCATAATCGTTAAACGTGCCGCGAGAAAATATGACCTAGTTGAATGCCAACAACAAAGGCGAAGACCGGCCTGCACATGTGCGAATTCTGATCAGCGCCTTTGTTATTCGCTCTCTTGGAAAGTATAATTGAATGATAGAGTTTTAGGTACGTCTATCCGTGCAGTTTTATTCTAGTCTGACATGGTCGAAAACCCAGAAGACATATTCCTCGAATGAAGCCTATCTATCAAAATCAGGATGATCTCTAAGATCCAGTTTAACCCTTAACCAGTTTAACCAGTTCTTTATTTTGGGATGTGTTTCCTAAACATTCTTAATTAAAGAACATGTCGGGCGAAAAAGTATACTCAGCGTCAATGAAAAGTTACCAGCATCGAAATTTCAATATTTCGGAAAATATGTAGTACAGCTCTTTGACTAATGTTACGTTCATGTTTCTGATCAACGACAAGCTGGTTTGGAGAGATAAAACAGTAACACGAGCCCTGGAACTATGGTGCACGTGATGCACGTGCATTTTATGTTTTTTGCAGTTTTTAAGAATTTGAAATAATCATTTTCAGAAGACAACATGCCAGAACATGCCCTAGACATTTTCATTGAAAACGCCACCAAATGGTTTAGTTTATCCCATTAAACGCGAAAAACGAGGATCAAACTTTAACGTAGCATCAAAACTTTGCACTTTCCTATACAATACAATGGAAACTACAAGGGTCTGTCAAGGAATGATTATAATACATTCGGGTGTAATGGAAACAGTTTTCCATAGTGGTGATGCATGTCACCCTATGCCATAAAGTTGAGTGTTGAAGTATCCGCAGTTCTTCGTTCAGAATGAACTAAATATTGTCCTATGCAAAGTGTATGTGATTTACTGGTAACTTTTCACTGACGTTGAGTATATAATGTAAAATAACAATATATCAAAGAAACGTACACAATCGCGACTGCCTTAACTCGGAAGATTGTTCCTTGCGTTTTCGAGCGAAAATTCGTATGCGCGGATCCAGAGGGTCGATAGGGGGTCCAGACCCCCATGGAAACTCACAAGTTGTATGGGTTTCTATAGGAATCCAGAAAATTATTCTGAATTCGGCAGTTCTTGATTCCTCAGCTGTATCTAAACATAACTAAGCATTTAAACTCGAACACCCTATAAAGACGTTGCCAGAGCTGTTTTCAACCCCCCCCCCCCCAAAAAAAAAAAAATCCAGGATACATGCATGTATTCGTGACCAAAAAGATTGAAATATGGTCCCAAACTCAGCAAAGGAAGCATTTAAAACACACAAAGTAGCGTTCAAGATTCGTTTTTCTCCAGGGAGTTCTCCCAAACCCTCCAAACGAGAGGGGATCTTCCCCTCTCGAGCTTTCCCAAGTCTTGATCTTTCAGCACTCGATGGTGTCTAGGGCCATGCACATGTACCACTTTCAAATACGCGGCTACAACCCTGGTTTGTACAGGAAAAGTAACTTCCTACATACCAGTGTACAGGTCAAAGAACCCTACGGTTATTTAAAAGGAACACTTCTAGACTCATTCTACTCAGTGTACAGGTCAAAGAACCGTACGGTAATTTAAACATGAACACTTCTAGACTCATTCTACCCAATGTACAGGTCAAAGAACCGTACGGTAATTTAAACATGAACACTTTTGGACTCATTCTACTCAGTGTACAGGTCAAAGAATCGTACGGTTATTCAACATGAACACTTCTAGACTCATTCTACCCAGTGTAAAGGTCAAAGAACCATACGGTAATTTAAACATGAACACTTCTAGACTCATTCTCCTCAGTGTACAGGTCAAAGAATCGTACGGTAATTTAAACATGACTTCTTCTAGACTCATTCTACTCAGTGTAAAGGTCAAAGAACCGTACGGTAATTTAAACATGAACACTTCTAGACTCATTCTACTCAGTGTACAGGTCAAAGAATCGTACGGTAATTTAAACATGAACACTTCTAGACTCATTCTACCCAGTGTACATGTCAAAGAACCGTACGGTAATTTAAACATGAACACTTCTAGACTCATTCTACCCAGTGTACAGGTCAAAGAACCGTACAGTAATTTAAACATGAACACTTCTAGACTTATTCTACTCAGTGTACAGGTCAAGGAATCGTACGGTTATTTAACATGAACACTTCTAGACTCATTCTCCTCAGTGTACAGGTCAATGAATCGTACGGTAATTTAAACATGACTTCTTCTAGACTCATTCTACTCAGTGTACAGGTCAAAGAACCGAACGGTAATTTAAACAAGAACACTTCTAGCCTCATTCTACCCAGTGTAAAGGTCAAAGAACCGTACGGTAATTTAAACATGAACACTTCTAGACTCATTCTACCCAGTGTAAAGGTCAAAGAACCGTACGGTAATTTAAACATGAACACTTTTGGACTCATTCTACTCAGTGTACAGGTCAAAGAATCGTACGGTTATTTAACATGAACACTTTTGGACTCATTCTACTCAGTGTACAGGTCAAAGAACCGTACGGTAATTTAAACATGAACACTTCTAGACTCATTCTACTCAGTGTACAGGTCAAAGAATCGTACGGTAATTTAAACATGAACACTTTTGGACTCATTCTACCCAATGTACAGGTCAAAGAACCGTACGGTAATTTAAACATGAACACTTTTGGACTCATTCTACTCAGTGTACAGGTCAAAGAATCGTACGGTTATTTAACATGAACACTTCTAGACTCATTCTACTCAGTGTACAGGTCAAAGAACCGTACGGTAATTTAAACATGAACACTTCTAGACTCATTCTACCCAGTGTACAGGTCAAAGAACCGTACAGTAATTTAAACATGAACACTTCTAGACTCATTCTACTCAGTGTACAGGTCAAAGAATCGTACGGTTATTTAACATGAACACTTCTAGACTCATTCTTCCCAGTGTACAGGTCAAAGAACCGCACGGTTATTTAACATGAACACTTCTAGACTCATTCTACCCAGTGTAAAGGTCAAAGAACCATACGGTAATTTAAACATGAACACTTCTAGACTCATTCTACCCTGTGTACAGGTCAAAGAACCGTACGGTAATTTAAACATGAACACTTCTAGACTCATTCTACTCAGTGTATAGATCAAAGGACCGTAGGGTTATTTAATATGAACACTTCTAGACTCATTCTTCCCAGAGTACAGGTAAAAAAACTGTACGGTCATTTAAACATGAACACTTCTAGACTCATTCTACCCAGTGTACAGGTCAAAGAACCGTAGGGTAATTTAAACATGAACACTTCTAGACTCATTCTCCTCAGTGTACAGGTCAAAGAATCGTACGGTAATTTAAACATGAACACTTCTAGACTCATTCTACTCAGTGTACAGGTCAAAGAACCGAACGGTAATTTAAACAAGAACACTTCTAGACTCATTCTACCCAGTGTAAAGGTCAAAGAACCGTACGGTAATTTAAACACGAACACTTCTAGACTCATTCTACTCAGTGTACAGGTCGAAGAACCGAACGGTAATTTAAACATGAACACTTCTAGACTCATTCTACTCAGTGTACAGGTCAAAGAATCGTACGGTAATTTAAACATGAACACTTCTAGACTCATTTTACCCAGTGTACAGGTCAAAGAACCGCACGGTTATTTAAATTGAACACTCTTAGACTCATTCTACTCAGTGTACAGGTCAAAGAACCGTACGGTAATTTAAACATGAACACTTCTAGACTCATTCTACCCAGTGTACAGGTCAAAGAACCGTACAGTAATTTAAACATGAACACTTTTAGACTCATTCTACTCAGTGTACAGGTCAAAGAATCGTACGGATATTTAACATGAACACTTCTAGACTCATTCTACCCAGTGTACAGGTCAAAGAACCGTACGGTAATTTAAACATGAACACTTCTAGACTCATTCTACCCAGTGTACAGGTCAAAGAACCGTACAGTAATTTAAACATGAACACTTCTAGACTCATTCTACTCAGTGTACAGGTCAAATAATCTAACGGTTATTTAACATGAACACTTCTAGACTCATTCTACCCAGTGTACAGGTCAAAGAACCGCACGGTTATTTAATATGAACACTTCTAGACTCATTCTACCCAGTGTAAAGGTCAAAGAACCATACGGTAATTTAAACATGAACACTTCTAGACTCATTCTCCTCAGTGTACAGGTCAAAGAATCGTACGGTAATTTAAACATGACTTCTTCTAGACTCATTCTACTCAGTGTACAGGTCAAAGAACCGAACGGTAATTTAAACAAGAACACTTCTAGCCTCATTCTACCCAGTGTAAAGGTCAAAGAACCGTACGGTTATTTAAACATGAACACTTCTAGACTCATTCTACTCAGTGTACAGGTCAAAGAATCGTACGGTAATTTAAACATGAACACTTCTAGACTCATTCTACCCAGTGTACATGTCAAAGAACCGCACGGTTATTTAACAAGAACACTTCTAGACTCATTCTACCCAGTGTAAAGGTCAAAGAACCATATGGTAATTTAAACATGAACACTTCTAGACTCATTCTTCCCAGTGTACAGGTCAAAGAACCGTACGGTAATTTAAACATGAACACTTCTAGACTCATTCTACTCAGTGTATAGATCAAAGGATCGTAGGGTTATTTAATATGAACACTTCTAGACTCATTCTTCCCAGAGTACAGATCAAAAAACTGTACGGTCATTTAAACATGAACACTTCTAGACTCATTCTACAGAGTGCACAGGTCAAAGAACCGTAGGGTAATTTAAACATGAACACTTCTAGACTCATTCTCCTCAGTGTACAGGTCAAAGAATCGTACGGTAATTTAAACATGAACACTTCTAGACTCATTCTACTCAGTGTACAGGTCAAAGAACCGAACGGTAATTTAACATGAACATTCTAGACTCATTCTACTCAGTGTACAGGTCAAAGAAGCGTATGGTTATTTAACATGAACACTTCTAGACTCATTCTACCCAGTGTACAGGTCAAAGAACCGCACGGTTATTTAAACATGAACACTTTTAGACTCATTCTACTCAGTGTACAGGTCAAAGAACCGTACGGTTACTTAACATGAACACTTCTAGACTCATTCTACCCAGTGTACAGGTCAAAGAACCGTACGGTAATTTAAACATGAACACTTCTAGACTCCTTCTACTCAGTGTACAGGTCAAAGAATCGTACGGTTATTTAACATGAACACTTCTAGACTACTCAGTGTATAGATCAAAGGACCGTACGGTTATTTATTATGAACACTTCTAGACTCATTCTTCCCAGTGTACAGGTCAAAAAACTGTACGGTAATTTAAACATGAACACTTCTAGACTCATTCTACCCAGTGTACAGGTCAAAGAACCGTACGGTAATTTAAACATGAACACTTCTAGACTCATTCTACCCTGTGTAAAGGTCAAAGAACCGTACGGTAATTTAAACATGAACACTTCTAGACTCATTCTACTCAGTGTAAAGGTCAAAGAATCGTACAGTAATTTAAACATGAACACTTCTAGACTCATTCTACCCAGTGTACAGGTCAAAGAACCGTACGGTAATTTAAACATGAACACTTCTAGACTCATTCTACTCAGTGTACAGTTCAAGGAATCGTACGGTTATTTAACATGAACATTCTAGACTCATTCTACCCAGTTTACAGGTCAAAGAACCATACGGTAATTTAAACATGAACACTTCTAGACTCATTATACTCAGTGTACATGTCAAAGAGCCGTACGGTAATTTAAACATAAACACTTCTAAACTCATTCTACTCAGTGTACAGGTCAAAGAACCGAACGGTAATTTTAACATGAACACTTCTAGACTCATTCTACTCAGTGTACAGGTCAAAGAACCGAACGGTAATCTAAACATGAACACTGCTAGACTCATTCCACTCAGTGAACAGGTCAAAGAACAGTATGGTAATTTAAACATGAACACTTCTAGACTCATTCTACTCAGTGTACAGGTCAAAGAACCGTACGGTAATTTAAACATAAACACTTCTAGACTCATTATACTCAGTGTACAGGTCAAAGAACCGTAAGGTAATTTAAACATTAACACTTCTAGACTCATTCTACTCAGTGTACAGGTCAAAGAACAGAACGGTAATTTAAACATGAACACTTCTAGACTCATTCTCCTCAGTGTACAGGTCAAAGAACCGAACGGTAATTTAAACATGAACACTTCTACTAGACTCATTCTACTCAGTGTACAGGTCAAAGAACCGAACGGTAATTTAAACATGAACACTTCTAGACTCATTCCACTCAGTGAACAGGTCAAAGAACCGTATGGAAATTTAAACATGAACACTTCTACTCATTCTACTCAGTGTACAGCTCAAAGAACCGTACTGTAATTTAATTATGAACACTTCTAGGCTCATTCCACTCAGTGAACAGGTCAAAAACCGTATGGTATTTTAAACATGAACACTTCTACTCAGTGTACAGGTCAAAGAACCGTACGGTAATTTATACATAAACACTTCTAGACTTATTCTACTCAGTGTACAGGTCAAAGAACCGAACGGTAATTTAAACATGAACACTTCTAGACTCATTCTACTCAGTGTACAGGTCAAAGAACCGAACGGTAATCTAAACATGAACACTTCTAAACTCATTCCACTCAGTGAACAGGTCAAAGAACCGTATGGTAATTTATACATGAACACTTCTAGACTCATTCTACTCAGTGTACAGGTCAAAGAACCGTACGGTAATTTAAACATAAACACTTCTAGACTCATTATACTCAGTGTACAGGTCAAAGAACCGTAAGGTAATTTAAACATTAAAACTTCTAGACTCATTCTTAGTGTACAGGTCAAAGAACCGAAGGGTAATTTAAACATGAACACTTCTAGACTCATTCCACTCAGTGTACAGGTCAAAGAACCGAATCGTACGGTTATTTAACATGAACACTTCTAGACTACTCAGTGTATAGATCAAAGGACCGTACGGTTATTTATTATGAACACTTCTAGACTCATTCTTCCCAGTTTACAGGTCATAAAACTGTACGGTAATTTAAACATGAACACTTCTAGACTCATTCTACCCAGTGTAAAGGTCAAAGAACCGTACGGTAATTTAAACATGAACACTTCTAGACTCATTCTACTCAGTGAACAGGTCGAAGAACCGAACGGTAATTTAAACATGAACACTTCTAGACTCATTCTACTCAGTGTACAGGTCAAAGAATCGTACAGTAATTTAAACATGAACACTTCTAGACTCATTCTACCCAGTGTACAGGTCAAAGAACCGTACGGTAATTTAAACATGAACACTTCTAGACTCATTCTACTCAGTGTACAGTTCAAGGAATCGTACGGTTATTTAACATGAACATTCTAGACTCATTCTACCCAGCTTACAGGTCAAAGAACCGTACGGTAATTTAAACATGAACACTTCTAGACTCATTATACTCAGTGTACATGTCAAAGAGCCGTACGGTAATTTAAACATAAACACTTCTAAACTCATTCTACTCAGTGTACAGGTCAAAGAACCGAACGGTAATTTTAACATGAACACTTCTAGACTCATTCTACTCAGTGTACAGGTCAAAGAACCGAACGGTAATCTAAACATGAACACTTCTAGACTCATTCCACTCAGTGAACAGGTCAAAGAACAGTATGGTAATTTAAACATGAACACTTCTAGACTCATTCTACTCAGTGTACAGGTCAAAGAACCGTACGGTAATTTAAACATAAACACTTCTAGACTCATTATACTCAGTGTACAGGTCAAAGAACCGTGAGGTAATTTAAACAAGAACACTTCTAGACTCATTCTACTCAGTGTACAGGTCAAAGAACAGAACGGTTATCTAAACATGAACACTTCTAGACTCATTCTCCTCAGTGTACAGGTCAAAGAACCGAACGGTAATTTAAACATGAACACTTCTACTAGACTCATTCTACTCAGTGTACAGGTCAAAGAACCGAACGGTAATTTAAACATGAACACTTCTAGACTCATTCCACTCAGTGAACAGGTCAAAGAACCGTATGGAAATTTAAACATGAACACTTCTACTCATTCTACTCAGTGTACAGCTCAAAGAACCGTACTGTAATTTAATTATGAACACTTCTAGGCTCATTCCACTCAGTGAACAGGTCAAAAACCGTATGGTATTTTAAACATGAACACTTCTACTCAGTGTACAGGTCAAAGAACCGTACGGTAATTTATACATAAACACTTCTAGACTTATTCTACTCAGTGTACAGGTCAAAGAACCGAACGGTAATTTAAACATGAACACTTCTAGACTCATTCTACTCAGTGTACAGGTCAAAGAACCGAACGGTCATCTAAACATGAACACTTCTAAACTCATTCCACTCAGTGAACAGGTCAAAGAACCATATGGTAATTTAAACATGAACACTTCTAGACTCATTCTACTCAGTGTACAGGTCAAAGAACCGTACGGTAATTTAAACATAAACACTTCTAGACTCATTATACTCAGTGTACAGGTCAAAGAACCGTAAGGTAATTTAAACATTAATACTTCTAGACTCATTCTTAGTGTACAGGTCAAAGAACCGAACGGTAATTTAAACATGAACACTTCTAGACTCATTCCACTCAGTGTACAGGTCAAAGAACCGAACGGTAATTTAAACATGAACACTTCTACTAGACTCAATCTACTCAGTGTACAGGTCAAAGAACCGAACGGTAATTTAAACATGAACACTTCTAGACTCATTCCACTCAGTGAACAGGTCAAAGAACCGTATGGTAATTTAAACATGAACACTTCTAGACTCATTCTACTCAGTGTACAGGTCAAAGAACCGTACTGTAATTTAATTATGAACACTTCTAGACTCATTCCACTCAGTGAACAGGTCAAAGAACCGTATGGTATTTTAAACATGAACAATTCTACTCGGTGTACAGGTCAAAGAACCATACGGTGATTTAAACATGAACACTTCTAGACTCATTCTACTGAGGCAGTAGAGGTATATGAGCCGCGACATGGGATTTCCAACAATGTGGCATTTTGACAAGTGTAGACTCAAACGAGTCTGTATAGGCCCCTTTTAAGCTTAGAAAGTCGAAATGCTGTTTGGCCTGTAGCTTAACAGTCATAGAAAACTCTAGCGACTAGCAAAGGTCGCACATACCACATTGTGGGAAATCTCATGTCACGGCTCATATAGAGATAGATAGATCTAAGTAAGTTTTTTAAACTTACAAAAATCTTTCAAGAAAAACGTTCTAATGCACTTGCTTTTGTAACGCGACGTCTGATTGGATAATAGTCAGGGGCGATCGGGATTCCCGTGCGATTTTGATGCCGATTTATTGTGACCTATACCAAATCAAACTTTAGGGGATAAGTAATCAAAATCACCTGGTCACCCTTCTGGGTTTCACGTCTGGACGTCATTATGACGTCATCAAAATAACGTATATTGTATCAGTGCAATTTAAAGGGTTTGTCCATTGTGGTCTATGGCGATCAGGACTTTCTTGCATTTTGTTTGCCAATTTCAGTCGAAATGCACCAATTTTAATCTTAGAGGGTAAATAATTAAAAATAGAATGTCGCCCATATTGTTTTCGCATCAGAACAAAAAGATGACGTCATTGAAATGACGCCTAATATGTAAATACCACATATATGTACGTTTTGTCCATTTCCAACGCATGGAAATATTTCTTTTATGAACTGGTAGTCTTATCATGATTGAATACTATTGACTCTTTTAAAGCGTAACATACAAAAATATTCAGATAGGGTGAAGTCAGTTCGAGGGTGGGACGTAAATGCCGTCACGATTTACGAATAAAAAGACAGTGGAGTGAATGAAAAACAAACAGTGTTTTTAATAATAAACGGTGTAAATATAATCTCTTATGCTTATATATGAGCCGCGACACGCAGAAAGGGTCCTTAACGTATTTTTTTTCGAAATTCAGTTTTCATCCAATTTCAAAAGAACTATTTATTCTTAACAACTTGTGAAAATATGGTGGCCGTACCCCTATTATAACCATTTCTAGGGCTCTTCAAAGTTTAATACCCTTATAGACATTGGTACAAACTTATGACGTCACTTGACGACGTCAATAATTTGATTTGTTATTTTGTGGACGAAATTGGCCTTTGGGCTTGACAAGAAACACGGAGGTCTTTGACAGCCCTGTTTTTTTGTTTTTGTTTTTTCATCGCTGTTTTTTAATTCCGTTACAATTTATCCTGATTTAGGTATCTAGGAATTCAGGGTTGCACAGAATGTCGGCCTTATGGAGCTTAGGGCATGGTTTGTGCGGGGGTTAGCGGACCAAAGCATTGTGCAACTATCAGGCACTTTCAGCATGAAACACCAGACAGCCACACACACGCATATATGCATCTACATATCTGCGTTTAGGGAGCGCAGTGGCTCAGTGGTAGAGTGCTTGACTCGAGACCGAAGGGCCGCGGGTTCGAGCCTCACCGGCGTCACTGCCTTCTGGTCCTCGAGCAATACACGTTTATCCTAGCTTAGTACTGGTTCAACCCAGGAAGACCCGTCCCTGTTTAACTGAAAGATTGTTGATGGGACGTAAAGAATCAAATCAAACAAACAAAACATATCTGCGTTATTTTCCGTATCTCCAGAGAAAATGGTACTTAGCAACAAAGGCTCGGGCGTACGGTCTCAACTAGAATAGAAATAACTGGAAAGACGCGAAATGCGATCAGCGATCTCTGTCTGACACGAGCTAGCACAATCACGCACTCTCGCTAGAGCCTCTGCTCTTTTCACTCAATAGTATAAAGAAGATGGTGATCGACGTCTGCATTTCCATAAACTTATGATGCGTTCCTGATGCATTTTTATAGAGTACGCACTCCCGAGCGGGTATGGGGGATCTTTATTTTAACACGGCCCGACATGCATTACTCAAAGCGTAGGTGGCTGCGTGAAAACTGGGCCTAGCATGCGCGCTCTATAGGCCTATGCCAGAGGTGGTAGGCGACAGTACACTGTCATATTACTACCCACTTTATTTTAACACGGTCAGACGTGGATTACTCAAAGCGTTCGTGCGTGCCTGCATGCGCACTCTATTGGCCTATGTCATAGATGGTGGCCTACACATCACATTAATATACTTAAACTTCGAACAATTTTACATGAAAATATAAATATATGCCTTCAACGCGCGCGTGGTACTCCCGTACTACACATGTATACATGTTTGTCAAAAGATAGCCCACTTTCATTTTTGTAGGGCTTGATTCATTGAGACGGCTCTTTTGAGTACATCCAACATATATTAAAAAACGATCTTTTTTATGATTTTCTTGTGTGTGGGCGGGGGGGGGGGAGTATTTAGTCAAGTGAGAAACAATTGCCAAATAGTTGGATTTCAGTGAAGATTACATGTTTGGTCTCACGCTTACGAACACGTATTTTCAGTTTGTCGCAAACTGAAACTTGAAACTTTCCCTTTTATTAATGTTATTATGAAACTTTAAAAAGGGAAACGGCCATATAAACCGGTTCCCGTAGCGCAGTCGGTAGCGAGTCCCTTCAGATCCCGGGGTCGCTAGTAAGAAAAACTGACCGTCTCGACGTGACCATATCTGTTGACTGAGACGCCACCACCACCCCCAACAAAAAAACGGCCATACGAGATTTAGAGACGGTTGAGGGACCCAGGGCTGAGGAGTGCTAACCCCAAGGAGAAGGGGATACTCTGTTGTTTTCATACATACGTAGGCTCGGATCATTTTTTGGGGGTTCAAAATTTTGAATTTCAAAATTTTTGGGTTTTCAGAAAAATCAATATTTTTGGGGGGTATGAAGATTTTGTGGATTCTCTTTTTGGGTCTTCACAAAATTTGACTATTATTTAGGGGTAATTTCTATGCATTTAAGGGTCAATTCTTTAGGTCAATGCACAGAATGGGGGATAATTTTTTGGGCTGCTAAAATTTCAAATATTTTTTTTGGTGCTTGAAATTCCTGATATTTTGGGGTGAATGGTAGATGCTGGGCCCGAGTCTACGTATATTTGACTTTTTAGGCTATTTCCTTAAGTTATAGTCCGTGCTCGATAAGAGTAGGGTGACGAAACAGATTTACAGTTAGAAGTATAAATTACATGTAAAACCCTATATTTGTCCAATCAGATGAATAAAGTACCATAACGTGACCAACTACGTAACTCTACTCTTATCAAGCACCGACTCTAGTGTTGAATTTTGGTACAAAAACGCAATGTATTAGCCTTTAACTATAGCACAATGTAGATCTGTTTATTTCGTAAATTTTGCTTTATTTTCATAGGCGTACTTCGAATCGAACTAAAGTTCTTACTATAGTTCTTACGTAATAGATTCGCACGAGCGTTTACACCCGAACGGCTAAAGTTGGAACTTTTAGTTGGTTGGCAAGTAAACAAAAATAATATCCCTGTATGTTCCACTTCAATTCTTCATCGTTGACAAAAAGGATGTTATAAACTGCACAGCGCTTTCTAATAATCAATTAGATCTACGAATAAGCGGGACCAAAAATTACGCTCAGCTAGGTTTATTTTACAAAAACATATCATTTTGAGGCTACTGACCAATCTTGAACCCATCGTGCTAGATCTTGAACCCATCGTGCTAGATAGGTCTAGAGTAGGGAACCAGCTAGGGAACCTATCTACTCGAGTAACAGTGCTCCGACCATCTCCAGTAGGTTCATGACGTCACCATAGTAACGACTATAGGTGTTCGAATCAAACTTTAGTCACTATAGTAGGGACTATAGTTCGATTCGAAGGACGCCATGATTGTAGCCTCTATAGTTTTGCGTAATACATTGTTTTTAAAGGCGTGGGTCAAAAAACAAACGCGTCGGCTTTGTATTAGAGCGTTTGGTTAGCATGGAAAAACATTAAGGCATCATTTTTTTCGCTTTTCTTCGGGTCTGAAAAGAGTTTCTTTATTCTTCATTTTATCACCTAACATTGCACCTTTTTATGATAAAAACACCATAAAAGGCGCAAAACCTGAAGCCTAGCAAAGATTCATATGAAGTTCATTGCAAATAAAAGACAACGTTGCAAATCTATATGAAAGTGTGTAATATAGGATCCGTGCCTTAACTTGATACTTAGGCAACATTCAATAACAATTCATAATTTTTGCAACAACAACATTAACAACAACAACAATAACACTTAACAGCACAAGCAAATATAAAGGAACGCGCCTATAGAAACAAACAAAAACACGACAAGAAAAAAATAGTAAAAATAGTAAGATACGGAATTAAAAAAAGTGATACTTACTCTGCAATTTTGTTATTTCCCTTGTAAGAAAAAAATAAAAGTAAAAGAAAATCAAATTGATTGGGACTTTCACCGGTTTGCTTGTTCCGTTGTGGCCAAGAAGTCGGACACTGTGAAAGCTTAAATTCTCTGCCACAAGAACCTGTACATATTTGTAAACTAAGTGTCTTTTTTACAGTTTCACAGTTTAGCACATTTACTTTTATTAACACTAACATTCTACAGGATTTTATCCTGGTGTCCCTTACTGGGAGTTAATACAGAAGAAAGAAAGAAAGATTTGACCATAGACACTCATAACATGTAATTGTAAGATTAATCAGTCTGAAAGAAAACATCTCAATGTTTATCAGCTTTATTTAGATGATTGTTATTATTTATATTGTTTGATTTGTAAAATAAAAGTGAAGACTAAATATGCGTTGTTTGAAAGCGTATATTTTTTAATCTTTCTTCTGTATAAATATTTTCTTAATTTTCATTTACGGCTTTGGGCGAAAATGACTTGTGTCTCAAAATTCTAACTACTAATGTCACACACCTTTCTCAAACACGACGGGGCGTGGATAACGGCGGGAAACAACCAGAGAACCTATCTCCAAACTTTAGTGGGTGCATAAAACTGGATGCCATTTGTATTATCTTATTCTGTACATAGTTTTATTTGAACTACTGGTGATGCCACTATGGTGACCGTGTAAAAATAGAAGGCGAAAACAAAATTTGATTTAGGAGACCGAAAACGTTAAACTTGAAAAACAGAGAAAGCGCTGACGTCAATAATCAGCAACTAAAACATCGCGTAAATTTGTCGTCGCTTCTGACGTTAATATCTCGTAACGTCATTAATTACGTTAAGGACCCTTTCTGCGCGTCGCGGCTCATATATAGATGTACCACGACCTCTGACCAATGACCTTTGGGTCTTTCTATTTCAAACGATTGATGCAGAATACGTAAAATGAGCCAGTCCGGCTAGAACATATGTGTATATCAAAGCTTTTATAGTAAATTAAATAAATGCCTGAAACCCTTTTTTTCTAGAACATCATATCAATATTGTAAATAGAGTCACGCTTCAAAGCTTACGGTTTATCTGTAGCTGCTTATCCTACACATAAAGAAAAGATAGTAGTAATACTCATATGCAAACACTATCAGCCAAACTCATTATAGTCCGATTTCGACCCCTGAAGGATCAAAAGTTAGAAGAGTCTACTTAGTAGTGCATGATATGGAAAAAAGGATAAAACCCTCTACAAGTTATCCATGTACTTCGATAGCACTGGGCAATAGAAAACTTTTACAATCTGATTTATCTTTCGCATGCTTATAGGTCGAATCGTCTTCAAAGGTCAAAATCGGACAATAAGGCATTCTTGTTGATACGGCTAAAGAAATATCTGAATCCACATGAAAATAGTTGTTCAAAAGTCATAAGCATATATATTACTGGCAATATTTTATATGAGTCCTCTTCTGCTCCATAGCAACACAAATCAATACAATATAAATGGTTTGCTTTGTACTTACACCGAGATGTTTCGCATACAGACATGCTGCAACCACATTTTAACAGCTGCAGAGGGGTTTCGGGGGCAGGAGGCAACATGCGCGGATCTAGGAATTTTTGTCAGTTTTATTTAGACTTCAGCTTATTTTACAGTTTACAGAGGGGGTCCAATGGTTTTATGGCTAATAAAACTATACTTATACTTTACCAAGGATCCAGAGGGGGTCCATTATTTTTCAGGGGGGGGGGGTGTCCAACTTTTTCCAGGGGGGGGGGGGGGTCCAAATGCTAATTTCTAAAGAAACCCATATACGTACTTGTTATTTTCCAGGGGGGTGTCCGGACCCCCTATCCCCCTCTGGATCCGCACATGGGCAATGTCATCATAACGGGACAATATTTATCACAGTCCCGCTTCTAACCATAATTGTCAGGCATTGATTTTTCAGGATTTATGACAGGTGAGGTTTTCCAAATGATGTACTGGTACTGCGCACGTATGACACCTTCGAGAAACACAGCTCTTGGAAGTGGTAGTTTTTGCAATTCAGCTTTTTCTCTCCAAAATATCACTACCTCAACGCAGTGAGTCGAACTATATCGGTGACTGGCTAATACAAAGTAAGAAATACGGCAAATATCAGGAATCGATACCCTGACCCGTATACCAATGGGAAAGTAACAAACTCACAGTTAGACATCACAAACGAGAGCTAAGAAGTTAGGGCAATTAACAAATGTATTACTCTAGTGCATTCGTCACTGTGCTTTCTAAGGGCACTGAGCGGAGATGAAAGAATGCTTCGTGGATAGAGAACACGAAAACAAAATTTGCTCCTCTGCAAAACTGGGGGTTGGGTTGAGGATTAGCTCATATAAGACAAAATATTTAAGATAGAAAAGCAAACTTTGGTTTTTGTATTCGTCAATTGTCTATATGTCTGTTAAACCTAATCTAAAACGGTTTGAAACCAACTTCGAGAAGTAGTTAAACTAAATGACGATAGCCAAAATTACCACTTTTAAATTATAATTAAGTTCAGGTAACGCACATAATACAACATGTAGCCGTAAACAGCTGTCATGTGTAGTAAAGACATCCTGTAATTTGCAGACTATTAGAATGTTCATTGATTAGCTAGTTTTAATGTCTTCTTTCTGTAGCTCAAACTTTCAATTTTCTTATTCTCAAACTGATAAAGTAACATACGTACGTAACAAGCTGTTACAGGCTAACACCCATGCTTATAGTGTGCAATTATCTCCTATTCGATGCACCTTGAATTGGTACATACGATAGAGTATGTCTAAAAGAGTTTGGGATGGAGCAGGTCATCACTCAGCTCGCAGTCAAAATCTTGTTTGATGATTATCCTGGTTTTTATGAGATGAGGAGGACAATTATTTTACCAGAGTGGAGAAATAACAATCGATATTGTATATGACTAGGATAAGGATTGGTTTAGAATATTTACATCAGAAAGGGACATTTACTAAATTGAACGGTTTAAATGTGGAACGATTATGTTCTATGTTCCTCTAAGATATATCTTTATTTTAGAATTGTTCATATTAGGAAATATTGAAAACAAATATTCATAACATCTGTAACAAAGGTACAGGGACTTAATAATCATCAATACCTAAGATTTAGGCACCAGAGGCTAGAGACTTTAGCTAGGAAAACATGCGAAATATATTCACGTTTTCCTGAAATATCATCTCTCACATCAAGCCAATGTCTTTGCTCATTTATTAAGTCATGTAACATATGCTACAGCCTTTAACAAGTGCTTCAATATTGTTGTTAAACCTGCAAAATCAAATCGATAATTCTTTATAATATGAGCAAGACAATCCCAAATATGCAAGATATCCAACAGCAGCAAATGTTTTCATATATTTTTACTTATATGATGCCTACCAAATTCGGCTCCATAAAATTGGGTGGATCCTTTGGGTTGTTTAATTGCATGTATAAGACGCTATATTTAAAGTATAAAAGCAAACTTTGGATTTTCTCTAACCCGAATGAGTTTGTTAGTACAAAATAATCAAAACATTTTGGAAATGCACATATCAGCTAAATTGTAAATGATATTGGTCACAATTTTCATGTTTAAAGGGTAATCTGTTTAAAGTAACGCACATAACACCACAGGGAGCTGTAAATTTGCTCCGAAAGAATTTATATGCAGCTAAAGTAGTCGATATGCAGACAACATGAGTAATTTAAATAATAAGCCTTCTTCTGTAGCTTAAACTTTTAATTTTCTTTTTTTTCTAAATTTAATATGGTAACATATGTAACAGGCTGTCAAAGACTAACGCCCCAGCAACCATAGTGCAAACATCTATTAAAAGACGCAGCTTGAAATCCTCTTTTAGATATGATAAGCTTGCGAAATTCCCGAGGGGGAGCAATAACATTCTCAGCCATCAGTCTAAAGGTGGCCCGATAAGCTGGGTATTTATAGGAAACCTACGGTATTTTGCATGCAAAGTAAAGTTATCGAGAAATAGTCAGGTAAAGCATTGATGTACCCAACATATGACTAAAATAATTGATATTATGTTAAAAAAAGCGTTTGTGTTGGATAAATATAACCATACCAACACAAACTATAGCTTTTATTAACGGGCAGTTTCTTATTATGGTCGCCATATTTATGACGTCATAACTAGCCTCAGACGCGGATTTGAGATGGGTGACCACCTTTAAGTTAAAGGTAAGACTCCATTGAAAATTTGATATAGGTCACCATAAATCGGCACACAATTCGCACGGGACCTATTTTTTGTCCCTAAGGGCCCTGACTATAACGTCAAAAATTTGCGACAGTATATCCTGCGATATACTGTCGGATATTGTTTGACGTCATTAATTTCGTCACATTTCGTGCGGCTTTGTGCGGCTTGCAACGCTTAAATTTGAGACGAAACTGAAGAAGAACATTTGAATGGGGATAACCATATTCAAAATTTTAATTTGGGGAGGTATATCGCCGTAAAACTAAATTTCCGACCGTATATCCGACGTTATACCTCCTCAAATGAAAATTTTGAATACAGTTATCCCCTAAATGACAAGCAGTTTGGATCCAGATCATGCTCAGTGTTATGTTGGGCCCGATCTGGGTCCAAAGGGATTGCGAGAATGTTATCAGTTGATGAACAGTTGCGTGTTTAACCATCGAGTGCAGATAACAAAAATACGATATTCACCAAAGTTTGATTAATTCCCCTAGCATACAAGTATGACTGTTACATTGTTGACGGACACAGACTAAGCCAGACGCTGGTCCAAACTGTTTCAAACAGGATATCAGCAGATGACTAAATGTGACTGGCATGCTCTGTAGCCGCGCAGTCTGATCAGAGCCTTTCTTTAAAGTACTGTACATCTACTTTGAACGAGTAAAATCTCGTTATTCTAGCTGCTCTTTGCTCTACAATGTTATAAATAATTGGGCCTCGACGCGAGAAAACCTATCTTCGGTGATTTGCGAACAACACAAGCGCAGACCAGCTTGCGCATCCGCGCAGTCTGATCAGCGCCTTTGTTATTCGCGTATTGAAAATTATTATATCTAGACTTTCTACCAACGAAATTTCAATATTCTAGTTAGTCTCTGTAGCTGAGGAGACTGGTTTAAAACTCGCATTGTCGGAAACCCCGAAGACAGGTTTTCACGCGTCGAGACCCAAATAATTAATAATTTAAGGTCCTACCTGTAATGAAAAATAATACTTCTGGACACTTGAGATTCTAATTCCAATCAGAAGTGCAAGAGAATAGTGATTGCCTGAAATAACTAGCAGGAACCGTGTTTCCAGGAATGGTTCCTTAATATGATCAGACCCTGGGATCTGGTATCGTGTTGGTCAGATCAGCTTGATCAGATTAGTACCTTTCCGTGTTAAAAGGTCCCCCTTAAAGATATCTATATTGTGCTGGCCCAAAGAGTCCAAATGGACTGATCTTTTGGATACATACTCAGCACGAAGCCTCGCGATCTGTGAAGACCCCTATTCTATTGTTAAGTCATCTGGGTATTTTAGGCCTTATGTAACTTCACGCTGAAGAGATCCGCTGAGGTACACGGTGAAAATAGTGTCCGACGCTTATCAAAAAGCGCTCAGAATCAATAATACGTTCATAAATATGCCCGATTATTTTATAAATACTTTTAATTTTATCGAAAGAAAATCATATTTCAAATCGATGCTGAAAGATATTGCAAGTAAAATATGTAGGGATAACGGAGAAATACCTGTGTATTCACCGAGTGCGTAAAGCGCCTCGATGATCCAGAGCGGGATGTGACGTAGCTTTGTCCTACGCCTGGCTCTGCTATGTCAGGCTCATCTTTTGGCTGGTTTGTATGGGCCCTTTGCTGTGTAACCTATAAAGTGTACTAGCGTCCTGTATCATTATGTTGCTTTTGGTACCGTGCCTTATCAAATAGAACCTCTATTCCTCTGGTGCATTTTTTATTTTGTTTCGAATAGCCCAGTTTTGGTTAGACGTCGGGCTATAGGTTTTGAGATAAAGTTTTGAGATTTGTGATTATAACTGTCCCTCATGCGCGGATCCAGAAAATTTTATCTGAGGAGGTCCAACTTTGACGGGGTTTTGTTTAGTTGAAGAGGGGAGGGAGGATTTAAATACCACTATAAGCGGGTCACCATCGGCTCACCAGCAAAACGCCATTTAAATGGCGTTTCGCGGGCGTGCTGATGATAGCCAGGCATTGAATGCTGGCTTGGTAGCTTTGTGATTTTTCTTTCAGGGGATCTTGCCAAGAATGGCTAAATAACCTTATATTTTTGTGATTTTTCAGGAGGTGTTCCGACCCCCCCCCCCCGTCCCCCCACCTCTGGAATCGCACATGTCCTCTCTCTATGCGCGCCCTTGTAAGTTTAAGAAATTGTCCTTGCATAGGTCTGTATACTCCCTTTTCGCGTACGTTGTGTGATACCTTGGCATTGGTTTTGTAATATGTTTGTAATTTCTGGTCAAACTATCTACCACGAGAAATGGGACCCATCTCCCTAGGAAATTCGCCCACGAATTGTTATTTACTGCATAAATTATAAAAGGCGTGTGCAACCTCTAAGCTTTATGTTTGATCATAAGCCTGCTTACTTTGTTGGGAAAAATATATCAAACTTTTGGAAATGAAAATATAAGATTAGACATTTTAACTTTTCAATGGCATAAATACCTTTTCCGTAGTTGATATTATAAAGTTCGAACCAAGATGTTGTGATTAGTGTTTCAATTTGCCAAAACGGACAAACCAACCATATTTGTGCTGGACTGAATGTTTTAATTGCAATATAACTTATTTTCTGTTTTGTGTATCAAGATAACGATGACTTTGTAGAGATAATATACAAATTTCCTGGTCTGATTTTTTTTTGTTTTATCGCAAACTTGTTGCTTTTGATTAAGCAGAAGCCTTTCAATCCAGGAATGTACAAATAATATCTATTTGCCCATTTAAATGTAAGTGTGTAATAAACACAGTAAACAATAGTATTAATTTTTATGCCCTATGTAGTAAATATGTTACTTATACCCGCCTTTTTCTTTAGAAAAAAGGTATATTAATTTCGTACCAAAGTCGGTCCGTCGTCCGTCTGTCTGTCTGTCCGTGCGTCCGTCCGTCACGTTTCTTGTAAATGTGTCTCCTCCCAAACCGTTAGAGGTAGCAACTGTAAACTTTGTAGCTGGATGGGTCACATGATGTAGAGGGTACTGGTCCAACATTTCGTGTGACCTTGACCCCAAGATCAAGGTCAAATATTGAACTTTCTTGTAAATGCATCTCCTCCTAAACGTTTTGACGTAGCAACTTCAAACTTTGTTGCTGAATAGGTCACATGATTTAGAGGGTACTTGTCATTATTTCATGTGAGCTTGACCCCAAAGTCAAAGATCAAATAATGTTTTTTCTTGTAAATGCATCTCCTCCTAAACGGTTGGACGTAGCAACTTCAAACTTTGTAGATGCTTTGGTTAGCTCAAAAGCGGGTATTTGCGATGGTGTACCGTCGACTGAAGTCTAGTGTGAGTCTTGTAATAGCGTGCCCAAAGCGCATATATTCACGTTAATGAAACCTTTAAGTCACTATTGTAGAAATTCATAGTTAATGTATGAAATAAATTACTCAAAAAGTGTTGCGTTATTGGCATAACTATTGAAGAACCATTTTCAAATTATGAATTCGCTGTAAGTTCAATATGTATTCAAAATCGTGACTGAAACAACTAGCATTATAAACACTTTGTTAAAGCTGGTATCTCACTGGGATGCGAGCAATAAGCGATTATTTCCAGACTAATTTGAGACATGTTTTGGCGACAGAAATGCGACATTGCAACCATTTTCACATTGCGGTCACACCAAATGGTGATAAAGACATATTTGCGACGGTCGCACGACTGTCGTACGATTATCGCATGAATCATTGGCGAATGTTGCACGACATTCTCGCGACATTTGTGTGACATTCGCGAGACACTCGCAAGATGTTCGCCCGATGAAATTGCGATCATTTATCATTATCGACCACCTCATGGCGTTCTCATGAACGTCGTACGACAGTCGCGCGAAGGTTGTGCAATAGTCACATGATGGTTTTGCGAGAAATGATAAACCAAGAAAAATAAACTTTCTAGCAAGCATTGAGACTTCAGACTAGGAAGGTGTCACGCTGCTGGGTTGTGTTGGGCTGTTGAATGGTAGCAAAACATTGTGTACGAAAAAGAATGGTACCTTGAAGTTAACTCGTTTTACCTGAACAATTGTTGTAGCCTAGATTGGTATCAGACCAGTAAATAGAAAAATAGTCAAATATGTGCACATACATATACAAGCATATACATCTCGGAAAAAATCTCTGACTGTCTTGTTTACTGTTTCTGAGCAATGGGGAAGTAATAAAGTAGCATATAGGTGCAACAAAGTACATTTTCACTGTCTTTATGAAGGGGAAATGTTAATAGTTCATTAGAATGGGGATAACCATATTATTTTTTTTATTTTGGGTGGTATATCGTCGGATATACGTTCGGAAATCACGTTTTACGGCTCCGCTTACGCATAGCCGTAAAACTAAATTTCTGACTGTATATCCTAGGATATACCTCCCCACAAGAACATTTTGAATACAGTTATCTCCCCTAACTGATGTATTTTAGATAACGGTTAAAATAAAAACAAAAGGAATTCCCTTCAAAATGACATTAATACAAGCTATAACAAAAATACAAATCATAGTTTCGTACTGGAAAATTACACTCATTTATTGGCGGTTTAAAGATAGATGAGGATCTTTGTAAACAAAAATGCAAACTAATCCAGGTAATGGGAACTTTATACAGGTATATATCATTTACTGCCTTTACCTGAAGTATAATATTTACCTGCTTCTATGAAAAATAGTGATCCACTTCGAATCGAACTAAAGTTCCTACTATAGTTATAACGTAAAAGGTGTGCGCGCACGTTTACATTCGAATGGCTGCAGTTGGAACTTTAGTTGGTTGCCAAGTAAACAAAATGAGTAGCCTTGCATGCTCCCTTTCAATTCTTCATTGCAGACAAAAATGATGTTCATATACTGCACAGCCAACTCTAATTATAGTCCTGCAGCGCTATCTTGACTATGTTGACATTCTGTGTTTACAATAAGTTATTTTTATAGCTCACTATTTTTAAAATAATACATGCATTTAATTTCCTCTTAAATATTATATGCACAAACCGATCACAAGAAGAATTCGTAGCATAGTGGATGGATCGCTTGTCCACTGTCATGGAAGTAGCGAGTTCGAATCCCTTCACCGTAGCTTGTGTGTTTTTTTTTTTCGTTTTTTTTCGATTTTATATTGTTATTAATTTATCTATTTTTTGATATAATTCATTATCATTTCCAAACCATTTCGGTTGATAAATATCGCTTTAATGACTGCAAAAATGCATATCCTATTGAGTTGATGCATGCAAGTATGGTGAACCGAAAGGAGCAAAACGATGAATTATGGTGTATACCATAATTAATTATGGCATATACCATAATTAATTATGGTACATACCATAATAATTATGGTATGTACCATAATTAATTATGGCATATCCCATAATTAATTATGTCATATACCATAATTAATTATGTCATATACCATAATTAATTATGGCATATACCATAATTCAAACTTATGACCCTCTTGGTGCGCTTAGTACTTTAAAAGAAAATGACATATGCTCTAATTAATTATGGTATGTACGATAATTGATTATGGTATATACCATAATTAATTATGGCATATACCATAATTCGAATTTATAGCCAATCAGACTTGATGTTACAAATATTAGCATTAATAAGGAAAACAAGAAAGATAACCGCTACATGACTATTTACACTAATTCCCGGTACTTGTAAAATTCTAAGATAGACTTTGCAAACAATACTTTTGACCAAACTGTCAGATGGACACAACAGTCTTTCTCCACGGGCTATATCATAATGGCATAATTAATTATAGTATATACCATAATTCATCTTTTAGCTCCTTTCGGTACACCATAATTCAGTGGAATCTCGCATATACGTTCCGTGTTTGATAATATCCCATTTGATTGGCACTTCGTATAAATGTTCAAACTGTTTTGCAATCATGCTTAGAGGATAAATGTGAAAATAGAATACAAAAAAATGAAGAAAAATAAATAAAAGCATTGGTTGGATTCGAAACTCCGAATAATGGAAAATAAATGGATTTTCTGATGCCAAACGCTTTACCTACTGCGCTATACAAGCTAATATCTAAAAAAAATCAAAACTACACCTGCCTCCTGAATATGCCAGCCTGATGTTTTGTTTTCAACGTTTACAAACAAGCAAATGTAAACATGGTCATTAGATTATGGTAGCACTATAACAATTACGAATACGTACTGTTCATTCACGATATCTTGGCCTTATGATACCGTTAGCTGCGGACTGAACTATTGAAAATAAGGGAACATGGGGTTTATGTACATTTACCGTATAACAAAATAGTTTACATGGTTTATATCACATTAGAAATCTATATGGCTACGTGGCTCCATCGCGAACATAAATGTCGTTGGTTATATCCTTTTTAAGAGTAACAAAGAGATAGCGGGTTCGAAACCCTAAGTAGATAAATATTTGTCTTATTATACGATGTTTTGTTTTGTTGTATATGCTTGAGGGTTAGTATACTCAGATATTATCTAATTATTTCTATCTTACAACACACAATTTATCAAAGCATGTCAGTCTCATTAGCTGTCTGTGCTGTGCATGTCAGTTTCATTAGCTGTCTGTGCTGTGCATGTCAGTCTTATTAGCTGTCTGTGCTGTGCAAGTATTGGAACCCATTTGATTGCTGTCTCCGTAGTCTCCCCTAGGCCAGACCCCATAGTGGCATCTGGTATGTGAAATAATACTGCATGATGATGTTCTGTTGATATGTCAGTCAGCTTCCATGTTTTGTTTTTTTCAAAAAAGAAAAATAATCTTAAGTATGCTCTAATCATTTTATGCAGTGGCTCAGTGATAGAGTGCTTGAATCAAGATCGAAGAGCAGCAGGTTCGAGCCTCACCGGCGTCACTGCGATTTTACTTGAGCACGACACATTATTCCTAGCTTAGTACCGGTTTATTCCAGGAAGATACGGCCCAACGCAATTGAAAGAATGTTGACTGAGACGACAAGAATCAAATCCAAAGCTCTTTATTCATTAATCCTTATAAAATAAAACCACTGTTCCCTAATCATTAAACAGAGCCTAATATATACTGGCATAATAAAAAAAATCAGGAAATAAATCATACGCGGTTAGGACTCGAACGCTTTACCCGCCTACATGAAAGCATGAATGAGAGCTCTCGACGCTATCCTCTAAACCACACGGGCTGGTTGTAAAAAGCTCACCTTTATCTATTAATACTATATTAATCTAAGAAGTAGAATCCCTATATCGATGTAATGGTATAATCCTCCTCACGGTTTCTTTGAGCCAAGATATCGTGTATGAACAGTAGGACTACAAATAGAGCACAGCGAGTATTTATTTTCTAAAACAAATTATTTGGAGGCTACTCTTGAACCCACATTGTTAGATAGGGCTAGAGGAGCGAACCAGACAATCTACCCGAGTAACGGTGTAGTAGGACTATAGTAGCGACTATCGATGTTCGAATCAAACTTTAGTTACCATAGTAGGGACTATAGTTCGATTCGAAGTACGCCAGTATAGTCGGCCTATTATCCACAATCCACACTATTCCAAGTGCCCCAATTAGGGCCTCCGATATAAGTAACCACCTACTGAGCCAGTGGTTAGAGATTATCTGTGGCAGGCAGCGTACTGCTGTGAATGTGCTAATGAAGAATCTTGTCATAAGCTGTGATAACACGCAGTGAAGGCTAAAAATAGCTACCCCCCTCCCCATCCCTATTTTACAATCTAAAAAGTAGCAGTTTTATTTTGCGAAAAAAGCCCCAAAAAACACTGATGCATTAAGCAGGGTGTGCATGATACACAAAGAAAGTTGTAATTCAGTCAGTGTTTTATGTTGGTCCCTTATAAAGAAATTAATTCATATCAGTGCCCCAGTATATTCAGGGAATGATATTTGGATCTCGTTGCTACTTTACTGGAAAAGCTATGTAACGTCTGATCCGAATATAATTAACACGTACAGGATTTTAATATATGACTTAAGATATAATGGAGTCATGCAGATGAATCGTACTTGTATGTTGGGTGGTCTGAAGAAGAATATGTTGCATGATCGAGGAAGAATAACTGTTCCCTACCCTTAAAAACTTTTCAGGTTTCGCGATCTAATACTTAAATAAGGACTTGGAAAATAGTACTAATTACAATATGTATAGGCACCTTGCGATAGGGAGTGATGAATCCTCCCATTCTCTACAAATCCAGAGCGTATATATCATTTAACGCTAAATTTGAACTGGTATAAGCGGTGGCTACAGTCTCCGTCGATATATTCAATACAGTACAGTTATTTACGTGATATTCTAAAGTGCTCTGACACCAATGTGCAGATGCATCTCGGGTTTACTGAACATCGAAGTTTCATTTGGGTTAGCCTGGGTTCTTGTCTGACCATTTCTTCTTTTTTATTTTACCGTTTCTTGGTCAAAATGACAACCTAGGGAACTTTGATTTCATTCGACAGCGCGAACTGGATTATCCCTCAGATTTTGAGGGGTTGGCCAAGAACGATAACGCTATCAGATAACTCTTTTGTGCTATAAATAGTACCAGGAATCCCAGTAAAGACAGATAGAAAGGCACAGATATTCCTTTCTCTGCCCTATCATCGAACGCACCTTGTGGACGATAGTTGGCTTCACGATTTAAATTGAAACAGCGTTTTCCCTATTTGGTGTATTTGTTAAGTACTATTGGGTTTTGTGCATTTGCGAGACACGCATTTCACAAGGTCGAGATACACACAACACATCCCAGAAAAATGTGATCTTTGAATGTTCGCAATATTTTGACACTTCAGTTTCATCTCTGTGTTTGATAATTCTAATCCTTTGTTTAGATCAATCGGGCTCGAACCAAGTAAACGAATTCCATTTTATTCACGTTTTTACGCGGAGTTTCCATGATCAGCTGATTGGTAATGGCGTTGTTGTTGCATCCTCATTATTGGTGACTCGTTATCATCTTTATTACGTCACACTAAAGCAATAGGCTATAATTAGATTAATCTGCTTATCGAATTATCAAAGGGAAATACTACCGATGTCCCAAGGCGCCAATATTAATCAAAATCAATAACGGACAAACTTTGATGTGGTATCTTTTTATTGTCTTATTTTATTCGATTATTGGCATTAGATAATATTGCCAAAATACGTATGACTGGATCCAGGCTACGTCTAAGTAGATCTACTGTATAATGCTGTGAGTTACATGAAAATCTGGAACTCTATTCAATGATATTTAAGATGGGAATATCCTATGAAAACGATTCTTGATAATCTGTTGTTTTTTTTCTAGCTACGTATAGAAAAAGCAAATACTGTGACTGTGAATCAAACATCTATGTGTTTACTATTCCATGCTGAATTTGTTTTGATGTACAGTATAGCAAATAATTTTACATACAATACAACTTCATATATAAAATATATTATGCATGCATGTAATTCTGTTTCACTAAGTGCTGGGTGTTTTATGAAAATTTCTCCATTTACTAATAAACGAAAGGTGAGATACCCCTGTGTCTTATCCACATAGTGTTCACGCAGACCAGACTGCTCCTTAGGGTCAGTTCTGGATGGGTGCATCCGTTGTGTTTTAATGCTGGGAATACATGTATAAATGTATACATGTATAAATCATTAATGAATAAGGTTTTCTTTTTTGTGTGTGTGTGTGTGGGGGGGGGGTTAGTCGTCCATACATGTTTGAATTACAAAGACAAAATTATACATATTCTAAGTTGTTTTTTCTTACTTCTACCCGAAGGCTTGTGGTCTCGTCTCGACCGCGCTAGGTGTCTCATGACTGGAAATTGTCAGTATATTACACTTTAATAACCAGCGATCATTGTATACTTAACTTCTAAAGAAACCTGACACCATCTGTGTGTCAATTTTTTGGTAGTAAATGAACACGATGAACACTTATCTTTCCATTGCGTAAAGTTGAACAAAAGTAGACTAAGATGCAATGAGATTATTTGAAAATATGAACTAATTTCAGCCGTCAGCTATCAAAACGTCAGGTAACCCCGAAAATCAATTTTCACAAGAACACAGAAATCACATAAAATTCACCAGAAACCGCTTAAGTGTGATTCTTTGTTATTTCATTGACATATTCTGGGCATTGAAATAAAACATGCGTGCATTGTTCAACCCAAAAGCCTATTTTCATTTTATTAACGTCAATTTTACGTTATCAGCCTTTTATGAGCTTTTTAAAAGCACTGTTTCTTTATCAACTTTTTTCATTTTGTATGATGTTTGGAATGCAAGTTGACAATGTTTCAATGTTTTTTAACTCCGTAGTTGCTGCCTACGTCCATTTAGCGACGTAAAGCGTTAAAATTACATGCTGATATGTGTATACTGCAAAGCTTGAAATTCATACGCGATTAAAGTAAAGTGTAGCCAATTGGCACTATAACAAGGTAGATAGCACACACTAAACGGCGACAAACGTTGACAAAGAAGAAACGGTTACAATCTATAGTTTTCGTTGTTTCTTTATTGACGTTAAAATCGGTTTATTCCGCTTTTTTTCCTTTAACGTGACGCGAAACACACGTTCTGATTTTTGGAAATGCATTCTTTTACACTGATTGTTTGAATCAAAGTCATTTCAGTTTCAGAAAATTGCTTATACAAAGGAAAAAAAACACTTCCATTTAAATAACGTCAAAAGCATAAATAAAAACCTCCATATCATACGTCACAGCAAGAAATTTCAAATTTTTAAAATGCACTTTTGTCTGTACTGGTATTGGCCTTGCATACATGAAAAAAAGTTTTCAAAAAAATATCTAGACATACACTACCGAGGCAGAAGTAATAAAAACGGTATTTTTGACGCTGTGACGTCATGTTCTATAGTTGAAAGATATATTTTTTGTGAAGAATCCTTTCTAATGTCTTGTTATTAAAATAAGCATAAAGGCTTAGGTCTATAATCTGTTATTTACGAGTTCGAAGCGAGTTAAAAGTGTGAGGTTTCATTAGTAGTTCAGTATACATACGTACAATTCTCACCTCGCAACAAGACAACCGTATGCAACAGGAATGATGCGTATATCTATACTGATGGACTTTAGAAACGCACCATTTTACACTCACTGTCTCTTCCACATGATTGATTTGCAGATGTTTTCTTTTTTTATCATTTTTATCCTCTTGCAAATGGACCATGATTTGCCATGCTTTCGATTTGCTCATGCTGTTCATTCTGGCGTAATATCGACGTAAGTGTTTTTCAACAAATGTTGTCTGACAAATGTGAATTTGATTTGATTTGAAAACAAACACTTTTAAGTGGTAGCCAGATGTCTTTACAAATGGAAAAAACACAAAAGTTTTCAGATATAATTGTTTTATTATACTCCAACTCGCAGTGTTTCTTTGCTAACGTCAGTGTTAAATTTTCAAACCTCAATAACAGACGGGTGTCATCCGCACATGTCGTGACACTTTTGTCTTTTATGCAACTGATTGAGGAGTATCTGTTTGAAATGAAAAGATTTTGATTATTCCTGATCCTTAGGATATAAACCGCCAATTACGTCAAAATCAATGACGTCATGTAGACGTAATGCCTAAAACTTCACGATTTGATTTTGTCTTTCCTTTTGCTTTCAAGAAAAAACATCGGTTCAAAAACTTTTTTTCCTTCATAATGGAAGGTATTGGTACTCTGTCACTTTTTGAACTTGGGTTGTCTCAGAATTATCATAAGCCTACAGCGTTTCGATTTTCTTATTGAACGACGGAACTTGTCAATTTTATTTTTCACATTATGAAAAAATTCAATTTTCGACATAAATTACCATTTAAGCAGGTGGTGCGTTTTTAAAAGTCCTTCAGTATATGATACACAAAGGGCCTATCTTCCTATTCGGAGGCACCATATGGATGCTTGGATCAGTTATATATTCCAGGTCCTGCTATGTTTCTCCTCATATGTCAGAATTGGAGATAAACAACCAAACAATACCAGGATCTGCAAACCAAGACATAGCGAACTAATAACTTGTAGAATCGCTTCTTTTCATGTATTTGTACTTTGAATCTTACCGTTTACTTTTAGCCCTAATTCGACCCTTGAAAGACAAACAACCAAACGGTTACGGGAGCAAAATTAGTATCTTAGTTATATATAGCGATATTTCACCAACATTGCTGTTACACGTGCCACAAAGCAGACTCACTTATCATTGATTGACCAAGATATGACTAATGTAATTACCAGTCGTGTCCGCAAAGCGTTCATAGAGCAGTAATAAAATGTAGTCCCTACATGGTGTAATTATCTTGGGAAAGCAGTTTTAACACTGTGTGCTTGCATGCTAGTGTTGTATATAAACTGAAAAAATCATCTCTATATATTGCTGCATCTGCTGAGTTTGATGCCGAATCTTAGGATGAAACATACTTATATTTTTTGTTTGTAGAAATATATCAGTTTGATAATTGGACCCTGCCATTGTTTGCAAAGGGTTTCACCTCTAAAACAGCAAGGACAGCAGAGACATAAAAGTTCAAATCCTCTGCACCTGTCATTGATAAGGATGTTCAAGTAGCGCTGATATTGACGACGACCAATGCAGTACACGTCGTATATTGTTTTCTTTTCATTGCATCCCGATCTATTTCGTTTGCAAGCGAAAGCCTGATAGAACCAAGCACTCAGGGTAGATATGTCGCCCCCTCAGTGTTCACAGGCTGGTCAAGATGTGTTGAAATACTACTTTAGGTGCAGAGGATTTGAACTTTAATTTATGTCTGCAAGTGCCAAAAATGTTGATATATGTTAAAACTCTCTCCTAGGGGCTCTCATGGTGGCTAAACAATATTGAAATATTGCCACTGTAGGATCATTTATTACCAGTCATTAATTCTATTGAACATATCTTACTAGTCTTGATTTTGTTTATTGCTATTTTCAATGTTAGCAGGGTAACATTAATTACAGTTCATTTACTTAAAATTTACCAAAGAAAACTAAGTACAACACAGATTTCTAAGGCCCAAAGACATGTTCCTGACTGAAAATGGTAAACAAGTTTTTCTTCCTGGGGTTGGGGAACATGGTTCATTCTTATTTGCAATCTATAAAGTCATTATCTACAATTTCGTACAAAATGTAACATACGTAACGCTGACGAGCAAAAATACCCCTCACTGATTTCTTCCATTGATGTTTATGTATTGCTCAAATAACTTCGTTGGTACGATTATATTGTATTGTGTTATGTGTACTGCTATTTCAATTTTTGTAGGGCAACGCTTATTATGAGCCATTTACAGAAAATTGACCACGGAAAACTTAGTAAAACATGGGTTTCAAAGGCCCCAAGACATATCCCAACTGAAAACAGTAACCAAGTTTTTTTCTTCCAGGGGGGTACATCAGAACTTAAAATTTGAGATTTGGCCCCTAGACCAAAAGATCAGGAATCGATACAATCAAGTACCACACCTGACCCCGGATACCAATGGGAAAACTCAAGACTTTATTAGTTGGTGGCATTTTATGGGGTTGTGAAAGACAGTTTTTTAACTACAAGTGAGTCAATGAAGTCTGCATTAGTTTTCCTGCCGATGTAATTGCCTCAATAAGATCCTTAGCTATACCAGGCTTAGCATGAACACGGAATGACAAAAAATACAGTTCATTGTTTTCAAGACTAGAACTAAAAGGATTGGTGAAGCCAGAAACTGTCTCTATTACCCGTTCTACTTTGCATCTGTGCAGATTAAATATTTCATTTCAGTGCATTGGAGAGTTGTTACAATATATTGAGCTCTGATGTGATAAATAATACACCATTCCATCAGTAGTACGAAGCGTAAATCTAGCTGCTGAAGCCTATAATAACTCTTTACTGTTTGCCTGAAAGTTATGTCAAAAGCATTTCTCAAGCAAAGAACCAGTGATTGTGACGCACTAAAAGCATTTTGTTCGAGAAGTTCTTTGCATTTGAGATGTGTATCGGACAAATCTATGAGTGTAATAAGCTGCACAGGTACATATTGTGCTTAGTTGTTGTGATCCTGTGCTTTCAGCATTGGGAACAAGGCGTACAGATAGAGCTGACATGCAATTAAACTTTTTTTCCTTGTAGCCCTATCAGTGTCAACACCATCTGAATTATATCCATATACCTTGCCCAGAAATGAGCTGTTTCACAGTGACTGTCTTTGAGAACTTCTGATTTGAATCATTTATGTTATTCTGACTTCTTTTATTATGCTTTCATGCAGGTCTGTTTGTTGATGCCTTATGGTCACCTGCTGGGAAATGGCTGACCTCTAGGCTCTCGTTTGTGATGTCTAATTGTGACGTTGTCACATTCCTATTGGTATCCTGGGTCAGGTGTGGTGCTTGATTATATCGATTCCTGATCTGTGCCCTCTTTCTTACCTCAATTTATTTCAGTATTATAAATTTTCTAAATTCTCTGACAGACTTCATACATGAATAGTCAACAGCTTCTATACAGATAGTCAGAATAACTTATGTATAATTTGGTAATACAGATAACAGTTAAAGTTCAATGCATTTATTAAATGAATACTTAAATAGGTTAACCTTGTTAAAAGAAGTACATAAACCTGTGCCAGCATGCAGATACGTATAAACAGGGCTTGTAAGAGATATTAACTTGAATGCTTAATGTTATTTTGAGGGTAACATACGTAACATGGGTCTGAAAAAAGGGTAAGTGACCATAATAAAGACCATTAGATCATTTAAGTAGGAGCCTTATAGATTTACTATATTCTGTGACAGATGTAATACATGTATAGTCAATAAATACCATACTGATACTCGGAAATAACCCAGGAAACACTAGGTAACATATGCAACGGTAATAACTCAAGACATTTATAAAATTAATACTAAAATATGTAACTGTGTTATAAGAAGTTCATAAACCTGTGCTAGCATGCAACTATCTATGAACATGTCATGGTTGGGACATTATCAGGGACGTTTAGTGCTACTTCAGGACATTACTTATATAATGTGATGTTATACGTTAACGCTGCCACTCTCAGAGGGCTAAAATCTTTTATTCTGTGTCTTTTATAATGAGGTTACAGAAAATCATTGTGTTCAAAATTCCCCTTGGAGAAAGGGGGTCTATAGCCAACTCAATGCCTAATAAACCTAGGTCTACAAGATGAATGATTCATCTCCTACATCCCAGCTGCTACATTATGCGGCTTTTCTACTCTATAAATTCACTTTAGATGTCTGAGTAAAATCTTACTACAAGTTTCACCAGTATGGAGTGATTTCTTGTACCAATCAGCATATGAGTCTTCAATTAAGTTAATTTAGAAAAACATACATATACCAAAAGTGTCACAAATATGTAGCTTATCTTTTGTAAGAACAAGCATAAGGGTCTTCAAACTAAATGAATCAGTTAAACATTTACCGAAAGAGTCACAAGTATAAGGCCTATCTCTTGTATGAATACGCGTATTTGTCTTCAAGCTATATGATTGAGCAAAGCATTTACCACAAGTATCACAAGTATAACACTTATCACCTTTATGAGCATACGAGTCTTCAAGGTTAATGATCTACTCTAGTGAAACATTTACCACAAGTGTCACAAGTATAATGCTTATCACCTTTATGAGCATACGAGTCTTCAAGGTTAATGGTCTACTCTAGTGAAACATTTACCACAAGTGTCACAAGTATGCGGTTTATTTCCTTATGAATAAGAATAACGGTTCGGGTTAGATGGTTTAGTAAAACATTTACAACAAGTGTCACAAGTATAACGCTTATCACCTTTATGAGCATACGAGTCTTCAAGGTTAATGATCTACTCTAGTGAAACATTTACCACAAGTGTCACAAGTATAATGCTTATCACCTTTATGAGCATACGAGTCTTCAAGGTTAATGATCTACTCTAGTGAAACATTTACCACAAGTGTCACAAGTATAATGCTTATCACCTTTATGAGCATACGAGTCTTCAAGGTTAATGATCTACTCTAGTGAAACATTTACCACAAGTGTCACAAGTATGCGGTTTATTTCCTTATGAATAAGAATAGCGGTTCGGGTTAGATTGTTTAGTAAAACGTTTGCAACAAGACTCGCAAGAATGTGTCAAAGCTCCTGTTTGAATAAGCATATGAATATTCAAGCTTGGTGATTTATAAAAAAAATTACCTCAAGTGTCACAAGTATATGGTTTATCTCCTGTATGAATAAGCATATGTGACTTCAAGCCATATAAATGAGTAACACATTTAGAAGTATGAGGCTAATCATCTGTATGAAGAAGCATATGTGACTTCAAGCCAGATAAATGAGTAACACATTTAGAAGTATGAGGCTAATCATCTGTATGAATAAGCATATGGGTCTTCAAATTTGATGATTGAGCAAATGATTTACCACACATGGCACAAGTGAATGGCCTTTCTCCAGTATGAATTCGCATATGAATCTTCAAGTCAAATGATTGAGTAAAACATTTACCACAAGTGTCACATGTATGTGGCTTTTCTCCAGTATGAATAAACATATGAGTCTTCAAACTAAATGGTCGAGTAAAACATTTACCACAAATGTCACAAGTATATGACTTTTCGTCAGTGTGCATAGTCATATGTTTCTTCAAGTCAGATGATTGCGTAAAACATGTACCACAAGTGTCACACGTATGCGGCTTATCCCTAGAATGAACACGCTTATGTCTCTTCAAGTCTGATGATTGACAAAAACATTTACCACAAGTGGCACAAGTATACGGCTTTTCTCCTGTATGAATATGCAAATGTTTCTTCAAAGATGATGATTGAGAAAAACATTTACCACAACTGTCACACGTATGCGGCTTATCTCCAGTATGAATTCGCATATGTGTCTTCAAGGATGATGATCGAGTAAAACATTTACCACACGTGTCACAGTTATATGCCTTATCTCCTGTATGTATACGCATATGATATTTCAAGCCCCATGGTTAAGTAAAACATTTACCACAAGTGTCACAAGTATGTGGCTTATCACCACTATGAATAAGACTATGTTTCTTTAAATTTGATGATTGAGTAAAACATTTACCACAAGCGTCACACGCATGAGGTTTATCTCCAGTATGAATAAACATATGCTTTTTAAAGTAAGATAATAAAGTAAATTTTTTACCGCAAGTATCACAAGTATATTGTTTATCTCCTGTATGAATACGCATATGGATCTTCAAATTTGATGATTGAGTAAAACATTTACCACAGGCGCTACAAACGTAAGGCTTAACACCTGTATGAAAAAGCATATGGCTCTTTAAGTTCGATTTTCGCGTAAAACAATTCCCACAAGTGTGACACATATGTGGTTTATCTCCTGTATGTTTAAGATTCATCTTGTAAGATGATTAAAACTGTTGCCATAAGTAGTAATAAGTTTGTGTTTTACTTAGCTCACATTAAGTAGAACTCTTGTCCCAATTTTCTGGATTATATGACTTGTCTATAGCATGAATAAGTTTTTTTTTCAGTAAAACTGTTACCACAAGTTCCCCAAGTATATGGCGTATCTCCTCAAGAAATATTGCTATGTCACTTCACATTATATAGTTAAGTAAGTACCACGTATGTATGGATGATCACCAGTATAAATTAGCTCCTGTGCAAACAAGCATATGGTTTTTTTTACAGCATATAATTATGCAAAGATTTGCCACACATACTCAGTTCATCGCAAGTATTATAAGCATTCTACATATGGGTTTCAAGCCAGAAAATTAAATAAAACTTTTCACACATTGTCCTTAATATTCTGACAATCACATCTAGGAATATACGTGTGGGTTTTCAAGTTAAATGAAAGGTTTAACCTTTTGACGGTAGTATAAGTCGTATCTCTGTATTAATTATTAAGCTTTTTGAAGTTCGGACAATGGGAATGTCATTTCCCATAAACTTTTGCCAAAATTATATGTTTTAACTCTTGTATGAATAAGACTGTTGATTTTTAAAGTAACCAATAGGGTAAAAACATATTCCACAAAAACACTGAGAGCGGGATTACTGCTCGCATAAAAAGATTGATTTGTCTTCAAGTGATATTGATTTGTAAAACATATAACACAAGAATAAATCTTTGAAATAAATATGCGAGCAAACACATACACGCTAGCACCACAGCTTTATAGTTTATCTTCTGTATGGATGAGAGAGCACTGTTCAATTTAGACAGACTAATGTGTTTGTCACAAGTACCACAAAATGGCTATCCCAGAATATTAATGAAGTATGTTTTCTTGAAGCTACAATCATATGACCAAATCATACATAAAGGGATTGTGATATGCGTCATACCCTTCCAGAGCTCATCCTGCCATTAGCCATTGTAGCCATTTGCTACTTAAAATGTTGAATAGCCCTAAATAAAAGTCATTAGCTAAAAGATAATATCCGCGAAAAGTGTATTTTGATCAGCTTTATGATTTTCCAGTGATGAAGCCTAAATGGCAGAAACAAGCTAGTCTGGCCCAGAAAATATGCACACTCTAATTTCAGTTCTTTGGTGCAGTTTTTGCTTCCAAAGGATACTCTTTTAAGTACATATTTGTTTCAATTAATATGTCACACTTGATTATTGTGTCATATTTAACTCTTAGAATGATGGATTTTTTTCAATACAATATGGGTGTCAAACAGTTTTGATAAAGATCAGGCCCAACATTTTATCAGGCCTGATCTGGGTCCAAACTGTTTGCAAAGGTTATCAGCAGATGACAAAGTTCGCCGCTAGATGGCAAAGAGTTAAAGAAATACCAACTTGTTGATACTACTTTCTGGCTAAAACCTTGACTTAAGTCATTTTAAACTTTTTCCATTCGGCTAAAGTGTTGGCTACAACAAATTCTGAGCCAGGGTTAGCCCGGCCTTCTGTCAAGGTGTATTTAGCTGTAACTCAAATGGGCTACTCAATTAGACCAGTTTTTAGAGTCTCACTGCTTACTGTACACACTCTGACCTGCATACACTGTATTCACCTTGGGTGTCTAGTTAAGATATAATATTGCATGAAAACACATTCCCTCCAATTGAAAGCTTTAGAGCTTGTGATCTGGAGATCGACTATTTCTTTCTTCTCAATGACATCTAAGCCTTTACTCAAGTTCAGTATGGGTCAGCAGTTAGAAATCTACAAAATAAATAACACCACAAATTAGATATCACAGTGATACATGTATATTACAAAGCAGGTAATCCAAAGCCTCACTTTACTTCATGAACAGTTGATTAGGTTTAATGCAGGGCTGTGAGTATATTGCATGGAGGTGATATGCACTGGTATTAATTTATGTTCAAATACATTTGATCATATCAAATATTGCATTGTTTTTACTCTCTGTACACAGTTATGCTTCGATATAAAGTGCACAAAATGCATTATTTTGATTTTGTTATTCATTAGTTATTGTGCGTTCAGAAATTCACAGGAGATTGTTTTTCTTTTTAGGTCGCACCTGTGGTTTACCGGACGCAATATATAAGTAAAAAAAGGCGCGCTTTGCCCGCATTTTAGAAGGTTGTGCGTGAGATATACGGCCAAAGGCCATAGCGTGCTTCGCACACAAGACATTATATAGAGAGACACGCAACAGTGTGTGGATATCCTAAAATAGGCAATAAAAAGCAAAAATAACCCCAAAAATTAATTATCGTGCAATTTTATGTTAATACTTTCGGTATATAATACTGAAAGGTAATAAATTGAATTTAAATCTGAAGAAAAATGTTCAGAGGTTTCCATTTTAAGAAGAACATTGTCATTCCATCATCACGTGACTTTGGGCGTAATCTAAAATCAACGTAACGAGTGTCATTTGTAAACAAAGCGCTGTCAAAATACAATGTCACCAGTTAACGACGATGTTTATGAGATAACAAGGTATACTTTCAGTTTAATATTGCAGCTTCAAGAGAAAGGAGTAACCAGTAATTTCGGCGGCGATTTGTGTGCGTTGTTTTGAGGGTAAACTTTCTTTGAAAAAGGACACAAGCTATGGAAAAGACGGCTACATCTGGCGCTGTACCAAGAAGGAGTGGGGTTACAAGATTTCGGTGAGAGCAGGCAGCTGGTTTGAGCACAGTTATTCATCTTTGCAACAGGTGGTGAAACTGACTTATTACTGGGTTTACAAGGCGAGGCAAGATACGGTTAGACGTGAATTAGAAATCACTTGTTAAGAAATGCTGGTTGATTGGTAAATCTCTGCTGAGAAGTCTGTTCGGAAGTCTTGGAAAAGGAGAATGGTAAAGTAGATGGTCCAGAAAAGATTGTCGAAACTGATGAAAGTAAGTTTGGTAAAAGAAAATACCACAAGGGAAGAAGGAACGGTGGCGTTTGGGTGTTTGGCATAGAAAAAGACTCAAAAAACTGTTTTCTGGCCAGCGTTGAAAATTGAAGTGCCAATACCCTGATACCAATCATCAAGAAGCATGTGCTACTGGGAACAACAATAATTTCTGATTGTTGGAAGGCTTATTCAAGGCTAGAGGAGGAGGGTTATACACATATGACTGTAAACCACAGCAAAGAGTTTGTTAATTCACAGACAGGAGCCCATACCAGTACTTTAGAAAGCACCTGGTGTGCCATTAAAACCTCACTACCTAAACACGGCACTGTCAAATCATTATATGACACCTACTTTGGAAAAAACATCTAAACAACTCAATTGGCCCCTTTCTAACTTTCTTGGAGTGTGTTTAGACAGTTTACACTCCAGAAAACATGAAGAGACTAAACCCCGTCCCCGGACCTGTGGTGAAAAAGAGGAAGGCTACAGAAGAGTTGTCAACAGAACCGAAGAGATTGGCTTTCGCCCCATTAACTAACTTCTTAAACATGTCCAGTGATGACTTTTTTCAGTAAAGTAAAAGACACTTATGCAATCTCTATGTAGTTTCTTATGGGGGCAAGCCCCCAACGCCCCTTTAAAAGGTTAACAAATGCGTAAAAAATATGGAACATTGCCATTAGAGTAGAGAATAAAAAAGATAGCGGCCGTCCAAATTGTTTATGGTTGCTATGGTTGCAAAGCAGCCTTGGATCAAAGAATCATTCTCTGCACAGGCGCGATACAGAATAAACTGCGCCCGATAAACCAGAGACTACCCCTTTTTAGAAATGTCTTTAATGATACCATTTCGGACTGACATTTTGCACATGCATATAATAAATACCGCCTAATATACAATTGCATATTTGAACATTTAAGAACGGAAAAAAGGTCTGGAATCTCTTGTAAAATAAGATAACTTAGTCGTTTTCAATTTAGAAAACACCTCATTTTCCATTAATGTATTTCATATGGGTAACACATTGTTTGTATAGAACAATGATTCTATCTTTACATTCGTATATCAGGTCGTACGATAAAAAACGGTCACCAGCAGGATAAATCTTGGTGAGGCTATATACACACTGCTAACGTTTTAAAAAGACAAATTACAATTCTGTCTGCGTTATCATATTGCAGAATTTCGCATTCTGTTTTCTAAGCCTTCATGACACTTATAGCAATTGGGTCGACTGAGAAAACCTATCTTAGGTAATTTGTAACAACAAAGGCGCAGACCAGCCTGTGCATCTGCGCAGTCTCATCATCAACTTTGTTATCATTTTTTAGAAGAATTATAACTAGACTTGCTATGAGCGAAACTTCAATTTTTTGGCTAGCCTGTGTATTAGCAGAGGAGACTGGTTTGAGACTCGCTTTGTCGGAAACCTAGAAGGCAGGTTTTCTCGCGGCATGGCCTTTAATTTCTGTTGCTTGCTCGACAGCTCTGGGACAAATATTACAAGTGCAAAAGTTAACAATATTTAAAAAATATAACAAGGAGGCTGTTCATCAGATATGTTACATGTAATGGGAGTCACATTATTTAGCTGCACTCTACATTGTCTAAATGCACAAGTCTTTCGTAATTGGGGCCCACAGAGCCGGGGAACGACAGGGACTTTGATTTTCTGGCTGGTATGACCCAGTACTAACAGCTTATTTGCCCAGCTGGGGATGGTTACAAATGACTTGTGCGCATAATTTATTTCGCTTTTAAGCATTAGTCATTTAATACCACTGCCCCCAGCCCAGGGAAATATCGACGACTTTGAGATTGTGTCTGCAGTTCCCCATAGTGACTACCACACTGTGGGGGACAGCTAGCTGCCAAAACCACAACAGTTCTCCACTGCAACTTGTTATTATACTGCACTGCCATGTTTGTCTACAAACCCTTACATTTCCTCTGAATTATGGAGACGATGTAAAAGTGAAATCACAGCACATATGCCAGGCTATCCCCGCCCTGCTCAGGGGATAGGGTGAAGCAGTGGTTACAAATGACTGGTGCATTATTTATAGCCTATGATGAACTTCACATGAAAATTTAATTCTCAACCACCCCAAAATATATTGACTCCAATTACAAAATATGACATTAGCTGATATATTGTTCAACCTATTTCCAAACACCTTCCCACACCATCACTAGTTTCTCTGTACGACGTCAACTGTTTAAGGGCTGAACGAGCATTAGATTTGTTGGATGAGTGTATTTTACTTGGATAATGGCTAATGGGCGAACCCTGTGATTTTTTTCTCTTATCAATTATAGTTGCATATTTTCATTGCCTGATGTCAATAAAATGCTATTTGGAATAAACAGATAGAAAGTTCAATTTATTTAATAGAACAAGTCGGAATATGGTTTAAAATCTGATGATCAGAGGGATAAAACTTTCAAGGGCAGGGAACACAGAAAATCAAGATTTTGAATTTGGAAACAAGGGAACACAGCGATTCATTTCATAGGAACAAGCGGACAGGTACCCACTGGGAAGGCCTCAATATTTTCTCCAAAATACCAAAATTCTGTGAGCTCAAACTATGGCCATAATTTGCATTTGATGGAAATTGTTTGATATGATAATGAACCCTTCTCCTCACACGTTACTTCGTCTTATAAAACAGTATAATTATTCATCGATAGTCAACTAAAGGCAGTGATCTGTACAAAATGCACCATTTATGGTAAATTAGAAAATGTACATGCTAAAATGAGGACAAATTCCATCATATCACATCCCATTTGACAATACCTTTTGTAACGACAAACATATCACCAATTAGGCGGTGTATAGATGTATTAAGATCTTATGTTCATTGTGCAATTAGTCAGCACATATAAAAATAAACGCAAAAAAGCGAAGTTTACTAAATTCCTGTACGCATAATAGTATAGAAAAGACTTGGGAAAAACTAAAAAATACCATGCATGGTCTTGTCAAAAGGTATGTGATGCGCTGACCTTTTTGTTAGACAACTTTTTATTCGATTTGGCACCAAGTTGTTGTATAGACAAGTAGTTGGGGTTCCAATGGGCACCAATTGTGCTCCCCTGGATGCCAATTTATTCTTGTTTTGTAATGAGAGGGTCTTTATGGTGTTATTTTTGATGATAAGCAGGCCGATATTATTGACGCTTTTATAACTACAACCAGATATTTTGATGATATTTTAAGCATTAGTACTGTTTCTTTTGATAATATGGTAAAAGTAAGTAAGGGTGCAAAGATCAGGAATCGATACAATCAAGTACCACGTTTTATTGAGGAATTTCATTACAACGCACTGGGAACATTTTTTGACGCATTGATACAACGCACTGATGGTTGCCTAGATGTGTCATGGTTGCTGGTGCAGCATCGCCTTAGCATTCACTGTTCTTATAAACGGTATACAAATCGTTATTTGAGCCAGCACATGATATTTCAGTACCAGGACGAAGACTCTGGTGAGCCTGTGCAAATGTACAGACTCACCAGAACCTTCTCTGCATAGAAAAAAATAGAGTGTAGTCATCGTTTTTGGATGTTATTTCATGGGACTATGATAACATAGCTGCAGCTGTGCTTAGACATGCAGAATTTTCCTGAAATAGAAAAAAGCATCTGTCACTGTCAAACTCCACAACTGTGTCGGATTGGCGGTCAAACCATGAATTAAAACGCCAATTGCATGTTACTGAAGGTTTGTGCGCATTGGGTCATCAAAAGTAAAATAAATGCAAGCTTATAAAGAAATCATACAGTCAATAGGCATAGAGTTTGTGTTTTTTATACACTGATGTAGGCTCAAGTGTGAGTCTGCAAATGTGTAACCTCACTAGAGACGCTTCAGAGCTAGCCCTGTTCGCACTTTGCGAGTGTTTCCGCCTATTTTTCAGATTGGTCCCAAAACTTTTAATTTAATGAGATTGTTTGCCCGTTATGATACATTACAATAATTAAGAAGCCTCCATGCAAGTTTAAAATGTTTGTGCTTCGCAAACAGCAGCATCTAGGGCAAAGATTTGGTACCAGTAAAATGCAATTTTAGCACCCAAGAGATATAGGCTGCTGTCTGTTCTAAGGAGGTGATTCTGTTGTTGTTGTTAATTCGTTGTTTTTTGTTACTCCCATTACAGGATTCTGTAATTGCTCTACATTTTGTTACCTCATGTCCATTCTTGTGTTGCGATCATATTGATGGGGGGAGAGAGAGAGAGAGAGAGAGAGAGAGAGAGAGAGAGAGGTGGCTGCTTTGCTTAGTTTGTCTTCCTGGTGTATCGTGATTGTTGTGTGGTTATTCCTCTCAGTGCCATGGGTTTGTCTGCAGTTTGTGATTGTGATACTCACTTACTATTTTTGGGTGTCATTCATGCGAACAGCGATGGCTTTGGCGAGTCTGCACATTTGCATGGTCTAGTCTGAGCATTCGTCTCAGTTCAAAATTCTTATGTGGTGACTCAAATGGCGATTGAATGCCATTTTGTGCGAGCAGCAAAGGATCTGGCGAGTCTGCCAATTTGCACAGGCTTACCTTAGCCTTCGTCACTGTACAAAATCTCTCGCGCTGCCTTAAATGGCGATGTGTGTGCCATTCACGCCAGCAGCGAATACTCTGGTGAGTCTGCACATTTGCGCAGGCAAAGTCACTGGACAGTGTAATAAATATCAAGATCTCTTGTGCTGGCGGCAAAGGCTCTTGGGAGTCTGCACGTTTGCACAGGCTCGCCTGAGCCTTCTTCACAGTATCAAAATATCATGTGTTGGTTGAAATGGCGATTTTTGTAACGTTTACGAGAAAGCGAATGATGTGGTGAGTCTGCATCAGCAACCAAAGGACTTCTGTGCAACCATCAGTGGGTTGTATCAATGCTTTAAAAATGCTCCAAGTGCGTTGTAATAAAATTCCTCAATAAAAAAATTTGCTAGTTTACCAAGACAAAAAATACAAAGTAGTTATCGTTTCCTGAATGTTATTTCATGGGAATATGACAGCATCTGCGCTTAGACATGCAGATTTCCCTCAATTTGGGCAGTTAAACTAGAAAAAAGCACCTGTCACGGCAAAACTCCAGAACTTTGTTGGATTTGCAGTCCAAACCATGAATAAAATCACCAATTGCTTGGCAGAGCCATAAACTGCAATGTTACCGGTGGTCTGTGTGCCAGGTGTCATCACAAATAAGATAAATGCAAGTTTATAAACAAATCATAAAGTCAACAGGTATAGATTTTTTTACCTTTAACGACACCACCTGTGCTGAAAATGCATCAACCAGCTCGTTGTAGCAACCACCGGTGCGTTTACATTGACCAGTGTGCATACGCTGCCATATGATGGCGGTTTGTGAGCAATATTAGGCAAGATTCTTGACAGTTAGGACTTGGGTTTTTTTAAGCAAATGTGAAATTTACGTATGGATAGTTTCGATTATTTTCGGGTGTAAAAGTTGTGCTCGAATTTCACGTTTTAAAGTTTTTAAAGTGTGAATAAATGGTACGATTTTTCTCAGATGTGAAAAATTGGTGCCAAATTTTCACAAATGTGAAGACCTGACAGATACAGTAACTTGAGAAAGCATAGCGTCTTTAAATCTCCAGAATAGGTTATTCATTTTATGCAATAAAGTACTGCTACATTTATGATCACTAAGTTGTCATCGGCTAAAGCATCTTCTTTTAGCTATCATTTTCCCGCAGTCGAGCGTTTGTAAATATAGAACAGGCTGGTCACCCAAAACTAGCTGCATGCATTTAATAAATGCTTATCTGCTGTCTCGGCAATGTTCTGAATAGACTTTTGCTCACATAAACCTGATATACTTGACAGTTGTTTTTCTACATTAGCCAATGGGTTGCTTAGAATTCGTTTTTTAATCTTTTACACAGAGAAGTTTAAAAATATTCGGTATTGTTTGTTTTTGTGTGTTTCTGGATAAATAAACGGACATTTTCTTCATTAACTGGAACTGTTTACCATTCACTCTGAAGGGAGGGCATTAACTCTTCACATGCTCTGGATTGTTTCTATGATTTTGTCGTCTGCTGGCTTTTTTTCAAAACATCAAGTTTTCATTAAAAAATATTTTGTGAACCTTTGGTCGTGACTAATCAGAGAGTCAGATGGTTACGAACCATATCAAGTCCAACATTATGTTAGTCCTGTTCTTGATCTTAACTGTTTGCAAAGATTATCAGCAGATGACAAAATAAGGAAGTAAATCCTTGGAGAAGCTATGTGCAGGTTGATCTCGACTTTCTAAATGTATATGGCGTCAAAAGCTAAGCATCGCCTAAACATTTTCCGAGAAAAATATAGTTAAGACAATTAACAGCAGAATATGATGTAATTTGTAATAAAGTTAACGACCAGGCATGGCAAATGCACAGACACTTGGCGTCAGTAGAGAAAAAAGAGGACCCCCATCTGCAAGTGTAAGTGTAAGTACGTCCTAGTGATTTCCTTGTGCTATGCTGGCGGGGACTTCGTGGGCCCTGGTACCTCCAAGGTAGCCAGACTGGACATGGACTGAAGGGCTGAAAAATGCACTTGACCAATCTTTCTGTTTTTCTTCTATCTTTCCTATCATATCTTTGTTTTTTTTTTACTTCCGAACTGTCCTATCAGCTACTACTTTCTCTTATAAGACGCAACCCCCCCCCCCCCCCCCCCCCCCCGCGCTATAAAAGTCAAGTGTGACGGACGGCGTGTAAACCATAGATGTAGATGTAGATGCAACTAAAACTAATGACACTATCAAAACTACAAACCAACTTGCGGTTACTAGAAAACTTATGTCGTCGTTCTAACATCGGATATAATACACAAAACATACCTTTTCTTTCCGTTTATATGGGTAAGAAATGTGAGACTGCACGAATCACTAAATGAACGTAGAAGTGTTAAATTACGGAAGACAACTCTGCGGACCAGATAAATCTGCAACTGCATGTTTAAACTAAGTTGCTTTAAGCAAATGTCTGCGCAAAAATAAATTACGGTCAGAATTTGACAGGACTCGTTGCAATATTATGGCTACTAAGTTTTGCGTGGTCTTTGATTAGGATCATGCCACGCTTCCTAAGTAAGACAGACATATTGTAATTTACTCTAGGACACACATCAGTAGGCTAAGTGTTGAGGCAGCGAATTCGTGAGCAAGACATTTTAACCTCTCATTAGTACTTCTAGCTAGAGATTCAGTGGATCATTGAGAAAGACATTTTAACCTCTCGTTAGCACTGCTACATGTAGATGGAGATTCCGCGGATCCTCGAGAAAAGCATTTAACCGCTCGTTAGCACTGCTAGTTGGAGATTCAGCGGATCCTCAAGAAAGACATTATAATTAAACAAGAAAGACTACTGGGGTAAAAATGTAAAAAGATATTGACTAGTATTTGAATGATTATAAGACATTGATTTTCGAAACTTGATATTTATTTATGAATCCGGATTAAACTGATTGTTAATAAGCAGGAAGTGAAATAATATTTTCAAATGGCAATTAGTTCTTCCATAAACATACTAGTAGAGTTTGTTAATTTAAGTTTAGATAAGCGAAATTTTTCAGCATAAAAGTGAAAATATTGCCTTACCCATCAGTTATAGCACATGTTTTGGTTGCTCAAAAGAACCGTTTATTGAGATTGTTCTTTTGATTACCGACAATGTATGGTTTGGTTGAGATAAAAAAAATGGTACGCACTCTTAACTAAAGTCCTGCAAAAGTTATTAACCATTTGTATGCTACCAAAGGTGACTACAGAGGTTTTCTGCTGCAGCTACCAGCTGATATCACAGACCGATTTCAGCAAATAGAAAAACAGTGTGTGTCCTGATCATGCGTCCTCACTGTTTGCTACAAAGATGTTTTAAAATGGCAAGCACATGACAAACATTCGTAGTCTTGATAAGCAGACCAAAGAGTTAAATCCACAATGACGATTTCAATAATCACTATGACTATAATCAAACAATTTAAAAAAGTAAGTGAGTATGATCAGGAAATACCACAATCACAAACCGCAGACAACCCCGTGGCATCGCGAGGAAGATCCATTCAACCATCACGAGACACCAGGAAGACAAATTGAGCAAAGCAACCAACTCTCTCTTCCCCATCAAGATAATTGCAATACTAGAATGGACATTAAGTAACGTACAACAAAACATAGAACAATTACAGACTCCCACAATGGGAGTAACAATAAACAAAAAGTCAACAACAAAAGAACCACCGCCTTAGAACGGACAGCAGCCTAAGCCCCTTAGAACGGACAGCAGCCTAAGCCAGCGGGGGGGGGGGGGGGGGGGCTTAATGCATTTTACTGGTACCAAATCTTCGCCCTAGATTTAAGCTGTTTTTTCTTACTACAGTTTACAGCCTGATTTATTTAAATCCATGCATCATATCTAAATACTTCTCTTCAAGACATTATTTTGATGACACGTTTTCACATCAGAACTAGTATCCAATACACGCTATTCTTCAAATAATATAAACATTGACGGTTCTCATCTAGATGCACACTAACGTAAGATACCTTCCATAATTATGAAGTAACAGGGAACACTGCAAATAAATTAATGCTTCAATAGGAAATACAAATCGTAAAGGTAATTTAAGTACATGTACAAGTACATATTCGTATAGTGCAAATAGCTTTTATATACTCGCATACAAGATAATGACTCGTTGATAATGTGCTCGTGGGTGCTCGCTAGAACGGCCTTACCGAGACATATATATTGAACACACATCAAATAAGCCTAGCCTTGTAAGATATACGACTTCTGTCTTGTGTTTGCTATGCCTTTGTGTGCGTCTGTCTATATGTGCCTTGAGGTCACATGCTGGGAAAGGGCTGCCCTCTTGGCTCTCGTTTGTGGTGTCTGTGATTTTGTCACTTTCCCATTGATATCCTGTGTCAGGTGTGGAACTTGATTGTATCGATTCCTGATCTTTGCACCCTTACTTACTTCCTAGTCTGCACTTGTGAGTTTTCCCACTCCAACATTTATACTAGGCCAAAAAAGAAACGCCGCTATGTATGAAAAGTGCTAACTGTACCAGTTATATATTTCATTAAAAAAACATGCAGTAATTAGAACAATTAGAGCAAAATGGTGCTAGATAATGCTCTTTGCCAGTTTCTCAATTCATTAAGACGTTGGTACTACCGCGGGTTCCTTAATTTGATGTAAAAACTGCACCAAAGTAAAGCTCAGTCAAACGTTGGAAGTTGGGGGTCTTGAACAAATCTCTTGAAACGATTTCTCACAGTTTGAGCCCGGATTTTTGGATTATGAGTTCCTTTGGATGTCCTAGCTGTGACTGACTCCATGTGAAATCGATTGCACAAATGAGACGTCTTGATGTCTCGATCTTGACGTCGCGTCCACATACGTCGACGTCCTGGACGCGGACGTTGTGACGCTGTCCCAATTTGTTGGAAACGATTCTTAAGACGTCCAATCGTCCAAACATGGCAACCGGAATCGTTTGGCTACTACCAATGGCATCACATTAGCTTTTAACATTCCTATTACACGTTCACGTTCCACATGTGCCAGTTTTGTCACCGTAAATTAGCCATGTGTAATCTTAAATTCCAAAGTTTTTAAATGTTTTTAGACATTTGGGATGTTCGCCTAGAGATTTCAGTAGTTAGTACACATGTAAATCTGAATGGACTGATTGTGCACGTGAAAAAACGGAAAATGGAAAATCGGTCAGTATACTGGTTTTGATTGACTCACCTCAATAAATCAATGGGAAAAATGTGCGGAAGTAAAAATAGCAAAACATAGACAGATCGTAAAATTTTGCCACTCTCATTTAACACAAAATATTTTAAATCATTGTATGCGGCGTTTCTTTTTTGGCCTAGTATATGTTTTCTAAACGAGATGTGTAGTACATCCTGATTTACTAGGCATGTGTTCGTGCAGACTCGCTAGAGCTGCTCTGTCAGGCATCCAAGACAAATCTCTAAACAAATATGTTGTTCGAACTATCGTTATACTCTGAATCTTTCTGGCTTGTTGTTGTGGTCCTCGCTAGAATGGTCTCACTGAGACAATTCTATCAAGCATGTACGACAAGCTCTGAAACCAAACTACGAACATACCAATCAGATTATAATAATATATTGATATATCAAAATTAAATCTTAATAGTGCCTGGTCGCATGCCCATTAATGCTTGCTGAGGAGTCTCGCAGAGGTCGCTAAATCGAGCATAGATGGAATGCTAGTAAATTATCTTTTATCCAAGCACCTATTCAAGCATTCTTGCTCTCCTCTCTTGCTCCAAAACGTCATAGAATACGATTTACTCTGAATACACCATAATAATAGTAAGTGAGTATGATCAGGAAATACCACAATCACAAACAGCAGACAAACCCGTGGCACCGCGAGGAAGAGCCGCCCAACCATCACGAGACACCAGGAAGACAAATTAAGCAAAGCAATCAGCTCTCTTCCCCATCAAGATGATTGCAATACTAGAATGGACATAAAGTAACGTACAACAAAACATAGAGCAATTACAGACCAACAATGGGAGTAACAATAAACAAAAAGTCAACAGCAACAGAACCACCGCCTTAGAACGGACAGCAGCCTGAGCCACGGGGGGGGGGGGGGGGGGCTTTAATGCATTTTAATGGTACCAAATCTTCGCCATAGATTCTGCTGTTGTTGAAGTACAAGAAATGTTCAGCTCGCATGGAGGCCATCTAACTCATGCAATGTATCATTATGGAAAACACTCTATTCAAATTAACACTCCATGATGAAACAAAGAAAAGGGCTCATGACTCACAGAGTCAGAGCTAAAGAAAACCTCAAGTTGAGCCACGGTGGGTCCAGCTACAGATAAGCATCAGGCACCAACCCACCGATTTGAGCTTTACGTCAGAGCCGTCATAGAGTCTGAGTCCTGACCCACCGTCGTGCAATTAAAGAGGAAACCATAGCTATAAACCGTGATTGGGTTTAAAATTAGGCATGCAGACTGTCGCATGATATCCAAATTATATCCAACCCTTATATAATGTTTTAGTTCAGGGGCCATGGCTCCTCGGTGCAGTCTGTTCTTTTCAGCGAGGTTGGCTCCGAATCCATGCTCCTGGAGGACGCTAATACAGACTCAGTACAATATTCTACTTGTATTCTTCTTATCAAGATGTAAACATAAGCTGATCGTCACTTTCCACGCCCAACCCTCCCATTCTCTTCTTTTTTTTTCTTTGCTTATCTTTCTGGAAATGCTATGCCATACATCAATGTTTGTCTATGTTTTGTGGATGTTATCTCATATGTCATATTGATGATCTGAGATGTAAAAAAAGTTATGTAATGTTATGTATGAATTAGTATGAGTCTTCAAGTCAGATGAAGTAGTAAAACATTTACCACAAGTGTCACAGTTATAGGGCATATCTCCTGTATGTACCTGCATACACATATCATGTTTAAAACCTGATGATTAAGTAACACATTTGCCATAAGTATCACAATTATATGGCTTATAACAAGTATGAATACGCTTATGTTTATTCAAGTGAGAAGATTGAGTAAAACATTTACCGCAAGTATCACATGTATGCGGTTTATCTCCAGTATGAATAAGCAAATGGGTATTCAAGTTCGATGATTGAGTAAAACATTTACCACAAGTATCACAAGTATATGGCTTATCTCCTGTATGAATAAGCATATGTGTCTTGAAGGTTGACGATTGAGTAAAACATTTACCGCAAGTGTCACACGTATATGGTTTATCACGTGTATGAATAAGTATATGTCTCTTCAAGGTTGATGATCGAGTAAAACATTTACCACAAAATACACATGTATGAGGCTTATCACCTGTGTGAATCAACATATGGGTTTTCAAGGTATCTGATCGAGTAAAACATTTGCCACAAATACCACATGTATGTGGCTTATACCCTTTATGAATAAGCATATGGTTATTCGAGTTCATTGATTCAAACGTTTGCCACCGTTATGTGGTTTAACCCCTGTATGAATAAGCAAGTTCACTGATTGAGTAAAACATTTACCACAAGTACGAGGTTTATCTCTTTTAGGTATCATGATTCATCTTGTAAGACGGTTAATTAAAATGTTGCTATTAGTTTCAAAACGTTTTGGTTTATATCCTGTAGGAGAAAGTGTATGCTTCTTTTTGATCGACATTAAGTATAACTCTTGCCACGATTTCCATAGTAAAAGGCTAATCTTTAGTATGAAAAAGTTTATGCTTTTGTAAAAAATGTTCAAGTTTCACAAGAATATGGTGCATCGCCTTTAAGAAAATTGTTATGTAGCTTCACGTTATTATGTTTAGTAAGTGCAACGCATGTATGTTTGATCACCAGTATGAATTAGCATATAGGAAACCGAGTAAATGCCACAAGTATTTTGCTTTTCTCCTGACTGTATGAACAAGCATATGGAATCTGATAATCACCTCTAGGAATAAGCTTGTGGGTTTTCAAGGTAGAATGTAAGACTGAATCTTTTGCCAGTAGTATAAGATGTATATAGATATTAAGCCCTTTTGAGTTCGGTACAAGAGAACCCCGTTTCCTATAAACCTTTACCACAATTATATGTTTTTTATCAATAACATGGATTTTCAAAGTAGTCGAGAAGATAAAACATATTCAACAAAAACACAGATAGAGAGATTATTTCATGCATAAAATAAGCGGATGGGTCTTCAAGTGATATTAATTTATAAAATATATGCCACAAGAATACAGCTAAATGCGAAAAACAATCCTCGTAGCGCAAGCTGTATAGTTTATTTCCTGCATGAATGGGAAAATACACTCCAGCGTAGACTGAGTAACATTATTGTCACTAGTACCACAAAAACAATCACCCTAGCGCCATAAGTGTACAGTTTATCTTCTGTATGTATGAGTGAATACTCTTCAGGGTAGACCGAGTTATATAAACGTCAAAAGTACCACAAAAACAATCACCCTAGCTCCACATCTGTATAGTTTATCTTTGGTATAGACGAGTAATTACTCTCAAGCATATACTATGTAATATATGTTTGTCACAAGTAACACAAAATCAATCACTTTAGCTCCACATCTGTATAGTTTATCTTTGGTATAGACGAGTGATTACTCTCAAGCATATACTATGTAATATATGTTTGTCACAAGTAACACAAAATCAATCACTTTAGCTCCACATCTGTATTGTCTATCTTTGGTATAGATGAATAATTACTCTCCAGCGTATACTGAGTGATATGTTTGTCACAAATACGACAGCTAAACTTACCGATGAATGAAATAGATATTTTTGATGATACATGTATTTGACGCTAGTCATATGACCAGATATTATAAGATTATGATAATTATCATATTCCTATGTCAAAACTAATTTGGTAGACATTCAACGAGACCGGTATTATGAGTTCCAATACTATTCATACAAACTCAGCTTGATTTCTGGTTACGTTATATAAATACACCTCGAAGGACAATTATTCACTTTTGAGCTCTAGAAATCGACAAGAAATGCCTTTCTGTTCAGTGACATTAAATGGAACACGTGGTTCAGCAAAGCCCTGACTCAAGTTCAGCGAGGGTCAGCAGTAGGACATAAAAAAACATAAAAAAAACATCATAAATTAGATATCAGAATGATATAATGAGAAGCAAAACTCGTTTTTTTTTATATAATATGAATGGAACACAGTGGCTCAGTTTGTAGAACCATAGTTGCTTATTCTAGACAATATGTACGGAATCAATATATGTCCACGTGCAAGATACTTTTTGCTGCTAACATGAAATGTATTGGTACAACTCAACCTGGCAAAACATTGCCCAAAATGACTGAAAATACTGACTTTGACGTAAAACATCAACATAATTTATTATATACCAGATTGCAGTCGATGATACACCTTCGCAAATACCAGCTTTTTCACTTTTGGCATTGGCGTCATGGCTACACAAAGTGTTACAAAAACTCTCCACATCTTGTGACATATGCACCTGTGAAGTTTGATGTTCCTATGTCCAACGGTTTAGGAGATGGGTTTACAAGAACATACATTATTGGATCTTTGACTTTGTCCTCAGCATTAATGTTACACTAATGCCCAGTGCACTCTGCATCATGTGACCTATGTACATGTACGTTTTACTGACCGTTCCAAGGCAGCGCTTCTTTGTGAACCGATTGTGTTATTTATGTCTTGTGTTTGTCATGAGGGGGTGGACAGGGGGGTAAACATTCCCCACTTCACTCACCCTTTCCCCCACTTCCCTCCCCCTCCGCCCCCACTCCCCCCTCCCTGTCAGATTTTCCCCTCCCCCTGATAAAATTGTGTTCTTGTTCATGACCGAAAGCGTCTTCAAGAACCAAATTTATAAAAAAAATAGTTTACAATCTGCATTTTCATGCAAAATTACCCAGGGGACAAAGAGTGAGAACATACTTTAGTTTGTTTGTTTGGTTTGATGCTTAACGCCCCAATTAACAGCTATGTTCATGTCGAGACAGTCAATTCATCTAACCACACTTTTTTTCCTGGGCAAGCTTGCCAGTATTTCGTGCACATACTTTCGCTTGCAACAACCCTTCTTGAATCAGTGGAAGGGAGGAAGTGAATGGGCGTAGAAATTATTTCATGATCAAATCTCCGCGAAAGTATGGGACCAGGCAGGGAACGAACTTGCAGCATCTGGATCTGCAGTAAGACACGTATCTGCAATCCGACACCGTCGACACGTTACCGTCTGCGCTGCGCGGCCCTTTAAAACGTACTATCATTGATCAGAGATGAATGTTCTTCTAGAGTCAGCAAAGTAAACGTTATTTATATTAGGCAAAATAATCTTCTTTCCGGTTACCTTAACGACCCTGATATTTTAGGGCCTCCTTTCCTGAAACTTTTTGACTATTAATGCCTATCTTCAGAATTTTTAAGGATTTCTTTTTTACTTTTTTAATGCAAAAGTTTTATTTAAAAAAATGTTTGCTGACCTATTGAGGGTCAACTTGCTGATCAGCTGAAATACACTTAAACGCTGAACTGCAGATTTTTTCAGGAAATCAGTTTTGAGCTTTGTTATGCATAACTATTTGATGATTTTATGTTTTCGATGTTTATACATGTACTGGTTATTACGATGATGACACAATTTCATACAATATACGTGACCCTAAAAATATTGAAGAAGTATCTTTTAAATAGACATTTTACCTGCTTTTTCTTGTAGAAAAAAGGGTACATTAATTGTGGGGTCTGCCGTCCGTCTGTCCATGCGCGTGGGCGTGCGTTCATGTGTGCGGTTTCTTGGAAGTGTATCTCCTCCAGAACCGTTGGTTGCAGCAACTCTTAACTTTGTAGCTGCATATGTCAAATGATGTTAAGGATACTGGGCAACACTTCGTGGTCATGTACAAAGGTCAAATAAAGTATTTTTTGTGTAAATGTATTTCCTCCTGAACCATTAGCCGTAGCAACTTCAACCGTTGCAGCTGTATATATGATACTGGGCAACATTTCGTGGGGCCAAGGTAAAAGGTCAAACAATGTATTTTCTTGACAACGCATCTTCTTCAAAACCATTGGACGCGGCAACTTCAAATTCGCAGGTGCATAGGACACATGATATCTCGAAAAAATATACGGATGATATTGCTTTTGAAACTTCTTGAAACATTTTCACATTTGTGAAAAAAGGGAAAGATTTTTCTCTGTATTTTAAGGCATATCTAAACTCATTGGAGTACGAATCTGAATACATATACTTGTTGTTTTTCGAATATTACTGTAAAATACGCCATACAGCGATATTGTGACAAATCAAACACTTAGTGTCACAGGGTCTGGGTATATAATACACTTCTACTGCCTTGCGGTAGAAGCCAGCTTTTACAGCGACGTGGCAGAGTGTTTGCCTGTAGATCCAGCGACCTGGGTTCGATTCCCGGCTGGGGGCAGGTAAAATATTTTCGCTCTAAGACACTTAGCAAAACCAATTTCCAAGCTTGACGATCTGCGTGGTGCCAACCTTTCGGGTCTGTCAGAACAATCATAGTGTAGATTGTTTCTCAAACACCATAATGCGAATTGCGGTGCTTAGCACAACGATCGGTGAACTCATGTTGTGTTTTAATGCTTTAGAAGTTAACAGATGTCAGCCTCTAGTACGGAATAAATGAAATAGCTATTGGTGGCCTCTGAATTCCAACATAAAACAACAGTCACCATGTCAAAGCAGAAGATTGGGTTCTTTGCACAATTAATCGGTTCCGTAAAGTTATAGCCTTGATGACAAGATCTGTCATTCACCGTCCAAAAGTGAAAAGACAACCTACGATGATTATCTTGTTTTCTCGACAGTCTCCATTCTTTGAAGGACAGTAAAAAAATTCAAGCTGAAATCCACCCGGCGCCATACATTACGTGGGTTGTGTGACAAAATAGTCCACACAAAGATGCATGTTTCCCTTACAGGACCATTATATGGTATACATGTAAAGGCCTAAAATGGCATCGTTATGGGCCATTTTCTTTGAATTTTCTATAAAAAAAATATCAATTTCCCGCCCAATCTTTCCAGACTCCCCGCCCCCTCTATCCCCGCTCCCCGCCCCCTCTACCCCCGCTTCCGAACCTCTACCCCCGATTATGCCCCCTCTACCCCCAATTCCGCCCCTCTTATCCCTGTACCCCCCGCCCCCCTGTCCACCAGAGATGGGGTAATCGTAATCTGTAATCAACGAACAATATTTTAATTTTTTTTTTTCTTGATTTCATCATTGATTTTTAAAAATATTTTGGGAATATATAACGATTTTTAGGGCCAGTATTCAAATTTAAAAGGAACAATTCAATTTATTCATTTATAAAGGGACACTTCATCCAAAAAAACGATGCGTTTAAAGGCCTTTTCTGTCATGTGAAGATGTTTACTCGGGATCAATCCCGAAATTACTTAAAATAAAATTCTAAAAATCACTTCGGGCATGATCCCAAAAGTTCTTTTTGGGCACGATACCGAAACTTTTTTCAATCAATCGAAAAAATGTTTCGGGATCGTGCCCGAAAAAGAACTTTGGAGATCATGCCCAAAGTCATTTTTAAAATAAAAAATTAAAAATTACTTTGGGCATGACCCCGAAAATCTATTCAGGCACGATCCCGAAACATTTTGATTGAAAAAATGTTTGGGGATTGTGCCCGAAAAAGAACTTTCGCGATCATGCCCAAAGCCATTTTTAAAATAAAATTTTAAAAAAATACTTTGGGCATGATCCCAAAAGTTCTTTTCTGGCACGATCCAGAAACATTTGATTGAAAAAATGTTTTGGGATCGTGCCCGAAAAGAACTTACAGGATCTTGCTCAAAGTAATTTATAAAATTTTATTTTAAGCAGTTTATCATTTAAAATTACTTTTGGGATTGATCTCGAATTATCTTTTACTAATGTTGTAGAAATTTCGCTCAGGCAGAATCCCGAAAGAATGTTAATAACCCTTCCTGGCTCAGAGGCAGGGAGAATAACTGTAGAAATAATTCATTATCAATCTCCACAAAAGTATGGGACCTGGCGGGGGATCTAATTTGTGACTCCAGTATCTTCAGTCAGACATATATCTGCAGCCAGACACACATTAGTGACTGTGCTACCTGGCTTAGTGACTTCAGCTTTTAGACTGGTAGTTTATGAACACAAACAGTGACAGCCCAGTGCGCCAAAGTCAAAACAGTCATGTCCACTTCACAGGTAGGTGATATCATTTTCTTTAATAAATGATAAATTTATTTTTAAATAATGATTTCTTTTTTCTCCTCTTTCCATTTGTGATTACCGATTAGGTGAGGGTGACCAAGACAGAAGAGATGAGACTAGCTATATGAAATCAAATTATACTGAATGACTAGAATTCTGATAGTCAGATCCCAGGGGGCACGAGTTTGTTAATGTTGATTCAACGTTGACAATATATGTTGAAATAAAGTTGAAAATATATTTGAATTTGAAACTTGAATAAACGCTGACATACAAACGTTGATTCAACGTTGACATGCAGACCTTGATTCAACGTTGACATTCAATCATTGAATCAACATTAATATTTCAACACTGACTCAACGTTGAATCAAAATTGTATCAACTTTGATTCAACCCCAAATACAACACTAATTCAACCTTTAAAAAAGGTGCCAAATAAATGCTGAATTTATGTTTCTTCAAGCATATCATGAGGCTAAATCAATGCAGACTCACAATTTATTGCATCTATCCCACAATTGGGGTGCAGCAGGCATAAACCAGGGGTAAGAAAATAAATCTGAAACACGAAAATGATAAGCCCCAGCTAAAAATGTGAGGACTAAACACTTGAAAACGTATGACCAATTTTAAGAATTGAACCACATCATGAGAAAGTCTTCTTTAAAAAAGTTCTTTTCAGTAGGGACTGGTCATCTACATACATGTAGTAACAATGCAGCTGATCAGAGTCAGTGTTCTCACTAGGATTTTGAAAACATAAATTATAGAATCTATCCTGGAAAAAAATGGGATCAAAATCTGAAAATGTGGAGTTTGATCCAGAAAACTTGGCAGTTTCAGCTGAAATATTATTTTTTATGTATTATTTCAAAATACTTGTGAGAACTCTGACATTGCATTGGTGTGTCATACCGACTGTGAACCAAGATGTTTCGATTTTCGTTAAAAAAAATTAAATAGTTGTTTTTGTTTTATTCATCAAGATAATCTCTACATACAAAAATATTTAACAAAACAGTGTTGTCTGCTTATAATGTTTTCTGTGCATTTGAAGTTTTTCTCTCGAAAAATTGTATCATGCAAACACTATAAACACTGATCAGACTGCTCCTAAGCATTCTGACCTGGGTCCATACTGTTTGCAAAATAGATCACAAAATTACACCAAATTTACTCCAAAATAATTTCATCATGTAAGCAAACATTATAAACCGTGATCAGACTGCTCATTAGACTGATCTGGGTCCATACTGTTTGCAATATTATATAAGCGTAATATATAAGTTCATTTGGTCATTAGCAGATGGCAGTATAAAAAAAGAGTGTTGTCTGATTATTACATCTGCTGTATATTTTCAATTTTCCCCAAAACAAACTTTATCATGTATGAACCCTGATCAGACTGCCCCTACCGTTTGCAATATAGGTCACAAAATCTCATCTGATTTACACCAAAATAATTCAATCACATAAGCAAACATTGTGAACCCTGACGAGACTGCTCAAAGGTCTGATCTGATCCATACTGTTTGCAATATAGGCCACAAAAATGCATTAAGCAGAAGAGCATGTAAAATATTTAACAAAAGAGTGCTGTCTTTATAATTTTAAAATTTACTCCAGAATAAATAAATATCATGTAAGCAAACACTATGGCCACTGATCAGACTGCTTCTAAGCAGTCTGACCTGGGTCCATACTGTTTGAAATATATAGTTCATATAAAAATATCAAATGAATGTAAAAATATTTTACAAAACTTTTTGTGCCTGCTCCAGAATAAATGTATGATTTCCAAAAATGTGTGAGCAAACACTACAAGCTCTGATTAGACTGCTTCTAGCCGGGTCAATACTGTACATACTCAATACACTTCTCAATGAGACGGTTCTTTTGAGCACCCAAAATACAAAATAAGCTTTTGGATAAAAAAATAATCACAAATTAAAGATTTAATAATTCGCTAATCTGGACCTATGCAGGTAACCAAAGAAACCTTTATGCCATATGCCAAAAAAGAAGGGTAATCCTCATAGTCTTATTGACACCAGCCCCACCCCCTGAAGATTGTTTTAATTTCAACAAACAGTGCAGACCCTGAGGAAATACCACCGTATGCAGAATTTCATTAGGGTATTCACTGTTTGCCAAAGGTCCTGTTTACTGTATCCAGAATGAAGAGGGTTTATATAGTATATGCATCAAACAGACCTCCGGACAAGAGTTTGAATATATTTTTTTATATTTATTTCTCAACTAAAACATATGTTGTGGGTACTCAAAAGAACCGTCACAGTGAGACCAAAAACGGCTGTTAAAACTGATGGGTAAGATGATATCAACATTTTTTTACTTAAAAGCATTGCTAATCTAATCACTAAGCTGGTGTCAGCTCTTCTGCTTCCTCAAATCTTAAGTGCACTAAGCTCTGAGTCAGTTTTCTTTGAGTCATAGAATTTGGAAGTAAACAGCGAGGAATTTGAATAATTATTTCATGTTGTCAACATGGGAGCAATTATTTCTTCCTTTTGCAAAGTCGCCACATTCCAAAAGGAAGTAACGTACAGTGAATGGTGCGTCGCAACCAACACATTGTGGCTGCTCTTCACCTTGTAGTAAGTATGAATGAGAGACTCTTGTATGACCTAAGCGGAGTCGAGCTAAAACTACTTCTTCTTTTCTAATGTTTCAAATAACTGATTGATATTCACCAATAGTTGGTTTGTTGTCAAAAAGGTTATTTCCAATGCTGTTATTCCATGACGTTTGCCATTCTTCCAAGATATATTTATTGATAGATGGCTTAAAATTAGAAAATGGAATCTTAAAAGAAGTTGGTTCTAATGAAAGCGATGATTTTGCTTGACGATCTACCATCTCATTCCCTTGGATATCTATATGACTAGGAATCCAACAGGGAACACTTTCTTTAAAAGCTAAAAGCTCATGACATTTTTCTAAAAGTTCAAGTGCTAATGAAATCTAAAGCAAGATCGACCGCTTTGGCTTCAGCAGTAAAAATTGATGAATCGTCAGGTATACGTTGCATATAACTATGGCTGTCTGATATAACAGCACAACCAACCTTTGAGTCTTCTTTTCACCCATCAGTATAAATTTGTTGGTAATTCTTATAACGACTTTGAAGCTTTCTGAAATCATCTTTTAATATGTGTGGATTCGATTCAGGTTTTTTCCCTGAATGTAAATCGAAAGGTATGTCAGGTTGTTTCATACACCAAGCTGGAATATTTGGTGTGAAATGTGTTTAAATATTTTGTGGTTTGATATTGGCAGATTCTAAGAGTGGTGAAGAGGGTCTATAATTAAAATCAAGGGTTTCATAGAAATGTAACTTATGAACCTTAGGCTCAAGGTAGCTGAAATCAACTAGAGCCACTAGAGGTTGGTTTTACTATCCAGAGGCTTAGGGTTAGTACTACTATGCAGAAGCAATGTCTCTGCCACCAGAAGCCAATTCTACTTGCCAGAGTCACACTCATTGCTGCTAGAGGCAGGACTGCTTTCAAGAGTTTATATTGTTTTAATTAAATATCAGTACTATATTAGCTGCCGGTAGAGGTCGGAACTACATCTCAGAGTCCCTGTTTCTGCAACAAGAGGTCAGTATTACTATCCATAGTCTCACTCATTGCCACTTAAGATCGTTACTGCTATCCAGAGTCACTATCTTTTCCACTAGAAGTCAGTACTGTTATCCAGATGTCCTGCCTCTGTCACCAGAGGTCAATAATAGTAACTATTGGTCGTGAATCTGCTTCTAGAGGCCAGTTATGCTATACAGAGACCCTGTCTCTGCAACTAGAGGTCAGTACTAGTATCCAGAGTCCATAACTCTGCATCTACCGGCCAGTATTAGTATCTACGGTCCGAGTCACTGCTATTAGAGGTCAGGTAAATAATCCAGAGCCCCAGTTTCTGCTTTTAATAGCCAGTACTACTATATTCAGAGGCCCTGTTTCTCCCATAGGAGGTCAATATTAGAGTCATTGCCACTGGAAGTCAATCCTAGTACCTTAATTTCAGTCACTACTATTACAGGTCAGCACTAGTAACCATAGTCTCGGTCTCTGCTAATAGAGGTCAGTACTCGTATCCATAGTCTCAATTTTTGCTACTAGAGGTTAGTACTAATAATCATTATCACGGTCACTCCTAATAGACGTCAGTTCTAGTATCCATATGTTCAATCTCTGCTGCTAGAGGACACAATAGGCATCCATAGTCCCAGACTCAACCACTAGAGGCTAGTGATAGTATCCAGTGTCCTAGTTGTTGCTACTAGAGATCTGTACTTTAATCCATAGTCCCAGTCTCTGCTATGTATCCTTATCAATGTCTCTGCTACAAGAGGTCAGTACTAATATCAATAGACCGAGCCATGGCTACTAGAGGTCTGTAATGGTATCCAGCATCCCTGTCATTGCCACCAGAGATCAGAACTAACAATCAGAGTCCTAGACATTGCCACTAGAGATCAGAACTAGTATCCAGAGACCTGTCCGAACCACTAGAGATCAGTGCTAGTATTAAGACTCCCAGTCATTGCCACTAGAGGTCAGTACTATCATCCAAAGTCCTGGATATTGCAAAATGAAGTCAGAACTTGTATCTAGAGTCCCTTTCATTCACACTAAATGTCAGTAAAAGTATCCAGAGTCTCTATCATTGCCACTAGAGATCAGTATTAGTATCCAGAGTCCTAGATATTGCCAATAGAAGTCAGTACTCGTGTCCAGTATCCATGTCATTGCAACTACAGGTCAAAAAATATCTGGAGTCCCTTCCATTGCGACTAGAGGTAAGTACTAATTTTAGAGTCCCAGTCATTGCTACAGGAGGTCAGTTAAAATGCCCAGAGTCTCTGGCAATGCAACTAGAGGTCAGTAAAAGTATCTAGAGCTCTGTTATTTCCAATTAAGTCCAGGGTCAGTATCAATGATCCCATTCATTGCTACTAGAGGTCAGTAAAAGTATCGAATATCCCTTTTCTGCATCTAGAGGCCAGTCCTAATATCCAGAGTCCTAGACATTCCAACTAGAGTTCAGTAAAGTACCCAGAGTTCCCATAATTGCCACTTAATATCAGTCAAAGTATCCAGAGGCCCTGTCATTGCCACTAGAGATCAATCTAAGTATCTAGAGTCAACGAAATTGCCACTGGAAGCCAGTATTCGTATCTTAAGTCCCAGTCGTTGCCACTAGAGGTCAGTTTAAGTAGCAAAAGTCCTTCTCATTGCCACTAGAAAACAGTTCTAGTATCCAGAGTTCCTGTAATTGCCACGATAGGCCAACAAAAATATCCAGAGCCCCAGTCATTGGCAATCGTTGGCTATAAAAGTATCCAGAGTTCCTGCTCTTGCTATTTGATATCAGTACTAGCATCTAGAGTCCCTATCATTGCCACTAGAGGTCAATAATAGTATCTAGAGTTACTATCATTGTCGTTAAAGGTCAGTACAAGAAGCAAGAAACCCTGTTATTGTCATTAGGCCAGTAAAAATATCCAGAGTCCCAGTCATTGCCATTCGATTGTGGTAAAAGTATCCAGAGTCCCAGTCATTGCCTCTAGAGGTCAGTAAAAATATCCAGGGTCCCTGTCATTGCCCCAAGAGTTTAGTATAAGCATCAAGAGGCATTGTCATTGCCAAAAGAGGTCAGTAAGAGTATCCAAAGTCCCTATCATTGTCACTAGATGTCAGTACTATTATCCAGAGTCCTCTTCATTGCCACTAGTTGGGTGGGTACTAGTATCTTTATCCCTAGTTTCTGCTACAAGAGGTCAGTACTAGTATCATGAGTCCCTGTCATTGCCACTAGAGGGCAGTACTAGCATCCAGTGTCTCAGTCGTTGCAATAGAGGTCAGTAAAATATCAAGAGTACCTTTCATTGCCTCTAGAGTTCAGTACTAGTATCCTGAGTCCCAGCCATTGCCACTGGAGATCAGTTCCAGTATCCAGAATCCCAGTCAATGCGACTAGAGGTCAATCAAATTACCCAGAGTCGCACACATTGTTATTAGAGGTCAGTAAAAGTTCTAGAGTCCCTGTCATTGTCACAAGCTATCATTCTCTCTGCTACAATTGGACTGTACTATTAACCATGGTGGTAGTCACTTCTACAGAGTATCAATTCCTTGTTGCAATCACTGCTACAGGCGGTCATTATAAGTATCAAAAGTCCCAAGTTATGTCACTAGAGGTCAAACCTAGTACATAGAGTCTCTGTTTTTGCCACTAGAGGTCAGTATTGGTATTCTAAGTCCCAGTCACTACTACTAGAGGTCAGTCCTTATATCCATAGATCCAGTCTCTGCTACTAGTGATCAGTACGTGTATCCGTATTCCCAGTCTCTGCTAGTTTCCATAGTCATAGTCTCTACTGTTATAGGCCAGTTTTAATCCCTCATGCTAGATATCAGTATAATACTTCTCTACTCTATATATTTTATTTATGATGAAGCATTGGTGGATAACATTCGTAAGCGCTATATATGTTGCAATATGACCCAGTAAAAGAACATGATTGGTACTAACTCATATGCTCTTATACTCATTTCTTTTCATTTGCTTCTGTTTACAGAGGTTGTACCTTTAATCGTTTGGTTATGCGCCAGTCATTTGTATCCCCCATCCCCTCAGGGCCAGGGAATAGTGGGGCTTTTAACTTTATAATTTTCAAAGTCCTGCTAAAAGCCCTGCACTGCAGGGCCAAATTTGTGGTAAAATCCCACTAAATGCCTCCTCCCCCGGGTTAACAATAATGACTATCAACAATGACCTAAATCATTTGAATAAGCGTTCCATCTTTTCCCCTCTCCAATGGTGGTGTTACATGAAAAGCTTCAGTTGGCCCAGTGGTTTCAGAGAATTTATGAATATAATGTGCAGAGCATAACACAGAAATATAAGAAGTATCGACTAGAAACTTCACTGGTAGATATACTGACGTCAACTAAAATACCTCACTCATTATCACGAAAATGAACTGACTCGTACTGCTTCTTTATGTAGAGGTTGGCCGATATTGGAAAATGACCTAAATTTGATATGCAGGTGACGCGTTAGTCCGATGACGTCATACAGGCTCAACGTACAAACGACGGCATTGTGCATCGATCGCTTATAATTTCAATTTGAATTTGCACCTAGTTTGTGCCCTAAATGTTTTGCTAAACAATGAACAAATTTTGAATCATTTTTTTCAAACAGTTGTGCTTGCGAGTAATAAATTTATGAAATTATGACGTCATATTAAAGACAGAATGTAAGACCATTGCTAAGGTTTTGTAATAATATTTTCACCCACTTTACAGAGTCGTGACATTTAAGTTTTACTGAAATGCATGGCGAAAAGGTGGATGGGGTTAAGTTGTTTCGTTTAGCAGACACATACAAACATTGTCTGAACATTATAAACGCATTTTGGTAAAATAGAAACTGTTTTACAATGGCAAAACGCATTTTTCTTGTCAACGGATTGAGTCTGGAAACAAAGCAAATGTGGTTAAAACCCTGTGTCGCATGAAATGGTGACCCCTGTCTCAAACCCAGTTCGTTTTCTCAGCCTCAAATATTCTTTCGGCAATTTTGTTTTCATGAGATACGCTAGACTGATAAGATGCTATAATGCACTAATATTCACAACTTTAGCCTGATCAGCCTAAGAGATATTCTCGCTTATTTTAGATGAAACGTTTTTTCTTTACGTCAGTATATATATATCGATGAGGAGAAGTACAATGTACATGATCGGTACCTCTCTCTCGCATGATTTAGGAGTTATTGCCCTTTGTTATTTTTCTGTGACCGAAGCATAAATCAACAACTACATGTATAACAGGTATCAACTTGAAACTTCAATGGTAGATAGATCTCAAATGAGGAGAGTTACAGTCTACAAAGATCCGTAACTCTCCTTTGCATAAATTAGAGATTATTGTCCTTTGTTATACTTGAATTTTGTCCAGAGCAGAACACAACACTATAAGTGATATCAACTTGCAGCTATTGAACACTGTATATTTGGGAGAATCTATCGTTTCTACCGATTCTCTTGATATCTGAATGGGGTCAGGAGATCCCCCCACCCTCGGAAAATTACAAGTGTTATAGGTTTCTATAGGAAAAAGTATGACGACCTCCACACCCCATCCCTACCCAACAGCGTCTGAAATCTTGGACTCCCCCACCCTCCCTCCTTGGACATTTTCCATGAAGTTCACTTGGAATGGTCAATTGGAACACTCTGTAAAAAGTAAGTAAACGACGACTTAAGTATCAGTCAGGCTTGGGCCTCGCCCTCCCCAATGATACGATAATTTCTTGACCCGCCTCTGCCCAAGAACATGCGAATCGACCACCAAGTTGCATCCCTTTTGGTTTATATTGGCAGGTAGATGTTTAGTAGCGCTGTAAAAAGTTCCTTTTAGTCAAGCCCTATTTAAACAGGAAATTAAAACCCCGGCACACACAAGGCACTGAGGGAACATATCGTAGGTTAGACCCCGGCACTTAACTCCCGCTATGTCCCCGGTATCCACGGGTCTAATATGGCGTGCTGCATTATCTCATATTTAATTTCATGCCGATGAAAGCCCATGCGCACGAGGCATGAACACACGAAGTTGTCTCAAATGGAATTTCATTTTTGCGTTCGATATTTAAAATAAAACGGCATGTGCTTTAGGTAGGGCGCAGGGCTAACCAAATCCTGCAAACACACACACGAGCGCGCGCACGCACGCACGCATATTGCTTGTGTCCTTGCTTTATGATTAATTTCTGCGGTGGAAGCCATTTAAGTTGAAAAAGTATTAGGTTTTCATACACTTACATTTAGCGCTCAGGACCATTTTAGAGTCTGCTTAGCGCACCATAATAGATGCAAGTCGGGACCAATATAGAGGCTTGTCAGGACCATAATAGATGCCAGGACCAGTTTAGATGTCAGGAACATTTTAGATGATGCACACACGTGGTATCATCATCCATAAAGTATGTAGGCAGATCTGATGTATGATGTATCATAAATTTACCACAATATTGGTATGAACTGTGCATTGTGTACTATATATATTAACTTTTAAAACTAAATAGCTAATTATTTTTGCATAAAGAAACAGCAGTATAGGGCATGGCATTACATATATATAAAGCTGCAAAGACACCACTTTCTTTATAACTTTAAAAGTAAGTACCATATAGCATTACAATTTTTTACGAAAACTTAACGTGATTCATTTGTAATCATTGATCAGTGAAAATAACTGTAATGTATTTTAATACTTTTCAATGTATTTGGCCCCAGGTCTAGTCGTGCTCCTACCCACCAATATCAGTGTGGGTAGGTAGGTAGGTCATTTTTTTATTGTCCTTTTTTTAAAATTCAGCATAATTTAATGGTCTCTGCTTACTATCAGTTTTAGATGTCTACAGATGCTGTATATAAGGTAAGAATGCATATAATAACAGTCTTTGTAAACTTTCTTCAATTAAAATATAGTTTTTAATGATTTTAAAAAAAGGCTTTGCGCCCTTAAATACTTTGTTATCAGAATTAGAGAAAAATAAAAAAAAATGGTTACTAGCGGGCAAACTGGGGGGGAGTGAGCACGGTCTCAGTCCCCCCCCCCCCCTCTGGATCGGGGTCTGGCCTTTCTAATAGATAGACATAGTGTACCATGAAATGTGATAACCAATGCCTCTTTTTACAGCTGATTTTACATGGTAATTTTACATCTGTTATGTCGGAAAATAGATCTAGCTCTTGTACCTAATGTTATTTGTAGTACTATAGCCGTCGGAAAATAAAGTTTCTTATATCTTGTATGTACAATTTAAAAATGAAGTTTTGTTCGTATTTTGATAGTAATACAGTTTTCACAATTATTTCTGGGCTTTATACCTCTTTTGGCGTGGTGTGTGGGTGTTGGACAACTCACAGCGTCTTTCATCTGTGGATATGACTGAAGACGGGAAATGATCAATTTAAGGACAATAACTCCGCTATAACTGACGACACCCCAATAAAATTTCACGTGTATAACCCCAAGTTTTATCAATTCCATCGATAGTAGGCTACAGATTAATGGTTGCAGGACTGACGGCAATACCGTGACGGATGGACAACGCTAAACCAAAGGGACCCGGCACCTATAGGTCTTATAGTCTAAAATGGCCAAAAAGTGAACATAGGCTTGATATATGTCTTTTTATTGACGAGGGTTACTGCTCTCAAAATGATATTTTTTACCCTCTTCACTGAAAACGAACACAGAACTGTTCACAAATTACATTTCACGTAATCTCTTTGAGCCAGATTGTAGGTATATCAATGCTGTACCCATAAATATTAACGAAGAAGACATTCTTCTTATCCTTTATTCGCATCAGTCTAGTGTTTACATCAAAACACCCAAAAATGCTCATTGACTGACATCTCGCAACAGCCCATGTTCACCTGTAAAATTTGATTTCCTAGTGCGCCACCGAAAATCGAACACTGCAGACTAATAGACTAGTATTTAAGTAATTATTATCTACCACAAAGACATAGAATTTGCCACCAAATATTGTCTACCGCTGGAAAAAAGGTTTGTTTACAGGAAAAGATCATTTGCTTCCATATTGGCTCACATCTAAGGTGTAATGAAAGGCGTTATTTGATTGGTCAGTGGAACTAGGCTAATCCAATCAGAATGTTTTTAACAAAATTGTTCAAGGGAGACTATATCATAACAAATATGGATTCATGGTCAAATGATAATTTTAATACATGAGGGGGTCTATTACAGATAATTTAGCATATATCAAAAACATTAAATTGAATTCATAAAAAAATCAACTATTTTAACAGAAGATGGTAAAAAATGTCATTTTGAGAGCAGTAACCCTTGTCAATAAAAAAACATATATCAAGCTAGTACGAGTTTTCTCTGATGTTTTAGTGGCTTTTCTTTATTTTGATATTTGCCACTACCGTCAGAGCAACTTAGCTATCGAAAATCCAGAATTTTCCCAGCCAGTCGTGGCTGGGCACTTTCAATAAAAAATATGGTAATTGAACGAAAGATCGGTGACATAAAAAGTTAACATAGGGTCGAGTTATGATTTATCTCTAAAATAAAATGATATTTTTCATTTAAATCTTACAAAGATGGAAATTATCCACACCTATTGTAGCCTACCCCCCCCCCCCCCCCCCTGTACACATATAGCTGGTGATTAAGCTATATTCATTACCCATCATCTCCCATTAATCACTTAAAAGGTGAAACTACTTTTATTTTACAGTTGTATGTTCATTAGTTTTATCATTTTAAGGTTCCTCAGCACACTTTGGTCAATTTTACAAGTTATTGCTCATCATATTCAAGACATACTAACTGTCTCTTTTGATTCGTCCTCCATAGGGCTGATTAGTGGTTTCTAACTATTTATGCTAAATACAGTTCCGTAAAAACTTACAACGAGGAGGATTCAATTTTTTTAGAGAAAAAAATACCTTTTCTAAATTTTCCAATCCATCATCTGCATGTATATTTTGACATTATCCCCCTTCATGATATTACAAACTAGAGCTTCGCACCTGAGTGCACATGATGTAAGACTTTTCAGTACCATACATAGCGGCTTAGTAACAAAATGTCACTTGTGAATGTACAGTTCAATTGAATGGTTTAATAGATTGTTTTGATTCTTTACGTCCCAGCCAACAATTTTAGCTCACGTGAGCCAAAGGCTCAAGGTAAGCTATTGTGATTTGTCTTTGCCTGGCGAGCGTCAGTCTGTCCATAAAACTTTTGCTTTAAATGACAACTCCTCCTGAACGACTGGTCCAAATTCAAACTAATTTCACAAATTGTTCCTCAGGATACCTTCTACCAAAATTGCACAAATGGTTCCCCTCCTCTGAACAGAGGGACTGTCAGAGCTCTAGATAAGAATTGATTTAAACGACATCTCCTCCTGACCCACTGGTCCAAATACAAAATAAATTCACAGAATTGTTCCTCACACTGCTCTTTACAAAAATTGCATAAATGGTTCTGCTCCACTGAACAGGATGGCTGCCAGAGCTCCAGGTAAGACATCTTTTAAACGTTATCTCCTCCTGAACCACAGGTCCAAATTCAAAAGAATTTTTATAGAATTGTTCCTCAGATACCCTCTACCAAAATTGCACAAGCCCAAATTATTCCACTCAGCTGAACAAAAGGGCCACCAGAGCTCTAGATAAGAAATATCTTTAAACAACATCTGCTCCTGAACCACAAATTTAAAATAATTTCACAGAATTGTTACTTTTGATGTCTTCTACCAAAAATTGCACCAAGGGTTCCGCTCGGCAGAACAAAAGGGACTCCAGAGCTCTAAATAAGATATCTTTAAATACCAATATCTCCTGAACCACGGGTCCAAAATCAAAATAATTTCACAGAAATGAATCTTATGTTGCCCTCTACTAAAATTGATCAGATGGTTCTCCTTTACTGAACAACATGGCTACCAGAGCTAAAAATATAAACATTTTTAAATCCAATCTCCTTCGCCACAGGCCAATGCATCATCTATTTATGTGCTAGGACTCAAGTGAGCGACCCAGGGCCCTAGGGCCCCTTTGTTTGTTTTAGTTGTCAAAAAGAGCGTGTGAATTAACATAAAATGCATTCTTAACTTTTTTCCTAATTATATCTTATATCTGCTCCTTGAACATTTTGTAGCACATAAAGAGAGTGCGGTACAATGGTGCATGCCATGCCACATTTCATCACAGGAAACATTAAGGAGTTTCCAGCTCATTATGGATTAAGCCATGTATTCTGAGAAACCCCTAACACCTAAATGGGTAATTTTACAAACAACATAGACCCAGATGAAATGCCGCATAATGCTGGTTTTCATCTAAGATAACACTGTTTGTAAAGGTAAAATAAAGATATTCAGACAAAAGAACACAATCTTTTTTAAAGTATAACCTGACATCCCTATGTACTATGGATAATTTGATACACTTAGCCAAAATGAAGAATCCGTTAATATACAAAGGATGAAGAATTCAGTGATGTACCTGTATACTAATTTTATTACTTAGCCAGTATGTATGTTACTGAAATAGTGTGCACTCAGGTGAGACCTTTAGAAATATATTAATACATATCACAAGGGGCGTTCAAAAATAATGCAAGTTAAATCACTTCTCAGTCACTTTTTGTATTAAATTTGAACTTGTTTTTCGTGGTCTGCCCTTCAAAATATTCTCCATCTACCTGGAAGCGGGTCAAGTTGTCCCCGAGTCAACTCGTTCCCTAGGTCAACTAGTCCTTGGGTCAACTCGCCCGGGTCAACTCGTCCTGTTCCTATTTGCATGGATGACTTTACATGCATTGACAAATATTTATTTATATTAAGCATGTCGACAAAATTTTTGGAATAAAAATGGTACATACTTTTGTGAGTGTACTATGTTCAGATTCGCCTAAGCTTCCTACTACATACTGGTACGCCTGAGCAAGGACACAGACCCTCACTAGCACCTAGCCATTTATTCATTATAAGAGAATGTTCATTATTTACCAGCAAGGGGTGGGGGTTGTTGGTGGTGTGGTACCCCAGCTGATAAATAATGTCTGTTCCCTAAATGAACATTTGGCCCTGTCATGTTGGCATGTTCTTAGCTTTCAGCTGAGCCAATCTTGTGTGAGGAAGCGCAGGCTAATCTGAACGTTCGCTAGTCCCATGTGCGATGAGCAACGCATTTTACCAATCATTAAAAGGCTTTTATTACATGTTTACAAATATTACATGTTTAGGCTAACACTACTGTTAATTTTTCGGCAAACCGTAATGCACCACCATTGTTGATTTATTAAAACTTTGGAGATCACATAACAGACTATTAACCGACCGAGACACTGACCAAGGAGGGTATTTTATATAGGGGAGGGTATTTTATAAAGGGGACGAGTTGACCCAGGCGAGTTGACTCAGGGACTACTTGACCCTGATTCATCTACCTGAATACACAGTTTCAGACAGCCGTTCCATTTTTGAAGCATTCTCGTACTCCTCAACAGTGGACATATTAGATACTGGTAAACAGCAGATCAGAAGGAGATTCTCGATTGACATCTTCCGAATAGATACGTTACTCGTAGTGTTTGACATAGGAAATAATCACAAGGGGCAACGTCTTGGGCATGCGTGCGTTTGTGTGTGTATGTCTGTGTGTGTTGAGGGGTTAAAACCTTCTCTGATTCCAAAACACTCAGCCAAAGTGCATGCCTAATGCGCTGGTGCCTTATATGGGCATTTAAGTCCACTATGACTCAATTGAACCCTTAAAATTAAATTGCTAGCTAAGTAATAGCTGATTTCTGGCTAGCAAATGCAAATGGAAATTCATGTGTTTGAAATGTGTTCACATACCAATGCATGTGCTATGTAAGTTATCATTTATGGGTTAAATACATCATATAATAAAGAATAAGAATGCGTAAAGAAATAGAAAGTTTTGTACTTTTATGTTTATTATTTGCGGAGCTCAGGACACCATTTTGTCGCTGAACGCAAAATTTTAAGCAGTCATGGACAACTCTCAATTTTACTTGCTACGTAAGCCTAGACCAAGGATCTACTCTTTACCCCCCCCCCCACCCCCCCCCCAAAAAAAACAAAAACAACAAATAGGCAACCCACAAAAAATATCCCTGTTCTTTACATTGAACTTAAAAAATACCTGTAAATGCATAAAAATGAACCCCAAAAATAGTCTAGTTTTGTGATGACCCCACAAAAAGTATCCACAAAATCTGCATTCTCCATAATGATTCATTTTTCTGAACCCCCCCCCCCCCCCACCCCCCCCCCCCCAAAAAAAAAAAAAAAAAAAAATAATAATAATAATAATAATAATAATAATAATGATAAATGAATATTGAAATTCAAAATTTTAAATCTCCCAAAATGGGTCTAGCCTTCATATACATATATATGAAAATATTAGAGTACCCCTCCCCACCCCTGGGTACCCATTGTGCATTGAGTTTCAAATGCTTCTTCAAAATTTTATGAACTTGTGATCACGACTTATTTGTGACCCGTGCTAAGTGTCTCACGGTAAACCATGCATCTTTTTAGAGCAATTCAATTCAAGGATTTTTGGATGTTACGTTTTGGGTGGTCATTATTGTTAATTTGAGGAATACCAGGACGAGCAGCATCCTGTTTAAGCGCTTAAATTTAGTCACTCATCTGTAAACCGTGATTAAAGTCACTGTAAATATCCCACACCTCTTATGAATATCCCACAACCTACCTTATATAGGCCATTATTTCAAGCACATTTCAGCCTTTTCCCAGGCATATTGCAGCAGGCTTTTGAACAACGTACACTGTACGGAGGTCAGTGAAGCTATAAAGAGGAATTTCGCAATACCCTGTGTAACTGCTGGTTCTCAGTCTTCTATTGGTCAGTAAGGTAAATACAGGTAATCCGAACCACCCAGTCACACACACGCACATTTACAGGCATTGGTGTGTGTGTGTGTGGGGGGGGGGGGGGTACTGGTTATCTATTTTTTTTTTCTATTTCTGACCACCTGTAAACCGTGAACCAGCAATTAATGTAGATATGATCAATGTTACGTTTATCGACACATGGTGGCTCTTTTCCCAGGTTTGTGCACTTGGTGTGAGATAAAAATGAACTTGCAATATTTTTTGAACGCCCCTCGTATATCAGGAGAGGGATAATGTCAAAATATACATGCAGATGATGGATTTGGAATATTTTGAAAAGGTATTTTTTCTCTAAAAAATTGAATCCTCCCGATTTTAAGTTTTTACGGAACTGTATTTATCATAAATAGTTAGAAACCACTTGTAACCAATCAGCCCTATGGAGGACGAATCAAAAGAGATAGCTAGTTCGTCTTGAATATGATGGGCAATATCTTGTAAAATTGGCCAAAGTGTGCTGAGGAACCTTAAGCAGTTATCTAATGAATACATCATTCATCTGTCAACACTTTTGGTAAAAATACCCAATTTTTGATAGGTGAAGAAAATTCCGGATTTTCGTAATAGGAGTTACTCTGATGTTAGTGGCAAATGTCAAAATATGGAAAAGCCACCTAAACATCAAAGAAGACTGGGATTAATATCAGGCACTGTCTCCTGGTCCGGTACCGGACCCCTAGCCCCGCAGTCTAGGGTCCGGTACCGGACACCGAGCCACGCCTATGAGGAATGTCTCGGGGTCCGGTAGTTTGTGAAACAACTACGGACCCGGAGACAGTGCCTTAATATCAAGCCTATGTTGACTTTTTGGCCATTTTAGACTATAAAACACCTATACGTGCCGATTCCCTTTGCGCTAAACCAAAACCCTCCGCCTTCGGCGCGGATGATAAAACAAAGCTTACCTTGTCTTTCTGTTAAGAATAAAGACTGCGCGAATCGATTAGCGCACTCTTCAAAATTAGAACATCTAAATAAACGGATGACAACTCTGACGAATAGGGTAAATCTGCAACTGCAAGGTCAAACCAAATCGCAAAAAAGCGCTGAAAAATACAAAACACTTTTTAAAAGAGGGGTATACATGTCGTTGATAGGATTCGTTGCGCTATGGCTGATAAGTTTGACAGGCATACACAGTGTCTAGTTCGAGGACACAAATGTTAATCAGTAGACAAATTGTTTGAAAAAAACAACATGTTTCTCTGGGACGATATTTTCAAAATTTCCATTCTGCGTAAAACGCTCCGAAATTTCTGGTAGAAACAGGTAGCTTGAACTGTACCTTATCACGGAGTTTTACGTGTTTCACCAGCTCCTGCAGATCCCTCGGGACACTCAGAGTCCTCTGCTCCATCTCAATCTGATAACTCTAAAGTTTGGAGTAAAATTCTTCAGGCGGGTGCTGCAACCAAAGTTTAGTACAAAGTGTAGTTTAAAGGAATTCAGAGGAAACAACTTATGCTCTACATCCCTAATGATTACACTTTCAATCAACACAAAATGTTTGGCTTTGTTTCATCAAGCGGTAGAAATATATGGGAAATTTTATACAAGTGATTCTTTATTGGAGCCGGTTCTCTATTGGAGAATAAACTATAGGCTATGCCTTGAGCATAGGGTAGCCTTGGAGCAGACTGGTATGTCTTGATCCAGCTAAATCCTGAACCAAATCAAACGATCAAGAAATTTCATTGTCCAAAAATCATATTAGCCAGTCAGTGGTTCAATTGTTACCAACTTACCCGTCGATGAAGATACGAATTTTATCCAGAGCAATACACAGCTGGATTGTCGGACTGTTCGGACGTGTTTTTGTGCCCTTCAAAATTCTAAATTATCAGTAAAATCGGGCTTATATTTTATTCCCTTTTACTGGTTTTAATGGGATATGCGCTTTAGATTTTCTCTGTAAACGGCCTCTTATTTAGGAAGGATAATTATATCTGTATTTTTGTAAAATGCCTTAGCGAAAATATTTTGTGAAGCCACGTGGGCCAACCGCCATATTGTTGTCGAATGTTCCAACATGTGGCTTTTGTGCCTGGCTAGCTATTTTATGTTTTTATCTGCGAGTGGTATTCAATCTATACTGTATAGTGACCTGAGTGTTACTTTATTGTAAAAGAAGTAGTTTCTCTACATGTTAGCGCTTTATTTTAATGTAATCAATTTTCGGACTTTTCTTTTTTAGTGGGCGGTTTTTTATCCGAGCACGTGCGGCATTTGGGGTTCTTGCTGAGAACAGTGTTGTTCTATGACGCATACGCTGAGGCTCCTGTGTAAATTTAGTCGAGCTGATGATGCAGTGTACCCCTCCAGCTTCAAAGCGGCTTGTTTTGGTTTGTCTGTTCCGAACAAGCTCGCCGTGGTTCTTTTCTCCAGGCACTCCGGCTTCTTTCCACAAGGTAAAAACAGACTCCTACCGTTACGCTGGCATGACCTCTTCGTGTCCAGTGTAGGGTTTGGAAAATAACATTAAACCACACTAGTTTGTTGGGATTTTTGACCGTACAATGGTCTTGGGTTGTCAGATGCTAGCTGTGGCGGGCCTCTCCCAGGCTTTGGGAGTTGAGCCTTCTCAGGCTGGATCCCTGATACAACAACAACAACAACAACAACAACGATTGTGTTCAATATTTATCCACTCAGACACAGTTCTCCAATGGCGCGCTCTCTCTCTCTCTTTATATCTCTATTTCTTTCTCCCCCCCTCTCTCTCTCTCTCTCTCTCTCTCTCTCTCTCTCTCAGCCGCTGAACCTGAATGCTTAATAGAGTTAAAACGTCTACCAGAAAGCATTCTTTTCAGCCTAGGGAATAGAAAAATATGACAGGGCATATATCTGTAAAATAAGGTAGGTGTGGTCGATGTATAATGTCTGTTTTGTTTTGTAATTGGAGGTATAGTCAGATGACTGACACCGGTATGACAAAGATCGAACCTTCTCATGTATGGACCCTTCGAGTGCGTTCATCGTTACTGCTATCTGTTTTAGGAACTGTAAGAATCAAATTTTTTGAAAAATATCAAACAAAATATTGTGGAAGACAACAAAAGCAGCATACCAGCGATTTGATAAAAAAAGTCATGGAATCTCTGACTTGTTTGTAGGCTGCAAAAACCTTACAAAATTACCCATAAAGGATCATTGACGGTTTGGGCCTCATACGCCTATTTTCTGATTCCCAGAACGCTCCTTTTGAGCTTCTGGTTTGGTGCATGTAGTATCAGTGCAATAGGTGATTCTAATGGCAAGAGTCAGCTAGCAAAATATTTTCAAAACTCCTACGCACTCGAGAGTTATGGCGGTCAGAAAAAGGTATATAATAAACATATGATTGTAAAAGTAACTTGATCGGGCATACAGTATCACGTCTCATGGATGAGGCCATATCATTTGATCACCCTCGACGCTTGGCGTCATGGGTGATCCGATGGTATGACCTCATCCACTCGACGTGATACAGTACGCCAGATCAAGTTACTATTATGACAATGACAATGACAATATTTAGTAATAAGTATTTCTGGCCACTGGCCCATAATACAGATATGATTCAATATTTATAACAATATCGAGTACACATATATCTATACCTCCATTGAGTTATTTAACTTTACATATAACACAGTGACTATTCACATAATATGTATAAGGTATTTATTTCATTTAACCTATTTTCTCTAATAATAAAAGCATTATAATTATATTTTGCCAGACGTAATACTTCTTGCTCTGAACGATTGAAAAGATTGTAAAATGTATCTATGGAAGCAACTTATTATATATATTATAATAATGTGTATATCCTACATGGACACGCATGGTGGATTGTCATATTCTCATATACCTGTACCAGCCCATGAAGAACATAAATAGCAAACAGTCGCACATCGATCCGTGACGTCATTGAGATGTCTAAATAATGTCACCATGTTGCATTTCAGCGCATCAAGGATTTTCTAAAAGTCTTTTACATGTTTTTTTTTCAAATATATAAAGGTATTTAGTTGTGAACAATTAAAAAAATACGTCCCTCATGATCACCCTTTGTCATCATTCAGCAAGCCTCGTGATGCCAATCAGTTATCCTCGAACGGAATTTTCTATCCCATCATCACACTCATGGTGAATTCTTGCTTTTTAACTTATTGTTGTGTTGGCGGTGGTAGTATACAAAAGTGTGTGCTAACAATCCAGATAGAATCAAACATACAGAAGTTGGTGCAATAAAAGTTGATATGTGTACATTAGATACTATGCATTATAAGTGAATGTATTCAGAAACTGTTATTAGAATTTGTCTCCACTGACATCTTATTTGCATATGGTGAATTATTTCCTTATTTTGAGCTTTTAAATGGATATTCTTATCTTCAGCATATCTTTCACTGTTATGAATGAAAATGTTAATGAAATCAACATAATATTTCTGATCATTTGCTCAAGCTATGTAAACTTTATATAAATAAGTAAATGATTTACAAAGAACAAATACTTCCATGAAAATTCTGAAAAAAAGTGTTTATGATGGGTTTTTATGCGATAATTATCACATTTGATATCCATCGAATCAGGCCAGTTGTTACTTAGGATACCAATTTAAATTTATAAGACTTTATCCACCAGAATAAGGGCAGACCAAATTTGACCAGCTGACATTCAAGTTAGTGTAATATAGATTTACCAATGTTCTTTTAGCATGTGGGCTGGAAAAGTAATACATATAAAACAGTGCTCTCATGAGAACTTACTCAGTTTTATAAATTAATGTCAAAAAAGCTGATGCTAATTTCCACTATACAGAATATGGCATGACCACATTATTGCAGGAAATCTCAATAGCAAAGCTCTATATGAATATTAAACGACTAGAATGAGTTGTAAACACACCAGAGATTGAACTAAGGACACATACAAAACAGTCAACTGTTCTGAATAGTTTTGAGAGGCCAACCTATTCACTATCATGCTTTGGCTTATTTCTGTCAATTAAACAGTGAAATGTTATTTTATTCGTATTAAGCATGCCAAATGAAAATATGATCATGGTACAAAATTACATCCTTCTTATTATTTGCATAATTCAAATCAAGCTAAGAAGATTATAACTAATAATGCAAAAAATAAATCAAAATTTCACTTTCCCATTGGTATCCTGGGTCAGGTGTGATTTATCTATTCCTGATCTTTGCCCTCTTTCTTACTTTTACCACACGTATCACACTTGTATGGTTTCTCTCCAGTATGTAATTTAAGATAGTTATTTAAGACATTTAATTGGGTCAGTGTGTGTGCTTTGTGGTCACCTGCTGGGAAAGGGATGACCTCTTGGCTCTCGTTTGTGGTGTCTACTGTGAGTTTGTCACTTTCTAATTTGTATCCTGGGTCAGGTGTGGTACTTGATTGTATTGATTCCTGATCTTTGCACCCTTACTTACTTTTACCACGTATCACAATCGTATGGTTTCCCTCCAGTATGTATTTTAACATGATTGTGTAAACTTTTCACTTGAGAGAAGACTTTCCCACATAACTCACAATCGTACAGTTTCTCTCCAGAATGTATTTTAACATGTTGGTTTAAGTTGCTGATCTGAGCGAAGGCTTTACCACATGTATCACACTTGTATGGTTTCTCTCCAGTATGAATTTTAACATGTCGGTTTAAGTTGTCGACTCGAGAGAAGGCTTTACCACATGTATCACACTCGTGTGGTTTCACACCAGAATGTATTTTAACATGTTGGTTTAAGTTGCTGACATGTGCGAAGGCTTTACCACATGTACCACACTTGTAATGTTTCTCTCCAGAATGTATTTTAACATGCTGGTTTAATCTGCTAACTTGAATAAAGGTTTTACCACATGTATCACACTTGTATGGTTTCTCTCCAGTATGTATTTTAACATGTTGATTAAATCTGCTAACTTGAATGAAGGTTTTACCACATGTATGACACTTGTATGAGATTTCTCCAATGTGTATTTTAACATGTTGTTTTAAGTTGCGGATATAAACGAAGGTTTTACCACATGTATCACACTTGTATGGTGGTTTCTCTCCAGTATGTATTTTAACATGTTGGTTTAAAGTGCTGACATAAGCGAAGGTTTTACCACATGTATCACACTCGTATGGTTTCTCTCCAGAGTGTATTTTAAGATGGTTCTTTGAGACATTTAATTGATAGAAGGCTTTACCACATGTGTCACAATCGTATCGTTTCTCTCCAGAATGTATTTTAACATGATCGTTTAAGCTGCTGACTCGAGAGAAGACTTTCCTACATAGTTCACACTCGTACAGTTTCTCTCCAGAATGTATTCTAACATGTTGGTTTAAATTGCTGCCATGGGCGAAGGCTTTTCCACATAACTCACATTCGTAGGGTTTCTCACCAGTATGTATGCAGAATATTGCTATACTAATGACAAAAAATAAGCATATTTTGATTGTGGTGCTAATTTTTAACAGAATATGCGTGCCATAATATGAAATAAGAAAATTAAAGTTATTCTCATTTATTGATTAATTTATTTGTCAGTGTCCGAGCTGTAAATGATATAGTGTGCGCATTGCTGAAACAGCCATATTATTTCACTGACGTTTATTTATACATGAATGCGGCTAAGGTCTATAGAACTAGATTGTGCATGTACAGTGTAGCTTACATAATCCATGCAGATGTCTGCCATATCCCACTTTATTTGAACACTTTGCTTGATTGACACAAGCGATGACCACAAACAAATGACCATTGCAAAAGTGCCTTAATACTAATTGGACATAGTCGTCAAAAAAGCAGATATGCTTCTAAGATGCCGAAGGTCTTGTGGTAGGGGATGCCAGTGCAGTTCTCAGTGTTCAGCCAGGAAATTCCATGTGAGACAGCCCCTTATACATATATACCAGTAGTTCATGCACTGTTTTATTTTCTTCACCAATCGATATTTTTTGCTAATGAGATTAGAAGTTGCACGAAAAACGTGGTATACCGTCGGGCTGAGCTCTTCAGGCACCAGGATTTGTGATCCATTATTTGGTTCAAATTATTTGAATACATGAATGACGATGATGTGTCATCCTCAACACCCTGGCACGACCCTTTGGCATGAGTCTGTCACTGTCTGGCAAGGTTGGCAAAATGCCGGCAAATAAGCATATTTGCCATGCCAGTGGCATTTACCGGGAAATAATGGCAAATATGATTTACAACTCTCCACATTTAGATTGGTAATTTCAATAATAGAGGCAATTTGACTTAATATTTCTTTTCTACTAGTTTATCAAGCTATCAGCTAAATGATCTTAGTTTAAGGTATAAGTCTAATTCTTTAAACATTTAAATTTAATGAAGTGAATGTTAGAAGAAGAAAAAATCGTGTTTCGTAACTGTCAAAGTACTCATCAGTTGGCTTGTGCATAGCTACAGATACAGTTGGGTGAGTGACCCTTATATTTACTATAAAACAATTAAAGACACCCCTGTTTGTGGTCAGCTGGACTTTAATTGTCTTAAGTTAAAATATAAAGTTAAGGTTGGGTATTTGGATGAGTGACCCTTATCTATACTATAACTCAATTAAAGACACCCCTGTTTGTGGTCACCTGTACTTTAATTGTCTTAAGTTAAAATATGAAGTTAAGGTTGGGTATTTGGATGAGTGACCCTTATCTGTACTATAACTCAATTAAAGACACCTCTGTTTGTGGTCACCTGGACTTAAATTGTCTCAAGTTAAAATATGAAGTCAATCATGACATCCTATTGTTCATCCTTGCCCCTGGCTATACATTATCCACTTAAATAAGGTTTTGCTAGAGATGTGTTGTTTTAACAATTTATGACAGGCACAGGTGTCGAATATTTGCCAGATACACAGGTAATTTATTTCCCCATTTAAAGGTCAAATAAGAATTTACCCTTGTCCTGCGGAACCCAGAATTAACCCTTGTCCTGTTGAATCTGTTTTTGAAAACACTAGATCCTGATAAGCTGGTTTCTTTCAGAAGCAGTCTTGTCAGGATCTACACTGTTTTCCACACTGATTGAAAATTCAGATTTAAGCTAAACCAAATAAAACATGGGAGAAGTGTCACTGTGTAGTATTTAAAATATTCAGCATGATACAGCGTAAAGATACTATTTTTTGTTAAAAATTATTTCAAAATTTCAGTCTAAGATTCATTTTTGGCTGTTTTGACATGTTTAAATGTATTCAAAGGTTTTATGCTGATACTGTAGCCTCATATTCAATATTTACATTTTCACTCATTTAGTTAAATTAAACTATTTCAAGTCAACTTCCTTAAGATATCTGCTAGATTTCACAGCTGAAAATCATATTTGCCAGTATTTAGCGGCCAAAAAAGTATATTTGCCAGTATTTGCCATTTGAGCCATATTTGCCATGCCGGGAAATACCGGTAAATTCCACCGGTAAATACCAGGGTGGAACTTTCCGCCCAACCTTGCTGTCTGGCATTGTAACAAGTGACCTATGGTGCTCCCCTGTGTGACTGTGGGCCATGTTCCCTTTGCATAAACCAAATATCGACTTGGGTTGAGTCTATTTAGATGTCCCTGAAGCGAACAGCGCACTTTACTAACGTGACCAAAATTCAACAAAAGTCCAATACAGCTACTATTTCCCTTTATGATTCTTTATCTGTGATCTTATGTATATATGTAGCGACTTTAAATATCCTTGATGCATTGTAGCTTGATCACTGGGGGAACATAAACATGTTATGGCGCATGTGTTATTTGAATCTCACACAACACTGTTGGATAAAAACAGGGATAATGGCAGCTGAATAAATTGCCAAATTTGCATTGGAAAGGCTAAAAGCATTTCATGGCCACTTGAACTCAGCCAAATACAGAGGACGTGACACGTAAGAATAACATTATCATAAAATATTGGTAAAATTCTTATTTTCTATCGAAGGTACATATTACCCACCATACTTTACTAAATGTGATTCTGAAAGTACAATGTAGTTACAGACGGAGAACTAGGCTAAAATGCTGCTGTCTGGGATTGTGATGGTGGAACGGAACAAATTACATTTAATCAAGTTCTTTTATCAAAATTTACAATCTATTAGACAAAAACGTTAAAAACGGTGTTTTCTAAATCGGGAGGGTGCTGAAAGACAATAAAATACAGCGGATATTTGCCATATGTTTTCGTGTGTGATGTGAAAAGGAGAACGTGCGACTCAGCGCGATTTAAAAGTATTTAAAAAACATCTTTCAGTGACCAATTCGCTAGCCATTTGAAGCTATTATAGCTGAAAAAAGCTATACCCGACAAAAAAAAAAAGAAACACACCACTTAGAACTGTTCAACTCTCAGGAAGATCACATGTGATAGGCCAATTTAGTTTATATCAGTGCAAAGGTATGCCAGGTACTGTTACGTCACACGTCTTTTGCAATCAGGCGTCGAAATTAAGTTAAAGAAAATTGGCCATTAACCAAGTGGGGGTCAAATTGTAAAGTCACAGGAAATAAGCGATATTATAATGCTCTATGGCTGGATAAGTTCAAGCAATTGGATTCATCTCAGTGGACCAAATTGTACTCAGACACATATCATTTGCAAACTCTATCTTTAAATGCATCATTCGCGATAATTGAACGTTCGGTAGCGCATATTTTGTGACTACCCTTTGGATAACGATTCCACACTGGAGATACACCTTACAAACATTTAAAGATTTCAACATTGTTTTAATCAATTTAAATGATCCTAACTGATGAAAATGGTATTTGGAATAACAAAAAGCATCAATAAACACATTGGTTGTCTCACATAACGATAACATATCTTTTCCATACTTTGCTAATGTAAAACATACTCGAAATTTCATGTAGGCAGAAGCGTTGATTTAACGCTTTCAAAACTCCTTAACCTTTCGTCTTGATGTGTTTTGTGCCTACACAGGAAAAGTAAAGATACTCATCTACGGCACATTCAAGTTTTAGTAAGATTTGATCAAAAATGAATATTTCATGACAATTAACATTTTCGTTTTAAAAGGAGATCTTAATGGGAAAATCGTAGTGGTGCGTTTCTTTTTTGTCGGGTATATAATAGTGGCTTTTCCCCAACCTGTAATATGGAGAGAGGGACTTACTATTACAATATTTTTTTAAAAAAATACACCAGACAAATTGGTCTAGCTATAAGAATTTAAGTGGAAAGTTAAAGTGTTCCTATTTGAACAAAATGTGACCCAAAATATTAGGCCTAAGAATAGGACATAACAGAAAAATCCATTCTAAAGCCTTCTCTTATGAGGTTTACCTGGGTGAAGATTGAAGAATCTATCAAGACTCTAAGCCAACTTGCGGTTACCACAACAATTGTGCGGTCATTTTAACATCGGATAGATATAATAAACAAAAGTTACCCTTTTTACCGTTAAGAAAATGTAAGATTGCGCAAATCAATAATTGTTCGCTGAAAGAACATTTTAATTACGGAAGACAACTCTGATGAACTAGATAAACCTGCAACTGCAAGTTCAAACAAATGCTGGTTCACACTTTGTTGAGAGTGTATCACGGGGGTCATACCAAATTCATTAATTTTGCTGGCGACAGAGACTTAATTGAGTGTGTGTTCCTACACTTTGGGTGTTTAAATCGTTTCTTGAATAGCTCGCTATAAGTTTAATTGATTTGCAAGTCTGGCTACTACATGTAGCCTGTTTAAACGCTGGTCGGAATTTAATGGATATCCACCAAAAAGTAAATAAAACCAGTATTTCCAAGCAAATTTGCAAATCGAGGCGATATGATATAGATCATGCATGATTACGTTTAATCTTTGAATGCGCATGTTGTTATAATTTCTGTGAAACTGCTGTCGATGAACTATAAATTTGCTAGGTACGGTTGTCGATGTTACCGGATACGGTTGTCGACGACTCAACGAGAATGTGACATATTTCTTTCGTGACTGGAAAATTAACAGTTTAACACTACAAATCGAACTTTCTTCGTCACTTAGTTTGTGTTCATGATTTAGGACCCTATCAACAGTTGTTTAGTCATACTTGGACAGTTTCCTGTCTTCATGGGTTGAACTAGCATAAAGCAGTCGATTTAGTGTCTGGCTCGATGAACAAGCCCACTGTCTCTGGCGATTCTCGAACTACAAACATTCGGGATCGTAGTGGCTCAGTGTAGAGTGTTTGACTTGAGACCGAGGGTCCGCAAGTACTAGCCTCACCGGCGTCACTGGGTTGTGTCCTTGAGCAAGACATATTAATCATAGCTTAGTAATGGTTCAACCTAGGAAGGCCCGCCCCTACATATAACTGAAAGTTTATGAACGTAAAGAATAAAAAAAAAACAAAAAAAAAACAACATTCGATCCGTAGTCTAACACTACTCTAAAACCTGTCTTAAGTTGCCACACAAAAATAGGGAAAACAAAGGTCTTAAAGACAAATGGTAGCTTAATTAAGCGATAATTGGTCTTGAAAACCAATTTTTGATCTTTTTTTGAAGTGGCCGCTTAAGACGGGTGTTACTGTTTACCAATCTGAACCGCTACTGTGATTGGTACAAGCCGTTTTGATTGACTTATTGTTCTATATCTTGCAACGACCTTTATCTTCGAAATCAGTTATGCATTACTTCATGTTTTTCTTGTTTTGCACTTATATTGACGAGGAAGAAAGAGCTTATTGCTTCGCTTTAATTATCTTTCCTATGTTATGTGACTGTTTGTCTTCCGTGACCCTTCGTCATGGTGTTGTAGGTTAGTTTGCAGTGTGTGATTGTGGTATTTCTTGACCATGCTCACTTTCTTTTGAATGTTAAATATGAAACAGAAAATGGCAGTTTTTGCATATAAGTACCGCAAAGGTTGAGACGTGCCTGTATGTGCATCTGCACATTCTCATCAGAAACTTTTAGGAGCGCAGTGGCTCAGATGCAATAGTAGAGTGCATGTCTTGAGACTGAATGTCTGCGAGTTCCAGCCTCACTGGTGTCATGTCTTGAAACTGAATGGCTGCGAGTTCCAGCCTCACCGGCGTCACTGCTTAGTGTCCGTGAGCAAGTCATATTGATCATTGCTTAGCAGTGGTTCAAGCAAGAAAGACCCGCCTCGACATAAATGATTTTTAATCAAACAAACAAACAGATACTTCTGCCAAAGAGCCAGTGTTCAGACCTTTTATTACGAATGTGTAACATAAATTTATTTTTCTTATTTTTCAATCAAAACATATGTTGTGAGTACTCGAAAAAACCGTCTCAATGAGACGCCTCTTTAGGACATCCAAATGAGGACCATCAACTAATGAGCTGTGACACAAGGTTTCCAACAATGTTGCAAAAACGACGCCATTGAGAAAAAAACGTATTTAAATTGACACCATTACTCAGTGCGCTTGCTCAAACCAATTATGAACCGACATGATCAGTGTGCCCTAAATCGCTCACCTGAGTTTTGTTTAAAGCTTACATATCGCTTTGACCATGTCCCTGGTGACACCTGGGGTGGTGCCAATTTTGGCCACAAGGGCATAATCAGAACAAACTTGGTAGAGGTTCACTAGGTCATGCTACATACTAAATATCAAAGCTCTAGCTATCTAGGCATTATAGTTTCAGACAAGAAGATTGTCCATGTTTTTCCCTATATAAGACTATGTTAAACATGTGACCCAGGGGCGGGGCAATTTACATACCAAATATCAGGGCTCTAGGCCTTATGGTTTCAGACAAGAAGATTTGTTCATGTTTTCCGATATAAGCCTATGTAAAACATGTGCCATCTGGGGGATAATTTGAACAAACTTGGTAGAGGTCTACTAGGAGATGCTACATACCAAATATCAAGGTTTTAGGCCATATAGTTTAGACAAGAAGGTTTTCCATGTTTTCCCTACATAAACAAGAAATGATATGACAGTGAACTGCCATATCAAAGACCCGACCTCATTGAAGTGATGGAAATTGAAATTGACTTGACTACATCAACAAATGTTCATACTTGTTTTTATAAAAGTGTAAGCGAATGCATGGGTTGTTGAAGAAATGGCGTAAAAGCTAACACCATTTGTAATTATTGTGTCCCTGTTGTCACAGTGTCACAAGCTTTCTATAATTCGATTTTTTGATAATTAGAAATTAAATCTCCAGTTCCTTGGACTTCGAATTTACGAGATTCGTCTGTATTTATATTTTATATCTATCAGTCAAGTGTCCATTATCAATTTTCACCAAAACATGGCTGGTTTCTAGTTATTTTGAATTATTTCAGACATAACGGAGTTTTGGAACAGGCAAAACTCCAAATTCCCACGCTCAACGTCATTGCGACAAATGTTTCATGTTATATAAACGTAAAAGTAAACAAAAAGCATCATTGGAGAAGCACCAAACAGGCGTTCAAACGGGGATCAGAGTGGAAAACAGAGGTCCGACGTTTTGTTAGGGTCTGATCTGGATCTAAATTGTTAGCAAAGGTTATCAGCAGACAACACTAGTCGACACTGCCACTTTTCACTTAGTGCTGGTTCAACCTGTCCCAACATAACTGAAAAACTGTCGACTAGGTTAAACTCATTACCACACATTTTTCCGCACTGCGAAATTACCAGCATGCAAAGAGTATTCCACGGCCATCATAATTGGGTCGCCGTATCAAATGAATACGCTTTATCAGTACCCTTTACCTGGAAAGCTTGTCTGTGTTTTGACAAAATTGGCTGTAATAAAATAATTTCGCATTGAATTTTAAAACTCGGACCAATATGAAGTCCAAACTATGACGTCGGTGTCCCAATAGACAATTGTCGGTTTTCAGTGTTACATGTAATATATGTGGATATATTAAACGTTTATCCAGGGACCTTTTCCCAAGGCCAGTTAGACTGACAGTCCGCGTAAGTTTAACCCTTAAAGTGCCAAGAAAAAAATGCATCTGAAAATGTCGTCTGCTGAAGTCAGCTGCTGCAAATAATTGCCTAGCATTACTGACGAATCAAGTATAGAAGTAAACAGCGTGAACCCAGAACAGACTGCTCTGGGTACACACTGCTTGCCATAGAGGCTTCTTGAACATTTCAGCAGACGAGAAAAACAGACAAGTATTGTTGCGATTGGCGCGTTAAGGGTTAAGAGGAACTATTTTATTCTGGTTACCTACCCTAGATATACCTATCAACAGGGCACCAGTTTAAAATTATTTGTGTAAGTCTCTTTTACCCTAAAGTAATTACAAATAAAAAAAATAAATAAATGCTGGCATGTGTACGTTGAGTCTGTATGACGTCATCGGAATGACGCGTCACATGCATTTTAAATTAAAGTCATTTTTCAACATCGCCCTACCTCTACATTAAGAAACAGTCAGTTTACATAATGTTGAGCTGGAGAGTGTTTCCACAGCAAAATACTTAGGGGTCACTATTGCGGACGACCTCTAATGGACCAGATATATCGACATCATAACGAAAAAGGCAAACCAAACTTTTGGCCTCCTTAAAAGAAACATCCTGGTCCTTTACAAGGACCTTAAATCAGTTGTATGCAAAACTCTTTTAAGGCCTCAGTTGCAGTATGACTCAACAGTATGGTATCCCCATACCACTACAGATATAAACAAAGTGGAAGCAGTCCAAAGAAGGGCTGCAAGGTGGGCTACAAGAGACTACAGATACACCTCTAGTGTCACTGCTATGGTGAAGGACCTAAACTGGCACCCCTTAGACCAATGTCGCATTGATAGCCGACTTATGATGATGTATGAGGTCACATATGACCTAGTAGCTATCCCTGCATCAGATTACCTTGATGGACACACATCCACTCTTTGACATACAGACAGATCCAGACTCTCAAAGACTTTTATAGGTTCACATTTCCCCCAGGACTATAATCCATTGGAACGCCCTCCCTGCCAACATACCGACCCTCCCCACCCTGGAACAGTTTAGCAGTGTTGTATGCCGGGCAATCCATGTGTCCCCCTAAATACTGACCCCTGGTTTTATCTTTTATCTAAATTAACACTCCTTCTCTCACTGTACAAATTCATTCCACTACCTTTTCTATTACTTTATTTCAACTAACCCCCTCAGCACTTGGTATTCCAGAATACCCGTCTGATGTCCCCCGAGTGGTTAAGACGTAATAGATAGATAGATAGATAGATAGATAGATAGATAGATATTATATTCACATTATCTACTTTAATTGTTGGTTCCCTGTGTACAACTGGTCAGTTACGTAAATACAGGTAACCAGAGCCAACCCCCCATTTCCTGGGTATTGGGGTGGTGGAGGGACACTGGTAGCCTATTTTTTCCATTACTGACTACCTGTAAAACGGGAACCAGCAATTAATATAGATAAGGTCTATGTGATTGCATTCGTCCGTCCGTGAGTCAGTCGGTCCGCTATGCTGATTCTGTATCTCCACCTCAAACTCTGGACCAACCAAATTTGTTGAATGCCGACGTTTTCTTTATTTCTGCCTGTGAGATTTGGCCAGAAAAACTGTTTTAGTGTTAGGAAGGCTGAGAACCAATTTGCACGCCTACCAAACGATCAAATTCTTACCCAACGGTTAAATAATGAAAACCATTGGAGCGACATCCGGTTCGGTATAAGAGGTCACAAAAAGGCAAACAAACTGTGTATTTTCATCCATTTTGGATTAAAATATTCTTTTTGAGACAGTTATTGTAAAATCGGAGGATGTCATGCAACTGCCCAAGGATATCTACGTTTGCTGAGTAACTTTCAGGCCACAAACTAAATGCATATTTGCTGAATCATTTTTGTACATAAGCCTTGTGTGGGAGGGACTTAGACAACAGTGGAGTCTCTACTTTTTGCTTACATACTAGACTCATACAGGTAACGCTCCGACTAACGACTATCAACTATTGACCAATGACTAAACTCACTGTACGGAATGCTGAACTTGTGATCTAATGTACCTTTTCACGGCACATTAATTTAATCAATAAGGAATTGTGCAGGCTGTTTGTGTGCCTAAAAACTCCATTTTGTTGGAAAGATGACTCTTACTTCAACTGAGAAATTTCGAAAAAATTCTAACAAAATCGCACTTTTTCATAAAAATTTGCATTTTCTCATAGAAATATTTTTGTTCTTTTTTGCTTACAAAATCTATGTATACTCTAAAATTTGGTGTTGCAAAATTTTTGAGCAGTTTATTATGCACGTCTTCGGTACCTACAAATTTAATAAATCTGATGATTATAATCTGAGCAAAAAGGAAAACGTCGATTTTTTTGACGCTCAAAGGCAGCTTACTCTGTAGTGTGTGATCAGATATGACAGAATTTCGAACTCACCCAAGCTCTGGTATATGTCTGTTTTACCTGAAAGCTTTAAGCATGAAAAGGATCCGAATTTCCCATTCTCGTCCGAGATATTATACAACTGGACTAAAATGTATAAAAACTATCTCTACATATGCAAGCAGACCTCTTCAAGAGGAGCAAGTTGTCAGCTTCTGGTGAAAAAAATAGTCTTAAAACGTGTTAATTGCTTCCAGGCGGGCTTCCCTGGTTCCTTTGTGGCTAAGTAACTGTCCCATTGTACAGTGGAAGTATTAAGAAAAGAAGACGAAAACAATGTTCCTATGTTGCTCTTAGAGTTTTAGCTTAACTAAGTCATGAGGCTCACTAAGTGAGCTTACCAGAATAGCCATCAACTCTTGCACCCGTCGCCGTCAATCGTCTTTCTTACGAATTAGGGGTAAAATGCGTTGCTTTGCATAAGTGATCCAGGCACATCACAAAATGATCACCATGCCCATATTCAGTAACATACGTATTTGAAATCAGTTACGTCACAGTCCAAAATCGTATGATAGTGAAACTTGCCATGCAGCATTGAGGACTCAATCTCTACAACGCGTATATAACCTTTATTCTTTAGGTGGCCTTGACCTCTTATGGAAGGTCAAATTTTGTTGTTTTTGCGCTTGAATGGGAAATTCCAATTTAAAGTCATTTAACACATAGAGGACTGGCGTGCGTTTACTGTACACAGAAAAAAAACACCAAGAAAATAACACCAGATGTGACGCAACAAACACGCCGTCCCCTTCAGTGCTTCTTTATCGAAGCAAATAATAAAACGAAATATGACTCTTGATGCCCCTATAATTAAAAGTGGAATCGTCTAAGTGATAAGGATGGGAAGCTCCATTCGTCACATGGATTAATGTCGACACCTTGAAGAAAATGACCAAGTTTCCATCAAAGCATTTGCCCAAGGAACTTGTCGAGCCGGCCCCGAAGTTTTGTATATTATCATGTTCTTCTCTTTAACCTTTTGGCCAATCTGAGCCAACTTTTGTGGAGCCTTCTTAAGAGTTTGGAGTGCAAACAAATGATCTTGATCTCATGACCAATATTGACCAATGACCAATATTACCGCAATGTCCACATATTGTCAAAATCTTTAAAAGACTTCTTGTTCGGATCATCATTTCCAAATATTTTCTTTTTTTAATCGTTTTGCTTATCAACCCCATAATTATGTAGAGCTTCATTGGGAAGGGTAGGCATTTTATAAAAAAAGGCTCAAGTCACATGACTAAGCTGGCTAGCATGCCAATTTATCACAAACCTTTAAAATCTTCTTCAAACCTAATGAGAAATCCTATGGTTTTAAAATCTAGCAGGAACGAATGGGAGCTCGAGATTTAAGATATTTATAAATGATGGCCCTGTGTCTACCTTGACCTGTTTTGCAACAAGGTCAAATTTGCAATTTTATAAAAATGGTGCAAGTCACATGACTAAGCTGGCAAGCATGCCAATTTTTTTTCAAAACTAATGAGAAATCACATGGTATTAAATCTGACAGGAACGAACGGGGGCTCGAGGTTTAAGACATTTATAAATGATGACCATGTGCTTACCTTGACCTGTTTTGCAAAAAGGTCAAATTTGGTCACACCTCTTTGATATGCTTATCTCGTATCAGGCCCATAAACGTATGTGTAGTGAGCGTTCGAATGCCCATTGGTTTTCTGGTTCAAAATACTCACAAATTCTTGGTAAAAGCCTAATTAATTGGCATAGAGCCTAAACTTAACCAAATGCATTAACGAGCGAAGTTAAAGGCATGTTTTATGTAGGAAGTTTAAAGCATTTCCAATCTAAGATCATTTAAGAAAAAAGTGACGGCTAGTTTTGAATTATATACCAAGATATAATGAATGTAAAACAGTCATATACTGAAAAAGGGTAGTGCGTGCTTATGCATAGCCTTTTTTCGATGTTACCCTGCTTTGTACTTAGGAGCATTTGCAGTAAATGGAGCGAAAAGGGTAAAGATGACAAGCTTCCGTGTGACAGAGATATGTGTATTTTTCCTTCGAAGCACACTTCATTTAGGTTTCATCAATACTGAGAACAAGGAACAAATCTTGTACATTCTTGCCGATCCATTTCAACAGCAATTTAACAAAATCAAAAGTGAGTATGATTAGGACATACCACAATCATAAACTGCAGACCAACCCACGGCACCGTGAAGAAGAGTCGCACAAAACATGTATAGTAAGAAGGCATCCAAAAGGACAATGAAAGCAAAGTAACTAACTCTTTTCCTCGTGAAGATGCTTACAAAGCTAGAATGGACACAAAGTAATGCATACTAAAACAAAGACAAACACAGAACCCCACAAACAATGGGATGCACATTAAACAATAGATCAATAACAACAGAACCACCGCCTTAGAACGGACATCAGCCTAAGCTACCAGGGGCTTAAATGCATTTTACTGGCGCCAAATCTTCGCCTTAGATTCTGTTGTTGTTAAAACACAAAATTTTTTAGCTCGCATGGAGGCTTCTTTACTAATGCAAGGTATCATCACAGAGAAACAATCAAATAAAAGTAACACACTATGATAAAACAAAGAAAATGGCCCATGACTCACAGATAGTCAGAGCTAATAAAAACCTCAATAACAAATAAAAGTAACACACTATGATAAAACAAAGAAAATGGCCCATGACTCACAGATAGTCAGAGTTAATAAAAACCACAGGTTGAGTTACGATTGGCCCAGCCAACGAAAAACATCAGGCATCAACAAACGGATTAAAGCTTTACGTCAGGGACGTCATTGAGTCTGAGGCCTGGCCCAGCGTTGTGCAATTAAAGAGGAAACCATAAACCATGATTTTTACAGCCAGGCATGCAGATTTGAAGGCGCTGTAAGATGAATCATCGTGATACATTGACGTATGTAAGAGGCGTACCTAATGTGTTTGAAAATGTGTTTGTGTCTGGTGCTTCTGCCATTTTAAACTGTGTAAGAAGAATGCAGTAAACGTCTTGTAATTTGTGTCTTATTTTTCCTTGAGTGTACAATTTTTAATTGTTGTAAAAAATCTTGGCCACGTGCTGGAACACAAACCTGTGAAGAAAGCTGCATTCAGTCTGCATTCAAGAACGACTCCATGGCTTAGATGCACGTCGCAGATGCTCCACTTGCATGAGACAGAACAGTTTTGTACACGCCATGCGCGTTTTCGACGTCTCATTGTCTTTAAATAACAGGAATCCATTAAAAGAAAACACAGCGCATCTCAAGTTTAACCGGATATGACGATGAGACGTCGAAAGCGCTTTTGTGTGCCAAGCTCTTTAAAATAGTCCGCATCTTTACAGTAGCTTCTTTCCATGTGTACACAAAATCGTGCTATAGAGCTCCATTTATTATACGAGTTAAAGAATTGAATTTAAAAACTGAACAAATATGTCTATCCTGGCTCAGATTCTATGCCGATGTTTAAGTGGCTGATGATTGTGTGTACACCAACTTCGATTCGTTCCATATGCATTACGTTCCTGTGCATTTGATAGAATAAAATATATAAATGTAACAATCGGTTTTAATGAAAAAAAAAAATTCGAATTATATGTAACATGATATATGGGATATATATACTGGAGAGAAAACATGACGTGTAGGAGATTCGAACCTCATCTGCCCACCTAGTAGTCCAGCATACTTACCACTGGGCCAGCGAGCATGTGAAACTTGTAAATCGCTTGTATAAAATAATGGGATGTACACACTTCATAACTTTGAAAATTACGCCAACGCTTCGTTGACTGCCTGACTAAGCGAGACGGATCTAGCGTTAAAGGTCTTGTTTTACAACAAAATTCCCGTAATATCAAGGCTGTTTAAGTATAAGTTGGTCCTCCACCTCTACTTAGTCGGGAACTGCTATCTTGTTGTTAGTCGACCCTTACCTGTACGAGTCCACTAATCTATCAAAATTTGAATAAACGGAAATGGACTGGTCCAATTGATAACAGTGGGAAATGTCATTTGACATGAATAGGTTAATGAAAGTACGTTTTCATAATCGGTGGGATTTGAACCTTCGCTACTACACTATGGTATAGACTTTTTCTATGCCTTTAACCATCCATTCTGATAAATAGAGAAAACAAGGTGAGTGTCTTTTGATATATATCAAGTTTACCGGGCAAGGCCTTGAAGCTTGTTGACATCGCGAGGCTTGCCGAGCGATTCAACATGTGTTCTCAAAGTCGAGCCTTGAAAACCTGGTATCAAAAGACGTGAACCTGGCATTATATTTATTGGTTTGTCCATTGCTTCACTCTTTAAACTAGCGATTACATTACTTTAATTTTCGATTTTTGTGTTTATTCATCGTCATTAGCCATGCCATTCAAAAAGTCCAGAGTCGTCATGACCTGATAAAGGCACATGCCGTGAGATATACAATGTTTATCAGGCAACGTGCAGCGATGCCGTTAATATGAGATGTAACTGATATATATCATGTTAAAGATATCTATTTCACTTACAGTGTGAACAGATTACTGTTCTTAGTAAACATTAATTATTACTTAATTGCAGTAATGTGCATGTATGTAGAAACAAATCTCATTACCAGAACTTTAGCAGCCTATGGAGTTCTTGACAATTGATAATACTAGAACACATTCGATGGCGCCCCATCGCATATCCCCACGCTCCCGAAGATATATAATGGTAATTGACCCTTTGACCCCATCCCAAGGTCACCAGTTTTATCGTTGGTTAAAATTGTCAGTGTATCGGGGTCTACTGCTTATCCCCTTTAATTTGATATGCCACATGACCATGTTCAAACAATTAAATTTTTGACCCCTCCCCAAGGCCCCAGGGACCCAATAAATTGTGCCGGTGCATGAGCCATTCATGTGAGTAACCAACACACCAAATCTGGTTGAATTTCGGAAAAAAATGACCCCAACCCTCGTTGGTACCCCCAAGCATGCGCGGATCCAGGAATTTTTGCCAGGGGGGTCCAGGTCAGTCTGATAATAAAAAGCTCTAACAAGTTTTTTTTTTATTTAGTCCTCAGCTTAATTTACAGAAGTCAAATGAACAATTTCAAAGAAATCTATCATTTTTCAAGGTTCCAGAGGGGTCCAACATTTTCCAGGGGGGGGGGGGGGGGGTCTAAATTCTTATTCCCTATAAAACCCATATAACTTGTGATTTTCCAGGGGGGGGGGTCAGGTCCCACTGTTCCCCCTCTGGATCCGCACTTGCCCCCAAGTCCCACCCCTTGGCATGACCCAGGCGGCCAAATGAAAATCCAGTCTGTTATGTTATATATCTTTCATTTGTGAGAAGATTCACAAAGTTTGGTTTAAAAACCTTTGAAATTGACTTTGTAATTCAGATGTAATGATATTTGACATTTTGGCCCCTCCCCAAGGCCCCAGGGGGTGGCCCCAAAAAATGGTGCCGGTGCATGTGCTATTCATGTTAGTAACTCACACACCAAATCTGGTTGAATTTCGAAAAAAAAAATGACCCACAACCCCCCCCCCCCCCCCCCCCCGGTACCCCTAAGTCTGACCCCTGGGGCACGACCCAGTCGACCAAATGAAAATCCGTCTGATATTTTTTATATCTTTCATGTGTGAGAAGACGCACAAAATTTGGTTAAAAAAATCTTGGAAATTGACTTTGTAATTGAAATCTAATGATATTTAATGATATTTGACCTTTTGGTCCCTCCCCAGGGCCCCAGGGGGCGGGGCAAAAAATGTGCCGTTACACACCCCATCCATATGAGCAACTCACACACCAAATTTGGTTGGATTTCGTCCAATGGTTTCGGAGGAGATAACGTGACGGACGGACGGAGGGACAGACGAACGGAGGCGATTGCAATATCCCTGACGATTTTTTTTTAAAAAAAGGTGGGGATAATAACCCTTTGGATTCGTTTTCGATTATAATTTCACATTACTAGTTAATCGAGTTTTCTAGTTAATTGAAATATCGATTAAAACAACTGCTGTTGTAATATGCTGCATATTCCCATTGATAGGTGTTCTCTCTTTTTCCAGGTTCAACATCTGAGTTGGAATAACCTTGCATCTACGAGGGTCATCCAATAAGTTCTGACAATGACCCCATAAAACAAAACCTATTTCTCTAGGAGATGTTTCAATAACCTTCACATGTTATTTAGAGTATAGGGAGTTGAATCACCTGTTCAAATATTTTACACGCTGCAATCGCAATGGTTGCTAGGCAACTAAAGAACACAAGATAAAGGGTCATGGACGGGCCATTGTATGCGGTATACATGCCCCAATTTCTAAGAAATTACACACTCGTCTTTAAAACTTTTTATAAGGATAAATAAAGACATTATTTATGTTGATTCCGAACGTCATAGATAATAGTTTAGTGTTAGCAGGGTTTTGATTACGACATATCACCGATTTTGCAGGATATATTTTCCTTAAAAATGGGTTGTACTAATATTGTTTTATATTTGGTTTATAGCATTTATTGCAAGTTATTATTTTCTATGCGTTAAGAAGACTTTTGAACAGTTTTATCGAAACAGGTATCTTTTAATACGCAAATTGATCGTAATGGCTTTTTTTAAGTGTTCAAAATATACTATTTTATGATTAACGCTTAAAGTGAGGCAAAAATGTAATTTTCTGTTGTTGCCTAGCAACCAAGAGCGCTCAAAGCAACTAGGTTAATGTCATTGTGATATTTGCTTTTATGGGTCAATTGTGTATTCAGACAACATCACAAACCACTAAAAACTGTCCAAAGAACATACTGCATCTTTAACTAGCTCTACCCCCAACATAGATAAGTTAAAAAACGTGATTTTCGTGGCCTTGGGCTCTCACAATGTTGTTTACAAATTTGTATAACATAAGATTCGGTTCTGATAAAAACTTCATAATTCACACATGAATAGTCAACACACATGGTCACATGCAGTAGGTAATAAACTTCTGATTTCAATAACAGTTTCTGAGATATGAGACCATTGTCAGAACATATTGGATGACCCTCGTAGAACCCTCTCAATAGAAGTATCAACCGCAATTATGCTAGACTTACTAATTCGTTAAAATCTATGTCGTAATTGATAAGGTAATAAATTAATGTAAATCAGTTGCAAACAATTTACATTGACCCCTCTGATCCAAAAATAATTGAATGTTTAAACCATACCAAACATGTAGAGACTTGATCTATCTAGTATCCAAGATAATCTATACATGTATTACTATGAGCTACGATGAAAAGTCTACTGGTTTGGACTATTACTGAATTTAGTATGTTGATAGACTGGATAAGGCAGATTGTAATATAGGACACTTTACCATTCAAATTTAAAGTGTGTTAATATAGTTGTATGGACACTGTGCGTTCATGGATTTAAATGTCGAAAGATCAGGATTCTGAAAACATTAGAAAATTGACCCATGTAATCAGGCAAAGAACTTGAACATGGATTTAGCAGAATACAAACCTCACTATGTTATTTGTGGCAAATACTTTACTCGATCCCAAGTTCATAGTGGAGAAAATCCATACAAATATGAACTCTGTGGAAAGTGCTTTCATAGTGAATCAACATTGAAGCACCATACAATAGTTCATACGGTAGAGAAGCCATACAAGTGTGAATTTTGTGGAAAGTGCTTTAATTTAAAAAGTAATTTGAAGCGCAATTCAACAGTCCATACAGGAGAGAAACCATTTGTATGTAGTACTTGTGACAAGTCGTTTAGTCAAGCAGCCAACTTGAAGATTCATGTGCGGGTTCATACTGGAGAGAAGCCATATAGGTGTGAATTTTGTGGAAAATGCTTTCAATGTGTATCAAATTTAAATAAGCATGCCAGCGTTCATACCAGAGAGAAACCATTTATATGTAGTATGTGTGACAAGTCGTTCAGTCAAGCAGGACACTTGAAGAGACATATGGGCATTCACTTTGGGAAGACGCCAATTTAAGTGTGACATCTTTAGAAAATACTTTCAGAGTGTTTGAGATTTGAACATGCATGCACGTTTGCGTACATGATAGAAACCAGCTATTGTGGAAAATTCTTGTATCAAAAATGACTCATATACTACTGCATACTAGTGAGAAGACTTATACCTGTGAAACTGGTGGAAAATTATTTAAAACAGCATCAAACCTTTATATTCATAGACAAATTTATACAGGGAATAAAATATCTACCTGTAGCTAACGATGCACACCTTTCAGTCATGAGGGTCACTTGAAAACAAAGCAAAACATTTCAGTTAGTGCTGAGGTCAATTTGTCTCAAGCCCAGTTATTGATATCATTGTTTAAACTCGACAAAACATGTGTATGTCATTTTCGTGGAATGTCCTTTACATTTACACCACCTGAAAATAATCTTGAAAAACGGGCCGTTCTGAAATAGAGAATATACAATATAAGAAAGCAGCAGACTTGTTTTATTGAGTCTATGCATGAGAACTAATGAAAAGTGCAACAATTCCAGCACCCTACTAGCTCCGGGGTAACCGGTATTCTGAAGACATATATGTTGGTTCATACTGATGAGACAACATACGCCTATAACTTATATGTGAAATACTTTATATACTGGAGAGAAAACGTTTACATTTATTTGTAGAAATTCCTATTGACATAGCAGCAACTTGAAGACACATATACTAGTTACATTTAATACTGTTTAGAAGTTATAATACCTGGGAAACCTTGTGAAAGGCTATAATCTTGTTTCAAACTAGAACAGTCAAAGTTAAGATCTTAAAAGAGAGAACTGATAAGCAAGCTGCAGTTTTGTTCAAAGGTTATGTCATGAACACAGTGTGAAACAACAACTGCTGATTCATATGACAGATAATTTTAGCGTAATTTATTGTTTGAGTATCTTTTTCTAACATAAAACAAAGGACTGGGCTCCCAGATTTGAGATCGTTCACATGCAAATGTATTTGATTACACTTACAATTACTTTGATTTTTTTTCTAACATAAAACAAGGGACTGGGCTCCCAGATTTGAGATCGATCACATGCAAATGTATTTGATTACAATTACAATTACAATTACTTTGAAATTTAATGATTACTGATTACAATTACAGTTGTTAGTGTGAATGTAATTAATTACAGTTTAAGATTACATTGTAAATTTAATATGATGACTTAATGATTACTTATTACTTTTGACCAATAAACTAAGTATAAGGCTATATATACTTCCTAGAGAAACGATATTCGTGTGACATTCATGTGCGGATCCAGAGGGGGAGACAGGGGGTCCGGACCCCACTGAAAAATCACAAATTTATAGGGTTTCTTAGTAATACTGGTCCGGATTCATTCCCTTAAAATCACAACTCTGCCAAGTCAGCATTCAACGGTGGGCCATTATCGGCCCTCCAGCGAAACGCCATTTCAATGGCGTTTCGATTCGCTGGCAGGCCGATAATTGTCCACTTTTAGTGGACTTTGAAGTCTCGCTCGCCTAAAAAACACAAAAACAAACCTTACCAGAGTTGCCCCCCCCCCCCTCCCTGACAAAACTTTCTGGATCCGTGCATGGACATTTGTGACTGAATGTTTTATCACGCATACAACTTGAAATCACATATGCATACTAGAGAGATATAAATTGCATATGAGGCTTGTGACCTCGTTTTTCAAACCAAGCCTCTTGAAACGACATATACTATTTAAGTTCATGCTGGGGAGACGCCATATACATATAAAGCCTGTGGTAAATGCTTCTCTCCAGAATCTTACTTTAGTAAACATTGAAGAGCTATTTGCAAGTAGCTAGTCTAGTGGTGCATGGGACTCGCAGACATGTGATTCCCAACACCGTGCTGTTTTGACATGAATAGACTCAGACGACCATGTGCAAAGTAAGAAATAGGGCATTGATCAGGGATCGATACAATCAAGCACCACACCTGACCCAAGATAGCAATGGGAAAATGACAACGTCACAATCAGACATCACAAACGAGAACCAAGAGGTCAGCCCTTTCCCAGCAGGTGACCAAAAGGCATAAACAAACAGACGTGCATAAAAGCATAACAAAACAAGACAGAAATAACATAAATGATCCACAAAATAAGCATCGCCTTGGAACGGTCAGTAAAATATTTAACTGGATGGCTTAAAACCGGTTTAATGGTGCACCAACCTCACCCTTAGTTCAGATGTGGATCAAGACGTATAGATGTTTGGTTTGCATGAAATACCCCTTCTTTTGAGCTAAGAAACGTCCAACGCTGTTTGGTCAGTAGCTTAACAGTCATGGAATATTCAATCGACTAGCAAAGATTCTGATCAGACTGCACGTATGCGCAAGCTGGTCTGAGACTTTTCTGGTCACACTTACCACATTTATTTTAATCTTACGTCGCAACTCATCTATACTGACACACATTCATCATAAACTGTTTCAGGAATGTAACCTTAATTCATTGGCGGATCCAAAGGGGGGACAGGGGGTCCGCCCCCCTACCCCCCCCCTGAAAAATCTCAAAAATAAAGGGTTTCTGTGTAATACTGGTCCTGATTCCCTAAAAATCACAAAGCTACCAAGCCAGCATTCAATAGTGGGCCACTTATCGGCACGCCAGCAAAACGTCATTTCAATGGCGTTTCGCTGGCGGGCCGATGATGGTCCACTTTTAGTGGCATTTCGATCCTCTCTCCATCCCATCAACTGAAAAAAAACGTTGTCAGTGTTGAATCCCCTCTGACAAAACTTTCTGGATCCGCGCATGCTCTAATTAATATACAAAGGTCTTGCCTAAATAAGTGTACTTTTCAGGGGTTATGACAGACGTTCACTTTATCAGGTTACGATTAGAATGTTTACTGATAAAGTTCTACTTTCATTTCCATGAACAAGTTTTCTAACGTTTGATGAAATCCCGTTTCACTGGTGCAATATTTAAGGTTCCGTTTGATTTTGCGTTAGAAGTGTGGTTCAGTATATATACGCAGAAAAACAAATTTTCGGGAACGGTATGAACTAACGCTTTAAACATCATGCATATGGCAAAATACTAACCGTTTATCACGCCAGAAATATGATTTCAAAATAATTTCAATGCCATATGATAAGCAGAATCTAACATTCTTGCTCCTGTCTTATTGAATTTATTAAAAGAGATAAAATGCTCGGCAAGCCTGGCATTTGAACTCTTTTCCTCAACTTGTTTAATAAATTCAATAACTTGAGATCCTCTTTACCTCACACACATGTAAATAGAACATGTGTGGATCCAGAGGAGGGGGCATGGCGTCCGCCCCCCCCCCCTCCAAAACTGAAAAAATCACAAAAATATGGGGTTTCTTAGCAATACTGGTCCGGATCCTCTGAAGAATCACAAAGCTACCAAAGCCAGGATTCAATATTAGGCACGCTTAAAGTGGTATTTGGATCCTACCTCCCCTCATCAACTAAAAAACCCCGTCAAATTTTGCCCCTCTGCCACAGAAACAGACCAACCCATAGTTTCATTGCTTAATATGAATGTTTATTTAAATAGTCATGTTCAGTTTTATATTATTTACGCACACTTATATTGAGGCATAGAGTCCGTGCTCGATAAGAGTAGAGTCACGTTTTGGTCCTTTATTCACCTGATTGGACCAATATAGGGTTTTCTTTCATACTTCTAACTGTAAATCTGTTTCGTCACTCTACTCTTATCGAGCACGGACTATATAGATATACTGTTACTGAGGGTCTCGTGTAGCTGCTACATTATTGTATTTGTGTTTACTTGACAAGTCATAATCTAGAGTTGCAGTTGCAGATATAGCTTGCATAATAAAGGACAGAGTTATCTACTTTCAATTACGGTGCAATTGAATGAGCAAACAAAGGACTTTGAAAAGTACGCCATATATTTCTTCTATAAACAGGAATGTAAGTACCTTTTTATGATATAAAATAGTATTTGGATTATGGGACAACATATAGTTAGAAAAAAGTGCAGGCAAAGACCGGACTAAATGCCTCGTGTTTGAGGAAACATTGCAAACCGAACAACTCCCCGCTGACTGGAAAAAAGGCACAAGTCTGTCCCTTATTCAAAAAAAGCGAAAAACGGAACCTTCAAACTATAGGCCCATTTCTTTAACATGTATTTTATGCAAAGTTATGGAGCACATAATTGCTTCCAACCTTTTTATAACGCCTAAACAAGCATAATATCCTATACCCTCCGGGTCACTGGACATTTCGGCCCATAACAATTTCGGCCCAGAACCAAATCGGCCTATACAATTTCGGCCCACAGGTATAATAATGTATAATTGGTATGTATGTCTATAATTGGTATAATTAGATCGGCTTACCTGTAATTATCCACACAAACATAAAAAATAATAAGAATGGTTCGTTTCAATTATTAGGAGTTTGTATGTAAGAGAAGAGTTCATCACATAGGCAACGAGCAGCCAAGGCCCAGATGAGCCTGCGCATTTGCGCAGTCTAGCCAGAGTCTTCCTCATCGCATCTGAAACGCAAGCAATTCTTTCTTAATCCAATTATTCAGTTTACTCACTGAACAAGTAGTATTTGCTAATGAAAAATATATATGTGATTTATGAGTATTTCTTCTAATGAAGATACTAGTCTAAGCGTGTTCTAGTCTTAACTAGTTTGTAAAGTCAATCTTTTTTCAGTTTTTTTTTCTCAATATAACGCTATTTAACAATTTTGAATATTTTCAATAGTATATAATATCTTTTGCAGAAATCCAGGTTGACAAAATTTATGGGCCGAAATTGACATGGGCCGAAATTGACATTGGCCGATTTTGTTATGGGCCGAAATGACCCGGAACCCTCCTCTGTGAAAACCTGCTGTTATCAAAAAGATGAAACAAGATCATCGACAGAGGTGTGTTCCTATACTAAAAAGAAAATTAAACAAAATTGCCATTTTATTTTGTGTTGAAATGTCTTACCATATTTTCGGTGTTGTGAACAGTTTTCTTGCATTCTTATATCTCTACTTTAGCCTTGCTGTAAATTTTTCGTTTTCAAAGAGAGAGACAGAGAGAGAGAGAGCAGGCATATGATGTCGAAACAATGTCGGATCAACGTCGATGCGGCATCATGACGTCGCTTCGACATTGATCATGCGTTTTGTCAGTGGGGGTCCAACTTTGACAACGTTTTTTTAAAGTTTGATGAGGGAAGGAAGGATCCAAATACCACTATTAGCGGGCTATCAGTGGCCCGCTAGCGAAACGCCATTTAATGGCCCAGCATTGAATGCTAGATTGGTAGCTTTGTGATTTTAAAGGGATCCAGACCAGTATTGCTAAGGAGCCCTATATTTTTGTAATTTTCCTAGAGGGATCCGGACCCTCTCCCCCCATCTGGATCCGCACATCTTGGTATAATATTGTTTAAGGTTGTGTACCAAGAAAGAGAGGGAGAGAGAGAGAGAGAGAGAGAAGAGAGAGAGAGGGAGAGAGGAAACGTCCAGCTATGCAACCTTGTATGTTGGAAACGTGACACCTTCGCCTTGACACATTCCTGGCGTTCTTTGAAATATGACAAAGGATTAATTCAAACCTTAGGGGCTCGCTCATTTATTTGTGTAGGTACCTGGCAGTGTGTCACGATATGGATAATTATTGTCTCAATAAACATGTAAATTTGGAAGTATACAAAAAAATTAAGTAAATTAATATTCAAAGCATACGCTGTCCCCTTTCACATTCGCCGCCTTCTGGGGGTGGGGGATGTAACAAAAAACAAACACACTGATCAACCTGCACAGACGCGCCTTTGCATGTTTGCATGCCGTTAGAAACTAGTGCAGTATGCAAGCACGCTGATCAGTCTGCGCGGGTGTACGTTTGTTTTGCATGCGGGTTGAAACTCTCAAAGCAAGATGCATTTTTACCCAGAGCTGTATTTCATTTTGAGACAAAAATTTGGAAAAAAATATACAAAATTGATGGTGGCCTGCCTGGATACTGTTTTATTTTTGCAAATCCAAATACACAGCAAAACACAGGAAAATGAATGTTGTTTCTTGAAACACGCGTGAAAAATCGACATATTTATCATCTTATGTCTGCTTTTGGTGCATCAAAATCGGTCCTGCAGAAACAGGGAAAAAGAGAGTATATTGCTTTGAGCTGAGGTTACATCACATTTGTGTACAAAAATGCGAAAAAAAAAACACAAAATTGGTAATGACCCAACTGCATTAGTTTTGATTTTGGCGAACTCCAAAATACACCAAAACAAGTAAAAAATTATGTATTTTTTGAAACAGGTGTGATACATCAACATATTTATCATCTCTTGTCTGCAGAAACAGATGAAAAGAGAGTTTTCCGCCATTTTGTCAATTTTTATATCGTAATTATAGACAAATGACACAATATAAAGATAAATTACAAGCTATGGCACACGCCAACAGTTGTCAACTTAAAATATAAAAAAAAGATTTATAGACATTGAAATGGCCGGAATATGTACTACACTTCGGCTCTGTTATTTATGTCTTGTGTTTGTCATGCCGTTGCATCTGTTCATTACTGTCTTGTGGTCACCTGAAGGGAAAGGGATGACCTCTTGGCTCTTGTTTGTGCTGTTAGCTGTGATTTTGTTACTTTCCCTTTTCATAATCTGGGACAGGTCACTGAGGTGTGGTACTTGACATGTCGATTCCTGATCATTGCTGTCTATCTTACTTATAGTCTGATCAGATGTGACTTTTTATTCATGTATATGTTTTTATTCATATTGATGTCATTGAGCTAAATTTATCTTTTCTCTCAGATGATGTTTGAGTCAAAATAGATTAAAATTCTAGACTGGAATTTTAGCATATATGATAAAATGTGGAATGGTAGCGGTTTATATGTATTCAAAGGAGCACTGCTATCAGTCTATGTTTATGTTTGTAAAACATCTTGCATGGACATCAACTTGAGTGTAAAAAATAGCTGACTATATAGCGAGAAGAAACCACTTCGTAAAAGGAGAGAGGCCCTGACCCTAACACTTTGACTTTGAAAATAATGCAAGCTCACCATCTAACTCGCCACCATCCAGGAGTCACTGACTGATCCTGATTGTGCTTCTGAATCTGCCCATTTGTTTCCACTTCTTGGACTGGCTCACATACGCATGACGGGTTGGTTACCCTAAATGGACCACCGTCTGCTATCTTTTCCTTCTTATGTCGCTTTTCTTTATCTCCTTAGTCGCCTCAAAATGAGTAAAAAGTACCTACACACGCCTATGAACGTTTCCTAATTGATTACAATGCAGTTAAATGCACGATGTCTCAGAATGGGTAAGGAATGTTTAACGAAACATGTACATTTTTTTAATATTGAGTTCGTATCCAAAGTTTTGAACAGTTCAAAATGTTGCCACAAATTTCCTATACACTTACGAATTGCAAGAACTGTCTACCGACTATACGATTCAGTTACGTTTCAGCTACGTATAAAATAGTCAATTCATGGGATTTGTGGCCTGTGATGAAAAGGGATATAAGATGGAGTATTTATGCATATTTTTCATTGATATGTGTTCAATTGATTTCCAAAAGCAGTATCCTTAGATTGAACATTTATGCATTATACTGTGACATGTGTTCTATTGATTTTCAGAGACAGTGTCCTTAGATGTAGAATTTATACATATTGTCATTCAAATGTGCTCTGTTGCTTTCCAGAGGCAGTGTCCTAAGATGTAGAATTTTTACATAGTGCCATTCAAATGTGATCTGTTGTTTTCCAGAAGCTGTGTCCTAAGATTTAGAAATTATACATATGGTCATTTATATGTGTTCTGTTGTTTTCCAGAGGCGGTGTCCAAATCTGGGAGAGGATGCTCTAATCAGAGGATGTAGTACTGTGAATCTCTAGGAGAATGCTTCAATCAAATATCAGGTTTAAACAAAAATTTAGAAACATATACATTTCACTGCTGAATTGTACTTGTTGAAGACAGGTATTAATAGACGGATGGCTGAGAATGGGTTTGCTCCCCCCCCCTAGGGAATTTTGCAGACATATCCTATCTTGTAGAGAATTGAAAGCCAAATCTTTTAAGAGATGTTTGCACTCTGTGCTCCGGGGCGTTAGTCTGTAAGAGCCTGTAACATACGTTACTTAATCAAACTAAGAAAAAGTAAATTGAAAGTTTGGGCTACAAATTAAAGACATTAAAATATTTATTTTTAAAAATCATTCATATAGTCTGCATACTGGATATCTTAACTACGTATGACAGCCATTTGAACAAAATTGCAGCTTTCTAAGGTGTCATATGCGTTACATAAATCAGATAACCCATTAAAATTTGCAAGTGTGGCTAACATCATTTACATTCACAATCTCTCTGTGTGTTTTGCAAAATGTTTTTAACCATGTTTGACTAGCTTATGCAATTGGCTAACAGAAAAATTAAAGTTTGTCTCCCTAGCTTCAATATTTTTTCTGAAATAAGCAATTAAACAACCCTACCCCTACCCAGTTTTAAGGTGAAATGTTTGGTACTAAAACTAATGTAAAAATAGTTAAAAAATATTTGCAGTTGATGAATGTGTTTCATTGTTTGGGATTTATTTGCTTATATGAAAAAACTCATAAATCTGCAAGTTTGTTGCAAAATTTTTTAATATCAGAGGCTGTAACATATGTTACCTGATGTAATAAATGGGCAAGCTCATGTCTTTACGTAAAATATGCCTAAAAATGTTTTAATATCCTCGAGGGAATTTTGCAGACATATTCCTTCTTATAGTACAACTCAAGCTGCATCGAATAAGGGATGTTTGCACTCTCTATGTTGGGGCGTTAGTCTGAAACAGCGTGTTACATGCGTTACTATATCAAATAAAGGAAATGTAGTTTGAAAGTTTTAGCTAAATTGTGAAAAAACTTGCAGCTGTTGGATATCTTACATTGTTTAGGGATTTTAAACTGGCTCCTATGATAAAGACTTATAGATCTGCTAGTTGTCATCAAGTTTTAAAGATCAGAGAGTGTTACATATGTTAGCGTGATAAGTAAAATCATTAAACTGTATTTTGACATCAAGCTGAGTAAGGGCCTGCTCCATCCTAATACCCTTTGGAATTCTGCAGACAAATTACATCTTATGTAACCATTCAAGGTGCATTTAATAAGAAATGTTTGCACTCTGTAAGTCGGGGCGTTAACCTGTAACAGCTTGTTACATATGTTACTATATCAATTTGAGAATAAGAAATTTGAATGTTTGAGCTACCAAAAGAAGACATTAAAATTATCAAATAAATTGACATTCTTATAATCTTTATACTAGATGTCTTTACATATGGAAGCTGTTTAACATTAATACGGCTAACTGTGGTGTTATGTGCGTTACATGAACCTAATTATAATTTAAAAGCTATAATTGTGGCTATCGTCATGTAGTTAAACAACTACTATGACTTGGTTTCAAACTGTTTTATTAGATTTTACAAACATATACTCAATTGATGAATAGGAATACCCAAGTTTGCTTTTCTATCTTAAATATATTGTTTTATAGGAGCTAATACACAGCCCTACTTCTAGTTTTACAGAGAAGCGAATTTTGTTATTACCGTTTAAGTAAAACACATGAAAGCGATTACAGCGTGTGGATATTTTTCAGTTTCTTAGTCTGTCTTGCTCATATATCTACAAGATGTCATTAAGTTAAAGATCAGGATACTTAATGTGTACTTATAAGTCTTTGGTGCCAAAACACTAGAAATTCTATTCATTTCTGATTATCAAGCCCATGGAATGGTGTTACAGATGTTATCAATGACCTTTTGGACACATTTCCTAATACTGTGCGTATAATGCTAAATATAGAGCCACAAATAGAAAAGATAGTTTTACATTTTTACAAGAAAATACAATAAATGAAATGGTCCAAACTATTTCTCATCAATTTAACACTCATGTTAAATGTTTGTCGTTGTCTGCTTCTGTAGTAATCATTATTATCACACGCCTCCTTGCAAACTAGTAGAATCATCACACAATATTTCAATCATTTACTGTTATTCAATTTTACCACCAGTTCACTCAAAATTGATGAGCCATTATCAACTTTCCAATTTTGCCATTTATGGCTTGGAACATTCGGAAACTCATATGAATTCCTAATAGTTGGCTCTTTGAGTATGTGTTTCAAGTGATACTCTGCAAGTAGGAGAAAGACTAAAGCTTTACAAGGAGGAAAACTATGCCATTAAGAGCAATGAGTACCTGGACTGATGTACCTTGATATTTCTGTGATAAAGAATCATATCTTAGCTGGTTAACTTTTAGAAATGTAGCCTTTCCATACATGCAACCCACATATTTTCATCTAATAATGTCTCTGCACTTATTATCTTTCCCCAAGCATTCAAAAACTTATTTGAAGTCTTAGTACTTCTGAAGTGCTGAAATCGAGGTAACTCTTTCCCTTCAGATAAACAAACTAGATGTATCACAGCAGGTAAAGCAATGAAATGCAGGATGAACAGAGCGCAAATTAGACCCTTTCAATTCAATGATTCACTAAGTTTCTAAGATAAGAGCGCTTATTAAAGGATGTAACATATATAACTCGTCATAATAAATGAGCAAGGGCATTGTCGTGACATCCTTTTTGATTACACAGTCAGAGGCAATGGTTTTCAATTTCAGTGTTTTCAATGGATCATGAAATGAGGCACCTTATCAACTTGTTTACTGTATAAATCTTCCATAGAGTATAATATAGAACTACTGGTTATCCCATTCTACCTATAGTCCACTTTCCTTCTTTTGAATGCAACAGCTAATGATATGGCTGCAAAAACTGAGAAATCATAGGTTTTACATTATCTTAAGACATGCTTCAATGTACTTACATCAAAAAACAACCAACTGCAAACATAATTGATTGCAATGTCCAACTTTATATTCTTTCTCTTATACCAGATAACTTTCAAGGTGTAACAGAAATTGTTTCAGACGGTCTGCCAAAACCATCGAGAGTCAACATTGTAAGTAAAGAAAACTTATAAAGTTCTTTGGGCGCAGCAAAATACTATTGATCTAAGACCTGAGGACTTAAGCACCAAAAGACTGGATAGGTTCCATGGCAAACGATGCATAAAAGCAGCCTATCAAATTTCTTTTGACCAATGTCAAAAATCTTAAAGTATTCTTAGAGGTACATGGTAGAGACATAGATTTTGCAAAATCACAGCAAAGTTATCATTTGCAGAGGCAGCTGCAGTTAGATTGCTCTTGCCACTTCACAGGAAGAGATATATACCAGAGTCATACTCCATTGTATGCATATATGTGAAATGGCATTAAACCCATATTTAATGAGGTGTTTGATCCCATGACACTGACATGCTGTTTCTGCTTTTGAAGAATGCTAAGGATTCAAGTTTGGCTGAGTCAAGTTGTTTGACGCTGGCACTGGCCACACATACAAAGAAAATTAAGTCTTTTGATGGCTAAAGAGGAGGATCACACGAAATGCTTATAAGTGATGTTTGTCACAATTACCAATTTTAAAAAGTAATCTTAATTATTGTAACACATATAACACCATAGGAAGCTGTATATTTGTTAAAAAATCTTTTCTTATGTATCAAAGGTATTCAGCATGCAAACTACATGAATAATTCAAATAAATAGATAGTGTTATGTCTTCTTTCTGTTTCTCAGACTTTCAATTCATTTATTCTTAAATTGATATGGTAACATACGTATCATACCATTACAGACTAACCCCTTAGGTAATAGAGTGCAAACATCTCTTATTTGATGCAGCTTGAATTGTTCTTTAAGGTAGGATATGTCTGCACAATTCCCAAAGGGGTGGAGAGGAAAAGGATTGTACTCAGTTTACAGTCCTAATACAATGCCATGATTCTACTGGTTGTGATGAAATGGGTGATTATTTTGCAATAGAAGAAGACACAATGATAGACATTGTGAGGGTGACTTGAATAAAGATTGTTTTTGAATAATTTTATTTAATAGAAATATTTATTAGATTGTGTCATTTAAATGAGAACTATTATTTTCTATCTATATGTCTATATATTTTAATATTATAGGCATTAGGAAATATGTGATTAAAAATGTTATATATAACATAGGTAACACAATTCCATGGGCTTGTTATCAGCAATGCCTGTAATTACTAAGACTAAGGCACCAGAGGCTAGAGATTAATAGGAAAACATGTGGAAAACGGTATTTTTCTGAAATATCATCTCTTACTTCCAAGAAAATTTCCTAGCTCATTCATTATGCCATGTAACATACGTTACATACTTTAATAAGTGCTCTGATCCTGATGTCAAACATGCAAATGTATAATTCTTTATTGCATTAGCAAGACAGTGTCAAAAATGTAAGATATCCAAGAGCGTCAAATATTTTCATATATTTTTCTTCAATAATAGATACCAAAATTGGATACTTAAAATTGGGGGTAGGGTTGTTTAATAGATCATATAAAACAATGTATTTGAGATAGAAAAGCAAACTTTGTTTTTTCTATTAGTCAAATGACTATTTAGTAAACTAAGATTAAAAACACTTGTAAAAATGCACAAATCGTCTGTAAAATGAATGATGTTAGTCACGATTTCAAAATTCAAAGGGAAATTTAATCTATGTAACGCATACAACACCATTGAAGGCTGTAATTTTGTTTAAAATGCTGCTTTTATGTAGCTTAGGCATCCAGCTTGCACACTACATGAGAAATTTGAATAATTAGATGTTTTAATGTCTTCTTTCTGTAGCTCAAACTTTCATTTTGATTTTTTCCTTAGTTTGTTACAGTAACATATGTAACAGGCTGTCAGAGGCTAACGCCCCGGAGCACAGAGTGCAAACATCTTTTAAAAGATACGGCTTGAAATTTTCTTCAAGATAGGATATGTCTGCAAAATTCCCTAGGGGGGGGGGAGCAGGACCTTTTTTAGCTCGAAGTCTATAAGTTGATATTGAAGAGAGTCCATACAGTTGTGAGATCTGCATTATGTATCAGGTTTGAAAAAAAAAATACTTCACACAGGAGACAACCCATTTGTATATAAAGAATTTGTAAGCAGTCATTTAATCACGCAGGTGTCTTAATAATTATAGACAAAGGTGGTGATACTGGTGAGTTACCATATACCTGTGAACAAGACATAACACAGTTCATACAGTGAGTAACCATATACTTGTGAATAAGACATAACACAGTTCATACAGTGAGTAACCATATACTTGTGAATAAGACGTAACACAGTTCATACAGTGAGTAACCATATACTTGTGAATAAGACATAACACAGTTCATACAGTGAGTAACCATATACCTGTGAATAAGACATAACACAGTTCATACAGTGAGTTACCATATACCTGTGAATAAGACATAACACAGTTCATACAGTGAGTAACCATATACCTGTGAATAAGACATAACACAGTTCATAGAGTGAGTAACCATATACCTGTGAATAAGACATAACACAGTTCATACAGTGAGTAACCATATACCTGTGAATAAGACATAACACAGTTCATACAGTGAGTAACCATATACCTGTGAATAAGACATAACACAGTTCATACAGTGAGTAACCATATACCTGTGAATAAGACATAACACAGTTCATACAGTGAGTAACCATATACCTGTGAATAAGACATAACACAGTTCATACAGTGAGTAACCATATACCTGTGAATAAGACATAACACAGTTCATACAGTGAGTAACCATATACTTGTGAATAAGACATAACACAGTTCATACAGTGAGTAACCATATACTTGTGAATAAGACATAACACAGTTCATACAGTGAGTAACCATATACCTGTGAATAAGACATAACACAGTTCATACAGTGAGTAACCATATACTTGTGAATAAGACATAACACAGTTCATACAGTGAGTAACCATATACCTGTGAATAAGACATAACACAGTTCATACAGTGAGTAACCATATACCTGTGAATAAGACATAACACAGTTCATACAGTGAGTAACCATATACCTGTGAATAAGACATAACACAGTTCATACAGTGAGTAACCATATACCTGTGAATAAGACATAACACAGTTCATACAGTGAGTAACCATATACCTGTGAATAAGACATAACACAGTTCATACAGTGAGTAACCATATACCTGTGAATAAGACATAACACAGTTCATACAGTGAGTTACCATATACCTGTGAATAAGACATAACACAGTTCATACAGTGAGTAACCATATACTTGTGAATAAGACATAACACAGTTCATACAGTGAGTAACCATATACCTGTGAATAAGACATAACACAGTTCATACAGTGAGTAACCATATACCTGTGAATAAGACATAACACAGTTCATACAGTGAGTAACCATATACCTGTGAATAAGACATAACACAGTTCATACTGGTGAGTTACCATATACTTGTGAATAAGACATAACACAGTTCATACAGTGAGTAACCATATACCTGTGAATAAGACATAACACAGTTCATACTGGTGAGTAACCATATACCTGTGAATAAGACATAACACAGTTCATACAGTGAGTAACCATATACTTGTGAATAAGACATAACACAGTTCATACAGTGAGTAACCATATACTTGTGAATAAGACATAACACAGTTCATACAGTGAGTAACCATATACCTGTGAATAAGACATAACACAGTTCATACAGTGAGTAACCATATACCTGTGAATAAGACATAACACAGTTCATACAGTGAGTAACCATATACCTGTGAATAAGACATAACACAGTTCATACAGTGAGTAACCATATACCTGTGAATAAGACATAACACAGTTCATAGAGTGAGTAACCATATACCTGTGAATAAGACATAACACAGTTCATACTGGTGAGTTACCATATACCTGTGAATAAGACATAACACAGTTCATACAGTGAGTTACCATATACCTGTGAATAAGACATAACACAGTTCATACTGGTGAGTTACCATAAACCTGTGAATAAGACATAACACAGTTCATACAGTGAGTTACCATATACTTGTGAATAAGACATAACACAGTTCATACAGTGAGTAACCATATACCTGTGAATAAGACATAACACAGTTCATACAGTGAGTAACCATATACCTGTGAATAAGACATAACACAGTTCATACAGTGGGTAACCATATACCTGTGAATAAGACATAACACAGTTCATACAGTGAGTAACCATATACTTGTGAATAAGACATAACACAGTTCATACAGTGAGTAACCATATACTTGTAAATAAGACATAACACAGTTCATACAGTGGGTAACCATATACCTGTGAATAAGACATAACACAGTTCATACAGTGAGTTACCATATACCTGTGAATAAGACATAACACAGTTCATACAGTGAGTAACCATATACCTGTGAATAAGACATAACACAGTTCATACAGTGAGTTACCATATACCTGTGAATAAGACATAACACAGTTCATACAGTGAGTAACCATATACCTGTGAATAAGACATAACACAGTTCATACAGTGAGTTACCATATACCTGTGAATAAGACATAACACAGTTCATACAGTGGGTAACCATATACCTGTGAATAAGACATAACACAGTTCATACAGTGGGTAACCATATACCTGTGAATAAGACATAACACAGTTCATACAGTGAGTAACCATATACCTGTGAATAAGACATAACACAGTTCATACAGTGAGTAACCATATACCTGTGAATAAGACATACCACAGTTCATACTGTGAGTTACCATATACCTGTGAATAAGACATAACACAGTTCATACTGTGAGTTACCATATACCTGTGAATAAGACATAACACAGTTCATACTGTGAGTTACCATATACCTGTGAATAAGACATAACACAGTTCATACAGTGAGTAACCATATACTTGTGAATAAGACATAACACAGTTCATACAGTGAGTAACCATATACCTGTGAATAAGACATACCACAGTTCATACTGTGAGTTACCATATACCTGTGAATAAGACATAACACAGTTCATACAGTGAGTAACCATATACCTGTGAATAAGACATAACACAGTTCATACAGTGAGTAACCATATACCTGTGAATAAGACGTAACACAGTTCATACAGTGAGTAACCATATACCTGTGAATAAGACATAACACAGTTCATACAGTGGAGGAACCATATACCTGTGAATAAGACATAACACAGTTCATACAGTGAGTTACCATATACCTGTGAATAAGACATAACACAGTTCATACTGTGAGTTACCATATACCTGTGAATAAGACATAACACAGTTCATACTGTGAGTAACCATATACCTGTGAATAAGACATAACACAGTTCATACTGTGAGTTACCATATACCTGTGAATAAGACATACCACAGTTCATACTGTGAGTAACCATATACCTGTGAATAAGACATACCACAGTTCATACTGTGAGTAACCATATACCTGTGAATAAGACATAACACAGTTCATACTGTGAGTTACCATATACCTGTGAATAAGACATAACACATTTCATACAGTGAGTAACCATATACCTGTGAATAAGACATATAACAGTTCATACTGTGAGTTACCATATACCTGTGAATAAGACATAACACAGTTCATACAGTTCATACAGTGGAGGAACCAGGTGCATGCAGAAGCTAAGGCTAGATCTATACAGATGAGAAGATATATATGATAATCTTTTGAAAGTGTTTTACCGTTATAAAACCTGAATAGTCAGAGGACTGATTATACAGTGGAGAAACTGTTTTCATGTAGTATCCTTTGGCAAATCATTTAGTCGTGCAGTTTACTTAAAGTATCATATGGTAGGCCATACTAAAGAGAAGTCATACACATGTGAAACGTTTGAAAATTACTTAAACTGTGTATTACATCTGAAAAAAATAGTGATACAGGAGATAAGGCATTTGCATGTTTAACTTGTGGTAAATACTTTGAATAAAAACACCAACTGGAATCGCATATTCTAATACATACTAGTAAGAGGACATATGCCTGTGAATCCTGTGGGACAAACTTTAATTGTGCACCAAACTTAACTAGACACACAGGCCTTCACACAGGAGAGAAACCAATTGTGTTTAGTTTTTAAGACAAGTACTTTGGTCATACAAACTACTTAAAGAAACATGCGTGTTCAGTCTGGGGGTAAACCACATAATTGTACAATATGTGGAAAATGCTTTCAATCCAGCTCAGATTTGAGGAAGCATGCCAGAGTTCATACAGGAGAGAAACCATATGTATGTAGTACATGTGACAAATCCTTTACCCAAAGTAATAGCTTAAAGCAGCATAAGCTAGTTCATACAGGTGAGAAACCCTATACCTGTGACATCTGTGGGCGCAGCTTTACACAATTATCAGGATTAAAATTTCATCAAAATATTCATAATGGTGAAACCCAATTTGCATGTGGCATTTGTGACAAGCCTTTTTCTCACCCACAATACCTAAAGAGACACATGCTTGTTCATACTAGAGAGAAACAATTTGCCTGCAGTTATTGTGACAAAACCTTTAGCCAAGGCAATAGCTTAAAGAAGCACTTACTAGTTCATACAGGTGACAAACCCTATACCTGTGAAATATGTGGCCACAGTTTTACACAATTATCAGGCTTAAAATATCATCAACATATTCATAATGGTGAAACTCAATTTGCATGTGGCATTTGTGACAAGCACTTTTCTCGCGCACAAAACCTAAAGAGGCACATGCGTGTTCATACTGTAGAGAAACAATTTGCGTGCAGTTATTGTGAAAAACGTTTTCTAACTCGCACAGGCTTGAAGAGACACATTCTAGTGCATACAGGAGAGAAACGTTTTGCTTGTAGTCTTTGTGAAACACGTTTTTCAGAGGCCGGTGGCTTGAGAAGACATATGTTAGTTCATACAGGAGAAAGCCCATTTATATGCAATACTTGTGGAAAATCGTTTAATCGTCGCAGCAGCTAGAAGCCACATATGTGAATTCATACTGGTGAGACGCCATATACATGTACAACTTGTGGAAAGAGCTTTAATCAGCTAGCAGGTTTAAGTAGCCATAGGGAAGTTCATACTGGAGACAAACCATTCAAATGCAATTATTGTGTAAAGTCATTTAGTCACGGCAGCAATCTGAGGAGACATCTGCTTATTCATACTGATGAAATACCATGATTGAGCCAAGACATGTGGTTACCAACAATGTGGCATTTTGATAAGTGTAGACTCAGATCAGCTTGTGCAGCCTCATTTAAGCTTAGAAACTCCAAATGACATTCGGTCAGTAGCTTAACAGTCATAGAGTATTCAAGCACATGCTCTAATCAGACTGCCCGTATGCGCAGGCTGGTCTGAGCCTTTGCTGGTCGCACATACCACATTGTTGGAAATCTCATGACGCGGCTCATATAAACCTATGGATTTGAGTTCAGTTGAGTAATTTTCAGACATTTAAAGACAAAAATCAGCCTTCCTATACTCAACTTATGTAATTACTTTAAAAAAAAATATCCAAATGGCCCTTTTAAATATTATCATTATCTTTAGGTTTAAATTATAATTTATTTTCAGTTTACGTATTTCATGTTTTTATCTTGAATACAAGTAATAACCATAAAATACATATATCCCGTAAAACATTTGTGAAATGGGTACCCCCATTTTAATCTTATTTTTTTAATTGCGACACCCAGGGGTATTCCGTTGTGCATAGCACTTTTGTGTATGAGCTGATTTTTTTAGAGTTTATTTTTTTGAATCGAGTATACTAATCTACATAAGAACATACCTCAAAAATGTTTGGCCTCAAAGTCGAGGTCATGAAAAAATCATCTACATATCGACATTGTTAGTGTTTGTCTTTAACAAAACTACTTTCATGCAGTGAGTTCATACCAGAAATTTTGTTGAAGTCTTTTTTCATAACAGTGAGACGAAACACTTATATCACAGATAGTCAGAGCTAAAGAAAACCTCAAGTTGAGCCACGGTGGGTCCAGCTACAGATAAGCATCAGGCACCAACCTACCGATTAAGCTTTACGTCAGAGCCGTCAAAGAGTCTGAGGCCTGACCCACCGCCGTGCAATACTGCAACTGTAGTCCTGGCACTCACCAACCTACTGATTAAAGCTTTACGTCAGAGCCGTCAAAGAGTCTGAGGCCTGACTCACCGCCGTGCAATACTGCTTCGTAGTCCTGGCACTCACCAACCTACCGATTAAGCTTTACGTCAGAGCCGTCAAAGAGTCTGAGGCCTGACCCACCGCCGTGCAATACTGCAACTGTAGTCCTGGCACTCACCAACCTACTGATTAAAGCTTTACGTCAGAGCCGTCAAAGAGTCTGAGGCCTGACTCACCGCCGTGCAATACTGCTTCGTAGTCCTGGCACTCACCAACCTACCGATTAAGCTTTACGTCAGAGCCGTCAAAGAGTCTGAGGCCTGACCCACCGCCGTGCAATACTGCAACTGTAGTTCTGGCACTCACCAACCTACTGATTAAAGCTTTACGTCAGAGCCGTCAAAGAGTCTGAGGCCTGACCCATCGTCGTGCAACACTGCAACTGTAGTTCTGGCACTCTTTCTTTCAGTGCTTACTGTGTTTTCAATTGTATCACAACAGTCGTGTTTTTTATTTCTTTGATTTCCACAAGGTCAGTATTTCATGCATGGTTGTTTATTGTATATGCTAAAGTTAAAACTAGTCAAGGAAAGTTGATTTCCACCAGGTCAAGTATCAATGCAGGTTATTTATTTGTTATGCCAAACTTCAAACTGTACTAGTCAAGGAAATATGATTTCCACCAGGTCACGTATCTATGCAGGTTGTTTAATGCATGGGTGAATGTTTTCAGGTTTATTCATGAATTCAGGATTTTGAGGCTAACTTTCCACAGAAAGTCAGCCTCAAAATACTGAATTAGGCAGATTATATTAGCTTTTCTGATTTCTTAATTGTTTATCTAAAGACAATTGACCATTTAAACATAAAATTTGTAATCAAATTTCTTCAGTTCAGGATTTTTGAAATTTTTAATTTATACCCATGTTATTGTATGTGCTCAAGTTAAAATTGTACTAGCCAATGAAAGTTTTTTTGAAATCATTGATACATGCTGCAAAGCTCATATAGTGTTGTGATTCTCTTTTTCATGTTTAAGGTTGTTTATTGCATGTTTGAAAGTTTTCAGGATTATTCCTGAATTCAGAATTTTGAGGCTAACTTTCCACTGCACGTCAGCCTCATAATACTGAATTAGGCAGATTATAATAGCTTTATGATTTCTTAATTGTTTATATAAAGACAATTGACCATTTAAACAAAAAAAATTTATTTTTAAATTTCTTCAGTTCAGGATTTATGAAATTTTGAACTTTCACCCATGTTATTGTAAGTGCTATAGTTAAAACTGTATTAGTCAAGGAAAACATTGATAGGTACATGCTGCAAAGGACATATAGTGTTGTGATTCTCTTTTTCTTGTTTAAAAAGGTAATTTTGACAAGTTGCGTCTTTTTTTAAATGGCTTAAAATGGAGTTTTTGAAAGCCCAAACATTTTGAAGTGTTTAAATGACATGACGCGTGTCTCTTTTTCAAGAAAAAAGAAACCTGTCTTCAATTCATCTAATAAATTGCAAATTTATTTTGTTTCGATAGGCAGAGATATTCATTAAAGGGGACAGCAAACCTAATAATATGTAGTTTAGTTTTCAGAATTTTTTCTACTGCTTAAATTTTAGTTATCACTACTATCACATCATCTGTGTTTCAGCAGATATGCAGCTTTATACATACTTACTTATTCACTTTATCATACTCACTCACTATTTTTTATACATAAGGAAAAGGTGTCATTAAAGATTAATGCAAATAATTCATTGGTTTGTCTTTTATTTTGATTATGCATATTTAATTAGGCTGAGTGACGTCACTAAGCCTACAATATGGTCGTTTCCATTACAGTCCATTTGCAAATATTCAAACGTCCACAACTTCCACATTTTCAACCGATTTAGATGAAACTGGTATCAAAATTCATGTTTTATTAAGATCTTTCATATAAAACATAGTAATCTAAGTGTGGCTAACATCATTTACATTCACAATCTCTCTGTGTGTTGTGCAAACTGTTTTTAACCATGCCTGTCTAGCTTATGCGATTGGCTAACAGAAAAATTAAAGTTTGTTTCCCTAGCTTAAATTTTTTTTCTGAAATAAGCAATTAAACAACCCTACCCCTACCCAGTTTTAAGGTGAAATGTTTGGTATTAAAACTAAAGTAAAAATAGTTAAAAAATATTTGCAGTTGATGAATGTGTTTCATTGTTTAAGATTTATTTGCTTATATAAAAAGACTCATAAATCTGCAAGTTTGTTGCAAATTTTTTAATATTAGAGGCTATACCATATGTTACCTGATGTAATAAATGGGCAAGCTCATTGTCTTTACGTAAGGTATGCCTTATTATGTTTTAATCTCCTCGAGGGAATTTTGCAGACATATTCCTTCTTATAGTACAACTCAAGCTGCATCGAATAAGGGATGTTTGCACTCTCTATGTTAAGGCGTTATTCTGAAACAGCGTGTTACATGCGTTACTATATCAAATAAAGGAAATGTAGTTTGAAAGTTTGAGCTAAAATTGTGAAAAAACTCGCAGCTGTTGGATATCTTACATTGTTTAGGGATTTTAAACTGGCTCCTATGATAAAGACTTATAGATCTGCTAGTTGTCATCAAGTTTAAAAGATCAGAGAGCGTTACATATGTTAGCGTGATAAGTAAAATCATCAAACAGTATTTTGACATCAAGCTGGGTAAGGGCCTGCTCCATCGTAGTCTCCTTTGGAATTCTGCAGACAAATTACATCTTATGTAACCACTCAAGGTGCATTTAATAAGAAATATTTGCACTCTGTAAGTCAGGGCGTTAGCCTGTAACAGCTTGTTACATATGTTACTATATCAATTTGAGAATAAGAAATTTGAATGTTTGAGCTACCAAAAGAAGACATTAAAATTATCTAATAAATTGACATTCTTATAGTCTTTATACTGGATGTCTTTACTACATATGGAAGCTGTTTAACATGAATACGGCTAACTGTGGTGTTATGTGCGTTACATGAACCTAATTATAATTTAAAAGCTATAATTGTGGCTATCGTCATGTAGTTAAACAACTACTATGACTTGGTTTCAAACTGTTTTATTATATTTTACAAACATATACTCAATTGATGAATAGGAAAAGCCAAGTTTGTTTTTCTATCTTAAATATATTGTCTTATAGGAGCTAATACACAGCCCTAATCCCAGTTTTACAGAGAAGCAAATTTTGCTATTACCGTTTAAATACACATGAAAGCGATTACAGCGTGTGGATATTTTTCATTTTCTTAGTCTGTCTTGCTCATATATATATACAAGATGTTATTAAGTTAAAGATCAGGACACTTAATGTGTACTTATAAGTCTTTGGTGCTAAAACAAAAGAAATTATATTCATTTCTGATTATCAAGCCCATGGACTGGTGTTACAGTTGTTTTGGACACATTTTCTAATACTGTGCATAAATGCTAAATATAGAGCCACAAATAGAAAAGATAGTTTTACATTTTTACAAGAAAATACAATAAATGAAATGGTCCAAACTATTTCTCATCGATTTAACACTCATGTTAAACGTTTGTCGTTGTCTGCTTCTGTGATAATCATTATTATCACATGCCTCCTTGCAACTAGTAGAATCATCACACACTATTTCAATCATTTACTGTTATTCGATTTTACCACCAGTCAACTCAAAATTGATGAGCCATTATCAACTTTCCAAATTTGCCATTTATGGCTTGGAACATTCGGAAACTGATATGAATTCCTAATAGTTGGCTCTTTGAGTATGTGTTTCAAGTGATACTCTGCAAGTAAATGAACTACTAAAGCTTTACAAGGAGGAAAACTATGCCATTAAGAGCAATGAATACATGGACTGATGTACCTTGATATTTCTGTGATAAAGAATCATATCTTAGCTGGTTAACTTTTATAAATGTAGTCTTTCCATACATGCAACCCACATATTTTCATCTAATAATGTCTCTGCACTTATTATATTTCCCCAAGCATTCAAAAACTTATTTGAAGTCTTAGTACTTCTGAAGTGCTAAGACCGAGGTAACTCTTTCCCTTCAGATAAACGAACTAGAGGTATCACAGCAGGTAAAGCAATGAAATGCAGGATGAACAGAGCGCAAATTAGACCCCTTCAATTCAATGATTCACTAAGTTTCTAAGATAAGAGCGCTTATTAAAGGATGTAACATATATAACTTTTCATAATAAATGAGCAAGGGCATTGTTGTGACATCCTTTTTGATTACACAGTCAGAGGCAAGTGTTTTCAATTTCAGTGTTTTCAATGGATCATGAAATGAGGCACCTTATCAACTCGTTTACTCTGTATAAATTTTCCATAGAGCATAATATAGAACTACTGGTTATCCCATTCTACCTATAGCCCACTTTCCTTCTTTTGAATGCAACAGCCAATGATATGGCTGCAAAAACTGAGAAATCATAGGTTTTACATTATTTTAAGACATGCTTCAATGTACTGACATCAAAAAACAACCAACTGCAAACATAACTGCAAACATAATTGATGGCAATGTCCAACTTCATATTCTTTCTCATATACCAGATGACTTTCAAGGTGTAACAGAAATAGTTTCAGACGGTCTGCCAAAACCATCAAGAGTCAACATTGTAACTAAAGAAAACTTATAAAGTTCTTTGGGCGCAGCAAATTACTATTGATCTAAGACCTGAGGACTTAAGCACCAAAAGACTGGATAGGTTCCATGGCAAATGATGCAAAAAAGCAGCCTATCAAATTTCTGTTTGACCAATGTCAGAAATCTTAAAGCATTCTTAAAGGTACACCGTAGAGACATAGATTTTGCAAAATCAGAGAAAAGTTATCATTTGACTAGCACGGATGCAAAGGCAGCTGCAGTTAGATTGCTCTTGCCACTTCACAGGAAGAGATATATACCAGAGTCATACTCCATTGTATGCATATATGTGAAATGGCATTAAACCCATATTTAATCAGGTGTTTGATCCCATGACACTGACATGCTGTTTCTGCTTTTGAAGAATGCTAAGGATTCAAGTTTGGCTGAGACAAGTTGTTTGATGCTGGCACTGGCCACACATACAAAGAAAATTAAGTCTTTTAATGGCTAAAGAGGAGGATCACAGGAAATGCTTATAAGTGATGTTTGTCACAATTGCCAATTTTAAAAAGTAATCTTAAGTAATGTAACACATATAACACCATAGGAAGTATATTTGTTAAAAAATCTTTCTTATGTATCAAAGGTATTCAGCATGCAAACTACGTGAAAAATTCCAATAAATAGATAGTTTTATGTCTTCTTTCTGTTTCTCAGACTTTCAATTCATTTATTCTTAAATTGATATGGTAACATACGTATCATACCATTACAGGCTAACCCCCTAGTTAATAGAGAGCAAACATCTCTTATTTGATGAAACTTGAATTGTTCTGTAAGGTAGGATATGTCTGTACAATTCCCAAAGAGGTGGAGAGGAACAGGGTTGTACTCAGTTTGCAGTCCTTATACAATGCCATTATTCTACTGGTTGTGATGAAATGGGTGATTATTTTGCAATAGAAGCAGACACAATGATAGACATTGTGAGGGTGACTTGAATAAAGATTGTTTTTGAATAATTTTATTTAATAGGAATAATTATTAAATTGTGTCCTTTAAATGAGAACTATTATTTTCTATCTATATGTCTATATATTTTGATATTGTAGGCATTAGGAAATATGTGATTAAAAAGGTTATATATAACATAGGTAACACAATTCCATGGGATTGTTATCAGCAATGACTGAAATAACTAAGACTAAGGCACCAGAGGCTAGAGATTAATAGGAAAACATGTGAAAAACAGTATTTGTCTGAAATATCATCTCTTACTTCCAAGAAAATTTCCTAGCTCATTCATTATGCAATGTAACATACGTTACAAGCTTTAATAAGTGTTCTGATCCTGATGTCAAACTTGCAAATGTATGATTCTTTATTGCATTAGCAAGACAGTGCCAAAAATGTAAGATATCCACAAGCGTCAAATATTTTCATATATTTTTCTTCAATAATAGATACCAAAATTGGATACTTAAAATTGGGGGTAAGGGTTGTTTAATAGCTCATATAAAACAATGTATTTGAGATAGAAAAGCAAACTTTGTTTTTTCTATTAGTCAAATGAGTATTTTAGTCAACTAAGATTAAAAACACTTGTAAAAATGTACAAATCGTCTGTAAAATGAATGATGTTAATCACGATTTCAACTTTCAAAGGGAAATTTAATCTATGTAACGCATAAAACACCATTGAAGGCTGTAATTTTGTTTAAAATGCTGCTTCTATGTAGCTTAGGCATCCATCTTGCAAACTACATAAGAAACTTGAATAATTAGATGGTTTGATGTCTTCTTTCTGTAGCTCAAACTTTCATTTTGATTTTTTCCTTAGTTTGTTACAGTAACATATGTAACAGGCTGTCAGAGACTAACGCTCCGGAGCACAGAGTGCAAACATCTCTTAAAAGATGCGGCTTGAAATTTTCTTCAAGATAGGAAATGTCTGCAAAATTCCCTAGGGGGGGAGCAGGACCTTTTTAGCTCGAAGACTATTGGTTGGTAAAATATCAAATAATTTTTTTGGGTGCTTGAATTTCCTGATATTTTTTGGGATGAACGGTAGATGCTGGGCCCTAGCCTACGTATGGAGAAAAAAATGAGAGTACCCTCTGGGGACCTTAGCTGCTGTCCATTCTTAGCCGATGATTTTGTTGTTGTCGAATTATTGTTTGTTGCGTTCCCATTGTGTGTAGGTATATGTTGGGTCCTTGGTTTGTATAATTTGGGCCTCGACGCAAGAAAACCTGTCATTGGGGTTCGCGAACAACAAAGACGCAGACCAGCCTGCGCATCCGCGCAGTCTGATCAACGCCTTTGTTATTCACTTATTGGAAAGTATCATATCTAGACTTGCTACAGGTGAAATTTTAATTTTCTAGCTAGTCCCTGTAGCTGAGGAGACTGGTTTGAGTCTCACTTTGTCGGAAATCCCGAAGACAGCTTTTGTCGTGTCGAGGCCCATTTCATATATAGTGTCCTTTCTAGTTTTGCAACCATCTTGAGAAGAGAGAGGCCTGGTTGCTCTTCTTGAATTGTGTTTCTTCTGATGTGTGGCTGTATCTGTTCTGTGTCTTTTCCTCGCGGTGCTATGGGTTGGTCTGTGGTCTGTGGTTTAGGCGTTTCCTCGTCATACTCACTTGTTTTGTTGCTACGCTATCTTGCACGCGCGACCTTGACATCAGACTACTTAGATACTAACTCTGACGAGCCTAGCTTTGCGGGGTTTTCTTCGTTACCCTTTTTCAGAAAAAAAAATCCAATAAAAACTGCTGCTTAGTGCTACTCACCAGGCTTAGCACCCTTTCAAACCCATGCACGGATCCAGAAAGTTTTTTTTTCGAGGAGTCCCAAGTCTAACGTTTTTTGTGTTTTTTCAGACACATCTGACAACGTTTTTTTTTGTTTGTTTTTTCTACGGTTGATGACGGGAAAGAGGATCCAAATACCACCAAAAACCATCATCAGCCCGCCAGCCATAAGCCATGGAAATGGCGATTCGCTGGCGGGCTGATTATGGTCCAAAATTGAATGCTGGCTTGGTTGCCTTGTGATTTTTCGAGGGATCCGGACCAGAACTGCTAAGGAATATTTTTGTGATTTTCAGGTGTGTGTATGTGTGTGTGTGTTTGTGGGGGGGGGGGGGGTGTGGGGTCCGGACCCCCTGCCCCCCTCTCTTGATCCGCATATGCAAGCTCTTAGAGTTTCTGTATGCCATATATCGGTTGGCTGTGCATGCAATACCAGTTGGTGACTATATTCAGGGATAACTCTCGCTTAGAACATAATGAGAGAAAATATCTTATTTGGTCATAAACTGACGAGAAATTACGAAATTTTATCAAACTCATTAACTAAATCATATTCTGCACTTGAGATTTTCTTCCATTAAGGCATGCTATAATTGACCTCGGGCCCATTTTGTTAAATGGTGAACTCTTCGAAAATGCGTTTGCCAAAATTGAAAACAATCAGGCTACGGGTCCTTGATTGAAAACACACGTGCGTCTCATTATTCACAATATGTACTGTCCTGCCAGCCGAGAGTGACAGTGACGTCTAGTTTTGTTTACAAAGTTATCAGGGACTTATAATCGATAGATCACTTGTGTATTAATCCTATTCGGATAGGATTAATACACTAGTGATCTATCGATTCGCGTTTGCTAAAGTGGAGTGTACACCTTAGTGTTTTACTTAGCAATTGTAAACAAAGTATTACGTCACTACATGTATCACTCTTGGTTGGCACGACAGCACAATGTAATTTAATGCAAGCGATTACAGATATTCACATTCATTATTATTCTTGAGTAAGAGTTTAATGACAAACATATAAGAGAAACAATAATTAATGGATCTCGACGCGAAAAAATCTGACTTTGTTGCATCCTAACACCAAAGGCACAGAACAGGCTGCGCTTATACGAATTCTGATCAGTACATTTGTTATTGCTATCTAGAAAGCACAGCAGTCGAACTTGTTAGATGTGGAATTTCACTAATGTAGCTATTCTTTGTAGCTGAGCATGTCGGTTTGAGTTATACTGGGTCATAAATTACGAATACATGTTTTCTCACGCCGAGGCAATAATAATGGTTAACAGATGTTAACTGTACTTGAAATTAGCCATGACCAAGTTATTAAGTTAGTTGATGATCTTTACATTCATATTCTGCTAAAGATATCTGGAAAGACCCCTGCCGGTACAGTCTGTCTTACAGGAAGGGGTAGAAATGCCTATATTTTGGTGGTGGCTGCTTGATGCGGATGCACTAGAAATACAGTGGTATCAAGGGCCTACTTCGACCAGATCCTGAGTTTATGTGCACTCGATGCTCAGGCATTGAAATGCTAATTGGATTGATAGAAGGCATTGCTGAAGGTGTTGTCATGACAGGCTATTCAGGGAGAGAGAGAGAGAGAGAGAGAGAGAGAGAGGGAGAGAAGACGCTACCGACTAAGTTTTGATCATGATAGGAAATATATCAGAGTTTAATTAACAATTTTAGCGACACTAATATGATCTTCTCCGATAATTGGTCAACTTGTTCCAGTCCGCATAACTATACTGAGACGGAGTTATAATTGGTCACCTTAAATTTTTCTGCTAGTTCAGAAAGTAAAACATAAGTATACAAAATTCATGCTTTTACAAATGAAGCAATAATTTGCCAAGACTCTGCAAGTAGTCAACTTTTCTACATTTTTTTTTTCATTTCTATTTTATGCTTTGTTAATATTGATGATATAAAAATTATATAAATCTTATATCATACCACTTGGTAAAAAGTACTATTTCTAGGCATTAAGTTGATAGAAAGTTTGGTACTCTATGTCGACCATCAACTGTGTTATGGGTAGTTTTATCAGTATACCCCATTGATTTTATTGCAATTTTTCGTCAATTTATATTGTTTTCATTATTATTCATGAATATTCAAATGACTTTGTTTTCATATCTGCCCATAAGGTAAGATAAATATGTCATAGTACTACTTTGATATCAAGTTTGGCCCTCTAAGGCAACTATCAACAGATATGAGTAATATTGTAAGTAAGTAAGGGTGCAAAGATCAGGAATCGATATAATTAAGTACCATACCTGACCCAGGATACCAATGTGAAAGTGACAAACTTACAGTAAGACACACAAACGAGAACCAAGAGGTCAGCCCTTTCCCAGCAGGTGAACACAAGGCACATATAAACAGACGCGCACAAAGGCGTAACAAACACAAGACAGAAAAAACACATAAAATATCCACAAAAGAAGTACCGCCTTAAAAGATCTACAAAAGAAGTAAGTTTGCCACCTTATTTTTCCACAATATTTTATTCCCTTCTTATCTTTTCATTGAAATCTATGAATATTAGAGTTATATAATTTAAATGTCCTACTCATTAGTAAAAGTGATATATCTTTGAATTAACTTGATACCAAGTTTAGTGTTCTGGGATGAGTTGCTACTGAGATTTTATTTTTTTTTTGTAAAAACATCCCCATTATTTAAAATAGCATACATTGCATTAGTTAGATGGCCTCCATGCGTTCTGAATATTTCTTGTACTTCAACAACAGCAGAATCTAGTGCGAAGATTTGGTACCAGTAAGATGCATTTAAGCCCCCTACAGTGGCTTAGGCTGCTGTCCGATATAGGGCCTAGGTTCTGTTGTTGTTGACTTTTTGTTTATTGTTACACCCATTGTGGGAGTCTGTAATTGTTCTATGTTTTGTTGTACGTTACTTTATGTCCATTCTAGTATTGCAATCATCTTGATGGGGAAGAGACAGCTGGTTGCATTGCTTAATTTGTCTTCCTGGTGTCTCGTGGTGGTTGGATGGCTCTTCCTCGCGGTGCCATGGGTTATCTGCGATTTATGATTGTGGTATTTCCTGATCATACTCATTTACTGTTTTAAATGGGTTGCCATGGATACCATGCGCTTTCACATAACCATAATGGATTTATTATTGGGGAACATAATTCTTTTGCCTTTAAGGGGCTTCAATTAACCATTTGACGTCAATAAGAATAGCTCCTAGGGGTTCAAATGTAGGTCTAGTTACCCATTGGGGTACTCGTTTATCCATTAATATTCCTGAATATGCAAATTGGATAATTTTCATATATGGTCCATAGATGAAAGGATGTGTCAAATTGCATCACTGGTGATATAGATCATGCAACAATAGTGGTTTGGTGATGGTTTTGGGGTGAAATTAGATTTTTATGGTGTTTCTTTTATTTTTAAGGTTGTCATTAATATTCATGAATAGGCAAATTAGATAATTTGCATTTCCGGGAATGAAATGAAAGGTACATGTCTATCCTTAATTTGGTACCAAGTTATGAGTCTATGACAAGTAGCAGCTGAGACATGATTGATTTTGTAGGTACATCCCCATCCTTGAGAAAAGCATTATGGGTTGCCATGGCAACCATGCATTTTCACGTAGTCCAAAAGCGGTTTATTTATGGGCATTTTTTGGATTCAGGGTGTCCCAGGAAACAATTGGGCACCAAGTCAAAATTGTACTTGGGGTGCAAGGTTGGTAAGATTAGATCCTGGGGTAGTAGGTTTGCGGTCGAAATCAGTTTATTTATGATGTTTTTAATGTTTTTTTACATTATTTATAAGGCTTTTGTTAATTTCTTGAATATGCAAATAAATTAATTTTGTATTCCACCACTAGATGAAGATACTTGTCAAATTGTATCATAGATGATATAAAAAAAACATACAAGGATGGTGGTTTGATGATCGTTTTGGGATAAAATCAGTTTATTTACAGTGTTTTTTCATGATTTCTCCTTATGTTTAATCGGTGGGTTGGTGCCTGATGCTTATCTGTAGCTGGACCCACCGTGGCTCAACTTGAGGTTTTCCTTATCTCTGGCTATCTGTGAGTCATGACCCTTTTCTTTGTTTCATCATGGTGTGTTGATCAGAGTGTTTCTCCATGATGATACATTGCATTAGTTAGATGGCCTCCATGCGAGCTGAACATTTCTTGTACTTCAACAACAGCAGAATTTAGGGCGAAGATTTGGTACCAGTATAATGCATTTAAGCCCCCCCCCCCCCCCCCCCCGGTGGCTTAGGCTGCTGTCCGTTCTAAGGTGGTGGTTCTGTTGTTGTTGACTTTTTGTTTATTGTTACTCCCATTGTGGGAGTCTGTAATTGTTCTATGTTTTGTTGTACGTTGCTTTGGGTCCGTTCTAGCATTGCAATCATCTTGATGGGGAAGAGAGAGCTGGTTGCTTTGCTTAATTTGTCTTGGTGTCTCGTGATGGTTGAGCGGCTCTTCCTTGCCGTGCCACAGGGTTGTCTGCTGTTTGTGATTGTGGTATTTCCTTATCATACCTACTAACTATTTTTCATTAATATTAATGAATATGCAAATTAGTAAAAGGTCCGTGACTTTTTATATGACACCACTTTTAGTTGGCTATGGTTAGCTACAACCGAGATATAATTGATTTTGTAGGTACATCCCCATTCTTAAGATTCGTATTACTGGTTGCCATGGCAACCATGCATTTTCACAAAGTCCAAACATGTGTATCTTTTAAGAACATTTTTTCGTATTTTGGGGATACCAAGGAGCAATTTTGCACGAGTAAGAAATTGTCCTTAGGGTGACAGAAATGCCAAATTAAATGGTATAAGAAGTATAGGGTATCTTGTATTTTGTAAAAACAACTTATTTTTGGTAGCCCTCAATTTGGACCCAAAAGTGCCTTAAACTTAAAAATAAAAAATTGCACCAGCCTAATCCTTTCAAGGTAATGTGTGAACTAGACTTTTATTAAAAAGAGGTCCCCCTGCGGTCGTTTCTAGCTGGATCTTTTCATTTCGCCAATTGCCTATTAACATATAAAAGAATAATCTCAAAACAAAAGAAACCAACACTTAAATTCCTTTATATATTCATTATAAGAGAAGAGAGTGGAAACGAATTTTGAAATGCGCTGATCGCAGATATAGAGAATACTAGGTGAGTGTCTGTTGATATCAGGTTTACCAGACAAGGCTTTGATAATGCCTGTTGACATTGAAAGGCTTGCCGGGCGATTCAACAGGCGTTCTCAAAGCCAAGCCTGGTAAGCTTAATATCAAAAGACGCGAACCTGCTATTCTATTTTTCAGTTTAAAGGCTGTTCACTGTTTACTGTTCAAATTAGCGATTATGACATAATTATTGATTTTCGTGTTGATTCAATGTCATTGACAACTTCATTTAAAAAGTGCAACGTCATGATGACCTAATAAATGCACATGACATGAGGTAGACAACGTTTATCAGGTCGACGTGTAATGAGCGGTAACTGATACCAAATATTATAAGGGCCAGTGCATAATATTTCGCTACATATCGTATATTCAAGCTATGGAAACTGTGTACAATAAACGGGAGAATCAACAGAGGAACTTAACTGTAGAATCGTGTAACGACGGTCAAGGTGTCAGAGTATCAACGGGTGCAAAAAAGATACTAGTATGCTATTTTTTAACTTTTTTTAAAGCAAAGGCTATAGTTAATACTGCAGAAAATTAAAAAAATGAACATTCGCAGGAGCTGTAGGAGTCTTTGCTAGAATTGTTGTAACCAAAATTTTGTTGAAATGTCTTTTTGTAAAGGATACAATGCGTCCCATTTTCCTGGTTAAAAAGTTAGGGATCATTTGACCCTGGTTTGTATGATTTTTTCCATGCCTGCATCGAGATACGACTGTAAACAACATACCCTTGAATATGGCAAGATAGCTAAGTAAGCCCCAATGCCCGTGGATTCACATAATTCGATCCGTCGTCTCACTCAACTAACCCGACGTCTCGCATTAATACATACACATGACATTAAATCCATTTTCCATGCATGCCAAGTCTATTTTATTTTTTTGGGATAGATCAAATATGCTAAATTCAATTTGCAAATATCTAATTAGGTTCTTTGACATATCTCTTATCTGGAAAATCAAATTTGAATGCTATGAAATGAGCCAGTGCATGAGATTTCCAACAATGTGGTATGTGCGACCAGCAAAGCCTCAGATCAGCCTGCGCATACGCGCAGTCTGATCAGAGCCTTTTGCTAGTCGTTTGAGTATTCTATGATTGTTAAGCTACTGACTGAACACCATTTGGAGTGTCTAAACTTAAAAGGAGGCGGCACAGGCTCATCTGAATCTACACATGTCAAAATGCTATATTGTTGGAAATCTCATGCACTGGCTCAAATGTGTTTTTGCGACCTTTTACCAGAGGGTTTGTAAAATGGGTCACACAATGACAGTATTCCTGAAACATCTGTTTACAGCATTTTTGCATTGTTTGTTTGTTTTGTTGCTTTACGTCCCAGTCAACAGCTATGGTCATTATGGGACGTTCAGTTCACCTAACCACACTTTTTCCTGTGCAAGTTTAAACAAGCGGTTAACCAGAACTTCGTGCACATACCTTCACTCGTAACTGACAACAACCCTGTTGAATGATTCATTCAGTGGAAGGGAGGAGAATGACCATAGAAATTATTTCATGATTAATCTCCATGAAAGTATGGGACCATGCCGGGATCGAACCTGCGATTCCTGGATCTGCAGTCAGACATGCATCTGTAGCCAGACACGTTACCGACTTTGCTACGCGGCCTGGTATTTTTGCATTGTTAAAGGCAAAATTGATTTCTCCTGCAATAATTTGAATTCCGATTTACAACGTCAAAAAGGAATACTAGGATCATATAAAAACTGGTAAAGGTAAGATAAAAATTATATTTATATAAAATAAATATTATCCTTGTTTAACCCGTTGATGCGCTGACACCTTACCCGTCGTTACACGTTTCTGTTGACTCTCTGGTTTTAATGTGCACAGTTTCCATTGCTTGATATTTACAAATGCCTCTAAACCGCTCATGCTAACGTATCACTTTTTACAAAAAATGAGGTTTAAATTTTGGTTATTTCAGGGGATCTCGATCAAACTGCGAGGTGGCATCAGCAATGTTTTGCTAAGAGTGGTATGTTGAATGATTCATTGGTAAGCCAATGATATCCCAGGCAGATTTTACATTTTGAACAATCTGCTCAAGAAATGGTTCCATGCTTTTATCCTCTATATCTCTGGTTCCTCGTTTAAATAGTTTCTTCTCATATTCTTTACGATAATGAAACACCAACACAGTCTTTGTATCAACAACATGTTGTTCTAGTAGATTGGTTTCCCTTTTCTCAAGTACGTAATGCAACCATAAAGCCTGTGAGCAGTTTGTTTCAGCTATATATTTAGTTTTCCACTTTGTATCGAAAATGTAGTTCCTTTTCTTTCTAAACAAAGCTGTTTTTACATAATATTGTTAGGCTAAATCCATAATTAGGGAACCATCTGTGTCCAGTTCATCTTTCAATGGCACCAATTGGTTTCTAATGAGATATTCACACGAGGATGGCAGTTTATTCAGTAACTGTGTGAAATTCTTCAGACCACCCATAGGGACAATGAATTCGTCAAGATCTACATTTACTATGAATTTAGTACTCCAATACACTCTGTACAAAAAGTCATTCAGCATGGTAAACTGCCCTACAGAGTGGAGCTCATTATACTTCACTAGATCATAGTAATGGTTCTTGAGTATAACGTGATAAGGAACTTGCCACTGCACAACTGTCAAAAATCCCTCATTTATATAATACTTCAAAATCTTGTTTGTCAAGGGATCAGAGGTGAAATTGTATATCACAAAATGATCTACTCCCATCAATCGATAGTACTCCACCCACTCCACAATATCGAATGCAATGCTCCTGTTGAAATGGATTGGCCTCAAGCATATTGTGAATGTTCTGTTCAATTTTGGACTGACTATAATCTTCAATAGGTTCTGTGATTCTTTCACCGTAGACGTATTCGTCTTTATAGTTACTACAGTGGTATTCCGTGCAGGATTCGGACAGGTATATATGACATTTCTGTACCTGAAATATTAAAAAATAAAATCTATAAATAAACATCTCCTGATTGGCCAAGATGCCTATCCACTCGAGTGCATAGGCATCTTGGCCAATCAGGAGATGTTTATTTATAGATTATATAATAATAAAAAAGAAGAACGGTAAATAGTTTTGGACAGGTGTATATTACGTTTCTGTACCTGAAATATTGGAAACATTTAACGATTTATGAAGTGAATGGATTATATATATACTCAACAAAAAAAGAAACGCACCACTACGATTTTCCCCAAAAAGATCTCATTTTAATACGAAAATGTTAATTGTCATGAAATATTCATTTCTAATCAAATCTGACTAAAACTTGAGTGAGACTTAGATGAGTATCTGTACTTTTCTTGTGTAGCACAAACCACATCAAGGCGAATAGTAAACGAGTTTTGGAAGCGTTAATTCAACGCAACTGTCTAAAGGAAAACCAAGTTTGTTTTACATTTGTAAAGAATGAAAACGATATTTTGTTTTTATATGAGAAACTAATGTGTTTATTGATGATTTTTTGTAATTCCAAAATCCATTTTCATCAGTTAGGGCCGTATAATTGATTAAAATAATGTTGAAATCTTTAAATGTTTTGCAAGGTTTATCTCCAGTGTGGAATCATTATCCAAAGGGTAGTCACAATAAATGGGCTACCTAGCGTTCAATTATCGCGTATGATGAATTTAAAGATAGAATTTGGAAAGAATAAGTGTCTAGGTACAATTTGGTCTACTGAAATGATTCCAATTGCTTGAACTTATCCAGCAAGAGAGCATTATAAAAACGCTTATTTCCTGTGTCTTTACAATTTGACACACATTTTGTTCATGACCAATTTTCTTTAACACAATTTCGACGCATGATTGCAAAAAAAACGTGTGACGCAACAGTAAACGATTTACCTTTGCACTGATAAACTGGCCTATCACTTGTGATCTTCCTGAGAGTTGAACAGTGCTTAGTGGCGTGTTTCTTTTTTGTCGAGTATATTTCATAGGCAACCATTGTACAAAATATGAACCATGCGCAGATCCAGAAAGTTTTGTCAGAGGGGGTCCAACTGTGACAACGTTTTTAGTTGATGAGGGGAGAGGCTCCAAGGATCAAAATACCACAAAAATGGCGTTTCGCTGGCGGGCCAATGATGGCCTAACATTGAATGATGGTTTGGTAGCTTTGTGATTTATCAGGGTATCTGGACCAGTACTGCTAAGAAACCTATATCTTCTCGATTCTTCAGGGGTGGTCCGGACTCCCCTCTGGATCTGCGCGTGTGAACAAACTCCATCAATAATTGTAAAGGGCGTTTGCATTACGAACATAACAGACACATTTTAATTATATATGACCTTAAACTTTGACTCCAGTTTCTTATCAGCAATCAAAACCTTCGTTAATGTCTACACAACTTATGTAACCAATAAGCCAAATTACACACCTTATGTAACCAATAAGCCAAATTACACACCTTATGTAACCAAAACCAATAAGCCAAATATGGACACCCTCTATAAAAATGTAAGAGGAATTTATTTTGATGTTAGTCGGTCTAGATCTGTGTTCGACCCTCACTAGTCGGCCTAGATGGAGTATTTTGTGTTCATGTGTGATCCATCCTCAATAGTGGGCCTAGATGGAACAATATGTGTTAATGTGTGATCAACCCTCAATAGTGGGTCTAGATGGAGCATTATGTGTTCATGTGTGATCAACCCTCAATAGTGGGTAACCGGTTTAAGCCCTCCAGTAAAATATTTTAAGGGTGAGGTTGGCGCCGTTAAAACCGTTTTAAGCTCTCCAGTAAAATATTCTAAGGGTGAGGTTGGCGCCGTTAAACCGGTTTAAGCCCTCGAGTGAAATATTTTAAGGGTGAGGTTGGCGCCGTTAAACCGGTTTAAGCCCTCCAGTGAAATATTTTAAGGGTGAGGTTGGCGCCGTTAAACCGGTTTAAGCCCTTCAGTAAAATATTTTACTGACCGTTCCAAGGCGGTTCTTCTTTTGTGGATCTTTTATGTTTTTGTTCTGTCTTGTGTTTGCTGTGTCTTTGTAAACCTGTCTTATGCGGCCACATAAGAAGACCAAAAATTGGTTTTCCAGACAAATTATCGCTTAGTGAAGGTTTTAAGTATTGCAGAATGCTTTAAGGGTAGCAATCTGCAATACTTTTGACTTTCTATGTGTCTTGATCCACATCTGAATTAAGGGTGAGGTTGGCACCGTTAAACCGGTTTAAGCCCTCCAGTAAAATATTTTACTGACCGTTCCAAGGCGGTTCTTCTTTTGTGGATCTTTTATGTTTTTGTTCTGTCTTGTGTTTGCTATATCTTTGTGTGTGTCTGTTTATATGTGCTTTGTGGTCACCTGCTGGGAAAGGGCTGACCTCATGGCTCTCGTTTGTTGCGTCTACTGTGAGTTTGTCACTTTCCCATTGATATCCTGGGTCAGGTGTGGTACTTGATTGTATCGATTCCTGATCTTTGCACACTTACTTACCTAGATGGAGCAGACCACACCCATACCCAACTTTTCTGAACTTGTTTTGCTCATGCATCATATACGTTCCATCATAAAGAAACCAATTTTAACTGAGATAGAAGCACCAAATATTTTTAGGTCAGATATTTTCTAAATCCGGAAATTTCGCGAGAATTTTATTTTCGCAAATAGCGTTAAAAAGACATATTTGCGACGTTAAAAATTCGCGACTGGGACATGATTTACCTATATCAGTTAACAACAGAGTGATTGCACCTTTACGCGAGGATTCTATTTTCACGAAGCTTAGCATATGCCAAGTTTCGCGAAAATAAACCCTCGCGAAAATTTCCGACTTTACAGTAAACACGCACATGCGTTTTGTCAAACAGTAACTACGCCCTTGACTTTGATGTTCTAAGGACCTCGGACAGTCTTAATGAAGGATTGCCCATAAAAATGACCAGAGAAAAGTTTCAAAGAAAACGATATTTTTTCTATGAAAAAGATAGTAGGTTCAACCCTCGACTTATCCACAAAAGCAGTTTTCTCATTGGGCGAGTACCAATTGAAAAATATGGGTTGAAAACTCTGTTTTTGCTATTCAACATATAGAAAATAGAAAACGTTTTACTGAAGTGCTTCCCCCCCCCCCCCCCCCCCCGTGACCAAACTAATTCTTTTGCATACAGTTGTAGTTTTACATTTCACACATCATATATAAACGGCATGAATGGTCACGGGGGGGAACGTTGTCGAAATGCTCAAAAACACTTTATTATAAAAACTTATTAGAAACTTATTTTGTAAAAGCCTGTAGGTAAATATCAATTTGCAATGGCATGTATCAGGGCTTTAGTTATAAGTGCTTACAAAGTAATTAATTGTCTCATTTCTCAACCAAAACATATGTTTTAAAGAACCGTCTTAATGAGACGGTTCTTTTAAGCACCAAATCATAGGTTAAATCTAATGTGTAAGAAAATATTAACGATATTACGCTTAAAAACTGTGTTTATCTAGATTATGATTTATCGATGTGCAGATATGATACACCTCAGTGCACAAGTCAAAGTGGACGACTTGGAACATTACAGGTAATAATCAAAAGTAATTGCCAGCACACTTCTTTTGATGAAACAATGAAATCTTCTCAACCCGAATTTTATGCAAACGCATCATTTTCTTCTCAAGTTTTATGCCGCAAACATAATATTTACATGTATTTAGGTGAATACTCGACGAAACTTTGACTTTCTGTGAAATAAAATTTGGTTACAAAAATTACCCCCACCTCTTAAACCCTAGAGTCCTGGCATAATTATGCAATATTTTCAAAATATTTTTATTTTGCTAGGTGCACTAAATGTACGTGTTTGATTTAAGCACAAAACTATAGCTGTCAGTTATACATTATCCTAGCCACAGGCTGTCAAAATTTGGGCAGATTGAATAGGAAACTGTCCGAGGTCCTTGTCAAGTTTTACCTTTCTAAATGGAAGGGTAATATTTCCATGGTAACGTTAGTTTCCATAGATACCAGTGGATTCATATCTGTATCCCAAAATAAACAACGCAAGTTTGTCTCTGGTTCTGTTGACAAATTAGTGAACCCAAAAGCTCTGATATAGTTTTCCCTAGGTCCATCAATGTAAGCATTGTAAACAAGAAGGCGTCCATCTTTTGTAATATTCTGAAAAACATCTGTCGCAACTCTCAGATCTTTTTCTAATACCCCATCTCGAACCTTCAGAACGACTGATCCTTCATTCTCCAGGTTACGTATTTGTTTCAGAAGTCGAAGAATTTGTCCACTTGCTCCTATGTCTGTTTCGGTGAAATCAATAAAATTCATTGAAATAACAACTAGAAGGAGAAATATCAAACATGAAGTTCTACTTCTCCCCCGTTTCCTTCGGTTGGGTGAAACTCTCCAACATTTTAATTTGAAACAGTAGAACCTGGGCAAACCTCTCAGCCACATTCTCTGCTTCTGTTTAGAAACGAAAACTGATTATCGTACAAAAGAAAACTGATTATCGTACAAAAGAAAACTGATTAAAAACAATTAAATTTGATGAAAAGACCCAGCGCATCTTCAATGGGAACTTACAGCACATGCTTAATGTCATTTTCTAAATTTGTATGCGCAGTTTTGTGGCGGGGATACCTCTCTGACAGAGTCATGCATCCTAGTATTATACTATTTTACTTTGTGCTTGAAAGCAGTGAAGGCTATTGGTATTTTACATAGTACGCTGGTTCGTCGGTTTCTTCACTGTTTGTCTATGCAATTTATAACATATGTTGCCTTAATTAGTATTTAAGTCAGCACACGGGCGTTTAGTAATTATTGACTATGAAAGCAGCGAAGGCTATTGGTATAGTACATAGTACGCTGGCTTGTCGGCTTCTTCACTGTTCCGTAAAGATCGTCAAATTCCTAACAGTAGAGGTGGAGGAGTAGCATTCTATGTCTCTAATAATATAAAGGCTGTCCCACGTCTGGATTTATCGAGTGATTACATTGAGCTTCTTTGGCTCGAAATTACCACAAATAATAAAACCTTATTAACTGGGGCCTGTTACCGCCCACCAATAACACAATCGAACTGATGTAACATTATTTTTGAATGAGCTCGAACGTTCACTTGAAAATGGCAAGTCAATACAATCAGACGTAATACTTTTAATGGGGGATTTCAACGACAAATGCATTAGATGGAACGATGACCACGCCACCAGTGAGCTAAATCAATACTTTACTCAATTGATCACAGAGCCGACAAGGTATGTTGGAGATACCGCTACACTTCTTGATCTAATTTTTACTGATAGTCCTTTCAGGCGTAAGCTCCCCTCTTGCAAATCATGACCACTGTACAATTCACTGTTCGTTTAATATATCAACATACGAAACCAAGGCATTTAAACGCACAGTTTGGGATTATAAGGCAACAAATATAAACGAAATAAACGAAGCTTTGAATAGTGCTCCTTGGGATACGGCGTATGCTTTATACGATGACATTGATGAAATTCTTAGTTATAATAATTCCTTGATTAAATCAACTTGTCAAGAACATATTTTACATAAAACCGTTACTATTCGGACAAATGATAAGCCATGGATGTCGAATGAGGTGCATTACTTTTTTCGCAGACGAGATAGATTTTTTTAAAAACAATTAAAAGAACACAGTCCGCAACTGACAAGCTAAACTTTAATATTGCGCGTCGTGAGGCAAACACTGCAAAAAGAAATGCAATTAAAAGGTATGAACAGAAATTGGTTAATAAACCGTAAAACTGGTTTAAGCCCTCCAGTAAGATATTTTACTGACCGTTCCAAGGCGGTACTTCTTTTGTGGATCTTTTATGTTTTTGTTCTGTCTTGTGTTTGCTATGTCTTTGTGCGCGTCTGTTTATATATGTTTTGTGGTCACCTGCTGGGAAAGGGCTGACCTCTTGGCTCACGTTTGTGGTGTCTTCTGTGAGTTTGTCACTTTCCCATTTGTATCCTGGGTCAGGTGTGGTACTTGATTGTATCGATTCCTGATCTTTGCACCCTTACTTACTTTGGTCAAGATCACTTAGATGTAAAAACATTCTGGAAATTGTCCAAAAAAATTCTGGGTTGTAAGTCAGATCGGTCCATACCTTCACTATATGAAAATGGTCAGTTAATACCTGATGATTTTTCAAAGGCGACAATCTTTAATAACTATTTTGCATCTATATCGTCCTTGACCAAAAATGTAAAAAAACCTGACCTGCCAAATATAAATGTCTCACAGATACGCGCTTAGATAGGATAACCACAAATGAAAAAGAAGTCGAATCATTACTACGTAGAATTAATACTAATAAATCTTCAGGTCCAGATGGTATTGGCAACTGGATTCTAAAGCATTGTGCTAAGCCCCTAGGCTTCCCATATTCAAAATTATTTAATAAGTCACTTGAAACAGGTATATTTCCTAGTAAATGTAAACAAGCAAATGTATGTCCGGTGTTTAAGAAAGACAAAAAATCAGACAAAACAAACTACCGACCAATCTCGCTGCTAAGTAGTTCCTCAAAGATTTTAGAGAAAATTGTTTAGAAACGTCTTTATGAATACTTAATGAATAATAATTTACTTATCGAACAAAACTCTGGCTTTAAACCAAAAGATTCTACAGTAAATCAGCTCTTAAGATTGTACATCAAATATATCAGGATATCAATAATGGTAAAGATACTTGTCTCGTTTTCCTTGGTGTATCAAATGCTTTTGATAAGGTGTGGCATAAAGGGTTATTATTCAAACTACGTCAACTTGGAATTGTTGGTACACTTTATGACTGGATAGAGCATTATCTCACTGGTAGATCACAAAAGGTTGTGATAAATGGAATATCCTTTTCTCTGAGATATCTTCAAACTGGCGTCCCTCAGGGTTCAATCTTAGGACCGCTACTATTTTAATTTATATTAATGACATCATAAATGACCTGCAATTCAATGTTAACTTGTTTGTCGATGACACATCCATACAAAAAATGTCTGGATAGTCATGATTATTTTAAAGTAATAAACGACGATTTGCTCAAACTCTCCATCTATGGTACCCAATGGTTAATTACTTTTAATGCACTAAAGACCGAATATATTATAGTATTTAAACGAAAAACAAGTACAATGCATCAAGACTTACTTCTACATTATACCAAACTTACCGAAGTAAATAATCATAAACACTTGGGATTAACGATTAGTAACAACATGTCTTGGTCATCTCATATAAATGAAATTCTGTCCAAAGCAGAAAAAAGACCCTCAATGATGCGTAGGTTAAAACATATTTTACCAAGAAGTTGCCGCCTTGATAAGCTATACAAAAGCATGATACTTCCCTTACTCGATTATTGTGATGTTATTTATGATTCTTGTACCATGTATGAAAGTGAACAACTTGACAAACTGCAAAGGAAAGCCAGCTTATTATGTACTGGTGCATTCAGGATCACCTGCAATGAAAAACTATTAAAATAGTTAGGATGGCCAAAATTCACAAATAGAAGAACAAGTCACAGGCTTGTCTTATCTTATAAAATATTAAATGACTTGACCCCTCAATACTTGAAAACATTTATGTAACTTAATACCACATAATACAAATAACTATCAGCTTCGAAGAAACAACTCCTTCCTTGTACCATTAATAGGGAATCCTTTTCCAAATCTTATTTTCCAAAGACAATTTGTGATTGGAATAAGATACCAAACGATGTAAAACAATCACAGTGTCTGAATATCTTTAAAACAAGAATTATGTCCATTATATGAGCCACTAGTTCAAAACAAACTGTATTCTTATGGTCATGGCCTCAGTAAAGTAAATCATTGTAGAATAAGATTAGGCCTTAGCCACCTAAATTCTCATTTACACCGCTACAACCTTGTAGACTCTCCCAGCTGTTCCAATCCAGATTGTGGAGGAACCACAGAATCAGAAGTGCATTATTTTCTAATTTGCCATAAATTCAACAATGAAAGACGATTACTACTTGAAAATATTATTAATAAACTATTTCCAAACGTTAATTATAATACATTTATTACATTGATGCCTAAGTATATATGTAAAGTCCTCCTAGAAGGCCCCATAGACGCATCGTATGATGAAAATACTTCAATTCTAGATAATCTATTTAAATAAATAGACTCAACAAAACGTTTTAATACTTTCCAAGAATTAATGGACACCTCAACCGATAATTAATATTTATTCAAAGAAGTATGAGAAACCTTAACGCCGCAAAACATCCTCCTATCAGGCTTTTTTCATTTTCGAATAATTTGTGCATTAATGTGGTTGCGCCAACATGACTAAAATTATTAAACATGAGAAGGCTTGTTACATTTCATACGATAAACATCAGTTATTTAAAAATGCTGCCTTTATATTTCAGCAATACTCCTTGAAGACTCACTACTATTAGCACTGCTGGCGAACGTTGGCATTAAACATTATCTAATATCCACTGTCTCAATAGGATGACTGCTCTATGTCCTCTCTACCCTTATGTTTCTTGTTTTGTCTACTTGGCTGTGTGTGTGTTTGTCCGTCTGTCTGTCTGTTTTGTCTGTCTGTCTGTTTGTATTTCAGATACGTACGTACGTAACACGTATATATGTACGTGCGTGCGTGGGTACGTGAATGCATACTTACGTACATATGTATGTATGTATGTATGTATGTATGTATGTATGTATGTATGTATGTATGTATGTATGTATGTATGTATGTGCGCGTCATCATATATATTGTCATATTGTTAAATTGTTATTTTATATGTAGGAGACCAACTAGTAGCCCATGGGCTGTTTGGAATCCTTGTAAAATAAATAAAGCATTAAATCAAAATTCTTCACTGTCTATGCAATTTATAACATATGTTGCCTTAATTAGTATTTAAGTCAGCACACGAGCGTTTAGTAAATATTGAATATGTAAGCAGAGAAGGCTAAGACAAGCCTGCGCATCCGTGTGGTCTCACCTGGGTCTTCACTGCACGCATACAAAACTTATGGATGTAGATGAAGGTTCAGTCCAAAAGTTAGACCAGTTGAGGCAACTGGTCTAACTTTGGACAGAACTTTCATATACATCTATATTTTGTGTATGTGTGCAGTGAAGGCCCTGACGAGAATGCGCGCTTATTGTAATTGGTCCCATCCATCAATCTTTTGGCCGTAACGAAAACTCCTATTTCATTTTATGACTGCGTGTGCTCTTTTTTGACACAATGATTGGCCATGGGGTGTAGATTACATTCAATATTTCAGATCACCACTATGGTACCAGGGTCAAGGTCACTTAAAATCTGTTTTATCAATTACCTCTCATATTAACTGCATTGTTGTACCTTGCCTGATAACCGTTGTCTATCTCACGGCATGTGCCTTTATCAGGTCATGATGACGTTGCACTTTTTGAATGACGTCGCTAATGGCGCTGAATCAACACAAAAATCGAAAATCACTTCATTATCGCTAGTTTGAAGAGTGAAACAATGGTTAAACTGATAAAAAGAAGACCAGCTCGCGTCTTTTGATTTAAAGTTTACCAGGCGCGGCTTTGAGAAGGCATGTTGAATCGCTCTGCAAGCCTTGTGATGTCAACAAGCCTTCTTGAAGCCTTGCCTGGTAAACTTGATCAAAAGACACTTACCTAGTATTTACAGTTCGCAATACGAACTCATCTTTCATTTTATGACATGTGTTTTTTTCATATCTGACACAAAGGTTGCCTTTGGTGTGTAGATGGTTTGCACTTGAAGTCAAAGGTCATTGTCATATACTGACGGACTTTAAAAACGCAACACTTGGATAGCAGATTTAATATATGTCTCAAAGAAGAAGGCAAAACGATCATTTTGGTTGTATGTTAAAGAGTGTTTATTTATTTTGTAAGTAACATATAAAAATGTGTCCAATTTAAATGAATTTAACGCATTGAAAATGTAAACTTTTTAGATGGGGTCAATTGTTTCATGTGTCAAAATGCTATCAGTGAAAGATTCCCTATTTCTTTAAATAAAGAAACACGAGAAGTATCAAATTTGTGTCATGGACTTCGTTAGTCATCCAGGAATACCTCCAATATTGTTTGGCAGGACTGAAATACATCCCTTATGCTAATTTGACGTTTATCTGTTTATATCCTTTTGTTCGATGGCTTAAAATCTCCTCTACTTAAGAATTGTTTCAGTGACCTCAATTTATACGAAGCAATAGAGCCACCAGGTTTAGTTGTACAAATAAAACTAAAGTGTAAGCTGATGAAACCAACTCATGATGACATTATTGAAGCAAAGGAAGTTAAAATTCAACTGTCTTTTGGAAGATATAAAGGGAAGTTAGTGTTGCGTAATTAACGTCCGTCAGTATATATACTTATAACCTGTTTATCATATGAGATGATGTGAAGTCAACACAAGTTTGGTAAGTTGACAACAACCTTTTGTATGAAGATTTGAAGATGTTTTCAAAATAAAGTTGATTAGTATGGAGTCGAAAGTAATTTAACAGTATTTGGAATCGTACCCATTGATTACTAGCATGGACAGTCTTTCCATGGATCAATATTGGGGAATCCAGATGTTCATTTTGATTCAAAGCTGTTGCATTAGCATCTGCACGGCTCTTTCACTGTGGAAAAGGAGCATTTCGTTCATGTTTAAAACACCCCAAGTATGTTTTTGGCGAATGCAGTTAATATCTTGGCAAAATTTAATTGCTGTTTTCACAAAAGTGCATAAAGGGCACAACTTTTCAAGTCATGCATTTAGTGTGGATGATTCGCAAGCTGTCAATCCAGTTGTTTACAACATGAAAATAATTCATACATGTTCATCAAAATAAATAAAGGTTAAAACATGTTCATGAAACAAATAAGAATTTATACATGTTCATGAAACAAATTCGACAGTTCTGTCTATGCCAAAAATGTTGATTTAATCATTGATACAGAAATGGCAGATTGTAAAGAGAAGATATCTAGGAACATGTGTTACAACCTGCATAAATGTCGTTGTGACTTATTGTCTCTTCAACTGAAATAGGCAACATATCAGATTGGTCTATGAAGATGCTCACGCTAGAGAACCACTGTACGCGAACAGTGCAGTCATCGCGTGGTAATTGCAGTCGACTAGTGCACAAAATAGTGTACCTAGCTGTTAATAAAGGTAATATTTTGGTCAATGTTTTACTTCTGAAAATATTCGTCGCGAATTATTATCACTTATAAATCAAGCTGTCTATCTGCTTATTTTTTGTGGGTTGAGTGATAGTCGCTACAGCGCCAGAGTTATGCAAAAAATATTATTTTTTTTTTCCTGAAAAGAGGATGAAAGAAATGTTTGCTTATGTTCTGGAATTTATGCTTGCTTTCGATAAAATGAAAAATACCAGTCCTTTAATGTGCACAAAGTTTGAAATCTGAAGACAGAGCATTTTGGAAGTTATTTAAGTTTTTAATACTGTACGCATAGTTATACCATCGGGTGTTTTCTAGCTCAGTAGTCGAGTGTCTAAATAAAATCAATAGGAATCAGTGAACGACCCGACCATTGGGACAGAAAACCCGATATACAGAACTATGCGTACAGTATGAAAAGCTTAAATAACTTTCAAAATGCTCCAGCCTCAGATTTCAAACTATTTTACATTAAAGTACTGGTATCTTACATTTAAGCTAAAGTAAACATACATTTCAGAACATAAGTAAAGCTTTCTTTCGTCCTCTTTTCAGGTAATAATCACATGTTTGGCATAACTCTGGCGCTGTAGCGACTATCACTCAACCCACAAAAATGTGTTAAGCAGATACATAGCTGGATCTATAAGTGACAATAATTCGCGATGAATATTTTCAGAAGTAAAATATTGACCAAAATATTACCCTTTTAAACAGCTAGGTTCACTACCGTAAAATGGAATATTTTCGCGTCGCCAAATTTTCGCGTTTTTGTCTCCAAAACATGGGGATAAATATTCGCGATTTTTAATTTTCGCGGTCTTTTGTACCCGCGAAAATTAGAACTGCAAACTAAATATCCTGCGAAATGTCTGAAGTATGTGTTTAATTGGTCATTTCTAATGGTTGAAACTAGATGCTTTCCGTTTTACATCTGGAAGATAAATCGTAGTTTCTTGTTAGTATGAAGTTGTACCTAGTGCATAAAATAGTGGTACATTTTAAGTGTCGCCTTTATCCTGCAATGACATGACATTTTCTTTTTTTCTCTCCAAAAAATCACTTTTAATGCCATTTATTTGATAATTATGTGAACTCGCTTGAAAGTAAATTATAGATATTTTGCAAAATATTTGAACACAAACTGACAATCGCTGGTCCAAGTCCAAATAAATGATCAGGTTATTTAAAGGTACGTTTAATTAGTCTATTATCTTTCCAGCTTGTCCAAGCCATCTATTGTGTAACGGTTGAACGCTCACGAGAATGGCCTTAATTAATCTATTCATGTTCACTGAACAGTAAATGGTAAACTACGCTAGTCAGACCATGAAAAACGGTTTTGTATGAAAACAAATGAATAGACACTAAGGCATATAATCAATTGGTCAAACTTGGAAAATATTTCGCGGATTTCAATTTTCGCGGTTCACGTCTTACCGCGAAATACCGCGAAAATTTGACGACGCGAAAATTTCCCATTTTACGGTATGTTTTGCACTCGTTGACTGCAACCAACGCGCGATGACTGCACCTTTCGAGTACAGAGGTTCTCTAGCGTGATACTTATATACTGTTCACAAAAAGTAGGGGATATTCATATTTTTTCGCTGGCCCCTCCGCCACCTTGTTTTATAAATGCATATATATGGTATATCAGTAAGACTGTATATCATGTGTGCACATTTAATTGTTGTGAACTTTAAAATTTATGCTTGGATGGCCACGCACGTGAACATTGAATACAGGTAGGGTTTCATGTGAATTTTCACACCAATGGCAAACCGGTTTGTTGAGGTTGGATTTTGATAAAATTTTCTGTATTGACTGCTGGAAGGCTATTTATTGACACTTTGAGTTAGTTTTCGCTATTGTCAACATGAGACGCCTTACAGAAGCTGAGCGTTGGAGAGCTATTGGGATGCTCCAAACCGGAAGTACACAGGTACAGACTGCAAACATCATGAACATTTCACAGTCTGTTGTAAGTCTGTTGTGGGCACGCTACCAGAGGAGCGGAGCAGTAGCGGATATGCAGAGAAGTGGGCGCCCAAGGAGTACGAGCTGTCGTGACGACCGCCTTGTTGTCAATCAAGCGTTACGTAACAGGTCGCTTACGTCGACAATTCTCCAACAATACTTACGCCGTGTTCTAGGGGTTACAGTCTCCAGGCAGACCATCAGAAATCGTGTCCACGTAGGTGGATTGAGGGCACGGCGTGCACAAGTTGTGTTACCGTTAAAAGCCAGACATCGTAGAGCACGTATGGCATGGTGTACACAGCGTCGACGGTGGAACATCAATCAGTGGTCGCACGTTATGTTCAGTGATGAGTCAAGATTTACCTTGGACTTTCTTGACAGGCGTCCGAGAGTCTGGCGTCGAGTTGGTGAGCGTTATACTGACCCTGCTAGAGTTGCTCATGATCGGTATGGAGGAGGGTCTGTTATGGTATAAGGTGGAATTACCATGACTGGCAAAACTGACTTACATGTGTGTCAAGGTCGAGGTACTGGTGTGTACTACCGTGACAATGTGTTGGCTCCTTACGTTATTCCGTTTGCTCAACGTCACGGCCCAAGAATTATTTTCCAGGATGATAATGCTAGGGCACATCGGGCAAGAGTGGTTACAGACTACCTTCAGCGACGGAATATTCGTACTTTACCGTGGCCTGCGATGAGTCCAGACTTATCGCCTATTGAGCACGTGTGGGACATTCTCGGTAAACGTGTTCGGAGACGTACTCCTCAACCAAGGACCCTGGGTGAGCTAGGTGCAGCGCTGCAAGAGGAAAGGGGGAGGATTCCTCAGATCACTATTCGTCGACTTATTGGGAGCATGCGTCGTCGCTATATTGCTTGCTATGATAATCGAGGCGGACCTACACGTTACTAATGACGTGTGAAATTTGACGTTGACGTTATGGAGATTACCTGTCGTGTATCTCGATATTGGGGCCATCAATGAAATGAACTAGTGACTGATTTCATCGAAATTTGATTGTTCTTTGGATTAAATGTCTTTTTGAGAGGTAAAGTTTTCCTTATTTTCCCAAATCCATCCTTAATGTCAAATATCCCCTACTTTTTGTGAACAGTATATAATACTTACTAGGGAGTGTACAAATTTTATAGAACCTTATACAAGCAATTGAATGTTGCATACTTATACATATACTTTTAATTACATTATCTGTGTGCATGGATTTAAGAGACTAAGTCTGCAACTTTGAACATTTTTCGAAAAATTTTATTTTCTTTTTAAATCATTTGTAAAAGTAGAATTAAGTTATGTTTTCACAATAAATCTGTTCACTATAGCTGAAAACTGCACGTAAAAGTGAATTATCTTATAAAACAGGTGTGTTTTTCTCTTGTTGGTAATTATTTGCGTCCCTCCAATAATCATAGACAGTTAATTTTAACATAAATGCTGTTGTTTTGATATTGATAATTTGTTAAGATTTACGAAATTGGTAAAATGTTCACCTGAATTTTAGTTATTTTACTGTGTTCTTGAAAAAAAGAAACATTAGTTTTAAAATTAAAAGATCAAAAGTTACAGACTATGCAACATTAACCAACGTATACAAGAAGGATTCATATGTTTGGTCCTATCGTGGTGAACTGGAACTGGTGTTGGCTACTGACTGTTGTATACGCTTGGACTTTATATATGTAATATAGTGGTTGTTATAATTGTGGCTGTAAATATTGGGCCCATTCAGCGGAAGCTGTTGAGCTATCTTTGGCTGGAAAACCGAACAACAAAAACAACAACAACGGTTTATACATGTTCATAAAACAAATAAATTAGACGTAAATACATATTCATGAAACATAGCAGAGGTTCATATATGTTCATGAAACAAAGTAGAGGTTCATACATGTTCATGAAGCAAATAAGAAGTTCATGCATGTTCATGAAACAAATTAAAGGTCGATGCATGTTCATGATACAAATTAGAGGTACATGCATGTTCATGAAATAAGTTAGAAGTTAATACATGTTCATGAAACAAATTAGAGGTTCATACATGTTCATTAAAACAAATTCGATGTTTATGCATGCTCATGAAACAAATTAGGTGTTCATACATGTTCATGGAACAAAGAAGACGTTCATATATGTTCATGAAACAAATTAGAGGTTTATGTATGTTCAATAAACAAATAAGAGGATTCCGATACATTTTCCTGAAACAAAGTAGAGGTTCATATTTGTTCATGAATCAAATTAGAGGTAAAGCAGCGTACTGGAAAAATACTCTACTAAACTTATTTGCTATACATTTAGGTAGTCCTAAACGCAACAAAATCTGCCTTTGGGTTTCTGACAAGGCGAGACTCAAACAAGTTTCTTCAGCTACAGAGACTACCTAAGAAAAAGAATTTTCGCTTGTAGTTAGTTTAGATATGATACTTTACAAAAACGAATTGCAAAGGCGCTGATCAGTCTGTACGGAATGCGCAGGCTGGTCTGCGCTTTTAAATTTGCACACCCCAAGGCCCAGGTCGAGGCCCAGGTACACGCTCATATTTCCTAACCCTTTCAGCAAATGAAATGACAATCATTGAAAACAGTTAGAAATGATTTCATAAGTATGTAACGAAAGTCGATGTGGAGTCTTGGCAAGATCAATTGGGCCTCGTCGCGACAAAACCTGTCTTCGGGGTTTCGGACAAAGCAAGATTCAAACCAGTCTCCCAAGCTACAGAGACTAGCTAGAAAATTGGAATTTCACATGTGGCAAGTTTAGATATGATACTTACCAAATAACGAATAACATAGGCGCTGATCAGTCTGCGCGGATGCGCAGGCTGGTCTGCGCCTTTGTTGTTTGCAAACCCCCGAAGACAGGTTTTCTCGCGTCGAGGCCCAATTGATGGCAGCTATTTTCTAGAACGGCGCTGGTGCTGACTCTTTAAACATGTACAGTAAAACCCCGAAAATTCGAACTCCGATATTTAAACTGCTAGGATAAATGTGTCTTGCTCAAGGACTACAACGCAGTGACACCGGTGAATCTCGAAGCCGCGGCCCCTCGGTCTCGAGTCAAGCACTCTACCACTGAGCCACTGCGCTCCCCGTAACTATGTTCATGCATAAAGAAACGTGCATGTGATTATAAAGTGGGACCAGAAGAAATGGTGTGTGGCATGTGCCTTCATTGCACATGCAAACTTTGAAGTTACGGGCGTGACTGCTCGATTATGCAGAGACGCATCTAAATAAAACGGAAGAACGAATCCTTTCAACATATGGAAGTTTTTTGTCAGTGTCGTCATTGATTCTTTGACCTGATGCACCGTCGTGCAATACACTAGCATATCAACATATCGTGATTAGGTTTACAAACATACACTGAGATTGTCGCAAACCATTCATGGTATAGCCCACTCTTTTAAAATGATTGATGATGTTTTAAACTGATCATAAACAGGAGGCGGCTTTGAAATGCTAATATTGAGTTAATAGCTAAATTTCGACATAAAAGTACTGGCTCTGAAATGCCGTGTTGCAGATTGGTTTAATTTCTATTAAGTTAAGCCTTAGCTACTTTCAGAGCACCAGTTTAGAACTTAACTAAGCGACACACATCCGCAGTTCATTCTGGATGTGGCAATGCAGATTGGTATAGGACAACATATATACGTTATAATCGTGCATCCAATCAGTCCGATAATTCCCTTGCATCTACTACTAACTTGGGTCAAGGTCATTACCTAGGTATGGATAACATGGGCGACTTGGTAACAATGAATTACAATTCAATAGAAATGATAAATGAGCCGCAGCATGCGATATCCAACAATGTGGTATGTGCGACCAGCAACACCTCAGACCAGCCTGCGCAGACGCGCAGTCTGATGTGGGGCTTTGCATGTCGCTTGAATATTCTATGGCTGTTAAGATACTGAGTGTACATCATTTGGAGTTTCAAAGCTTAAAAGGGGGCTGCATAGGCTCGTCTGAGTCTACACTTGTCAAAATGCCACATTGTTGGAAATCTAATGCCGTGGCTCAAATTAAATTTGCTACGGCATTACCTATGATTTCTAATAAATATGTACCCGTCCTTCTCCTGGTGCTCGTCTTACTCTGTACATTGTAGCTGAGTATGATTTTGCGTTTTATCTGTCATGAGCCAAATGTCTTCTCGTGTTGCGGTCGAGGTATTTTGACATTGCCTGTTGATTGAGATATAATTGTTTTGTCAAGTCTGCGGGCTTTCAGCCAAGGAAATACCTGGTGATTAATTCAATACTGTTGTTTTGTCTTAAAGCTGTGAAAGGACGAGGACGAATATATAAATTGCGTACTTCAGGATCGATGTATTATAACGAAATAATATAATCATGGCGAATCCATTCAGTAAGTAGAAATGTTTCTTACTTATTTTGAATATAACCATGAAAAAAAAACCGAGAAAAAACAACAACTGACTTTGGGGTTCGCGAACAACAACAATGTAGACCAGCCTGTGAGCAGCATCCGTACAGACTGATCAGTACCTTTGTTATTCTATTTTTGAAAAGTATCCTATACAAACTTGCTGCAGGTGTAGTTTCAATTTTCCAGCTAAACTATGTAGCTGAGGAAACTGGTTTACGACAGGCTTCAAAGACAGGCTTTATCTCGTCGAAGTTCAAAATGAGTGGTGCACACAATTTACCACAAGAACTTCATCTGATAAATTTGATACTGTTGTTTTTCGGTTATAATGTCGACGCAGTGTGGCCCATCGCCTTAGGCATATGGAGCGCGCACAAAGCGCCCAGTTTTATGCACCCACCAAGGCTTCAATAAAGGAATTCAGACTGTGTCCCGTCTTTATCCTACGCCTATTGTATTAAGTAACTATGTAGCGGAGGAGACTGGTTTGCGACTTGCTTCAAAGACAGGCTTTATCTCGTCGATGCACACAATTTACCCCAAGAACTCCATCTGATAAATTTGTTACTGTTGTTTTTCGGTTATAATGTCGACGCAGAGTGGCGCTCCGCCTTAGGCATATGGAGCGCGCACAAAGCGCCCAGTTTTATGCACCCACCAAGGCTTCAATAAAGGAATTCAGACTGTGTTCCGTCTTTATCCTACGCCTATTGTATTAAGTAAAGGTGTGGGGCATATATTAGTTTGAATTTTAGAAATGCTCCAAGGCAGGGATCGACGTGACAATTTCGTCTGCACAGTGTCTCCCCCACTGTTCCTGAATGTATATTTTTTTATTCCGCCTGTAAGGGCGAGGAGCTTTTTTTGTTTGTTTTTACGTTTGTTTAAGTTTGCCGCCCCCCCCCCCCCCCTAATGGTGAGCTGTACGCTGATGTTTTAGAGGTAACATCACCCAGGTTTCACTCCGTTTCTCCGTCTAGTACTTGTATACATATGCTCGCGGGCTGTGCTACTAAGACGCAGTCATCGATCTACGAAGTTAGCTTCCCTAGGACAAGCTGTGCAAAATAAAGTTTTGCCTCTTTAATTAGGTTTTCTTTTATTTCAGTTGCAGTTTTTGTGGAGCGGGTAGTGAGGAGTAGGTGTTCATTGTGATTATTTCCCTATTGGGATCAGTTGTTTGCTCCTTAGAATTTTGAACTCCATTTCCAAAAGATGGCCAATCAACATACGATGGCCTAGTCATCTGGGGGTTATAAGCGGGGATTTGGGGTTTATTCCTAGGGGGAAGGGCGCCGATAAATTTGTTACATAACGTCACTATATATATCATAGTCATGCATTAACATCTGTATAGCGGATCTAATCCTAGCTGGGACTACTTTCCATTTATCTTAATACATAGGCTCCCCCCCAACATCAGCTAATATCCCCCCAACAAAAAACAACAACACACAAAACACAATAGAGTCTTGAACGGTGACTGAGGAAACTTGGGGTTTATCCTGGCTGTCCATTTGTACGTACTATGTTTGTTTCGAGAAAAAAACTAGTATTTTTTTGTAGTATGCATGCTGTTCTTATATCTCAGCCAAAATTGCACGGTAGGTACTCAATAGAACCATCTCAATGTGACAGCTCTTTTTTACTCTAGAATGAGATGCATCATTTGAGCGCACAAAATACAATTTAAACTTAAAGCTAAAAGAAGAATGTAGAAGCGTAAATGAAGGTAAAGCCCAAACTTTTTAAAAAATGTACAGGTAGTCCCATAAAATACATGTGCATTTTAAAATAGAGGAATAACATAAGAGCTCATATGGTTTAATACTGAATTTATCAAACGGGTTGAAGTCTTGGGGCCTGTGACTCTCCTTGGAGTATAAGATAAAAAGAAATTTACTTTTTTGATAACACGAAATGTATTTACAGGTATCTTGTGGGTGAAAATATCAGCATGTTCGCTCATGCTACGCACTCGTGAAATATACTGATATGTCACCACACTCCATAGAATATATTTGGTATTCGCCTAAAAAGTTTATAGTCTCTATATTTGTGGGTGCCATTTCATAACGTCACCAAAATTTGTAAACCACTAGCAGGACATTGACGTCAATATATGGCGTTATATTTTTCCAAGATACTATCATAATCCGAGACACGTGATTTTCAACAATACTGCATTTTGACATGAATAGACTCAGACGAGCCTGTGAAGCCATCTTTTAAGCTTAGATACTCCAAATGACGGTTGGTCAGTAGCTAAACAGTCATAGAATATCCAAGCGACCAACAAAGGCTATGATCAGTCTGCGCGTATGAGCAGGCTGGTCTGAGCCTTTCCTGGTCGCACATACCACATTGTGGGAAATCTCATTCCGTGGCTCATATCATTTTACAAAGGTTATTTAAAATATATGTGATAAATCCTATAATGTCTTCTATAATGTATTTCAGACCCTAATATAGAACCGAGCAAAGATGAAATGAAACATCACAAATCTTTATCTCTGGCTCTTTTTGGTGTACTTGAAGATCTTGGTGCCACAATTGAAACTAGAAATAATAGGATGGATGCTGCCATTTCAAGTGAAATTATATATACAATTGCAGCCTTGCCTAAATCAGTGTATATATTTGGTAGTCATTTTGAAGGCACCTATACCGTAGGTTTGCTACCAGACATTGATGGAGCTATAATACCTCCTGACATGCCTGTGATCACTGATATTGCTAACTGTCCAAGTTCTAACAGTTACCTATTGGTGCCTGAGGAGCAACCTGGTTATGTGAGACTACAACTGGTACATAATGGAGACGTTCAATGGGAGAGGTGTAAAGATTTAGAATTAGATATGTGTCATCATCTGTCGGTTGACATGAACAATAGGGTGTGTTTGGTCCAAAACTCGGAAGGTCTTATGCCGACAGAAATGCATCGAAAGGATGGCCCAGCAATCCACATGGACGCTGTAAAAAACCGGTTATCATCAGATACTGTAGTAGCCTTGGCGTTTACAGATTGGCCAGAATGTGCACAGGATTGGTTATCAAGGAAACGCATTCATGGCTGGCCTTCCAAGGAACTGATAAAACAGTGTAAATCTCTTGGATTTATTGTCGTATCCGCCTGTCACCCAGCCAGTGATGAAAAGCATTTTCAATGGAGAATATCTTTCTCACATCAGGAGCGTTTACTTGTCACTCAGTTTAACTCTGTACAGCTTAAATGTTACATTCTTCTTAAGATCATTAAGAAAGAGCTCATAAAGCAATATATTAAAGAGGACACATTGACCTCTTATCACCTCAAAACATGTATGTTATATATTCTGGAAAACACACCAAGTGAACTATGGGTCCGTGAAAACTTGGTGGACTGTGTTATAATGTGCTTACGACAGATTCACTTATGGATCAGAGATGAGAAGATTCCGAATTATTTTATCCCTGAAGAAAATATGCTTGACCGAATTACTAAACCAGAATTGAGGCGAAAACTAGCTGCCAGAATAGACTGGACCTTGAATTGTGATATACGCGATGTACTTTTTAATCTCCAAACTGACAGAATAGGTTACTATTTAAGGACATTTCCAAAAAGGCGAAGAGATCCTCTGGTAAGACTACTTGTGAGAGTAGGATCTCTAAGAGATCCTCTAATACGCGCATCGCAAGTCTGTCTTGAGATAACTTTCAAATGTGTTTATCAACCATATAGTGAATGTCTCCGTTATGATAGAGATTCTAGAATCAAACACATGAAGGAAGCGCTCGTACACAGTATTTCATATTTATCTGGAACCAGAAGAATAACAATTCATAGTGAAGAAGAAACAAGAAGAACCTTATCACTGATCTTACCCTTTCTTCATCTTATTCTCTTATCATGTGAAATTGTACAAAGGATAGATAAACCAACAGAAGCTGTAAAGTATATTCTCATGGACAACAGCTGGTTCCTAGTTTATCCTATTTATTCATCTGCTAAACTAAAGCAGGCATCTGCACTATCAATGCTGGGGTACCAGCAGTTGTCTATAGATGTTTTATCATCATTTACCATAAGAGACAAATTATATTTGTGTAACTGCTATGATCCTGATGTACCTGATCAAGATATACAATTACTTTTACAAGCAACACAAGATAGACATGATATCACAGCAATTGAACTATTGCGAGATTATAGCCAACCTTGTGTACATTTCTTTCCACATGAGCAACAGATTACTCCAGTTGCTATAAATTACGAGCTGATACGGTCCTATGTAACACCCTTCAAGCTCTTAGAAAAACACTATAGCAATCCCCAGTGGTGTAGATGGGGTGTTGTTGATGGACACTTCCTGCGATGGTTTCTTCTATACCTTAATCGAAGATATCTTGGAGACAATTCTCAAGCTACAAAATATGTCAAGAAGATGATCAGACTGTTGAACTCTAATACTGTATGTCATAGAGAAACGTGTCTGAATCTTCTTGGTTATGTCCACAGAGATAGAGGGGAGATAAACTGTGCTGTAAAATGCTTTGACAAGTCTCTTCAGACTAATCCGCTCTGTAACGCAGCTTATTGGCACTTGTGCTTTCTTATCTGTGAAACAGTGAACAAACGCTAATTTTAAAGATCTCAGCAAGAAATTCGCATAGAGGGATTGTTCTTGCACACCAGATAGTGTCTCAGCAAGAAATTTGCATAGAGAGATTGTTCTTGCACACCAGATAGTGATACCTGAGAATTTACCCTGGGATAGAAAAAACTTATCTTACCTAGGTTGTCACGCAAAGGTTGCACATTGGTTGCATATAGTTGTTAAGTGATGTCATTGTTATGTTAATATCTCGTATATTGGCGTATTCAGGAATATCTGGGAGCTGTTTTTAAACATAAAATGTGGTATTTAACAGTAAGTCGTCAAGTGATGTCGTTGATATGTTAACAGCTCGTATATTGGCGTATTCAGGGACATCTGGGAGCTGTTTTTAAACATAAAATGTGGTATTTAACAGTAAGTCGTCAAGTGATGTCATTGTTATGTTAACAGCTCGTATATTGGTGTACTCAGGAACATCTGGGAGCTGTTTTTAAACATAAAATGTGGTATTTAACAGTAAGTCGTCAAGTGATGTCGTTGATATGTTAACAGCTCGTATATTGGCGTATTCAGGGACATCTGGGAGCTGTTTTTAAACATAAAATGTGGTATTTAACAGTAAGTCGTCAAGTGATGTCATTGTTATGTTAACATCAATTATATTGGCATATTCAGGAACATCTGGGGATTGTTTTTAAACATAAAATGTGGTTTTAATAGTGAGCAAGAAAAAGAGTCTAATATTCTCGTGAGGATAAGATAGAAAATTCCCCTCACGTGATCACCGATTGGTACCACTCGACAAGCCTCATGATGCCAAACAGTGATCCTAGGGTAGTATTTTTCTATCATTACCTCACACTCATAAAAGATTCTTACATGGGCAAAATAGTCTATGATATAGTCTTACATTCGTGTTTTAACACACACACGCGCGCGCACACACGCACGCACACACGCACGCACGCACGCACGTGACCTTGTCAGTAAGACATTAATCGAGGTTAATGAAACGGTTGACGATTTGTGTTTGGCCTCGAAATCGTCAAAGAAAAGAGGCACGCAACAGCATTAGATCAGTTTCCATTTTTTCCCAAAATTATACTAAAAGTATGTTTGAAACGCCCCTCTTGACGTACCCAGAGGTACTTGAAATATACCGTTTAGTAAAGATTTTTCCTGCTTCCATGTTTTTAAAAGACATAGTTGCCATGTTAAAAATTCTCGACTAGGGCATGCATTACTTATATCAGTAAACGACAGAGTGATTTCAGCATTACACGATGGTTTTATTTTCATCCTCGCAGGTGCGAAAACTTCCAGATTTACAGTATTAATCTTCGCTGCAAGCCTGCGTGATAAGTTCAAACCACTAATAGGAACGTTTGTTGTTCGCCTACGTGATAAGTTCTAAACACTCGTAGGAACAGCTGTTGCTCGCTCCACGTGATAAGTTCTAAACACTCGTAGGAACAGTTGTTGCTCGCCTACGTGATAAGTTCTAAACACTGGTAGGAACATTTGTTGTTCGCCTACGTGATAAGTTCTAAACACTCGTAGGAACATTTGTTGCCTGTCTACGTGATAAGTGCTTAACACTCGTAGGAACATTTGCTACTCGCATGCGTGATACGTGCTTAACACTCGTAGGAACATTTGTTGCCCGCCTACGTGATACAGTTCTTAACACTCGTATTTTGATATTTTCACATGAAAAAGAGCTATTTTTAATACTTGCATATGAGAAATTTGGCTAAATTTAGCCAATTTTTATAGTGCTGGTTACCATGGCAACGGTGCATGCAAACAAAATTTTAACTATATTTATGCTGTTATTGGGTGGTCATAATCATTGTGTGAAAGTTTCGTCCGATTCCAAGACGGTGCGTGGAATAGGTCTATGGGAATTTTCTGGTGCTCTCAGAGAACTGATGTTAATTTTGTTTGCATGTTAGATTATATTTATCATATAACATTAAGATTTCTTTGAAATCTCATTTCTGGCGTTAAAACGCTATAATTGTGTCATTATGTACGCAGCGTTGTTATGGATGTCATAAAGTTTCCAGAAAATCTTTAAACCACTAGTGGTTTATCGATTTTATTGCATAGCGTTATTTCACTCCAAGACACGACGTCATATGATAATGCTCGTTATACCTTTTTGACACGACATTATCCATTGCTACATGTCGTTAGGCGGCCACGCGATAAAACCTGACTTTGTGTCATGCAAACAAAATTAACATCAGTTCTCTAAGGACTCAACAGTAAATTAAACTGAATACATTAAACTAAAATCCAATTAAATGACTGTGATGATTTATTATGGATGTCTGAGAGTCACATGTATATTTGCTGTGGTGAAATGACATTTTTCTCTGTGCACACTATCACCAATACATTCAAATCACCCTAAAGTGTACATATGTTATAATTTAACAAGTTATTTTTGCATAAGTTGATATTCTGAGTTAGTCAATTTTGTGATGTTTAAAAATCGTTGGTGTAACTGAAATGATGGTAGGTTAATGATTTCCTGTGAATTTTGAAACAGCATGCACAAAAAATCCATTTTAACACTTAACCAGATAGATAAGTGCATTAACTTTTTGCTGCGGTATAGAAAAAACCTATTCCCTCCATAGAGCCTCTATTTAGCATCCACCAATCAAAATCCACGAACCCATTGAGAAGCTTCTAGATGACTCGGAGCAGGCATGGTGACTCATTTTAAGGTAAATTGTTTACAATGTTGAACGAGTTTGAAAACTTTTGAGTTTGTTAGTTGATATTTCACTTATTGGTGTTTTGTTTGCAAAATATTCCTTGCTGATACTATACCCTAAATGGGCATGCGCTACATTCGAAATTTAACATGCACGAATCGGCGAATAAACAACATACAGCAAAAGCCAACACAGCATGTTTTGATGTAGTTGGTTAATATTTGTTAATTATTTCACAGTCTGATTACCGTAAGTATGTAAATGTAAACAATGGTGCTGGACTGATGAAATGACCCTTGTTTCAAATATCAAGGGCAAAGTTTAAAAACCCTGTCTCTATATGGCTTGTTACGCCTATATTTTAGTAGATGAGCCGTGGCATGTGATTTCCAACAATTTGGCATTTTGACATGTGTAGACTCGGACGAGCATCTGCAGTCTCCTTTTAAGCTTAGAAACTCCAAATGCTGTTCAGTCAGTAGCTTAACAATCATTAAATACTCAAGCGACTAGCTAATGCTCTGATCAAACTGAGCATATGCACAGGCTGATCTGAGGCTTTGCTGGTCGCACATACCACATTGTTTGAAATTCATGCACTGGCTCAGATGTAAGTGGTTCAAATCATGGTTGTCTATGGCTGTGTTTATTTGTTTTGAGATGGTAGGGGCCTGATGCTTTGGCTGTTTGTCGGGCCCACCGGGGTTTACCTGTTGGATTTCTTTTGCTCCGGTATTCAGTTTAATTTACTGTTGAGTCCTTATCCTTGCTTTATCTCCTTGTTATATCTTGATTTATATGTTTTAGGAGATGACGCATTGATAAGTTAGGGGTCTTTCATGCAAACCAAATTTCTATGTGTCTTGATCCACATCTGAATTAAGGGTGAGGTTGGCGCCGTTAAACCGGTTTAAGCCCTCCAGTAAAATATTTTACTGACCGTTCCAAGGCGGTACTTCTTTTGTGGATCTTTTATGTTTTTATTCTGTCTTGTGTTTGCTATGTTATGTGCGCGTCTGTTTATATGTGCTTCGTGGTCACCTGCTGGGAAAGGGCTGACCTCTTGGCTCTCGTTTGTGGTGTCTTCTGTGAGTTTGTCACTTTCCCTTTGGTATCCTGGGTCAGGTGTGGTACTTGATTGTATCGATTCCTGATCTTTGCAACCTTACTTACTTTAATTGGAAGTGACTTGACATGGTCTCAACTTTTTGCTGAAGTATTCTTGTCTGGACAGCCTGTTTAAAATCATGATGAGGTCACATGATCTTGCAAGATGGCTGAAATTTGACAGAGGAGCTGAATTTGTACTGGAGTAATTGGAATTAAAGAATTTTCTGGCGTGCAAGTAAGAATTTTAATGTTAAATATCATGTGCTTTACAAGTTTACATAATATTCAATTTTATACCGGTTTTTTCCTCATTGTTGATGCAGATGATTTATTTCTTGCTTTTGAAACAAACTGTACCGAATTTCGACACGCTCTATTTCTACGCGAGCGTGATTTATATATACACGAATCCAATGGTAATGTACGAACTTATGAGAATCAGGCAAATACGATAGGCAATCAGTGTGCTTAATATGAACACTCTCGGTAAAAAAAATAAAGGACTTCTCGTTACGAGCCGTTGACAGGCTTTAAGTATATTTTACCTTGAACTTGTCTCCAAGTCCATATTTGTGTTGTGAATCCTTCGCTGTAATCTACACATAAGTAAGATTTTGTTCAAATCAATTAAAGTAAGAGTGAACGCAAAGATCAGGAATCGATACAATCAAGCACCATACCTGACCCAGGACACCATCAAAAATGAAAGAGGATTTCTCATCACAAGCTGTGAACAGATTTTAAGTATATTTGACCTTATTTCTCAAGGTCCTACCATTGATCCGGAAATTTCGTTGTAATCTACATACCATAGGTAGTCATTGTGCCATACATGAACACACTCGGTCAAATTTGAAAGAGGAGTTCGCTTTCAAGCTGTATACAGGTTTTAAGTATATGTGACCTTGGCATTTGACTTCAAGGTCATATGGTGGTTTGAAACCTTCGTTGACATCTACTCAAAACATAAGTAAACGCTGTACTAAATACATGTATGAATACTATTCATCAGAAAATGAAAGAGGAGTTCAAGTTACGATCCAGAAATACTTGACCTTGACTTTTGACTCCAATATTATATCTGTATTGCGTGACCTTTGTTGTAATCTACGCAACACAGCCAATATTTGTGCCGTATATGAACGCCCTGGTTAAGCGAATGAAAGAGGCTTTTACGTTACAAGCAATTGACAGGTTTGAAGTAAATGTGACCTTTACCTTTGAATCCAAAGTCATATCAGTGATCTGACACCATTTGAGCCGTGACATGTGATTTCCGACAATATGACATTTTGACAAGTGTAGACTCAGACGACCTTGTGCAACCTCCTTTTAAGCTTAGAAACACCAAATGATGTTAGGTCAATAGCCATACAGTCATAGAAAATTCAAGCAACTAGTAAAGGCTCTTATCAGACTGCGCGTATGCACAGGCTGATCTGAGGCTTTGCTGGTCGTACATACCACATTGTTGGAAATCTCATGCACTGGCTCATTTTTTAATCTGTGCACCATAAGCAATGATTGTGTGTGTTAAACATGAACACCTCCATAGAAAAAAGCAAGAACGTGCATGTTACGATCCGCAAGACAGATTTTGACAGAATTTATGTATATTTGACCTTGCCTTTTAATCCAAGGTCTTATCCGTATATAGAGACTGACATTGTAGTATATACATCATAGGCAATGAATGTGCCAAATATGAACAGGCTCTGTCGAAAAAGAAGTTCACGTTACTAGCCATTTATAAGACAGATTTTAGTTAATCTGGCTTTGACTTTTGAGTCCAAAATGACATTGTAACCTACTCGGTCAAAACATGATGACCCCGCGTTATGAGTAAACCCGACTAACGGATAACAGATGGGCGTACACACTGTAAATTCGGAAATTTTCGCGAAATGGTGAAATCACACTGTCATTAACTTATGAAGGTTAATCATGTCATAGTCGCGAATTTTTACGTCGCAAATATGTCTTTAAACGCTATTCGCGAAAATTTCCGAATTTACAGTACGGAGTCCGCCATATTACAACATATCCGACTTTTTTTATTCAAAAAACCCAGATATAATAATGAGTATTTTTATTTAAGGAAATGCTCACAATTTCAACAATTACTATAACCTTTTTTCTGGCTATTCCCTCTGTAAACGACGTTAGGTTAGGCCTCAGACTCAATGACGTCCCTGACGTGAAGCGTTCATCCATTGGTTTATGCCTAATGCTTGTATTTTGCAGGGTCCAGCGTGGCTTAACTTGGGGTTTTCTTTAGCACTGACTATCTGTGAGTCGTGAGCCCTTTTCTTTTTACATAATAGTGTGTTAATTTGATTAGATTGTTTCTCTGGGATCATGACACATTGCATTAGATTGGAAGCCTCCAAGCGAGCTAATTATTATTTTCTGTTTTAACAACAACATAATCCAGGGTGAAATTTTGGTACCAGTTAAATGTATTTAGGCCCGCCCCATGTGGTATATGCTGCTATCCGTTCTAAGACGTTGGTTCTGTTGTTTTAATTCATTGTTTATTTTTGCTCCCATTGTATGGGTCTTTATTTGGTCCTTGTTTTGTTATACAGTACTTCGTGTTCTATCCATGCGCGGATCCAGAAAGTTTTGTCAAAGGGGGTCCAACTTTGACACCGTTTGTTTTTGTTTCTTTTAGTTGATGAGGGGAGGGAGGATCCAAATACCACTTTAAGCGGGCCTTCGTCGGTTTGGCGTGCCGATGATGTCCCAATCTTGAATGCTGGCTTGGTAGCTTTGTGATTTTCAGGGGATTCGGACCAGTATTGCTAAGGAACCCTATATTTTTGTAATTTTCCAGGGGGGGGGGGGGAGTCCGGACCCCTGTTCCCCTTTGGATCCGCGCATGCTATCTAGTTTTACAATCATCTTGATAGGGAAGAGAGAGCTAGTGACTTTACTTTTATTGTCTAACTGCCAATAAGTGGTGTTTTGTGAATGTTCATTTTCTGCAGCTCTTCCTCGCAAGGTTGGCAAATAAAAGTAAGGAAATTTGCCATGCCAGTGGTATTTACAGGTTAGTACCTACAAATACTGGTATTCACCGGCAAATAAGATTTACAACCCTGAAAGTTTTACAAAATACTACACTACACCAAAGGCTCGCAATTGAACAAGCGTTCTTGAAAGTAAGTAAGGGTGCAAAGATCAGGAATCGATCCAATCAAGTACCACACCTGACCTAGGATACCAAGTAAAAATATTTACTGGCCGTTCCAAGGCGGGGCTTCTATTGTGGATCATTTTTGTTTGTTATGTTCTATGTCTGTCATGCTGTCTTGTCTGTTCATTGCAGCCTTGTGGTCACCTGCTGGGAAAGGGCTAACCTCTTGGCTCTCATGTGTGTCAGGTGTGGTACTTGATTGTATCATTTCCTGATCTTTGCCTTCTTTCTTACTTTGATATCAAAAGACACTCACCTAGTATTCTCTACATGTGCGGATCCAGAATGAGGTGTCAGAGGGGCGTCCAACTTTAACAAGTTTTTTTTTTAATTTGATGAGCGGTATAATGATCGGTCCGCCGGCGAAACGTCATTTAAATAACATTTCGCTGGTGGGCCGATGGTGGCCCAAAATTGAATGCTGGATTGGTAGCTTGTGATTTTGTTTGTTTGTTGTTTTCATTCTTTAAATCCTATCAACAGTCTTTCAGTAAAACATTGACGGGTCTTTCTGGGTTGAACCAGTACTAAGCTAGGATAAATGTGTCTTGCTCAAGGACCACAACACAGTGACGCCGGTTAGGCTCGAACACGCGGTCCCTCGGTTTCCAGTCAAGCACTCTACCACATAGCCACTGCGCTCCTTAACTTTGTGATTTTTAAGGGGATGAGGACCAGTAATGCTAAGAAACTCTATATCTTTGTGATTTTCCAGTGGGGTCTGGATCCCCTTTCCACACACCCCTCTGGATCCGCGCTTGAAAGTTATTTGTACTACTCACCAATTTGTGTCATACTTGGATTGCTACTACCCATGCCATGTAGAACTAGAACACTACTCACCAATTTGTGTCATACTTGGATTGCTACTACCCATACCATGTAGATCTAGAACACTACTCACCAATTTGTGTCATACTTGGATTGCTACTACCCATGCCATGTAGATCAAGAACACTACTCACCAATTTGTGTCATACTTGGATTGCTACTACCCATACCATGTAGATCTAGAACTCTACTCACCAATTTGTGTCATACTTGGATTGCTACTACCCATACCATGTAGATCAAGAACACTACTCACCTATTTGTGTCATAATTGGATTGCTACTACCCATGCCATGTAGAACAAGAACACTACTCACCAATCTGTGTCATACTTGGATTGCTACTACCCATGCCATGTAGATCTAGAACACTACTCACCAATTTGTGTCATACTTGGATTGCTACTACCCATGCCATGTAGATCTAGAACACTACTCACCAATTTGTGTCATACTTGGATTGCTACTACCCATGCCATGTAGATCTAGAACACTACTCACCAATTTGTGTCATACTTGGATTGCTACTACTCATACCATGTAGATCTAGAACACTACTCACCAATTTGTGTCATACTTGGATTGCTACTACCCATGCCATGTAGATCAAGAACACTACTCACCAATTTGTGTCATACTTGGATTGCTTCTACCCATGCCATGTAGATCTAGAACACTACTCACCAATTTGTGTCATACTTGGATTGCTACTACCCATGCCATGTAGATCTAGAACACTACTCACCAATTTGTGTCATACTTGGATTGCTACTACCCATGCCATGTAGAACAAGAACACTACTCACCAATCTGTGTCATACTTGGATTGCTACTACCCATGCCATGTAGATCTAGAACACTACTCACCAATTTGTGTCATACTTGGATTGCTACTACCCATGCCATGTAGATCTAGAACACTACTCACCAATTTGTGTCATACTTGGATTGCTACTACCCATGCCATGTAGATCTAGAACACTTCTCACCAATTTGTGTCATACTTAGATTGCTACTACCCATACCATGTAGATCTAGAACACTACTCACCAATTTGTGTCATACTTGGATTGCTACTACCCATGCCATGTAGATCAAGAACACTACTCACCAATTTGTGTCATACTTGGATTGCTACTACCCATGCCATGTAGATCTAGATCACTACTCACCAATTTGTGTCATACTTGGATTGCTACTACCCATGCCATGTAGATCAAGAACACTACTGACCAATTTGTGTCATACTTGGATTGCTACTACCCATGCCATGTAGAACAAGAACACTACTCACCAATTTGTGTCATACTTGGATTGCTACTACTCATGTCATGTAGAACTAGAACACTACTCACCAATTTGTGTCATACTTGGATTGCTACTACCCATGCCATGTAGATCAAGAACACTACTCACTAATTTGTGTCATACTTGGATTGCTACTACCCATGCCATGTAGATCTAGAACACTACTCACCAATTTGTGTCATACTTGGATTGCTACTACCCATACCATGTAGATCAAGAACACTACTCACCAATTTCTGTCATAATTGGATTGCTACTACCCATGCCATGTAGAACAAGAACACTACTCACCAATCTGTGTCATACTTGGATTGCTACTACCCATGCCATGTAGATCAAGAACACTACTCACCAATTTGTGTCATACTTGGATTGCTACTACCCATGCCATGTAGATCTAGAACACTACTCACCAATTTGTGTCATACTTGGATTGCTACTACCCATGCCATGTAGATCTAGAACACTTCTCACCAATTTGTGTCATACTTAGATTGCTACTACCCATACCATGTAGATCTAGAACACTACTCACCAATTTGTGTCATACTTGGATTGCTACTACCCATGCCATGTAGATCAAGAACACTACTCACCAATTTGTGTCATACTTGGATTGCTACTACCCATGCTATGTAGATCTAGAACACTACTAACCAATTTGTGTCATACTTGGATTGCTACTACCCATGCCATGTAGATCAAGAACACTACTCACCAATTTGTGTCATACTTGGATTGCTACTACCCATGCCATGTAGAACAAGAACACTACTCACCAATTTGTGTCATACTTGGATTGCTACTACCCATGCCATGTAGATCAAGAACACTACTCACTAATTTGTGTCATACTTGGATTGCTACTACCCATGCCATGTAGATCTAGAACACTACTCACCAATTTGTGTCATACTTGGATTGCTACTACTCATACCATGTAGATCTAGAACACTACTCACCAATTTGTGTCATACTTGGATTGCTACTACCCATGCCATGTAGATCAAGAACACTACTCACCAATTTGTGTCATACTTGGATTGCTTCTACCCATGCCATGTAGATCTAGAACACTACGCACCAATTTGTGTCATACTTGGATTGCTACTACCCATGCCATGTAGATCTAGAACACTACTCACCAATTTGTGTCATACTTGGATTGCTACTACCCATGCCATGTAGATCTAGAACACTACTCACCAATTTGTGTCATACTTGGATTGCTACTACCCATGCCATGTAGATCTAAAACACTACTCACCAATTTGTGTCATACTTGGATTGCTACTACCCATACCATGTAGATCTAGAACACTACTCACCAATTTGTGTCATACTTGGATTGCTACTACCCATGCCATGTAGATCAAGAACACTACTCACCAATTTGTGTCATACTTGGATTGCTACTACCCATGCCATGTAGATCTAGAACACTACTCACCAATTTGTGTCATACTTGGATTGCTACTACCCATGCCATGTAGATCAAGAACACTACTCACCAATTTGTGTCATACTTGGATTGCTACTACCCATACCATGTAGATCTAGAACACTACTCACCAATTTGTGTCATACTTGGATTGCTACTACCCATGCCATGTAGATCTAGAACACTTCTCACCAATTTGTGTCATACTTGGATTGCTACTACCCATACCATGTAGATCTAGAACACTACTCACCAATTTGTGTCATACTTGGATTGCTACTACCCATGCCATGTAGATCAAGAACACTACTCACCAATTTGTGTCATACTTGGATTGCTACTACCCATGCCATGTAGATCTAGAACACTACTCACCAATTTGTGTCATACTTGGATTGCTACTACCCATGCCATGTAGATCAAGAACACTACTCACCAATTTGTGTCATACTTGGATTGCTACTATCCATGCCATGTAGAACAAGAACACTACTCACCAATTTGTGTCATACTTGGATTGCTACTACTCATGTCATGTAGAACTAGAACACTACTCACCAATTTGTGTCATACTTGGATTGCTACTACCCCTGCCATGTAGATCAAGAACAAGACAACCATTGCCGCCTGCCTTTTCAATCAAGTAAGTTATATTATTGCGATACAAGTCGAACAGCTGCACTGTATATAGATTCCCGAAAGTTGCAATGTCCAACTCTCTATTTGGGTCAAATTGGATCCGTTTAACCCGGTTGTATAATCTCATCGGAGAGTGGCCTAGGTGTTGTTGAATTCCATCACTTATTCGTTCGCTTAAACTTATGGTATTTAAATCAGTGACTGTTATGACATTACACCTGTAAAACAAGTTGATTTTATCAAATTAATGCCAAATGGAATTTAACGCCCTTATCAGTTAGGCGAATCTATATATCGAATGTAAGGGTTGTACGGTAGTAATTTACAATTTCATTCAAAGTTTAAAAGTACGTCTTGTAAGCAGACAGTTCAGAGCCTGAACAGACGCTATATTTAAGAGCGAATTACGTTTGAGCGGAAATCATACCGTGACGGAGTATGAATTGAGCGGAGAACCATACAGTTAAAAGAGCGGATGGATAATTCATTCAAGTGAGCTAATTTTTCAGGTAATGACCTTTAAATTAATATTCACTCATTTGTATTACCTGTAATGGCCAATATTGCTCAGTGCTTAATAGGTGATGGGAGCGTATTACAGTGGCGGATCCAGAGGGGGTTAGCCCCCCTTCCCGCCATTAAATATCCTATAAAAATGAAATAATTTGGTCTCATTGAGACCAAATTAAAAAATGAAATAATTTGGTCTCATTGGGCAAATTATTTCATTTTCATGGGATATTTAAGATAAATGAGATAAAATCAGCAAAGCGAATCCCCACACCTTCATAATTATGAACCCTCCGTTCCAGGAATCATTGATCCACCCCTTGATCTGGATGTTTACTTGGAAAATTCGCTCATTTAAATGATTTAAACATCTCCTCTTTTGCCTTATGGTTCTCTGCTCTTTCGTAAAAAATCTGCTCTTTCATATTACGGATCCGCTCAAACGTAAATCTCCCATATTTTGCACTGTTTGTGAGAAAAAATGCACATAATTATACAACAAAGCAGTTCATGCGATGTTGTTATTATCGCTTAATCATGCGCGGATCCAGATTTTTTTTATCAGACGAGGTCCAACAAAACTCTGACACACTTTTATTTTTAGATGAAGAGTCGGAGTAATCAAAATACCACTAAAAGCAGACCATCATCAGCCCAACAGCAGAACGCTTGCGGGCCGATAAGTGTCCAATATTGAATGCTGGCTTGGTACTCTTTGCGCCATTGCGACAGTAAAATAAAATACCACACGTATTTAAAAGCAATTTACCTTTTTGGTCTGTTGTCAGTTCATTCTTAAAAGTATTAGTATACACGTAAGCTTATCTGGATTTCCACTGCACATTTGTATAGGTGGACAAAGTAATACAAATAACAAATACCCGTAAAATATTGAAGATATTGCAGTTTCAGTGGAAATCCATTCTGTTATTTTATCTTTTAACGTTTTTTTTTAACTTACATCGAAGTACAGGTTCTTATATTCAGATAAGGTAACAGCAGCCAAAGCCCCACAATGGCATCTTTTTAAACAATATTATTTGTCATTCTATAAGAAGCGATATAGATGAGTTGTATATCTTTAAGAAATTTGAAAAGTTTCACACCGGATAAGCGGCAATCGAAAACGTCAATACTATCGACGAACGTAGATAAAAATCTTTGGATACAGGGTTTATCGATTGCCATTTGTCGCTCGATTTTTTCGATTGCCATTTACGCCTGACTGGCGACAAATGGCATTCAAAAACACTGTTTCTAGCGATTTCCATAGGAATAAAACAACATGTGTTTGTAACATGTTATATATTTGTACTTGTAAAAGCGGACTGCTTCCCATTTCTGTAAAAATCTAATGTTTAATTAGATCGTTCTGCAATTATTTGCAGTACGACTTTAAATTACCTTAGTTCAATAAATGTACCTGGGTGACGTCCTTTTCAGAAGGAGACAATCGGTTAACTGCTTGTTCATTGTAAACTAGCTGTTACTCGTTTAGAGTTTGGGTACAAGATTTTTTTAAACATATCAAGTTTAGTAGTTTTATTGTTGTGATGTTTGTTCTGTAATAGAAGCCCTCCCAGGAGGTACCTTTTCCCTTGTTCTTCTTAGATATTGACTTGTCTCCATGTCTCATGTTTTATTAATTTTCCTGTTCTCTGACTTGTTCCCCCAGTTTAACATTTTCCCCTAACCTAGAATAAAATGACTTGTACAAATACATCCTAACTCGTGAGAGGGCCTCAGTGTAAATGCTAAGGCATACAGAGAACTCCTCTGTCAATTCCATGATAAAAACGTTCCCTGCTAGCACGTTATTACAGTTCTTTACCATTGGATGACCTACTTGGAAATTGACAGAGGAGGACTGAACATAGGAGTCGAACACTCGCTATCATTTCATTATAGTCTCGTACTGCTCCTGTTATTTACCAAATGTATTGGAAAGAGAGAGAGAGAGAGAGGGGAGAGAGGGAGAGTAGAGAGAGAAATAGTAGAGACAGAGTAGAGAGAGAGAGAGAGACAGAGAGACAAAGTAGAGAGAGGCAAAGAGTAGAGAGAGACAGAGTAGTGAGGGAGAGTAGGGAGAGAGAAAGAGAGTAGAGAGGAGAGAGAGAGTAGGGAGAGAATAGAGTAGAGTGAGCTAGAAAGTAGATAGAAGGTGAGTAGAGAGAGAAAGAGAGAAAGAGTATAGAGAGAGTAGGGAGAGAGTATAGAGAGTATAGAGAGAGTAGAGAGAGTAGAGAGGAGAGTAGAGAGAGAGTAGAGTAAAGTAAGAGATAGAGTAGATAGAGAGAGAGAGAGAGCGTAGAGAGAGAGAAAGAGCGAGAGTGGAGAGAGAGATGGAGTATAGAGATAGAGAGAGAGTAGAGACAGAGAGTATAGAGAGAGTAGGGAGTGAGTATAGAGAGTATAGAGAGAGTAGAGAGAGTAGAAAGGAGAGTAGAGAGAGTAGAGTAAAGTAAGAGAGAGAGAGTAGATAGAGAGAGAGAGAGAGAGAGAGAGAGAGAGCGTAGAGAGAGAGAAAGAGCGAGAGTAGAGAGAGAGTAGAGAGAGAGATGGAGTATAGAGATAGAGAGAGAGTAGAGACAGAGAGTATAGAGAGAGAGTAGATAGTAGAGAGAGAGTAGAGAAGGAGAATAGAGTAGAGAGAGAGAAAGTAGAGAGAGAAAGATAGAGTGTACAGAGAGAGAGAGAGAGAGAGAGAGAGAGAAAAAGAGAGTAGAGAGAGAGAGATAGAAAGAGAGAGAGTAGACAAAGAGAGTAAAGGGGACAGACAGTAGATAGAGAAAAGAGTAGAGAGAGAAATTAGAGAGAGAGAGAGTAGAGAAAGAGTAGAGAGGACAGACAGTAGATAGAGAAAAGGGTAGAGAGAGAGAGTATAGAGAGAGAAAGGAAAGAGAGTGAGAGAGAGAAATAGAAAGATTGGAGAAAGAGAGTTGATGATATAGAGGACAGAGAGAGAGAGAGAGAGAGAGAGAGAGAGAGAGAGAGAAGGATCATCATTTCGAGCCAGGAGGAAACAGTATCGATATGCTATTAGCTTATTATTTGGTTTTGTTTCATACAGTTTACAACTTTTTTCTCCATGTGGTTACATATATGAACAAGTTCATTTATTAATTCTCGATGATATCGGGCACACTTTTGACAGCAAACAGGCAGACTGACGGACGTTTTTGTTGTAGATGGGCCTCGGTAAGAGAAAATAAATCTCTAAGATTTCTGACCAGGTAAAATTCAAACTAGCCTGCTCAGCTACATGGATTAGATATTAAATTTTGACAGTAGCAAGAAATAACATTCTTCTTTCCAAATAGCGAATTACAAAACGGCTGTTTAGACTGTTTGGCTGCAAGCTGACCAGCGCCGTTTTATTAGCTGTCTAGATAGCATAATACTTCATTTATATCAGATATTATAATCTCTAGATGGTGTTTATAGCTGAGCAGACAAAACAGTGCTCCCAGTGAGGCTCAACCATGCAACCCTCTATTCTCGAGTCAAACACTCTACCACTGAGCCAGTTGCTCTTATCCACACCTTCAGACCATGACAAAAACATCTTAAAAGTTTTAAAATGATCAGTATAAAATTTTAGGAGTTGCGCACACCAGCCACCTACTACTTATATGGGACGGAAGTACAGACAAACTGAAGGATAAAAGGGTGCAATGCTGAATGATATGTCCTTTTATCTTTATTACAAAATGCAGGGGATAAAATCAGCAAAAATGATTGCAAAACTAGAACGGACATTCAGTACTGCATTACAAAACAAGAAAGCAAAAAACAACAACAAAAAAACAAACATACAAACAAGTCTTTTCTTATCGCATTCACAAAATCTGTACGTAGATGAAGGCTCAGATAAAAAAAAATCAGAGCTATATCCCTGCTTGACATGTCAGCATGGGCGATTAACGTATCTTTTTTTCGCAAGAAGGCGGGGCATACAAATGACTGGTGCATTGGTAGTGTGCCACACAGGGAAAATAAGCCGTCATCCTTGACCAAGATGGGATAAGTAGCACGCAACACCCTAGCAGGGTCTTCATGGTTCAATTCAGAAAAAATTATATACGATGGCCAAAAGTATTTATCAATGCGGGTTAAACATTAACTTACAGTGAAGATGCTTCTTATCCGACAGACGCTGTGTCTCAGTTAAGCTTGACTGTGATTGTTATCAAAAGAAATATGCGATAAAGTGCTTTGTCAAACACACCTGAGGTTTTGTTTCGTTTTTTTTTTCTTTTTTAAAACAGTGTTTGACTAATGATGTTACAACAACTGTTCAGCCATTATGGATTAGACGGTGCACCTCTCGCAGTCTACCTTCGGTCTATTCTGTTGAGATGGTGCATGTTGGACTGGCACGCCTAGGCTAGGTCCCATCGTCATGGTGACTGTGTTTTCACCGACGTGCATGCAGCAATGTACTGGCGATGGCATGACCTCCCTTTTTGCTTGTTGAGGCAATTGTGACTGCACTAAGGGGGTAGGGGGGGTCAGGCATCAAATTAGAAAATTGAGTCCTGACTTCAATGTCTCATCCATGAGTTGGTGTATGCTCTTTTACCTTGTTTGGGTCCACCGTAGTTCTACTAGTATTTTGCTTTAGCACAGTTGTATGTAACGACCCAGTCACACAGAGCTTCGACCGCGCCGTGACCTCTAGGCGACTGATAACTGACTACTGGTATAATCGCCGGCCAGTCCCCGACCAGTCTCGGATCAGTTACCAACCATTCACCGCATTTTTGGCGATTGTTTTGCATTTAGACGGCGGCGATCAGTTGGTGGCTGATTGGCAATCGGTTGGCGACTTCGGAGACTCATCGGCAACTGACTGCCGACTGATGGGAGACTGTTCTACCATCATTTTTTTTATAAAGAAAATAAAATGTTTGGAAAAAATAAAACCGTTTCTGTGCAATTGACCATCATGATAACACAATACATGCAGTTACTTCGCTTACAACCAAAAGGAACGTGGCAATTATGGTTATGACGGTTCTGCTGGGACCTACTTAGCTTTGAGTTCTCACTTTCAGTATTTGATATTTCTGGCTCATTTCATCTTTTGGCTCATTTCATCTTTAGGATAGCTGCAATTCATCATCAGAATCAGGAGTCTGAATTTTGGTAGTAAGTTTTACCATCTTCTTTGGTGCTACGGTATATTTTTGACCACCTCTATGCCCCATAATGTAAACACACCCAACGCTTGTGGTGAAACAATGCTATGATGGCAAGATAGCATTTTGTTGAAGCTGGCACTGCTACCTATCGGCAACCAGTCGCCGATTGGTCGCCTATCAGTCGCTGAAAAGTCACAGACTAGATGCTGAAGATTTCTGAGCCAAAATCTTCATGAAATCGGTCGATGACTGATTGGCGATCAATCGGCGAGAGTTTGGCGACTTCTAGAAAACCTTTGCAACTAGTCGGCAATCACAATCAGTCGCAGCTAGTATTTGTGCATGCTCAAAAGACTGTCGGCGACTGATTTTGATCAGCGACCTTGCTGCCACCTTGTTGCGAAATTTGTAAAACCTTGCCGTGACCTCTGCAACCTCTCTGGGATTGTCATTTTTTCAGTCCTAGAGAGCTCGCAGCGCAGTGGCAAGCTCTGTGGGACCAGGGTTTAAGCTATGAGCATTTTCCTTTGTTTCATCAAAGCTAGTTGGATTTGATTATTTTTTGTAGCGACGCATTAAATAAGTTAATTAATAGCCACTTTGCACGGTCAAAATCTACTAACAAATAATCATTTGTCATCAAATGCATTCAAGCCACCCCCTCTCTCTCTCTCTCTCTCTCTCTCTCTCTTTCACACAAACATGCACGTACGCACGCGTGCACACACCCACGCACACACACACACACATGCATGCACCCATGCATTTTAATTCTAGGTAGTTATCATTGTAAGGCGATTGTCATCTTGATGGGGAAGAGAGAGCTGGTTGCTTTGCTTAGTTTGTCTTCCTAGTGTCTATTGATTGTTGTGTGGCTCTTCCTTGAGATGCCATGGGTTTGTCTGAAGTTTGTGACAGATGGTGCGTGCACCTACTAGACAGGGTAATATCTTGGATCTGTTCTTAACCACCTATCACACTTTAATAAATTCAGTCAAAGTTTTACCAGGTCTGTCTGATCATGACATCGTTGAGGGTGTGGTAGATACAAAACCTGCTTCTACAAAGAAAGCACCTAGAAAAGTAATTCTCTATAGGAAAGCGGACTGGGATTCTCTTAAAACATATATGAAAGACTTCTGTAACTCCTTTGTACTGAGTTACGAAGGTAAGTCAGTGGAAACTCTCTGGCTTGAGTTCAAAGAGGCACTCAATGCAGGAATTGGTAAGTTTATACCTACTAAATTTGTTGGTCAAAAAAGCATTTGCCCTGGATTACACAGCCTATCAGGAGGGAAATCAGAAAGAGAGACAGGTTATATAATAAATTTAAGAGCTCAAAAGCTACCAAGGACAGGAAAGCATTCCTGAATAGGAAGCACTGTGTCAAAACAAAAATTAAAATGGCCTATGACAAGTACCTGGAGGACATTCTCGGACTGAATGATGATACAGGTAATCAACCCTTTTGTAGGAAGAAGCTATTTGGTTTCCTAAGAAGCTCACGTGCAGATGCACAAGGAATAGCTGTACTGAAGAAAGGAGATGCAGCTTTTACAGGTAATCAGGCTAATCTACTAAACTCACAATTTCAATCTGTCTTTTCAATCAGATTACCACTCAGTCTCGCAAAGTTATGTCACAGTAAACTTCTCAATGGCACTGCATCCCTGTTAAATATATTACCAGAAAGCGTAAACTGCAAGTACCCTTCTATGCCTGACATTGATATCTCTACTTTAGGCATAGCTAAACTTCTTTCAAAACTGAATATGTCCAAGGCAGCTGGCCCAGGTTCCCTCAGACCTGTAGTCTTGAAAGAGCTCGGCCAAGTCATTACACCTGCGATTTCTATAATATTCCAGGTTTCATTGGATAGTGGCACCGTTCCCTCAGACTGGAAAAAGGCCCAAGTATGCCCTCTTTTCAAATAAGGTGACAAGACAGATCCCGCCAACTACCGTCCAATATCCCTGACATGTATATTGTATAAAACGATGGAACACATAATTGCATCCAACTTATGCAAACACTTTAACCAACATAACATACTTTAAGACCTCCAGCATGGCTTCCATGAAAAAAGATCCTGTGAAACTCAACTAATTCAGCTTGTGGAAGACCTTGCTAGGGGCATGACTTCAGGTAAGCAGTCAGATCTTATCATACTGGATTTTAGCAAGGCCTTTGATAAGGTGAACCATCTTAAATTGCTTTATAAACTTCAGCTGCATGGCATTCAGGGCAAGACACTTGGGTGGATTGCATCCTTCTTAATTGGGAGAACACAGTGTGGAGTCCTTGATGGTGACAGTTCGACTGAACTTCCAGTCTCATCTGGGGTTCCACAAGGATCAGTCTTGGGCCCGATACTTTTCCTACTTTATATTAACGACCTGCCTGACAATATACAATCTAATGTCCGTCTATTTGCAGATGACAAAGCAGTGTACTTGACAGTTCAGGGACAGGAAGATGCAGATATCCTCCAAGCTGACCTTAATGTTCTCCAAGAGTGGGAAAAAGCATGGGATATGGAATTTAATCCATCCATGTGTCAAGTCCTGCATATATCCAGGTCTCGCAGGCCAATCAAACATCCTTACACTATGCACGGACAAGTCCTTGACTCTATAGACCATGCACGGTACCTTGGTGTCGACATAGCATCTGACCTAAATTTTAACCATCACATCGACGGCGTCACAGCAAATGCATAAAAAAGTTTAGGCTTTCTTAAAAGAAATATTAAAACAAAACATCCGCGTATACGCGAGGCAGCCTATATAACTACAGTTAGACCGCAGGTTGAATATGCCTCATCAGTTTGGAGTCCGTACACTAAAAAAGACATCCATAAGGTAGAAATGGTTCAGAGAAGGGCTACTCGCTGGACTCTCAGCTCCTACTCTCCTTACCAAAGTGTTACGGAACTCCAACAGCAACTAAATCTTAGAACACTAGAACAGAGAAGAGATGATGCTAAAGTCATTATGATGTTCAAAATTATACATGGCCTCGTTGCCATACCTGTGCCACCATACTTTGAACAACCAATGAGATCGACACGGCATAGCCACCCCCTTGCATTACGTCAGATTCATACAACAGCAAATTATTACAAATTTGCCTTTTTTCCCTCAACTGTTGTATTTTGGAATCAGCTTCCAGCCCGGATCGTACTTCTGCCCACTCTGGACCAGTTCAGTGTGGCAGTACGTGCGCATACCCATCTTATCCCATAACTCAACATAAACTGTTTTTTTTCCTGTTTTTATCATTTCTTGTACATGTACTTTTAACAACTATCTCTACCCTTTTTCTTTTTCTTTAACTTAGTACCGTGACTGTAAGGCGTAATCAACCTGCACGTAATCCTCGCGAGGGGTGTTGCAGAATCAAAAGAAAGAAAGAAAGAAAGTTACCCCCCCCCTCGAGACCATTCCTAACAGACTCACTGTTGGGTTAAATCTTTAACGACATGGTTAGAGTGGTCGACTGTCACGCAGGAGTGGTGGGTTCGAATCTTTCTTTCTATCTTTACTGGTGTAGTGCTCATACTTGAGCATTGCACCAGGGGGTGTAAATTTGGAAATTTTGATAAAATAAAAGAAGAAAAAAAAGAAACACAAAAAAACAAAACAACACAAAAAAAAAACTTTTGGCTGAATTTTTGTTTAAATAAGGAGTACCCTAAACTCCTCTGTGGACTGGGTATTGGCCACAGAAGGAAACAGACTATCCAGTGTGGAATAGTTTGGGGGGAAAAGGAATTCTTCAGGGCATCATTGTATGTCTAGTGTCTGCCGTATTGAGCACTATGTGATGACCTGGTAGTTTTCAAACCGTGAGCAGGGGTCATATACTTGTCTTGTTCAATAGACATTGCTCCACAATGAATCTTGTGAAAAAGAAGCAACGAGGACTGGTCCCTTAGGGCCTCAAGAGATGGCCTTTCAAGCTCATCAAGCATTTCGCTGACACACCTCGTGTTTCGCCATCTCCTGCAGGTCCAGCGAGCTGCTGTCCTCTGAACTTTCTCAATCTGATTAATCTGAAGTTTCGAGTGAGGGCTCCAAATGGGTGCTGCATACTCTAATTTAGGCCGAATCAAAGTTTTGTATGCAATTTTCTTAGTACTCCTAGGTGCAAAAGCCAAGTTCCTGCAAAGGAAACCAAGTGTCTTAGTTGCTTTGGAAGAGATTTCTGAGACATAAAGACCCCAATCCATGTTATCAGTAATAGTGATACCAAGGTATTTTGCCGACTAAACATTTCCTGCAAAGGAAACCAAGTGTCTTAGTTGCTTTGAAAGAGATTTCTGAGACATGCAGACCCCAATCCATGTTGTCAGTAATGGTGATACCAAGGTATTTTGCCGACTGAACATTTTCCAAAGTTTGATAGTGTAGTGAGTAGTCGAAGAGAATTTGTTTGTGATGCTGATGCCGAGTCACTCTCATTGAGTGACATTTGGCTACGTTAAATTTCATTTGCCAATCAGCTTCCCACTGTCCTAAGCTGGTGAGGTCTTCTTGCAAGACCAAACAATCCTGAAGTGAATGTATATTCCTATACAGGACACAATCGTCTGCGAACAGGCGAACAGAAGACCTGATGTTATCTGGCAGATCCTTTATGAAGATGAGGAACAGGACTGGACCTAGGACCGATCCCTGGGGCACACCGGATAGCACTGGAACTGGATCTGAGGCTTGGCCATCTAAAACAACTTGTTGAGTGCACCCAGAGAGCCACGAGTTGATCCACTTGTAAGTGGATCCTCTAATCCCATAAGATTCCAATTTGTGTAATAGCCTCCTGTGTGGAACCTTGTCAAAGGCCTAGAAGCAAAATCCTGGTGGACCAAAAAGATTTTCTCCTTGGAATTACTTCACTGGTAGTAGTGGTAATTCCGTAGCGCCTGAGTCGGCTCTGGGGCGGTAGCGGGCTATAGACTGTTGTGGTTGATGCCGGGCTCTCAGGAAATAAAAGGGGGAAGAGTGTAGTGACAATGCCATTCCTAACAGCCTCGCTGTTGGGTTAACTCTTTAGCGACATGGTTAGAGTGGTCGACTGTCACGCAGGAGTTCTGTGTTCGAATCTTGGCAGACCTGAAGCTTTTCCCCTTCAAATTACTTCACTGGTGGCAGCCGTGGGAGGATTCATCTTCAAAAATGATTACATTGATAAAAGGCCTAAATAAAATATATGTGTGGTTCCTGTTGCATACCAACAAAATTTAGGGTAGGTAGGCCAACAGGAACCACACATACATTTCATTTAAGCCTAACGTGAAAACGAGTCAGTGGTAAGGAGTAGGCTATATATGATATTCTGTAACTATTGAGCCAATGGAAATATTTGCATCATTTTCAATGTAAAACATAGTTCGTTCGAATGGTGCATACTATGCCTCTAAAATGTCCCTGGACAAAGTTACGAGGTAAATTTCAGAATTTTTGGACCACCCCTCGTTGGTAGTGCTTGTAGATATGTAAATGTTTTCTTAAACATTTTTTTATATTCTCCCTTTTCAGATAAACGGACAGCTTTGAGTGAGGGGCGACATGGCACAAAGACGATCTGAAAACAGACAATACTTCTACTGCAGCGTGAGGTTCGATTTAAATTTTAAATGAATTTCATCAACGGAATTAACACTACCTCCGAATACACACCAGGGGAGGACTTTGATAAAGTTGTAGATGTTGAAAAATGTTTACTGACAAAAGGGAACCTTGAGAAACCTGACGAATGTGGTATTTGCGGTAAAGCCTTTTCTCAACATGGTAACATTAAACGCCACCTCAGAATACACACTAGAGAAAAGCCGTATACATGTGACACATGCGGTCAATCATTTACTCAGAATGGTAGTTTAAAACGCCGTCTCAAAATACACACTAAAGATAAGCTGTATGGATGTGACACTTGTGGTCAAACTTTTACTCAAGACAGTAACTTAAGAACTCAAAAAATTGTACACACTGCAGAGGAGTCATATAAGTTTAAAACATGTAAAACATTTACTCGCGAAAGTAACTTTAAACACGACCTAAGAAAACACACTGGAGAGAAACTATACGAGTGTGATACTTGTGATAAAAGTTTTATTGGAGCTGGTGGCTTAAAACAGCAAATCAAAATACACATTGGAGAGAAGCAAAAGGAGAATGTTCCTTTCAGTAAAACGTTTACTCGAGATGATGTTTTAAAACGCAACCTTGGTACACACACTGAAGAGAACCCATACGATTTCAGTACTTGTGGAGAAAGGTTTAAACGTAATAGGGACTTAAAATGCCATATCATAATACACACTGATATATATAAGTGTAAACTTTGTGAAAAGAAGTTTACTTCAAAACGTAACTTGGTGCAACACCTGGGAATACACACTGGTGATAAACCATACCAGTGTGGTACTTGTGGTCAAGCTTTTACTCAAGAAAGTAACATAAGGCGTCACATCAGAGTACATGCTGGACACAAGCCACATAAATGCCAACTATGTAGCAAAACATTTATTTGTAGTACATGTAGTAGCTTAAAGAGTCACACCACAAGACATACTGGAGAGAACCCATACGAGTGTGGTTCTTGTGGTAAAACTTTTACCCGTGATATTTACTTAAAACAACACGTCAGAATACACACTGGAGCGAACCATATAAATGTGATAAGTATAAAAAAATATTTTGCTGAAATAAATAGTTAATAAGTCACATTAATATTCACATATGTGTTAAATGATCATTGACACGTGAAAAACAAGCCTTTTGCGTTTGTATCCAGATCAGACACAATTAAATCTGCCCAGACATGCGCGGATCCAGAAAGTTTTTTCAGAGGGGGTCCAACTTTGAGAACAATATTTTTTAGGTGATGTGTGGATCCAAATACCACTAACATCTGGCCATCATCGGTCCACCAGCTAAACGTAATTTAAATGACGTTTCGCTGGCGGGCCGATGATGGCCCGATATTGAATGCTGGCTTGGTAGCTTTGTGATTTTTCAGGGGATCCAGACCAGTAATGCTATGAAACCCTTTCTTTTTTATGATTTTTCTGGGGTGGGGGCAGCCCTGCCCCCCTCTGGATCCGCACATGCCAGATATAATGACCAAGTAGAACATTGAGATTGCGCATATAACAGCAGTAGCTTGGATACTCTCTTGGTGTTTTCAACGTTTTGTCATAAATTCGTGCATTTTACTTTACGTCAGAACCGAAACGTAAGTGAGTATGATCAGGAAATACCACAACCACATACTGCAGACCAACCCATGGCACCGTGAGGAAGAGCCACAGAACATTTTATTTGCAAACGTAAACCTGTATTATACGCGCATGACACAAAATGTAACGCCAATCAACTGACTGCTCAGATTACCTTTTCTCTGGAAGACACGAACATTAATAACTTCAAGGATCACAGTACTCGTTGATTACATCAAATTATGAAATGTCTCGTACCTATACAAAGTTGAGAATGATGATAAAATCTGTGTTTAACTTTCGTGAAGCAATATACTCCCTGCTACCCTATATGCTTGTACCACGTGCAATCATCTGGCAAGTACATCCAGGAGTGTTTGTGGTGCATCACCATGCGCGGATCCAGAGGGGGGGGGGCAGGGGGTCCGAGCCCCCCTGAAAAATTACAAAATCATAGGGTTTCTTAGCAATACTGGTCCGGATCCCCTGCAAAATCATAAAACTACCCAGCCAAGTTCAATGTTGAGCCATCATGACCTGCTAATAGTGGTACTTTGATCCTCCCTCCCCTCATTAACTAAAAAACCAAACAAAAAAGCCAAAGTTGGACTCCTGCTGACAAAACGGTCTGGATCCGCGCATGTCCACCTCTTAAATTTGCTGATTTTTCATGAAAAGAAGAGGACCATCAGGTTGTACGATATTGTCAGGAAATAGGATAGACTCTGTTTTATAGGATTCAAAGTGACTAGCCAAGAAGCAGCCCAACCGTTGATTGAACTTATACCTAGGTTTAGCTAAACAAAATTATTCAGTGTAAAATTATAAATATTTTCTTACCCATACATTTTACCTTCTCGTTGAGACGATTCTTTAGAGTACCCATAACGTCATATTTAGGTTGAGATATAAGAAAATTATTTTTTCTGTTACGCTCTCTTAACTAAAGGCCTGGTAATAATTCTGATTGGTCGAGATTAAGACATTGTGCATGATGTCAGTGGGCTTTCAATGACAAAAAAGGCTAGTGTCGTCAACAAAAAATCTTCTACTTGCTCTGATTGCATTTACAATACTAGAATGCGCAGTCGATTGGGCGCCATCGCAAATCCCCACACTTAAGTTTTTGACCCCCAGCATGACCCCAGCAACAGCATGAAAATTCTGTTCAATATGTTTTCTATCTTTTGTTTGGTATACAAATCTTTGAAATTGACATGGTAACCAAAATTTAATGATATTTGACCTTTTGGCCTCACCCCAAGGTCACCAGTTTGTCCCTAGGATGAAAATTTTACTTGCATTCTGTTCTGCTCGTCATCCCCGTCGATTTGATATGCCACATGACCATGTCTGAAAAAATATAATTTTGACCCCCTGGGCACCCCCAGCGCCCAAAGTCCCACCCCTTGGGCATGACCCAAGTGACAGTATAAAAATCCCGTCTGATATGTTTTGTATCTTTCATTTGTGAGAACACACACAAAGTTTGGTATAAAAATCTTTGAAATTGACTTTGTAATTGAAATTAAATGATATTTGACCTTTTGACCCCTCCCCAGGGGGCGGGACTAAAAATAATTTGCCGTTGCACGCCCCATTCATGTGAGTAACTCGCACACCAAATTTGGTTATATTTCGTCCATTGGTTTAGGAGGAGATAGTATAACGGACAGACGGACGGACTGAGGCGATTACAATATCCCCTTCGCCTTTTTAAAGAAAGTGTGGGGATAATCGTTATGGTATAGAATGTAGAGGACATAATATTAAGCCCTGAGGGACTCCAGCTCAAGTATACAGCCAGAAAGATTCTGTCCCAGGAAAAACAACGTGTTTTCTGTTTGTCGGGTAATTCTTAAACCTATGAGCTTTTCTCCTGTATGAACAGTTGTAGTACTTGACATAACAGATAAATGATTATGTGTGTTTGGTTTGATACTTAACGTCTCAGTCAACAGTTATGACCATGTCGGGACGGTCAGAATACCTAACCGCACTTTTTCCTGGGGAAGCTTGTCTAAGCGGTTATCCAGTATTTTGTGCTCATACTTTCGCTTGTAACTGAAAACAACCCTTCTTACTTGTCCACTGGCATTAAATGATATCAGACACACAACATATTAGGGTATCAATGTTGATAAGAAATCTGAAAATGAGAAAAAAGAGTAGAAATGTGACAGGTGCAACAATATACCAGTTTCCACATACATCATAGTATTCTTTCCCTTAAATTTGATGTATAACAAGATTTCTTTCTGAAATTGTAGTCTCTGTCCCCGGAGTCATTTAAATGGCGTTTCGCTGGCGGGCCGATAATGGCCTGCTTATTGTGGTAGTTGGATCCTCCCTCCCCTCATAAATTAAAAAAAAACGTTGTCAAAGTTGGACCTGCTCTGACAAAACCTTGTGGATCCGCGCTTGATAATGTGTACCTGAGATTTCCAACAATGTGGTATGTGCAACCAGCAAAGCCTCAGATCAGTCTGCGCATACACGCAGTCTGATTAGAGCCTTTGCTAGTCAGTCAATACGAGGGCTGTTCAAATATGAATGCAAGTAGCTTCATTACTTTCTTCACATATGTGCTACGACAAAGTGTCATACCTTTCTGTAAAGAACTATTTGTCGTCGTTAAAATGGCCCCAAACATAATGAAACACTCACTGTATTTTTCGAGTTACAGACGCTTATATAAAGGCCATTCATGTATACTGAAGTTTTTCTGAAGCAAATTACAATGCTTGCTTTGTTACATTTGCGAATATAGCATCATATCTTTGTAAGTTTTAGACAAAATGGCACCAAATTTTAGATGCAAGTTTAAGTAACAATACAAAAGTTGCTGGCAGGAAAAAGTTTATATAATCCTGTTCTTATCTCGAGTAAACAGGCACATTTGTGACGTCATTGATTTTATGGTTAACGTCATTTTGAGTTATCTACTGGTGATGTAATAATGAACATCGCTGTGTCGTTTTCTTTGCGTTTTGCTGAAAACATGCTAAATATGCCATAAGGAAGTTTTCAAAATGCCCTGACCTCTATATACAGAGTTATCACATTTTATATCATTTTCAAGCATTTTTCTGCTTCTTAATGGCGTGTTTACATTAATTAAAAATGTTCAATCTGTCTAGTCCTCAAGACCAGGTGAGTAATTTTATTGTGAATAATGCCTATAGTGGTCAAACTTAAAGTTTACGTTCAAATTTAGAATAAAGCCGCAATGGTATGACAAAAAATTAAGTATAATTCTATAACCCCTTCACTTAAGGAATTTTTGACTTAATAAAAATGCATTTCAGCGTTTAAAAATTACCCACTATCCATTCAATAATTTGTAGCAACAACTCGGTATGAGCGATCAACATATTGTCTTCTAGTTAAAACTTGTTTAAAAGTTTTTTCGTGCATTTTGTTCTAGAGATTAGTTTAACTGAAAACTGAAAGGTGTAGTTTTGTTTACCATTTATTTGCAAACATACTTGAGACTTTGGTGAAAACGATTTGTTGTAATTTAACAAAAGCATGTTGGATTTTCGCACATTTCACAGAATTGTTACATAAGAATATGGGGATACTTCCTTAAAAATTTCAAGAAATTTCACTTGTTTATCGAAGAATTATACGCTCGTCTATATCACTTGTATATGTTCGAAACATTAAGTTCGTTAGTATACTAACGTGACCATCATTGAAAAGGCTATAGCTTAATAAGTATACTGCATTTTTCTTTAGGTCTGGTGCCAGTTTAAAGGTGACATTTAGTCCTTTATAGAAACGTTTACCATTTTGCTGTAGCATATATGTGAAGAAAGTTATGAAGCTACTTGCATTCATATTTGAACAGCCCTCGTATTCTATCAATATTAAGCTACTGACTCAACATCATTTGGAGTTTCTTAACTTACAAGGAGGCAGCTAAGACTCGTCTGAGTCTACACTTGTCAAAATGCCACATTGTTGGAAATCATGTGTCGCGGCTCAATTATCTTCTTTATCTAGCACCATGTGGATCTGTCCATCACCATTCACCATGTACACTTTCTGTGACTAAATCCCAGGATATTACATGTCATTTTCAGTTTTGGGACTAAAGACTGCATTGACCCTGTTTGTTTGCCAGTTCTATCAGTACGCACACTAATTAAAAAAGATATATTCTACCATGATTGGCCTAGTTTTCACTAGCCTCTCATGTGCGGATTCAGAGGGGCGGACAGAGGTCCAGAGGTCCGGATCCCCCCTGAAATATTACAACAATATAGGGTTTCTTATGAAAATCACAGAGCTGCCAAGCCAGCATTCAATGTTGGGCCAACTTCGGCAAGCCAGCAAACGCCATTTAAATCCCTCCCCTCATCAACTAAAAAACACAAGGTCAAAGTTGGACCCCGATGACAAAACTTTCTGGATCCGCGCATGACTCTGGTAGCCACATACTCCAAGAGGGCCCTGGGTAGCTCGTAAACGAATGACTGCTTTGTAAGGGTTTTAGAAAGCATAGCGTCTAAAGTCCAGCTATGAATTTTGATAGATCAGCAGTTTCATTTAGACTTTACTTGGAAAAGTTTCCGTTAATAATGTTGACCATATTAACAGGATGTAGACTCTTTTGACGGGTCCAGTTTTGGCCCCATTGGTCATAATGTGAACAAAAATGGTAGAGGTCTCCACTGTTAACGAGTTCCTACTGTGGGCATAATCTGGGTGCCTAAAACATATAGTTATAAGAGGGGGTGTGTAGGCCTCTCGTAGACTGGTCATGTTCGTTTATTACAGAAGCAGTCTAGTCTGGATTCACACTATTTGACCACACATCAGCTCTAGAATACTTCAGCAAACGACAAAATTGTCAAAATTTGCGTTTCCTGTCAAATTGTCTTTTGTTTAAAAAATCAACCTAACTCAGATACGCAATTTTCGACCACGAAGCTACTAAAATACGTCAGCGGAAGCCAGGGTCGACTGCCTATCAATACTGACGTTTCCTGGTCATATTCACTCACTTACAGAAGCAGTCTGATCTGGACCAGCACCTTTTGACCACGCAGCTTCTCAAATACGTCAGCGGACGACATGGTCGATAACATTCGTTAAAATGTGCGTTTTCTGTCATATTCTTGTTGTTTGACAAAAGCTACCTACTTTGGATACGCAATACTTGATCCTGAAACTCATAAAATACGTCAGCGGACGTCTGAGTCGCTGACCCATTATACTGATGTTTCCTGGTTGTATTCGTTCACTTACAGAAGCAGTCTAGTCTGGACCAGACCCACCTGTCCATGCAGGTTCTAAAATACGTCAGCAGACGACAGAATTGACAAAAGTCGCTATGCTTTGTGTTTCATCTGCATAGTCCTTGACATACAGGAGCAATCTAATCTGGGTCTGCGCTATTTGACCATGAAACTTCTGGAATTCATCAGTAAATGAATAGGTAGACAACTTTTGTCGTGATTGAGTTTTCTGATCTTATTCACTTATTAATAAAGATCAAACATCGCATGTAGTACATGCTACTAATCTGGAGAAAACAAGACAAACTTATTAGGAGAATTATTGGTTGTACGGTATAATTATTCGATGCGTGACTAACTGCTGAGTACCCCACTTGGTTTTTTGGTCTGTCCAGACCTGGGTAATTAATAGAGATCAGAGAAGGCGCCAACATGGTAAATTAACAAATATAACACAGGAGACAAAGATCGGTAGTGGCCAGCTAGAGTTTTGACTTTGGCTTGATCACACGCTTATTCTTACAGAAAGAATATTGTGATTTTTTAGACTTTCTTTTGAAAGTTCTTATTTGAACCAGAGCACTTACATAAAGCTCTCTGGGTACCAACCCCAGCGTATACTGAGCATAGCTCACTGGGTACCAACCCCAGCATATACTAAGCATACGCACTGGGTACCAACCCCAGCGTATTGCAGAAGAAAATTACAGTCAGTACCAACCTGAGTGCTTCTATAATCAGTTAATAAACACAACTATGTGTAGTTTACCAACAGTCAGAACCCATTCCTTACACGGGTCTACCATCAGATACGCTAGTGGTTTTCATCACTCATAGTATGGCAAATTCTGAACAGAATGCTCATTGGTGAAACACAACTAATCTTTGCTACAAGAAATAAACGTGTTATTTCCATAACACACATACTTACACCTATAAAGGGCGCAAAACAAAAGCGAAATTGAGTGAGTGATTGTGACATTTACTGGTCATATTCACTTATTTTTGAGCACTCATTCGGTGTGTCTTTATTTGCAACTGAAAAAGAGAAGTTTTCTTCTGGAAAACGCGTTCTTGCGGACCTGGCTATTGTCTGCTGGGGTTAGAGACATACACAAGTAAGTTTCTATTATAAAAACAACATAGTAAACACGTTCGTGAAGAGCCATTCAGTACAAATGTGTGTCGTACATGACACCTTAATACACATGTACAATAGAGGCATTCTAACACCGAAATAGGCAATACTTAAAGCTGTTAAAACAAAAGCTACTTCTCTATAAACCTCATGACAACAAATAAATGAGAACTAAAAACCTTGGGTTTAGACAAACCGGGACTATTTCACTAACTGGGCGTGTGGATAATCCTAGGCAAAATGAGCTCTCTTCTTTGAGAGGCCTACACACCCCCCTCTTATAACTATATGTTTTAGGCACCCAGATTATGCCCATATAAGGAACTCGTTAACAGTGGCCCCGGAAACGGTGTGGCTGAGAGTTGGGAGTACTCATTTTGCTGACCATAACAATCATATTGGATCACTTATTGAAAGAGATTGTTAAGTTAAAAAGGAGAGCCATGAATCTCCACAAAGAACTCAGCATCAAACGTGCCCTATTTAGTATATATTGAGCACTATGACAAAATAACGAGTCTATTTAGCCCAATAACTTGTTGACCAAGAAACTTATATTAAAAATACATCAGCGGACTACAGGGTCGAGGACATTTGTCAAAATTTGCGTTTCCTGTCATATCTTTATCTTGCTTTCAAATGAACTTAGCTTGGATACGCACTATTTGACCATGACGCTCCTATACACGTCAGCGGACGTCAGGGTCGACAATCCATTGTGATTGACGGAGACTGGTTATATTCGTTTATTACAGAAGCAGTCTAGTCTGGATTCACACTATTTGACCACACATCAGCTCTAGAATACTTCAGCAAACGACAAAGTTGTCAAACTTTGCGTTTCCTGTCCAATTGTCTTTTGTTTACAAAATCAACCTAACTCAGATACGCAATTTTTGACCACGAAGCTCCTAAAATACGTCAGCGGACGCCAGGGTCGACTTCCTATCAATACTGACGTTTCCTGGTCATATTCACTCATTTACAGAAGCAGTCTAATCTGGACCAGCACCTTTTGACCACGCAGCTTCTTAAATACGTCAGCGGTCGACATGGTCGATAACATTCGTTAAAATGTGCGTTTTCTGTCATTATTCTTGTTGATTGACAAAAGCTACCTACTTTGGATACGCATACTTGATCCTGAAACTCATAAAATACGTCAGCAGACGGCAGAGTCGCTGACCCATTATACTGATGTTTCCTGGTTGTATTCGTTCACTTACAGAAGCAGTCTAGTCTGGACCAAAACCACCTGACCATGCAGGTTCTAAAATACGCCAGCAGACGACAGAATTGACAAAAGTCGCTATGCTTTGTGTTTCATCTGCATAGTCCTTGACATACAGGAGCAAACTAATCTGGGTCTGCGCTATTTGACCATGAAACTTCTGGAATTCATCAGTAAATGAATGGGTAGACAACTTTTGTTGTGATTGAGTTTTCTGATCATATTCACTTATTTATAAGGATCAAACATCGCATGTAGTACATGCTACTTATCTGGAGAAAACAATCAAACTTATTAGGAGAATTATGGGTTGTACGGTATAATTATTCGATGCGTGACTAACTGCTAAGTACCCCACGTGTTTTTTTTGGTCTGTCCAGACCTGGGCAATTAATAGAGATCAGAGAAGGCGCCAACATGGTAAATTAACAAATATAACACAGGAGGCAAAGATCGTTAGTGGCCAGCTAGAGCTTTGACTTTGGCTTGATCACACGCTTTTTCTTACAGAAAGAATATTGTGATTCTTTTAGACTTTCTTTTGAAAGTTCTTATTTGAAACAGAGCACTTACATAAAGCTCTCTGGGTACCAACCCCAGCATATACTGAGCATAGCTCCCTGGGTACCAACCCCAGAATATACTGAGCATACGCACTGGGTACCAACCCCAGCGTATTGCAGAAGCAAATTACAGTCAGTACCAACCTGACAGCTTCTAAAATCAGTTAATAAACACAACTATGTGTAGTTTACCAACAGTCAGAACACATACCTTACACGGGTCTACCATCAGATACGCTAGTGGTTTTCATCACTCATAGTATGGCAAATTCTGAACAGAATGCTCATTGGCGAAACACAACTAATCTTTGCTACAAGAAATAAACGTGTTATTTCCATAACACACATACTTACACCTATAAAGGGCGCAAAACAAAAGCGTAATTGAGCACTCATTCGGTGTATCTTTATTTGCACCTGAAGAAGAGAAATTTTCTTCTCGAAAACGCGTTCTTGTGGACCTGGCTATTGTCTGCTGGGGTTAGAGACATACACAAGTAAGTTTCTATTATAGAAACAACATAGTAAACACGTTCGTGAAGAGCCGTTTAGTACAAATGTGTGTCGTATATGACAACCTAATACACATGTACAATAGAGGTATTCTAACACTGAAATAGGCAATACTTAAAGCTGTTAAAACAAAAGCTACTTCTCTATAAACCTCATCACAACAAAGTAATGAGAACTAAAAACCTTGGGTTTAGACAAACCGGGACTATTTCACTAACTGGGCGTGTGGATAATCCTAGGCAAAATGAGCTCTCTTCTTTGAGAGGCCTACACCCCCCCCCCTCTTATAACTATATGTTTTAGGCACCCAGATTATGCCCATAGAAGGAACTCGTTAACAGTGGCCCTGGAAACGGTGTGGTCAAGAGTTGGGAGTACTCATTTTGCTGACCATAACAATCATATTGGATCACTTATTGAAAGAGATTGTAAAGTTAAAAAGGAGAGCCATGAATCTCTACAAAGAACTCAGCATCAAACGTGCCGTATTTAGTACATATTGAGCACAATGACAAAATAACGAGTCTATTTAGCCCAATAACTTGTTGACCAAGAAACTTATGTTAAAAATACATCAGCGGACTACAGGGTCGAGGACATTTGTCAAAATTTGCGTTTCCGGTCACTTATTTTTGAGCACTCATTCGGCGTGTCTTTATTTGCAACTGAAGAAGAGAAGTTTTCTTCTCGAAAACGCGTTCTTGCGGACCTGGCTATTGTCTGCTGGGGATAGAGACATACACGAGTAAGTTTCTATAATAGAAACAACATAGTAAACACGCTCGTGAAGAGCTGTTTAGTACAAATGTGTTTTGTACACGACGCGTAATAGAGGTATTCTAACACCGAAATTAGCAAAACTTAAAGCTATTAAAAACAAAAGCTACTTCTCTATAAACCTCATCACAACAAAGTAATGAGAACTAAAAGCCTTGGGTTAAGAAAAACCGGGACTATTTCACTTACTGGGCGTGTGGATAATCCTAGGCAAAATGAGCTCTCTTCTTCGAGAGGCCTACACACCCCCTCTTATAACAGAATCACCGTCATAAGCCTTTATCATGGCCTCTTTATGAACGTCCCTAAAATCATTTCTCTTGTTTTCACCTGGTTATGCATGATTGGCCTGAGTTAATGCAATGTGACCTATCAAATCCTGTTCAGTCAGGCCAAGATGTGTTCATGTCTTCCGGGAGTGAACTAGACTAAGGGCTTAGCAGCGAATACAGAGTGGATATACATAAATATGATAATGTTCCATACCTGGGGTGCGTTGCATAAGGCGAGAGCTACGTAACGCTATGTGGCATTTTCTATGCAACAGTATGTTACAAAATAGCACTTCGTAGCGCTACATAGCTAATCTTTAGCAGTCTCGCAGAAAGCCATATGTAAAAAGACGTTGCATAGGCATAACGCTACATAGCACTTCATGTTTATGTTTATCATGAAAAAAATGGTATCGTTGCGCTACGGACTGCTACAAAATAGTACTTGGCATAATCGTTGCATAGAGCAAAATGCGCTTCATAGCGCTAAATTATAGCGCTGGCGTTATGCAACTCTTGCCTGGTAATCCACCAATGAACATATTATGTTTGCTTATTGTATTGATTATTATAAATCATTTCACTTACCTGAAACACATTTTGCTTGCAAGTGACTATGTACAGGATTTTTTAAAGTTTAATACATATAAGTCTGGCACCTCAGATCCAGATTTCCCTTGATTTTACTTATGCGAGATAATTATTTCTCACATACTCGTACCAACCTTTAAGAAAGATAAGCACATTGATCAGTAACGTCATTGAAATGTTTAAATTATGTCACCATATCATATCTCAGCGTATTCAGGATTTTCTAGAAGTCCTTTTGATGTTTTTTCAAGTCTAAATAGAGGTATTTAGAGGTAAGCAAGAAACATATTCAATCATGGATGGGGTGGATAATCTGTCCCTAATGATCACCTTCTAACGTCACTGGGCATGACCTCGTGATGCCAATCAGTGATCATCGGGACGGATTTTTCTATTCTGTCCTCACACTTATGGTAGATTCTTATAATCTTTGTTGATCTTGCCATTTTCTTCAAAAGATTTAAAGGGTGATTATAGAATAAAACATCTACCACAAACTCACAAAGATGTAGGATATATCCCTGTATGATTAAGAATATAGGTCTTTATTTTAGATAATCCATTAAAACATTTACAAGCGTCAAAAGTGTGTGCCTTATTTGCCTGTGTGTTTAATATCCTACCAATAGCTTGGTCCTATGAGGGCTTGACAACAGTTGAAATCCCACCCAGTAGACTGGAGAAGCCGAGATTGAGCCCATAATCCTTGGTCTACAAGGTAAATGGTTTATCTCCTACACCACAGCTGCTACAGTATGCGGCTTATCTACCCTATAAAACGTAATATTACTATACAGATCTTCTCGTCAGCTGTCGGAGTAAAACTTTTACTTCAAGTTTCACAAGTATGCAGCAAATCAATCGCAACAATAAGTGCATTACTCTTCAATTAAGTTTATTTAGAAAAGCATGTACCAAAAGTAGCTCAAGTATCCAGTTTATCTTCTTTATGAATAAGCATATGAGTCACACACTAGATGAACCAGTAAAACATTAACCACAAAGTCACAAGTATTTGGCTAATCTCTTGTATAAATACACAGATCGCTCTTCAAGCTATGATTGTGGAAAGCATTTACTACAAGTGCCACGAGTTTGTGGCTATTTACCTCAGTTGAATAAGCATATGTGTCTTCAAGGTTGATGATCAACTCTAGTGAAACTTTCAAGTATGCCATAAAGGGCATAATATTGACACGACCATGCATTAGGGTTGTCTGAAGTAAAAAATGTATTTCTGTGGTTACATGCAAGGTAAGGAGAGCCTTCTCTCTGGAAGGTTTTTTTCAATTGGTTTATATTTAATTAAATAATGATGTGAAGTAGTGTAAAGAGTAGAAATAACATAAGTAGACAAACTGGTCGCATTGAAATCTCTAGCTTTAAGTTTATCTGAATTTTTAACAGACCAAAATAGATTTTTACTGGATCAATCATATACCTTTTCACAGTACTTGCTAATATTTTTAACAGCTGTTAGACACGAGGTTAACAAGTTAGAAAGTTCTTATTTCGTACAAGAACTAGAATTAGCAATAAATCTAGCTTTATAGGGTCTTAATGGAGTTTTGGTAACCAGTATAGCGTAGGAACTTTTGGTTTTCTTAAGCTTTGACACCGAAATGTAGGGCTGTATGTCAACCATGCCCAAACTTAAATGACTCACGAAAATATATAGGTTGCCGTTTCTGATGTCAAATTCCTTGTTTTAATTTGCTTAAAACATCTTGTTTATGATACTCAAAACCCAGGCTTGAAAATACATCTTACTGTCCCATTAGTTGTTTTGATAATTTTCTTTGCAGTGTAAGCCTAGTGGGTGGGGTTACGGGCAAATCTTGGGAATTATTATGCTGAATTTTCTCAGATTTTAGGGTTTCATTCCGAAAGAAAACGTCATATCCAATACAGAAATGTAAACTTAAGTTTAAAAACTCTTATCTATCGTTGTACAAACAAAATGAAACAAAAATTGACAAACTACATTGTAGTAAATGCTCAACTAAAATGCGTGTAAATCAAGTCCGATAACTGAGTTAAATGAGTTTTAAAATAACTAATTTTAAAAATTTTATAGGATTTTAAAGCAATGCATCACACATACCCTCGTTAGAAACTCGACGCAGAAAGCGACAAACATCCGTGTGAACAAGCACATGAAAAATGTTAATCGCCCACGTGGAGAATCGAATTAGCGGTGATCTTCTGTTCTTATTGCGGAAGTGCTTAAATTTGGACTCCTGCTGTCGTCTTCTGAGTGTTTTTAAGAAGTTTATCAAGGATCATCAGAAAAATGTTTGGCGTAAATTAGAATCCCCAAAATGAAAATTTCGCATACAAAAAAACAAAAGTTGGCATAAAAATACGCCTGATTTTGCGATTCAAAGAACTCTAAAACATTTACAATAAGATTCGCAAGAATGTGGCATAGTAACTGTTTGAATAAACATATGCATCTTCAAGCTTGGAGATTTAGAAGAAGAAAAAAACAATTACCTCAAGTGTCACAATTACAATATATTGGTCATCTCAAAAATGATTATGCATATGTGCCTTCAAGCCAGATAAGCGAGAAAAACATTGAGAACAAGTGTCACAAGTATAAGTCTTATCTTCTGTATGAATAAGAAATAGAGGATCTTACATGAGTGCTCATGTTTTATTGAATTTATTAAACGAGTTGGGAAAAGAGATAAAATGCGAGGCTTGCCGAGCATTTTATCTCTTTTTCGCAACGAGTTTAATAAATTCAATAATACAAGAGCACGAATGTTAGATTCTATTTATCATATGACATTAAATTGACTTTGGAATCTCATTTCTCGCGTAAAAACGTTATAATTTTGTCATTATGTACGCAACGTTGTTATGGACGTCATAACGTTTCCCGAAAATCGATAAACCGCTAGTGGTTTACAAATTTTTTTGCATGGCGTTATTTCACTCCCAGACGCGACGTCATATGATAATATGTCTTTTCAAGTTAGGTGAATTAGTAAAACATTTACCACAAGTATCACAAGTATGTGGCTTATCATCTGTACAGATACGCATATGCTTCTTCAAGTAAGATAATTAAGTAAAGCAATTACCACACACGCAACAAGTATATGGCTTTTCAACTGTATGAATAAAAATGTGATTCTTTAAGATTGATGGCTGAACAAGTGTCACAAGTATGTAACCTATCATCTGTACAGATACGCACATGCTTCTTCAAGTTAGATAATTGAGTAAAGCATTTACCACACACGCAACATGTATGTGGCTTTTCAACTGTATGAATAAAAATGTGATTCTATAAGCTTGATGACTAAGTAATGCATTTTATCACAAGTGTCATAAGTATATGACTATTCTCCTGTATGAATAAGAATATGGTTCTTCAAGTTAGATGAAGTAGTAAAACATACACCACGCGTGTCACAGCTATATGGCTTATCTCCTGTATGAATAAGTTTATGTCTCTTCAAGCTTGATGATTGCGTAAAACCTTTACGTATATGGTCTTTCTCCTATATGAATAAGCATATGTCTCTTCAAGATAGATGAAGAAGTAAAACATTTACCACAACTGTCACAGTTATACGGCATATCTCCTGTATGTATACGCATATGATATTTCAAGCCAGATGAGTGAGCAAAACATTTACCACAAATATCACAAGTATATGACTTTTCTCCTGAATGTATACGCAAATGTTTCTTCAAGTTTGATGATTCAGTAAAACATTTACCACAAGTGTCACAATTATAAGGCTTATCACCAGTATGAATAAGCATGTGATTCTTCAAGCTTGATGATCGAGAGAAACATTTACCACAAGTGTCACAAATATATGGTTTTTCTCCAATATGAATAAGCATATGAATCTTCAAGTTCACGGATTGAGTAAAACATTTACCACACGTGTCGCAAGTATATGGCTTTTCTCCTGTATGAATTAGCAGATGATCCTTCAAGTGAGATGATTGAGTAAAACATTTACCACAAGTGTCGCAAGTATATGGCCTTTCTCCAGTGTGAATAAGCTTATGACTCTTCAAGTTTAATGAAGTAGTAAAACATTTACCACAAGTCTCACACGTATGTGGCTTATCACGTGTATGAATAAGCTTATGAGTCTTCAAGTGAGCTAAAGTAGTAAAACATTTACCACAAGTCTCACACATATGTGGCTTATCACGTGTATGAATAAGCTTATGAGTCTTCAAGTTAGTTGAAGTTGTAAAACATTTACCACAAGTGTCACAGTAATAAAACTTATCTCCTGTATGTATACGCATATGATATTTGAAGCTATATGATGTATTAAAACGTTTACCACAAGTATCACAAGTATATGGTTTTTCTCCTGTATGAATTAGCAGATGATCCTTCAAGTTCGATGATTGAGTAAAACATTTACCACACATGTCACAATTGTATGGTTTTTCTCCTGTATGAATAAGCAGATGTTTCTTCAAGCCAGATAATCGAGCAAAACATTTACAACAAGTGTCACACGTATATGGTTTTTCTCCCGTATGAATAAGTTTATGTTGCTTTAAGCCAGATGATTGAGCAAAACATTTACCGCACGTTGTACAAGTATATGGCTTTTCTCCAGTATGAATAAATTTATGTTTCTTTAAGTCATATGATTCAGTAAAACATTTACCACAAATGTCACAAGTATGTGGCTTTACTCCAGTATGAACAAGCATGTGCTTCTTCAAGCCAGATGATTTAACGAAACCTTTACAACAAATGTCACAAGTATATGGCTTTTCACCTGTATGAATAAGCTTATGTCTCTTCAAGTCAGATGAATGAGTAAAACATTTATTACACGTGTCACATGCATATGGCTTTTCTCCTGTATGAATAAACATATGGGTCTTTAAATGTGATGATTGAGTAAAACATTTACCACATGTGCCACAAGTATGCGGCTTATCGCCTTTATGAATAAGCATTGGGTCTTTAAGTTCCATGATCGAGTAAAACATTTACCACATGTGTCACAGTTATAGGCCTTATCTCCTGTATGTATACGCTAATGATATTTCAAGGGAAATTATTTATTAAAACATTTGCCACAAGTATCGCAACTATGTGGCTTAACACCTGTATGAATAATCATATGGTGTTTCAAGTTCGATATTTGTGTAAAACATTTGCCACAAGTGTGACACACATATATATAGCTTATCTCCTATATGCGTACTTGTAAGATAATTAAGTTATACTGTTGCCATATGGCTTATCTCCAGTAAGAATAAGTTCGTGTTTCATTTTGCTCGACATTAAGTAGAATTACTATAGTATATGGCTAATCTCTAGCATGATTTAGTTCATGTTACCACAAAGTTCCCAAGTCTATGGCTAACTCATATTCCATGAAAACATAGTCCCTGCAATTGAAAGCTTCAGTGCTTGCGATCTGGAGATCGACTATAACTTTCTTCTCAATGACAGCTAATTGTATAGGAGGATCGTCAAAGCCTTTACTCAAGTTCGGTATTGGTCAGCAGTTAGAAATCTACAACATAAAACACAACAAATTAGATATCACAGTGACACATGTATACTGCAATGTAGGTAATCCACAGCTTTTCTTCACCTCGGCCACAGCTATGTGCAAAATCCATTTTGTTTTGTGCATAATGTATATCGTTATGGGCACAATTCATTTCGTAACGTGCATACTGCATTTCAATATGTGCACAATGCATTACATTATGTGCTAAATCTATTTCGTTATGTACACAATGTATTTCGTTATATGCACAGTGTATTTCCTTATGTGAACATAACTAAATACATTGTGCACATAACGAAATACATTATGCACATAATGAAATACATTATGAACATGACGAAATACATTATGCACATAACGAAATACATTTTGCTCATAACAAAATAAAGTTTGCACATTACTAAATACCTTTTGCGCATAACGAAATACATTATGCACATAGCAAAATGTATTTTGCGCAAAATGAAATACATTTTGCACATAACGAATCATACTTGTACATAACAAAATGACCCTTGTACATGACAAATAGAATGTACACATTATAATATAGTCGAGGCTTTCAATATTAAATGCTGGGCTGTGAGTATCTTGCAAGGAGGTGATATGCACTGGTATTGTTTGATCATATCAAATATTTCATTTTGTTTACTCTCTGTTTATGAGTATGCATTATTTTGTTATAGTTATTCATTAGTTAGTATAGAGCAGACTTTGGAAAAAAAACTGAATATATAATGCATAATCTTGTCAAAAAGTATGTGATGCGCTGACCTTTTGTTGACCAATATTTTTATACGATTTGGCACCAAGCTGTATAGACAAGTAGTTGGGATTCCTATGTGCACTAATTTTGCACTGACTAGGCTCCCTGGTTGCTGATTTATTATCAATGGCCTTGCTTATTGACACAATGCAGTGAAGCCAGTGAGGCGCGAACGTGCCACCCTCTGTCTGGAGTCAAGGACACTTCCACTGAGCTACTGCGCTCCCTATCAGTTTTATGTACTGTTGAGTTTTTGTCATTGCTTTACCTCATTTTTATATATTGATTTATATGTTCTAGGAGATGATGCATGGATAAGTAAGGGGTTTTTCATGTAAACCAAACATCTAGGTGTCTTGATCTCAGACATGGGGCAAATCAATCGATTAATAATACATTCTTTTTCCAGTAATTCAAGGTAATGAATAATTCACCAGTTTTTGCATTACTTTAATGCTAATTCAATGCGTTACTTCTGTCAAAATTCACTGCATTACTTGCATTACTTTGAATTACTGTCTTAACAGAAACTTTACCATGAAGAGAGCTAGTCTCATCCACAACAAAAGGATAATCCAGTATGAAGATTTATGTTTACAATTATTTCCATACACAATTTCCTTGTTTTCAGTGTGCTTGTAATTTGAGAGACTAAGGTTATAAACATACAAAATGAACAGTGGAACCTTTGAGTAAAGGTTTTGATTATAAATCAATTAAGTGAAAACAGCTTACAGTTGCTAATAATTTGGACAAACTTGAAAGAGATCCACTAGGTGATGCTTCATACCATATATCAAAGCTCTAGGCCTTGTGTTTTCAGACAAGACGATTTTTTCATGTTTTGCCTGTGTTAAACATGTGACCCCTGGGGCGCGGCAATTGTTTGCCCAGGGGCATAACTTGAACAAGCTTGGTAGAGGTCTAATATATCAAATATCAAAGCTCTAGACTTTGTGGTTTCAGAGAAGAAGATTTTTAAAGTTTTCATCTTGAAAATCTATTTTTAGCCTGTGTGCACCTATTTATGCTATGGACCAAAACTATTTGAACAATATTCAAAGAGGGTAATATAAAGATCATTCCTACCAAGTTTGGTCAAAATCCAACCAGTTAATTAGGAGACGTCCTTTGAAGCAACTGATGACGACACACGACGCACGTTAGACGACGGACATCCAATGATCATAATAGCTCACCATGAGCCAATGGCTCAGGTGAGCTACTTAATTGTCCTCTTCACACATTTTGACACTTGACCACTGACAGTGTGTCTCTTTGACCAGTTTGGCTGCAGGGTAATTTACAGGGGTCATAAATCAATTGGCATGTATATAAATAAATAGGAATTAAGATACAGCCTGCGCTTTGTTGATTGGATAATCCAGTCAAGCGATATTGGGCAGGAAACTTCAAATGTTTATAATTTCCTTCCCATAAAATATACTTTAAAAAAAGAAACTGCTTTGGAAAGCTATTGTTGAGATTTTTCTAACTTGGTAAAGGATTCAATGAAATATGATCACTAGAAATAAGAAGATCTTGGGGTTATACAGTTACAAATCATATCTGAGTGTTATTACCTCCAATTTTCAAAAAATATGAAATTCCCAAAAATGTTTCTGACAAGAATTCAAAATTCAGTGCAAAATGTGTAAATTGTGTGAAATATTTATATTGTATGAACTAGTTTTACTTGCTTATGCATACATTTTGCTCACTCTATTACATATGTTCAGAGTTTACAATTCTGTATGATTCTGTTTCACAAGAATGAAAGTTATGCTTAATTCAATGCATTACTTTCGTAAATAATGCTAATTCAATACATTACTTTTTCAAAATCAAGTAATGGTAATGCTAATTCAATGCACATTTTTGGCAAATAATGCTGATTCAATGCATAACTTTCCAAAGTAATGATGACCAATGATGAGGTTGGGGCCATAAAACTGGTTCGAGCCCGGTAAAATATTTTTACTGAATGTTCCAAGGCGGTACGTCTTTTGTGGATCATTTCTGTTGTTTATTTCTTGTGTTTGTAATGCTTTGGCGTCCGATTATTTCTGCCATGCGGTTCCCTGCTGGGAATGGGCTGACCTCTTGGTTCTTGTTTGTGATATTTAATTGTGTTGTTGTGACTTTCCCATGTGGTATCCTAGGTGGGGTGTGGTACTTTATTGTATCAATTGTTTTGTTTTGACACTTTTCTTACTTTGCCATTCTCATCATTGGTACAAATAGGTATGCCTACTTATTTATTCTTTAAAAAGAGCTCAAACCAAGAATATTAGAAAAAGAATAGTTCTGGAGATAAACGGCTTACACATATTTATTCCTAACTACATGTATTTAATCTTTTAAGAACAGCTCAAACCAGGAATATTAGAAAAAGAATGTTTCTGGAGATAAACATCTTGAAATTTATATGAGCCGCACCATGCGATAATGTTTCTTCGGGAGATTTATTACGCCATGAGATATGATGTCGTTAAGTCTGACGTATTTATTTCGCGCCGCACGTAATTAAAGTGAGCGTCAAAGATTACGGCAATTAAGACGAGTCATGCTAGGAATGAGATGCGATTAATCGAAATGATTTTAGGCCGACTGTATTCTGTTGTAAATAGATTATAATCTCTACATGCCGGACCTGTTGGCGAGGCCCGTGATAAATAAAAATAAAAAAGATGTGTCTTGGTTTGTTAACTGACCCGGCGTCTCAATATCTTAATCTCGTCATTTAGAGAAAAACAGGATAGAGGGAGAGAGGGAGCGTGCGTGTGTAAAGATCTAGAATAAATAATCAACTTCGGAGTGGCTGCTGCCAGACATCTGGCAGCAGCGAAAAGTCGAGTAACTCGCTGGTGACAGACGTCTGGCAGCAGCGAGAAATTGGATAAATTGTTGGTGACAGAAATGGTTTGTAATGATATATGAATTAAGTGTAGCTGCCAGCAGACGACGGTACGTGACTCGTTTTCTAGTATTTCTATTGACAACGGCTACTAGTACCATGACGTAAAATGCAAGCATTTCCAAAAGGAGGCGCTGACCGACGATCCACGCATGAGCATGCCATAGCAAGATCTATGTGTGACATACTTAAGCGACGACAGTTATTGAACGCATTTTTTAATCATTGTGCGACACAGACGCATGCAGGACACATGATCTATTCGAAAGAAAGCCAAACTGAACATTATGTGTGTTTCTCGTACTGATCTGTATCTGAGGCTCAGGAAGGTCACTGGTATCCAATATCCGTTCAAATATTTTGAAAAGTATCCCATATCCCTGAAAAGAAATTGATAAATTCACCAAAATTCAACCAAAATCAGAAAGCTCTGTATCACCATACCCGTAATTAAACTTTAGAAGTTCACAAAAGTTCACAAAAGTATCCCATTTCCCTTTAATAAGTTGGTCCCTACATCCCTAAAACCCCTTTCAGTGCCTCGCAGCTCACGGCATTACTGTGGCTTCGACTGAGAGTTTTGTAATAAATGTAATAGACTACCAGGTAAGATATAATGTTATCACTAGGCCTTGTATGTCTTTATTACATGCCTTCTACATTTTAGCCGTGAGCACTCGGTAATATTTTCAATTGGACTGAATCAGTAATGGCACAGTCACATGACGATGCCAAAAATCCATATTTGGGCCTCAGTATGGATTTTTGGCACTTCCCCATAGTGATGACGTATAGGAATCGTGCATTTTTTCGATTAGAACTAGGCTAGGCTACTCGTTTCAACATGGTTGAGTAGATTTAGAATCGTTACGAGGTCCTGTTATTCGATGCATTTTGCGCTCGATTCGGGCCAAAAAAAAAACGAAATGCCAGAAGAATTAAGAATGGAACATCAGAACATGGAACAGTTAGGCTTTTTGCCAGTTTCAGTTAAACAAGCAGAATGACTAGCCCTGAGGCTGGTAAAGTACACGGTGTCAAGATGATCGGATGATCGATCTCGATTGTTACCGGGATCGTTTTAAGTCCTTGTCAGCTCTTCAAATAAAATATTTTTGCAAAAAGTGGATTTTCTATGAAATACAGTGTAAGATGAAATGAATACCACAATCTAAAAATACATGAATGCTTATCTAAATGCTGCCTCTGATTGTTTTATTGACAAAAGTCTGTTGAAATGTCTCGTCGTCAATGACAGTGTAAACAATGCTTATCTTATGACGTCATTGATCTATGTCACGCTTTAAGTTGATACAATATTCATCATGTCAGGCTTTAAGTTGATACAATATTCATCATGTCAGTTTTTCGGCCTCACTGTCTCACTGACACAACAGAGATTGAATTTGAGGGGATGTAATAAAAAATGTTATAATATGGCCGAGGTGTGCCTCTAGGTCATATTGGCACTGGATAGCCATCTATCCAATATAAAGTCAGGATGGTCCATTGTATATTTCAGGTTATGAATAAAAATATGTTTCTTTCTCTCAATATCGATTTTGTATAAGCAAACAATACAGACCCTGGTGAAACTTTGCCATATGTGTTTAATAAGAGGATTAACAATCATTTACCACCAACTGGTCTCGTTTTATGGCTTATCCACTTCAGAGATAACAATAATAGAATTAATGTAAGACATATTTTGGAAACCGATGATTCCGACATGATGATAATTGAATATGTACCATATTTACCATTATTAGTCTAATAATTACCGGTATCTTCCTAAAAGTTGGGCAAATTCACATGTACTAACGTGATGAGGTGTGAGAATGATAGGTAGCAATGACAAACAGTGTAACCCCTAATCAAAGCGCTCAGTGGCTTGTCTGTGATTAAACTATCTCCCGAATATTAAGAGTAAATATGGTTATTTTCAAAACCATAGAAAATTATTCTGAATTAGGCAGTTTTTGATTCTTCAGCTGTATCTAAACATAACTAAGCATTTAAACTCGAAATAAGAGGCAAATGCCTCTTATTGTGTTTAAGAAAGATTGCATATAGTTTGGCAGGGATTTGCACAAAATTTTGCAACGAAATTGAATTTTGTTTTTGTATCCCTGTCAGCCACCGTACTTTATGCGGGTTTCATGCTTGGGAGGCTGGGAGATGGAAAATTTTAAGCATTTTGTGATAACACAAAATCGATTTTGTTATATCACTTAATCGATTTTGATGTCACAAACGCGCTTGTGGTCTTGTACGTGATGTTTTCTTGTGTTTTGTATTTCGTTTTTTAACATATGGTGTCCTGGGTCAGGAGTAATACTTGTTGATTATCAAAAGCTGCAATTATTATAAAGTTTGCATAATCGTTAAACGTGTCACGAGAAAATATGACCTAGTTGAATGCCAACAACAAAGGCGAAGACTGGCCTGCACATGTGCGAATTGTGATCAGGGCCTTTGTTATTCGCTCTCTTGGAAAGTATAATTGAATGATAGAGTTTTAGGTACGTCTATCCGTGCAGTTTTATTCTAGTGTGACATGGTCGAAAACCCCAAAGACATATTTCTCGAATGGAGCCTATCTATCAATTCAGGATGATCTCTAAGATCCAGTTTAACCCTTAACCAGTTTAACCAGTTCTTTATTTTGGGGTGTGTTTCCTAAACATTCTAAATTAAAGAACATGTCGGGCGAAAAAGTATAATGTAAAATAACAATATATCAAAGAAACGTACACAATCGCGACTGCCTTAACTCGGAAGATTGTTACTTGCGTTTTCGAGCGAAAATTCGTATGCGCGGATCCAGAGGGTCGATAGGGGGTCCAGACCCCCATGGAAACTCACAAGTTGTATGGGTTTCTATAGGAATCCAGAAAATTATTCTGAACTCGGCAGTTTTTGATTCTTCAGCTGTATCTAAACATAACTAAGCATTTAAACTCGAACACCCTATAAAGACGTTGCCAGAGCTGTTTTCAACCCCCCCCCCCCAAAAAAAAAAAAAAATCCAGGATCCATGCATGTATTCGTGATCAAAAAGGTTGAAATCTGGTCCCAAACTCAACAAAGGAAGCATTTAAAACACACAAAGTAGCGTTCAAGATTCGTTTTTCTCCAGGTAGTTCTCCCAAACCCTCCAAACGAGAGGGGATCTTCCCCTCTCGTGCTTTCTCAAGTCTTGATCTTTCAGCACTCGATGGTGTCTTGGGCCATGCACATGTACCACTTTCAAATACGCGGCTACACCCCTGGTTTGAACAGGAAAAGTTACTTCCTACATACCAGTGTACAGGTCAAAGAACCGTACGGTTATTTAAAAGGAACACTTCTGGACTCATTCTACTCAGTGTACAGGTCAAAGAACCGTACGATAATTTAAACATGAACACTTCTGGACTCATTCTACTCAGTGTAAAGGTCAAAGAACCGTACGATAATTTAAACATGAACACTTCTAGACTCATTCTACCCAGTGTACAGGTCAAAGAACCGTACAGTAATTTAAACATGAACACTTCTAGACTCATTCTACTCAGTGTACAGGTCAAAGAATCGTACGGTTATTTAACATGAACACTTCTAGACTCATTCTACCCAGTGTACAGGTCAAAGAACCGCACGGTTATTTAACATGAACACTTCTAGACTCATTCTACTCAGTGTACAGGTCAAAGAACCGCACGGTTATTTAACATGAACACTTCTAGACTCATTCTACCCAGTGTAAAGGTCAAAGAACCATACGGTAATTTAAACATGAACACTTCTAGACTCATTCTACCCAGTGTACAGGTCAAAGAACCGTACGGTCATTTAAACATGAACACTTCTAGACTCATTCTACTCAGTGTACAGGTCAAGGAATCGTACGGTTATTTAACATGAACACTTCTAGACTCATTCTACCAAGTGTACAGGTCAAAGAACCGTACGGTAATTAAATATGAACACTTCTAGACTCATTCTACCCAGTGTACAGGTCAAAGAACCGTACGGTAGTATAAACATGAACACTTCTAGACTCATTCTACCCAGTGAACAGGTCAAAGAACCGTACGGTAATTTAAACATGAAAACTTCTAGACTCATTCTACTCAGTGTACAGGTCAAAGAACCGAACGGTAATTTAAACATGAACACTTCTAGACTCATTCCACTCAGTGAACAGGTCAAAGAATCGTATGGTTATTTAAACATGAACACTTCTACTCATTCTACTCAGTGTACAGCTCAAAGAACCGTACTGTAATTTAAACATGAACACTTCTAGACTCATTCCACTCAGTGAACAGGTCAAAGAACTGTATGGTATTTTAAACAGGAACACTTCTACTCAGTGTACAGGTCAAAGAACCATACGGTGATTTAAACATGAACACTTCTAGACTCATCCTACTGAGGCAGTAGAGGTATATGAGCCGCGACATGTGATTTCCAACAATGTGGCATTTTGACAAGTGTAGACTCAGACGAATCTGTATAGCCCCCTTTTAAGCTTAGAAACTCGAAATGCTGTTCGGCCTGTAGCTAAACAGTCATAGAAAATTCTAGCGACTAGCAAAGGTCGCACATACCACATTGTGGGAAATATCATGTCATGGCTCATATAGAGATAGATAGATCTAAGTAAGTTTTTTAAACTTACAAAAATCTTTCAAGAAAAACATTCTAATGCACTTGCTTTTGTAACGCGACGTCTGATTGGATAACGTCAACAATTTGCGACAGTATATCCTGCGATATACTGTCGGATATTGTTTGATGTCATTACTTTCATCACATTTCGTGCGGCTTTGTGCGGCTTGCAACGCTCAAATTTGAGACGAAACTGAAGAAGTACATTTGAATGGGGATAACCATATTCAAAATTTTAATTTGGGGAGGTATATCGTCGCTCGCGCGTCGCCGTAAAGCTAAATTTCCGACCGTATATCCGACGATATACCTCCTCAAATGAAAATTTTGAATACAGTTATCCCCTAAATGACAAGCAGTTTGGATCCAGATCATCCTCAATGTTATGTTGGGCCCGATCTGGGACCAAAGGGGTTGCGCGAATGTTATCAGTAGATGAACAGTTGCGTGTTTAACCATAGAGTGCAGATAACAAAAATACGATATTCACCAAAGTTTGATTAATTCCTCAAGCATACAAGTATGACTGTTACATTGTTGACGGACACAGACTAAGCCAGACGCTGGTCCAAACTGTTTTAAACAGGATATCAGCAGATGACTAAATGTGGCTGGCATGCTCTGTAGCCGCGCAGTCTGATCAGTGCCTTTCTGTAAAGTACTGTACATCTACTTTGAACGATTAAAATCTCGTTATTCTAGCTGCTCTTTGCTCTAGAAAGTTATAAGATTTTGGGCCTCGACGCGAGAAAACCTGTCTTCGGGATGTTGCGAATAACACAAGCGCAGACCAGCCTGCGCATCTGCGCAGTCTGATCAGCGCTTTTGTTATTCATTTTTTTGGAAAGTATCATGTGTAAACTTGCTTCAGGTGAAATTTCAATTTTCTAGCTAGTCTCTGTAGCTGAGGAGACTGGCTTAAAACTCGCTTTGTCGGAAACCCCGAAGACATGTTTTCACGCGTCGAGACCCAAATAATTAATAATTTAAGGTCCTACCTGTAATGAAAAATAATACTTCTGGACACTTGAGATTCTAATTCCAATCAGAAGTGCAAGAGAATAGTGATTGCCTGAAATATCTAGCAGGAACCGTGTTTCCAGGAATGGTTCCTTAATATGATCAGACCCTGGGATCTGGTATCGTGTTGATCAGATCAGCTGGACCAGATTAGTGCCCTTGCTTGTTAAGAGGTCCCCCTTCAAGATATCTATATTGTGCTGGTACAAACAGTCCAAATTGGACTGATCTCTTGGATACATACTCAGCACGAAGCCTCGCAATCTGTGAAGACCCCTATGCTCGTCCTTCGCCGGGCTCATCTTTTGGCTGGTTTGTATGAACCCTTTGCTGTGTAACCTATAAAGTATACTAGCTTCCCGAATAGTTATGTTGCTTTTGGTACCGTGCCTTATTAAATAGAACCTCTATTCCTCTGGTGCATTTTTTATTTTGTTTCGAATAGCCCAGTTTTGGTTCGTCGTCGGGCTATAAGTTTTGAGATAAAGTTTTGAGATTTGTGATTATCACTGTCCCTCATGCGCGGATCCAGAAAATTTTATCTGAGGGGGTCCAACTTTGACGGGTTTTTGTTTAGTTGATGAGGGGAGGGAGGATTCAAATACCACTATAAGCGGGTCACCATCGGCTCACCAGCAAAACGCCATTTAAATGGCATTTCGCGGGCGTGCTGATGATAGCCAGACATTGAATGCTGGCTTGGTAGCTTTGTGATTTTTCTTTCAGGGGATATTGCCAAGAATGGCTAAGAAACCTTATATTTTTGTGATTTTTCAGGAGGTGATCCGACCCCCCCCCCCCCCCCCCCGTCCCCCCTACTCTGCAATCGCACATGTCCTCTCTCTATGCGCGCCCTTTTAAGTTTAAGAAATTGTCCTTGCATAGGTCTGTATACTCCCTTTTCGCGTACGTTGTGTGATACCTTGGCATTGGTTTGGTAATATGTTTGTAATTTCTGGTCAAACTACCTACCACGAGAAATGGGACCCATCTCCCTAGGAAATTCGCCCACGAATTGTTATTTACTGCATAAATTATAAAAGGCGTGTGCAACCTCTGTTTGATCATAAGCCTGCTTACTTTGTTGGGAAAAATATATCAAACTTTTGGAAATGAAAATATAAGATTAGACATTTTAGCTTTTCAATGGCATAAATACCTTTTCCGTAGTTGATATTATACAGTTCGAACCAAGATGTTGTGATAAGTGCTTCAATTTGCCAAAACGGACAAACCCAACCATATTTGTGCTGGACTGAATGTTTTAATTGCAATATAACTTATTTTCTGTTTTGTGCATCAAGATTACGATGACTTTGTAGAGATAATATACAAATTTCCTGGTCTGATTTTCTTTTGTTTTATCGATAACGTGTTGCTTTTTATTAAGCAGAAGCCTTTCAATCCAGGAATGGTACAAATAATATCTATTTGCCCATTTATATGTAAGTGTGTAATAAACACAGTAAACAATAGTATTAATTTTTATGCCCTATGTAGTAAATATGTTACTTATTACCGCCTTTTTCTTTAGAAAAACGGTATATTAATTTCGTACCAAAGTCGGTCCGTCGCCCGTCTGTCTGTCTGTCCGTGCGCCCGTCCGTCACGTTTCTTGTAAATGTGTCTCCTCCCAAACCGTTAGAGGTAGCGACTGTAAACTTTGTAGCTGGATAGGTCACATGATGTAGAGGGTACTGGTCAACATTTCGTGTGACCTTGACCCCAAGATCAAGGTCAAATATTGAACTTTCTTGTAAATGCATCTCCTCCTAAACGTTTTGACGTAGCAACTTCAAACTTTGTTGCTGAATAGGTCACATGATTTAGAGGGTACTAGTCATTATTTCATGTGACCTTGACCCCAAAGTCAAAGTCAACGATCAAATAATGTATTTTCTTGTAAATGCATCTCCTCCTAAACGGTTGGACGTAGCAACTTCAAACTTTGCAGATGCTTTGGTTAGCTCAAAAGCGGGTATTTGCGACGGTGTACCGTCGACTTAAGTCTAGTGTGAGTCTTGTAATAGTGTGCCCAAAGCGCATATATTCACGTTAATGAAACCTTTAAGTCACTATTGTAGAAATTCATAGTTAATGTATGAAATAAATTACTCAAAAAGTGTTGCGTTATTGGCATAACTATTGAAGAACCATTTTCAAATTATGAATTCACTGTAAGTTCAATATGTATTCAAAATCGTGACTGAAACAACAAGCATTATAAACACTTTGTTAAAGCTGGTATCTCACTGGGATGCGAGCAATAAGCGATTATTTCCAAACTAATTTGAGACATGTTTTGGCGACAGAAATGCGACATTGCAACCATTTTCACATTGCGGTCACACCAAATGGTGATTAAGACATATTTGCGACGGTCGCACGACTGTCGTACGATTATCGCACGAATCATTGGCGAATGTTGCACGACATTCTCGCGACATTCGGTTGACATTCGCGAGACACTCGCACGATGTTCACCCGATGAAATTGCGATCATTTATCACCATCGACCACCTCATGGCGTTCTCATGAACGTCGTACGACAGTCGCGCGAAGGTTGTGCAATAGTCACATGATGGTTTTGCGAGAAATGATAAACCAAGAAAAATAAACTTTCTAGCAAGCATTGAGACTTCAGACTAGGAAGGTGTCACGCTGCTGGGTTGTGTCGGGCTGTTGAATGGTAGCAAAACATTGTGTAAGAAAAAGAATGGTACCTTGAAGTTAACTCGTTTTACATGAACAATTGTTGTAGCCTAGATTGGTATCAGACCAGTAAATAGAAAAATAGTCAAATATGTGCACATACATATACAAGCATATACATCTCGGAAAAAAATCTCTGACTGTCTTATTTACTGTTTCTGAGCAATGGGGAAGTAATAAAGTAGCATAAATGTATCTCTGTAGTAGTTATAGAACTTTCAGCTAGATGTCTTAATACAGGGCCTGAAGACAGGCTAGTTGTAGCCCATCATGCAGCTTAAGAAAGGCAGTCGAGAAAGCACATACTTTTATTGCCCATTCGTATGGCATGATTAGCCCAATCAAATCAAAAGTACAATGAGTTCTGATGAGCCTCGTCCTGTGAAATCCTTTTTTATACATTTACGCGAACAACAAAGGCACAAATCACAAATCGGACTTCACAGATGCGTGTTCTAATCAGAATCTTTGTTGTCCGCTGCTGTGATAATTTGTTTGAAGGGTCCTGTATGCCAAATTCAAACTTGATAAGGGCTTCTGAGACTACAGTAAGCAGGCTGCTTGAGTCTAACCAAGACACAGTAATTATACTGTACAATTAAGTAGACCTAATAAAAAAAACATCAAAAACTATCATTTCAGATAGCAGAACCACTTTCAATAACTGAAATTAGTCCAAACAGTATACATGCACATGTAAGTAGGCCTAATAAATACATCATACTTGCTATATATGAAACTATCCTCTCAGATAGTAAAAATAATTGAAAACTGTAATTAGTCAAAACTGTAAACTTAAGTATGCCAAGATCTCGTACTAAGAAGGAATTATCATCTCAGATAGGAGAAACACTTCTTACGAACCTTTGGTGATATGATTGCGTGTAATTTAAGACACTCGCACGATAGTCGTGAGACGTTTGTGCGACTGTCTCACGACGTTCGCGAGAACGCCGCTTAGTTTATTTACTCGCAATGTAGTCGCGAAGTGTCTCATACATGTATATATATGTCGCAATTGATTCTCAATTCAGTCTAATTTATCTAGCAAAAACGCCGTGTTCCAAAATGATTGCGACTAAATTGCGAGGGGTCGGCGACAAGTTTGTGACGGGTTTGGGACATCCGCGATGACTTTGCGACTATTTTGTGAGGTATTTTGCTGCATAAAATTTTGAACATGTTTAACATTTTCGCGACTACTTTGTGCCACTTGGGGACACATGCAAGGAAATTACGAATCACTTGCGACTGTTTCAAGACTGTTTTACGACCCACTCGCAAAACAGTCGCAGTCCAGTGAGATAGGGGCTTAATAAACGTATGACGCAACATTTTAAACATGGAATTTGAATATGATAGCTATAAGGTGAACACGTTGTTAAGCATTTCATGAAATTTTCCACAATTCTCTTTAGTAACTAGCTTATATGTTCTGACTTGATCTGTATATAATTATTTTTTGGAATATTTATTGTGGATTTTTATATGGAGTATCTATTAACATTACATAAATTGTGTATATCCTCTAGAATCGCATCATTGATACGGTTCTAACTGACACACCCAGTCCGTTTATTTTCACCTAAATTCGTTCGTGAATAGCTAGTACCCTTTAGAATCACAATTTTGGTGCGGTTCTAACTGGTATGCTCAGTCCATTTATTCTCATGTTGACCCATTCAGTGCTGCATAGGATTATAGTCTAAAGAATACATGGTTGGTAGATATGCTCGTAGTACTTTCATCAACATTTTACATTCTTTATGTTACCATGCTACGTAGAAATTGCATAAACCGTAGAACAAATGATTTTGGCTTCCAAAAAAAAGAATTGCCATTGAATCGTATAATATAATAGTACATTCTAATGCACTTGCAAATGCAACGCGACGTTTGATTGGATAACGTCATAAATTTGTGACAGTGTGTCCTGTGATATACTGTCGCAAACCCGGCGTCATCCGCTGGACATATAGGTGCAACAAAGTACATTTTCAGTGTCTTTATGAAGGGGGAATGTTAATGACATTGATACAAGCTATAACAAAAATACAACTCATAGTTTCGTACTGGAAAATTACACTCATTTATTGGCGGTTTAAAGATAGATGAGAATCTTTGTAAACAAAAATGCAAACTAATCCAGGTAATGGAAACTTTATACAGGTATATATCATTTACTGCCTTTATTGACCTGAAGTATAATATTAACCTGCTTCTATGAAAAATAGTGATCCACTTCGAATCGAACTAAAGTTCCTACTATAGTCATAACGTAAAAGTTGCGCACGCACGTTTACATCCGAATGGCTGCAGTTGGAACTTTAGTTGGTTGCCAAGTAAACAAAGTGAATAGCCTTGCATGCTCCCTTTCAATTCTTCATTGCAGACAAAAATGATGTTCATATACTGCACAGCCAACTCTAATTATAGTCCTGCAGCGCTATCTTGACTATGTTGACATTCTGTGTTTACAATAAGTTATTTTTATAGCTCACTATTTTTAAAACAATACATGCATTTAATTTCCTCTAAAATATTATATGCACAAACCGATCACAAGAATAATTCGTAGCATAGTGGATGGATCGCTTGTCCACTGTCATGGAAGTACCGAGTTCGAGTCCCTTCACCGTAGCTGTGTGTGTTTTTTTTTTCGTTTTTTTCGATTTTATATTTTTATTAATTTATTTATTTTTAGATATAATTCATTATCATTTCCAAACCATTTCGGTTGATAAATATCGCTTTAATGACTGCAAACAATGCATATCCTATTGAGTTGATGCATTCAGTATGGTGAACCGAAAGGAGCAAAAAGATGAATTATGGTGTATACCATAATTAATTATGGCATATACCATAATTAATTATGGCATATACCATAATTAATTATGGTACATACCATAATAATTATTGTATGTACCATAATTAATTATGTCATATACCATAATTAATTATGTCATATACCATAATAAATTATGGCATATACCATAATTCAAACTTATGACCCTCTTGGTACGCTTAGTACTTTAAAAGAAAATGATATATGCTCTAATTAATTATGGTATGTACGATAATTGATTATGTGTATATACCATAATTAATTATGGCATATACCATAATTCGAATTTATAGCCAATCAGATTTGACGTTACAAATATTAGCATTAATAAGGAAAACAAGAAAGATAACCGCTACATGACTATAAACACTAATTCCCGGTACTTGTAAAATTCTAAGATAGACTTTGCAAACAATACTTTTGACCAAACTGTCAGATGGACACAACAGACTTTCTCCACGGGCTATATCATAATGCCATAATTAATTATAGTATATACCATAATTCATCATTTTGCTCCTTTCGGTACACCATAATCCAGTGGTATCTCGCATATACGTTCAGTGTTTGATAATATCCCATTTGATTGGCACTTCGTATAAATGTTAAAACTGTTTTGCAACCATGCTTAGAGGATAAATGTGAAAATAGAATACAATAAAAATGAAGAAAAATAAATAAAAGCATTGGTTGGATTCGAACCTGCGAATAATGGAAAATAAATGGATTTTCTGATGCCAAACACTTTACCTACTGCGCTATACAAGCTGATATCTAAAAAATCAAAACTACACCTGCCTCCTGAATATGCCAGCCTAATGTTTTGATATCAACGTTTACAATCAAGCAAATGTAAACATGGGCATTAGATCATGGTAGCACTATAACAATTACGAATAAGTACTGTCCATTCACGATATCTTGGCCTTATGATACCGTTAGCTGCGGACTGAACTATTGAAAATAAGGGAACATGGGGTTTATGTACATTTACCATATAACAAAATAGTTTACATGGTTTATATCACATTAGAAATCTATATGGCTACGTGGCTCCATCGCGAACATAAATGTCGTTGGTTATATCCTTTTTAAGAGAAACAAAGAGATAGTGGGTTCGAAACCCAAAGTAGATAAATACTTTTTTATTATACGATGTTTTGTTTTGTTGTATATGCTTGAGGGTTAGTATACTCAGATATTATCTAATTATTTCTATCTTACAACACACAATTTATCAAAGCATGTCAGTCTCATTAGCTGTCTGTGCTGTGCATGTCAGTCTCATTAGCTGTCTGTGCTGTGCAAGTATTGAAACCCATTTGATTGCTGTTTCCGTAGTCTCCCCTAGGCCAGACCCCATAGTGGCATCTGGTATGTGAAATAATACTGCGTGATGATGTTCTGTTGATATGTCAGTCAGCTTCCATGTTTTTTTTTTCAAAAAAGAAAAATAATCTTAAGTATGCTCTAATCATTTTATGCAGTGGCTCAGTGATAGAGTGCTTGACTCAAGATCGAAGAGCAGCAGGTTCGAGCCTCACCGGCGTCACTGCGCTTTTACTTGAGCACGACATATTATTCCTAGCTTAGTACCGGTTCATCCCAGGAAGATACGTCCAAACGCAACTGAAAGAATGTTGACTGAGACGACAAGAATCAAATCCAAAGCTCTTTATTCATTAATCATTATAAAATAAAACCACTGTTCCCTAATCATTAATCAGACCCTAATATATACTGGCATAATAAAAAAAAATCAGAAAATAAATCATACGCGGTTAGGACTCGAACACTTTACCCGCCTACATGAAAGCATGAATGAGAGCTCTCGACCCTATCCTTTTAACCACACGGGCTGGTTGTAAAAAGCTCACCTTTATCTATTAAAATACTATATTCATCTAAGAAGTAGAATCCCTATATCGATGTAATGGTATAATCCTCCTAACGGTTTCTTTGAGCCAAGATATCGTGTATGAACAGTAGGACTGCGAATAGAGCACAGCGAGTATTTATTTTCTAAAACAAATTATTTGGAGGCTACTCTTGAACCCACATTGTTAGATAGGGCTAGAGGAGGGAACCAGACAATCTACTTGAGTAACGGTGTGGACTATAGTAGCGACTATCGATGTTCGAATCAAACTTTAGTTACCATAGTATGGACTATATTTTGATTCGAAGTACGCCAGTATAGTCGGCCTATTATCATGCACCAATGACCTGACAGTAATGATTTAACCTTATCACAACTGTTAACATACATAGGAAAGCAGTTAACAAAATATCAATAACCACAATCTACACCATTCCAAGTGCCCCAATTAGGGCCTCCGATATAAGTAACCACCTACTGAGCCAGTGGTTAGAGATTATCTGTGGCAGGCAGCGTACTGCTGTGAATGTGCTAATGAAGAATCTTGTCATAAGCTGTGATAACACGCAGTGAGGGCTAAAAATAGCTACCCCCCTCCCCATCCCTATTTTACAATCTAAAAAGTAGCAGTTTTATTTTGCGAAAAAAAGCCCCCCAAAACACTGATGCATTAAGCAGGGTGTGCATGGTACACAAAGAAAGTTGTAATTCAGTCAGTGTTTTATGTTGGTCCCTTATAAAGAATTTAATTCATATCAGTGCCCCAGTATATTCAGGGAATGATATTGGATCTCGTTGCTACTTTACTGGAAAAGCGATGTAACGTCTGATCCGAATATAATTAACATGTACAGGATTTTAATATATGACTTAAGATATAATGGAGTCATGCAGATGAATCGTACTTGTATGTTGGTTGATCTGAAGAAGAATATGTTGCATGATCGAGGAAGAATAACTGTTCCCTACCCTTAAAAACTTTTCAAGTTTCTCGATCCAATACTTAAATAAGGAAGGACCTTGGGGAACTTGGAAAATAGTACTAATTACAATATGTATAGGCACCTTGCGATAGGGAGTGATGAATCCTCCCATTCTCTACAAATACAGAGCGTATATATCATTTAATGCTAAATTTGAATTGGTATAAGCGGTGGCTACAGTCTCCGTCGATATATTCAATACAGTACAGTTATTTACGTAATATTCTAAAGTGCTCTGACACCAATGTGCAGATGCATCTCGGGTTTACTGAACATCGAAGTTTCATTTGGGTTAGCCTGGGTTCTTGTCTGACCATTTCTTCTTTTTTATTTTTCCGTTTCTTGGTCAAAATGACAACCTAGGGAACATTGATTTCATTCGACAGAGCGAACTGGATTATCCCTCAGATTGTGAGGGGTTGGCCAAGAACGATAATGCTATCGGATGACTCTTTTGTGCTATAAATAGTACCAGGAATCCCAGTAAAGACAGATAGAAAGGCACAGATATTCCTTTCTCTGCCCTATCATCGAACGCACCATGTGGACGATAGTTGGCTTCACGATTTAAATTGAAACAATGTTTTCCATATTTGGTGTATTTGTTAAGTACTATGGGGTTTTGTGCATTTGCGAGACACACATTTCACAAGGTCGTGATACACACAACACATCCCAGAAAAATGTCATTTCTGAATGTTTGCAATATTTTTGACACTTCAGTTTCATCTCTGCGTTTGATAATTCTAATCCTTTGTTTAGATCAATCGGCCTCGAACCAAGTAAACAAATTCCATTTTATTCACGTTTTTACGCGGAGTTTCCATGATCAGCTGATTGGTAATGGCGTTGTTGTTGTATCCTCATTATCGGATCGGTGACTCGTTATCATCTTTATTACGTCACACTAAAGCAATAGGCTATAATTAGATTAATCTGCTTATCGAATTATCAAAGGGAAATACTACCGATGTCCCAAGGCGCCAATATTAATCAAAATCAATAACGGACAAACTTTGATGTGGTATCTTTTTATTGTCTTATTTTTTTCGATTATTGGCATTAGATAATATTGCCAAAATACTGATGACTGGACCCAGGCTACGTCTAAGTAGATCTACTGAATAATGCTGTGAGTTACATGAAAATCTGGAACTCTATTCAATGATATTTAAGATGGGAATATCCTATGAAAACGATTCTTGATAATCTATAGTTTTTTTCTAGCTACGTAAAGAAAAAGCAAATACAGTGTCCAAAAAGCAAATACTGTGAATCAAACATCTATGTATTTACTATTCCATGCTGAATTTGTTTTGATGTACAGTATAGCAAATAATTTTACATACAATACAACTTCATATATAAAATATATTAAGCATGCATGTAATTCTGTTTCACTAAGTGCTAGTTGTTTTATGATAATTTCTCCATTTACTAATAAACGACAGGTGAGATACCCCTGTGTCTTATCCACAAAGTGTTCACGCAGACCAGACTGCTCCTTAGGGTCAGTTCTGGATGGGTGCATCCGTTGTGTTTTAATGCTGGGAATACATGTATAAATCATTAATGAATAAGGTTTTCTTTTTTGTGTGTGTGTGTTTGGGGGGGGGGGGGGTGTTAGTCGTCCATACATGTTTGAACTACAAAGACAAAATTATACATATTCTAAGTTAATGTTTTTTACTTCTACCTGAAGGCTTGTGGTCTCGTCTCGACCGCGCTAGGTGTCTCATGACTGGAACTTGTCAGTAAATTACGCTTTAATAACCAGCAATCATTGTATACTTAACTACTAAAGAAACCTGATACCATCTGTGTGTCATTTTTTTGGAAGTAAATGAACACGATGAACACTTATCTTTCCATTGCGTAAAGTTGAACAAAGGTAGACTAAGATGCAATGAGATTATTTGAAAATATGAACTAATTTCAGCCGTCACCTATCAAAACGTCAAGTAACCCCGAAAATCAATTTTCACAAGAACACAGAAATCACACAAAATTCACCAGAAGCCGCTTTAGTGTGATTCTTTGCTATTTCATTGACATATTCTGGGCATTGAAATAAAACATGCGTGCATTGTTCAACCCAAAAGCCTATTTTCATTTTATTAACGTCAATTTTACGTTATCAGCCTTTTATGAGCTTTTAAAAAGCACTGTTACTTTATCAACTTTTTTCATTTTGTATGATGTTTGGAATGCAAGTTGACAATGTTTCAATGTTTTTGAACTCCGTAGTTGCTGCCTACGTCCATTTAGCGACGTAAATCGTTAAAATTACATGCTGATATGTGTATACTGCAAAGCTTGAAATTCATACGCGATTAAAGTAAAGTGTAGCCAATTGGCACTATAACAAGGTAGATAGCACACACTAAACGGCGACAAACGTTGACAAAGAAGAAACGGTTACAATCCATAGTTTACGTTGTTTCTTTAATGACGTTAAAATCGGTTTATTCCATTTTTTCCTTTAACGTGACGCGAAACACACGTTCTGATTTTTGTAAATGCATTCTTTTACACTGATTGTTTGACTCGAAGTCATTTCAGTTTCAGAAAATTGCTTATACAAAGGAAAAAAACACTTCCATTTAAATAACGTCAAAAGCATAAATAAAAACCTCCATATCATACGTCACAGAAAGAAATTTCAAATTTTTAAAATGCACTTTTGTCTGTACTGGTATTGGCCTTGCATACATGAAAAAAAGTTTTCAAAAAAATATCTAGACATACACTACCAAGGCAAAAGTAATAAAAACGGTATTTTTGACGTCGTGACGTCATGTTCTATAGTTGAAAGATATATTTTTGTAAAGAATCCTTTCTAATGCCTTGTTAATTAAATAAGCATAAAGGCTCAGGTCTATAATCTGTTATTTACGAGTTTGAAGCGAGTAAAAAGTGTCAGGTTTCTTTAGTACTTCAATATACATACGTACAATTCTCACCTCGCAACAAGACAACCGTTTGCAACAGGAATGATGCGTATATCTATACTGAGGGACTTTAGAAACGCACCATTTTACACTCACTGTCTCTTCCACATGATTGATTTGCAGATGTTTTCTTTTTTTATCATTTTTATCCTCTTGCAAAATGGACCATGATTTGCCATGCTTTCGATTTGCTCATGCTGTTCATTCTGGCGTAATATCGACGTAAGTGTTTTTCAACAATTGTCGTCTGACAAATGTGAATTTGATTTTTTTGAAAACAAACACTTTTAAGTGGTAGCCAGATGTTTTTAAAAAATGGAAAAACACAAAAGTTTTCAGAAATAATTGTTTTATTACACTCCAAAACGCAGTGTTTCTTTGCTAACGTCAGTGTTAAATTTTCAAACATCAATAACAGACGGGTGTCATCCGCGCATGTCGTGACACTTTGTCTTTTATGCAGCTGGTTGAGGAGTATCTGTTTGCAATGAAAATATTTTGATTATTCCTGATCCTTAGGATATTAACCGCCAATTACGTCAAAATCAATGACGTCATGTAGACGTAATGCCTAATACTTCATGATTTGATTTTGTCTTTCCTTTTGCTTTCAAGAAAAAACATCGGTTCAAAAACTTTTTTCCTTCATAATGGAAGGTATTGGTACTATGTGACTTTTTGAACTTGGGTTGTCTCAGAATTATCGCGACGCCACGGCAATCATAAGCATACATCGTTTCGATTTTCTTATTGAACGATGGAACTTGTCAATTTTATTTTTCACATAATGAAAATATTCAATTTTCGACATAAATTACCATTTAAGCAGGTGGTGCGTTTTTAAAAGTCCTTCAGTATATGATACACAAAGGTCTTATCTTCCTATTCGGAGGCACCATATGGATGCTTGGATCAGTTATATATTCCAGGTCCTGCTATGTTTCTCCTCATATGTCAGAATTGGAGCTAAACAATCAAACAATACCAGGATCTGCAAACCAAGACATAGCATACTAATAACTTGTAGAATCGCTTCTTTTCATGTATTTGTACTTTGAATCTTACCGTTTACTTTTAGCCCTAATTCGACCCATGAAAGACAAACAACCAAACGGTTACGGGAGCAAAATTAGTATCTTAGTTAATATAGCGATATTTCACCAACATTGCTGTTACACGTGCCACAAAGCAGACTCACTTATCATTGATTGACCAAGATATGACTAATGTAATTACCAGTCGTGTCCGCAAATGGGTTCATAGAGCAGTAATAAAATGTAGTGCCTACATGGTGTAATTATCTTGGGAAAGCAGTTTTAACACTGTGTGCTTGCATGCTAGTGTTGTATTTAAACTAAAAAAAATATCTCTATATATTGCTGCATCTGCTGAGTTTTGATGCCAAATTTTAGGATGAAACATACTTATATTTTTTGTTTGTAGAAATATATCAGTTTGATAATTGAACCCTGCCATTGTTTGCAAAGGGTTTCACCTCTAAAACAGCAAGGACAGCAGAGACATAAAAGTTCAAATTCTCTGCACCTGTCATTGATAAGGATGTTCAAGTAGCGCTGATATTGACGACGTTCAATGCAGTACACGTCGTATATTGTTTCCTTTTCATTGCATCCCGATCTATTTCATTTGCAAGCGAAAGCCTGATGGATCCAAGCACTCAGGGTAGATATGTCGCCCCCTCAGTGTTCACAGGCTGGTCAAGATGTGTTGAAATACTACTTTAGGTGCAGAGGATTTGAACTTTAATTTATGTATGCAAGTGCCAAAAATGTTGATATATGTTAAAACTCTCTCCTGGGGGCTCTCATGGTGGCTAAACAATATTGAAATATTGCCACTGTGGGATCATTTATTACCAGTCATTAATTTTATTGAACATATCTTACTAGTCCTGATTTTGTTTATTGCTATTTTCAATGTTAGCAGGGTAACATTAATTACAGTTCATTTACAGAAAATTTACCAAAGAAAACTAAGTACAACACAGATTTCTAAGGCCCAAAGACATGTTCCTGACTGAAAATGGTAAACAAGTTTTTCTTCCTGGGGTTGGGGAACATGGTTCATTCTTATTTGCAATCTATAAAGTCATTATCTACAATTACATATAAAATGTAACATACGTAACGCTGACGAGCAAAAATACCCCTCACTGATTTCTTCCATCGATGTTTATGTATTGCTCAAATAACTTCGTTGGTACGATTATATTGTATTGTGTTATGTGTACTGCTATTTCAATTTTTGTAGGGCAACGCGTATTACGAGCCATTTACAGAAAATTGACCACAGAAAACTTTAGTAAAACATGGGTTTCAAAGGCCCCAAGACATATCCCAACTGAAAACAGTAACCAAGTTTTTTTCTTCCAGGGGGGTACATCAGAACTTAAAATTTGAGATTTGGCCCCTAGACCAAAAGATCAGGAATTGATACAATCAAGTACCACACTTGACCCCGGATACCAATTGGAAAGTGACAAAACTCAAGACTTTATTAGTTGGTGGCATTTTATGGGGTTGTGAAAGACAGCTTTTCAACTACAAGTGAGTCAATGAAGTCTGCATTAGTTTTCCTGCCGATGTAATTGCCTCAATAAGATCCTTAGCTATACCAGGCTTAGCATGAACACATAATGACAAAAAATACAATTCATTGTTTTCAAAACTAGAACTAAAAGGATTGGTGAAGCCAGAAACTGTCTCTATTACCCGTTCTACTTTGCATCTGTGCAGATTAAATATTTCATTTCAGTGCAATGGAGAGTTGTTTCAATATATTGAGCTCTGATGTGATAAATAATACACCATTCCATCAGTAGCGTAAATCTAGCTGCTGAAGCCTATAATAACTCTTTACTGTTTGCCTGAAAGTTATGTCAAAAGCATTTCTCAAGAAAAGAACCAATGATTGTGACACACTAAACGCATTTTGTTCAAGAAGTTCTTTGCATTTGAGATGTGTATCGGACAAATCTATGGGTGTAATAAGCTACACAGGTACATATTGTGCTTAGTTGTTGTGATCCTGTGCTTTCAGCTTTGGGAACAAGGCGTACAGACTGAGCTGACATGCAATTAAACTTTTTTTTCCTTGTAGCCCTATCAGTGTCAACACCATCTGAATTATATCCATATACCTTGCCCAGAAATGAGCTGTTTCACAGTGACTGTCTTTCAGAGCTTCTGATTTAAATCATTTATGTTATTCTGACTTCTTTTATTATGCTTTCATGCACGTCTGTTTGTTGATGCCTTATGGTCACCTGCTGGGAAATGGCTGACCTCTAGGCTCTCGTTTGTGATGTCTAATTGTGACGTTGTCACATTTCTATTGGTATCCTGGGTCAGGTGTGGTGCTTGATTATATCGATTACTGATCTGTGCCCTCTTTCTTACCTCAATTTATTTCAGTATTATAAATTTTCTAAATTCTCTGACAGACTTCATACATGAATAGTCGACAACTGCTATACAGATAGTCAGAATAACTTATGTATAATTTGGTAATACAGATAACAGTTAAAGTTAAATCATTTATTAAATGAATACTTAAATAGGTAAACCTTGTTAAAAGAAGTACATAAACCTGTGCCAGCATGCAAATACGTATAAACAGGGCTTGTAAGAGATATTAACTTGAATGTTTAATGCTATTTTGAGGGTAACATACGTAACATGGGTCTGAAAAAGGGTAAGTGACCATAATAAAGACCTTTAAATCATTTAAGTAGGAGCCTTATAGATTAACTATATTCTGTGACAGATGTTATACATGTATAGTCAATAAATACCATACTAATACTCTGAAATAACCCAGGAAACATTAGGTAACATATGCAACGGTAATAACTCAAGACATTTATAAAATTATTACTAAAATATGTAACTGTGTTATAAGAAGTTCATAAACCTGTGTTAGCATGCAACTATCTATGAACATGTCATGGTTGGGACATTATCAGGGACGTTTAGTGCTACTTCGGGGCATAACGTATATAATGTGATGTTATACGTTAACGCTGCCACTCTCAGAGGGCTAAAATCTTTTATTCTGTGTCTTTTATAATGAAGTTACAGAAAATCATTGTGTTCAAAATTCCCCTTGGAGAAAGGGGGTCTATAGCCAACCCAATGCCTAATAAACCTAGGTCTACAAGATGAATGATTCATCTCCTACATCCCAGCTGCTACATTATGCGGCTTTTCTACTCTATAAATTCACTTTAGATGTCTGAGTAAAATCTTACTACAAGTTTCACCAGTATGGAGTAATTTCTTGTACCAATCAGCATATGAGTCTTCAATTCAGTTAATTTAGAAAAACATACATATACCAAAAGTGTCACAAATATGCAGCTTATCTTTTGTAAGAACAAGCATAAGGGTCTTCAAACTAAAAGAATCAGTTAAACATTTACCGAAAGAGTCACAAGTATAAGGCCTATCTCTTGTATGAATACGCGTATTGGTCTTCAAGCTATATGATTGAGTAAAGCATTTACCACAAGTGTCACAAGTATAACACTTATCACCTTTATGAGCAAACGAGTCTTCAAGGTTAAAGATCTACTCTAGTGAAACATTTACCACAAGTGTCACAAGTATGCGGTTTATTTCCTTATGAATAAGAATAGCGGTTCGGGTTAGATGGTTTAGTAAAACATTTACAACAAGACTCACAAGAATGTGTCAAAGCTCCTGTTTGAATAAGCATATGAATATTCAAGCTTGGTGATTTATAAAAAAATTTTACCTCAAGTGTCACAAGTATATGGTTTATCTCCTGTATGAATAAGCATATGTGACTTCAAGCCAGATAAATGAGTAACACATTTAGAAGTATGAGGCTAATCATCTGTATGAATAAGCATATGGGTCTTCAAATTTGATGATTGAGCAAATGATTTACCACACATGGCACAAGTGAATGGCCTTTCTCCAGTATGAATTCGCATATGAATCTTCAAGTCAAATGATTGAGTAAAACATTTACCACAAGTGTCACATGCATGTGGCTTTTCTCCAGTATGAATAAACATATGAGTCTTCAAACTAAACGGTCGAGTAAAACATTTACCACAAATGTCACAAGTATATGACTTTTCGTCAGTGTGCATAGTCATATGTTTCTTCAAGTCAGATGATTGCGTAAAACATGTACCACAAGTGTCACACGTATGTGGCTTATCCCTAGTATGAACACGCTTATGTCTCTTCAAGTCTGATGATTGAGAAAAACATTTACCACAAGTGGCACAAGTATATGGCTTTTCTCCTGTATGAATAAGCAAATGTTTCTTCAAAGATGATGATTGAGTAAAACATTTACCACAACTGTCACACGTATGCGGCTTATCTCCAGTATGAATTCGCATATGTGTCTTCAAGGATGATGATCGAGTAAAACATTTACCACACGTGTCACAGTTATATGCCTTATATCCTGTATGTATACGCATATGATATTTCAAGCCCCATGGTTCAGTAAAACATTTACCACAAGTGTCACAAGTATGTGGCTTATCACCACTATGAATAATACTATGTTTCTTTAAGTTTGATGATTGAGTAAAACATTTACCACAAGCGTCACACGTATGAGGTTTATCTCCAGTATGAATAAACATATGGGTTTTCAAGTAAGATAATAAAGTAATTTTTTTTACCGCAAGTATCACAAGTATATTGTTTATCTCCTGTATGAATACGCATATGGATCTTCAAGTTTGATGATTGAGTTAAACATTTACCACAAGCGTCACACGTATGAGGTTTATCTCCAGTATGAATAAACATATGGGTTTTCAAGTAAGATAATAAAGTAAATTTTTTACCGCAAGTATCACAAGTATATTGTTTATCTCCTGTATGAATACGCATATGGATCTTCAAGTTTGATGATTGAGTTAAACATTTACCACAAGCGTCACACGTGAGGTTTATCTCCAGTATGAATAAACATATGGGTTTACAAGTAAGATAATAAAGTAAATTTTTTACCGCAAGTGTCACAAGTATATTGTTTATCTCCTGTATGAATACGCATATGGATCTTCAAGTTTGGTGATTGTGTAAAACATTTACCACAGGCGCTACAAACGTAAGGCTTAACACCTGTATGAAAAAGCATATGGCTCTTTAAGTTCGATTTTTGCGTGAAACAATTCCCACAAGTGTGACACATATGTGGTTCATCTCCTGTATGGATACGTTTAACATTCATCTTGTAAGATGATTAAAACTGTTGCCATAAGTTTTCAAAGGTGTCTTATCTCCAGTAATAATAAGTTTGTGTTTTACTTAGCTCACATTAAGTTTGAACTCTTGTCCCTATTTTCTGGATTATATGACTTATCTATAGCATGAATAAGTTTATGTTTCAGTAAAACTGTTACCACAAGTTCCCCAAGTATATGGCGTATCTCCTCAAGAAATATTGCTATGTCACTTCACATTATATATTTAAGTAAGTACCACGTATGTATGGATGATCACCAGTATAAATTAGCTCCTGTGCAAACAAGCATATGTTTTTTTACAGCATATAATTATGCAAAGATTTGCCACACATACTCAGTACATCGCAAGTATTATAAGCATTCTACATATGGGTATCAAGCCAGAAAATTAAATAAAACTTTTCACACATTGTCCTTAATATTCTGACAATCACATCTAGGAATATACGTGTGGGTTTTCAAGTTAAATGAAAGGTTTAATCTTTTGACGGTAGTATAAGTCGTATCTCTGTATTAATTATTAAGCTTTTTGAAGTTCGGACAATGGGAATGTCATTTCCCATAAACTTTTGCCAAAATTATATGTTTTTAACTCATGTATGAATAAGACTGTTGATTTTTAAAGTAACCAATAGGGTAAAAATATATTCCACAAAAACACTGAGAGCGGGATTACTGCTCGCATAAAAAGATTGATTTGTCTTCAAGTGATATTGATTTGTAAAACATATACCACAAGAATAAATCTTTGAAATAAATATGCGAGCAAACACATACACGCTAGCACCACAGCTTTATAGTTTATCTTCTGTATGGATGAGAGAGCACTGTTCAATTTAGACGGATTAATGTGTTTGTCACAAGTACCACAAAATGGCTATCCCAGAATATTAATGAAGTATGTTTTCTTGAAGCTACTATCATATGACCAAATCATACATAAAGGGATTGTGATATGCGTCATACCCTTCCAGAGCCCATCCTGCCATTAGCCATTGTAGCCATTTGCTACTTAAAATGTTGAGTAGCCCTAAATATAAGTCATTAGCTAAAAGTTAATATCCGCGAAAAGTGTATTTTGATCAGCTTTTTGATTTTCCAGTGATGAAGCCTAAATGGCAGAAACTAGCTAGTCTGGCCCAGAAAATATGCACACTCTAATTTCAGTTCTTTGGTGCAGTTTTTGCTTCCAAAGGATACTCTTTTAAGTACATATTTGTTTCAATTATTATGTCACACTTGATTATTGTGTCATATTTAACTCTTAGAATGATGGATTTTTTTCAATACAATATGGGTGTCAAACAGTTTTGATAAAGATCAGGCCCAACATTTTATCAGGCCTGATCTGGGTCCAAACTGTTTGCAAAGGTTATCAGCAGATGACAAAGTTCGCCGCTAGATGGCAAAGAGTTAAAGAAATACCAACTTGTTGATACTACTTTCTTGCTAAAACCTTGACTTAAGTCATTTTAAACTTTTTCCATTCGGCTAAAGTGTTGGCTACAACAAATTCTGAGCCAGGGTTAGCCCGGCCTTCTGTCAAGGTGTATTTAGCTGTAACTCAAATGGGCTACTCAATTAGACCAGTTTTTAGAGTCTCACTGCTTACTGTACACACTCTGACCTGCACACACTGTATTCACCTTGGGTGTCTAGTTAAGATATAAAAATATATTGCATGAAAACACATTCCCTCCAATTGAAAGCTTTAGAGCTTGTGATCTGGAGATCGACTATTTCTTTCTTCTCAATGACATCTAAGCCTTTACTCAAGTTCAGTATGGGTCAGCAGTTATAAATCTACAAAATAAATAACACCACAAATTAGATATCACAGTGATACATCTATATTACAAAGCAGGTAATCCAAAGCCTCACTTTACTTCATGAACAGTTGATTAGGTTTAATGCAGGGCTGTGAGTATATTGCACGGAGGTGATATGCACTGGTATTAATTTATGTTCAAATACATTTGATCATATCAAATATTGCATTGTGTTTACTCTCTGTACACAGTTATGCTTCGATATAAAGTGCACAAAATGCATTATTTTGATTTTGTTATTCATTAGTTATTGTGCGTTCAGAAATTCAGTGGAGATTGTTTTTCTTTTTAGGTCGCACCTGTGGTTTACCGGACGCAATATATAAGTAAAAAAAGGCGCGCTTTGCCCGCATTTTAGAAGGTTGTGCGTGAGATATACGGCCAAAGGCCATAGCGTGCTTCGCACACAAGACATTATATAGAGAGACACGCAACAGTGTGTGGATATCCAAAAATAGGCAATAAAAAGCAAAAATAACCCCAAAAATTAATTCATCATGCAATTTTATGTTAATACTTTCGGTATATAATACTGAAAGGTAATAATTTGAATTTATATCTGAAGAAAAATGTTCAGAGGTTTCCATTTTAAGAAGAACATTGTCATTCCATCATCACGTGACTTTGGGCGTAATTTAAAATCAACGTAACGCGTGTCATTTGTAAACAAAGCGCTGTCAAAATACAATGTCACCAGTTTACGACGATGTTTATGAGATAACAAGGTATACTTTCAGTTTAATATTGCGGCTTCAAGAGAAAGGAGTAACCAGTAATTTCGGCGGTGATTTGTGTGCGTTGTTTTGAGGGTAAACTTTCTTTGAAAAAGGACACAAGCTATGGAAAAGGCGGCTACATCTGGCGCTGTACCAAGAAGGAGTGCGGTTACAAGATTTCGGTGAGAGCAGGCAGCTGGTTTGAGCACAGTAATTCATCTTTGCAACAGGTGGTGAAACTGACTTATTACTGGGTTTACAAGGCGAGGCAAGATACGGTTAGACGTGAATTAGAAATCACTTGTTAAGAAATGCTGGTTGATTGGTAAATCTCTGCTGAGAAGTCTGTTCGGAAGTCTTGGAAAAGGAGAATGGTAAGGTAGATGGTCCAGAAAAGATTGTCGAAACTGATGAAAGTAAGTTTGGTAAAAGAAAATACCACAAGGGAAGAAGGAACGGTGGCGTTTGGGTGTTTGGCATAGAAAAAGACTCAAAAAAACTGTTTTCTGGCCAGCGTTGAAAATTGAAGTGCCGATACCCTGATACCAATCATCAAGAAGCATGTGCTGCTGGGAACAACAATAATTTCTGATTGTTGGAAGGCTTATTCAAGGCTAGAGGAGGAGGGTTTTACACATATGACTGTAAACCACAGCAAAGAGTTTGTTAATTCACAGACAGGAGCTCATACCAGTACTTTAGAAAGCGTCTGGCGTGTCATTAAAACCTCACTACCTAAACACGGCACTGTCAAATCATTATATGACACCTACTTTGGAAAAAAAACATCTAAACAACTCAGTTGGCTCCTTTCTAACTTTCTTGGAGTGTGTTTAGACAGTTTTGGCAATATGTGTTTTAAACAGGAAATGAAAGATTGGGTTGAAAAGGACCCCAGTTGATGTCATTGACATGTACAGCCTTACTCTGTCACGGCCTCCAATCTCGGCCTCCTTCTCCAAAAAGAGCAGAGCGTAAAGTGAGGCGAAGGCCCTTCCGGGAAGCAGGCAGTGGGCAAAACAATGGAACACGGTAAGTTGTAATGACACATTTTCAATCATAAGTAAATTTTCAGCGCAAAACTCGAAAATCTAAGAATGCTATGCTTCGGGCAATTGTTCAAGCTATCCGTAGAGCATGCTGTTTGCACATTTGAACTTAGTTTGTAAGCGTGAGAGTTTTTCTCCCGTTGCACAGTTGTCCAAGAAACGGTGGTTCCCGCATGGTTTTGCCTTCTAACCAAACGTATAGTAGCGTTTGGACCCTTATTCATACTACCGAGGCCCCTCCACACCCATGTTGTCCCAAATGCAATTTTTCGAGATATTTCAATGATAATTGAGTGATTTAGAGCCAAATTTCTTTAGGAGCAGGAGGCGAAGGGCAGGAGAAGCAGGCTGGGAGAGGAGAAGCAGGCGGCGATGAAATCAAAATTTGCATTGATTTTGCTTATTTTTAATAATATACTTATCCAATCTATATCAAACTTGCATGTATGAATATTTCAAAACATTTAAATAAATCGAAATTACTTCGCTTTAAATGCCACCACCAACGTAATGTGTGGTTCACTTTTTTTCTCATTGGAATCATGTAATGCTCACAGATTAGTGATACTTGTGAATTTCTCCCTAAGTTCTTGGGATACTGATATAACAACTCGTGTATAAGAGCAGTCTCAAAAGATGTTAACTTAATTATTGCAAATCTGATAATGTCCGTACACGCATTATAAAGGAAACAAAAGCGTTTCGCTTATTCTCCCATTGTGTTGTTTGTTTAACCCAGAATGTCATGAGCTTGCTAGAGGTATATATATAATAAGAGAGGTATATATAGCAATGTTTGTGATCAGAATAATTCAGTTAACAATAGCGTTTAATCATTCGGATCAACGCAAAATTTTAAGCAGTCATGGACAACTCTCAATTTTACTTGCTACGTAAGCCTAGACCAAGGATCTACTGTTTACCCCCCACCCCCTCAAAAAAACAAAAACAACAAATAGGCAACCCACAAAAAATATCCCTGTTCTTTACATTGAACTTAAAAAAGACCTGTAAATGCATAAAAATGAACCCCAAAAATAGTCTAGTTTTGTGATGACCCCACAAAAAGTATCCACAAAATCTGCATTCTCCATAATGATTCATTTTTCTGAAACCCCCCCCCCCAAAAAAAAAAAAAAAAAAAAAAATAATAATAATAATAATAAATGAATATTGAAATTCAAAATTTTAAATCTCCCAAAATGGGTCTAGCCTTCATATACATATATATGAAAATATTAGAGTACCCCTCCCCACCCCTGGGTACCCATTGTGCATTGAGTTTCAAATGCTTCTTCAAAATTTTATGAACTTGTGATCACGACTTATTTGTGACCCGTGCTAAGTGTCTCACGGTAAACCATGCATCTTTTTAGAGCAATTCAATTCAAGGATTTTTGGATGTTACGTTTTGGGTGGTCATTATTGTTAATTTGAGGAATACCAGGACGAGCAGCATCCTGTTTAAGCGCTTAAATTTAGTCACTCACCTGTAAACCGTGGTTAAAGTCACTGTAAATATCCCACATCCCTTATGAATATCCCACAACCTACCTTATATAGGCCATTATTTCAAGCACATTTCAACCTTTTCCCAGGCATATTGCAGCAGGCTTTTGAACAACGTACACTGTACGGAGGTCAGTGAAGCTATAAAGAGGAATTTCGCAATACCCTGTGTAACTGCTGGTTCTCAGTCTTCTATTGGTCAGTAAGGTAAATACAGGTAATCCGAACCACCCAGTCACACACACGCACATTTACAGGTATTGGTGTGTGTGTGTGGGGGGGGGGTACTGGTTATCTGTTTTTTTTTTCTATTTCTGACCGCCTGTAAACCGCGAACCAGCAATTAATGTAGATATGATCAATGTTACGTTTATCGACACATGGTGGCTCTTTTCCCAGGTTTGTGCACTTGGTGTGAGATAAAAATGAACTTGCAATATTTTTGAACGCCCCTCGTATATCAGGAGAGGGATAATGTCAAAATATACATGCAGATGATGGATTTGGAATATTTTGAAAAGGTATTTTTTCTCTAAAAAATTGAATCCTCCTCATTTTAAGTTTTTACGGAACTGTATTTATCATAAATAGTTAGAAACCACTTGTAACCAATCAGCCCTATGGAGGACGAATCAAAAGAGATAGCTAGTTCGTCTTGAATATGATGGGCAATGTTATATTTCTTGGGTGCTGGGAGAAGGCACAGAGATTAACACTGTTTAATCTACATATATTTATTTAAGGTATAAGCTATTGGCATGGTAAACTGTACTGCTCTGATCTGCTATCAGAGAGGCAGTGTGTGTATATATATGAATCAGTTACCGTATTAACATCAGTGTATGGTATGTGATACCAATACCATAACATCTCCCTGTTTTTAAAAAGAAAATACATTTACACATACAACAATGCATGACTGAAATAATGTTGTGTGAATTGTAAAAAATAATTCGGACGGGTGCCAGTCTGTTTTTACTATGGAATCTGTTCCCACGAATGAAATAATCTGCTGATAAGATATCAGGGGTGATCTGTGTATTTTCTTCAGAGTTAATCCACTTTTTATCAGCACAGTAATTTGTTGATAGTATCCAGAATTTGTTTATCTGATTAATGAATGCTTTTACTGGGATAAACATTAAATAAACAAATTATAACTGTTAAACTGTTTGCATTACTCCAGATAAGTTCCAGTTATTTTCCGCATCAGTATTTATACTGTTTATAGATCAAGTTTCCTAGGAGGATGAACAACGCGACCAGATCTGGTTCTAACAACTGGTGTTTCCTTTTCTGGCCTTTCAACAATCTTTTGTGGTGATTTACTTATAATTTGTTCTGATTGAGGTCGAATTTTCACAGGGGATTTAGGTGTTTGTTTGCTGTTATTCTGAATAGTCTCAGGAGGTCGGGTCTCAATGATTTGAGGTTTTGGGGCATTATTTACAAAACTGGGGGTAAAATCTGGGGGGTCAGTCAATTGAAATGGTTTCTCATTTGACTTCAACAGATGTCGTCGATTACGTCTGTATGATCCGCCGTCCTGCGTCTCAACAATATATGATCTGTCATTTGTTTTCTTTCTGACGATAGCAGGTTTCCATAATTTGCCTTGCCTAATCCTAACTCCTTCACCAGGATTTAGGGGTTTCATTGGTTTAGCTGATCTGTCATAGTAATGCTTTGATTTTGTTTGAGAAGTTTGCATTTTCTTTCTCAAAGCAGATTTGCTTGGCACACTCGGATCAAGCTGTTTTGCTGTCACGGGCAGTGTAGACCTTAATTGTCTAGAAAACAATAACTGTGCGGGTGATTTTCCACAGTCTATAGGGGTGTTTCTATATGCCAAAATTGCTAAGTAAGGGTCTTTTTTATCCGTAAGAGCTTTGTTGAACAAATTCTTGATTGTTTGAATTGTTCTCTCTGCGGGGTTAGCTTGAGGATAATGGGGGCTTGAAGGTGTATGTCTGATGTCCCATTCCTTGCAAAAATCAGCAAATAGCGTACAACTAAATTGTGGTCCATTGTCAGAGATTAGCGTCTCGCTAATACCATGTCTAGAGAAATAACTTTTCAGCTTATTAATGACAGTCTGCGCCCGGGTGTCCCTGAGGCTGCTTACTTCAAAATATCTACTGTACAGGTCAACTAGTACTACATAGTCAACGTTATTCCAGTGAAATAGGTCTGTTGCCACGGTTTGCCATGGTCTGTCGGGAATCTTATAGGAATAAAGTGGTTCCTTTTGGTTAGAATTTCTGTGCTCAAGACATATAGCACAGTCTAGTACTGTCGTCCGTATGTCTGTTGTCATATTTGGCCAAAATAATACTTCTCGTGCTTGCTGCGTGCATTTCTCAATGCCTAGATGAGATGCATGAATCTTTTCAAGCATTTCTTTGCGACATTCTTTTGGAATAATGACCTTTGTACCCTTAAGTAGAATACCATCAATGTATGTGATTTCATCTCTGTAATTCCAAAAGTCAAGTAGTTGTTTGTGACAGTCTGAGCGTGTGTCAGGCCATCCGTCTAGTACAGTCTGCTTTAGTTTTTGCATTTGTACGTCAGTCGCAGTAGCTGTTCTGAGCATGTCCATTTTCCTATCGCTGATGGGAAGATTGGACATTACAGCATGGACCTGATCATCCAGCCCTTCTGTAAGTTCTGGGTATGTATCTGATAAGAATTTACGACTCAACGTGTCTGCAACAGGTATATCGCGACCGCGGACGTGCTGAATGTCAATGTCATACTTTGACAATTGCAGTAGCATGCGCTGCAACCGGGGCGGACTGGAATGCAGTCCCTTCTTTAGAATTGAAACTAAAGGTCGATGATCAGTTTGCACAGTGATACGCTTACCTAAGACTAACATATTCCAATGTTTGCAAGCAAATACCACTGCATAGAGCTCTTTGGTGATTTGAGCATAATTGACTTCGGTTGGAGTTAGCGATTTTGATGCAAAACATACAGGTTTTCCATCTTGCAACAATACACATCCAAGACCATACTTTGAAGCGTCAGTTTGGATTGTAATCGGCTTATTGTAGTCAAAGTATGCCAGTACAGGTTCCTTAGTAATGACATCTTTAATCTTATCAAAAGCATTTTGTTGGGCCTGCTCCCAGACAAAATCTACATCTTTCCTAAGTAATTGTCTCATGGGCTTTGTCAGTTCTGCCATGTTGGGTGCGAATTTCTGTAAGTAGGTGATCATACCTAAAACAGTTTCGAGTTCCGCTTTTGATGTAGGGGGTGGCATTTCTCTTAATGCCTTCACCTTATTGCTGTCCATTTTTAGACCAGAGGACGTAAGGACATGTCCGTAAAAGGGAATTTCAGTCTGTCCTATGTCGGTCTTGTCAGCGTTTAACTTTATGCCCATTTGTCTACATCTTGACATCAGTTTGTCAACATTTCTGTCATGTGTTTTTCTGTCACTACCGTAGACAACAATATCGTCAACTATTGTCTTAACTCCAGGTAATCCTTCCAAGCATTGGTCCATTTTCGAAATGAACTCGTCCTGAGCCATTTTAAGACCAAAGGGTAGCCGTAAGAAGCGATACCGTCCAAAGGGTGTTTGAAATGTAGTCAGAAATGAAGATTTTTCTGTAAGAACGATGGACCAGTAGCCTGATCTGGCATCGAATCTTGAGAAAATCTTTGCATCTGTCAAGTCAGGCAGTATGTCGTCAAGCGTTTTGTTTGGGTAGTGCGGTCTTTTGATCGCGTCATTTAGGTCTTTTGGATCCAGACAGATCCGTATGGAGCCATTGGGCTTTTCTACAGTTACTAAACTGTTCACCCAGTCTGTAACCTTTTTGATGACATGTTCCCTTTCCATACGCTCTAGTTCTGCCTTAAGCTTATCGCGTATTGCAATTGGTACACGACGTGGGGGATGTACAACAGGTACTGAGTCTGACTTAAGGTAAATTTCGCATTCACCAGGTAATTGGCCTATGCCGTCAAATACGTCACTGTATTTGTCAAGTACAATTTCTTTGGTCAATGGACAAGTGTGTGGTGTGTCTGAGTCGACAGCTAAAATGAGTTTGATCAATTCAAGTGATACACATGCATTTAAACCAAGAATTGGAGTAGAGTTGGTTTCAACAACGTAGAACTCCTCAGAAATTGTCTTATTATTGTAGGTACAGTCTAGCCTTATGTAACCGTCTACCTTAAGATTACCACCGTCATATGCAGTCAGTCGCTTTGGCGTTTTCTGCAAAGGACATTTAATGCCTAGGGATTGGAATGTTGATCTGGGGAGGATATTGACTTGAGAGCCTGAATCAATTTTCATGTTTACAGTTTTGGACTTGGGACCTAAATGAATTTTAGCAAAAGCTTGATTTTTGGATTTGTCAAAATCAATAGAATCAATAAACAAATTCTCACCAGGTGATAAATCCAGATCTGATCCATTTGACGCACTATTTATCACTTCATGCACATTCCGTTTGCTATCCCTTAATTTACTCCTACACACGGTAGCGAAATGATCGAATTTTAAACAGTAATTGCACTGCTGTCCTCTTGCCGGGCAAGTGTCTTTTTTGGAATGACTTCTCCCACAGTTCGTACACGTCTTGGTGGCTGCTGGTCCAGGTAGCACTCGCTGTATGGGTCGTGTCGTCGTTGGTCGCTGCTCTGCTCTTCCTCGAGGCTGACGTTTAGCTGACCGCTTGGACTTCACGTAGTGGATTGACGCCTGGTTGTCAATCACCTTGAGCTGCTCCTGACTTAGTTCATAGGTTCGTGCGATGTCCAGACATTTTTGAAGCGTCAAATCTGAACCTTCGTTGATGAGCTTTTCTCTGATTTTTGAAGACTTGACTCCAAAAACAATGCTGTCACGAATCATCTCGTCGTGAATGGCTGCGTCGTACCCACAGTCATTTAGCAACAATTTTAAGCTAGTAACGAAGTGTTCAAATTTTTCACTGTCTTCTTGTTCTCTGCACCTCAGCTTGTAGCGTGCATATATCTGGTTTGAGCGAGGTTTGCAGTAGCTCTCGAACCCTGTGTAGTAACTTTCCAGCTTCTTTTTGTCGTCGTCTTGAAGATTCCATGTAGAAAAAATCTGTCTACCTTTCTCCCCAGCCCATATCATCAAATAGTTGCATTTGACCTCTTCTGTTTTCGTTTGCAGAGGTCCTCCAAACATAAATTCCGCGTGTGATTTGAAGGATTTGAACGCATTGGGTAAGTCCTTTGACTCCCAGTCCATTCTAGGGTTTTGTCCTTGTGAAGAGTAAACTTCCATCTTCTTAGAATGAAAATTATAAATACTGCAACAAAGTTAAAACACCACGAGAATGTTATCCAAATTATAATTCCTTTTTAAAGAATTATATCCTTTATATCCTGCACGAATATAGATGTAAGTTCAAAACTCTGACACCATGTTATATTTCTTGGGTGCTGGGAGAAGGCACAGAGATTAACACTGTTTAATCTACATATATTTATTTAAGGTATAAGCTATTGGCATGGTAAACTGTACTGCTCTGATCTGCTATCAGAGAGGCAGTGTGTGTATATATATGAATCAGTTACCGTATTAACATCAGTGTATGGTATGTGATACCAATACCATAACAGGCAATATCTTGTAAAATTGGCCAGTGTGCTGAGGAACCTTAAGCAGTTATCTAATGAATACATCATACATCTGTCAACACTTTTGGTAAAAATACCCAATTTTTGATAGGTGAAGAAAATTCTGGATTTTCGTAATAGGAGTTACTCTGATGTTAGTGGCAAATATCAAAATATGGAAAAGCCACCTAAACATCTAAGAAGACTGGGATTAATATCAGGCACTGTCTCCTGGTCCGGTACCGGACCCCTAGCCCCGCAGTCTAGGGGTCCGGTACCGGACACCGAGCCACGCCTATGAGGAATGTATCGGGGGTCCGGTAGTTTGTGAAACAACTACGGACCCGGAGACAGTGCCTTAATATCAAGCCTATGTTGACTTTTTGGCCATTTTAGACTATAAAACACCTATACGTGCCGGGTTCCTTTGCGCTAAACCAAAACCCTCCGCCTTCGGCGCGGATGATAAAACAAAGCTTACCTTTTCTTTCTGTTAAGAAGAAAGACTGCGCGAATCGATTAGCGCACTATTCAATTTAAGAACATCTAAATAAACGGATGACAACTCAGTCGAATAGGGTAAATCTGCAACTGCAAGGTCAAACCAAATCGCAAAAAAAGCGCTAAAAATACAAAACACTTTTTAAAAGAGGGGTATACAAGTCGTTGATAGGATTCGTTGCGCTATGGCTGATAAGTTTGACATGCATTCACAGTGTCTAGCTCGAGGACACAAATGTTAATCAGTAGACAAATTGTTTGAAAAAAAAAACAACATGTTTCTCTGGGACGATATTTTCAAAATTTCCATTCTGCGTAAAACGCCCCGAAATTTCTGGTAGAAACAGGTAGCTTGAACTGTACCTAATCACGGAGTTTTACGTGTTTCACCAGCTCCTGCATATCCTTCGGGACACTCAGAGTCCTCTGCTCCATCTCAATCTGATAACTCTAAAGTTTGGAGTAAATTCTTCAGGCGGGTGCTGCAACCAAAGTTTAGTACAAAGTGTAGTTTAAAGGAATTCAGAAGAAACAACTTATGCTCTACATCCCTAATGATTACACTTTCAATCAACACAAAATGTTTGGCTTTGTTTCATCAAGCGGTAGAAATATATGGGAAATTTTACACAAGTGATTCTTTATTGGAGCCGGTTCTCTATTGGAGAATAAACTATAGGCTATGCCTTGAGCATAGGGTAGCCTTGGAGCAGACTGGTATGTCTTGATCCAGCTAAATCCTGAACCAAATCTAACGATCAAGAAATTTCATTGTCCAAAAATCATATTAGCCAGTCAGTGGTTCAATTGTTACCAACTTACCCGTCGATGAAGATACGAATTTTATCCAGAGCAATACACAGCTGGATTGTCGGACTGTTCGGACGTGTTTTTGTGCCCTTCAAAATTCTAAATTATCAGTAAAATCGGGCTTATATTTTATTCCCTTTTACTGGTTTTAATGGGATATGCGCTTTAGATTTTCTCTGTAAACTGCCTCTTATTTAGGAAGGATAATTATATCTGTATTTTTGTAAAATGCCTTAGCGAAAATATTTTGTGAAGCCACGTGGGCCAACCGCCATATTGTTGTCGAATGTTCCAACATGTGGCTTTTGTGCCTGGCTAGCTATTTTATGTTTTTATCTGCGAATGGTATTCAATCTATACTGTATAGTAACCTGAGTGTTACTTTATTGTAAAAGAAGTAGTTTCTCTACATCTTAGCGCTTTATTTTAATGTAATCAATTTTCGGACTTTTCTTTTTTAGTGGGCGGTGTTTTATTCGAGCACGTGCGGCATTTGGGGTTCTTGCTGAGAACAGTGTTGTTCTATGACGCATACGCTGAGGCTCCTGTGTAAATTTAGTCGAGCTGATGATGCAGTGTACCCCTCCAGCTTCAAAGCGGCTTGTTTTGGTTTGTCTGTTCCGAACAAGCTTGCCGTGGTTCTTTTCTCCAGGCACTCCGGCTTCTTTCCACAAGGTAAAAACAGACTCCTACCGTTACGCTGGCATGACCTCTTCGTGTCCAGTGTATGGTTTGGAAAATAACATTAAACCACACTAGTTTGTTGGGATTTTTGACCGTACAATGGTCTTGGGTTGTCAGATGCTAGCTGTGGCGGGCCTCTCCCAGGCTTTGGGAGTTGAGCCTTCTCAGGCTGGATCCCTGATACAACAACAACAACAACAACAACGATTGTGTTCAATATTTATCCACTCAGACACAGTTCTCCAATGGCGCGCTCTCTCTTTCTATCTCTATTTCTTTCTCCCCCCTCTCTCTCTCTCTCTCTCTCTCTCTCTCTCTTATAAATGCATGTTTTGGTTTACAAACGGTTTTGAATCTGATCATTCAAGAAGCTTATGAGAACGTGTAGAAAATGCTTAGTGCACAAATGCACTACTGCAAGATTGAAAATTTTAAGTTTTTTGCTAGTCCCTGTAGTTGAACAGACTCATTTGATTCTTACTTGGTCGGAAACTTCGAAGACAGGTTACAGATATGCGATTGTACCTTGCAAAATTGCATGTACGAAGTGGAGAAATTACTGAGAGAAGATTTGATCTTTACCAATTCGAGTCATATTATTATTTAATGTCTAAGTTTCATATCATACTTACGATAAGTCAAAAATAAAGCCTAGACCAGTAAACATCGAATTAACGAGGATTTACTGATATTCTGCAGTCTTACTTCCTAAGAGAGCCAGCAGATGAGAAATTTTGATATTTGCAAATAGCACAGACCGGCCTGTAGAGTCTCCCCAGAGCCTTTGCTGTATTGATGTAAAACATAAATACCGTATGTCAGTATATATTAGCGTTAAAAGGAGTCCTTCGCGCATATGCGATACTTATGAAAATCTTATGTGCTGGCCCAAACATGCCAAATATACATGTGTATCACATAAAAAAAATAATCACAAATTGTGCCATAAATATCATAAACTAAAAAAAGTGGGAACCTCCTACAAAAATGGTGATTTTCAGTACTTCTTATCAAAACATGTATTCTGGGTCTACAGATTGACGAACAGACAGACAGACAGACATATCCATTTTAACAGTCCCCTTCTACTTACGTCGGGAGACAAAAAAGTACGAGCATGGTCACAGGGGTTTAACTCAGTCACAGTGCGGGGCGATTCTTCATGAAAGTTGTCAATGATGCTTTATGAAAGGGTTACATGGCTATATGATTTCCTTAATCAGTATAAGGCAGCTGATGGGAAACTGCATTAAACTTAAGATTTTCGAAGTCCGAAAGCATTTTATTTTTATCATTTCATATACTAGGCCAAAACAGAAACGCCACATATAAAACATACATTGTATATGGGGGGGTCTTTCACCAATCTCTCGCAAACTATTTTTCACAGTTTGAGCGCTGATTCTTGGATTATGAGTTCCTGTGGTTGTGCTAGCTATCATTGCCACCGGACGAAATTGATTCAGCAGTTTAAACCTACGTTTCTATCGATCTCGACGTCGCGTCACTAGGCGATGACGTCATGAATGCGCACGGTTTAACATTGTTCCAATCTTTCAGAAACGTTTCCTAAGACGTTCAATCATCCTTGCATGGCATCGAAATTGTTGGGCTATCATCGACGGCTCCAAGTTAGCTTGTAACATTCTTATCACCTTTTCGCGTTCAACATTTGTCGGTTTTGGAATCGTAAACTAGCAATGTGTCACTTTTAATTTTAAAGTTTTAAAATGTTTTCAAGCAAATTGGATATTAGACCAGAGATTTCAGTAGTTATTACATGTGTATATCGAAATAAAATGAATGTGCACGTGAAAAATTTGAAAATAAAAAGATAGCCAGTACACTGGTTTGGGTTGACGCAGCTCAATGAAACAATGAGAATAATGTGTGGCAGGAATATTAGCGAACCATAGATAGCAGATGCAACTTTGTAACTCTCATTGAACGCGCAATATTTTTAATCTTTATATGCGGCGTTTCTTTTTTGGCCTAGTATATATTTGTAAAGCTAAAGGGTTTACTCTATCAGTCTTTGCGATGATGGTTTATGTGTCAGGGATTAATGAGCGGTTTAATTAAGATATTGATAAAACCCATAACAAAAATCAGTATATTTATTAAAGTACATATTCCATCAAAGATATTTAGCACACAACTTCAAGTTCAATCTAAATGTCTTTGAAAAAATCAATTTTCTCCTCATGTAAAACTATAAAGGGTTTATTTTAGATGACTAATTATGACAAGCTATAAACTGGTGGCAAAGAATCAGTAACACTTCTTGGTAACAGGTTCTTTACCAGTCCGAATGATGGATAACTGGTTCTTTATGAAAGGGTTCAGATTCTTTATGAAAGATTTTGCAAAGATGCTAATGGTTTAAGGATAAAATATCAGGCCATTATAACTATTACTGCAGCCCTGGCTTATTTATTGATTGAGTTAAGACTGAAAGTCCCAGTCAACAATATTTCTGTCATGCTGGGACTCCTCTAAGAGAAAGGGAGAGACTAAAAGGGCCCAATCCCATCCAAATTTGCCCCAAGTCAAACAAATCATGCCCTTTCATTATGGTTAAGGTTAAGGTTTATTTCAATATTACATCAGTGATGCCGAGACAAGCCCCTAAATTCGTTTCATTTAATTGTTGTTTGATTTGTTTTGTTGTCTATGGTAAACAGCTGTGGTCATCTTAACTACAGAGTTCCTATGCAAGCCTACTGTAGGTCAGTTTACCATTACTTTTGCTCATTCTTATACAAGTAACTGGCAACTTGGTCTTCTTGAATCATCTGGAGAGGAAACAATTCTCCGTAGAAAATATGGTGGGTGTGATCTCCTGTCTGCTTGCATATTAAGCAGAAAGGCAACTGACCGAGCTACAGAGTCCAAATTGTAAGCTAAGCATCGCATGTGCGTGTCCCGAGGGTGGGGGACAGAGGGTTTGCATCCCACCTGGAAGATCACAAGTTGTTATATGTTTCCTTAGAAATACTGTTATTGACAACCTCGAGAAGAAGTAGGACCCCTTGGGCCAAATTGTTTCCAAAGGGAGGCCAGATCGGCACTGTGAAAAAACTAAAAGTTTTCAGGACACCCAACCCCCGAGACAGAATTTTCTGGATCCTCCCATGCATACTAAACATCCAAACACTGCTATCAACATCCAGTACCGTAGCATTGTATGAGGATCTGGATGGGGGGGGTCTGATATTCACTATTTATTAGAAATTAAGCGTGTTACTCATCTCATTAAAATTTTGAGGTTATTCATTAAATGATGACATAGTATTCATAAAAATCTAATTATTCACTATTCATTATTTTTTTTCTTCTGTTCATTTAAAGATACGATTATTCATTATTTTTAGGCCTGCATTATTCACTATTCATTTGTTTTGGCTTATCATTCACTATTCATTATGAAAAAGACCATTATTCACTAATCATTATACCCTCCAGACCCCATCAGAGACATCAATATGTCATTTTCGAAACTCCCAATAGGAGCATGTGGTGGAATGATGGGGGTGGGGTGGCCCAGCGTATTTTGAAAGCCCAAATAGGCGGGGACTTAACATGAATTAGTGAGAGTTTAGCCTGACAGGGCAGAGTAGCAGTATTTGGTTTATTCGTTTGCTTGTCTTGGTTCTTTACGTCCGAGTCAACAATCTTTCAGTCTTGTCAGGATGTGTCTACCTGGGTGGATCCAGTACTAAGCAGCGGGTAAAATGTCTGCTTGCTTTGATAATTTTTCGTCCCAGAAAAGCATTTTGAGTCTGATCGGGACAATTTCTTGTCCCTCTGTTTTATACCAGTGTCGGTGTCTTGCTTTAGGGCGCTTTTGTTTTGGTCCTATCATTTTGGTGACTGTACGGTAAGCTGCAACTGTACCTAATCATTAGCTGCAACTGTACCAAATCATTAGCTGCGAAGCTCCTAAAAATATGTCTGATTAGCTGCAAGTAAATATCTGACCTGAACAGGTAAAACACACAGTAAGTGCACATTATGTGTTAAAATACTTATTTTCTTCAATAGCAAGTGCAAAACAATGTGTTTCCAGCTATCACATGAATGCAAACAGACAAGAAATTTGAGCAACTGGTGCACGCAATTTGAATATGGTCTTAAAAGAGTATCCTTTGGAAGCAAAGACTGCACCAAAGAACTGAAACCAGTGTGCATATTTCGTGGGCCAGACTATCTAGTTTCTGCCGTTTAGGCGTCATCAGTGACCCTCTAATAGTTTCCAAGTTCCACAATGAAACCCATGATCCCAAAGGACAAGAAAATAAAGTTCACTTTGATATTCAAAATTCATCTAAGTTAGATTGCATTGAATAATTTTGCTAAGTAAGTCATGTTGAGGCTTTTTTTGATTTATGCAATGTACATGTAAGAATGAGCATTGCTGTGATGTGATGTAATAGGGTTTGTTGCAACGAGGTGTGACTCGTTGATCTACGTTTATGTGTCTGTCTACCAGTATACATGTAGTGTCGTATGTGACTGACACCGGTATGACAAAGATTGAACCATCTCATGTATGGACCCTTCGAGTGCGTTCATAGTTACTGCTATCTGTTTTAAGAACGGTAAGAATCAAATTTTTTGAAAAATATCAAACAAAATATTGTGGAAGACAACAAAAGCAGCATACCAGCGATTTGATAAAAAAAAGCCATGGAATCTCTGACTTGTTTGTAGGCTGCAAACACCTTACAAAATTACCCATAAAGGATCATTGACGGTTTAGGCCTCATACGCCTATTTTCTGATTCCCAGAACGCTCCTTTTGAGCTTCTGGTTTGGTGCATGTAGTATCAGTGCAATAAGTGATTCTAATGGCAAGAGTCAGCTAGCAAGATATTTTCAAAACTCCTACGCACTCGAGTTATGGCGGGTAGAAAGGGGAGGGGGTTTGAAATTTCATGACAATAAAAAGTGCTTTAAAAAGTGATTTCTGCACGTTTTCTTGATTTATTTGGTAGGCATGCTGATATCTATTGAACATATCATATGCAGAACATTAACGAATCACGATAATTGATGAAATTGTTTAAAAACAAAATATGTTTTGTAATAAAATGATTTTGGGGAGATAATTTAGAAGTTACCTGTACATTTGTGACTAGATGTACCGTAAATAATACAAAACTGAAAGCTCAACAAAAGAAATAAATACTTTTGAAGGAATGAAAGTGTCCCATTTAGCATTGGAAAGTAAAACTGATTCTAACTAGATCCTTAGAATATTATTTTTGCTTTGTTGAAAGGACATAGCATGTTAAATGCATTAAAAGTGTCCGAATATTTATGGTATACATATACGTATATTTAACTTGAAAGCTACCTATTGAGAAAATACATTGAACACAAAAGTATTTACCTGTTGTAACTCTTTGCATGCCAGCGGATAATTTTGTCGTCTGCCAATAGCCTTTTGCAAACAGTTTGAACCCAGATGAAGACCAACAGAATGTTGGTCTTGATCTGGATACAAACTGTTTGACACTTTGATGGTTTTCCTGAGTGGTTTATTTGTAAAAACTTAATTTTGAATAAAGTCAGCAGACGAAAATAAAAACACAAACAATTCCCTAGCATGCAAATAGATAAGTACAGAAAATTTGCAAGAGAATGTGTCATTTAATAACAGTGAGATTTTTTCTTATGAAAAAATGCATAAACCTTGCTAGTTCTACTTTTAATCTATGTTCTTTATATTAAACTAGCACAGAATACAAAGCAATTTAGGAGGTTGGTTCTAGATAACTTCATTACTGTCAATAATTTCTTATTCGGTAGAAAAGGCATTTTGTGGGCTTAGGCCCTGGGTTTTTGGGCTGAACATCTTTACCCCCTTGTGCCAGCAAGCCACTTCCATAAAATGTGTAAAAATATGGTAACACATATACAGGTTTACAGTTTACATCGTTGAAGCATTTATTATCAAAAATGGATTTTACTGCCATAAAGAACTCGGGTCAGGGTAGCTTCAAGGTGAAGATAGAGACAATTGACAGACTTTTATTTTTACTGAAAACCACAGCAAGTGTCAATGATCCTTTTACAAAATTCAATGAAAACAGCATGGAGGCCAAGAGCCAGCAAAACTTTTACAATAAGGCCCGATAGCTGCAATTTCTTCACAACTTTCTTCTGGAGAATACACTTTCGGGATCTGGTGCAAAAAGTCACGAAATGGCTCACAATAATCCACTACTTCCGTATGTTGTGTTTAGCCTTCACACTGTCAAATAACAACTTGGCACATTTTCATCATTAAATTCACTGGGTACATGCGTTCAAGACATGAAAACCTATCCCACTTCTGAAGTAGAGCGAGCCTCGTCCCTGGTTAAAATTCTGACCTCTCGGGTATGATATCTTTTTATTATATACCTATAAATAATACGACTTTAGAACTGTCTGTTTTCTGGCCATCTGATACAGAGAGCCGGATCAACGAAGTTTCCTGAATTCATATCACTATCCTTTAAAAGGAGGCTAACGTTGTTTACCTGCTTATGACGCGACGTTACATAAAGTAAATTTCTAGCATGGAACCAGAGACTGAAACATGATAACGTAACGTCAGATTATAAGACGTGATTATATGCTCCCGCAATTTTCCTGGATTAAAGACCAAAACAATTTATAAAATCAAAATAATGTCAGAAAAAGGTATATAATAAACATATGATTATAAAAGTAACTTGATCGGGCGTACAGTATCACGTCTCATGGATGAGGCCATATCATTTGATCACCCTCGACGCTTGGCGTCTCGGGTGATCCGAATGGTATGACCTCATCCACTCGACGTGATACAGTACGCCAGATCAAGTTACTATTATGACAATGACAATATTTATTAATAAGTATTTCTGGCCACCGGCCCATAATACAGATATAATTCAAAATTTATAACAATATCGAGTACACATATATCTATACCTCCATTGAGTTATTTAACTTTACATATAACACAGTGACTATTCACATAATATGTATAAGGTATTTATTTCATTTAACCTATTTTCTCTAATAATAAAATCATTATAATTATATTTTGCCAGACGTAATACTTCTAGCTCTGAACGATTGAAAAGATTGTAAAATGTATCTATGGAAGCATCGTATTATATAAATTATAATAATGTGTATATCCTACATGGACACGCATGGTGGATTGTCATATTCTCATATACCTGTACCAGCCCATGAAGAACATAAAAAGCAAACAGTCGCACATCGATCCGTGACGTCATTGAGATGTCTAAATAATGTCACCATGTTGCATTTCAGCGCATCAAGGATTTTCTAAAAGTCTTTTACATGTTTTTTTTTCAAATATATAAAGGTATTTAGTTGTGAACAATTAAAAAAATACGTCCCTCATGATCACCTTTTGTCATCATTCAGCAAGCCTCGTGATGCCAATCAGTTATCCTCGAACGGATTTTTCTATCCCATCATCACACTCATGGTGAATTCTTATAATCTTGCTTTTAAACTTATTGTTGTGTTGGAGGTGGTAGTATACAAAAGTGTGTGCTAACAATCCAGATAGAATCAAACATGCAGAAGTTGGTACAATAAAAGTTGATATGTGTACATTAGATACTATGCATTATAAGTGAATGTATTCAGAAACTGTTATTAGAATTTGTCTCCACTGACATCTTATTTGCATATGGTGAATTATTTCCTTATTTTGAGCTTTTAAATGGATATTCTTATCTTCAGCATATCTTTCACTGTTATGAATGAAAATGTTAATGAAATCAACATAATATTTCTGATCATTTGCTCAAGCTATGTAAACTTTATATAAATAAGTAAATGATTTACAAAGAACAAATACTTCCATGAAAATGCTGAAAAAAAGTGTTTATGATGGGTTTTTATGCGATAATTATCACATTTGATATCCACCGAATCAGGCCAGTTGTTACTTAGGATACCAATTTAAATTTATAAGACTTTATCCACCAGAATAAGGGCAGACCAAATTTGACCAGCTGACATTCAAGTTAGTGTTATATAGATATAGATTTACCAATGTTCTTTTAGCATGTGGGCTGGAAAAGTAATACATATAAAACAGTGCTATCATGAGAACTTACTCAGTTTTATAAATTAATGTCAAAAAAGCTGATGCTAATTTCCACTATACAGAATATGGCATGACCACATTATTGCAGGAAATCTCAATAGCAAAGCTCTATATGAATATTAAACGACTAGAATGAGTTGTAAACACACCAGAGATTGAACTAAGGACACATACAAAACAGTCAACTGTTCTGAATAGTTTTGAGAGGCCAACCTATTCACTATCATGCTTTGGCTTATTTCTGTCAATTAAACAGTGAAATGCTATTTTATTCGTATTTAGCATGCCAAATGAAAATATGATCATGGTACAAAATTACATCCTTCTTATTATTTGCATAATTCAAATCAAGCTAAGAAGATTATAACTAATAATGCAAAAAATAAATCAAATGTCACTTTCCCATTGGTATCCTGGGTCAGGTGTGATTTATCTATTCCTGATCTTTGCCCTCTTTCTTACTTTTACCACACGTATCACACTTGTATGGTTTCTCTCCAGTATGTAATTTAAGATAGTTATTTAAGACATTTAATTGGGTCAGTGTGTGTGCTTTGTGGTCACCTGCTGGGAAAGGGATGACCTCTTGGCTCTCGTTTGTGGTATCTACTGTGAGTTTGTCACTTTCTAATTTGTATCCTGGGTCAGGTGTGGTACTTGATTGTATTGATTCCTGATCTTTGCACCCTTACTTACTTTTACCACGTATCACAATCGTATGGTTTCCCTCCAGTATGTATTTTAACATGATTGTGTAAACTTTTCACTTGAGAGAAGACTTTCCCACATAACTCACAATCGTACAGTTTCTCTCCAGAATGTATTTTAACATGTTGGTTTAAGTTGCTGATCTGAGCGAAGTCTTTACCACATGTATCACACTTGTATGGTTTCTCTCCAGTATGAATTTTAACATGTCGGTTTAAGTTGTCGACTCGAGAGAAGGCTTTACCACATGTATCACACTCGTGTGGTTTCACACCAGAATGTATTTTAACATGTTGGTTTAAGTTGCTGACATGTGCGAAGGCTTTACCACATGTACAACACTTGTAAGGTTTCTCTCCAGAATGTATTTTAACATGCTGGTTTAATCTGCTAACTTGAATAAAGGTTTTACCACATGTATCACACTTGTATGGTTTCTCTCCAGTATGTATTTTAACATGTTGATTTAATCTGCTAACTTGAATGAAGGTTTTACCACATGTATGACACTTGTATGAGATTTCTCCAATGTGTATTTTAACATGTTGTTTTAAGTTGCGGATATAAACGAAGGTTTTGCCACATGTATCACACTTGTATGGTGGTTTCTCTCCAGTATGTATTTTAACATGTTGGTTTAAAGTGCTGACAAAAGCGAAGGTTTTACCACATGCATAACATCCGTATGGTTTCTCTTCAGTATGTATTTGTACATGTTGTTTTAATTTACTAACATAAACGAAGGCTTTACCGCATATATCACACTTGTATGGTTTCTCTCCAGAGTGTATTTTAAGATGGTTCTTTAAGACATTTAATTGATAGAAGGCTTTACCACATGTGTCACAATCGTATCGTTTCTCTTTAGAATGTATTTTAACATGATCGTTTAAGCTGCTGACTCGAGAGAAGACTTTCCTACATAGTTCACACTCGTACAGTTTCTCTCCAGAATGTATTCTAACATGTTGGTTTAAATTGCTGCCATGGGCGAAGGCTTTACCACATATATCACATTCGTATGGTTTCTCTCCAGTATGTATTCTAGCATGTAGGTTTAAGTTGTCGACTCGAGAGAAGGCTTTTCCACATAACTCACATTCGTAGCGTTTCTCACCAGTATGTATTAAATGGTGTAAGTTTAAGTGACTGACTTGAGAGAATGCTTTACTACACACATCACACTTGTACGGCTTTACTCCAGAGTGAACTCTGAGGTGACATTTCAAGAGGCTGTTATATGTAAACGTTTTTTCACAGAGATCACATTTGTGAAGCTTTTTTCCATTGTTCATTTTAAGCCATTGTTTAAGCAACTGTCATTCGTAAATAAGCCAAACAACCTTTTAAGCAATTATGTATATAAAAGTGTTGAAGTTGTTTGATACATTCTTGAATTGGTTTGATACATTCTGTGCAAATTTACAACTTTGGGAAATCTGAATCCTGGTAACTGCACACATGTAAAGTTTATTTCAAGTTGATAGTTGCCAAGATAAGTATCAGTATTGTTATATCCTTATAGCCCCGCCCCCCCCTCCAAACACACACAACTGATTCATCCAACAAAAGATAAAGGACAGACCTCTGTCACAGTTTTCTTCTATTACGCAATAGATTGCACTGCCTCATACATGAATAGTGTTTTGACCCATTCACTTATTCAAGAAAAACAAGTCCCTTGCTGGAATTATTTTATACAAAAGACTTCATTGACGTATATCCACTTTTGTTACAAATATTTTACTCGCAAATTCTTTAACTGCACCAGAAGGCAGTGACTTTTTCATATATATAACTGTTCTGTCTATATCAAACGAAGAGCCATTTCACTAGAAGCCTGAGTTCTATCAAATACTAGTACTTCTGGTTTAAATTAATCTACTTTATACCAACGATTCTAGTTTATATTCATCTACCATATACTGGTGGTTTTGATCAACTAGTTCTCTAACTTTCACCAGGATAGGTCGTCTCTCATGAGTGGATGCCAGCTCCAATAAAAAAATTCAGGTCTTCTCTTTATGCTCAATAGTTCTCTGAAAAAGATATGATCAAACAATTCAGCACAAATTGTTGATAACTTTGTTCATATTGTGTTGAAGAGGTTTGCCGTTCCTCCTGCGTGTGTGGCTTAACTTTTTGTGTATTTGCTTATATGTCAATCAATGCTATATTTTGTCAATAGTATCTATAATCGAAACAAGAAATATCCAAAGTCTGATGAATGATGGTTTGGACTGTGTGTATCGGCAAATCTTATATAATATCATATCATTTTCATTTAGGTGAATAAGGCTGAACATGGTTACTTATGAATTTCTTGTTTCGTCAGACAGTGGGCGAATTACTATGGAAAGCAATACATTGAATAAGCATTACTTGCCAAAAATGTGCATTGAATAAGCATTATCATTGCTATACTAATGACAAAAAATAAGCATATTTTGATTGTGGTGCTAATTTTTAACAGAATATCATTTTTTACAAAATTATCTATTGCTCATTAAAAAGTACTGTTATTAAACTATCCAAAAGTCAGTAGTATTTAAACTTTACAAATTCTGATGACGTCACAGGGACGTGAGAACTGTACCTACTAAAACACTTCCGAAAACCAAATATTCGATCTTCTCCAAAATTCGGAGATGATTTTACTGACTGTCTGTCAAAGTTGGCAGATAATCAACAATGCTAAATCATACCAGCATAGCTGTATGCCTCTGGCAATTTGAATAGCTTTAAATAATGACGAATTTTTGCCCTTTGAGACTAGGCTGCATTTAGACGAATGGTTAGGAATCCTTTTTCCTGGATCTTATCGTCTGTAAATGCCACAACGATTCTTCTCACATCACCAAGCATATGGGGGACAGTCAAATAACACAGTTATTGTATGAATTGCATTTCACTAACATATTTCACGACCAAAATTTTTACATTTTGCTTTCAAAATGCTCCTTACTAGATCGTCAGAAACGTAAAACTTTGCTGTAACAACTTAGAGGGAACATTGGACTAAAAAGTCTGAAAAAGCTTAGCCCTTTCCTATCCGTTGCTTGTACACAGCATCGACGTGTGGCATTTTGCATACTGAGAGCTGACCCAGAAAACCCATTCTTTTGAGTCAATGAATATGTTTCGGAATACCGAAATTTCGGGTTTTGACTCAAAATAAGTATGGTAGACTAATTTTATGTTACACCATCAGAATTTATTATTTTTGGTCATTGGAAGTACAATATGCTTAACTTTATGTCCATGGTATAGAATTTGAAAGAAAGCAATGCACTGAATTAGCATTTCTTAAGAAAGTAATGCATTGAATTAAGCATTACTTTCATTCATATGGAAAAGAATCTCCTCATATATTTTATATACCCAACAAAAAAAGAACCGCACCACTAAGAACTGTTCAACTTTCAGGAAGATCACAAGTGATAGGCCAATTTAGTTAATATCAGTGCAAAGGTAGGTCAGGTACTGCTGCGTCACACGCCTTGTGCAATCAGGCATCGAAATTGTGTTAAAGAAAATTGGTCATGAACCAAGTGGGGGTCAAATCGTAAAGTCACAGGAAATAAGCGTTTTTATAATGCTCTCTTACTGGATAAGTTTAAGCAATTAGATTCATCTCAGTAGACCAAATTGTACCCAGACACTTATTCTTTGTAAATTGTATCTTTAAATTAAGCATTCGCGATAATTGAACACTAGGTAGCCTTTTTTGTGACTACCCTTTGGGTACTGATTCCACACTGGAAATAAACCTTACAAACATTTAAAGATTTCAACATTATTTTAATCAATTTAAATGATCCTAACTGATGAAAATGGATTTTGGAATAACAAAAAGCATCAATAAAGACATTGGTTGTCTCACATAACGACCACACATCGTTTTCATACTTTGCTAATGTAAAACATATTCAGAATTTCATGTAGACGGTAGCGTTGAATTAACGCTTCCAAAATTCCTTTACCCTTCGCCTTGATGTGTTTTGTGCCTACACAGGGGAAGTACAGATACTCATCTACGTCACATTCAAGTTTTAGTAAACTTTGATCAGAAATGAATATTTCATGACAATTAGCATTTCGTACTAAAAGGAGATCTTAATGGGAAAATCGTAGTGGTGCGTTTGTTTTTTTGTTGGGTGTATAATGAACAAAATTTGTGCATACCGTTAACATGTTTTCTCATATAAATACTTCATATGAACCATGGATTATAATGTACCCTATATTGTTCTGAATGTCGTATTCCTGTCATTTACATCTGTTGGAATTTCATAATTTTTGAAATTGGAGGAAAAAACAAAAACAGAATGATTTGTAACTGCAGCAAACCCAGCTCTTTTTTTCAAGTGATCATTATTCATTGCATATTATATCAGTGGCAAGACTTAATGATCTTAAACAATGTTAAATGATCAATTCGACTTATAAATAAACTGAATCAGTTCATGGCCAAACTATTTACAGCTATAAAGAATAGTGAGTAAGATTAGAATATACCACAATCAGAAACTGCAGACAAACCCTTGGCACAGTGAGGAAGAGCCACACAACAATCACGAGACACCAGGAAGACAAACCAAACAAAGCAACCAGCTCACTCTTTCCCATCAAGATGATTGCAAAACTAGGATGTACATGAAGTAACTTACAGCAAAACATAGAACAATTACAGACGCCCACAAACTAAACAACAAATAAAAAAAAATAGAACCGCCGCCTTAGAATGGACAGCAGCCTAAGCCATGGGGGGGATGGCTTAAATATATTTCACTAGCACCCCTGTTAGAAAGAACAGAAATTTGCCAAAATTCAATCAAACTACAGAAAAACATAGCAAAAATGAATTTTTGTCAAAAAAAAACTGCAGGTTTTTTTACACGCATTCAGAAGTGCCCAGGTGATAGTAAGCCCAAAAACTTGCCCTTAAAGTCAATATGTCGCATTTCTTATTAGTGCCGTAGTACTATATTAGTCATTTATTGAAGACATATTACATTACTTAATGTAGTTGCAAATTCATATATAATACCACCTCTTTAATCATGCGGTAGAAAGTTTCTACAAATTGCTTCCAACAAAATGCATGTATTATGCCTGCAATACTATCATAAAACAATTTGCTATAATTTCCTTTTTTTTCTCACAGTGGGCACAGCAATCACGTCCGACTTCTGGTGATTAAGCATTGGATCAAACAAACAACTGATTTTCAAATTGGGCAGGATGGCAGTGTCCACAGTGAAACTAGAAATTGTGTTTATGAATAAGTTTGCCCCAACAATTAGCTTGTTGATAAGGATGATCGCTCCACTATCCTTTTCACCAGGTACTCTACTCACCAACCACTATCAGCCAACTAAATCTGAGGCTACTAGCTGTTATTGTTATCAAGATATCTTTATTACAATTGTTTTATGTCCAAATTCGCAAAGGGCAATTACTTAAAAAATGCAAAGAGCAATAACTAAAAAAACACCCAATGACATCGCATGTAATACAGGTTGGGGAAAAGCCTAAAAGGCACTATTAAGTAGCTTCTTTCAGCTATAATAGCATCAAATGGCTGGCGAATTGGTCACTGGAAGATATGTTTTTCAGAGATACTTTTAAATCGCGTCCAGTCGCACCTTTGCTTTTTTACACCACACACGAAAACATATGACTAATGTCCGCAGTATCTTACTTTCTCCCCGCACCCTCCTGATTTTTTTGTGTAGGCGTTTTTGTCCAAAAGACGATCAATTGCGATAAAAGATACAGATGGGATGCTTATTTCGTAAAAAATCTTGAAGAAATTCAATCAACTGATGTTCCTATTCACCATTGCAATCCCAGGATGCAACATTTCAGTCTGGCTTCCCGCCTGTAGTTTCTTTCAGAATCAGTTGGAAAAAGTACGGAAGGTAATGCGTGCAATAATATGAAATAAGAAAATTAAAGTTATTCTCATTAATGATTAATTTATTTGTCAGTGTCCGAGCGGTAAATGATATAGTGTGCGCATTGCTGAAACAGCCATATTATTTCACTGACGTTTATTTATACATGAATGCGGCTAAGGTCTATAGAACTAGATTGTGCATGTACAGTGTAGCTTACATAATCCATGCAGATGTCTGCCATATCCCACTTTATTTGAACACTTTGCTTGATTGACACAAGCGATGACCACAAACAAATGACCATTGCAAAAGTGCCTTAATACTAACTGGACATAGTCGTCAAAAAAGCAGATATGCTTCTAAGATGCCGAAGGTCTAGTGGTAGGGGATGCCAGTGCAGTTCTCAGTGTTCGGCCAGGAAATTCCATGTGAGACAGCCCCTTATACATATATACCAGTAGTTCATGCACTGTTTTATTTTCTTCACCAATCAATATTTTTTGCTAATGAGATTAGAAGTTGCACGAAAAACGTGGTATACCGTCGGGCTGAGCTATTCAGGCACCAGGATTTGTGATCTATTATTTGGTTCAAAATATTTGAATACATGAATGACGATGATGTGTCATCCTCAACACCCTGGCACGACCCTGTGGCATGAGTCTGTCACTGTCTGGCAAGGTTGGCAAAATGCCGGCAAATAAGCATATTTGCCATGCCAGTGGCATTTACCGGGAAATAATGGAAAATACTGGCAAATATGATTTACAACTCTCCACATTTAGATTGGTAATTTCAATAATAGAGGCAATTTGACTTAATATTTCTTTTCTACTAGTTTATCAAGCTATCAGCTAAATGATCTTAGTTTAAGGTATAAGTCTAATTCTTTAAACATTTAAATTTAATGAAGTGAATGTTAGAAGAAGAAAACATCGTGTTTCGTAACTGTCAAAGTACTCATCAGTTGGCTTGTGCATAGCTACAGATACAGTTGGGTGAGTGACCCTTATATTTACTATAAAACAATTAAAGACACCCCTGTTTGTGGTCAGCTGGACTTTAATTGTCTTAAGTTAAAATATAAAGTTAAGGTTGGGTATTTGGATGAGTGACCCTTATCTATACTATAACTCAATTAAAGACACCCCTGTTTGTGGTCACCTGTACTTTAATTGTTTTAAGTTAAAATATGAAGTTAAGGTTGGGTATTTGGATGAGTGACCCTTATCTGTACTATAACTCAATTAAAGACACCTCTGTTTGTGGTCACCTGGACTTAAATTGTCTCAAGTTAAAATATGAAGTCAATCATGACATCCTATTGTTCATCCTTGCCCCTGGCTATACATTATCTACTTAAATAAGGTTTTGCTAGAGATGTGTTGTTTTAACAATTTATGACAGGCACAGGTGTCGAATATTTGCCAGATACACAGGTAATTTATTTCCCCATTTAAAGGTCAAATTAGAATTTACCCTTGTCCTGCGGAACCCAGAATAAACCCTTGTCCTGTTGAATCTGTTTTTGAAAACACTAGATCCTGATCAGCTGGTTTCTTTCAGAAGCAGTCTTGTCAGGATCTACACTGTTTTCCACACTGATTGAAAATTCAGATTTAAGCTAAACCAAATAAAATATGGGAGAAGTGTCACTGTGTAGTATTTAAAATATTCAGCATGATACAGGGTAAAGATACTATTTTTTGTTAAAAAATATTTCAAAATTTCAGTCTAAGATTCATTTTTGGCTGTTTTAACATGTTTAAATGTATTCAAAGGTTTTATGCTGATACTGTAGCCTCATATTCAATATTTACATTTTCACTCATTTAGTTAAATTAAACTATTTCAAGTCAACTTCCTTAAGATATCTGCTAGATTTCACAGCTGAAAATCATATTTGCCAGTATTTAGCGGCCAAAAAAGTATATTTGCCAGTATTTGCCACTTGAGCCATATTTGCCGTGCCGGGAAATAACGGTAAATTCCACCTGTGAATACCGGGGGTGGAACTTTCCGCCCAACTTTGCTGTCTGGCATTGTAACAAGTGACCTATGGTGCTCCCCTGTGTGACTGTGGGCCATGTTCCCTTTGCATAAACCAAATATCGACTTGGGTTGAGTCTATTTAGATGTCCCTGAAGCGAACAGCGCACTTTACTAACGTGACCAAAATTCCACAAAAGTCCAATACAGCTACTATTTCCCTTTATGATTCTTTATCTGTGATCTTATGTATATATGTAGCGACTTTAAATATCCTTGATGCATTGTAGCTTGATCACTGGGGGAACATAAACATGTTATGGCGCATGTGTTATTTGAATCTCACACAACACTGGTGGATAAAAACAGGGATAATGGCAGCTGAATAAATTGCCAAATTTGCATTGGAAAGGCTAAAAGCATTTCATGGCCACTTGAACTCAACCAAATACAGAGGACGTGACACGTAAGAATAACATTATCATAAAATATTGGTAAAATTCTTATTTTCTATCGAAGGTACATATTACCCACCATACTTTACTAAATGTGATTCTGAAAGTACAATGTAGTTACAGACGGGGAACTAGGCTAAAATGCTGCTGTCTGGGATTGTGATGGTGGAACGGTACAAATTACTTTTAATCAAGTTCTTTTATCAAAATTTACAATCTATTAGACAAAAACGTTAAAAACGGTGTTTTCTAAATCGGGAGGGTGCTGAAAGACAATAAAATACAACGGATATTTGCCATATGTTTTCGTGTGTGATGTGAAAAGGAGAACGTGCGACTCAGCGCGATTTAAAAGTATTTAAAAAACATCTTTCAGTGACCAATTCGCTAGCCATTTGAAGCTATTATAGCTGAAAGAAGCTATACCCGACAAAAAAAAAAGAAACGCACCACTTAGAACTGTTCAACTCTCAGGAAGATCACATTTGATAGGCCAATTTAGTTTATATCAGTGCAAAGGTATGCCAGGTACTGTTACGTCACACGTCTTTTGCAATCAGGCGTCGAAATTAAGTTAAAGAAAATTGGCCATTAACCAAGTGGGGGTCAAATTGTAAAGTCACAGGAAATAAACGTTATTATAATGCTCTATGGCTGGATAAGTTCAAGCAATTGGATTCATCTCAGTGGACCAAATTGTACTCAGACACATATCATTTGCAAATTCTATCTTTAAATGCATCATTCGCGATAATTGAACGTTCGGTAGCGCATATTTTGTGACTACCCTTTGGATAACGATTCCACACTGGAGATACACCTTACAAACATTTAAAGATTTCAACATTGTTTTAATCAATTTAAATGATCCTAACTGATGAAAATGGTATTTGGAATAACAAAAAGCATCAATAAACACATTGGTTGTCTCACATAACGATAACATATCTTTTCCATACTTTGCTAATGTAAAACATACTCGAAATTTCATGTAGACAGAAGCATTGATTTAACGCTTTCAAAACTCCTTAACCTTTCGTCTTGATGTGTTTTGTGCCTACACAGGAAAAGTAAAGATACTCATCTACGGCACATTTAAGTTTTAGTAAAATTTGATCAAAAATGAATATTTCATGACAATTAACATTTTCGTTTTAAAAGGAGATCTTAATGGGAAAATCGTAGTGGTGCGTTTCTTTTTTGTCGGGTATATAATAGTGGCTTTTCCCCAACCTGTAATATGGAGAGAGGGACTTACTATTACAATATTTTTTTTAAAAAAATACACCAGACAAATTGGTCTAGCTATAAGAATTTAAGTGGAAAGTTAAAGTGTTCCTATTTGAACAAAATGTGACCCAAAATATTAGGCCTAAGAATAGGACATAACAGAAAAATCCATTCTAAAGCCTTCTCTTATGAGGTTTACCTGGGTGAAGATTGAAGAATCTATCAAGACTATAAGCCAACTTGCGGTTACCACAACAATTGTGCGGTCATTTTAACATCGGATAGATATAATAAACAAAAGTTACCCTTTTTACCGTTAAGAAAATGTAAGACTGCGCAAATCAATAATTGTTCGCTGAACTGGTTTATCAATAAGAACATTTTAATTACGGAAGACAACTCTGATGAACTAGATAAACCTGCAACTGCAAGTTCAAACAAATGCTGGTTCACACTTTGTTGAGAGTGTATCACGGGGGTCATACCAAATTCATTAATTTTGCTGGCGACCGAGACGGTACTGCGTAAAGCTGCCGTCGACCGAAGAGTATGGCTTTCACCCTTACTTACTTTCAATCGGTCGGTACAGCTGTCGACAGATAAACAAACCATCCAATGCGGCGGTTAGTGTGCTAATTTAGTGTGTGTTCCTACACTTTGGGTGTTTAAATCGTCTCTTGAATAGCTCGCTATAAGTTTAATTGATTTGCAAGTCTGGCTACTACATGTAGCCTGTTTAAACGCTGGTCGGAATTTAATGGATATCCACCAAAAAGTAAATAAAACCAGTATTTCCAAGCAAATTTGCAAATCGAGGCGATATGATATAGATCATGCATGATTATGTTTAATCTTTGAATGCGCATGTTGTTATAATTTCTGTGAAACTGCTGTCGATGAACTATAAATTTGCTAGGTACCGTTGTAGATGTTACCGGATATGGATGTCGACGACTCAACGAGAATGTGACATATTTCTTTCGTGACTGGAAAATTAACAGTTAAACACTACAAATCGAACTTTCTTCGTCACTTAGTTTGTGTTCATGATTTAGGACCCTATCAACAGTTGTTTAGTCATACTTGGACAGTTTCCTGTCTTCATGGGTTGAACTAGCATAAAGCAGTCGATTTAGTGTCTGGCTCGATGAACAAGCCCACTGTCTCTGGCGATTCTCGAACTACAAACATTCGGGATTGCAGTGGCTCAGTGTAGAGTGTTTGACTTGAGACCGAGGGTCCGCAAGTACTAGCCTCACCGGCGTCACTGGGTTGTGTCCTTGAGCAAGACATATTAATCATAGCTTAGTAATGGTTCAACCTAGGAAGGCCCGCCCCTACATATAACTGAAAGTTGATGAACGTAAAGAATAAAAAAACACACAAAAAAACAACAACATTCGATCCGTAGTCTAACACTACTCTAAAACCTGTCTTAAGTTGCCACTCAAAAATAGGGAAAACAAAGGTCTTAAAGACAAATGGTAGCTTAATTAAGCGATAATCGGTCTTGAAAACCAATTTTTGATCTTTTTTTGAAGTGGCCGCTTAAGACAGGTGTTACTGTTTACCAATCTGAACCGCTACTGTGATTGGTACAAGCCGTTTTGATTGACATATTGGTCTACATCTTGCAACGACCTTTATCTTCGAAATCAGTTATGCATTACTTCATGTTTTTTCTTGTTTTGCACTTATATTGACGAGGAAGAAAGAGCTTATTGCTTCGCTTTAATTATCTTTCCTATGTTATGTGACTGTTTGTCTTCCGTGACCCTTCGTCATGGTGTTGTAGGTTAGTTTGCAGTGTGTGATTGTGGTATTTCCTGACCATGCTCACTTTCTTTTGAATGTTCAATATGAAACAGAAAATGGCAGTTTTTGCATATAAGTACCGCAAAGGTTGAGACGTGCCTGTATGTGCATCTGCACATTCTCATCAGAAACTTTTAGGAGCGCAGTGGCTCAGATGCAATAGTAGAGTGCATGTCTTGAGACTGAATGTCTGCGAGTTCCAGCCTCACTGGCGTCATGTCTTGAAACTGAATGGCTGCGAGTTCCAGCCTCACCAGCGTCACTGCGTAGTGTCCGTCAGCAAGTCATATTGATCATTGCTTTGCAGTGGTTCAAGCAAGAAAGACCCGCCTCGACATAAATGATTTTTTAATCAAACAAACGAACAGATACTTCTGCCAAAGAGCCAGTGTTCAGACCTTTTATTACGAATGTGTAACATAAATTTATTTTTCTTATTTTTCAATCAAAACATATGTTGTGAGTACTCAAAAGAACCGTCTCAATGAGACGCCTCTTTAGGACATCCAAATGAGGACCATCAACTAATGAGCTGTGACACAAGGTTTCCAACAATGTTGCAAAAACGACGCCATTGAGAAAAAACGTATTTAAATTGACACCATTACTCAGTGCGCTTGCTCAAACCAATTATGAACCGACATGATCAGTGTGCCCTAAATCGCTCACCTGAGTTTTGTTTAAAGCTTACATATCGCTTTGGCCATGTCCCTGGTGACACCTGGGGTGGGGCCAATTTTGGCCACAATGGCATAATCAGAACAAACTTGGTAGAGGTTCACTAGGTCATGCTACATACTAAATATCAAAGCTCTAGCTATCTAGGCATTATAGTTTCAGACAAGAAGATTGTCCATGTTTTTCCCTATATAAGACTATGTTAAACATGTGACCCAGGGGCGGGGCAATTTACATACCAAATATCAGGGCTCTAGGCCTTATGGTTTCAGACAAGAAGATTTGTCTATGTTTTCCGATATAAGCCTATGTAAAACATGTGCCATCTGGGGGATAATTTGAACAAACTTGGTAGAGGTCTACTAGGAGATGCTACATACCAAATATCAAGGTTTTAGGCCATATAGTTTAGACAAGAAGGTTTTCCATATTTTCCCTACATAAACAAGAAATGATATGACAGTGAACTGCCATATCAAAGACCCGACCTCATTGAAGTGATGGAAATTGAAATTGATTTGACTACATCAACAAATGTTCATACTTGTTTTTATAAAAGTGTAAGCGAATGCATGGGTTGTTGAAGAAATGGCGTAAAAGCTAACACCATTTGTAATTATTGTGTCCCTGTTGTCACAGTGTCACAAGCTTTCTATAATTCGATTTTTTGATAATTAGAAATTAAATCTCCAGTACCTTGGACTTCGAATTTACGAGATTCGTCTGTATTTATATTTTATATTTATCAGTCAAGTGTCCATTATCAATTTTCACCAAAACATGACAGGTTTCTAGTTATTTTGAATTATTTCAGACATAACGGAGTTTTGGAACAGGCAAAACTCCAAATTCCCACGCTCAACGTCATTGCGACAAATGTTTCACGTCATATGAACGTAAAAGTAGACAAAAAGCATCATTGGAGAAGCACCAAAAAGGCGTGCAAACGGGGATCAGAGTGGAAAACAGAGGTCCGACGTTTTGTTAGGGTCTGATCTGGATCTAAATTGTTTGCAAAGGTTATCAGCAGACAACACTAGTCGACACTGCCACTTTTTACTTAGTGCTGGTTCAACCTGTCCCAACATAACTGAAAAACTGTCAACTAGGTTAAACTCATTACCACACATTTTTCCGCACTGCGAAATTACCAGCATGCAAAGAGTATTCCACGGCCATCATAATTGGGTCGCCGTATCAAATGAATACACTTTATCAGTACCCTTTACCTGGAAAGCTTGTCTGTGTTTTGACAAAATTGGCTGTAATAAAAGAATTTCGCATTGAATTTTAAAACTCGGACCAATATGATGTCCAAACTATGACGTCGGTGTCCCAATAGACAATTGTCGGTTTTCAGTGTTACATGTAATATATGTCGATATATTAAACGTTTATCCAGGGACCTTTTCCCAAGGCCAGTTAGACTGACAGTCCGCGTAAGTTTAACCCTTAAAGTGCCAAGAAAAAAATGCATCTGAAAATGTCGTCTGCTGAAGTCAGCTGCTGCAAATAATTGCCTAGCATTACTGACGAATCAAGTATAGAAGTAAACAGCGTGAACCCAGAACAGACTGCTCTGGGTACACACTGCTTGCCATAGAGGCTTCTTGAACATTTCAGCAGACGAGAAAAACAGACAAGTATTGCTGCGATTGGCGGGTTAAGGGTTAAGAGGAACTATTTTATTCTGGTTACCTACCCTAGATATACCTATCAACAGGGCACCAGTTTAGAATTATTTGTGTAAGTCTCTTTTACCCTAAAGTAATTACAAATAAAAAAATAAATAAATGCTGGCATGTGTACGTTGAGTCTGTATGACGTCATCGGAATAACGCGTCACATGCATTTTAAATTAAAGTCATTTTCAACATCGCCCAACCTCTACATTAAGAAACAGTCAGTTTACATAATGTTGAGCTGGAGAGTGTTTCCACAGCAAAATACTTAGGGGTCACTATTGCGGACGACCTCTAATGGACCAGATATATATCGACATCATAACGAAAAAGGCAAACCAAACTTTTGGCCTCCTTAAAAGAAACATCCTGGTCCTTTACAAGGACCTAAAATCAGTTGTATGCAAAACTCTTTTAAGGCCTCAGTTGGAGTATGACTCAACAGTATGGTATCCCCATACCACTACAGATATAAACAAAGTGGAAGCAGTCCAAAGAAGGGCTGCAAGGTGGGCTACATGAGACTACAGATACACCTCTAGTGTCACTGCTATGGTGAAGGACCTAAACTGGCACCCCTTAGACCAATGTCGCATTGATAGCCGACTTATGATGATGTATGAGGTCACATATGACCTAGTAGCTATCCCTGCATCAGATTATCTTGATGGACACACATCCACTCTTTGACATACAGACAGATCCAGACTCTCAAAGACTTTTATAGGTTCACATTTTCCCCCAGGACTATAATCCATTGGAATGCCCTCCCTGCCAACATACCGACCCTCCCCACCCTGGAACAGTTTAGCAGTGTTGTATGCCGGGCAATCCATGTGTCCCCCAAACACTGACCCCTAGTTTTATCTTTTATCTAAATTAACACTCCTTCTCTCACTGTACAAATTCATTCCACTACCTTTTCTATTACTTTATTTCAACTAACCCCCTCAGCACTTGGTATTCCAGAATACCCGTCTGATGTCCCACGAGCGGTTAAGACGTAATAGATAGATAGATAGATAGATAGATAGATAGATAGATAGATAGATAGATAGATAGGTAGATAGATAGATAGATAGATAGATAGATAGATAGATAGATAGATAGATAGATATTATATTCACATTATCTACTTTAATTGTTGGTTCCCTGTGTACAACTGGTCAGTTACGTAAATACAGGTAACCAGAGCCAACCCCCCATTTCCTGGGTAATGGGGTGGTGGAGGGGTACTGGTAGCCTATTTTTTCCATTACTGACTACCTGTAAAACGGGAACCAGCAATTAATATAGATAAGGTCTATGTGATTGCATTCGTCCGTCCGTGCGTCAGTCGGTCCGCTATGCTGATTCTGTATCTCCACCTCAACTTCTGGACTAACCAAATTTGTTAAATGCCGACGTTTTCTTTATTTCTGCCTGTGAGATTTGGCCAGAAAAACTGTTTTAGTGTTAGGAAGGCTGAGAACCAATTTGCACGCCTACCAAACGATCAAATTCTTACCCAACGGTTAAATAATGAAAACCATTGGAGCGACATCCGGTTCGGTATAAGAGGTCACAAAAAGGCAAACAAACTGTGTATTTTCATCCATTTTGGATTAAAATATTCTTTTTGAGACAGTTATTGTAAAATCGGAGAATGTCATACAACTGCCCAAGGATATCTACGTTTGCTGAGTAACTTTCAGGCCACAAACTATATGCATATTTGCTGAATAATTTTTGTACATAAGCCTTGTGTGGGAGGGACTTAGACAACAGTGGAGTCTCTACTTTTTGCTTACATACTAGACTCATACAGGTAACGCTCCGACTAACGACTATCAACTATTGACCAATAACTAAACTCACTGTACGGAATGCTGAACTTGTGATCTAATGTACCTTTTCACGGCACATCAATTTAATCAATAAGGAATTATGCAGGCTGTTTGTGTGCCTAAAAACTCCATTTTGTTGGAAAGATGACTCTTACTTCAACTGAGAAATTTCGAAAAATTCTAAAAAAATCGCACTTTTTCATAAAAATTTGCATTTTCTCCTAGAAATATTTTTGTTCTTTTTTGCTTACAAAATCTATGTATACTCTAAAATTTGGTGTTGCAAAATTTTTGAGCAGTTTATTATGCACGTCTTCGGTACCTACAAATTTAATAAATCTGATGATTATAATCTGAGCAAAAAGGAAAACGTCGATTTTTTTGACGCTCAAAGGCAGCTTACTCTGTAGTGTGTGATCAGATATGACAGAATTTCGAACCCACCCAAGCTCTGGTATATGTCTGTTTTACCTGAAAGCTTTAAGCATGAAAAGGATCTGAATTTCCCATTCTCGTCCGAGCTATTATACAACTGGACTAAAATGTATGAAAACTATCTCTTCATATGCAATCAGACCTCTTCAAGAGGAGCAAGTTGTCAGCTTCTGGTGAAAAAATAGTCTTAAAACGTGTTAATTGCTTCCAGGCGGGCTTCCCTGGTTCCTTTGTGGCTAAGTAACTGTCCCATTGTACAGTGGAAGTATTAAGAAAAGAAGACGAAAACAATGTTCCTATGTTGCTCTTAGAGTTTCAACTTAACTAAGTCATGAGGCTCACTAAGTGAGCTTACCAGAATAGCCATCAACTCTTGTACCCGTCGCCGTCAATCGTCTTTCTTACGAATTAGGGATAAAATGCGTTGCTTTGCATAAGTGATCCAGGCACATCACAAAATGATCACCATGCCCATATTCAGTAACATACGTATTTGAAATCAGTTACGTCACAGTCCAAAATCGTATGATAGTGAAACTTGCCATGCAGCATTGAGGACTCAATCTCTACAACGCGTATATAACCTTTATTCTTTAGGTGGCCTTGACCTCTTATGGAAGGTCAAATTTTGTTGTTTTTGCGCTTGAATGGGAAATTCCAATTTAAAGTCATTTAACCCATATAGTACTGGCGTGCGTTTACTGTGCACAGAAAAAAAACACCAAGAAAATAACACCAGATGTGACGCAACAAACACGCCGTCCCCTTCGGTGCTTCTTCATCGAAGCAAATAATAAAACGAAATATGACTCTTGATGCCCCTATAATTAAAAGTGGAATTGTCTAAGTGATAAGGATGGGAAGCTCCATTCGTCACATGGATTAATGTCGACACCTTGAAGAAAATGACCAAGTTTCCATCAAAGCATTTGCCCAAGGAACTTGTCGAGCCGGCCCCGAAGTTTTGTATGTTATCATGTTCTTCTCTTTAACCTTTTGGCCAATCTGAGCCAACTTTTGTGGAGCCTTCTTAAGAGTTTGGAGTGCAAACAAATGATCTTGATCTCATGACCAATATTGACCAATGACCAATATTACCGCAATGTCCACATATTGTCAAAATCTTTAAAAGACTTCTTGTTCGGATCATCATTTCCAAATATTTTCTTTTTTTAATCGTTTTGCTTATCAACCCCATAATTATGTAGAGCTTCATTGGGAAGGGTAGGAATTTTATAAAAAAGGTCACATGACTAAGCTGGCTAGCATGCCAATATATCACAAACTTTTAAAATCTTCTTCAAACCTAATGAGAAATCCTATGGTTTTAAAATCTAGCAGGAACGAATGGGAGCTCGAGATTTAAGACATTTTTAAATGATGGCCCTGTGTCTACCTTGACCTGTTTTGCAACAAGGTCAAATTTGCAATTTTATAAAAATGGTGCAAGTCACATGACTAAGCTGGCAAGCATGCCATTTTTTTTCAAAACTAATGAGAAATCACATGGTATTAAATCTGACAGGAACGAACGGGGGCTCGAGGTTTAAGACATTTATAAATGATGACCATGTGCTTACCTTGACCTGTTTTGCAAAAAGGTCAAATTTGGTCACACCTCTTTGATATGCTTATCTCGTATCAGGCCCATAAACGTATGTGTAGTGAGCGTTCGAATGCCCATTGGTTTTCTGGTTCAAAATACTCACAAATTCTTGGTAAAAGCCTAATTAATTGGCATAGAGCCTAAACTTAACCAAATGCATTAACGAGCGAAGTAAAAGGTATGTTTTATGTAGGAAGTTTAAAGCATTTCCAATCTAAGATAATTTAAGAAAAAAGTGACGGCTAGTTTTGAATTATATACCAAGATATAATGAATGTAAAACAGTCATATACTGAAAAAGGGTAGTGCGTGCTTATGCATAGCCTTTTTTCGATTTTACCCTGCTTTGTACTTAGGAGCATTTGCAGTAAATGGAGCGAAAAGGGTAAAGATGACAAGCTTCCATGTGACAGAGATATGTGTATTTTTCCTTCGAAGCACACTTCATTTAGGTTTCATCAATACTGAGAACAAGGAACAAATCTTGTACATTCTTGCCGATCCATTTCAACAGCAATTTAACAAAATCAAAAGTGAGTATGATTAGGACATACCACAATCATAAACTGCAGACCAACCCACGGCACCGTGAGGAAGAGTCGCACAAAACATGTACAGTAACAAGGCATCCAAAAGGACAATGAAAGCAAAGAAACTAACTCTTTTCCTCGTGAAGATGCTTACAAAGCTAGAATGGACACAAAGTAATGCATACTAAAACAAAGACAAACACAGAACCCCACAAACAATGGGATGCACATTAAACAATAGATCAACAACAACAGAACCACCGCCTTAGAACGGACATCAGCCTAAGCTACCAGGGGCTTAAATGCATTTTACTGGCGCCAAATCTTCGCCCTAGATTCTGTTGTTGTTAAAACACAAAATTGTTTAGCTCGCATGGAGGCTTCTTTACTAATGCAAGGTATCATCACAGAGAAACAATCAAATAAAAGTAACACACTATGATAAAACAAAGAAATGGCCCATGACTCACAGATAGTCAGAGCTAATAAAAACCTCAATAACAAATAAAAGTACCACACTATGATAAAACAAAGAAAATGGCCCATGACTCACAGATAGTCAGAGCTGATAAAAACCTCAGGTTGAGCTACGATTGACCCAGCCAACGAAAAACATCAGGCATCAACAAACGGATTAAAGCTTAACGTCAGGGACGTCATTGAGTCTGAGGCCTGGCCCAGCGTTGTGCAATTAAAGAGGAAACCATAAACCATGATTTTTACAGCCAGGCATGCAGATTTGAAGGCGCTGTAAGATGAATCATCGTGATACATTGACGTATGTAAGAGGCGTACCTAATGTGTTTGAAAATGTGTTTGTGTCTGGTGCTTCTGCCATTTTAAACTGTGTAAGAAGAATGCAGTAAACGTCTTGTAATTTGTGTCTTATTTTTCCTTGAGTGTACAACTTTTAATTGTTGTAAAAAATCTTGGCCACGTGCTGGAACACAAACCTGTGAAGAAAGCTGCATTCAGTCTGCATTCAAGAACGACTCCATGGCTTAGATGCACGTCGCAGATGCTCCACTTGCATGAGACAGAACAGTTTTGTACACGCCATGCGCGTTTTCGACGTCTCATTGTCTTTAAATAACAGGAATCCATTAAAAGAAAACACAGCACATCTCAAGTTTAACCGGAAATGACGAAGAGACGTCGAAAGCGCTTTTGTGTGCCAAGCTCTTTAAAATAGTCCGCATCTTTACAGTAGCTTCTTTCCATGTGTACACAAAATTGTGCTATAGAGCTCCATAATTATACGAGTTAAAGAATTGAATTTAAAAACTGAAAAAATATGTCTATCCTGGCTCAGATTCTATGCCGATGTTTAAGTGGCTGATGATTGTGTGTACACCAACTTCGATTCGTTCCATATGCATTACGTTCCTGTGCATTTGATAGAATAAAATATATAAATGTAACTATCGGTTTTAATGAAAAAAAACATTCGAATTATATGTTACATGATATATGGGATATATATACTGGAGAGAAAACATGACGTGTAGGAGATTCGAACCTCATCTGCCCACCTAGTAGTCCAGCATACTTACCACTGGGCCAGCGAGCATGTGAAAATTGTAAATCGCTTGTATAAAATAATAGGAAGTACACACTTCATAACTGTGAAAATTACGCCAACGTTTCGCTTGACTGCCTGACTAAGCGAGACGGATCTAGCGTTAAAGGTCTTGTTTTACAACGAAATTCCCGTAATATCAAGGCTGTTTAAGTATAAGTTGGTCCTCCACCTCTACTTAGTCGGGAACTGCTATCTTGTTGTTAGTCGACCCTTACCTGTACGAGTCCACTAATCTATCAAAATTTGAATAAACGGAAATGGACTGGTCCAATTGATAACAGTGGGAAATGTCATTTGACATGAATAGGTTAATGAAAGTACGTTTTCATAATCGGTGGGATTAGAACCTTCGCTATTACACTATGGTATAGAAGAAGTAATGGGCGGCACTCTGGGTACCGGGATTTTTAAGCCTGAAAAGAACTTAGTTTTTTTCAGGATAAAAAGTCCCGGTACCCATAGATGCCGTCCCTGGTAAGCTTGAGTGACTAGCTGTGAATAACTTAGTTTATTTTAGGGGTATTTTGGTTGGGTCTATGATTGTGATAGTTTTCTGGGCTGTTGAGATTAACTTAGTTTATTTTACGCAAAAGCGCTGGCTGATCTGTGATTGTGATAGTTTTCTGGGCTATTGAAAATAACTTAGTTTATTTTTGCTCAAAAGCGCAGGCTGATCTGTGATTGTGATAGTTTTTCTGGTCTGTCATACGTTGAGTATTATTAGATAGTTTATTTTGCGAGAAAAGTGCAGTTGTGATAAATTACTGGTTCATTTTTATATAGTCTCTCTTTCTCCTGCACGTATATACTAGTATTACTATAGACGTGCCGCGGAGAGCGGGAGACAGAGACAGAGAGCAGAGAAATCGATGATGTAATGCGTGGTTTATAAAAATCAATGACGTAATGTATTACGTATATAAGATTCTGATAATGTCACAAAAACAAGTATGACTTTTAAAAAAACAAGTTTTAACTTTTTTAAAGAAAATATATCATGCGAAAAATTGAGTTCTATGTTGTTAATCTATGCAATTTTTCTTGCTCAATCAAGACCTTAATCACTCTGTAGTGTTAATATGTGTTATAGTCAAGGCTACTAAGTACCATGCGTCTTAGAGTTTCTTTGTCAATCAAGACCTCAACTCCTAGAGGCATCACTCTGTAGCATTAACTAGTGTATATTATTTAGCAAGTTTAGTGGTATTCTTTCTAGGGAAGTGGTAGCCCTGAAAAGGGCTGTTTGTTGGTTGTATAGGTGATTTTTAGCATTTCCTCTTAGTAATTCTAAGGAGTTCATTAGTGAATGTGTAATGCGTTTGGGAGCATTGACGCATACCAAACCGCAAGTAACTTATTTTGTCGTTGTATATTTGTTCAGGAAACTTATTAAAACTTAAGAAATCATGTAGCAAGGCGAATCTATCCAATTTACGCTTATCTGATACAATTATTGTTCTTGAAACTGTATTTTACTACTACATATGCCCGCATATGCTTATTTTGTGCATTTACTTTCGTTTTCTTTGTATTTTTTATGACTTGGTATGATGAGGCATTGCATTGTCTATCACATAGGCGGATTAAGTTCTCTTATAAATCAGCTCATTTTAGACAAACAAGTTTTCATACCCCTACTGCAGCTACCTCAGTCATTTTCCAATGTTACAGGTATGAAACGACTGCAAATAGTTTGTTACAGGTTAAAGTCGACAGCGTTACAGGTAGAGAGGACAGTCTAAGGGATTCTCTGGATTTCTGTTATATGATATATTTTTTATTTTGGGTGAAGGTGAAATACCCTCTATTATTTTTGCGGATGAGAAGTCTTTGAGCATACTGAGAATGTGAACAGTGATTCGATCATTTGCGAAACCCTAACTATGCTGGTTCAAAGGACCTCTGACAGTGGTAATTAATTCACAGTGCATCACTGCCTATATGTTTGGAAAAAATCAAAAGTTTGTCAAATGTTTTCATCTACACATATAGTCTCGCTGTTAGTCTCTATTTCAATGGATATACAGCTTTATTTTAGGACTAAAATGGTCATTTTTGTATTAATTATATAAGAAAATAGAAAAATATTTTAGCACCATTCCTCCAAAACCCAATGAATAGGTTTTCGTGTGTATTCTTTTGAAACTCTTTTATTCCAATATAATGTTATAATTAGTACAAGTAAGCTTCCTTTAAATAGCTTCTTAGTCCTGAAATATATCAGCTTTAAGCATATTTTTCTTAGATTATGAAAATTGTCATTTTAACGTTACTAAATTCTGTTGTTAGATGAGTTTGTACATACACTTACAGATAAACCACATGGTCCCTGAATATATGTAGGTGAACTTTAAGCATAGATGAATGGTTATGATACATTGCTGCACAAAAAACCAGGTAAATATACTGTCATAAAGGTAATTTATACTTTTTTTTGCACAGAACAACAGCAATAAAAAACAACAATAGCAGCAGCACTAGCAGCAGCAGCAACAACAACAATAACAGCAACAACAAAAATAAACGTTAAAGTGTTAACGACTTTGACTTTAAAATACGTCCAAATGTGATTTAAATTGGGTATTGATGTTATAAAACCCTTACGAATGAAAAAAAGATCACTGAATGTTTTGGTGTAATCTAATTATGCATCCCCCACCCCTTTGATATCATCTCCTGTATTGGCACAGGGATATATTTATCTAATTATAACCTATTCTCGTTCATAATACATCAAACTTCTTATTTAAAAGGATACCAGTGATACTTTATAAATAGGGAAGTTTTGGTCAGGATTGACAAAATGCTATTGGACAATTAGCGTGAAATGAATTGACCTAGTCGCACGAAATCTGACTTTGTTGCATGCGAATGTCCTATGCTGACGGGCTTTATCCAAACATTTTTGCCACTGACAAAATGCAGGCCTGATCTTCGTCCAAACAATCATCTACAGTTACTGAAATACCTGATAAATCCATGTCACTACAGCCGGATCTGCACATATTCCAGTTTCTTCAGAAAGAGGGGTAAGTTGCTCTAAATCCATGATCTCTTTTTTGAGTGATTGGTCATCCGTTTGTGATATGTCACTGAATAGTTTCTTATGCACACCTTTTGTGGAGGTGCTTACATTTTTCATTTTATGAATAGGACTACTGATTGAACCAGAACTGGTTGAAATTGGTCACGTGTTTTTTTTTCAATTTTTGCATTATCACCATATAGCATGCCATTCTTTACACATCCATAACTTTTATTGTTTTAGAAATATGAATCTGAAATTTTCAGACAGAACTTGTCTTTGATATTGTTACAATATTACACTAACACTTAACGTGTCTAAGCGTTTTGAAAATACCATAATGGGTTTGAGAATAGGGACATTTTTAGGGGTAAGTGTGCATCTACCATGCCTGGTTGTTTGCCTTTGTGATAATCGAATCAAAATTTGCTGTAAATTGTCACCACTTTATCTATTTTCATAAATAAAACAAGAAAATATTCGTGACTGGAAAGTTCCCTTCGTTTTCTAGGAAACTATTGAGGCGATGCTTAACTTATTTTTGACTGTATATATAATGATAAAAACTCAGGGCTATTCAAATATCCAAGTGGCAGACCTGAAAAGGGGGCTATTCGGGTTGCATATCCATACTTTCCCATTTATAGCATTTTATCCCCTCTCCCAACAAAAAAAGCGCAGGAAATGCAAATTTACCAGCTTTGGTTATTGACTATTCATTAGAATATTCGTCCCTGTACACGCTGAATAGTGCTCGAGTGTAATGCACCAGTCATTTGTAGGCTATCCCCCGCCCCCTCGCGGCAGCGGAATAGCGGAACTTTTAACTTTTCAATTTTCAAAGCCCTGCTAAAGGCACTGCACTGTGGGGCCAAATTTGTGTTAAAGTGCCTGCTAAATGCCCCCGCCGCCGGGGGTTACCAATAATAAACAACAACAATTGACCTAAATCATTTGAATTCGCGTTCCATATTTTCGCCTATCCCTTGGTCACACCGGGTAGCTGGCAACATCAAACGTTGACTGCGATCAAATTAGACATCCGCGCCGCGACTTTTTGCAAGTCAGTTCATCTGTTTTCTGCCTCTAATTTATAGTGGTATTTTAATAAAATTGGTTTCGCCTATTCTTTCTCAAATGAATTGTGGTTTGTTCTATGCAATTCCAATTATAAATGTCGTGATATTAACTGATCATTTATTTTAAAATTTTTGCAAGAAAAATAATCAGTTTAGTGATGTTTATTCTCTTTTTTGAAAAGGGATAAAAAACAACTGGCTGGTCGGTGAAACATTTGAATGTCTTCCCTAAACACCAGCCAAATTTGACCACGCAATGTGGTATTTTGATTGAGCTACGTACGATTTATAAACGGAGAGGTAAATCAAAATGGTAATTGAAAACGCCTTTTCAAAAATTCAAATGCATTCGATGAACGCTGCTCATGGCAATCGATGAACAAAACATTAAAGAAAGCAAATGTGCCCTAAATTAAGCTTTAAATGCATTATTTTTGACCCAACGACAGTATTTTGAGTACCGGACCCAGTTGACCCAATTGAATGTAGCGACATGCGCATAGTTCATATGATTTTATTTTTTTTAAATGCATTTATTATAGAGCTTACAGTAAGGTAGGAAAAATCATTCATTTAATGTGTGTGAAATCCCTTCAATTAGCCTGTAATTAATTAGTTCCAGTCGGCACTGAGGGTCTGGCCATTTGCAGGTCAATGAACTCCTAACAAGTGGACTGGAATCACTATGACCTGCTTTCACACTACCAGACCAAAGTCTTAAATCCTTGATAATGGCAAAAATTAACAATGTTTCAAAGTAATATTTTAAGCAGTGTGTACATTGATGACTATATTTTGATACATGGGCCAAGGTTTGATAATTATTTCTGAAATTGAACCCTTAAAGACATATGTGGCTAATGTTTATGCGCATCATTCCCGCGTCAGGGAACAGGTAAAGTTAACTGGGTCCTGTCTTTCGACCATATATGGATTCGGATCAACACAGCTTTCAGAAACTATTATGTCGTATCAATGTTCCGTCATTTTCTTGACGAAATAAAGTAATTAAAGTGTGTCCGAAATATCTATTGTCCTTTTATCAGAACTGATCTGCTCAGTACCAACGACAGATCAATGTAGCTCAGACGAAATCAAACGATGTACACATAAACCCTGGTTACAAATACGAAAGTGGCCGAGTCTCTTCTATTTGTACGGTTATTTAAAGCGGCGCACGACTTGACTTTGTGGCCTAGTGGTTAGCGTGTCTGGCTACGAAACCAGAGAGCCTGGATCGAATCCCGGGTGCCCACCTATTTTCAGTGTGTTTTTTTTCTTTCTTTTTTTAGCATTTTAATGTTAAATTGCTTCACACTAGTAAAATGGCATCATCAGAACGACAGAAATGGTCATTCCTAAACGTTTTATATTGAATTATGCATGTAACCTATGGAGTAGGGGTTAAAATTGGCCCTCCTGAAAGAGAATTAGTTCGGTGACCCCAGATTTTTATTCTTTTTTCTAAAAGGTATTATAATAGTCCATGAAATAAAAATAAATTCTTAAGATTTTCAACATCAGACTTTTTAAAATATGATTTATTCTAAAAACAAATTCCAATTTTCGACGAATTGCCAAAATATATCATGCAGTATCTTATCAAAGCTTGGAATAATAAATCAACTTACACAGTTTCTAAAAGGTTTGAGGTCATGGGCAATAATTTAAGCTCATAGAAAGAAGCTGGCTGAAGATTACAACAATTTAGCTCATGTTTAGGACTAGTGTTATGCTTTCATTTGTTTAGAAAATTGACCAAATGTTAAAAACTTCCAGATAAGATTATAAACAAATAAGCACGGTGACATATATTTTATTTCATAAATTGATAGCCCATGCATAAAACAAACTGTATGCAAAGTATTGAACAGATCTCAACATGGGAAATATTTAGTAGCATATGTCCTTAAAGCACTAATCATTACAGACGACTGATTTTGTAATACCTTTCATTATTTTGGGTACTTTATGACATAGCAAAATCAACTGAAACTTATTGAAAAACAAAACACTTTTCTTTTAATAATCGTCACATTCTAATTTGCAGGTTTTCTCGCGACGAGGTCCATATTAGCTGACTCAAATGTCTGATGGCGAATATCATTTTGAGAAACAACACCAGCTGTGGCTATTTTTGATATTTGTGCGCGTCTGTTTATATGTGCTTTGTGGTCACCTGCTGGGAAAGGGCTGACCTCTTGGCTTTCGTTTGTGGTGTCTAACTGTGAGTTTGACACTTACCATTGGTATCCTGGGTCAGGTGTGGTACTTGATTGTATTGATTCCTGATCTTTGCACCCTTACTTACCTCTATTACAATCGATGCATGTCTTAACCTGGCCTGACGATGTATATTCCTAAGTCTCATATTTCATTCATAGGACCAAAGATCGAGCAAATAGTGTTCTATTACAATTGATGCATGCCTCAACCTGGCCTGACTTTGTATATTTTCAAGTGTCATATTTCATTCATAGGACCACAGATCGAGCAAATAGTGTTCTATTACAATCGATGCATGTCTTAACCTGGCCTGACTATGTATATTCCTAAGTGTCATATTTCATTCATAAGACCACAGATCGACCAAATTGTGTTCTATTACAATCGATGCATGTCTCAACCTGGCCTGACTATGTATATTCCTACGTGTCATATTTCATTCATAAGACCACCGATCGAGAAAATAATGTTCCATTACAATCGATGCATGTCCATGTATATTCCTAAGTGACATATTTCATTCATACATGTAAAAAATAGTAAGTGAGTATGATCAGGAAATACCACAATCACAAACCGCAGACAACCCCATGGCACCGCGAGGAAGACCACAGATCGAACAAATAGTGTTGCATTACACTCGATGCATGTTTCCACCTAGCCTGACGATGTAGATTTCATGAAATAGTTCCTAAGTGTTTTGTTCCCAGTTTCATATTTCATTCATAAGACAACGGATCGAGAAAAATAGTGTTTTAGTTTGGTTCCTTTGTGTGCGTGTCAGCTAATCTAGCTCTTTCCGTGCTGCCCGCGACAGTTGTCGTCTGCTGATAACCTTTGCAAACAGTTTGAGCTCAGATTAGGACCGACATATAACGTCGGTCCTGATCTAGACCCAAACCGTTTGTGTGAAACAGTTTCAGATCTTGACAAACACATTCCATTAAAATCGATACACGTCTCTCAGCCTGGCCTGACTATGTTTATTTCATGAAACAGTTCCCAAAGGTCCAGATAAGGTAATTTTATGAGCGTCAAATTAAAAGTATTTTCTTATCCATCAATTTAAACATGTGTTTTGGGTGCTCCAAAAACCGTCTCATTGAGAACTTTCTTTTGAGTACCCACAACATATGTTTTGGATGAGAAATAAAGAAAACAGTTTTCCAATACTCACTCTTATCTGGAGCCCTGGAACTTCTGAAGTGTTTTGTTTCTAGTTTCATTCATATGCGTGGACCACAAATCAAGCAAATGATGAGTGTGTTGAATTAACTATTCCCTTTCTACATTTGTCGTCTGGTGATAGCATTTGGAAACAGGAACCGTTTGACACTCTGATATTGTTACTAAGAGCATTTTTTAAACGTTTATTTTATAAAATGGCAGCAGACGACAAAAAAAACATGAAGAATTACCCAGCATGATGGCAGTGGCTTATTTGTCTGTATTTTTGTTTTAAAAAAGCCCTCAGCTACAGCCCTCGCGTCGGTATGGCTACCCCAGTGCCAATATGACCTAGAGACACACCTTTTATTTAGAGAGCTGAAAAAGAACTTTTCTTTGCGATCCTTCAAATCTCCGGGTAAGGATCAATCAGCTTGACAGAGTACTTTATTTGCAGCGGGGCCAGTTAATTTGCTTGTTTTACCGAAAGTGGCGAAAAGCTTAACTGTCCCATGTTCTTTAAATATGTCCCATTATTTATTCTTCTGGCATTTCGCTATTTTATGGCCCCAATCGAGCGTGAAACACATTGGAAAACAGGGTCTCATTACAATTCTAAAATCTACTCAGCCATGTTGTAACGAGTCGAATTGAAAATAGTGCACGTTAACTATACGCCATCACTATGAGGCAGTGGGAAAATCCATATTGATGCCTCAATATGGATTTTTGGCATCGTCAAGTGACTGTGCCAATATGGATTCAGCCAAATGGAATTGCTAACGGCAATTTTACTTTGTAAATTTTAGAAGGTATAAAACATAAAATAAAACATTAATCCACCTGGCCAGTACTGGCCTCGAGGTTATAAAACATGAGTACAGTCTCACTATTAATAATAAAGCACAATGATTGGTTGCTTGCGGACACGTATCCGCAAGCAGCCGATAATTATGCTTTATTTTGAGTTTGAGAATGAACTCAAGTTTTCTAACTGCGAGGCCTGGTTATTGCCAAGGAGCACGGCCACAAACATTAGTAAATGACAGCATATATAAAGTTGCGTATACTGTACATTCGGAAGTTTTTGCGAGGGTTTTATTTTCGCGAAACTTCGCATATAAAATCCTCGAGAAATGGCGAAATCACTCTGTTGTTTGCTGATAAGGTAAATCATGCCCTAGTTGCGAATTTAACGTTGCATGTATGTCTTTAAACGCTATTCGCGAAAATACAATTATCGTAAAAAATTCTGGATCTACAGTATATGGAAAAATCTAAGCTTTTTTACACAAAGTAGTTTCGCTCTTGTGTCATTTTATAAAATGAATCTGCCATTCATACTCCTGTATTATTTAATTTATTAAATTCGTTGCAAAAAAAGCGATAACCGTTCGACAAGTCTCGCATTTCATCCATCCCTTCTCTTTTAATGATCGGCTGAATTTCACACAGTAAAGCTTTAATAGTGTATAATTATAATGGCAGTCGTCCAGAACTCAAACATGTTGCTTGGATTGTTCAACACTAGGCGCGGAGTTATTGAATTCTTCAGCACTCACATTGTTAATCTCTGATAGCCAATAGATTTGAGGGGTGTGGTATAGATATACGACTGTCATATGCCGCTGGACTGAATACATTGCTATTACGGTATTGAGAGAGAGAGAGAGAGAGAGAGAGAGAGAGAGAGAGAGAGAGAGAGAGATATATATATACTCAAACAAAAAAGAAACGTCCAATTTTGATGGTACTGTATCTTTCGTTCCAGTTATGGTGTGGCAACAAAAATAAAACCAAAATGTTTCTCAAACGTCCGACACACAAAAATATGGTAATTATTTGATTTTATCTTCTTAGTTATAAAACCTAATGTGCACACAGCTTTTTCTATTCTCATCGGGAAGTTTACCATCAAAACGTGACACATCTTACGTTAAATGGCAACCAGAAGCGCCCGGCGATGAAAAACCATCTAAAAAGCCGAAGTCTGCTTATTGAACGAGCGAAATAGCAGTGCCAAATCTTTCATTTACGAAATTAGCTAAAATTACATCCCTTTGAATAAAACTGATAACAATTTCTCCTTAACCTAACATCAAATTGAGGCCGTTTTTATTTTATTTTTTGTGTCTGTTTATGACAACAATTATACAATAGATAAAAACAAAAACTATGGCTGATGTTGGGCATCAAAGGTTCACTAAATCTGGGTTTTAAACCCCACCCATTACTGCAAAATCATCAGAGAATTTCCATTATCATTTTTTTGATGCTGATTAGTCTTAATTGATGTTCAAATGCTTGTGATGACGAAAGAAACATCAAATTTGTTCTAGTTTGTTGATTAACAAAATGCTGGACCAATAATGAATTTTCTGAGTGTTTTCACGCATGCTCCTGTTGATATTTTGTGACGTCAGAGTATTAGTCCAGGCGCTGATTTCTGTACAGGCCTTAGTTTTTGACTTGGCACAACTTACCTGCCAGAAAAGGTTTGACTACAGAAATGCAATCATGGGGTCTTCTGCCATACTCCTAGGTACGTCGTACAGTTAAATTGTGGTAGCATTTTTGCTGTAGGTCGTCATCTTTGAACGTACCCTACGCCAAATGAGGCTTAGGTAAATTGAGAGGAAAACACGCCTCACGTTCAACCATTGCTTCCTATTCAACATATTTCCCTTTAAATTTATACATTACATGTATGCAATGGCATACGACAGTAAAGCAATATAAAAATTTTGTATATATGGTATAATAGACGTGAAAATGTCCAACGGAAGGGGTGATTTACCCCACCCCCTGAATATAATGTATCCAAGTTTAAAAAGAAATAAAATCTTTCCCATTTCTTAATTTATCAAGTAAAATAGCATATTTATAATCATATTTAAACATTATTCTTATAGTATGATTGTCATGTTTTACATTTGTTACAAATCAAAGAAAGAACATACCATCTGGAACGACAATTCAGGAATGCGTGTATTACACAATTTTCAGTGTACATTCTCTGCTGCAATATATTGTATCTGTGACTTATACTAAATTCGTATGTATCGACATGGCGAAAGCATTTAACTCATTAAATGAAATGCAGCAAATAGCCAGTATGCGTTTAACCATTTTACAACATGATATTACAGTTATATACGTTACTTATTTTCAAATGTATTACTATTTAATGCAGTAATATCATTAGATCATTGGCTACCAAACGACCTCCACAAAATGAGGTTAGTAGACTGTAAATTTCTAAAACCAAATTATACTAGCCACATAATGAAGCACATCAGCTTTTCATCGGATAAGGTGTTACGCTGCAATAGCCAAATTCACTACGTTACCCTAAAATAATACGAAATTCCTATAGTGTTAATACCCAGTTATTTCTTATTCTTACGTATCAATATTAACTTTTATTAGTTTTGAAAGAAAATTAATAGCAATATGATTTTAAACTAATTTTGGCACCTGTTATTAAGTTATATATGTTACTTTCTGCTAAATACAATATTTAATCAAATGACAGGACTATATCACCACTTGTGTAAACCACCGAAATACATGCAATTATAGCTTGTCAGCTATTGACTATTAAAACTATATTGATCGCTATGATTTGGGGAGAAAACTTACGCTTAATTCCTAAAATTACCTTTTTTATTTACAATTTTGGTTGAAATCGAGAAATGAAACATTAAAGCAAACGTTAATCCTTGTCATAGCAAAACACTGTTTTAGTCGTAACGGTTTCTGTCCCATATATGGCAAACGCCATGCCTATCCATATAGTTAAGATTGCTCTATATCCAATCATTATCCCGTTCGATGAAGAAAAAATACAACTGATGTAAGTCCATATTAGACAAGTGTTCTTTTTGTGGGACATAAACAAATAGTACAGGCCAAGATCAGACGCCACAGACTTCATATGTCAGATCCGGTTCTCTTCTATTTGCGTACATGATGTTCTATGACAATTCGAATACGAATGAAAAGCAACACTCAGCACCCCTGAAGACGAAAATGGACAGGTCCATTTGATAAAAGTAGGAAGTTTCATTCGACTTAAAAGGGTTTAGGAGATAGTGACATTTATCATACGCTTTGTCTGGTTCTGCAATGTTATAGAGCATTGAAACAGGATATTTTTTCCAAGGTTCTTTATGGTTATACATTTTAGAGGTCAAGGCTTATCACTTAGAACAACTCTCTTGCATTGTAAAGATTATATTGTAGCTGTTGCAAAGTGAATGGACTCAAATAAAGTATTGGAAATTTTGTTTTATATAATTTCTTTCAATTAAGCTAAGTCTAAACGTGGAATTTGTCTATATAAAATCATTTCGATATTCAGCATGTCAAATTAGGACATAATCATTGATGCAAGAATGGCATCCTATTAATCCTTTGTATGTTCCAAATCAAACTAAATTGATGATAAATAGTAACGTAAATAAAATATCAAATTAGTAAGCACATTTGATTTTAGTTCAGCAATGAAGGCTCACGCGAGCCTGTAAAAATATGGCATTAGACACACCAGAGCATTTGTTGCTTGTATATGTAGATGAAGACAAACGCTAGCGCCACTGCATCAGCATGGGGGACTAAACGGTGCATTTGCCCATGTGAGGTAGGTACCAATATCACATATGGTGGTTCAAATCTTCAATTGAGCATGTATAAATTACATATGAGAGGTCAGCCATTGTTTTTTGATTTTATGGCAACGAAATTCACACTTGTGCTACTGTCAAAGATCATATCGAATGTAAGATATTCAAAATCTTGTATATTATATCACATAACATATACAACAATAGAGGATCTGCTTTATCAACCTCTAGGATTCATACTTACCTTTAAAAGTAATAGATGTATGAATTCTTTTGGAAGGAAGCATTGCAAATATGATATGCATAATATTATATACTGTCATGCATCCTTTCTAGGCATTGCATTTAAGTCTTTCATTGATGGCAAAGACTACTGCACAAAGTGTTTGTAAGAACAAATGACTCTTTGTATGTCTCTATAAATCACTACCCTCAACATGTTTGTGCTTTTATATAATTTCCTATTTATGTGTAATGCATTTGTTTTCTGTCTGAAGAAGCAATATATTTTTTTTTAGAAAAAAGCTGTGTTGATTTTAATTTTATATCACTTATTCATTCTTATGTTTATATACAAATAGCGCTTTGTTCACAAGAATTCTATTTACAAGACTTCTATAATAATTTGGCCATGCCACATTCTGTATAGAGAAAATAATCATCAGTTATTTAAGCATTGATTTCTAAAACTGAGTAAGATCTCATGACTGCATGTTTTAAACGTTTTACTTTTCCGTCCAATATATTAAACAACATTTTAAGGTACATTTTACATTACCTGAGTGTCACAATATCTTATTCAGCCTGACATAACTCTTGACTGATAATGTCATATGTGTTAAAAAGTTTCTTAAGCAGCAATTAATATGTGTTCCTTGGAAATGATCCTATTACGTGAAATCGTTGTCATCCATTATAACTGATTTTACCCATTTTCAGGGAAATGTTTCTTCAATATAAAACCTCTCCTTATACAGTGATATTAGTTTAGCAAATGATCAAAGGTACTTACTATTTCATTAAATATGTTGAAAATAAACTAAAATCTATTTAAAAGCTGAAACAAGTAATGTGTCATAATCTGCATATGCATATAAATGTCAGTATACAATTTGTTTTTTAGAGATTATCTTTAAAAATAACTGATATTGCATAAAAGTAATTAAGGGTGTAAAGATAACTTCTATTGTAATATATATAAATTTTATCCTACCAACTCTTAGGTAATTGATTTTGTCTGGAATGTAAGCGAAGATTAATACTTTAATTTTATAACCATTTCTCTAAACATTTAGTAATTTGTATAGTTTTTTTCCTATGGGAAATCAACCTTGGTATTATACAAGGAGCTAACACATATTATGTTACTGACTTTGTTTGCATAATGTGTACAATAGTAAACTGGGTACATAAAACATTTTCAAATGTCTGATGAGACTTCATTAAAAAAACTTAGTTGTGTTGTTTCTATTCTACATCCTTAATAATTTAGCTTTTCAGGGCCCAATCGTATTCTGTCTTTGATTACATTTAGGACAAACACAGGACCTCATGATATTTGATATGGTTATATATGTTACTTTGATAAATTAGACAGAAATGGAATATATTCTACTACTACTAAAGAGCTGTCTATTTTTTTGTTTATGTATTTTAGAATCTTTAACTTTGGACCAATCGAAATAATATTATGTGGAGATGAAAACTTAAAAAAAAAGTTCTTTATTGCAAATGTAAATGTTTATAAATATATTAACTAAATAAAAAAATGATAAATATTTTAGAACAAACTGCTGTCTTGTTATAAATTTAAAACAAAACAGGTTTGAAATTAAATAAAATACCATATGACATATAATAAAAGGTATCTAACAATGTATATAGGAAGTCTTAAAGTTTGTAATGTACGTTACATATTGTCATACAAGCATTTAAATATGGAACTTTACACCAGAAACGCAGTTAAGTATAGCTTTCTACTATTGTGTATCGATAGAATGCTCAATTATGGTTTAAACAGTCAGCAGATGGTATTGCATGCTAACTTGCAAAGTGAAATGGTTCTTACCATATTCACCGTTTTTTTTTTTTTTTTTTTTTTTTTTTTTTTTGGGAGGCGGGGGGTACACATATTCAACAGCTTATAATTCTATAAGTAATTATGATAGAAACAAGTTGTTTGCAGTTTTGAAACAGTCAGGTAAATATCTTTTTCAAACATGGTATGTAAAATGTATATGCTCTTTATAGAACTTATAGAATTAAACTGTGACCAAAATCAATTTATTTTATAAGGCGTAATTGAAGATATAACGTAAATGACAGTTATAGCATAAAAGTTGTGCTTCTGGATGCAAACAATTTATTTTCATTATTGTTTAGGCCCTTATCAAGGTTTTTGCAGTAACTAACGACCGTATGCACCATCTGGATACAACCTGTATACCATTTCTTATTCAAATATCGCCATTTTGTTTCTTTAATGTAAAAACGGGGTAGGTGTACAAAACGACTCCTCCTGGAAAACTGCTACCATAATTTGACTGTACGACGTGCCAAGAAATGTTGTAGAAGGGTAGTTCTAACTAATTTTGAAGTCAAACCTTTTCTGGCTGGACAATTGTGCCAAGTCAATTTTCAAAAACCTAGCTCCTTGACTATATGTTACAGACTAATGGATGTGGCCGTAAAAGCAATGCATACGACTAGCCAGCTTAACTTACTAGAGAGTTTGTTCAGTGATGTTTAAATTTGCTTAAACGGCTCGGGATTATGGCGGACACACAAGCTATTGGTGTTGTGACTTTTGATTTTAAGGGTACTCGTGTTCACAGCTTTGTCGGCGGCTACACTGATTATCAAATGGGTTACTCTTAGCGGCATGTCATTTCTAAATGATTAAAGTTTGTAAGGTGAAAATTTGAATAAAATGCGTTCATACGTTTGGTACTAACAGACATAAACGTCAAGCGGACATAACTTTTTTGTTTTAGTAAATCTTCAATCCTTATAAACAGTTATCAGTTATAAACATGAAGGGTAAAGTCAGGTATACTCGGACATCAGGTTAATTCGGACACACATTTGCAAACAGTGTAAATCCAGATGAGACGGCTCCCTATGAGCCGTCTCATCAGGATTTTCACTGTTTGCTCACTAGTTAGTTTATTTTTATTCCAAAATTTGAAATATGAAACTAACAAGGTCGCTGTCAGAATTTAGCCGTCTATCCGAATATACCCGACTTTACCCGATGTATTGTATTTGTTTTGTTTGTTTGTTTGATTCTTTACGTCCCATTAACAATCTTTCCGTTAAACTGGGACGGGTCTTTCTGGGTTGAACCAGTACTAAGCTAGGATAAGTGTGTCTTGTTCAAGAACCACAACTCAGTGACGCCGGTCTCGAGTCAAGCACTCTACCACTGAGCCACTGCGCCCCCTATCTTTATTTGTACATTTAGAGTAACCCTTTTATTTGGAGGCATGGTGGTAGTGTGTTTGGTGCAGGGGTTGCTGGAGGAGCTCAAACAGAAACCATAACTCAACATTTTTTGTACTATACCCCATTTGCTATAAGAACATACATGTGGAATCTGTGGTAAATGTTTAACCCAGAAAACGTCTTTGAAAACACATTTGTATAGCCATACTGGGGAGACTCCTTATAAATGCAAAACATGTGGTAAATTCTTTACTAATGCACCAGCTCTGAAAACACATTTGTATCTTCATACAGGGGAATCCCCTTATCCATGTGGTACGTGTGGTAAAGGGTTTTCTCATTTATCTCATTTGAAAGCTCATGAGGTTATACATACAGAAGAGAAACCTTATAGATGTGATGTGTGCGGTAAAGGGTTTACTCAGGCAGCAGTTTTGAAATATCATTCAGAAATGCATACGGGAGATTATGCATTTATCTGTGGCACTTGTGGTAAAGGGTTTTCTAAGGCAGCCTCTTTGAAATTCCATTCTGCTGTTCATGCAGGCGAATATGAGTTTAAATGTAGCATTTGTGAGAAAGGCTTCACACAGGAAGCATTGATGAAAAGACATATGATTGTTCATACTAAAGAGAAGGCATATGAATGCTCCACTTGCAGGAAAAGCTTTGCGCATGCGTGCAACTTAAAGACACATATGATGGTGCGTACAGGAGAAGACCATATAAATGAGCCGCGCCATGCGATAATGTGTCTTCGGGAGATTAATTACGTCATGAGATATGACGTCGTAAAGTCTGACGTAACTTGCGCGTAATAAAAGAGAGCATGATCAAAGACTACGCCAATTTAGACAAGTCATGTTTAGAATAAAATGCGATTAAAATCAAGGAATTTTAGGCCGATTGTATTCTGTTGTAAATTAGTCATGGTCCAATCCAGCACGGATTCCCGGTGAAAAATAAACTGTCCAAAAAGATGCGGCTTGGTAAACGCTAATTGACCCTCAATCCTCAACATCTTTGCACTCCAAAGACACTCTAACAATAATAATAATAAAAATAAATAAATAAATAAATAAATAAATAAATAAATAAATAAATAAACGCCGGATACATCCCAGCTTTCCTTAGTCGACCAACCAGTGTGTCTGAACCTTTCGTATTCACATCCGAGTCGCATGGACAGCAATTCTGAACGAAAACAGTTACACATTGACAAAGCCACATTTACGATTGGGCAAAGGCTCAAATGAGACTGCTAGACTTGTTTGAGCCTTCGCTGAGCGACCGTGCGTGAAATAAACTAAAATCTCACGAGGTAGCTCTCATGTATAAAAAAGAAGTATAATACACGATTAGTTTCACACGAGAAACAATAGTTATTATTTGCCACCTTGTGACGTCGCCGTTTAAATCAATGTATTTCCAGATTTCTTACAAAAATAGTTGTCACAAAATTATTGAAGCTACAATGATGAAAAAAGCACCAGATGAAAGCAAATTGATATACGCAATAAACATTTTTATTGTAGTTTCCTTGTGTTTGTTGATTTCTTATGGCAGTCATTTAAACACACAGACAAATTAAAAAAAATTGAGCCGTGACATGAGATTTCAAACAATTTGACATTCTGACAAGTGCAGACTCAGACGAGCCTGTGCAGCCTCCTTTTAAGTTAGAAACTCCAAATGATGTTCAGTCAGTAGCTTAACAGTCATAGAATATTCAAGCGACTAACAAAGACTCTGATCAGACTGGGCGTATGCGCAGGCTGGTCTGAGCCTTTGCTGCTCGCACATACCACATTCTTGGAAATCTCATGCCATGGCTCGAATTTCATTTTTTCGGTGACGTAAACGTTTCTACTTTTGAAGTGTAGTTATTTTCATGTTTATTGAATATTGCTTTTTTCTTTTTGCTCTTCATACCTGTAATTTTTGTAAAATTGCATCCATTAATTTTGTCATGGTAGTTTATACAAAAAAAAATCCTGAAGAGCACGGTTTGAAACGGTGACATCACTGATAAAACTAAAAGTGGCGAATTATTATGCCCCGTGACCATTACTTTGGGAGTCTTAACAAAATTTTAAGGTTCATGGAAAATACTCAAGACACAAAATGTCATGGCTAGCGGTTTGAGTCCATAACTCACTAAGCGAGAATCTCTTGTACTTAACTTAATTGCAAGTAAGTTTAAGAGCGGCGAACTTTAACAAACTTAACCTACCTCCATTCTCAACTTAGTATCTGGAGATGCAGTGAAGGTAGTGTACATACGGAATTATCAAGACAAGACCTGCGCGATCGGGCCTGATTTAGAACTACACAATTCAAACTACATGTATTCAAATGCCCCACTTTTTTATACAACCAGAGTCCCTCTCTTAAAGCCTACGTGGGTGCATAAAACTGGGGGTAATGTGCACACTCTATATATGCTAGAGGCAAGGGGCGCACTACGCCGACATAAAACTAAAAAATTGAATGGAATAGGAATTAGTATCCGCACTGCCATAGCAACCAGATTTCTTAATGTCATTTTTGGGGTGGGAAGGTTTGAATATGATTTTGTTGTTCGGTAGACTGAAATCCTTTTTTCAGTGAGAAGTATATTCTGCACATACGGTTAAGGAATGATGAGGCATTTCGCTCTGGATGGCAAAGTCGGGTACAGTGAGGCAAATTTTTAAGCAATCCTGCTTTTGTAGGCTGAGATTGTGAGCTCGAGCCATTGTCTGGTCAAACATTTCACAATATTATTGTCCTCAATCATTGCCCCGGTTCAAGTAGGGTAGTTGTCAGTTATTGGCGAAATATGCATACACTATGAACTGGTCGCCGTGATATGCCGACTGATAATGTTTTTAAATTATGATAACCAATTTATATTAGTGACATGGGCAAACAGTGTAGAACCAGATCAGATGCCGCACTGTTTTCTTAGCGCATTGAGTGAAATTGTAAATTACTACCCAACAACCCTTGAATCAGAAATGGATCCGTCCTTTTGGCAGTATTGTGAAATTCCATTGGGTATAAATGGGTGCGCCTCCTCCGTATATATTAACATATATGGCTAACTGACCCTGCAGGGCTTGTGTAACTGCAGAACATTTCATTTTGTAGAAACACTTAGACGGTTTGCATACATCACACAGGCCATCAAATAGCAACGTACCAGGGGTTAGGAACTGATTTAATCTTCGATATGCATTGTCACACTCCGTTTGGCCAATAACTTCATTTTTTCTTTATTGCTTCAATTGTTTACGTACTCATTTAAATCGTCAATTGTGGCATTTCCAGTGAGCTGAAAGGCAATCACTTCTTTGAGAAGAAAATGTCATCTGTTTTTAAGCCGCAACCTATGTACTTTAATTTGAGAACAATTACCATGCCGAATCTGCTGTTTGTTTGTTTGATTCTTTTCGTCCCATCAACAATCTGTCAGTTATGTGGGGACGGGTCGTCCTGGGTTGAACCAATACTTAGCTAGGATTAATTGTCTTGTTCAAGGACACAACGCATTGACGCTGGTGAGGCTCGAACCCGTGGCCCCTCCGTCAGCTCTCTACCACTGAGCCACTGCGCTTCCCTTATTCTGCTGTTACAATGCGAATGACAGGCCCTGCCAAATGCCCGAGAGGGCGTTTATAGTATACAAAGTATCAAAGTAAGTAAGGGTGCAAAACCTGCTCCAGGTCCCGAAGTTATAACATCTTTTAGTGCTCAGCTCAACCGAGCATGGAATTTATACTGTTCAAAAATGTAAAGAAATGTTGGCATTTAAACAGTATATTTAACATCGGAGAGTTTCTCCATGTAAACATGAAATTTTTTACGTTCAAGTTAACATTTTAGTTTCCATGGGCAGCTGAACATAAAATGTCGCGGCCAGATTTTTCCGAATTTCAAAAGTCAATGTGCAAATTTGTGCCCAATTTATACGGAGATGTGTCCGTGATGATCCATAATTGTGCTGGCAAAATATTGGTGCAGGAAAATATGGCACCAATCGACGGCTACGTCCATTTAGTGACGGCCGACATGGCATGGCGCCTCAAGGAATTATGGTAATCATTTATATATGTCAAAAATGAAGATTACGCAAGAAATAAAGTACGAGTAGTAATGGATGGCACTCTGGGGCAATTTTTTTTAAGCCTGAAAAGAACTTAGAATTTTTCAGGCTAAAAAATTGCCCCAGAGATGCCTACCCTGGTAAGCTTGAGTGACTAGCTGTGAATAACTTAGTTTATTTTAGGGGTATTTTGGTTGGGCCTATGATTGTGATAGTTTCCTGGTCATATTCACTGGTTGGGTTGTGATTATGATAGTTTCCTGGGCTATTGGGAAATAACTTAGTCATTTTTGAGGGGAATAAAGGTCCTGCTGTGGTGATATATAAAATAACTTAGTTAAATTCAGCTTTGAAGATAACTTAGTCATTTTAGGGGCATAGTATGTGGTGGGTTATGGTGTATGTAATAGTCAAGGCTACTAAGTACCATGCGTCTTAGAGTCTCTTGGTCAATTAAGACCTCAACTCCTAGAGGCATCACTCTGTAGCGTTAACTAGTGTTTAGCTAGCCGTCTCAAGCTTACTACTACTGATTTTTTGAAAAGAACAACAAAGACTGGTGAACATTTCTATAACTTTATTGCCCCGCTAACTATAACTGATTACAATGACAGAGGATTAGGGCCGTCCCTCTGTTCATTGTTTACAATAATTTCCCTTAACATATTTACAACATATTATACTTAGGATACTTCTTTGAAAGGTGATGTGAATAATTATGACATTTACAAGTCTGTATTCTGTGTTTGAATAAAAAGTCAGGAGGAGCCATGCGTCTCATTCCATTCTTGGATAGGATGACTCTGGCATAGTTATAGATGAACCACATCTCGATATCTCTGTCATTCTGGTATAAATCTTCTCCAGTTCCATATAGTTCTTGATGAATGGCTGTGTTTAGATCTAGTCCTTTGTTAAGCTGGTGAATGATGTAGATACACCAAATTCCACATGCTTTGCTCCATGGACTCTGTAAACATTCTGTGTTATGGACCCATCTTGTAGAGTTTCTTTCAATAAATGGTAGAACATATTGTTCTTCTGGTGGTCTTCCATATGAATCGAAGTAGATAACTTGATCTCTTCTGAAGTAGATAGCCACCCAATGTTCTCCTGGATCTGTGGATATATCTGTATTTACAATGTAAGCCCTCATATCCAGTGGTTTCTTCTCTGGTAGTAAATCCTTGGCACATACTTCTCCTTTCACAGGTATATTGTTTATGACTTTGATAAGTTCAACAGTGTTCATTTTTATTCTGTTTCTGGGTTCTTCTCGTTTTCTTCAGTTTCCTTTTCTTCATAGGATTCTATGAGTTTCTTGGCCCAGTACGTCTTCCACTGTTCTGTTAAGTCACTTTGATTTTTCTTGAAGAACTGCCAGTTTTTATAGGCTTCTTGATTTTCTTCTGGCTTCAGGTGATTGATCCCTGTTGTAAAGTCCATAGGGTGTCGCAAACTGTCGCCATACAGATAGTTCCAGATTCTATCGTCAAAGTCTTTCATCACATCGTAGATGTTTAGGCCCTCTAAGGCTGGATCATGACATCCATAATCTTCAATCCATTCTCTTGGAGAAGTCCATAGACAAATATCGTGGTATTTCTGACTTGGGTGGTTCATTTTGCATCCATGACATTCATGCTTCGCACAGTCTCCAACTGCCATCTTTAGACAAGTCAATATGGCTTGTTTTAGAAGAGTCTTCATAAGACAATCAATATCCTCATTGTCTTCTACTTCTTTCTGTAAGGTACTCTTCTCATCTGATGGCTGGACTGTTGCACTGTATGCATCTGTTTGGTACATCAAGTCCTGTTCAATGAAGTATCCTGCATTCATCTTTAGTAATCTGTGGTAACTTCTCTAAGTCCGTTGATTTCTATCAGGTTGTCAAACTCTGCATACACAAGCACGTTGATCGTCTTGTCAAGTGATGTTGCAAACTGAAGCTCCAATCTGAGGTTCCCAGTTTTTATAGGGTGCAAATGAGACTGATCGGCTGCTTGATCTGGTGTCAAATCATATCCCCAAAAGCAGTAACCTCCTTTGTAATCTTCATAATCAATGTTGCAATTTTGGACCTGATTCTGACTTGCCAATGCTTGGTAAACTGATAGGAAAGATCTGAGATACTGATCATTTCCAAATCTAGGTTCAAATGGTTTTCCATAGACACTATGTCCATCACAAGTGACATCCATTTTACTTAGATTGAAATGTTGGAAAAAGAAAGGATTAGTTTCCAAAGTCCCATTAAATGCCTCATTTAATACTAAGCCAATAAAAACTCGTTTTGGAAGTTGACCAGTGAGAAGATGGTCTTCAATTTTAGATCTTGTGCCACTACTGATTGTAAAAGTTTTGACTTCAACTCTTCTGATCGGAAATTTAGCATTGTGATGAGCAATAGTTTGATTCAGATCATTGCTAATGGCTGGTAGAAGTTGTACATTTCGTACTCTCAAGATAGCAGTATCAATTTTGATTTTTGCAGGAGAATTATCACTCATCAAACAAAACTGCGGAGATGATCGATTGAGTCTAAGTTTGAATTCTAAGCCATTAGGTAAATATTTTTCCTGCATAGCAAGATCCAAATGTAATTTACCCTGAAGCTTCACTGATTTGCTTTTTGCTACGCGTTTGCCACGATCAGTGATAGATGTATTTGTTATATCTTCAAAAGCTCCTGCTTCATCCTCAGACCAAAATTCTGCTGCTTTCAGTTGATTATCTTTGACATCAGAACCATAAGAAAACACATTTTCAAGGTATGCTCTGTATGGATACGTGTCTGAATTATTCGTGATCAATTTATTGTTGATATACAAATCGATGCCACTGAACATACTGTGAAAAAAGTTGTTAATTGGAAATACTTTTGCACCAGTTTCAAGATCTTCACCCGTTTGCTGTAAGATTCTGAATTTGATATACAGATAGGCTTGAGACAAATCAGTGTAAAACTCGGTGTGAGGTGGAATTAGAAATTCAATGGGTGCATGATGACTATCGAGAGAAGCGATGGGATGATAATCATTCCACTGAGTGCCTTGCATGGTAGTCATGGTGGGTGGAATGGATTCCATATCCAATTCGGTTTTAGTGCAATCGCAAGAACCTTGTTGAATCATTTTTCGTCAAATATATCTCTTTCAAATACCAGACGTTTAATTGGATTAAACTTTTTTGCTCTGCTTTTAAACCCCCTCTTAACAGTTCGGTGTCTAGATTGAGACTGAGGCTTTTTTGCGTTTTTGAGTTGAATTTATAGCCAACTGATTTATAGTAGACTGACCAAAAGATTTCAAAGCTGTTTTTCCTCTTTGTTTTAAAACTTTTTTTTACATTTTCACCACCCACAATGTCTTTTAGAGCTTGAACCCCTTGATCTTTAGCTACTTTTTTCACGCTTTTTAAACTTGCTTTTGCGACAGGTTTTAAAATTGGAATCACTGTTCTCAATGCAGCTTTAAAAATGGATCCTAAACCATTGCCATATTGTCTTGAAACGCCTCTGTACACGGGAAAGTCTCCTTTCCCAGATTGAAGAGACATAATGCTTCTCGATTGTTTCAACATTATTCCTTCTGTCGAAAACGTAGTTTCACTAACGTTTTCCCAGAGATAAATGGCACATTTTTACCTGTATCACCTTTTATACTAATGTGCACCTGATCTATGAAAGATTTTGCCACTGGTACATAGTGTACATTGACAAATTCTTGATGTAAATGATTGTTTTCTCTTTTACTTTCAAATGGCAATACTTTTAAAAAAGGTGCAGTAACATCACCAATAAATGTATAGCTTGCTAAATCAGAGTAAATGTAAAGTTGGTGAATTTTTGTATTTAAATCCACACCATATCTGAAAATGTATTTTTCATTTCCTAATGTTTTATCAAAATAATTTCTATCTACACCTAATATTGCTGCAATTGCCTTTGGAAAAATAATTTGGACTTTTGTAGGATCTTGAACATCAAGTTTGACTCGAGCACTGTTTTCACCATAAGTGATTGAAATGGTAGCATTGCTATTTTCAGTGTCAGTCCATATCGAAAATTGATACTTTTTTGAATTTCTTCAACCAAATGGCGTGGAGAAGCATAATAACCATTTTGGATATAGATTTTTTGGTCTACATATGAATCATACTTTTTACAGTTATCAATGTCTTCACACATTTTTCTATCAGTAAATCTTAAAATCACATAATTGTTTTCCTTAGTGATATTATTGACTTCAGTTGGAGTTATGACTTCTACCAAACCTACTTCCCAATTATCTTTTTCAATTTGTATGGAATGATCTAATTTCACTTTAATGTCACATTGCGTATTTTTTGAAAATGTACTGAGTGAACTATCACTCAAGAGTGTCAAATAAAAGTTGTTCATGGTTTGAGTTTGGGTGAATCTGTTTCGTCAGTAGAAATTGGATTAGTTTGTTTTCTAAATTTTAAACCTGGGGATGGTAGTATGTAACCGATAGAACTACTGAGTAAAATTAGCCACAATTCTTTATCTGGACTTCTCAGACTGATTTGAACTAATGATGTGATAATGATCATGTAAACAACAATGATCTGAGCAAAAAAAGTGATCTAAAACAGAATCAATTTCGTAAATTTGCTCTTTCTCTACACGTTGTAACTCGTGTGAATAAAAAGTACCTTTGACCACTTCACCTTCAAGATCTTTTATTTTATAGGTGATAGGAATCTGAGTTTTGACCACTGCTAAAATTTGAAATAATTCTTGTGTCCAGTTTGGTAAATAACCTTTATCAAATGTGCGTTTTGTTTTATTGATACGCACAAAATCACCCACTTTGAATTTTGGTTTGACTTTTTTAGAATTCGATTTGCCATATAAGTTTTCTGACACCTGTGGTTCATTTTTAAGAGTCACAGACACAGGTGCACATTTAATACTTCGATGATAAGCGTGATTGTAACCATGTACTAATTTGGGAAGAATGTCTACATATCTCAAAGTGCGATGATGAGTAAAATATTTCCACATGCGAGTTTTCAAAGTTCTTTGAAAACGCTCGGCAATACTGGCTTTGGTTTCAGGATTTTCAGAAAGTGAAGAAATGAATCTTCTTAGTTTTCAAGAAATTTTGAAATTCTTTATTTTTGAATTCAGTTCCTTTATCTGTTTGCAAACTTTTTGGACATCGTCCACTTTTTAACACAGATTTGAAAGCAATTACTAAAGTTTTTCCAGTTTTATCTTTAATAGGTACCACCCATGCATATTTTGAAAATACATCTATGATGCAAAGTAAATATCTATGCTTGTCATTAGACTTTGATAATTTTGATAAGTCTGCCAAATCTGCTTGCCACTGAGTATCAATTCCAGCCACTACCGTTTTGCGTCGCAAAAACTTTTTACGAATAGATTTATGTAAAGTATAAGTTTGTTGTTTTCTTAACCAGTCTCTAACATCTTGAAGTTTAACTTTTTTGGATTATTGTTTAGCAAGTTTGTACAAAGCTTGTTCACCTGCATACGCAGCAGGACTTTTAGGATTGTAATACAACTGTTCAAGCTTCATTGTAACTGAGCCATGGAGAAGAAACTCTTCTTTTATACGTTTTTTGGTGGCAGATAAAAGTGCAGGGGATGAAAAATGGTCTTTGATACGTTTCCTAACACCCAAACTCTTTGCAGACCTGACAGAAACGGGAATACGACTTGCTGTTTTTCTGATAGTGTGTTTTTGTTTGGGAGTAATATAATCCGTTTCAGGAGTTTCTGGAGCACGATGCATCCAGTCCATCTTTCCCTATTTCCAATCACATCTTGGGGAATATTCATGTCTCTTAAACCTTCTGCAAAAGCTTGCCAACCTGTAGGTTCACTGCCTTTACGATGTCTAATGACATCATTGACCAAATCAATAATATTAGACCCTGGAATAGATTTGCCATAAAGTTTGACTGTACCATCATCTTCCCAGGACACATTTGGGTTATTTTTTAGAAGTGAAACTAAAAGCTGAGCTTTACGTTTCATAGTGGAAGGCACACTATCTATAACCAATTGATTCATTTTGGAAGAACTAGGGTCAGATGGTGAAAAAAGAGATGTTTCTTTTAAAGCTTTTTGATGAGCCGTTTTAAATTTGTGTAAGGTCTGGCCATACAATTGAGATTTTTCAGCTTCAGACAAATCTTCATTGGCCATGACAGAAGATAAGTCTCTTTGACGACTGGCTGTGGCAGATACATTAGGATTGGGAGGCAGTCTAGGCTTTTGAATTTGTTCCTCTTTCCAGCGTTTCATGTCTTCCCAAAGTTTAAATGGCACAACAGCCATTTTACGACCATCCATATTTTATTTTTTGATAATTTCACCCAAGACAGAACCTATGATAGGAGCAATTAAAGGTTTTAACAATAATCCTAACAAAGCTCCACCTTTTTGATTAATAATTTTCTTTTTTGTGTCAAGTGGAACTTGCTTAGAACTCAGTAAACGTATATGTTGCTTTCTAGCTCGTAACTGATTCTTTTGAGCATTTGTCAGACGTACATTGCCTTTTATAAGATTGATGCAACATTCCCCTACACAATCAATGACTTCTTTAGGAGATTCTTGAATCATTTTCTTACGACATTTATTGGATAAATGAGTCAATCCTTCCAAAAATGTACCATAAGTTTTAATCAGAGATTTTTTTCTCATTTTATTTTGCAATTTTCTACGACGTGTTGTTGTTACAGCCATGTTTATGAGTGTGTACAAACATTTGATGTACAGTCCTTTTATAGTTTTTTCTTAAAAATGAAGTCGACGACGTTCAGAATGAGGTGGCGATGGATATTTGTTTGGATTTAATATGTGCATGGTAGCACCAAATCCATGTCTTTTTAACAAATCTTGTGCTCTCAAAGGAGTAAATCTTGCTAAATTTATGGACGATCGTCTTGCATTTGTGTTTGGAGAATCAAGACCTAAATTTTGCCATGAGGCAGGACTTTTACTTTTACGTTTTGTTACAAAACGATCATCAACCTTTCTTTTTTTCTGTTTTCTAGGTTTTTTCACTGATTTTTTCTTAGGATGTTTAGGTTTAGTTTTCTTGTTAAATTTTCTCATCAACTTATTTCCATCCCATCGAATCAGACTTCGAATGATCACACCACCAAAGAATCCACCACCTCCAGGTTTTAAAATGATACTGCGTTTGACTTCAGGGTCAACAATTGCACTTGCTAATTTTCGAACATCATCCTGATGTCTATCCATAAATTTTTGAGTTTGTTTAGGTAATTTCATCTTAGCCTGAACAATTTTTCGAGCTGCCAATGAAAACCATTTGATCATTTCAATTAAACCAGCATTTAAGAGTGATTTTCTTTTATGACTATCATGTTCTCTGCTTAAATTATACAGAGCACGTATCAGATTAGCTGATGTTCGTTGAGCCATTTTGACACAAATGATGGATTTAAACTCAAACACACCTTTTTATACTCCTGGAAAATAGACAACAGGTCCTTGTTGATCTGATTTTGTAAACCAGTTTTGAAAAATTTGTGTTCTGAATCTGAGATAATCAGGTGTATTTGGTTTCAAATCGACCAATAAGTATCCGTGAGGTATAGATGTGGCATCGTTAAACGCATGAATCATATGGGGAGCTTGAAGTTGATTGGCCAATACTTTAATTTGCATCTTATCTCTTGGACTTTGAAATAAAACTAAATAATGAGCATTCAAACTGATGGTGCGAGAAGATTTACTTTGTTGAAATAAATTTTGTGTGATGTACACCACACTTGCATTTCTATGATGTCCTTTTCTTGTAAACCATAATTTAATTTTTTCTTCATCTTTATCTCCTAACATGTCATCAAAAATCACCAAGTGCGTTGCACTGGGATTGGTGACAATCTCATCTTCATCATCGGGAATACCTTGAATAAATTTGATATTTGACCCTTCACGTTCTTGTAAGATATTATAAGATTTTTGCCATTCCTTGTAACACCAAACAATACGTTGGGGTAAAATATCAAATAAATCTTCTTTAAACTCAATCATCTTTTTAACAAATTCAGTTTTACCCGATCCACTTGGACCAGAAATAAAAATATTAGAAGGATGTTTAAAAAACAAACTTCCAATATCTTGATTTGAGTCCAACTGGTGTGTAGAAAGGGCCATGTCTAACTGTGAAAAATAACAAACACAACTTTATTTATACTCAAATTTTAATGAACATGAACCAACAGTTTAATACATAATTTAAAAAAACAGTTTAATATATCAAAAAAAACTGTACAATACATGTTTATCAGACACAGCTCAGTACCGCTCTCCCGCTCTCCGAGGCACGTCTATAGTAATACTAGAATAGACGTGCCGGAGAAGAGAGAGAGGCAGGTCATGCAACTAGTGTTGTGATAATGAATAGTGTTAACATGGAAATTCAATAATGGAGTTTATAAATTATATGGCGGACACCTCAGTACATTTTTATTAGAAATAATACATGATCATCAGAACTACTCTATGCCAAATACCCATAAGGAACAGTATATCCATCTCCAACAATGACACGCTTAGTATAAGTGAACCGATAAGTCTTGGATTGCAATTCAGTAGCCACAGTCTTGTCTTTATGTTTTCTGATCCGATGGTAGTTGACAGTTTCTCTGAAGTCTTTAGATTCTCCCTTCACCCAGTTGAGCATACGATCAAAGTGAATGACTTGAGATGTATTGTAATCTAAAGTGAGTCCTTTCACTTTGCAAGTTGATTTCCTCTTTCCATCTTTGTCTACAAATTCATAGCCATAGTTCTTTGGTCCCATGCCTACAAATTTCACAATTCTAGCATTGGGCACTTCATCTGTCCATTCTCCAAGTCTATTGTTGACAATAGTAGGGTTCCATAAATAGGGTTTGTGATGATAAATGATAGAGTCTGTATCAAAGTAGAGTACACGTTCATTCAGCTTTTCCAAGATTCCATAGAGCTTCAATCTGGCTTGAGCAGTGACGAAGGCTGCGACAATCACATTACTGCAAGCATGCGGCTCCACACTAGATTCTGTATCGTCCCAGTTGACCAGTAGAAGATTTTCTCTGCAAATGTCCACATTCTTGACAATCTTGTTTGGATTCGTCACCAGATCAAAGAACTTGGAAGGTTCTGAGATATATTCTGTCTTGGTCATATTTTCTCTCTGTGCCAATTTTCCCCAGAGACTGTTTAACATGATCTTGGCAATAGCTCTCATTCCTTTATTCTTCTCAACATTCTCCAATCTGATTCCTTCAGCTTCAAAATAATCTTGCTTGAACTTGATCTTATCTTGCTCAGTCATGCACCAATCAGGGTATCCACTTGATTCTTGTTTGATTCTCAGAAAAGTATCGATATAGCCAGCAAAAATCCCTCCTTCTCCAGATGCTTTATCATATTGAGCTGTCTCTGAGAAATGCCAGACTTCATACACGTCCAATAACTTGTAACCCCTGTCCAAAGCCTCAAACAATTCGATGGTAACCCAAATCCCTGTAAAACTTCTATCTTCTTCCTGTAAATGAGTACATCTCATATGAGGATCTGTCTTTTCAGCACAACTTCTACACAATGGAAACATCAATTTCTGACTGCATTTCTGAGGAAGTACTGGATGGTACAAATTGGTGGGTGGTAACACTTTACACTTGATCAATCCACAGTACTGTCTGATATTGTCTTTGTCAATATTCTCTTGAGAATAGATGGTGGGATGTCCAAGTGGAAACAGTCCGTACTTGCAAATAGTTGGATAGAGTGAACACACATCGATGTACTTGATTTCTTCATTGGAGGATTCATCGATTTCCTGATAGAGTTTGGTCGAGTTAGTTCTTCCACCAAATAAAGCATCTCTTGGTCTCAAAGGGTCTAAGTTTGTAAATTCTGAGTCCACCAAAGATCTAAAGTCTGGATCTTCCTTGTATCTCTTGTCATAGTCACATTTCCAAAGTTCCACCACCTGATATCCTGCTTTTCGTAACTCTTCACTCTTGCCAATAGTCAAAATATACAACTGATGCATGGTCAAACACTGATGATGTTGAACTCTGTTTCTGTCTGGAAAATGAGTAGGGCATCAATGCCAGTAACATCCATAGAATTCAAATACGGTTCGAGATTCTTCATGGTAGCCATCCACATAATGTCCATTGATTCTCTGCTCACCACCATTCAATGCATGTTTGATCTCAATACCACGTGTCTTAGCTTCACTTTGAATCCATCTTACAGCTTTGATAGAGTAGTTCTTTTGATTAGGATAACCTTCAGGTGGGATGATGGCAATACTGTTTTCAGGCATATGATTTTTTCTCCATACTTTTGAACAAGCTTGAGCGATAGTGCAAGCTTCAGACAAAGGATCGAGTCCACTAATGTTGATCAATTCTCGTCTGAAACAAGCACATCCTCGTCTTAGAATATCAACATCACTACGACAGTATTCTTCCATCTCCTGTCTGAAGTCAAATATAGCACCACTCTCAATTTTCCCTTTATGCCAAGCTAAAAATACCTCACGATCCTTGACAGACATCTGACCAGGATTGTACATGTCCACAGGAAAGTAAGGTCCCACATACTTTTGGTTTGCCAGTGTATTTGCAAGATGAGGAAAGTAACCTTTCTTCATCTCTGTCAAGCCAAATGTATCTGGGAAATTAGCCAGTCTCATATGCAAAAACTGATAAGAATCAAGGAATGTGACACGTCCTACTTTCATTCTAAGTATAGTATTTCCATTCATGATCACTTCAGGTTTCACTGTACCATATTCTAAGATATAGTGTAAGATGAACTGACCATCATATCCTCCAAAATTGTGTGCAATACATGTCACTCCTTTATTCTCATCTCCTAAAATCGAATTGCAAAATTGTGGTAAAGTGTCTATGCCTTCAAAGATAAATTCTCTCAGACCTGTTTGTGTCGAACAAGTCGGACAAAATGTATCTATAGGCAAATCCATGCAATCATCACAAGCTTTATGAGCAACACAGAAATTCACCTGATGTGTACAAATTTCTTGATTTGACTCGAAATCAAAGAAGATGAAACGAGATTTCTTAGGTTGAGAAACCTCTTCTTCTCCTTCATTTTCAGTCAACTCAGATTTACATTCATAACTTTGAATATAGCATTGATGATTGGGTCCAACAATTTCTTTACAATTCCTACATTTTCTCTGTCCTGGACATACATGATTTTTCTTATTGCCCACAATCCTTAAATTACATTTACCACAATTATACACAAGATAACAAATAGATTTTTGCTGCTTAGATTTCATTGCCTTATGCTTAGCAAAACAGTCTCTACTACGAAAAGTCCTTTTACAGTCCATACAGCGTATCTTTTCACCATGAATACAAGGAATGTCACTATAGCAATCTTCACATCCATCAGCACATCTATGGGCACCTCTGTTTGTATATCCAACATCACAATACTCGCAGTAATAGCTAGCACCAAGAAATCCTGTCACCTTGGTAATCGCATCATAGTGATCTACTCCATTAAAGTAGATATGGATAACTCTCATCTCAGACTTCTTCTTGAACTGAAGTGGGAATATTAGTCCATCCTTAGGATACTGAGAATGGACTTTGATCAAGTACTTGGGAGCAAGTACAGATTGGATCTTCTTGTATTCCTCAATACCACAAGGCTTGGTATGAGGAATCTTGGCTTGATCAAGTAACTTCATCGCTTCTCTGGTCTGCATAGGTCGATCTGACTTTCGAAGCTGTACCCAACTCTTCTTCCAAGACTCTGAGTCATCTTTGTCCATATTGCATTTCGCCACCACCACAGCTCTCGCCATACACATCACATCTTTGGTATTGTTGATCAGTATAATGCTCTGCTTGTTCTTGCTCATATTTTCTGACTCAAAATAAAGTCCAGCATGTAATGGTTTACGTCCGCTGCCTACTGGAAGTCTCACCACTGTGACTTGAATAGTCATCTGTCCATCATTGATGCGAAAATTCTCATTGGACTGGAGCACTTTCATAATCTCTTCTAACAGAGCTTCTCCAGTCATAGCTGAGACATCTCTCCATGTCACAAAGACACCCAGTTTCAATCCAGGATGAAGAATAGTCATCCGCATCTTGTCATTGGACTCCATCTGGCATCTTTCTTTGATGTCTTCAACCAGCCGATCAAACAATCTTGATATGAACTGATATGGCGAAACATTGTCAGGGAAAGTCTTGATGTTGAGTTGAAATTCTTTCCCTTGAGCTCGAAATAATCTAGACTTCTTCTCGTTGACTGCCTTGATAGTGAAATAAGAAGTCAAATCTTCATCATCTTCATCGTCTGAATACATAGTCATAGCTCTTCTTTTCCTTGGTGGTGGTCTAATATCATCTTCATCATCTGAGCTCTCTGTGTCTGAATAATCCACCAATTTCGGTTTAGGCTCTTCATCATCAGAAGTGGGTGGGGTATTATCTCTCTGTCGTTTAACCATCTTGACTGTTCGACGTTTAGTAGTGAAATGAGGCTGCAATGGGAATGTGAGCTCAATTTATACTGGAAAAACCCAGATTTTTTCTGAAATCAACAGCACCCTATAAAAGCTTAGAACAATTGCTATCTTATCACATTAGAAATAATTCATTTGCAGGTAACACATAAAAAGAGCAAATCAGTTATGGCATATCAACTACCGACAGAAATACAACATATGATATGGACTTATTCGATGTACAATTCAGCTAAAGGTTTAGGATTCAGGAAGCAAATTCAAGAAGGATGGTTTAAACTTAGGTTGAGACGTTTGTCAAATGCTTTAGAGACTAAATCTCAAGACATCTATCACCAAGAACTAGGCCAACTACTTCTAAGCATGGACGAATTACTAAATCTTCCTGGCGAGATGCGCTTAAAATTTCATACGGAGATGCTCAAGATACATTACTCCAAATTTCACAGTATTGATAAAGCTCGTGTTTGGGTTGTTAGAATGAAAAATTTGACAATGGATAAACTTTACTCTATTCGTACTCGTGACACAGATATCAAGTATTTTTTGAATGGAATTATCTATGACAGTAATAAGTTTTATGGATGTTTGTACTTAAAAGAAGAAGCTCCTAAACACCAGGTCCAATGGTTATTGTCTGCATGGAATACTGAAGATGTATCTTTATCTGTGGCATCTTTAACAGCTGCAGGGATTAACCACTTTATAACCAGTGAACTGATTAGGTATATAAACAGACCAGATTCATATAACGTTGCCATTGGACATAATACTCCAAGACAGATAGAACCACAAATTATTTTGAAGTTTCCAAGTCGTGAATCTGATTATCTGCTGAATAACTGAATATGTATACGATCACCAAAAGTCTACCCGTGTGCTTAGATCAAATTTTACATTTTGATGTCTACAAAATAACTTTAGACCACATCTTATCATTAGAACCATCCAGTGCCGAGTTTTTGAAAACGAGAGCAGGAATCAAGAACTGGTTAAACCGATTTGAGACATTTGATACATTCAGATTTTGGACTAAACGTAATGCTAGAGAGATGTTGAGAATCATTGATGACACTCCTGTCACCTATATGGATTGGGTAACTTATGTGGCAAACAGCGAAAGTGTGATTTCTCACATCGAAGCAGTATTGAAAGAAATTCAACAAGCCTCAGAAGAAGAAGATATGGATTATGAAGATCTCATTTCAAACATAGATAGCTTGATCACGATATAAAATGAATGATCAAGTCATTTTGATCATCATATCTGAGTTCAACATCATGGAAGAAGCAAGAGAGAAGAAATATTTGGAAATTCCACTTTCCAAGATATTGAAGTTCAGACCTTATAGAAGATTATTGTTCTGCATTTACATCTTGTTTTCTCATGATGAGATCACTTTGGAAGAGATTCAACAGAAACTCAATAGTCCTGAAACTTTTGAAGATTTCAAGAGACTTTGGTGGATCAGTATCAGTTATTTGATGGAAAAAGAGACACTGATCACATTTGAGAATTGGAAAAGATGTGTCGCTGACAATCCTAGTGTGATCGAATTTCTCTACAATCATAGAAGAGACAAAACTATATCTGGACTATAAATAGGTGGACACCAGTGAGAGAGAATCATTTCACTTCTGACTTTCAAAGAGTAAAGATGGCAAACAGTAGAGATCCAAGGATGGCTAAAGTCTATGATAAGAAGAGCATCTACTATCATTGTGTATCATTGAAGAAACTTTTATCTCAAGAGGAACAAGCTTTGATGCAGCCATTAGAAGATAGTTTGAGACAACAAGACAAGTTGAGACCACCTTATGGAGAATGTCACCATTGTCATGATACGGGACATTGGATTGGAGATTGTGCAGAGGCTAAGAAATTAAGAGAACAACAGATGTCTACCGATAAGAAGAAGCCTGCATATGGACAATGTTTTATCTGTGGACTTGCAGATCATTGGGCTCCAAATTGTCCTAAGAGAGAAGAGGATTTTACATCTCAACAGTCTTCTATATCTACAGAGAAGCAACAGTCTTCAGTATCTACAGCGAAGCCTTCAAGGAAACGAAAGGCTCCTGAACCAGATATATCTGATATCAGTCCTAAGAAAAGACGCTTGGATACTCGTTCGACAGCTATCCGTACAAAGACAGGGAAGAAGCCATATTGTTTCATTTGTAAATCAGACTCTCACTCACCTCGATCCTGTACAGAGATGGTGGCGGAGAACTGGGATAAACCAATTTCTAGTGATGAACCAGACAGTGACTCTATAGTGCATATTCATTAAAGACTGGACTTAAAGGATTTATAGTGACGATCAGTTCTGTTTTTAAGATAGTGTAAGTTGTAAATAAAATTACGGTGTTGAATTTGTGTTTGTTTTTTATTTATGTGGTTAATCTTTAACGAAACTAATTGAGTAGCCCTAAAAAGGACTGTTTGTTTTAAAGTCTCCTAAGTAACAAAATTTTTCTTACTTAGAAGATTTTAAAATAGGTTGAACAATGGCTACAGGTTTTCTGGAACCAATCCCTCTACGAGCAAGAAATTGCTCTAATCCCAACTTATTTTGCTGCCTCTCCACCTCTTTCCAATCTTTTCGCTGCTAAGCAGCACACAACTTAGTCAAACTGAATTTTTCAAAGAACTTCATTTTTTAATAGAGGCACAAAGTACGTTGGGTTATATAGTTGGATAAGTGGATTGACCTATATTCTACTCCTACGCTAGAGAGAGCAACTTTAATCTGATTGGTCCATTTAAAGATCACGCCATAATCACCCCATTACTGTGAACATGGTTAGGAAATACTACAATCACACATATCTTAGGCATAGCCTTACATACAAAACTAAGTGCAACATATTAAGTTATTCTTTCTTGAAGAAATGGGTGGCCCTGAAAAGGGCCGGTTTGGTGGTTATATTACCACAAAGGCAAAAATTTAGGAGCAGGGGCATCTACTGGGGCGGCCACCACAGGCAGGGCATCGCACAGCCCACTGTTCTACAGTTATAGTTCTTCTCACTGGTATGTAGAAGGGTGGATGGTCTGCTTCTGCATCCCAATCTTCAGAAGGTTGAGGTGTGGGGGAAGAATTATCCCCCCAATCTTCCTCCTCGTCACTGATAGTTTCCACCTTCACTTCCATTTTCGCATCATTAATCAAATTTTCGACCCTCCGACTCATCTCCAACATCTTTTGATGATTCTCAATCATTTGTAATAGAACTTCACCCGTATCCTTCACAGCATTCACTGTCTCCAGTAGCCTTCTAGTAGCATCAACCATAGTCTTGCCCTGCTCCTCCAAATCCTCCAAACGCGAATCCAAATTGCAAGCCATTTTGTTGTTGTTGTGTGACACAAGAACAGAATGAAGAATTTGAGATTTGAAACGAGCTTTTATAGTTTTCAAAGGGATTGACCTACATTGAACTCCTACGCTAGAGAGAGCAACAATACACTGATTGGTCAGTTCTTTTATTTTCACCCAATCAGAGTTGACTTGATTTCTTGAAACGCGGGAACTTTAAACTAGGTCAATCCGCTTGACAAGTATAAAAGGCTTGAACACACTACACTTTCACCATTCATAATCATGGAGCCATCACTGACAATAGATGATATGATCAACAATCCTGACCTTTTGCTATCAGCAGTGAATGAGACATTTGCTAGCGATATGTCACAACAGTATTATACGCCGCAAACACCCTCAGCGTATATGCCTCAACCTGTTCAACAGATGCTGCAAAAACAACAGTCAAAGACTCAAGTCATTGAAGTCTTACTCAAAGAACTAAATGAGTTAAGATCTAGAGTGAAGAACTTAGAAGAACTGTCTCAGCAACGTGCACAGCAGCAACCTTTAGAGATGCCATCCATCCAGATTCCCATTAGACTTGACATTACGACAAATGATCAAGACACCAGTCAAAACATAGGAGTTGGAAAAGCAACTAAGAAAATTAGAATTACTAAGAGGAAATGCTAAAAATCACCTAGACAATCAACAAACAGCCCTTTTCAGGGCTACCACTTCCCTAGAAAGAATATCACTAAACTTGCTAAATAATATACACTAGTTAATGCTACAGAGTGATGCCTCTAGGAGTTGAGGTCTTGATTGACCAAGAGACTCTAAGACGCATGGTACTTAGTAGCCTTGACTATAACACACATTAACACTACAGAGTGATTAAGGTCTTGATTGAGCAAGAAAAACTGCATAAATTAACAACATAGAACTCAATTTTTCACATGATATATTTTATTTAAAAAAGTTAAAACTTGTTTTTTTTTAAAAAAGTCATACTTGTTTTTGTGACATTATCAGAATCTTATATACGTAATACATTACGTCATCGATTTTTATAAACCACTTCCACTTCTCCGAAAATCTAAAAATAGATTTTCCGGGAAATTGGAAAAGCGCGTGACATTCTGACGTCATCACAATGACTGGTACCCGATTCCGATATATGTTATATACTATTATTGATTTTTTTTTGCACTGGTTCCCTGGCTCCCTCTCCCACTCTCCCGCGCTACGCGGCACGTCTATAGTAATACTAGAATAGACGTGCCGGAGAAAGAGAGACTATATAAAAATGAACCAGTAATTAATCACAACTGCACTTTTCTCGCAAAATAAACTATCTAATAATACTCAACGTATGACAGACCAGAAAAAAACTATCACAATCACAGATCAGCCTGCGCTTTTGAGCAAAAATAAACTAAGTTATTTTCAATAGTCCAGAAAACTATTACAATCACAGATCAGCCTGCGCTTTTGAGCAAAAATAAACTAAGTTATTTTCAATAGTCCAGAAAACTATTACAATCACAGATCAGCCAGCGCTTTTGCGCAAAATAAACTAAGTTAATCTCAGCTAGTCACTCAAGCTTACCAGGGTAGGCATCTCTGGGGCAATTTTTTAGCCTGAAAAATTCTAAGTTCTTTTCAGGCTTAAAAAAAAATTGCCCGAGAGTGCCATCCATTACTACTAGTACGTTTGTCTTACGATTAAATTCAATTATTTTGTTTTACCAGCACCAGTAGGGGTAAGCTACGTCGCGACCCAGTTTCATGTTAGTAACAGCGATGGTCGGATGTCTAAAGGCGTAAAAACTTCGCAACGTTGTGAATGACTCATCGTGACGTCACGCAACGTTAGTTCTAAAATCAACGCCAAGCCGTCCAAAGTTCAAATTTCAATATCTTTTCTAATAATTTGAATATTTTGATAAAACAAAAACGACTTTACTCTTCATATAATGACCTGTCTAAAAATCACAGAATCTCAAAATGACCAAATTTACCCCGAAGACACATTTTCCCATGGCGCGGCTCAAATGTTTTATATGCGATTTAAGCTTTTCTTTATCAACCAGTTTGAAAGATCACCTGATTCTACACACGCGAGATAAGCCATTTAGATGTGACATTTGTGACAAAGGCTTTAAACGTCCTCATCTTTTAAAAGCGCATATAGATGTTCATAAAATTTGAGCTGCGACACGTGATTTCCAACAATGTGGTATTTTGACAAGTGTAGACTCAGACGAGCCTATGCAGCCTCCTGTTTAGCTTAGAAATATCAAATGGTGGCCAGTCGGTAGCTTAACAATTATAGAATATTCAAGCGACAAGCAAAGGCTCTGATCAGACTGCCCGTATGGGCAGGCTGATCTGAGTCTTTGCTGGTCGCACATACCACATTGTTGGAAATCCCATGTCGCGGCTCATTAATGATTTAGAGATTTCATTGGGACACTCACATAATAGGATTATTCAGTCATGAAGTTAGAAGAAACATGTATAATTGTTCACACAAGATGAAAAGTCAGTAACATGTAACTGATACTGTAAATTCGGAAATATTCGCGAGGGGTTTATTTTTGCGAAACTTGCGAAAATAAGCCCCTTGTGAAATCGCTCGGTCGTTTACTGGTGTAGGTGAATCATACCCTAGTCACGAACTCTTTTTATTATCCTTGAGCCACGACATTTGATTCCCAACAATGTGTCTATTTGACATGTGTAGAATCGGGCAAGCCTGTGCAGCCTCCTATTAAGCTTAGAAGCTCCAAATGTATTCTGTCAGTAGCTCAACACTCATAGTATATTCAGGCGACTAGCAATGGCTCGGATCAGACTGCGCGCATACTGATCTGAGGCTTTGCTAGAAGCACATACCACATCGCTGGAAATCCCATGGTGCGGCTCAATTTTTATGTCCTTTTAAAGCCATTCACGTAAATGAAATTCCTGCGAAAATTACTGATCCATGAATTTACAGAAAGCCCTTTACTAAATCCTCAAAGTTAAAATTACATATTAGCCGGGACTGGTAAAACTAGTTATTTGCCTCAGTGCCTTCTTGCGGTAGAGGGTTCACTTAAACAGCTAGTTTGAAAACCCATTCTATTATTCGTACAGGTCAATATGAGTTTATATGTGACATTTATGAGAAAGGTTTCACGAAGGAATCATTGTTGAAACATTGGGTTGTTCACACTAACGAAAAGTCAAATATAAATGTGCAATTTGCTGGACAAGCTTTGCTCATGCGTGCATCTTGAAGACACAAATCATGGTTGATACTAGAGATAAACAATACGAGTGCTTTATATGCGATAGCATGAGTGTGAGAGTGGGATAGAAAAATCTACCCCGAGGATCACCGATTGGCATCACGAGGCTTGTCGAGTAATGACAAATTATGATCGCGAGGGACGGATTTTTCTATTCCACCCTCCTAAGAATAATGGATTATGTTCTTGCTCGCCACTGAGTACTGTATTTTATATGGAGAAGAACATAATAAGAATTCCAGAAAGTCCTGAATTCGCTGAGATGCCACATGGTGACACCATTTGGGCTTCGTTTCGAGAAAACCTGTCTTCGGTGTTTCCGACAAAGCGAGTTTCAAACCAATCTCTTCAGCTACAGAGACTAGCTAGAAAATGGACATTTCGCTTGCAGCAAGATTTTATATGGTATTTTCAAAACAATGAATAACAAAGGCGCTGTTCAGACTGCGCGGATGCGCAGGCTGCTCTGCGCCTTTGTTGTTCTCAAACGTCTGAAGACAGGTTTTCTCGCGACGTGGCCCATTTTAACATAACGATAATGTCACAAATTGACGTGCGGCTGTTCATTTTTTTTATCTTGCTCTAGGGCTGGTACGTGTATGTGAGATAGAAATATCTCACATGGGTAAAATAACTGACATCCCGATTTGATGTGCGAGCTTTTCCTTATTGGCCAGTTTGAATGATCATATATTTCTACATAATGGGGACAAACCATTTAGATGTGACATTTGTGACAAGGGCTTTAATCGTGCTCATGTTTTAAAGGTACATATCGACGTTCGTAAAAATCTATGCACCAGTACGATGATATGTCAATAATGGTGCCAGTACTTTATTGGAAGAGGAGGAGGAAGAAGAAGAAATGATTAAGATAATTCACTGGGGCACTCACTTAATAAAATTGATTCAGTCATGAAGTTAGAAAAAGACGTAGTTGTTGTTCACACAAGAGAAAAGTCAGTAACTTGTACGTGATACTCTTGATACTGACTGTAAATTTGTAAATTGTCGCGAGGGATTTATTCTCACGAAATTCGCGACCCTCTTGAATTGGGAAAGCCTTCAGACGTTTGCTGGTTTATGTAAATCATGCACTAATTGTGAACTTTTAAAAATCGAAATATGTCTTTTAAAGCCATTCATGAAAATAAAAATCGAAAGGAAAATTTCTGAATTTACATTAATTGGAGCTACAAGATTATTATTACAGTTTAGACTGTACAGGAGAAGGTAGCTTTTTGCCTTATAGCCGAGCAAAGACATGGATCATCAATGTCATCTTTCCTTCATGACTATTCATGCTGAGCTACATTCAATATATGAATAATTATATAAGTAAACTTTCATGTTTGTAGATAGAACACATAACATGTTTATGTTTCGATAAACGGCTAAAACACAGTATTGATGCTGATTCATGAGTGTCTCACTAGGCAAAAAATGAAGCACTCGATAAGATTAAATATTATCATTTTCTACATTGTTTTTTTACATATCCTACCTAAAACTGGTCTTTGTTTTTGAAAATATTCCTTCACATAATTTTGTCTACTTTTACTTCTTCCTGTTACTAGGTTACGGACACTACACCTAAGATACAACATGCAAGATAAGAGCAGAAATATAACTATCTGCAGTTCCTTTTCTCTGAAACAACAATGGGAGAAACTGGTCAGCATTATGAGAGGCCAAACAAAGAAGATAAACACTTAAAGATGCAAAGATAAGCATATCTTTACGGCAACCATTGGCTGAATTTGTCATAAATTGCCCTCCACCAGATTGCATCTGTTCACTTTTACCAGAAGTATATCTCAATGCTTAAAATCATTTTCTGAATACAGTTAACCATACTTAAAGACACCAAAGTAGTAACAGTAGTCCAAAAGGTCAACTATCAAAAAAATATTCGTTAAAATGCTCGTAATTCTGGTCCAATGTTCCATGTAGTGTCTGTAGCTTTTTCTGATGCTAATTTCTCATAGAGTCCAAGTGTCATGACAATGAAACTTTGTCTATCTGATATTTATGTTGAATGACATAAAATATTAAAAGGAAGTTATTCTGAGATGGAAAATCTTTAAGATTTCTCTTCATGAATTGTCATGGTTACAGACACTACAAAAATAAGATTTTTGTTCCTGACAGAAAGTGTCTATAGTGTAAAGCATTGGACTAGCCTGGAATGCAAGCTTTTATTTTGAAACGCTAGTCTTAAATGATATAATGGAAATGAATTTTACTTAAATAAACACATGTATTGTATAATCATAGGTATAGTACAGTGTATTAGTGTCATTCTTGCAGTTTTTTTTATCAAAAACAATATCTCTAGGAATTTCAGGAGAAAATCTACATTTTTTACCAATTTCTTTGATTCAGATTGCAAAATGTAAACGATAAGTGTCTTTATTAGATGCAAACAGTTCTGTATCAATATTTAAATAGGAAATCTGAATTATTTGGACTTTATATGCTTTGATTTTCTAAATGAGACAACATAACGCGTATAAATGGCCATTTTGGGAGCACATTAAGGACCATTTCTCTAAAACAGGCAATGTTAGCAGCTTGTAATTGTTGGGCAAACACGATCTGACAATGCCTTTCTGCATTACTCTTATTAAGTGTTCCTTTATGACACAAATCTTCTGTAGCATAGATATAACATAAAATAATTAAATCCGCACCAATATCGTGTTTTAGCCTAAACAAAATTTGTGAGTGTAAAGGTGTAAATATTTTCTTACCCATCAGCTTCAACATATGTTTTGGGTGCTCAAAAGAACCGACCCATTGAGACGGTTCTTTTGAGTACCCACACGATATATATGTTTTGGTTCAGAAATAAGAAAACTATTATTTTTGGTACGCACTCAACTATAGTCCTGCTTAAAATACGTGTCATGTTCATTGATGTATGATCATATACAATCATATTTACATAACTAATCCGATTAAACCCTGATCAGACAGCTTTTAAAAGAGCTGCCTGATCTAAGTCTGCGGTGGTAGAAAGCATCTCTATGAGGTAAATGGTTAAAGCTATATAGTATTGTTTGTTTGTCCCTGGCATGGCCTTTTTGTCCATATTACAGTATATTCAAAATACTCTCTTTTAATGGTTCAAAGGGTTAGCACGGGATTAAAAAGTACTTGAATACAAAGGGCTTTCTTGAAGAGTCCTTGAAAATTAAATCTGCCTTGAAAAGTAGTGTAAAATTACTCTTAGGACTTGAAAAGTCCTTGAATTTTACTATTTTCTGTAAGACTTAAAACTGTTAATGGAGGCCTAAATTAGCATAAACTGGTGTGAAGGCACAACAATTTTATATCAATTTTTTATATTTTTTTCTCCATATCTCTATCCAGTATTCAGTTGAATTTTAATGTGTGAATAAGTAAATTGCATAAGCTTGTAGTCCTTGAAACCACAGATCACACTTTAAGAAGCCCTTGAGAAGTCCTTGAGTTTTACACAATCTTGCCTGTATGAAAGGTTTATTTGAAGTCATCGCGAGAAATTCTGTCGTCAGGGTTTCTGACTTAGTAAGAATCCACCCATTATGTTTAGCTACAGATAGTGGATAGATGCTCTTTAATCTGCTGTTTTATGCTGTGTAAGTTTGTTTTCAGACACCTGATGGCAGGGTTGGTGGTATAATTCTAACTTAAGTACCGACTCACCCTCGCCTTTGAGAAATTCTCAAAAATACTGAAAAATCCCATAGATCCAGATAAGGAAATTTTATGAGCGTACAATTGTAATTATTTTCTTACCAATCCATTTAATCATGTGTTTTCGGTTCTCAAAAGAACCGTCTCATTGAGATGGTTCTTCTGAGTACCCACACCATATGTTCTGGATGATAAATAAAGAAAATAGCTTTCCAATACGCACTCTTATCTGGAGGCCTGATATCCCTTATCATATGACGCCGTGAATAGGAATGGAAAATCTTCGTACATTAAAATCTATAAACCACTAGTGCTTTACAGATTTTCAGGTACATGTTGCGTTATGAAATGATATCCAAAAAACTACGTCGTGTATTTACGTCAAATCTAGACGTTTTCACGCCAAAACACCGATTACAAAACTTGTTCTAAAGTCATATTATAAATAGAATCTTAACATCCATGCTCCTGTATTATTGAATTATTAAACTCGTTGCGAAAAAGGTGATAAAATGCTCGGCAAGCCTCCCATTTATCACTCTTCACAAACTTGTTTATTAAATTAAATAAAACATGAGCACTCATGTAAGATCCTCCTTATACCCCTATTCCACACAGGCCCCGAAACCCACGAATTGACACAAATTGACAAATATTTGGATTCGTGGCTGAATCGTACTCAGTTAGAGAAGATCTTAACTGATTCGCACAGTCCGTAGTGAGTTCTTGCAATTCGTAGGTCTATCGGGAATTCGGCTCAAAAGTTTTGAACTGTTCAAAAAAACTTTGGCCACGAATTCCCCGATTCGAAAATTCGTGCGTGATTCGTCCCAAATTCCTAAGGCATTCTTGGACATTGTAATTGAATCGCAATCGATTCGGAGGCGTTTTGGGGCATTCGTAGCTACTCTTAGCTCATTCGTGGGGAATCGGGAGATTAAGCCAAGCAATAAAACCAAGGAAGAGATAGTAGAAGGATTTTCCCTAAGGTTATTTACCCCGTCACGCGCATGTGAGCAGTCCTAGAAGTTGAAATAGATTTGGCAGATTCTTGAGCACAATCAGGATCAGTCAGTAGCTCCTGGTTGGTGATTTTGCCAATGGACAACTGCCATATTTTCCCAAGTCAAAGAGTCTGGGTCAGGGCCTCTCGACTCTAACGTTGTTGCTTTCTTCTAGCTATATAAGAAGCCGTTTTTAACACTCAAGTTGCAGGATAAATTCTACAGCTGCTTTACATTTTGTACGAGGAACATTCATTTTGGAATTGATGCCCCCGAAGCATGGGTGGGCCTTTTTTATAACTATCGTGAGAGAAAATCTCGCGAATCGACACGGATTTCTGTTGATTCACGTGCCCTATTCGTGCTGCATTCGGCGTATTCTTAACTAATTCGTGATGGATTCTTGCAGTATTTTTACATAATTATGTTATTGAACATCGAGGTGAATTTCACACAGTTTCGAGGCGACTAAGGCCGAATCCAGCCGAATCCCGCGAATATTCATAACTGTTTCTTACGGGTTCGGTGCACAATTAAATGGCCCATAGTAAACAGTGCAAATTGGATAATTTGCTGGCTCTGTAACTTTCTTCAGGAAATTGGTGGGCCCCCATTCTGCTTCCCAGTGACAACATGCATCATTTGGCTACCTGAAAATAGAGAAGAGTGACCCCCTTGATAATCTACTTTTCCCAGCATTTTCACTTCTTTCACAGACAGTCATGAAATTCACGGAAAAAACAGCTGAGCATCGGGTGTTGCCATGGAGCTTGCCTCCCTCCACTGACAGAAAATAGTCCACATTAGAATGCTTAATTCTTCTCCAGTCTGGCTATAATAGGTCAATTTTTAATCAGAACCATTTTACAAGCCACAAAACACAGTCATTTGCAAAATATATCATATCAAATGCACTGTCATTTTTTAAAGGCACTATTTTCGTGGGCTACCAAGACGGAAGTAATTAATTGTGTACTAACACCTTACCTGTTTCGTAACTGAATCGTAGAACATCACAGAATTGGTTGAAAATATTACAATTCTACACGAATCCAGCCAAATCCTAACATTTATTAATTCTTGGTGATTCGGGGGATTCGTGGTCTGTGTGGAATAGGGGCAATAAATTGCACTCTTGCTTTCATATATGGCACCCTGATGACCATTCAAACGAGAAAATGAGATGTTAGTTTTCTGGCGTATCTACACCTTCGTAACAGTCCCAAAAACTCATGTACTGGCTCAAATGGCAAACTGTGGGATTTATGCGAGCAGCGAAAGCTCTCGCGTATCTGCACACTTGAGCAAGCTGGCCTGGACTATCGTCACTCGACAATGCGATAAGTAACACAAATCTCATGTGCTATATCAAATGGTGATCTAGGTGCCATTTTAATAGTATGCGAGCAGCTACTCGTAGACTCTGGGTAGTCTTCACATTTGCTCACCTGAGCCTTTGTGATAGCACCAAAAGCTCATGTGCTGGCTCTCATTGCGATTTGTGTGCCATTTATGCGAGAATTTATGCGAACATTAATTTGTTGGTTTTTCAGGGTTTTTTTTTTGTTTTCAGTCAGTTAAGGTCCGTAAAATCTATGCCCATGTGGTGTAGACTATCAAGTAAATTGTGGTAATCATGTGATCTAACTAGCCTAAATGAATTTAAAAAAAAAACGACAGCTTTATTCGAAAGATTTTTATTTACCTTTTATATACCAAAACTGTATTTTTCATGCGAGGAGAAATGCAGTATACCAAGAACCATAGGTCTCTTTTGCATAATTTAGAAATTATTGCCCTTTGTTATACTTGCATTTTGTCCAGTCTCGATTTCTTAGCTATGAATCCATAGATAGGTGGTGGTTAGGAGATCCGGACCCCAGCCCCCCCCCCCCCCCACCACCACCACAGGACAATTATAAATGCTATAGATTTCTTTCCGAAACCAACCTGTTTTGTTGCTAGTATATAAATCTAACACTAACTGGTTCGTCTGTGTGTATATCGAAAGAGTGATTTACGACAGTTTCAAAGCAACCATTAAATGCACAGTAGTTATACGAGGGTCTGGATTGGGGGGGGGGGGTCTGGTATTCACTATTCATTAAAAATTTAGCCCATTATTCATCTCATTAAAATTTTAGGTTATTCATTAAAATAAGACCGATAATCATTAAAAGTAAGAAAGATGACAAAGAAATCTGATTATTCACTATTCATTATTTTTTCTTCGATTCATTAAAAAAAATATGATATTTCAGGCCCTCATTATTCACTATTCATTATCTTTTTGGCTCAATATTCACAATTCATTATAAAAAGGGTCATTATTTACTAATCATTATACCCCATCCAGACCCTCTTACACCGATACACAGACAGTGGAGACGTCGTCTCCATAACTTTTACCTGAAAAACAAAAAGAGGCTAATAATATTAGGAATACAACCCCATCCATATCCCCCTGGAGAGCGCGGTTGCACAGTGGTAGAGTTTTCTGGGAATTTTACCAGAAAAAAAAACCTGTTGACTGTTAGCACTTGATTCTACTGGGCACGTGGCACAAATGCGCATCGTCCATTGAATGGTAATCGCTCAGAACACTCAAAATGGGCTATTTGTAGAAAGAACACTTAAGCACAGCAAATTCATCTTACTGTGATATGCAAATATATCATTACGAGTCAAAACAATAATGTGATTCCCTTTTCAATGGTTTGTAAACTTTATTTTGGCCAAATTTGCCACTTAAAACACTATAGCACTGAAGCGACGTTGTTGGTACTTAACTTGGGTATTAACATGGATTCTCTGTAAGAATAAAAACATGTTGGCCACGCTATGTCTGGCATTCTCATAACTTTTTGTGTACATGTCAGATGACATCCGAAACCTACAGAACATGTGTAAAACTCTTCGATTTGTAGTTCGTTACCATAGAAACGGAGATTATTTGATCCTGCCAAAATGGCGCTGAAGTTTTTAGCAAGTATTGCAGAAGATGATAAGTAAATATGTAATATGGTTTTAAAGGATAATGTATCTACTATTGACAGCAAACCCGGAATGAATCAAGAATTTAAATCAAAAATAAAAAACAGGGATTTTTAGCTGATTTGAATCAATATTGTAAGGCATTTCAGAAGGTGACAACGAGAAGTAATAGTTTCGTTATAGAGAATTATGTATATTCTATTGATAGCGAAACATAAATAGACCAATAATTCAAATCTGAAGGTCAATGTCAAGGTCACAAAATCTCTATTTTCGAAATTGTAGAAAACATGGATTTTCAGCTTATTGGAACTAATGTTGGTTTAGTATTTCAAAGATGATAAGAAAATAAACAATATGGTAATAGAGGATAATGTATCTACTATTAACAGCAAAACCAAAATTGATCGAGAATTTAAATCCGAAGGTCAAGGTCAAGGTCACTAAATCTCTGTTTTCAAAAATGAAGAAAAACAGGGATTTGTTTAGCGTATTTGAATCAATATATTGGTACGTAATGTAGAAGGTGACACAGAAAGTTAATAATATGGTCATAGAGATTAATGTATACTTCTACCACGACCTCTAGGTAATGACCCTCGATTCGTTCAATGCATTTACCGTTACAGTCACGCCTCGAAGCGTTTTGTGGAAGTATATATTCTATTGATAGCTATACAAAAATGAACCAATAATCTAAATATGAATGTTAACGTCAATGTCACAAAATCTCTATTTTCGAAATAGAGAAAAACATGGATTTTCAGCTAATTTGAACCAATTTTGATAAGTATTGGAGAAGATGATAAGAAAATAAATGATACGGTAAAAGATGATAGTGTATCTACTATCGATAGAACTGAATCTCAAGGTCAAGGTCACAAAATCTCTATTTTCAAAAATGGACGAAAATAGGAAATTCTAGTTAATTTAGACCAATATTGGTTTTGTTTGTTTTGTTTCTTTACGTCCCAAGTCAACAGCTATGGTCATTGCGGGACGGTCAGTTCACCTAACCACACTTTTTCCTGGGCAGGCTTGAACAAGCGGTTAACCAGTAATTCGTGCACATACTTTCGCTTGTAACTGACAACAACCCTCCTTGAATTAATCAGCGGAAGGTAGGAGAATGATTGTAGAAATTATTTCATGATCAATCTCCACGAAAGTATGGGACTGGGCCAGGATCGAACTCGCGACCCCTGGAATTGCAGTCAGACACGTTACAGACTGCGCTACGCGGCCCGGTATGTATTGCAGAAGATGATAAGAAAATCAATAATATGTATCAATTATTTATCTTCTAAGGAATGTTAAACAAAAATGGATCAAAAATTTAAATCTGATGGTCAAGGTCACAAAATTTCTATTTTCGAAATTGTAGAGAACATGGATTTTCAGCTAAAGTGAACATATTTTGGTGATAATTTTGGCAGAAGATGATACGACAATAACTAATATGGTTATCAAAAATAATGTATCTCCTACTGACAGCAAAACCAAAATAAAGGTGCGTTTTAAATAAACTTAAAGCTAGAGATTTTAATGCGACCAGTTTGTCTACCTACGATTATTTTACTCTTTACACTACTTTTCCTCTTTATTTATTTAAAGATAAACTTATTGATCTTATTGAAATAACCTTCAATAGAGAAGGCTCTCCTCACCTTGCATGTATCGACAGAAACGCATTTTTTACTTCGGTAAAACCTAAACAATATCATGCATGGTCTTGTCTAATGCGCTGACCTTTTTGTTGGAAAACATTTTGATTTGGCACCAAGTTGTTGGGATTCATATGGGAACTAATTGTGCTCCCCTTGTTGCCAATGTATTCCTGTTTTGCTATAAGGGGGACTTTATGATGTCTCTTTATGATGATAAGCAGGCTGATATTATTGATGCTTTTAACACTACATCCAGATATTTGGCTGATATTTTAAACATTAATAAGGTTTATTTTGACAATATGATAAGTCAAATATACCCATCAGAGCTCCATCTTAATAAAGCTTATACCTCTGACACTGGAGCAACGTTTTTAGACTTACATTAGTCCATTTCTAATGATATTGTTTCTACACAAAATTTATGATAAACTTGACTATTTTGCTTTTGAAATTGTCAATTTCTCATTGTTCAGATGGTGATGTTCCTCGCTCTACATACTATGAAGTTTATATCTCTCAACTCATTCGTTTTGCTAGAGCATCTAGTCATGTTGCTGACTTCAACACTTGCAATAAATTGTTAACCCAGAAACTTCTTAAACAAGGCTATGGGTATCATAAACTTCGCATAACATTTTCTAAATTTTAAAGATGATACTATGATTTGATATCTAAATTCCAAATTGGACTTAAATCTCTTTTGCGCCAAGGACTTACGGAACCTGAATTCTAGGGCGACTTGGTGTATAAATTGAATAAGATTGTTGGCTCTAATAATATTTCTGTGCAGTTCATAAAATTACTTTCACATTAAAAAATATTGGCTACAACATTAATGTTTTGCAATAGACTGCATGCTTGGTGGTCAACCCAATCACGGTTGGCAACTTTGCATATCTCTTTAATTGCATGCTGGAGGGTCTAACATTAGATTCATTGACTGTTCCGACTTGAGGACTTATCTATTGATGAGGTGGTAGGGGTCTGATGCTTTGGCTGTTGTCAGGCCCACCAGGGTTTACCTGTTGAATTTCTTTTGCTCCAGTATTCAGCCGTATTTACTGTTGAGTCCTTATCTTTGCTTTATCTCCTTTTTATATCTTGACTGATATGTTCTAGGAGATGCATTGATAAGTTAGGGGTCTTTCATGCAAGCCAAACATCTATGTGTCTTGATCCACATCGGAACTAGGGGTGAGGTTGGCACGCCGTGAAACCGGTTTAAACCATCTAGTGAACTATTTTACTGACCGTTCCAAGGTGGTGCTTCTTTTTTGGATCATTTATGCTATTTCTGTCTTGTTTTTGTTATGCTTTCGTGCGCGTCTATTTATTGATGCCCTGTGGTTACCTGTTGGGAAAGGGCTGAACTTTTGGCTCTTGTTTGTAATGTTTAATTGTGAAGTTTTCACTTTCCCATTGGAATCATGGGACAGGTGTAGTGCTTGATTGTATCGTTTCCTGATCTTTGCCCTATTTCATACTTTACACACGTACAGTCTATATAGAGATTATTTGATTCACATTGAGGTTTAATGTGTTTGTCTTACAACAAACCAGTTAATGTAGGACGCACATTGCTAGTCTATATGAGACTTATGTCAAAGCCCCTCCGGTATTAGTTTTACTGACCACCCCAAGGCGGTAGTTCTTTCGTGGATCCTTTTTATTATTTGTGCTTCATGTCTGACATGCTGTCTTGTTTGTACATTGAAGCCTTATAGTCACCTGCTGGGAAAGGGCTGACCTCTTGGCTTTTTTGTGTGATGTTTTCTTATGTGTTTTTTTCTCTTTTCCATATGGTGTCCTGGGTCGGGTGTGGAATTTGGTTTTATTGATTCCTGATCGTGATACTTTTATGTTAAGCTTTTATAAAAAAAAAAACTAACATGAAAATGTAGGTTTTACATGGTGATTTTTAATGGGGCTGATATTTTTACCATTGAGGTTCCATACGTGTATCCCACTACTGACCAACAGATGAAGGTTTCACATGGGGAGTTTTTATTGGGCTCATAAGTTTCTCATATGTTTTATAGGTTTGTTTTAGTACTGACTCTCTGACGTGTGTTTCACATGTATATTTTATATGACACTAACTCTTGTTAATGTTGGTTCACCAAGGAGCCAGTCTATATGAGGCTTATATATTTTTGTTCGAGGTTTCAAATTTTTGACCCTCTACTGACTAGTTAATGTGTGTTTGAAATGGACAGTCAATTAGGAGCTCATATGTTTCCAAGGAGATTTCTGATGTTCGTCCTTCAACTGAACGGTTAATGTAGCGATCACATGTTCCGTCTATATGGGACTCATATATTTTCCATACACACATAAGGCGTCAAGCTGGTCCAACCTGTTTTCAAGATCCCGAAATCTCAGTCTAGCAAATCAAGATGAAACACACACAATTGAAGGGGTCACAGCAACAAGATACTTTAGTCCAGTTTTGGGCAAAATTGAGTAAGCCACTTTTTCATGCTTAAAACCATTTCCACACCGTATTAACTCCCTTTGACCATCAAATTACTATAAAATGTTGAAAAAATAGGATTTTATCTTTTACACTAAGGTCCCAAGGTCAAATTTGGATATTTATGCAACAAACGGCCTAACTCCATATCTTTTTTTTGCTTGCAAGGCATTGTTTGCCGTCAAATGGATTCGCTAAACTAATTTATTAAACATATAACCTAGACTATGGAGTTAGAACCTTTGTGTCATTGAAATGTGCGCAAATCTATTAATTTTACCTAAATTAGCTGCTGTATCCCGGTTTTCGCTGTTGTACTCGTAAGAAATAAACTTTCCACTGTCTGCAGTTTGTGATTGTGGTATTTCCTGATCATACTCATTTACTATTTTTTTTCCACACAGTATCGTTTAATGTTTTAGTATTGATGGACTGTCAAAAAATTTCTATATGCTAGATATAAGTTTCATGAAATTGGAGCCTAGGTCCCTTGTTTCAGAAGCGAAATCGCTAAATCAAGGTTTTCTTACTTTAAGCAGTAAAATCATTGCAAAATTTCTTGAATTCAATGTTTCAAACATGTCTTGTTCATTTGTGCAAGAAAAATATACATATTTTGAGAATTGCAAACAATTATTATTTTTTAAAAAAAAATCTCAAAATAATGGACTAAATCACCTTGTTGCTCTGACCCCTTCAATTGTATTCTCTTTTTGCACCCTCTAGGCTTGTAATATTATATTCTCATCACGTGACGATACTGAAATACCAGCCAACACATAATAGATAGATAGATAGATAGATAGATAGATAGATGGTTTATTTGAAAATTCCAATAGGCAATGAAGCCCATGGGGATACAACATTTATACATATACATGGCGGATACAGTGTAGTAAACATGCAATACAGTCATGCTAAATACAAACATTTTTTTTTAATTCATATATACTTCAGCACGTCGCTCAGGCGACAGCAATGATTCGAAACGAGTCTGTGCATATGCACAGTCTCGCTCGAGCCTTCAGATAGTATCCCGGCTATGCTTAACTCTCTTTATTTACATGATCAAAAGTTCTTTATAGAATACCATATAACGACAAGTACCATTTTTCACTTAACAATATACATGTAAGGATAATATCCATTGATTGAGAAGGTGTACACATTTGATTTTTGCTAAGTTGATATGTCTTCATTAAGTTGTGAAAATAAACAAATTTCTCTGATACTTTTCATTGTTGAGGAGGATGTTAAAAGACTATCATAGAATTCTATATGTTATTTGGGAGCAAAGCCACATCCTTCATTTTTCAAATGAAAAATGAAAAGAATAGGCTTCTACGCCCGTACTGGGAAAGAGGGAACAGCACATTTCCCCAGTAGTCAGTCTTTAACGAAAGTGAAAGAGAAAAACTGACTTGGGGACTTATGCTGTTTCTTTTACAAAATTACAAACTTGTACAGTAAATATAGTTTTACCGGTGTCCCAGTTTATCTTGCCCCCTGGACAGGTTGCCCCCCGGGGGGCAAGCCAACCACGGTTGCCTTGCCCCCTGGGGGGCAAGCTGTCCCGGGATATCTTGCCCCCCACCCTGGTTATCTTAACCCCCGGGGGGCAAGCTGTCCAGGCCGGTTTATCTTGCCCCCCGCCCAACACAAGTAAAAATATATACATGTTATTTTGTTATTTTTCTGTATCATTTTAATGAATTAAGATCCTCCATAAGTCATAAAGTAAGAAATTGGTGCCTGTGGGATTAATATTGGTAAAACCTTAACATCATCTTGAATAAAAATATCAAGATTAAGTGATTTTAAGCTTAATTATTTTGCTAATACTACTTATTTTATACTATCTGAATGTGATGATGTATCAATTATAAACATAATTCAAATCAAATTTAGCTGTTTTCTTTGTAGCATTGTTCTGTATGCTTAGTTGCAGGAGTGGGGGTAAGCTGTCCAGGCCAGTTTATCTTGCCCCCCACCCACCTGGGCATCAAAGTAAAAGTATTGTGCCTATACTACTTATTTTAAACTATCTGAATGTGAAGATGTATCAATCTAAAACATAATTCAAGTCAAATTCAGCTGATTTCTTTGTCGGATTGTTCTGTATGCTTAGTTGCAGGGGTGGGGGGTAAGCTGTCCAGGCCAGTTTATCTTGCCCCCCATTGACTTGGGTATCAAAGTAAAATTATTTGGCTAATTCTACTTATTTTTATCTATCTGATTGTATAGATGTATCAATCTAAAACATAATTCAAGTCAAATTCAGCTGATTTCTTTGTCGGATTGTTCCATATACTTAGTTACAGGGGTGGGGGGTAAGCTGTCCAGGCCAGTTTATCTTGCCCCCCACCCACTTGGGTATCAAAGTAAAATTATTTTGCTAATTCTACTTATTTTAATCTATCTGATTGTGAAGATGTATCAATTATAAACATAATTCAAGTCAAATTCAGCTGTTTTCTTTGTCGGATTGTTCTGTATGCTTAGATGCATGGGTGGGGGGTAAGCTGTCCAGGCCAGTTTATCTTGCCCCCCACCCACCTAAGTATCAAAGTAAAAGTATTGTGCCTATTATTCTTATTTTAAACTATCTGAATGTGAAGATGTATCAATAATAAACATAATTCAAGTCAAATTCAGCTGTTTTCTTTGTCAGATTGTTCTGTATGCTTAGTTGCAGGGGTGGGGGGTAAGCTGTTCAGGCCAGTTTATCTTGCCCCCAACCCACCTGAGTATCGAAGTAAAATTTTTTTGCTAAGTTTTCTCATTTTAAACTATCTGAATGTGATGATGTACCAATTATAAACATAATTCAAGTCAAATTCAGCTGTTTTCTTTGTCGGATTGTTCCGTATACTTAGTTACAGGGGTGGGGGGTAAGCTGTCCAGGCCAGTTTATCTTGCCCCCCACCCACTTGGGTATCAAAGTAAAATTATTTTGCTAATTCTACTTATTTTAATCTATCTGATTGTGAAGATGTATCAATCTAAAACATAATTCAAGTCAAATTCAGCTGATTTCTTTGGCGAATAGTTCCTTATACTTAGTTACAGGGGTGGGGGGTAAGCTGTCCAGGCCAGTTTGTCTTGAGCCCCACCCACCTGAGTATCAAAGTAAATTTTTTTTGCTAAGTTTTCTCATTTTAAACTATCTGAATGTGAAGATGTACCAATTCTAAACATAATTCAAGTCAAATTCAGCTGTTTTCTTTGTCGCATTGTTCTGTATGCTTAGTTGCAGGGGTGGGGGGTAAGCTGTCCAGGCCAGTTTATCTTGACCCCCACCCACCTGAGTATCAAAGAAAAATTATTTTGCTAATTCTACTTATTTTAAACTATCTGAATGTGAAGATGTATCTATTATAAACATATTTCAAGTCAAATTCAGCTGTTTTCTTTGTCAGATTGTTCTGTATGCTTAGTTTCAGAGGTGGGGGGTAAGCTGTCCAGGCCAGTTTATCTTGACCCCCACCCACCTGAGTATCAAAGTAAAATTATTTTGCTAAGTTATCTCATTTAAACTATCTGAATGTGATGATGTATCAATTATAAACATAATTCTAGTCAAATTCAGCTGTTTTCTTTGTCGGATTGTTCTGTATGCTTAGTTGCATGGGTGGGGGTAAGCTGTCCAGGCCAGTTTATCTTGCCTCCCACCAACCTGAGTATCAAAGTAAAAGTATTGTGCCTATTCTTCTTATTTTAAACTATCTGAATGTGAAGATGGATCAATAATAAACATAATTCAAGTCAAATTCAGCTGTTTTCTTTGTCAGATTGTTCTGTATGCTTAGTTGCAGGGGTGGGGGGTAAGCTGTCCAGGCCAGTTTATCTTGCCCCCCACCCACCTGAGTATCAAAGTAAAAATTTTTTGCTAAGTTTTCTCATTTTAAACTATCTGAATGTGATGATGTACCGATTATAAACATAATTCAAGTCAAATTTAGCTGTTTTCTTTGTCGCAGTGTTCTGTATGCTTAGTTGCAGGGGTGGGGGGTAAGCTGTCCAGGCCAGTTTATCTTGCCCCCCACCCACTTGGGTATCAAAGTAAAATTATTTTGCTAATTCTACATATTTTAAACTATTTGAATGTGAAGATGTATCAATTATAAACATAATTCAAGTGAAATTTAGCTGTTTTCTTTGTCGGATTGTTCTGTATGCTTAGTTGCATGGGTGGGGGTAAGCTGTCCAGGCCAGTTTATCTTGCCCCCCACCCACTTTGGTATCAAAGTAAAATTATTTTGCTAAGTTTTCTCATTTTAAACTATCTGAATGTGATGATGTATCAATTATAAACATAATTCAAGTGAAATTCAGCTGTTTTCTTTGTCGGATTGTTCCGTATACTTAGTTACAGGGGTGGGGGGTAAGCTGTCCAGGCCAGTTTATCTTGACCCCCACCCACCTGAGTATCAAAGTAAAATTATTTGCTAATTCTACTTATTTCAATCTATCTGATTGTAAAGATGTATCAATCTAAAACATGATTCAAGTCAAATTCAGCTGATTTCTTTGTCAGATTGTTCTGTATGCTTAGTTGCATGGGTGGGGGGTAAGCTGTCCAGGCCAGTTTATCTTGACCCCCACCCACCTGAGTATCAAAGTAAAATTATTATGCTAATTCTACTTATTTGATACATCTTCACAATCAGATAGATTGAAATAAGTAGAATTAGCAAAATAATTTTACTTGACCCCCACCCACCTGAGTATCAAAGTAAAATTATTATGCTAATTCTACTTATTTGATACATCTTCACAATCAGATAGATTAAAATAAGTAGAATTAGCAAAATAATTTTACTTTGATACCCAAGTGGGTGGGGGGCAAGATAAACTGGCCTGGACAGCTTACCCCCCACCCCTGTAACTAAGTATACGGAACAATCCGACAAAGAAAACAGCTGAATTTCACCTGAATTATGTTTATAATTGATACATCATCACATTCAGATAGTTTAAAATGAGAAAACTTAGCAAAATAATTTTACTTTGATACTCCGGTGGGTGGGGGGCAAGATAAACTGGCCTGGACAGCTTACCCCCCACCCATGCAACTAAGCATACAGAACAATCCGACAAAGAAAACAGCTGAATTTGACTTGAATTATGTTTTAAATTGATACATCTTCACATTCATATCGTTTAAAATAAGTAGAATTAGCAAAATAATTTTACTTTGATACTCAGTTGGGTGGGGGTCAAGATAAACTGGCCTGGACAGCTTACCCCCCACCCCTAAAACTAAGCATACAGAACAATCTGACAAAGATAACAGCTGAATTTGACTTGAATTATGTTTATAATTGATACATTATCACATTCAGATAGTTAAAATGAGAAAACTTAGCAAAATAATTTTACTTTGATACCCAAGTGGGAGGGGGGCAAGATAAACTGGCCTGGACAGCTTACCCCCCACCTCCGAAACTAAGCATACAGAACAATCTGACAAAGAAAACAGCTGAATTTGACTTGAATTATGTTTATAATAGATACATCTTCACATTCAGATAGTTTAAAATAAGTAGAATTAGCAAAATAATTTTACTTTGATACCCAAGTGGGTGGGGGGCAAGATAAACTGGCCTGGACAGCTTACCCCCCCACCCCTGTAACTAAGTATACAGAACAATCCTACAAAGAAAATGGCTGAATTTCACTTGAATTATGTTTATAATTGATACATCATCACATTCAGATAGTTTAAATGAGAAAACTTAGCAAAATAATTTTACTTTGATACTCAGGTGGGTGGGGGTCAAGATAAACTGGCCTGGACAGCTTACCCCCCCCCCCCCCACCCCTGTAACTAAGTATACTGAACAATCCAACGAAGAAAACAGCTGAATTTCACTTGAATTATGTTTATAATTGATACATCATCACATTCAGATAGTTTAAAATGAGAAAACTTAGCAAAATAATTTTACTTTGATACTCAGGTGGGTGGGGGTCAAGATAAACTGGCCTGGACAGCTTACCCCCCACCCCTGTAACTAAGTATACGGAAAAATCCTACAAAGAAAACAGCTGAATTTGACTTGAATTATGTTGATAATAGATACATCTTCACATTCAGATAGTTTAAAATAAGTAGAATTAGCAAAATAATTTTACTTTGATACCACAGTGGGTGGGGGGGGGGGCAAGCTAAACTGGCCTGGACAGCTTACCCCCCACCAATGCAACTAAGCATACAGAACAATCTGACAAAGAAAACAGATGAATTTGACTTGAATTATGTTTATTATTGACACATCTTCACATTCAGATAGTTTTAAATAAGAAGAATAGGCACAATACTTTTACTTTGATACTCAGGTGGGTGGGGGGCAAGATAAACTGGCCTGGACAGCTTACCCCCCCACCCCTGTAACTAAGTATACAGAACAATCCTACAAAGAAAATGGCTGAATTTCACTTGAATTATGTTTATAATTGATACATCATCACATTCAGATAGTTTAAATGAGAAAACTTAGCAAAATAATTTTACTTTGATACTCAGGTGGGTGGGGGTCAAGATAAACTGGCCTGGACAGCTTACCCCCCCCCCACCCCTGTAACTAAGTATACTGAACAATCCAACGAAGAAAACAGCTGAATTTCACTTGAATTATGTTTATAATTGATACATCATCACATTCAGATAGTTTAAAATGAGAAAACTTAGCAAAATAATTTTACTTTGATACTCAGGTGGGTGGGGGTCAAGATAAACTGGCCTGGACAGCTTACCCCCCACCCCTGTAACTAAGTATACGGAAAAATCCTACAAAGAAAACAGCTGAATTTGACTTGAATTATGTTGATAATAGATACATCTTCACATTCAGATAGTTTAAAATAAGTAGAATTAGCAAAATAATTTTACTTTGATACCCCAGTGGGTGGGGGGGGGGGGGGGGGGGGCAAGCTAAACTGGCCTGGACAGCTTACCCCCCACCAATGCAACTAAGCATACAGAACAATCTGACAAAGAAAACAGATGAATTTGACTTGAATTATGTTTATTATTGACACATCTTCACATTCAGATAGTTTTAAATAAGAAGAATAGGCACAATACTTTTACTTTGATACTCAGGTGGGTGGGGGGCAAGATAAACTGGCCTGGACAGCTTACCCCCCACCCATGCCACTAAGCATACAGAACAATCCGACAAAAAAAAACTGCTGAATTCGACATGAATTATGTTTATAATTGATACATCATCACATTCAGATAGTTTAAATGAGAAAACTTAGCAAAACAATTTTACTTTGATACTCTGGTGGGTGGGGGTCAAGATAAACTGGCCTGGTCAGCTTACCCCCCACCTCTGAAACTAAGCATACAGAACAATCTGACAAAGAAAACAGCTGAATTTGACTTGAATTATGTTTATAATAGATACATCTTCACATTCAGATAGTTTAGAATAAGTAGAATTAACAAAATAATTTTACTTTGATACCCAAGTGGGTGGGGGGCAAGATAAACTGGCCTGGACAGCTTACCCCCCACCCCTGCAACTAAGCATACAGAACAATCCTACAAAGAAAATGGCTGAATTTCACTTGAATTATGTTTATAATTGATACATAATCACATTCACATAGTTTAAATGAGAAAACTTATCAAAATAATTTTACTTTGATACTCAGGTGGGTGGGGGTCAAGATAAACTGGCCTGGACAGCTTACCCCCACCCCTGTAACTAAGTATACGGAACAATCCAACAAAGAAAACAGCTGAATTTCACTTGAATTATGTTTATAATTGATACATCTTCACATTCAGATAGTTTAAAATGAGAAAACTTAGCAAAATAATTTTACTTTGATACTCAGGTGGGTGGGGGTCAAGATAAACTGGCCTGGACAGCTTACCCCCCACCCCTGTAACTAAGTATACGGAACAATCTGACAAAGAAAACAGCTGAATTTCACTTGAATTATGTTTATAATTGATACATCATCACATTCAGATAGTTTAAAATAAGAAAAAAAGGCACAATACTTTTACTTTGATACTCAGGTGGGTGGGGGGCAAGATAAACTGGCCTGGACAGCTTACCCCCAACCCATGCAACTAAGCATACAGAACAAACCGACAAAGAAAACAGCTGAATTTGACTTGAATTATGTTTATAATTGATACATCTTCACATTCAGATAGTTTAAAATAAGTAGAATTAGCAAAATAATTTTACTTTGATACTCAGTTGGGTGGGGGTCAAGATAAACTGGCCTGGACAGCTTACCCCCCACCCCTACAACTAAGCATACAGAACAATCTGACAAAGATAACAGCTGAATTTGACTTGAATTATGTTTATAATTGATACATTATCACATTCAGATAGTTAAAATGAGAAAACTTAGCAAAATAATTTTACTTTGATACCCAAGTGGGTGGGGGCAAGATAAACTGGCCTGGACAGCTTACCCCCCACCTCTGAAACTAAGAATACAGAACAATCTGACAAAGAAAACAGCTGAATTTGACTTGAATTATGTTTATAATAGATACATCTTCACATTCAGATAGTTTAAAATAAGTAGAATTAGCAAAATAATTTTACTTTGATACCCAAGTGGGTGGGGGGCAAGATAAACTGGCCTGGACAGCTTACCCCCCACCCCTGTAACTAAGTATACAGAACAATCCTACAAAGAAAACGGCTGAATTTCACTTGAATTATGTTTATAATTGATACATCATCACATTCAGATACTTTAAAATAAGTATAATTAGCAAAATAATTTTACTTTGATACCCAAGTGGGTGGGGGTCAAGATAAACTGGCCTGGACAGCTTACCCCCCACCCCTGTAACTAAGCATACAGAACAATCCGACAAAGAAAACAGCTGAATTTGACTTGAATTATGTTTACAATTGATACATAAGCACATTCAGATAGTTTAAAATAAGTAGTATTAGCAAAATAATTAAGCTTAAAATCACTTAATCTTGATATTTTTATTCAAGATGATGTTAAAGTTTTACCAATATTAACCCCACAGGCACCAATTTCTCACTTTAAGACTTGTATAGGACCTGAATTCATTAAAATGATACAGAAAAATAACAAAATAACATACATATATTTTTACTTGTGTTGGCGGGGGGCAAGATAAACCGGCCTGGACAGCTTGCCCCCCGGGGGTGAAGATAACCAGGGTGGGGGGCAAGATATCCCGGGACAGCTTGCCCCCCGGGGGGCAAGCTGTCCAGGGGGGCAAGATAAACTGTTACACCGGTATTGTATTTTTAGAATATCGGTCATCTATAAAAAGATCATATTGTGTTGGATGGATTACCTGTTTGAGAACAATTATTTTTGCCGAAATTACATTGCAGGGCCTTGCAGTACAAACTAAAAAAAATAGGTATGTGTTGAGTTTATATATTCACTCGAGAGAAAATACAATATTGCTTCGAGATATCCATGAATGGATATAACAGTTATAATAATTTTCAATTAAAGTCACGTGTGTGTGTACACCGGTGATATAAGATTACAAATCTACACAATCCAGATTCCAGATAAGTTAATTATCAGATGATACACAATTTGTAGAATGAAAATATCTGGATATTTTCTATCTGATTTTTTACAGAACAAAACAAGCCTAGGATGGTCCACCAAGCCCTTTTTATCTTGGCAAAAAGTGTGAACCCTGTTGATATGTCACATTCTGTATCGTATCATCTGGGTCTACACTTTTCCCCAGCTTGCCAGAATATCCAACGTGCACTGTTTACCCTGATCAGACTGCATCTCAGGAGTATTTTGCTCTATATTTGATTGCAATGAACTGCGTATTGGGCATTTTAGACTTTTGAACAATCTTATAGGAGAGTATTAGTCATTTAACCTGTCATAAAGACAACTGACTGTTGGCAAGCAAGTCTTAGTGCATATACATGTAATGATTATGATGATGAATTTATTTTTTTCTTTTCTTTCTTTGCCCTGTTTATACATATGTTTCGGATGCTCGAACGGAACAGCCTCATTGAGACGGTTCATTTCAGCACCCCAACATATTTTTGTTTGAGAAATGGGAATAAATCATTTTTATGGTGATATTGAGTGTTGACCATGTGCGCATTACAATATCCTGTTATTTTGTGGCAAATAATACCAGACAATGGACATTTTAGACATATACACATATACATTATTAAATAACCATATGATCAATACAAGCACTGATCCAGTTCCTATAATAATCAATAATCAACTCCTTGCCTGCCAGTGGTGGCTTTTGTCATCTGCTGATGGCCTTTGCAAAGCAATTTGAAACCCGAACAGACACCTTCAGAGCATCGTGCCTGATCCGGATCCAGATCGTAATATACCGGTACTTGCTGCATACAGTCACTCTAAACAATCGTGAATGAACGACTATCCAGTAGGACCAGAGGAACTTGTTGCAAACAGCCACGCTTACTTAAATACGAACATGTATGAATAGCTATCAAGTGGGAACAGACGTAATTATTGTATACAGCCACACTTACAAACGTACCTAGACAGCTAACTAGTTAAACAGGAGGTATTGATTATGTACAGTCACGCTTACTTTATCAAACATGTATGAATAGCTATCAAGTGGGAAATGCGCACTTATTACATACAGTCGGACTTACAAACGTGCATGGTGATAGCAACTAACACGTTAAACAAGAGGTACGTAATCTATACAGTCACTCTTATTTAATCAAACGTGTATGAACAGCTATCAAGTGGGACCGGAGTAACTTATAACATTAAGCCACGCTACAACAATAGTTTATGAACAGTTATCAAGTGGGAACGGAGTAACTTATAACATTAAGCCACGCTTCAACAATAGTTTATGAACAGTTATATATCTACTTAGACAATAGCTACTTAGTATAACTATATTTATGCATAAGCAAAGTGGGAAAAGAAGAAATGGTGTGTGGCATGTGCCTTCATTGCACATGTAAGCTTTGAAGTTACGGGCGAGAATGCTCGATTATGCAGGCTGGCCTGATACTCCTTTGTTCGATTGTGTCTTTTATATGCTGACTCATTTGAAAAATATGAAATTTCCTGACTTTGTTTTCTCCGTGAACAAAAGGATTGTTACGCTAAACGTTAATGACACGCATCTAAATAAAATGGAAGAACGAATCCTTTCAACATATTGAAGTTTTATGTCACTGTCGTCATTGAGTCTTTGACCTGATGCACCGTCGTGCAATACACTAGCATATCAACATATCGTGATCAGGTTTACAAACAGACACTGAGATTGTCGCAAACCATTCTCTTTTAAAATGATTGACGATGTTATAAACTGATCATGAACGGGAGGCGGTCTTGAGATGCTTATTTAGAGTTAATAGCTAAATTTCGACATAAAAATACTGGCTCTCAAATGCCGTGTTACAGATTGGTTTTATTTCTATTAAGTTAAACCATAGTTACATTCAAAACACCAGTTTAGTACTTAACCAAGCGCCACACATCCGCAGTTTATTCTGTATGTGACAATGCAGATCGTTATAGGATAACATATTTACGTTACAGTTGTGCATCCAATCAGTCCAATCATTTCCTAGCATCTGCTACTAACTTGGGTCAAGGTCATTACCTATGTATGGATAAGATGGGTGACTTGGTAAAATAAATTACAATTCAATAGAAATGATAAATGAGCCGCAGCATGAGATATCCAACAATGTGGCATGTGCGACCAGCATCACCTCAGACCAGCCTGCGCAGACGCGCAGTCTGATCAGAGCCTTTGCTTGTCGCTTGAATATTCTATGGCTGTTAAGCTACTGACTGTACATCATTTGGAGTTTCAAAGCTTAAAAGGGGGCTGCATAGGCTCGTCTGAGTCTACACTTGTCCAAATGCCACATTGTTGGAAATCTCATGCCGTGGCTCAAATTAAATATGCTACGGCATTACGTATGATTTCTGATAAATATTTACCCGTCCTTCTCCTGGTGCCCGTCCCACTCTGTACATTGTAGCTGAGTATGATTTTGTGTTTTATCTGTCATGAGCCAAATGTCTTCTCGTGTTGCGGTTGAGGTATTTCGACATTGCCTATTGAATGATATATAATTTCTATACAATTGTTGTGTCAAGTCTGTGGGCATTCAGCCGAGGAAATACCTGGTATGATATTTTATAGCTGTGAAAGGACGAGAACGATTATATAAATTGCGTACATCAAGATCAATTTATTATAACGAAATAATATAATCATGGCGAATCCATTCAGTAAGTAGAATTTTTTCTTATTTATTTTGAATATAACCATGAAAAAACGAGAAAGAAACAACAACTGTCTTTGGGGTTTGCGAACAACAGCAGTGTAGACCAGCCTGCGAGCAGCATCTGCGCAGACTGATCAGTACCTTGTTATTATATTTTTGAAAAGTATCCTATACAAACTTGCTGCAGGTGTAGTTTCAATTTTCCAGCTAAACTATGTAGCGGAGGAGACTGGTTTGCGACTTGCTTCAAAGACAGGCTTTATCTCGTCGATGCCCAAATTGAGTGGTGCACACAATTTACCCCAAGAACTCCATCTGATAATTTTGTTACTGTTGTTTTTCGGTTATAATGTCGACGCAGTGTGGCCCTCCGCCTTAGGCATATGGAGCGCGCACAGAGCGTCCAGTTTTATGCACCCACTAAGGCTTCAATAAAGGAATTCAGACTGTGTCCCGTCTTTATCCTACACCTATTGTATTACGTAAAGGTGTGGGGCATTATTAGTTTGAATTTTAGAAATGTTCCAAAGCAGGGATCGACGTGACAGTTTCGTCTGCACAGTGTCACCCCCACTGTTCCTGAATGTATATTTTTTTATTCCGCCTGTAAGGGCGAGGAGCTTTTTTGTTTGTTTTTACGTTTGTTTAAGTTTGCCGCCCCCCCCCCCCCCTAATGGTGAGCTGTACGCTGATGTTTTAGAGGTAACATCACCAAGGTTTCACTCCGCTTCTCCGTCTAGTACTTGTATACATATGCTCGCGGGCTGTGCTACTAAGACGCGGTCATCGATCTACGAAGTTAGCTTCCCTAGGACAAGCTGTGCGAAATAAAGTTTTGTCTCTTTAATTAGGTTTTCTTTTATTTCAGTTGCAGTTTTTGTGGAACGGGTAGTGAGGAGTAGGTGTTCACTGTGATTATTTCCCTATTGGGATCAGTTGTTTGCTCCTTAGAATTTTGAACTCCATTTCCAAAAGATGGCCAATCAACATACGATGGCCTAGTCATCTGGGGGTTATAAGCGGGGATTTGGGGTTTATTCCTAGGGGGAAGGGCGCCGATAAATTTGTTACATTAACGTTACTATATATATCATAGTCATGCATTAACGTTTGTATAGCGGATCTAATCCTAGCTGGGACTACTTTCCATTTATCTTAATACATAGGCTCCACCCCCCCTCAACATCAGCTAATATCCCCCCAACAAAAAAACAGCAACACACAAAACACAATAGAGTCTTGAACGGTGACTGAGGAAACTTGGGGTTTATCCTGGCTGTCCATTTGTACGTACTATGTTTGTTTCGAGAAAAAAACTAGTATTTTTTGTAGTATGCATGCTGTTCTTATATCTCTGCCAACATTGCACGGTAGGTACTCAAAAGAACTCTCAATGTGACAGCTCTTTTTTACTCTAAAATGAGATGCCTCATTTGAGCACACAAAATACAGTTTAAACTAAAAGCTAAAAAAGAATGTAGAAACGTAAATGAAGATAAAGCCAAAATGTTAACATGTACATATACATGTGCATTTTAAAATAGAGGATTAACATAAGAGATCATATGGTTAGATACTGAATTTATTAAACGGATTGAAGGTTTGCAGTCTCTGACTCTCCTTTGAATATAAGATAAAAAAGAAATTTACTTTTTTTTGGTAAACACAAAATATATTTACCGGTATCTTGTGGGGTGAAAATATCAGCATTTTCGCTCATGCTACGCACTCGTGAAATATACTGATATGTCACCACACTCCATAGAATATATTTGGTATTCGCCTAAAAAGTTAATAGTCTCTATATTTGTGGGTGCCATTTCATAACGTCACCAAAATCTGTAAACCACTAGCAGGACATTGACGTCAATAAATGGCGTTATATAATTTTCCAAGATACTATCATAATTCGAGACACGTGGTTTTCAACAATATTGCATTTTGACATGAATAGACCCAGACGAGCCTGTGTAGCCTTCTTTTAAGCTTGGATACTCCAAATGATGGTTAGTCAGTAGCTAAACAGTCATAGAATATCCAAGCGACAAGCAAAGGCTATGATCAGTCTGCGCGTATGCGCAGGCTGGTCTGAGCCTTTCCTGGTCGCACATACCACATCGTGGGAAATCCATTCCGTGGCTCATATAATTTTACAAAGGTTATTTAAAATATATGTGATAAATCCTATAATGTCTTCTATAATGTATTTCAGGTCCTAATATAGAACCGAGCAAAGATGAAATGAAACATCACAAATCTTTATCTCTGGCTCTTTTTGGTGTACTTGAAGATCTTGGTGCCACAATTGAAACTAGAAATCATGATATGGAGGCTGCCATTTTAACTGAAATCTTAGATACAATTGCAGCCTTGTCTGGTTCATTGTATGTATTTGGTAGTGCGTATGAAGGCACCTATACACGAGATTTGCTACCAGACATTGATGTAGCTTTAATACTTCCTGGCATGCCAGTGATCACTGATATTGCTAACTGTCCAAGCTCTAACAGTTACTTGTTAGTGCCTGAGGAGCAACCTGGATATGTAAGACTACAACTGGTACATAATGGAGACGTTCAATGGGAGAGGTGTCCTGAATTAAAGTTACATTCGTATCATCCTCTGTCGGTTGACATAAACAATAGGGTGTGTTTGGTCCAAAACTCGGAAGGTTTGATGCCGACAGAAATGCATCGAAAGGAAGGCCCAGCAATCCATCTAGACGCTGCAAAAGGCTGGTCATCATCAGATATGGTATGTGCCTTGTCTTGTACAGATTGGTCAGACTGTGCACAGGAAGGTTTATCAAGGCGACGTATTCATGGCTGGCCTTCCAAGGAACTGATAAAACAATGTAAATCTCTGGGATTTATTGTCGTATCCGCCTGTCACCCAGCTAGTGATGAAAAACAATTTCAATGGAGAATATCTTTCTCACATCAGGAGCGTTTACTTGTGACTCAGTTTAACTCTGTACAGCTTAAATGTTATATTCTTCTTAAGATCATTAAGAAAGAGCTCATAAAGCAAGAGATTAAAGAGGACACATTGACATCTTATCACCTCAAAACATGTATGTTATATATTCTGGAAAACACACCAAGTGAACTATGGGTACCTGAAAACTTAGTTGGCTGTCTTATAATGTGCTTACGACAGATTCACTTATGGATCAGAGATGAGAATATTCCGAATTATTTTATCCCTGGAGAGAATATGCTTGACCGAATAACTAAACCAGAATTGAGGCGGAAACTAGCTGCCAGAATAGACTGGATTTTGAATTGTGCAATACGCGATGTACTTTGTAATCTGCAAACTGACAATATAGGTTTATATTTAAGGGCATTTCCAATATGGCGAAGAGATCCTTTGGTAAGACTACGTTTGAGAGTAAGATCTCTAAGATCTCCTCTAAGATTCACATCGCAGGCCAGCCTTAAAATAACTTTCAAATGTGTTTATCAACCATATAGTGAATGTCTCCGTTATGATAGAGATTCTAGAATCAGCCAAATGAAGGAAGTACTCGTACACACTATTTCAGATTTAGCTGGAACCACAAGAATAACAATTCACACTGAAGAAGAAACAAGAAGAGCCTTATCATTGATCTTACCCTTTCTTTATCTTAGTCTCTTATCATGTGAAATTGTACAAAGGATAGATAAACCAACAGAAGTTGTACAGTATATTCTCAAGGACAACGCCTGGTTCCTAGCGGATCCTATTTATTCATCTGCTAAAATAAAGCAGGCATCAGCATTGTTAATGCTGGGATACCAGCAGTTGTCTTTAGATGTTTTATCATCATTTACCACTACAGAAAAAGTATGCTTGTGTAACTGCTATCGTCCTAAGACATTATATAGTCCTGACACACACTTAGTGGAACAAGTAGTTCGAGACAGACAGGATATCACAACAATTGAACTATTGCGAGATTTTATCCAGCCTTGTGTTCATTTTTTTCCACATGAGCAACAGATTACTCCAGTTGCTATAAATTACGAGATGATAAGGTTCTATGTGACATCCCTCAAGCTCTTAGAAAAGCACTATGCTAACCCCCTTTGGTATAGATGGGGTGCTGTCGATGGACACTTCCTGCGATGGTTTCTTCTATACCTTAATCGAAGAGATCTTCGACACAATTCTCAAGCCACAAAATATGTCAAGAAGATGATCAGACTGTTGAATTCTTATACTGTATGTCATAGAGAAACGTGTTTGAATCTTCTTGGTTATGTCCACAGAGATAGAGGGGAGATAAACCGTGCAGTACAATGCTTTGACAAGTCTCTTCAGACTAACCCGCTCTGTAACGCAGCTTTCTGGCACTTGTGCTTTCTTATCTGTGAAACAATGAACAAACGCTAATTTTAAAGATCTCAGCAAGAAATTCGCATAGAGAGATTGTTCTTGCACACCAGATAGTGTCTCAGCAAGAAATTCGCATAGAGAGATTGTTCTTGCACACCAGATAGTGATACCTGAGAATTTACCCTGGGATAGAAAAGCTTATCTTACCTAGGTTGTCACGCAAAGGTTGCAAATTGGTTGCATATAGTTGTCAAGTGATGTCATTGTTATGTTAAAAGCTCGTATATTGGCGTATTCATGAACATCTGGGAGCTGTTTTTAAACATAAAATGTGGTTTTAATAGTGAGCAAGAAAAAGAGTCTAATATTCTCGTGAGGATTAGATAGAAAATTCCCCTCACGTGATCACCGATTGTCATCACTCGACAAGCCTCGTGATGCCAAACGGTGATCCTAGGGTAGTATTTTTCTATCATACCCTCACACTCATAAAAGATTCTTACATGGGCAAAATAGTCTATGTTATAGTCTTACACTCATAGTCTTACACTCGTGTTTTAACACACACACACACACGCACGCGCGCACACACGCACGTTACCTTGTCAGTAAGACAACAATTGAGGTTAATGAAACGGTTGAAGATTTATGTTTGGCCTCGAAATCGTCAAAGAAAAGAGGCACGCAACAGCATTAGATCAGTTTCCATTTTTTCCCAAAATTATACTAATAGTTTCTTTGAAACGCCCCTCTTGATGTACCCAGAGGTACTTGAAATATACCGTTTAGTAAAGATTATTCCTGCTTCCATGTTTTTTAAAAGACATAGTTGCCATGTTAAAAATTCTCGACTAGGGCACGCATTCCTTATATCAGTAAACGACAGAGTGATTTCAGCATTACACGATGGTTTTATTTTCATGAAACCTCGCAGGTGCAAAAACTTCCGGATTTACAGTATTAATCTTCGCTGCAAGCCTAAGTGATAAGTTCAAAACACTCATAGGAACGTTTGTTGTTCGCCTACGTGATAAGTTCTAAACACTCGTAGGAACAGTTGTTGCTCGCTCCACGTGATAAGTTCTAAACACTCGTAGGAACATTTGCTGCTCGCCTACGTGATAAGTGCTTAACACTCGTAGGAACATTTGTTGCTCGCTTACGTGATAAGTGCTTAACACTCGTAGGAACATTTGTTGCCCGCCTACTTGATAAGTTCTAAACACTCGTAGGAACATTTGTTTCTCGCCTACGTGATAAGTGCTTATAACTCGTAGGAACATTTGTTGCCCGCCTACGTGATAAGTGCTAAACACTCGTAGGAACATTTGTTGCCCGCCTACGTGATAAGTTCTAAACACTCGTAAGAACATTTGCTGCTCGCCTACGTGATAAGTGCTTAACACGTGTAGGAACATTTGTTGCCCGCCTACGTGATAAGTTCTAAACACTCGTAAATCATTTGTTGCTCGCCTACGTGATACAGTTCAAAACACTCGTAGGAACATTTGTTTTTCGCCTACGTGATAAGTGCTTATAACTCGTAGTAACATTTGTTGCCCGCCTACGTGATAAGTTCTTAACACTCGTAGGAACATTTGTTGCCCGCCTACGTGATAAGTTCTTAACACTCGTAGGAACATTTGTTGCTCGCCTACGTGATAAGTGCTTAACACTCGTAGGAACATTTGTTGCCCGCCTACGTGATAAGTTCTTAACACTCGTAGGAACATTTGTTGCTCGCCTACGTGATAAGTGCTTATAACTCGTAGTAACATTTGTTGCCCGCCTACGTGATAAGTTCTTAACACTCGTAGGAACATTTGTTGCCCGCCTACGTGATAAGTTCTTAACACTCGTAGTAACATTTGTTGCCCGCCTAAGTGATAAGTTCTTAACACTCGTAGGAACATTTGTTGCTCGCCTACATGATAAGTGCTTAACACTCGTAGGAACATTTGTTGCCCGCCTACGTGATAAGTGCTAAACACTCATAGGAACATTTGCTGCTCGCCTACGTGATAAGTGCTTAACACCCCGTACGAAAACGTAAAGCAATACTTTAGCAATACTATGACTGTAAAGTGAACAAGATTCAGGACAGGTATTTGATATATGTGCCTTGTTTTCCAGCAATAATGACAGCAATACTACCGCAATAATAATAGGTAAAATATTCAAATTAGCAAGATTTTGTAGGCAGATCGAATTTCATGTGGCAAAAATCGTTCTGATATTATTGTCGAGAGTATTGCCATAATTTCAGCCGTACTTTTAGCCAAAATACGTCTGGGATTCTAGCTATAAATAAAGCTAAAATTATTGCTATAATTTATACTTATCTAATTGCTTGTCAAGATCATGAAGACATAGGCTGAAATTATTGCCATAATTATTGCTGAAATTCTGGCTTTAATTTTGCCTAACCTGTATGATATTGTTAAATTCTCCTCTGGCCATTTCACACTCTACTTCCGGTTTTGAATTGTCTCACCTTTGAATCGTCTCGTATTTCATAGAATGGTCTATTCCATGTGAGAGGATTAAATTGTGTACACACTCAACCAAAGTAGAATTCCTGTCCTTTGAATCATCTCTTGTTTCATAGATACGTCTATTCCGCATGAGGGGATTCAATTAGCATGCTCATGCAAAGAATTACAAAATCGAATTTTATTTTACTAAACAAAGCTGGATTACTAGCGAAAGCGCGCATATATAAACGAACATGGAATATTCCTAAAGTTTCAGCCAAAAATCTCAGAATCTGCAGTATAGCTCCCCGAACGCCCGCATGGTGATAATTTTATACTCAAAGATGATCACCGACACATAGCCCCGACCAGAGGGCCGAAGACCAACGGCCAAACAGGACCAAAGGGGTGAACTACCAAGACAAGCCTATCCACAGAGGGAAAATGCTACCGAAAATAATAGAGCAAACATGAGCAGGCTGACAGGGCCAAATATGGGCCCGTCCAGAAAACAGAGACGTAGGGAACACGAACCCAATGGCCTGCTAGGATCGCTGGGGAACAGAGTCACATAACCAGTAGGGCCAAAGGACCACCAGTAAAACGACGAGACCCGGGAAAGCATGGAAGGGGGACCGACGGGCCCGCCAGAAACAGCGGACCACAACGACCTACCTAGGGAACCTTGATCAAAGAAAAATCGGAGGCCCACTGACCCAACTAACAAGGACAGCTCTCACATCACCAGCGCACAAGGATCCAAATGAAAGGCAGGCAAAAGGACGAGGGAAGGGACCAGGGGCCAACCACGGCCACAATAACCCAAGGACTACCCCCAACTGCAAAACAAGAATACAAAAGCCCCAAAAGACACGCCGGGCATGGACAGGAGAAATATGGGCAGCGAGAGAGAGAGAGAGAGAGAGAGAGAGAGAGAGTGAGAGAGAGAGAGAGAGAGTGAAGAAACGTTGGCCCAAAAATGTAAAATTCAGCTAGAAAATAGCTAGCTAATCTTTATATAAACTGACAGTTCATAGCATTTTAATTGTTTTTACTACCTTATTGAATGAGAGCTTATCTAGAATATGTCAAGTACTTTAATCTCTTGTTTCTTTTTCAATCTCTTTTCCTACTGGGTAATTTTGCATTGTTTTTGTCATCTGCTGATTTTATTTCAAAATCAACTTTTTTTTCAAAAATTAGTTCATGAATATCATCAGAGTGTCGAACAGTTTGGATCCAGATCAGGTACAACGTTTTGCCAGGCTTGAAGTGGATCCAAACCGTTTGCAGAGGGTATCAGGAGACAAGACTAGTAGGCAGATTTGTTGTAAATCACCAAATGACCCAATTTATTAGTAAAATTCTAGATATAGTTATTCTTAATTTTACCGTAATTACACCTCCCCCCTCCTAAATTCCACAGCAGTTGTCGTTTGCATGTACATCTAATGATGTAGTTTGGTAGCCTATATTGTAAACAATATGATCCCTGATAGGGACTGACTGATAGGGGTCATAGTGTTTTCTTTCATGATAAAAATATAGCGCATTCGAATACATTTAAATATATATGAATATATACAGCAGACATAATAAGCAGACGACACATTTTAAGCCAAAGAATATTGGCATCATAACTTCAAAATGTTTTTCAAAATGTTTTTTCAACAGTAATAGAAGTAATAAGGTTGCAAAGATCAGGAATCGATACAATCAAGTACCACACCTGACCCAGGATACCAATAGGAAAGTGACAAACTCACAGAAGACACCACAAACGAGAGCTAAGAGGTCAGCCCTTTCCCAGCAGGTGACCACAAAGCAAATATAAACGGACGCGCACAAAACATAGCAAACACAAGACAGAACAAAAACATAAAAGATCCACAAAAGAAATACCGCCTTGGAACGGTCAGTAAAATATTTTAGTGGAGGGCTTAAACCGGTTTAACGGCGCCATCCTCACCCTTAATTCAGATGTGGATCAAGACACATAAATATTTGGTTTGCATGAAAGACCCCTAACTTATCAATGCATCATCTCCTAAAACATATAAATCAAGATATAACAAGGAGATAAAGCAAGGATAAGGACTCAACAGTAAATTAAACTGAATACCGGAGCAAAAGAAATCCAACAGGTAAACCCCGGTGGGCCCGACAAACAGCCAAAGCATCAGGCCCCTACCATCTCATCAATAGATAAGTCTTTAAGTCGGAACCATCATAGAGTCTGAAGTCCGACCCACCGGCGTGCAATTAAAGAGGAAAGCAAAGTTGCCAACCGTGATTGGGTTGACTACCAAGCATGCAGTCTGTTGCAATACATTAATGTTATAGCCAATCTTTTTATAATGGGAAATTATTTTAATGAACTGCGCTGAAAAATTATTAGAGCCAACAATCTTCTTCAACTTATACACCAAGTCACCATAGAAATCAGGTTCCGAAAGTCCTTGGCGCAAGAGAGATTTAAGTCCAACTTGGAATTTAGAAATCAAATCATAGCATCGTCTATAAAATTTTGAAAATGTTTTGCGAAGTTTATGATACCCTTTAAAGAGCCGACAAAAATGCATCTGGCTATTTTGTCTGCTAAGACGTCCTCTGCATATATTTTTTGCCTGACATTATCAACTAATTTAGGTTTCTTAAACATATGTTACTGCAGACGACAAATTAGAAGACAGTTATTGAGGATATAGATCATGAAAAAAAAACCCCATAAAACGCATCGAATGGCTGTAAACACGTCTGATCTAAATCTCCAGTGGAGGTCTGAATTCAGCTGGCAAAGTCTTTGGTCAATTCTCTATTCTGCACAAATATTACGGCCAAAAGGTGTAGACTAAGCGTCGCATTCGACTTTTAGACTAACTGTCGCTTTCTTTCGACCACGACTGTACCAGAATGGATCTGTCCGGGTAATACTCATTGAATAATCTTATAATGTTGTTTAGAATGTTCTAGTTCGCTTCTTAGGCAATACACAATTCTCGAGGTTTACACTTGTCGAGGACAACGGACAACAATTGTTCATCAATATCGTATCCGATCAGTTGGAGTATTCGCTGTTAGAACCGTTACCAATCTTAATTTCTAAGACATTAAGATATAGTTTATCGAGTCTGTACTTTCTCTAAGAGGAAGTGTCAAATGGTCTTGAATTCTTCTTGCTGTCCTAAGCAGCTGCAATAAAAGTCGCTAAACCAATGCAGGAAAATCCTGGACTATGATCTATATACAGCGCCAAAAGTTAAGCACCATCCAAACATTTTTCAGTGATGTTTTTCATTTATGACTTTCTTTGAAAGAGCAATAAAGGAGTATGTGCCTAAAGGGACTAATGTGGCCCCCTCTGGAGCCAAAATCTGAAAGTTGCTTTTTCTGTTTAGAGAAATTATATAAAAAAACAATTGTTGACTATTGAGGCATTGGACATTATGTGATATCGACCTGAGAGTACCAATATTGACTGAGGCGGAGCCGAGGTCAATATTGGTATTCTCAGGTCGATATTACATCATGCCCAATGCCTCAATAGTCAATAATTGTATAAGAACATATGGATAAACTTTTGAAAAACTGCTAATTGCTCACGATGATTGAAGTTATAACGGTGTTAGAAAAAATGACCTAGAACATATCGAAAACATTTGAAAAAAAAAATGCTTATTGCTCACGATGATTGAAAAAAACATCATTGTGAGCTCGGACCCAATAAACACGGACTGGTCACTCACACACAGGTAAATGTATGTATATTGGAAATACGTTGTCGTGACTCAACGGTGGCTGAGCTTTCAAAACTGACGTATGTTGAAGATTATTTCTCTGCATATCTTTGAATTTTCTTCAAAAAAGCAATGGTTCAATATACTCGCTTTAAGACTGTATTGTTATATTTATTGAAAGTTTATCCGTCTTTATGAACATCATCAAGAAACCAGGGTATCCTTTTTAGCCAATTTCGGTACTTTTAGCCGAAAATCGTCCAAAATCAACATAAAAAGAAGAGAAAACATCAATTAGTTTTTACTGTAACTCGTAATATTTCAGCTTCGCATACCGGGGTAACCTCTTATAATCTGGTGTATGTTCAGAATAAATTTAATTGGCTGTTGTACTTTGAAATAGCGCTAAAATAAACTGCCTCGACAACATAATTTTGCATTTCCGTCAGTGACCAGTCCGTGGGTCCGAGTCGTGAGCATTAAGCATGTATATAATATTGTTATTAAATATAATATTATTAATACAACATATACTTTAAATGAAAAAAATGTAAGAATGCAATAGTTCAGGGGAGGATGAAGGTGGTTGATGGTGGTGTTGGAGGGTCCTTGTTTTCTCTGCTGACCCCTAGTGTCTGTGCATTTGCCATGCCTAGTCGTTAACTTTATTGCTAGTTGAATCATAATTTGCTGTAAATTTATCTTTGATAATGCAAATTTTGTTATAAATCTAAGTTTCATCTTTTGTTCTCGGAAAATATTTAGGCAATGCTTAGCTTTTGACGCAATGTACATTTAGAAAGTCGAGATCAATCTGCACATAGCTTCTCCGAGGATTTACCTCTTTATCTGCAACTGGCGATTTTGTCATCTGCTGATAATCTTTGCAAACTGTTTAGACCCAGATCAGGACCGACAGAATGTTTCACTTGACATGGATCCTAACCATTTGACACTCTGTTATTATTCACGACCCAGGGTTCACGAAATACTTTTTAATGAAAAACTTGATGTTTTTTTTCAAAGTCAGCAGACGACAAAATCATAGAAAAATTCCACAGCATGTGAAAAGTCAATGCCGAATGGTAAACATTCCAGTTAATGAAGAATATATCCGTTTATTATTCCAGAAACACACAAAAAACTAACAATGTCGAATACTTTTAACTTCTCAGTGTAAAAGATTCAAAAGCCGAATTATAAGCCACCCATTGGCTAATGTAGAAAAATACAACTGTCAAGTATATCATCTGGTTTATGTGAGAAAATTTCTACGCGCAGAACATTGCCGAGACACCAGATAAGCATTTTTTAAGTGCATGCAGCTAGTTTTTGGGTGACCAGCCTGCTCTATATTTTCAAACGGTCGACTGCGGGAATCAGATACCTAAAAGAAGATGCGTTAGCAGACGACAACTTCGTGATCATACATGTAGCAGTACCTAGCAGTATCGCATAAAATGAATAATCTATTCTGGAGATGATTTAAACCGAAAAGACGCTATGCTTTCTCAAGTTACTGTATCTGTCAGGTTCACAACTCATCGGAATGACTTATGTGATCTACATAAACCAACGTATTCTGCAAAGGCTCTCACGAGTCTGCACATTCAGACTCGAATTGAATTTGCAATAGCACCAACGTTGATCTTGATTGCATGATTAATTTCATTTTTGAAAGCGAGGAAAAAAGGGCTATATTGAACCGCAATAAATTTTACACTATGAAGAATCGGTACTAAATATCTTACCTCTGAATATCTCACAACACGTTAAAAATTGGTACCAATATGTCACATATTCCGTACCAATATCTTTCACGTTGTGTAAAATACGCATGAAGTCAAATTTCATAAAGCATACATGCGAATTCCTCAAATTGATAGAATATACCCCCAAACCCTGGAGCATTTTGCTTTCGATTCCAATTTTACACAGTTTTTCCTTTGCCATCTGTGACAGTTGAGTACCAGTTCTTCACATCTCTGATAGTTTGGTAATTATTTTACACTTGTTTGGAAATTTGGTACCAGTTCTTCACACGTTAGGGTTTTTATACATTTTTTTCACATATGACGATTTGATACCATTTATTCACAGTTGTGAGAATTTAGCCCCAATACGCATGGCATGTAAGGTTTTGGTACCAATTCTTCACGTTTGTGAAAAATTGGTACCAGTTCTTCACATCTGAGAAAAAAACGTACCAGTTATTCACACTTAAAAACTTTAAACGTTAAATTCGAGCACAAATTTTACACCCGAATATTATCGAAACTGGCAATGCGTAAATTTCAAATTTGCTAAAAGTGAGGCATTGGTACCGATTCTTCACATTGTGTGAAATTTACGAACTGTTAAATTTGGGGTTCACTAGAGCACTTTCCAAGTGCGCAGGCTCATCGAGAACAACAATATTTGCGTGCCTTAGACCTATGTATTTATGTATTGTATGCGAGCAGAGAAATTCGCTTGATGCACAGGTTCGTCTGATCCTCGACTTTTCGCGAAGATGCGATGAAAATCGATGATTCTCTAACTCTTCTTCCGACTTGATGAAAATTTCGCCTTAGTAACCATTCACCTACTAGACTAGTGTCGTTTACTGATAGCTTTTACAAAAAGTTCGGACCAAGATCAGGTGTGGTAAAACGTCGGGCCTGACCTGGATCGAAACTGTTTGAATTTTGGTGCTATTCCTGAAATATTGTGTTCGAAAAAGTTGATTTTAAAAAGAAAGAAAAAATGACAAAAAGAGGAAAAAAGTAACTGAATGAATAAAAACGCACAAAACACGACTCGGTACGTAAAGTTATATGTAAACAAGTCTTGTGGATAATAACGGGTAATAATTGTATCAATTATAGACAAGTATACTGGGTATACATCACTAAACTGTTGGGTATTAGACTCGAGGTCGAAGGGTCGCGGTATTGAAACCCAACTGTCACTGCCATATGTCTTTTTAATATAGCAAGTCACCTTATCTTCAGCTTTAATAGCACTGGTTTAACACCTCCGCCCAACACACACATACAAAAAAGAAAATCGTCCCTTTATGGCTGACAAAAAAGTTGACTTGGACGATAGCAACAATGAAGACAAACTAAGCTTTTGGCCACTATTGTTATGGACCTATGTGTATAGGGCGATTTTGACATAGGCCGACATGTTTAAGGGCCGAATCGTCCCGAATGACCGCTACAACTTTGACGCAACGGTGTCCCTGGTAAATCGAATGCTCATATTGAATGGATTTGTTTTCAGCTGTACTTATATCTTTGATATGGATTCTAAGTCAAATTTTATTCCTGTATAACTTTTTGGCGATAATATTGGGTGTACTTTTTCATTGTTTCTGCCCACAAAATTATGGCGATAATTAGGGATGGATGCGTTCGTTGATTCTGGCGATAATAAAAGTCCCGTCATTGTAAAGCAAAAATCTGAAATTACCACTTGAGTATTGCCGTAGTCTCGCGAAAATCCGTTGTGGTATTGTCGAATTTTTCGTACGGGACTCGTAGGAACATTTGTTGCTCATGCGCAAACTATGAACGTATATAAAGACTTGGACCAACATTATGATCTCAAGCTCTACGACAATTGTCAACATGACAGTTGTATCAGAGGCTTCTTCGAATACGCGAACCTTAAAATGTGTTAATGCAAATATGGATAAGTCTTTCCCTCTCTACATTACCGTATGTTTCCATCTCATTGCAGCCAATGCAAGTGGGGCAGCTGTCTTGGTTAGGACCTATATGTTTCAGATAAGTATGACTAGATAAACTGATCAATATTATAACATGACCTAGGATGTCAAATAAGTATGACTAGGTGATAACGCGACTTAGGATGATACCTGAGATGTCAGATAAATGTGACTAGGTACACTGACAAACATGATAACATGACCTTGAATGATACCTGAGATGTCAGATAAGTGTGACTAGGTACACTGACCGACATGATAACATGACCTAGGATGATACATGAGATGTCAGATAAATGTGACTAGGTACACTGACCGACATGATAATATGACCTAGGATGATACATGAGATGTCAGATAAATATGACTAGGTACACTGACCAACATGATAACGCGACCTAAGATGATACCTGAGATGTCAGATAAGTGTGACTAGGTACACTGACCGACATATTAACATGACCTAGGATGATACCTGAGATGTCAGATAAGTGTGACTAGGTACACTGACCATCATGATAACATGATCTATGATGATACCTGAGATGTCAGATAAGTGTGACTAGGTACACTGACCGACATGATAACATGACCTAGGATGATACCTGAGATGTCAGATAAATGTAACTAGGTACACTGACCAACATGATAACATGACCTAGGATGATACCTGAGATGTCAGATAAGTGTGACTAGGTACACTGACCAACATGATAACGCGACCTAGGATGATACCTGAGATGTCAGATAAGTGTGATTAGGTACACGGTACACTGACCAACATGATAACGCGACCTAGGATGATACCTGAGATGTCAGATAAATATGACTAGGTAAACTGACCAACATGATAACATGACCCAGGATGATACCTGAGATGTCAGATAAGTGTGACTAGGTACACTGACCAACATGATAACGCGACCTAGGATGATACCTGAGATGTCAGATAAGTGTGACTAGGTACACTGACCAACATGATAACATGACCTAGGATGATACCTGAGATGTCAGATAAGTGTGACTAGGTACACTGACCAACATGATAACATGACCTAGGATGATACCTGAGATGTCAGATAAATATGACTAGGTACACTGACCAACATGATAACATGACCTAAGATGATACCTGAGATGTCAGATAAGTGTGACTAGGTACACTGACCAACATGATAACGCGACCTAGGATGATACCTGAGATGTCAGATAAGTGTGACTAGGTACACTGACCAACATGATAACATGACCTGGGATGATACCTGAGATGTAAGATAAATGTGACTATGTACACTGACCAACATGATTACATGACCTAGGATGATACCTGAGATGTCAGATAAGTGTGACTAGGTATACTGACCAACATGATAACATGACCTAGGATGATACATGAGATGTCAGATAAATGTGACAAGGTATACCGACCAACATGATAACGCGACCTAGGATGATAACTGATATGTCAGATAAGTGTGACTATGTACACTGACCAACATGATAACATGACCTAGGATGATACCTGAGATGTCAGATAAATGTGACTAGGTATACTGACCAACATGATAACGCGACCTTGGATGATACCTGAGATGTCAAAAGAACAACAACACTAGACAACTGTTATAGGATGTCATTTATACAAATAGTTCCTGCCAATACATTGACCAGTAATGACGTCACTGTTGCTGTGTTTTGCATTAACTTTTCCTTCAAATTCCTTCACTCCGCTCGTGCTCAAATAGCTCCATTGGGTCAGAACGAGTGCTGATGCATGAAAAACATACTTTCGTCATTATATTGAGGATCTTACATGAGTGCTCGTGTTTTATTAAATTTATTAAACGAATTTGGGAAAGGAGATAAAATGCGGGGTTTGCCAAACATTTTATATATTTTGCAACGAGTTGAATAACTCAATAATACCTGATCACGAAAGTTAGATTATTTTTACCATATTACATAAGAGTACTGAAATCTCACTTATGGCGTAAAAAGTTATAATTTTGTCATTATTTACGAAACATTGGAACATGTATGACCGTCATAACGCTTCCGTAAAATCCGTAAACCACTAGTGAGTTATCGATTGTATTGCTTAGCATTATCACTCCCAGCCGAAACATCATTATGATATATTGTATTCAGGATTGCCATCAGAATGTTAAAAATAATGGATCCAGACCAGGTCCCATCCTTGGTCGAATCTGATCTTGTTCCAAAAGGTTTGTAATAGTTTAGCATAACGCGTGTATGCTAGAAACCTCTAAACGGATACCTTGACAAACACTGAAGACCCAGATGAAATGTCGCATAATGGGATATTTCATCAGGATCTACACTGTTTGTTCTTGTAAAACAAATCGGTAGGGATATAAACGTATGATTATTGGGAAATACCGACCTGTGGCTCTTTAAGAAATATACTGGACAGTCCAACCATTATTGTTTTCATTTCTTGTACATTGTATAGTAGAAATATTATACTAGAGGACTTTGAAAACGCATCACCATATTTTGTACTTTTCTTGCAAATCGTATATGCGATTGAAAAGTATTTCGCAGGTTTTAATGTGCAACCTAGAATTGCAATGAATCAGTCGTTAATTTGACTGCATTATCGCGGCGACGCTGCTGATGACGTCACATGGGTACATACAACACCCAGCACCTTTCTGCACAGTTAAATGAAGCTTTTTGATTATTTTTGTGTTTAAACTGTGGCGTGTATATACCATAACTGCAAAAGAGTTTATAGACTTTATCTAATTAAAAGTAATTGATAACTTCAATATTTCGAAAATAAATGTCAAATTTGAACATCAATTTTTAGCTTTTTTTTTAGAAACATCTCCATAAGTTACCTTTATGCACGCTTTCATTACTGATTTTGACTACATACACTGACAGTCATGTGGGGAAGACGTTTTGATGTAAAGCATGGCAGCAGATTTTCTGTCATGTTATCGAGAACGTCTTAAAAAATACGTTAACGTCACTTGCACGATACAAAAGACACGTGATACAAGCGTAATTTATGCATAATCTGTCATTTGTTTATGCCCTTAGCCTCTTCTAACAAAACCTGACGTAAAACAATCGAAACTTTAAAGGCCCAATACGTTGAATTTTATTACCAGACTACAGTAATCAGGATGGGTGGGGTATGTTGGAATCTTTAAAGGGGTGTAATTTTGAGCATACCGAACCGACAATTTATTTTGAATCGTTCAATGATGAATGTGCAATCGTGAAAGAAGCAAATGACGCAAATCCGTTGAGTCAGGAATCAAAACTAACGCGTGTTAACTTGCAGCTGACTTTGTGCCCTTCAAAATCGACCACCTCTGTCTTTAAACGGATACTTTTTCAGTACCTTAAAGTAAATATCCATCCATGATTTTTTTATGACAAACTACAAGCTGGTCAGACTATGATATGCAATAACAATGATCTCGCTGACATTCTCAGGGTATGTGAGATACTTTAGGATCTAATCTGGGTGATGCGTTTTCAAAGTCCTTAAAGCTGCATAGTCTGTAACTTTTGATCTTCTAATTTTAAAAATGATGTTTTTATTTTTCAAGAACACAGTAAAAATACTCAAATTCAGGTAAACATTTTACCATTTTCGTAAATCTTAACAAGGTATCACTATCAAAACAACTGCATTTATGTTAAAATTCAACGGTCTAGAATTATTGGAGGGACGCAAATAATTACCAACACGAGAAAAATACACCTATTTGATGAGATCATTCACTTTTCCATGCAGTTTTCAGCTGTACTGAACATTTTTATTGTGAAAACATAGCTTAATTCTACTTTTACAAATGATTTAAAAAGAAAATAATTTTTTTCGAAAAATGTTCATAGTTACAGAGTATGCAGCTTTAAGTATAGTTCCACGTGTTACTTACGATCGTAGCTGGCGACAATTTAGGATTTATATAAAGTTTCATTTGGTGCCACATAACATAGCAACTTATTAGTGTCCGATCTAATGATTCAGTAGAAAGTAGCATTCCATTGAGCTTTTAAAATAAGTGAGGAGGCAAAGATCAGGAATCGATACAATCAAGTACCACACCTGACCAAGTACACCATATTGAAAAGTGACAAAAAGACAAGACAAACTCATACACAAGAGAGCCAATAGGCCAGGCATTTCCCAACAGATCAGCACAGGGCTACAATAAACATACATCACAGAAGGCAAAGACACACACAATAAAGATCACCAAAGGATGCACCGTTCATAAACCGTTTTTGTTTGTTTTATTTGATTCTTTACGTCCCATCATCAATCTATCAGTTATAAAGGGACGTGTATTCCTGGTTTGAACCAGTACTAAGCTAGGATTAATGTTCTTGCTCAAGGACACAACGCAGTGACGCCGCTGAGGCTCGAACCAGCGGCCCCTCGGTCTCGAGTCAAGCACACTACCACTAAGCCACTGCGCTTCCTAATAAAAAATAGTGGAGGGCTTAAACTTGTTTCACGGTACCAGCCTCCAATGCGGTACTTCTTTTTTTATCTTCTTTCTTTATCTTCTTCATTTGTATATGTCTTTGCCATACTATATTGTCTATGTCTTGCAACTTTGTGGTCACCTGCTGGGAAAAGACTGACCTCTTGTCTCTCCTTTAAGTGACGTTTCGTTGTGTTTTAACACTTCCTCATACTGTGACCTGGGTCGTGTGTGATACTTGATTGTATCGTTTCCTGATAGTTGCATTCTTCCTTTCTTTAGACATTTTTTCTCAATATACAAGGAGAGTCGTTTCATCTGAATCTATGAAGTTTAAAACATAAAATAGCACTCCGAATAAAACAACATGATAAACTACTATTTGGTCCTCGGCGCGAGAAAAACCTGTTTTCGAAATTTGTGAAAAACAAAGGCACAGACCAGCCTGGGTACATGTATTAGCGCAGCCGGATCAGCAACTTTAAACTCGCTTTTTGGAAAGTATCTTATCTAGACTTGCTACCGGTAGAGTTTCAAAGGACCTCAGACAGTTTCCTATTCAATCTGCCGAAATTTTAACAGCCTGTGGCTAGGATAATGCATAATTGACAACTATAGTTTTGGGCGTAAATCAAACCTTTACAGTTAGTGCACCTAGCAAAATAAAAATATTTTGAAAATATTGCATAACTATGCCAGGACTCTAGGGTTTAGGGGGTGGGGGTATTTTTTGTGAACATTTTATTTCACAGAAAGTCAAAGTTTCGTCGAGTATTCACCTAAATACATGTAAATATTATGTTTGCGGCATAAAACTTGAGACGAAAGTGATGCGCTAGCCAAAAATTCGGGTTGAGAAGATTTCATTGTTTCATCTAAAGAAGTGTGCTGTCAATTACTTTTGACTATTACCTGTAATATTTTAAGATCAACCAGTATGACTTGTGCACTGAGGTGTATCATATCTGCATACTGTATATATCATAGTCTAGATATACACGTTTTTTGAGCGTAAAATCGTTAATATTTTCTTACACATTAGATTTGACCTATAATGTGGTGTTTAAAAGAACCATATGTTTTGGTTGAGAAATGAGACAATTAATTACTTTGTAAGCACTCATAAATAAAGCCATGATACATGCCATTGCAAATTGATATTTACCTACAGTTTTTTACAAAAAAAGGTTTCTAATACCTTTTAATACTTAAATGTTTTTGAGCATTTTGATAGCGTCCCCCCCCCGTGACCAATCATGCCATTTTTTTATGATGTGTGAAATGTAAAACTACAACTGTATGCAAAAGGAGTAGTTTGGTCACGGGGGGGGGGGGGGGGTGGGGGGGAAGCACTTCAGTAAAACTTTTTCGATTTTCTTTATGTTGAATAGCAAAAACAGAGTTTTCAACCCATATTTTTCAATTGGTACTTGTCCAATGAGAAAACGGCTTTTGTGGATAAGTCGAGTATATATCTATCTTTTTCATAGAAAAAATATCATTTTCTTTGAAACTTTTCTCTGGTCATTTTTATGGGCAATCCTTCATTAAGACTGTCCGAGGTCCTTTCTAGCCCCTCAATGTAGTTAAGGAGACTGGTTTGAGTCTCGCTTTGTTGGAACCCAACAAAGACAGTCGCGAAGTTGATCATTTTTCACTGAAAATACAGCTAAGGCTCTGGACTAAACCATTCACTAGAAACAATTGCTATTTCTCTATCAACTGTATTATAATAAACCATTCACTAGAAACAATTGCTATATCTCTATCTACTGTATTATAATAAACCATTCACTAGAAACAATTGCTATATCTCTATCTACTGTATTATAATAAACCATTCACTAGAAACAATTGCTATATCTCTATCTACTGTATTATAATAAACCATTCACTAGAAACAATTGCTATTTCTCTATATACTGTATTATAATAAACCATTCACTAGAAACAATTGCTATATCTCTATCTACTGTATTATAATAAACCATTCACTAGAAACAATTGCTATATCTCTATCTACTGTATTATAATAAACCATTCACTAGAAACAATTGCTATGTCTCTATCAACGGTATTATAATAAACCATTCACTAGAAACAATTGCTATTTCTCTATCTACTGTATTATAATAAACCATTCACTAGAAACAATTGCTATTTCTCTATCAACTGTATTATAATAAACCATTCACTAGAAACAATTGCTATTTCTCTATCTACTGTATTATAATAAACCATTCACTAGAAACAATTGCTATTTCTATATCTACTGTATTATAATAAACCATTCACTAGAAACAATTGCTATGTCTCTATCAACTGCATTATAATAAACCATTCACTAGAAACAATTGCTCTTTCTCTATCAACTGTATTATAATAAACCGTTCACTAGAAACAATTGATATTTCTCTATCAACTGTATTATAATAAACCATTCACTAGAAACAATTGCTATGTCTCTATCTACTGTATTAAAATAAACCAATCACTAGAAACAATTGCTATATCTCTATATACTGTATTATAATAAACCATTCACTAGAAACAATTGCTATGTCTCTATCTACTGTATTATAATAAACCATTCACTAGAAACAATTGCTATATCTCTATCTACTGTATTATAATAAACCATTCACTAGAAACAATTGCTATTTCTCTATCTACTGTATTATAATAAACCATTCACTGGAAACAGTTGCTATTTCTCTATCTACTGTATTATAATAAACCATTCACTAGAAACAATTGCTATGTCTCTATCTACTGTATTATAATAAACCATTCACTAGAAGCTATTGCTATGTCTCTATCTACTGTATTATAATAAACCATTCACTAGAAACAATTGCTAGTTCCCTATCTACTGTATTATAATAAACCATTCACTAGAAACAATTGCTATGTCTCTATCTACTGTATTATAATATACCATTCACTAGGAAAAATTGCTATATATCTATCTACTGTATGATAATAAACCATTCACTAGAAACAATTGCTATTTCCCTATCTACTGTATTATAATAAACCATTCACTAGAAACAATTGCTATATCTCTATCTACTGTATTATAATAAACCATTCACTAGAAACAAATTGCTATTTCCCTATCTACTGTATTATAATAAACCATTCGCTAGAAACAATTGCTATGTGTCTATCTACTGTAATATAATAAACCATTCACCAGAAAGAATTGCTATTTCTCTATCAACTGTATTATAATAAACCATTCACTAGAAACAATTGCTATTTCTCTATCTACTGTATTATAATAAACCATTCACTAGAAACAATTGCTAAATCTCTATCTACTGTATTATAATAAACCATTCACTAGAACAATTGCTAAATCTCTATCTACTGTATTATAATAAACCATCCACTAGAAACAATTGCTATTTCTCTATCTACTGTATTATATATAATAAATGTTTTATCTAGCACAACTGATTTTGTCTGATTCTTGGAATTGTTAAAAAGTTTAGAGTTGCTGATATTAAAATGAAATGTACATGGAATAATGTCCTGTATTTATGTTCTTGCTAGCAATGAATTTTTCATTTGAAAAAAGGAAGTAATAAAATGATATAATTCTAGATTTTCGTGTTTCCTATATATTCCGGTAGGACTATAAAATAATTGCTATTTCTCTATCTACTGTATTATAATATATGTGTTATCTAGCAGAACTAATTTTGTCTGATTCTTGGATTTTCTTTAAGGTGTGGAGTTGCTTATATTCAAAAGAAATTTACATGGTAGAATGTCCAGTATCTATTTTCTTGCTAATAGTGAATTCTTTAGTAGCCCATTTAAGCAAACCGTCTAACTAAGAGGAACATATGAGTGAAGTTTCATGAAAATCGACCAAAGGGTTCAGGAGATATGGAGCGGACACGAAAGTGTTACGGACGGACAGACAGACGAATGGAATTCCTATAACCCCCTTTGGCTTCGTGGCGGGGGATTTAAAATTGCCATTGGTTTCAGATGGATGCTTTGTGCTCAATTTAATCCCAACTTGCATCATTATTCTATATTGTGCACCGTTGGGCAATTGATTGGGGTTTATTTTTAGATATACACATGAAAATTTGTGTACCTCCGAAAATTGAGCTAATTTGTGGACAGATTTTAATTTTCTTTTGAGTTACTATCAGTCCCCCACGATACCGACTATTCATAATTGCTTCAGACAAAAGTCACTTCATCTAAAAGTTGTTTTACCGTTAATACAACTGTTTTACGGTAGTATGGGCAAGTGGTCCAAAATTTTATTGTAGCTGACAGTTGCATAGCCATACATTCATGGGCCCAGGAAACCCATATCATATAGAAAGTTCACCATATGTACAGACATATTGGCTTATGGATGAACATTGAGCTGCCATGAAAACGAAATACCGAGACTGCTCTTGTCTAAATTGTTTGTTTGTTTGTTTGTTTGCTTTACGTCCCAAGTCAACAGCTATGGTCATTGCGGGACGGTCAGTTAACCTATGCACACTTTTTCCTGGGCAGGCTTGAAAAAGCGGTTAACCAGTAATTCGTACACATACTTTCGCTTGTAACTGACAACAACCCTTCTTGAATAAATCAGCGGAAGGGAGGAGAATGACCGTAGAAATCATTTCATGATCAATCTCCACGAAAGTATGGGACCGGACCGGGATCGAACTCGCGACCCCTGGATCTGCAGTCAGACACGCATCTGTAGCCAGACACGTTACCGACTGCACTACGCGGCCCGGCTTGTCTAAATTGTGAGGTCTTTAAAATGCATAGTCTGCTTGATAGTGAAATGCATTAAGGATTTGGCGGTTTAAAGATAGATTAGAGGTAGATTTTCCGATCTCTCCTTCAAGTACCATAACGTGTCATAACGGTGTATAGACAAAGCATATAATATTATTTGGTACAATATTCAGGCATGCTGGCTGGTTGGTTACAGAGATATCACGTCAGGATGAGAACTTTAGGATCATGCCTCGTATATTAAAGATTGAAAAGCAAACTTTGTATTTTCTATTAGACAAATGAGTTTGTTAGTAAATCAAGATTGAAATTTTTGTAAAAAAAAAAATACACAGATCAGTTGTAAAAGAAAATGATGTAACAATTATCATTTTCAATGGGAAATTTAATCTATGTAACACACATAACACCCTTGGTATTGTTCAAAATGCTATCTTGTGTATCTTTGACATCCAGCCTGCAGACTAAAAGAGTAATTTGAATAATTTTAGCTGTTCCTTTGGAGTTTATAACAATCCACCAGAAATGTCATGTCCCTGGTAAATATTCTACCCCGTGGGTGCGATTTCTCTATCCTTCATGGACAGGGTCATTGTGGATTGTTTTTATCCCAATGTTTGAAGCTTTTATTATTGGAACATAAAACATAAATTCAAAAACGTAATAATGGTTTTTACTCTACCCATGTAAATAAGCTGTCACGTGGTCATGTAAGATAGAAATTTCTTATATGAGTTGACAGCCTGTCTTTCGTGGACAAAGGTGGGAGAAAGAAATTTCTTACAAGAACTGAGAGCCTATCTTGCATAGGAAAAGGATTATTGGCTTTGAAATATATGGTATATATGTATGAGCTTTGACATATGATTTCGAACAATTTGACATTTTGACAAGTGTAGACTCATACGAGCCTCTGCAGCCTTTTGTTAAACTAAGAAAATCCAAGTGATGTTCGGTCAGTAGCTTAACAATTATATATCGTTCAAGCGACAAGCAAATACTCTGATCAGAATGCCCATATTCGTGGGCTTGTGTGAGCCTTCGCTCGCACATACCACATTGTTGGATATCTCATGTAGCGGCTCATATACTATAAACATTGACAAATCAAACGCAATAAACTTGCTTTTTAATCAGCTTAAATCATCAATATCGCAAAAGTAAATATACAATAATATAGGCTATTTTAAGATAAAAGCTGATAGCTTCTTTTTTGGATAAACTTATATTTTGGTATAATAATATCTATTTAACACACAATTATTCAAAACCCGTTGTGATATGGGCCTCCTCGCGAGAAAACCTTCAGGTTTCTGTCAAAGCGAGTAACAAACCAGTCTCCTCATCTACAGAGACTAGCTAGAAAATTTAAAATCTCACTTGAAGCGAGATTACATATGATACTTTCCAAAAAAGAGAAACACAAAGACGCTGATCAGACTGTGCGGCCTTTGATGCATAACCAACGGAAAAAGACTATACAAAATGACTTTATGTGATTCGTTTTACCAGATTATTTAAAAAATGTGGTATACATGTACATGTATGCTGAACATTGCCAAAATATCTGTATAATATTTACACTAGATACATCGTTTAGTAACGCATTTAAAAAGATGTGGTATGCATGGTTGCTGAACATTACCAAATTAACTGTATAATATTTACACCAGATACATCGTTAAGTATCGCATTTAAAAAATGTGGTATACATGTATGCTGAACATTACTAAAATAACTGCATAGTTTTTACACATGCTACATCGTTAAGTATTGCATTTAAAAAGTATATGAGTACGACCAAGATATGCTCAAGTCAAAGACTCCAAGTGGAGCTTTCGTGTTAGGTTTTCAACCGTCATGCATTTGTTATTGTTCATCGTGGGTTAACCTTTTTAATTGACATCGCTTAAAACACTTGTCCAAATTAAACCTAATCCAAAAGCAAAGTTCGTCACATAATGCTCTCTAATATAATTGCACAAAATGGATTTGCTCCCATTCAGCAAAATGGCCACCAGAGCTAAATGTAACTAAAATTGTCAGATAATCTGGTCATTCTCCGCTGCAGTGCTTTTTATGCTGTAAAAGTCGATCTTAATCAAGATAAATAAATTTGTGAAAAATGACAGGTAACAATCCTAATCTAGATCTAGCCAATTTAAATGCATATATACATGTACATCCTTGAGAAACATGACAGCTATATAATGCCAAACTAGATCTTGTCCGTTTGAAAACATATAACACAATTGGTCAAGTTCTTACCAATCTATTCTGAAAATTTTGAGCGGACTTAAGTGCTGACATAAATCGATCGTCGAATTAGCAATAATTAACAGGTAACTATCAAGGACCATAACTATGTTACGACTGTGCCAAATGTAATGCGTAAGTCCTAACGTAGATCTTGTCGCTTTCAGTGAATAGTTAAATCGCGAAATTCTATCAATTTATTCACATGATATTGAGCGGAACGAACGAAATTTTTACATCAACTAAGGTCAAATTTGCAAATAATGACAGGTTACATTCCCAGCCAAGATCTTGTGAATACCAATGCACATGTGTTCAAATTATATCAACACGTTCTTTAGGTATTGAGTGGGAACGATATTCTGAATGAAAATCTGACATCAGTCAAGGACCGTAACTCTGTTACAATTGTGCGAAAGATGATGTGTAACAATTCCAATCTTGAACTTGTCACTATCAATGCACATACACAATTTGTCAAAATTCTATTCATTAGGTCTCAAGATATTAAGCACGGTATCTAACTGATTACGGACAGAATGACGGACAACACAAATCCAGTGTAGCACCATCTTTTCAACGCAAGGCTATAAATGCAAAATAATTCTTTAAACGACATCTTGTCTCCCGAAGCACCCGGCCAAGTTTAAAATAAGTTCGCCTGAATGTTTCCCACACTGTCATCTACTAAAACTCTATAGACAGATCCAGAGGGGGACAGGGGGTCCGGATCCCCCCCTGAAAAATCACAAAAATATAGGGTTTCTTAGCAACACTGGTCCGGATCTCCTGACAAATTACAAAGCTACCAAGCCAGCATTAATTGTCAGGCCATTATCGACACGCCAGCGAAACGCCTGAAATGGCGTTTCACTGGCGGGTCGATTATGGCCCGCTTATAATAATATATGTTTGGATCTTCTCCTCTCTTATAAGACGTTGTCAAAGTTGTGGTTCTCAAACAAGTGTTCTTCATACAGTAACGTTTCTTCGATATAATCTTGACTGGGGCTGGCTTTCCTTTGAATATTATAACACAAGACTAGCGATATATTTTCTGATGCATTGTAACCCTTCTGCAGATCCTACGCAACCAAAGTGTATGCATCCTGTTAAATTTACTAGTAAAATGCCCCAACTTACAGTAGATTTCGCCAGGTGCATGTAATCCTTAATTCCAAAATGAGTATTCCAAAATGGACGCCTCCGTGCGAGCTAAACATGTTTTTGTGTTTCAACATTAACGGTGTCTAGAGCGAAGATTAACCGCCAGAAAATGCATTTAAGCGCCCCTTCTACCGACACCCAGTGACGAATGCTGCATTCCGTTCTTAGTCGGTGGTTCTATTGTTGTTGATTCATTGTGTAATGTTCCTCCCATTTGTTGATGGGGTTCCGTGTTGGTCCTTGTTGTCATGTATGCATTACTTAGTGGCCTTTTTTAGGTTTGCAATCATCTTTACGAAAAAGAATTAAAAGTTCAACATGTTACATTAAATGTTTAATGAATTGCCTGGACCGATGCAGTACTTTATGGTCAAATACATCATTGTGATATACAGAACCAACGAACCTTTTTTTATTTTAATAAGTTCGAATCGTTAGTTTTAGCATCCTGAAAGTTCAATACTTAAATTAAGCCTTCCTTAACTTTAAGGAGCCATATAATAAAGTAAAATACATATAATCAAGTAAAATAGCCAAATCATGGCAACATATATTAAGTAACTGAAATATCATGCAAGCTTAAGAAACGTTTTTTGACCAACTTTCTGCTGAAAATGCTTCATAATGCAAATATTCAAATGTGTTGACAAGTCATGCAGTGAATGTTATTGCTCTGTAATTAACGTGTAAATTGTAAATTGTATAATGTATTTTATATGACATATTGACAATAAGATATAAATAACAAAAACAAACTTTAAGGAGCCATTGGAATCTTAGGCACAGATGTCTTGTGACTATAAAAGTTATGTGGTCCTTCCTCCCAGTGCTGTTTGTTGGTTTGCATTTAGTGTTTGTGGTATTTCAATGTGGATAGGAACCCATAAAATATACACTTTAGATGATCTTGCCTCCTTTGTTCGAAACATGAAAAATGCTGTAAAAATTGTACATTTGTTTTATCCCAATAGCTTTTTCTTTAACTAGCTTCATAAAACTATAACCTTTTTCTCGTAACCTCTCAATTTTATCTCTCACTAATAAAGTCTTTATCTTCCCGAACTTTGCTCGGGACACTTAGTCACGAGGGTAAAGTAGTACAGTGTATATAAACACAAGATATAGAAAGGCGACTTCATTGTCTTCACCTCTGATATTTATTGCTGGTGTTACTTAAGAGCAATGTAAATACTCTAACTAGACTGGATATATTTCCAGAGTTTCTATTTGTTCCATAAGCTAATTAATATGTCATTTTATTGGTTGTTCTTCTAAGCAGCTACATCATAGAGAAATATTAAAAATGGCGGAACCATTCTGTAATGAGAAATTTCGTTGCCTTTTTTTCTTCAAAACGATTGTGAGTGTCGCATAGAGTATTACACCCCAGTCGCCCCCAGTCTCGATTATTTTTTGAGGTATAAGATCTGACATAACCTTTCTTCATAGAAAAAACTTGATAAATTGTCAATGATTCACGGTATGTATTGAACAGGAAGACATCTGCGTATGTATGGTTTTAAAATTATTCGCACAAAGACGGTGTCTCCTACTCTCACTATGACGCATATGACGGTCCTCTTTACACTAAGACGGTCTCACCTTACTCTGACTAAGACGGTTTCCCTCTTACTCTCATTAGGACAGTCTCCTCTTACTCTCACTAAGACATTCTCCACTTACTCTCACTAAGCTAGTCTCCTCTTACTCTCAATATGATATCTCCTCTTACTTTTATTAAGATGGACTTCCTTTACCCTAACTAAGACGGTTTTCTCCTTGCTCTCACTAAGACGGTCTCCTCTTACTCCCACTAAGACGGTCTCACCTTACTCTGACTAAGACGTTTTTCTCCTTGCTCTCACTAAGACGGTCTCTTCTTACTCTCACTAAGACAGTCTCCTCTTACTCTCACTAAGACAGTCTCCTCTTACTCTCACTAAGTCAGTATCCTCTTAATCTCACTTAGTCAGTCTCCTCTTACTCTCACTAGGTCAGCCTCTTCTTACTCTACATAATACAGTATCCTCTTACTCTCACTAAAACGGTCTCTTCGTACTCTCACTATGACAGTTTTTCTTACTCTCACTAAGACTGTCCCCTCTTACTCTGACTAAGACGGTTTTCCCATTACTCTCACTATGACAGTCTACTCTTGCTCTCACTATGACAGTCTCCTCTTGCTCTCACTATGACAGTCTCCTCTTGCTCTCACTATAACAGTCTCCTCTTGCTTTCACTATGACAGTCTCCTCTTACTCTCACTATGACAGTCTCCTCTTACTTTCACTATGACAGTCTCCTCTTACTCTCACAAAGACAGTCTTCTCTTACTCTAACTAAGTCAGTATCCTATTTCTCTCACTTAGTCAGTCTCTTCTTACTCTCACTAGGTCAGTCTCTTCTTACTTTACATAATACAGTTTCCTCTTACTCTCACTAAGACGTTCTCTTCGTTCTCTAACTATGACAGTTTTTCTTACTCTCACTAAGACAGTCTCCTCTTACTCTGACTAAGACGGGTTTCCCATTATTCTCACTATGACACTCTCCTCTTGCTCTCATTATGACAGTCACCCCTTACTTTTACTATGACAGTCTCCTCTTACTCTCACTATGACAGTCTTCCCTTAATCTCACTTAGTCAGTCTCCTCTTACTCTCACTAGGTCAGTCTCCTCTTACTCTACATAATACAGTATCCTCTTACTCTCACTAAGCCAGACTCTTCGTACTTGTTGCTGTGATGTTTCCGATAATGGATATGGCAAACAAAATAATACGAAACTCCAATGATAAGTTTCACAAATTCTTCATAAGTTAAATCCCTGCACAGTGAAACAATAATTCCGTCTGAAAATGACAGAAATATATGGCGACTCTACTTGAAACTCCTCAGTAACTTACGCCAAAAATCTACGTCACGCTAACGTTACGCAATTACGTTAATTGCGTAACGTTAACGTTACGTTAAGCTCATTAATTCAGACAAGAGATGAACCTTTCATCCAAGACAGTTCGTATAGAAGAAGAACCTCACATCCATTCTTCCCCTCCGGAAATGTTTTACATTTTGATTAAACTAGTTCCCAACAAACTAAAGTTAACTCTTCTCAATGAAAATCAATAGGAAACTTGAAAACATGAATCAAGTTTGAAGTACCCTGACGTTTGATAAATGCAACGACATTCAATTAATAAACTAAGGTTTCTCTCTTTTATGAATTTACAAATAGTTTGCTTATCATTTTCATTATGAATAAGTTCATATTTAGTTCCTTTTTTTCAAGTTCCTCTTTTAGTCCTACATCTCTCCTTCTAAAGGACACAGCTTCGATATTAGTCTTATCAAGGTACCCTGCCCGACCTGGACTTTAACAACCCAAACTTGTCTGTCGTCTCCTGGATAGCTCTCTATGACTCTTCCCATAGGCCAGCTTCCCCGTGGTGTGTCTGGCGAATTGATTGGAACCACCTCGCCAATCTGAATGTTTCGTCTTTCCCGGTGCCACTTTTTTTCGCGCACTTAGTCCTGGCAACCATTCCCAAAGCCATCTATGCCAAAAATTTCAAGCCAGCTCTTGAACATGTCTCCATCGTTTTGGGGGACTGAATTGTGTTTCGTCCACAGATGTAGGTGCAAAGTTACCCACAATCTGACCATGTAAGAAATGATTTGGGGTAAGCGGAACATCATCTATGTGGCATGCTGACTGGTATGTTAATGGTCGCGAGTTAATCAACCCTTCAGCGCGGATGATGGTCGTCATCAACTCCTCGTCGTTGATATCAGCCTGTCCCAGGATAGCCTTTATCGCCTTTTTCGCTGATTTCACCATCGATTCGTGAAACCCTCCAAAGTGTGGCGCTTATGGCGGATTGAAATGCCACTTTATTCCCTTGTTCGCTAGTGATTGTTCTATCTTGTGACTCTCTACTTGCGCAAGTAGTGCCTGCAGTTCTCTGTCAGCGCATTTGAAGTTGGTCCCATTGTCAGAATATACCTCATCTGCCAGACCTCTCCGACTTGCCATTCTGTAGAAAGTGTTGAGAAATGAGTCCATGGAAAGACTGTAAGCTATTTCTAAATTTACAGCTCTGGTGGCCAGACACGTAAACAAACATAGATATCGTTTTTCACGTTTTCTTCTCCCCTATATGGTAAAAAAGGACCTCCAAAATCCACTGATGTCCTGGTGAATGCCCTCATTGATGTTTGGACTCTCGCCAATGGCAATGGAGCCATAATTTGCTGCCCGACTTTAGCTTTCCGATGTTGACACTCGGCACATTCTCGCTCCCACTCTTGAATAGCTTCTCGTGCTGATATAATCCAATAGCGGGCCGTTAATATCGCTAATGTTTGGTTGGTCCCAAATGCGTGATTTCCTTACTCATGTGCATCTTTTATAATCAACTTTGTGACCCAACTTTTACGTAGTAAGATCACTGGATGTCGAACATCATAGGAAATGAATTGTGCGTTTGTAAGTCGTCCATCTGAACGAATAAGCCCATCATCGTCGAGTTGTGGCTTCAAAGCTAGTAGTTTGCTATTCGATGACAATGGTCCTCTGCTAAGCAACGCATTCCATTCATCTTGGAATTCACACCTCTGTGCCTGTTTAACTAGCTAAATTTCGGATTTCTTAAGTTCATCAGCCTTCAACTCACCAGTCATCCGAAATGCCGCGTTCTTCTTGCAATTTTCAATAAACCGATTGACCCAAGCTACTGTTCGTCGTAACTTCAACCAACTGGAATAGTGAGTTGGATCCAATGGATAATCCTGTCTGTCTGTCAATGCAACAAATGTACGGCACATGCTGTGATCCATCTCAGGTGCTGGATGAGTTGATTTCATTCATTGTGCTGCAAAATGTTTGATTTCAGCATCTCCCACGGGAGTTTCAAAGTCTTTATTTTGGGGCCATGCATCTTCTGACTCTCGCAGGAATAAAGGTCCGCTCCACCATGAATAACACAATGCCAGATCAGTTGAATGCATTCCTCTACTTAGCATGTCCGCAGGATTTGCTTTTGTAGGGACATACCGCCACTGAGTTGGTTAGTATTTGTTTGGATTTCTCCGACTCTGTTGGCAACAAAAGGCTTGAAATCACGGCTTCGGCCTCTGACCCACCACAGAACATTGACGCTTTCTCACCAGAAAGTAACTTTGTCCATGTTTACACTGAGTATGTCTGAAATTCTCGTGGTACATGTAAGTCGCACTCCCACTACTGCGCCCATCAATTCAAGTCTGGGAATGCTTGTTGCAATGTTCGGTGAAGCTCCTGTTTTTGCTGCAACAATATTTGTAGAGAAAGTTCCATCATTATTTTGGCATCTTGCGTAGATAACAGCCCCATACGCATTTTCAGATGCATCTGCAAAGGTATGCAGCGACCTAGTATCCGCAATTGTGCCTTCATACCATAGACATCTTGGAACCTGGATCTTTTGTAGTTGTAGCGATTCAGAGAACCACGCACGTGCAGAAGTTGTTAGCAGTTCGGTAAGCTCGTCTTCCCAGTCTATGCCAGCTGTCCATATATCTTGTAGCAACATTTTTGCACGCACTATGTAAGGAAACAGAAAACAATTTTGATCGAAGAGACTTGCGATTTTCTCCAAAAAAATCCTCTTTGTGTATGGCAGGTCCTCCTCTGGAACGTTTTCTCTAAATGTGAAGACGTCTGTATCTGCACGCCACCATACCCCGAGAGTTTTGGCACACAGTCCAAATCGACATCTGCCTTCCGATCCTCGAGTGTTATTTCGCCTCATACTTCAGATGAGTTTGACAGCCATTTCCGAGCATGCATTCCGGCTTTTGACAGTAAAGCTGACAGTTGGTGTTAAAGCTGAATTCCTTGTACTGCAGACTGTATGGAGTCCATGGAATCGTCCATAGATATGTCGTTGCTTATCATTCTAGACGACGAACCTTGGTACCAAATTACAGTTGAGACATTGTAAAAATGACCAACTGAATAGATATACGAATTATCTCATTTGCATTTTCATGAATATTAGTGAGAACATACAGAATAAGAGAAAAATCGTCGAAAAGTTAAGGGGATATAACTTCAAAATTACCTCTACATCAGCTGCTAATTACCTTATACTACAAGAATTGATACCAAGTGAAAGTTAAGACATAACCAAGAGACCAAAAGGATAAAAAATATACTAATTATCTAATTTGAATATTTAAGGATAATAATACAATACAATACAAAACAATACAATACAAAAGTTTATTTCATAATGGAGGCCACCGGCCCATAATACAAAACAGTCATAATACAATATTGACGATGAGTGGTAAACTAGAAATTAGTTATTTATCTTACTAAATTAGATTAGGAAAAATATTGTTCAAACTTGTCTCACAAAAAAGTGTATTCATGGTTTTAACTCACACCAGGTCATCCACACTGGTCGCCCGCAGATATTGTACTTTCAAAGATAGATGAGAATTGTTGTAAACAAACAGTGGCGAGTTTACCTTGATTTTGGGCGTACGGGTAGTCTCAGTTTACAGTTATATTGAATCTACCACAGATTACTGTATATGTGCGTGGCAGCGAATAGTCATGCTTTACCTATTTATAAGAAAAATAGAACTGCCTCATTACTATGCATCTTTGAAACAACAATATGTGGTCAATCAATGTAGTTCAGTGTAGAAGCAATCCTATTCTGGTCCACATCGTTTGCCCCCCGCTATTATCAGTCAATAGTGCCAGCAAATGTGTGTAGCAGACGACATGAGCAAACAACATTTTCAGCTGCATTTTTTTTTTCTTTTTTTTTCTTTTTTTCAAGCGCCTTCGGGTCAACATATGTTGTGGTGCGCGAAAGAACCCTCTCATTGAGACGGTTCTTTTGAGCACCACGACACAAGTCTGCATATCAATTGATGCGTATTCAATTGACGCCAGTTTGGACATGCAACAGACGCTTGCCCCGCCCATAATAAATCCTCGAATCAGGTTGCTTAACCCATCGCCAATGAAATACTGTCCATTGTGTATTCTTATACAGCTGTCCATACAGGTGATATAAACGTTTCATATTGGGCGGATCAAGGACTGTCACATTGACCATATTTGGCGAGTGCATTTGAACTGGTTTTAAAGAAAATGCACACTTCGCACGAGGCTAACCTAATTATTTTCGGGTCAGCGGATTTAGAGTTATTTTTTATTTAACAGCCAGATTTATAGTTATTCACTGTGCTTTGGATTACTAATATTTGTGTACATAAAATTGTGTTTCCTTTGTACTGGATATTTAGATGGTGTGACCATCGTCTTGATATGATAGGTAAGTAAAACGTGGTTGCCTTTCACTGTTATCGGAAGAAATATGGAGGGTCGGAGTTGCCATCACAGTAATTCTGTCACCCCCTATACTTCCCCAAAAGGTGCTTTTTGAATTTTGTGTATTAAGGGTTTTAGGTTTGCTTATATTTATTCATGTGAACAGGCATCTGTAGACTATCAGAAGCTTAAAATTAGGACATACAGTCATGCACCATCTACACCCTGTTGCATTTTCCCCACGCAATGTCATAATGATTGTGCAATGTGCATCAGATAACCTCGATTTTGAGTGGACACTCAGAACAGAAAATCTCACTGAGATCTCCCCTTCTGTGCAGCCAAGCAAATATACTGTTTCAAGTGGTGGAAGAAATCTCGTTTGGAGCCGTGTTAGACTGGCTCCAGTCTATCATCACTACCATATATTGATTTCCTAAATTCAAAAGCACTGACCAGGAATTTAGAAATCTAGAATAAACTCCGAGCATCAGACAGCTGCATAATGATGTAGAACTTTTGAACACTTATGTTTGCCTTCCACTGAGGCTTAAAGTACATATTTCGTAGGTTTTCATACATTGGACATAGCATAAAGAAATGAAATTCATCCTCTACGATGTAGACATTTCTCTGCAGACAAAATTGACAAAATCTATATTCCCGTTCTACATTTGTATGTCTTCCCTTCTCAATTGCTAGATTGTAACTGGAACACCAAAAATTTGCCAAGGTTTTCCTACATATATAACTAAGGTCAATTGATAAATATTTTTCTACATCAAGTTGTGACTTAAAATGCTTATAATGCAATGCTTTTGGTGAATCGTTTATTAGACTATGTCAATTCTGGAGAGAAATGTCTTTTAAACGTCTTGTAAATATATTTAAGAAGTTACGCACATTGCCTACACCATCGGCCATCCAAGCATGGCCAAATCCATTCTGAAACAATAGTGATTTTACGTGAGTTGTCCACGTAACTTTACCATTATCTGTTAACGATTTAATCATTAAATAACACTGTCGAGGATATCTATTGTTTGGCATTGGTGTTGGTTTAAGCCAGTATTTAATAACCTGCGTCATATAGAAAATAGCCATAGGAAATCTACCACATTCCCCTAATGCAAAGGTATCATTGGTATTTTGTTTTAAACCTGTATAGTATTTGCCAAATTTGGTTTGTACTTTTTTGTTTTTTTTCGCTGAATTTATAGCCCCATATCTCAGAGCCATAGCATGCAATGGGCTTCACCATTGTATCAAATAATTTAACAGCATCTACTGGCTGAAAGTAACCAAAATGTTTCTGGTAACGTTAAATACTGGATATAGCTTTCTTAGATTGCATTGCTAACAGTTCGTTAGATTAAGACCATATTAGTTTTGGTGTAAAATAAAGACCTAGATATTTTTATATGGAGACAATTTCTATTTCTGTACCTTGATACAGCCATTTTTCTGTTTGCTTAACGATACCACCATTCCTGAAAACCATGATTTTTTTTTTTCAAATTTATTTCCATGCCGACCGATTTACAAAATTTTCCAATCAGGTCTACCATCTTTTTGTAGACATATTACGGTATCAGAGAAACATGAAACATCATCAGCAAACATTAAAGCCAGAATATCCTCAATATCATTGGTAATAAAGATACCTCTATTATTACACTCTGTCCTAAGGTAAGCAACTAAATCATTTATAAACAGACAAAATATGATTGGAGAACTGATACAACCCTGCATTGTCCCTATAGTGCATCTAAAAAATTCGCTTAGACTATTCTCTATTTTTACACAAGATTTGAGTTGTTTGTACATAGACTGAAACACTTTAAGAAACTTACTATTTTCAGGTATACCTTTCCTTTTTAAAGAATCCCACATTTTCTCGTGCTGTATACTGTCAAAAGCACGTTTGAAATCAACAAATAGACAGTAACATCTACCCCTTGATCTACAAATGTACTTTTGAATCATAGCATGTAGGGAAAATGTTATCTATAGTGGAGAAGCCCCTGCGGAATCCAGCCTGCGATTCATCTAATACATTGTTCTCTTCCGCCCATTTTTGTACTCTAGCTGTTAAAATGCCATTGAATATCTTACTGGTATTGTTCATAAGAGATATACCCCTATAATTTTGAGATTCCCGGTTCGAACCACTTTTGAAAATAGTACAAATGATACTTTCACACCAGTCCGCAGGAACTTCTCCTCTATCATATACATCATTGAACAAAGTTTTCAAAAATGGCAAAAATCTGGCCCAGTGTAGACTTAAACATTTCAATTACTATTCCGTCTGGTCCTGGTGACTTACCAGGATTCATAGATTTTATGCTTCTTATGATTTCCTCATCAGTTATAGGGCTATCTAGGTCGCTAGCATCACGATTTTGAACTATTTCCTGTAGCAGAGTATCATTTTTACTTTCTGCATTTGTATTCAATAAATTTTCAAAATAATCTATCTATGCTCTGGTGCTATTTGATTTTCTGGATTCGATTTTTTATTACAGTTTTGTTAATCAATCTCCAGTATTCTTTTTGATTTTTACATGCATTTGACAGTTCAGACCGCTTTTGCTTTTCACAATGTAACCGTTTCGACTTACATAATGCCTTAAAACGCGACTTAGCCCTTTTATAGCGCTCGAAGTCACGCTGATGATTTGTTCTACGAAATTGTTTTAGAGATGAGTATTTTTCTGCTTTTGCCGACTGGCAGTCTGCATCCCACCATGGTGGTTGGTCTCTATGTCGCTTTTGTTGTCTATTTACACATGCCATATTTTTACCAGCATTTATATATGAGCCGCGCCATGCGATAATGTGTCTTCGGGAGATTTTTTACGTCATGAGATATGACGTCGTAAAGTCTGACGTAATTGTTTCGCGCCGCGCGTAATTAAAGAGAGCGTCATTAAAGATTCCGACAATTTAGACAAGTCATGTTTAGAATAAAATGCGATTAAAATCTAGGAATTTTAGGCCGATTGTATTCTGTTGTAAATTAGTCATGGTCTGATCCAGCACGGGTTCCTGGTGAAAAATAAACTGTCCAAAAAGGAGGCCCTCCCAGGGGGGTACCTGTTCCCTTGTTCCCCTGAAATAAATTGGCTTGTTCCCCTGTTCCCCAAAATTCGAAAATTTGTTTTCTTATGTTCCCTGTTCCCCAATATTGTCTTTGTTCCACTGTTCCCCTCAAAATTTGGCCCTGTTCCCCTGAAATAAATGCCCTGTTCCCCTGTTCCCCAAAACCCCTGGGAGGGCCTCAAAAATATGCGGCTTGGTAAACGCTGATTGAACCTCAATTCTCAACATCTTTGCTCTCCAAAGACACTCTAACAAAAAATGAAATAAATAAAAATAAATAAATAAACGCGGGATACCCAGCTTTCCTCAGTCAACCAACCAGTGTGTCTGAACCTTTCGTATTCAAATCCGAGCCGCGTGGACGGCAGTTCTGAACTAACGCAGTTATACGATTGGGCAAAGGCTCCAATGAGGCTGCTAGATTCTCAGACTTGTTTGAGCCTTTGCTGAGTGACCGTGCGTGAAATAAACTAAAATCTCACGAGGTAACTCTCATGTATAAAAAAGAAGTATAATACACGATTAGTTTCACAAGAGAAACAATAGTTATTATTTGCCACTTTGTGACGTCGCCGTTTAAATCAATGTTTTTTCCAGATTTCTTGCAAAAATAGTTGTTGCAAAACTATTGAAGCTACAATGATGAAAAAAAACCCCAAATGAAAGCAAATTGATGTACGCAATAAACATTTTATCTTGTAGTTTCCTTGTGTCTGTTGATTTCTTGTGGCAGTCATTTAAACACACAGACAAATTAAAAATGTCATATTTTTCCGTGACGTTAACGTTGCGTCAATGAGAATCGTGATTTAACTATAAAACGTATTTCTACTTTTGAAGTGTAATTATTTTTATGTTTATTGAATATTGCCTTTTTCTATCTGCTCTTCATACATGTAAGTTTTGTAAAATTGCATCCATGTATTTTGTCAGGATAGTTTATAACAAAAAAAAAAAAAAAAAAAAAAATTGAAACAGCGGCATCACTGATAAAATTAAAAGTGGCGAATTTAATGCCCGTGACCATTATTTTGGAAGTCTTAACAAAATTTAAGGTTCATGGAAGATACTCAAGACACAACACAAAATGTCATGACTAGCGGTTTGAGTCTATAACTATGCTAGAATCTCTAAGATGAATTTGTCATCGTTTAGTACTTAACTTAATTGCAAGTAAGTTTCCTACCGGAAATATTCACAAAACATTAAATTGTAATTTCTTTGAGTGGGAGAGAATAGTACTCCCCCACTCCAAGAAATTTCAGCTGAATGGAACTAAATAATTGGAGAGGACACTAACATTTTCCCCAAAGGTTCCCACTAGAAGTTGAAGTCCTCTTTCCCATTAACACCTATAACCCACGCGCATGTGTATTGTCAACAAAGACGAGATAGGGTAATGTTACTAGCGTAACGTTGCAGTTCAGCAATTTAAGAGCGGCGGACTTTAACAAACTTAAACTACCTCCGTTCTCAACTGCTTATCGAAGGCGGTGTCCTTACGGACTTGCCAAGTCAAGACCTTCGCGATTGGGCCTGATTTAGAATTACACAATTCAAACTACATGTATTCAAATGCCCCACTTTTTTATACAACCAGAATCCCTTTCTTAAAGCCTACGTGGGTGCATAAAACTTGGGGTAATATGCACACTCTATATATGCTAGAGGCAAGGGGGCGCACTACGCCGGCATAAAACTACAAAATCGAATGGAATAGAAATGAGTACCCGCACTGCTATAGCAACCAGATTTCTTTATGTCTTGATTTTTTTGGTGAGAAAGTTTGAATATGATTTTGTTGTTCTGTAGACTGAAATCCTTTTTTTTCAGCGAGAAGTATAGTCTGCACATACATTTGAGCCGGGACATGTGATTTCCAACAATGTGGCATTTTGACAAGTATAGACTCAGACGAGCCTGTACAGCCCCTTTGTAAGAGCAGAAACTCCAAATGCTGTTCAGTCAGTAGCTTAACAGTCATAGAATATTCAAGCGACTAGCAAAGGCTCTGATTAGACTGCGCGTTTGCGCAGGCTGATCTGAGACTTAGCTGGTCGCACATACCACATTGTTAAAAATCTCATGTCGCGGCTCATTTAAGGAATGAAGAGGCATTTCGCTCCCGATAGCAAAGTCGGGTACAGTGAGGCAAATAAGCAATCCTGCCTATGTAGGCCGAGAATGTGAGCTCGAGCCATTGTCTGGTCAAACGTTTCATCAAGATTATTATCCCCAATCATTGTCCTGGTTCAAGTAGGGTAGTTGTCAGTTACTGGCGAAATATACATACACTATGAACTGGTCGCCGTGATATGCCGACTGATAATGTTTTGTTATGTTAACCATTTATATTAGCCTAGCGCCCTTTTTGTGTGACATGGGCAAACAGTGTAGAGCCAGATCAGATGCCGCACTGTTTGCTTAGCGCGTTGAGCGAAATGGTTAATTACTACCCAACAACCCTTGAATCAGAAATAGATCCGTCTTTTTGGCAGTATTTTTGTGAAATTCCATTGGGCATATATGGGTTTAGCCTAAACAACAACAACAACAGTGAAAAAAAGAATTTACCCATAGCCGAATCTTTATTTAAACAAGTTATCAAGGTTGCAATACACCTTTGCAAGAACGCATTTTGTGATTTTATTTTTCAGATCGAGTTTTGTGTTGAATTTTCAATTACCAAGTCAACATTTTTGCATCATGTCGGACTAGAATATTCGCTGCTGCATTGGGGTCGGACTTTAACGCGATGGTAGGAAAAAGATGCCCTAAAACTAAGGAAATACGCTCGCGAACGCTTGTAATATTTTGGGTCAGACGTGGTACTTGATTGTATCGATTCCTGATCTTTGCCCTCTTACTTATTTTGAAAACGTCAGTGCTCCTCCTCAGTATATATTAACATATGTGGCTAACTGACCCTATAGGGCACGTGTAACTGCAGAACATTTCATTTTGTAGAAACAGTAAGACGGTTTTGCCTACATCATACAGGCCATCAGATAACAACGTACCAGGGGATTAACTAGTGCAACATTTTGAGCATCGGTTGAACAAATGAGAAATCATTGCGAAAATCCTCGATATGTAGTGTCAAACTCCGTTGGCCAATAACTTTATTTTCTTTTTTTTTTCTTTATTACTTCAATTGTTTATGTACTCATCTAAATCGACATTCGCGGCATTTCTAATGAGCTGAAAGGCAACCACTTCTTTGAGAAGAAAATGCCATCTGTTTTTAATTTAGTTTTGATCTACCTTTACAATAGAACAATTACCATGCCGATTCTGCTGTTTGTTTGTTTGATTCTGTATGTCCCATCAACAATATGTCAGTTATGTGGGGACGGGTCGTCCTGGGTAGAACCAGTACTAAGCTAAGATTAATATGTCTCGCTCAGGACACAACGCAGTGTGGTGAAGCTCGAACACGTGGCCCCTCAGTCTCGAGTCAAGATCTGTACCTCTGAGCCACTTCGCCCCAGATCTGCTATTACAACGCGAAGCACAGGCCCTGCCAAATGCCCGGGAGGGCGTACATAGTGCACAAAGTATCAAAACGTGCTTCAGGTCCAGAAGTTATAACATCTTTTAGTGCTCAACTCAACTGAGCATGGAATTTATACTGTTTATAAATGTAAAGAAATGTTGGCATTTAAACAGTAAATTTAAAATCAGAGAGTTTCTCCATGTACACGAGAAAACAATTACGTTCAAGTTAACAATTTAGTTTTCAAGGGCAGTTGAATATATAATGTCGCGGCCAGGTATTTCCGAATTTCAAAAGTCAATGTGCAAATTTGTGCCCGATTTTATACGGAGATGTGGTCGTGATGATCCATAATTGTGCTGGCAAAATATTGGTGCAGGAAAATATCGCACCAATCGACGGCTACGTCCATTTAGTGCACATTTTCAAACGAATGCTGACATGACCATCAAGGAATGTTAGTAACCATACTTAACAGTGATGGTCGGATGTCTAAAGGCCTACAAACTTCGCAACGTTGTGAATGACTCATCGTGACGTCACGTAACGTTAGTTCTAAAATCAACGTCAAGCCGTCCAAAGTTCAAATTCCAATATCTTTTCTAATAATTTGAATATTTTGATCAAACAAAAACGAGTCTACTCTTCATATAATGACCTGTCTAAAAATTACAGAATCTCAAAATGGCCAAATTTACCCCGAAGACACATTTTCCCATGGCGCGGCTCATATATATTAATAAACTCGGGTAAAAAATTCACAATTGATATATTAGCTCTGGAAATTTTTGTTTTTAGTTCAGCAAACAGTGTAGTAGAACTGTAAATAAACTGATCTTTTAAATTTTCTTTCCATTTAAATTTCCGCCAGGCATTACCATTCATATTCAAATTAGTGTTTTGAATGCCTTGTCCTGGACAAGTTAAATTTATCCTACAAATTAATGGAAAATGATAAGAAAAATCTTCGCATCCCACCTTAAAGTATGTAAAAGAGTCAAAAAGCGTCATTGAGGCCACCATATAATCTACTACGCTTCTCCCTGCGTTTGCTACACAGGTTATTTCCCCTTTTACATCTTCGAACAATCGCCCATTCAAAACATGGATATTATACATACAGCATAGGTCCAAAAGTGAAATACCAAATCGATTTTATATACTCTAAATCGTCATGGGGTATAAAGTCTTGCAATTTCCCTATTCTAGCGTTCAGGTCGCCGGCCACAAAGAGCTCTGCCCTTTGGTGTTCAGAGACTATTTTTAGAATTTTTTCGTTTAGCAATATTACGCCATTGTCCTCGTCTGTATATATTGGCGAATTTTCTGGAGCAGTATATGTAAAAATTAAAATTAAATCATCTTTTCTGTCAAAGACAGCAGCATCAAGCATTAATACAACACATTCGTTAAATTTTGCAAATATACCTTTAATACCTTTTGTTTGCATGACCCAGTCTTTGACGAAAACTGAGATCCCCCCAGACACCCTGGGTGCGGTTCGCTTCTTTTTTCGCATAGAATTGAAAGTTTCATATCCTGGCAAGAAATTTATGAAATCGCTTTCATGTTCCTGCCAAGTTTCATTGAAAGCAACAACATCAAAGCCATTGCAGAAATTCTTGAGGCTAGAATCATCTCGATATTTTTTCAACCCTTGAATATTTAGTGAGCAGATATTTAAGTCTACCTGACTAGTAACATCACTGTGTGAAACACCAAGACCTTGACCAAAAACCTATTGTGACAGCATCGGCCTGCCAAGTTCTTCATTAAAAGCTTTGACCCTAATGAAAACAAGAAATAAGTGGATATTGGTAGAAACATTAAGGCGGTATACCTACAAAATTACCTGTATGTCTACTACTAACTACCTTAGACTACAAAACGTGGAACAAAGAATAAATTGGTCCAATGCATTTTGACCTATATGATTAAATTTATGAATAATCTAATTTAAATATCAATGAATATTAATATAAACATAAGGAATAAGAGAAAACTGGTAGAAAAATTTAGGTGGGATACATACAAAATTACCTGTCCGCCAATTGCTAACTATCCTAGAGTAAAAAAACTGGTACCCAATTAAAGTTGAGACATAGCCATTTGACCAAAATATTTAAATAAACGAATAATTTAATTTGAATATTCATGAATATTAATGGCAAAATAAGAAATAAGAGAAAATTGGTAGAAAAATTAAGACGGTATTATACCCACAAAATGTCCTATACATCTGCTATTTACTAGACTATAAACTTGGTACCAAATTAAAGTTTCGACTTTGCCTTTTAAACAAAATTATTAAATATGTGAATTATCAAATCTAAATATTCATGAATATTAATGTAAACATAAGAAATAAGACCAAATTGGTAAAAATATTAAGGGGTTATACATACAAGTTTACCTTTACTCCAGCTGCTAACTATTATAGACTATAGGATTGCTACCCAATAAAAGTTGAGACAAAGCCATTTGACTAAAATGATTAAATATACTAATTATCTAATTTAAATATTCATGTATATTACTGTATACATAAGAAATAAGACAACATTTGTAGAAAAATTAAGGGGGTATACCTACAAAATGTCCTAAACGGCTGCTGCTTACTAGCCTAGACTACAAAACTTCGAACCAAATAAAAGTTTAGACATTTCCATTTGACCAAAATGATTATACATGCGATTTATCTAATTTAAATATTCATGACTATTAATGTAAACATAGGACATACGACAAATTTGGTAGAAAAATAAAGGTGATACACCTTGAAATGTATCAGGACGCTAGCTGCTAACTATCATATCTTACTATACCTGGTAGCAAATAAAAGATTAGAAATAGCCATTTGATCATAATGATGAAATATATGAATTTTCTAATTACAATATTTATGAATATTAATGAAAGCATATCAAATAAGAGAAAATTGGTAGAAAAATTAAGGTGGTATACCTTCAAAATTATCTATATATCTACTGTTAACTATCGTAGATTGCAAAACTTGGTACCAAATTAATGTTGAGGCATTGTATTTTGACCAAAAAGATTAAATATGCGAATAATCTAATTTGAATATTCATGAATATTAATGTAAACATTACCAATAAGAGAAAATTGGTTGAAAAATGAAGGTGGTATACCTACAAAATGACCTATACATCTGCTATTAATTAGACTAGACTATAACACTTGGTATCAAATAAAAGTTGAGACTTTGCTTTTTAACCAAAATTATTAAATATGCGAATTATCTAATCTAAATATTCATGAATATTAATGTAAACATAAGAAATAAGACCAAATTGGTAGAAATATTAAGGGGGTATACCTACAAAATTTACCTGTACTCCAGCTGCTAACTTTCTTAGACTATAAAAATTGGTACCCAATAAAAGATGAGACAACACCATTAAATATACGAATTATCTAATTTAGATATTCATGAATAATAATGTAAACATAAGAGTCAAGACAAAAGTGGTAAAACAATTAAGGTGGTATATCTACAAAATTACCAGGACGCTATCTGCTAACTATCCTATCTTACAAAACTTGGTACCAAATAAAAGTTGAGACATAGTCATTTGATCAAAAGGATATTATGAATATTCATTAATATGAATGAAAGCATAAGAAATAAGAGAAAATTGGTGGAAAAATTAAGGGGGTATACTTACAAAGTTACCCATATGTCTGCTGCCAACTATCGTAGACTGCAAAACTTGGTACCAAATTCAAGTTGAGACATTGCGTTTACATCAAAATGATTAAGTGTACGAATTATCTAATTTGAATATTGATGAGTATTAATGAACACTTTAGAAATAAAAAGAAATTGGTAGAAAATAAAGGTAATTTACGTTCAAAATAACCACTAAATCAGGTGCTATATATATATGATTAACTTCAAAACTAGGTACTAAATAAAGTTGAGACATTTTCATTTGATGATAATGATAAAATATACAAATAATCTAATTTGAATATCCATAAATACTAATGTAAACATAAGAAATAAAACAAAATTGGTAGAATAATTAAGACGGTACCCCTATCAAATTACCTCTACGCCAGCTGCTTACTATCATAGACTACAAAACTTGGTACCAAATAAAAATGGAGATACAGGTTTGCAATCATATGATTTGATGTATTCGAAATATCTAATTTTCATATTCACGAATATTAAAGCACACGTAAAAAGAATTAGTCTAAAATAGTAGAAAACTAAAGTGGTTTGACATACAAAATAACCTTTATTTCCGCTGCAATATATCATAGACTACCAAACATTGAGATATAGCTCGATGACCCAATGATGAATATACAAATGATCTCATTTGCATACTTACGAATATATAAGAAAACATTAAAAAAACAATAACACAGAAAGATACAAATTAGTTCTAGGCTTTATTTTGAGAACAAGCTTAGAAAATAAGGATACCTAGCAACTAACAAATGCGTAATTTTGTAAGTTCACCCCTTTATTTTTCCAAAATGTTCTCTTATTTCTAATATTTTGATCAATATTTATGAGTGGGAATGTTAGAAAATTTGTACAATGTAGAATTAGGCAAAATGCAGTGCATTGGCATTATTTGGTACCAAGAGTGGTTGCCTAAAATAATTCGCAGCTGAGTTGAAGTAAATTTTGTGGGTACATCCTTTTATTTTTTTTTACGATTTCCTAATGTATTCATTAGTTTTCATGAATATGGAAATTTGATAATAAGCATATTTTACCGCTGAATGAAGCTGCTATGTCTTACCTTTGATTTCTTTTATCGAGTTAGTACTTATGAATGATTTTTCTGCTGAGATATAAATAATTTGTAGGGATATACGAAACTGTTTTGAAGCGCATTATTTGTTGCATTATTTGTTGCCATGGAAACCACGCAATTTCACATAGCTCAAATGGAATTATTTCCAGGGCAATACTTTTACTTATTGAAGGTGGTCCAACAAAACAATTTGATGCCCATGAGAAGTAAGTAAGGATGCAAAGATCAGGAATCGTTTCATTCATAGCACTATTTTGAACTAGTTTCAAGCTTTTAAAGTGATAAACGAGAAATGAGTTTTGAGAATCAAGTTTCTTTGATCTAACTGTTGTCTTATTGTCCATTCTTCCTAGCAATACCCACAAAATGTATTACATTATCTATATATCAAAAGTAAAATCATTTAAATTCCTTAGTACCCAATTGTCGAATAAGACAAGCCTGGTATAGACATTTATCTTCAATTGAAGACTAGTTTCATCTTTTAGGACGATGCGGTAATTTTTCTCACTGCGCCTAATAGTATATCAAGTATATTGGTGAAATGCACGAAAACAGATTATTTTTCACATGGGGGTAGTAACTTTGCAAGCAATTTTCCGAGCCGTCAAGCATGTCAGAATGCTGTTAATCATGTTTTTGAAAAGCAAATTTATATTTTTCTTCGAATTACTCAAGTTTTACGGGGTTTTTTTTTTACTAAAAATAACGGTATTATCTGAAACGATATCAAGGAATTTGTTCTATTTTATAGGGCAGTAAGAGTTATCCCTCATTAATTATATCTGCAAGTGAAGAAATTAGCCAAATTTGATTTGAAAATAAATAAAAGTTAAATTGATTTTAGAAATTATAATAATTTACAAAAAAATAATGTTTTTAAACTGCAAAAAAACGTTTCGAAAAATCGTACTTCACAATTCCCTTTTTTGCAAGGAAAGAGTTATCTCCCCATTTTAGATATGACGCTACCAATTTTCGAACGTACGACCCAATCAAAATTAAAGTAGATGCATTTAGTTTTGATTTGAGACCGGTTTCATCTTTTATGACGATGAGGTAAGATTTCTCAAAAAGTAAGCCTTATATGAAATTCAGCAACGCGCCTATTGATCTCATTTCAGACCGTTTATCCTTTCATTGATTATGTAAAAACTCAGATGAGACATAAATTAGTAACTTTTCGTTCATGTCTTCACTGTCTCCAGTATGTATGTAAGAGCAGATTATTTGAGCCGCGACATGATATTTCCAACAATGTGGTATATGCACATGAGTCTATTCATGTCAAAATGCCACATTGTTTGGGCACATTATATATAATAGCTAAGTATTCATTGATGACTATCATTGTTATTACCAATGCTGTTTTAATGTAAGCTGAACATCGCCTGAGTTTACACTTATCCAAATGCTACATTGCTAGTAATCTCATGTTTTGGGCTTTTCATCCTAGCGTCATTAGTGTTGCCATAGATTCACTTCATATTTGCTTGTATGTACTAGCTCCTCATGTTGTTATTTTTATTTATAACCTGAGTGTATCAATAAACTAGACTTGGGTCGGACTTCAGACTCTATGATGGTTCCGACTTAAAGACTTATCTATTGATGAGATGGCAGGGGCCTGATGCTTTGGCTGTTTGTCGGGCCCACCGGGGTTTACCTGTTGGATTTCTTTTGCTCCGGTATTCAGTTTAATTTACTGTTGAGTCCTTATCCTTGCTTTATCTCCTTGTTATATCTTGATTTATATGTTTTAGGAGATGATGCATTGATAAGTTAGGGGTCTTTCATGCAAACCAAATATCTATGTGTCTTGATCCACATCTGAATTAAGGGTGAGGTTGGCGCCGTTAAACCGGTTTAAGCCCTCCAGTAAAGTGTTTTACTGACCGTTCCAAGGCGGTACTTCTTTTGTGGATCTTTTATGTTTTTGTTCTGTCTTGTGTTTGTTGTGTTTTGTGCGCGTCTGTTTATATGTGCTTTGTGGTCACCTGCTGGGAAAGGGCTGACCTCTTGGCTCTCGTTTGTGGTGTCTTCTGTGAGTTTGTCACTTTCCCATTTGTATCCTGGGTCAGGTGTGGTACTTGATTGTATCGATTCCTGATCTTTGCAACCTTATTACTTGGAAACTTGGCTCAATTATATGCAATAGATAAATATTCATTGATGACTATCAATTTTGTTGCCTGGTGGTGACATGGTGCTTGCGTTCGTTATGTAAAAAGACTAACACAATGTTGGGTGATCAAGACACTTTAGTACTGGTTCAAACCTATAGTTTGAACATGTCTGAAAATTGTTGTTGGTGACGTAGAACGTCAAAATAATGCTATGCCATCATCCAAAATATGTTAGTTTTGCAAGCTTGTCTTTATATAAGGCTACAATAAAGTAGACATGTATGTGTTTTGAGATTAGTTCATTGTGAAGAACATTTTTGAAAACAAACAAAATGTAATGGTATCCTGGGTCAGGTGTGGTACTTGATTGTATCGATTCCTGATCTTTGCACCCTTACTTACTTTTATTCAGGACTAATGTAGAGCATGATCCACGTCGAGAGAGAATCCACGACCGGTGAGGCATACAAACCCCGTAATGTACACTTAATATTAGAACGAGTGATAAGAATGCTGGTCTTAAATTGAGACTAATGTCTCCTTTTCACCTTAATCAATTTAACTGATCTGATGAGTACATGTAGAACAGGGTATAATTGTACTTTTTGATCGCTATAAAGGCGGCAACTTTAATATTCATATCTGGGCGTGGTTCGGCTATTTCATCTGTAAAGGAAAGGAAATCTTGTTTTATATTAATTTTGTACATGTATTTGGTACATGTAATTTTGCTTGAACCGTTCATCAAACTCGTGACCGTATATACACTGAATACACATTTATTAGCACACGGAAAGCGCCAATAACAACAAGTCATTTGCTTTTGTCGTCTGCATAAAAGTGTTGAAACCTCTTTGACAAACAGTGTAGATCCAGATCAAACTGCCCCTGGGAGCAGTCTGATCTGGGGTCTAAACTGTTTGCCTTTATACTTACGTAATTCAATAAACAACATTTTAAGAGTTAAATAATGTTTTTGTCTGATCTGAGGCGTTATGGAGCAAGATGATTCGATTAATTGCGCCTCATTTTCAGCGTTTTATCTTTTTCTAAAGTAGACAAGTCCTAATTAATCATTCACGAGATGCAGCCTTTACAGTAACCAAAACGTTCTATAATATAAAGAATTAAATTTGTTATTTGACATATACAGTTCAGTCAGGCATATCTTTACTACGTGTAAATTACCTCAATTTCTGACTGTCCTGTACATGGGTGACGGGAGAGAAGTCCGCTTAATTCAATGTTCACAAGTGTATTCCGCTGTCATTTTTTTGCAAACTGGGATTTCAGGAAAAAAGCGGGCAGAAATCCGCTTAACTCAATGTTTGCAAGTGACTTCCATTGTCATTTATTTTGCTAACCATTGAACCTAGATCAGGACTTATGTTTAGTCAGGCCTGATCGGGATCCGAACGGCTTGGCACCTAACGGAGTTTTGAATATGAAATGATAGTTACGTTTTTTCCTCAAACATGTGACACTGTTTACAATAAAGGCATTTTGCCGTGAAATTATTGACAAAAGAGCGATTACATTTCAATACTTCCTGGTTAAGTTCAACAAACTGACCTAGTTTCTCAATGTAGATTTGATTCTAGTTTTAAGCGTTATTTAAGAGCGACGATAATTGTACATGTTAGCAGATTGGATATGGCATCTTGATCTCAGTTTTCCATAAACTAATATTTAATGTAATTGGTTGTGTCATGAATCTGCTCCTATCACAAGACAGTCTGTTATATTCAATGGAGTGTATTTAGTTAAAAGAAAAAAATCATGAGTAAGTACTAACAAATATAGGTAGACACATGCATCACCTGGCTGAAAGCATTCCTAAACCGTGCAATTGGGGGGGAGTGGGAGGAGGGATGTGTTAGCAAAGAGGGCGTTCCAGAGGATAACAATCCTTGGAAAGTATGTGAACCTGTAATAGTCCTGCGAGTTAAAATATGTATGTAGGCCAGTGAGTTGTTATGCCTTGATACTCTGGTATTTCGAACAAGGTAACACGATGCTGAGATTACTAAAAGTCGGATATAACCTTGTACATCATTATAAGCCTGCTACAAATGCTACATTGGTTCTAGGGGGGGGGGGGGGGGGGCGTGAGTGGACATATCTTTATACTCTGGTATTTCGAACAAGGTAACGCGATGCTGAGATAACTTAAGGTCGGGTATTACCTTGTATATCACAATGAGCCTGCTACAAATGCAACATTGGCTCTAGGGGAGGGGGGTCAGTAGTGGGTATGTCTTTATTATCTGGTCTTTCGAACAAGGTATCGCAATGCTAGGATAGCTAAAAGTCGGATATTACCTTGTACATCATCATGAGCCTGATAAAAATGCTACATTGGTTCTAGGGGGGGGGGTCAGTGAGTGGGTATGTGTTGATACTTTGGTATTTCGAACAAGGTAACGCGATGCTGGGATAACTAAAACTCGGATGTGACCGTGTACATCATCATGAGTCTGGTACAAACAGAGTTGGGGTAATTAAAATTGTAATTGTAATTAATTGTAATTTAATTACTCTAAAGTAATTGCATGTAATTGTAATTAAGACATTTGTTTAATTACAGTAATTGAATGTAATTAATTACATTGGCCAAAAATGGGAGTAATTAACACTTACTTTCAATTACTTTTCAATTACTTTTCAGATAAGTTCTGAACTTCAGTTACTAAAGATTATCATAGACACTTAAAACTCTGCTGAATGAATTGTTCTTGGCCTTTGTAAATGCATATATCATTTGCTGTACTTGTAAAATGCAACATGAAACAAATGAGAATAGGGACTGGTCATGCTAGTATCTATAGGCATGAAAATAAAAAAAAAAAAACAATTTTACTGCAGACACAGACTGTATGTTACTTCTACTATTCCTTTTTTATTCTTTGTTCATCTGCTATTAAAAGATATGGCTTTGTGACAATCAACCTTTAATAGTAAAGTTACCAAAACAATACAAAAACAAAGGCGGTGTGAAAATCTCAACAAAAGTATTTACTCAGACAATAGTGTTGGTTAGTGTGTGGCTCCCTGAAGGCATTTTGTTAAATTTTCACACCTAGGATCAACACACTCATATGCTAAGGTGCATGACCATATCTATCTTCTACACTATTTTAAAAAAACCCTTAAACTGTTTTCAATAATAATAATAATAATAATAATAATAATAATAATAATAATAATAATAATAATAATTATAATAATAATAATAATAATAATAATAATAATAAAATTGATAATAAAAAAAATGTGATTCAGAAAATTAAATTGAAGTTCACTCATTCAGTGAACCTGGGGCCCATCATAGCTAATAGTAATATAATAACAAAAAATAAAAATAAAATAGATGTTCCACGGGTGACAAAACTAGTGACCTCTTGCTTGCAAAATTAGCATTTCAACAGGCTAGTAATATTTTAGTTCGTCACTATCTGATATTCCTTTTTTGTACTTTTTTGCCAACTTTCAGAACTCATAGGGCCACACAGATTTTTCATCAACACTTTTTTGAAAACAGTTATTCTCTGGCATTTAAGCTAGTTTTACAAAATAATTTTCATGGTTTATCATCCCAAATTATAAGCCTTTCTCAAGCCAATGTGTATTCCTGAACTTTGTTCTGCGGTTAACAGCTAGTTTGAGAACTTTGACAATTAATCCCCCCCTCAAAAAAATCTGTTTCTGTATTTTCTCTTGTGTGATCAGGTCATCAACCACAAAAAAATAACAACTGATTTTGTGCATTCATTTCTTTAAAGTTGCATCACTTGACAATAATTTGATACAAGAGGAAAAAATGAATTCAACCTAATAGACATATATTGAATTTAGAATATCAAGGTTACTCAGACTTCTGTGGAGATTTTAATTCATTTTGAATATATCTGAAATTAAAATCTGATGAAGCTATCTAAGTGGCAGTGAAATGTAATTGTAAACTAATTAATAACATTTGGCAAAGTAATTGTTATAATTAATTACTTTGCTAAAGAGCCATGTAATTGTAATTGTAATTTAATTGAACAATTTCCAATGTAATTGTATGTAATTAATTACTTTTTCAAAGTAATTGACCCCAAGTCTGGCTACAAATGCAACATTGGTCCTAGTGGGGCCAGTTCAGGATTTTCAACATAGCAGTGGCATTGAAGGTGTATCTATAGTCTTTGATAGGTCACCTTGTAGAGTCCTTGTTTTTTTTTTCAATGTTTTGTTATTTTTGCATAGGCTTACACAGCGACAATTTAAATTCGTCTCCTTGCAGCAGCAAACAGGCAAATGTACAAGTAGAAATCTTGAAAATAAGCATGTTTTATTATTGGTCTTACCTCACAATGACAACGATTTGGGATCGATTTTGTAGACAGTGACTGAGGGTCTTCTTAAAGCCATCGGTAGATGAGAAAAGCAAACCACATGGAAGGGACAGAGGAATTCGCATAAAAAATGTTTTAAACTAGAACCCAGGTTGAAAAAAAACCACTCTGGTGATCACGTTTTATTCATAGGCTAATGTGATGAAAACCACAATGTATTTTTGTCTGAAATCATTAGGCATACAAGCTGGATATTTTGTATGTATCTTCCATTTAGCTATCATAGTAATCAGTTGGTTCAAAATTGCCCCTGGGACTGAAAAGTTTCAACACATATGAAGAACCACTATTGCACAACGTATAAATATCTGGGCTTACGCCTGACTATAATACGTAGATAGCATTCTTTGTTAACCAAACAATATAATATCCACTATCTTGAAACCCTATCACGTCATATACAAGCACACATGACACATTATGGTGTAAAATATACACGTTTAATATCAATCGTCTATGAAGTTATCAATTCTTTACACAAGCACTAGCATCTATCTGGAGACACTTAAGAACCAAAAATAGTAAGTGAGTTTGATCAGGAAATACCGCAATCATAAACTGCAAATCTGTGTTCAAGACTTTATTAACGTCCCCTACTAGCAAATGCTCTGGGCCCGGAATTACAATGCCTCCTTAAGTTATGTAGACTTTTACAAACTTAACTCAATATTTCTTAAAATTAAGAATCTATATTAAAGCTGCATACTCTGTAACTATGAACATTTTTCGAAAAAAAATATTTTCTTTTTAAATCATTTGTTAAAGTAGAATTAAGCTATATTTTCACAATAAAAATGTTCAGTACAGCTGAAAACTGCATGGAAAAGTGAATTAGCTTATCGAATAGGTGTATTTTTCTCTTGTTAGCAATTATTTGCGTCCCTCCAATAATTATAGACCGTTGAATTTTAACATAAATGCAGTTGTTTTGATAGTGATAACTTGTTAAGATTTACGAAAATGGTAAAATGTTTACCTTAATTTGAGTATATTTACTGCGTTCTTGAAAAATAAAAACATTATTTTTAAAATTAGAAGATCAAAAGTTACAGACTATGCAGCTTTAAAATTGCATTTATAATGCACCGTCTTTGTGTACCTATCTTCTGTATACATCATCGGATAAAATCGTTAATTTGACGGAAAGACTTACGAGGACATGCAATAATGACTGTAAGCGTTTCCAATGTTTCGCGCGTCCTGTCAATAAATCAGCAGGCTCGAAAAATACCACAAATAGAGTAGTTCCCTTTCATAAAACCCCTCCCCTCGACGTAGAATTACTTGACTTTGTATTTTCCATTTCATAATAGAGTGTTGGCGTCATTTTAGAGGAGGCTGGGATGGAGGGCAGGTGGTGGTGATGGGCGTGGGGGGGAGGGAGAAACACGAGTCGTACGCGATGATCACGTTTTGTGTGCGTGTGGGAGCAGTTTACTTACATGAAGCTCGTTGTAGACTGTTTATGGTCTAACCAATGATACCGCGTTGATAATTGCATCCGTATAGCCTAGCATTAACCATGTATTATCCGCTATCCAGTGAGGATTATTTTTTTATCCCTTTTTCACAGTATGTTAACTGAAATAAAAATACTGTACCCGTTCCTCCTAGCTCACGCCTTATACATTATGAATTACAGCACTGTTACAGTTACAACCATGTAATCATGTATACATGTGATTGCCAATTCCACTAAATCCGTGCAATCTGGCATTTAAGCTCGTTTTCGACATAGAACGGCTCTGATTGTGAGCAAGTCGTTTTTTAACAAAGCAAAATGCAAAGGAGGAAACCGTTAAAATCATGGAATAAAACGGTATAAAATAGATACAATTGCTTTTCTTATCTTGTTCGAATGTGTATTGTCTGTATCGCTAACAATATAAATCGAAACGTGTACATGTATCTAAATACACGCATTTTCCGACTACTGGTTACGCACGAGTGCTGTTATTCATGTTTATAAGGCGTGAGCTAGAGGAGGAACGGTACAGGATGTTTATTTCAGTTTACACACTGTGTTTTTCTGAACTGTCACACGCGCGCATATATGCAGGCGAGTTGATGTGGATTTGGCAGGTTATGTGGATCTTTGAGACATCCGTGGTTGCTCGCCTATGCGATAAATACCATTATATCTTACCGGCGTGGTTGCAGTTTGCTCATACAAATGTATAAAGTTTAACGCATCCACGCGTTGTCAAATAAGGTAAACAGTATATCAGTAATTTGGAGACTTCGAGGTCTACGTAAATTCAGGGAACTTCATCCGACTTGAACTGTATAACACTGATGCCATGCTATAAGCTACAAATATCTCTGCTCGTATATTGTGACAAGGGCACTTTCACTTTCAAAAAACCTATGTTCGAAAAACAATATGGCATGAGGACAGTCATGAGTTCCCAAGAATTCACACTGTCTGGTCGTGCAAATATGTGAAATCTTCAATGCCATCTTATATTTGACTCACAAGGGACACTAAATTTGGTCACAACTGGTCACGAAAGCTCAAAATCTGTGTACTTTTCCAGCTTTTCTGGATAACCCAGTCCACATAAATTTCTACTTTCTAAAGCAGTTTCGCATCTAGCAGCAAAAGTTCTCAAAATCATATCAATGTAAACTAAATTTGCAATGCCTAAACTTTGTGATCATGGTATTTGCATTATTCTACTGTCTTATGTTCATGCACAGTAGGCATTTATTTTTCATTGACCAAAAGAAATGGTGTGATGGACGCCCTCCATATTGCTGGATAAATGTCAATTTATTTTTTGATTGGTAGAATGTATTTCAACCAAAGTGGTAGTTTTTTTCTTGTTTGGTTTGATTCTTTACGTCTCCTTAACAATCTTTCAGCTAAACAGGGACGGGTCTTCAAGGGTTGAACCAGTACTAAGCTAGGATAAATGTGTCTTGCTAAGGGACAACACCGGAGTGACGCCGGTGAGGCTCGGTCCCGCGGCCCCTCTGTTTCGAGTCAAGCACTCTACCACTTAGCCACTGAGCTCCCCTATTGATGGTGGACTTCTATCAAAACATTTCTTGGTCAATGATAAACAAGATAGGTTAGTCACAGTTTATACAAATTGTTCTGGTCCAATGATAAAGATGGCCACCATGCCCAGATATACAGGTATTAAAAAAACCTGAAAAATCTTCTACAGAACCAAAAGGCCAATGACCTTGTGACTCAGTATGACTCGGTATGTAGCATTGGGGATGAGAGCTATACAAAGTTTGCACAAATTATTCTTCTGGGTTGAGATTAACCTACTTTATGGCATGTTCAAATTTGATTCCTAAAGTGCATTTATATGGGGAAATCTGGAAATGTTGATTTCTTCCATAACTCATGCTATAGAACCACTGTACTCGAATAGCGCAGTCATCGCAGGTTGATTGCAATTGAAGAGGGCACAGAATGCCGATACAGAGCATGGTTGTGCAATAAAGGTGATTATTTCCTCTAAAAGAGGATGAAAGGCATTTTTGTTCATGTTCTGGAATTTATGCTTACTTTAGATACACATGGTTTTGTATATCGGGTGTTCTGGCCCAGTGATTTGGTCATTGATTGCCACACATTGCTTGAATTTAGACCCTAGACTACTGGTACAATACCTTCGACTACTCAAATTTAGCGTACATCTGCCAAACGGTGTGCATCTTCGCAATTAATAGTAATTAACTGAATGCATGCAACACAATTTATGCATACACTTATTCGTATTCTTCATTATGTGATGCCAATTAACCATAACTACATGTAATTATTTACATAACGTACATGTACCCATTTCGGACACATTATTCCCAGGGCAAGCCAGAAATCGGCTGATTATCCAAAACTTAGCTAGTTTTCGAAATTAAAGGGGTCAAATGAGCCAGGATGGACTACAATACATGCGTGATAATTCCAAATGAAAAAAAAATAGTGAGTGAGTATGATCAGGAAATATCACAATCACAAACCACAGACAACCCCGTGGCACCACGAGGAAGAGCCGCTCAACTATCACGAGACACCAGGAAGACAAATTAAGCAAAGCAACCAGCTCTCTCTTTCCCATTAAGATGATTGCAATACTAGAATGGACATACAGTAACGTTCAACAAAAACATAGAACAATTACAGACTCCCACAATGGGAGTAACAACAAACAAAAAGTCACAACAACAGAACCACCGCTTTAGAATGGACAGCAGCCTAAGCCACCGGGGGACTTAAATGCATTTTACTGGTACCAAATCCCATATTAATATGGTCAAACAAAATATGTTTCAATAATAAGCCTTAGGTGACCTTGACCTATTTTAATTTGATCAAGGAGATCAGGTAAGCGCTACAGGACCTTCAGATCCTCTAGTTTGCGCATATGCATAAGGGGGAGTGTGTGGGGGTAGTTATGGAATACTCGTAGACTGCTTGGTGTGGTGCATCCGTCAACATTATTACCATAAAAGCATGCCTGACTGGCAGCGATTTAAAAAAAATACAAAACAGCGTTTCTAAAAATCCACTTCATTTGTGATCGCCGCATACAGTGTGGGAAAAAGCATGTGGGTAATTCGGTATTTCATATGTGGCAGCACCCTTCGCATCCGACGTTGGGAATAATACAATGCCTCTTCCCAATAATCCCATTGCACATAACGCCTTTGATACACGGTATACTACCCTAGACCTGGAATCCTTTGATACCCCAAGCGTATCTCATATCAATAAACAATAGGACTCTGTCGCATAGTGCCCAAGAGCCAACAGAACTTGCTTCAATGGAGTGTGTGTCATGCTATGCCTTGTGACCAAGACGATGTGTGGACGAACCCAGTTAACGATGCCACGCCCAGCTCCAGAAGAGGGGTCAGTGGTTCCGGACAACACCCCCTGTAAAATTTCAGTTCTATAGGTTTATATAGGAATATGCATTTGGACCCTAACCCCTGGGAAAAGTTGGACCACCCTTGAAATGTTGGACCGCCCTCAGCCATGGAATATTGGAAAGTTATAGTTGAATGGTAGTTTTCTTTGAAATGGACTCCCTCTGCAAAATAAATTGAGGACTTACAAAACAAATTAAGATGAAGAAAAACAAAGCTTTTTCCTGTCATTTGGGCTTGGACCCCGCCCCCTCCGCCAAACATGATGAAATTCCTAGGATCCGCGCATGTATACGTTATCGTGGTGATAGAAAAACCTTCTGCGTGTCATTGTCTAAGTCCAGAAGTTCGCCATTGTTTACATTTACGCACATCAATATGTCAAAAAGTTAAATACTAACTTTAAGGTAGCCTCGCTGCTTTCTTAAATATTTAAGTATTTTGTCGAGATAAGAAGACAATTAAGACAGGGAAAATGATTGTAATGCACTTTTTGTGAAATTTAAGTAAGTTCGTCAATTTAAGTCTACCTTAACTTTAATGGGGCATTGTAATTCCGGGCCCTGGTGGGTCTGCGCAGATTCGCAAGTTAGTCTTATTATTGACGATGCGATAAGTACATATAAATCACTTGCAGGTACCCGCTCATATATACTGAGACCAAGTTCTAATCGATCACCTTCCATTTTTAAGCTAGTTTCTGCCATTTAGGCTTCATCAGTGACCCTCTAATAGTTTCAAAGTTCTACAATGAAACCCATGATTCCAAAGGACAGGAAAATAAAATCTACACTATAGTGAAGGGCAGGGAGACGTTCTACCGCCACCACACAGTCCCAGTCACCAGCTGTAGTGAAGTCAAATATGTTCTTAAAAGGGTATCCTTTGGAAGCAAAGACTGCACCAAAGAACTGAATCTAGAGTGTGCATATTTCCTGGGCCAGACTAGCTAGTTTCTGCCATTTAGGCTTCATCAGTGACCCTCTAATAATTTCAAAGTTCTACAATGAAACCCATGATCCCAAAGGACAAGAAAATAAAATCTACACTATAGTGAAGGGCAGGGAGACGTTCTACCGCCGCCACACAGTCCAAGTCACCAGCTGTAGTGAAGTCAAGTATGTTCTTAAAAGGGTATCCCTTTGAAGCAAAGACTGCACATAAGAACTGAAACTAGAGTGTGCATATTTCCTGGGCCAGACTAACTAGTTTCTGCCATTTAGGCATCATCAGTGACCCTCTAATAGTTTCAAAGTTCTACAATGAAACCCATGATCCCAAAGGACAGGAAAATAAAATCTACACTATAGTGAAGGGCAGGGAGACGTTCTACCGCCGCTACACAGTCCCAGTCACCAGATGTAGTGAAGTCAAATATGTTCTTAAAATGGTATCCTTTGGAAGCAAAGACTGCACCAAAGAACTGAAACTAGAGTGTACATATTTCCTGGGCCAGACTAGATAGTTTCTGCCATTTAGGCATCATCAGTGACCCTCTAATAGTTTCAAAGTTCTACAATGAAACCCATGATCCCAAAGGACAAGAAAATAAAATCTACACTATAGTGAAGGGCAGGGAAACGTTCTACCGCCGCCACACAGTCCCAGTCACCAGCTGTAGTAAAGTCAAATATGTTCTTAAAAGGGTATCCTTTGGAAGCAAAGACTGCACCAAAGAACTGAAACTAGAGTGTGCATATTTCCTGGGCCAGACTAGCTAGTTTCTGCCATTTAGGCTTCATCAGTGACCCTCTAATAGTTTCAAAGTTCTACAATGAAACCCATGATCCCAAAGGACAAGAAAATAAAATCTACACTATAGTGAAGGGCAGGGAGACGTTCTACCGCCGCCAACTAGTCCCAGTCACCAGCTGTAGTGAAGTCAAATATGTTCTTAAAAGGGTATCCTTTGGAAGCAAAGACTGCACCAAAGATCTGAAACTAGAGTGTGTTACAAACAATCGTTACTTATTTGACTTTTCCCCATTCTTAGAGACGTTCGCCAGGGATGTCCCATTGCCATGTATCTTTTTATCATATGTATTGAATTACTTTCATTTAAGATAACAACTATTGAAGACTGGAAGGGATTACCTATGCGAATTATGCATTTAAAAGTCTCTTTCCGCCGATGAAGCATCTTTTATCCTAGATGGTTCACTAAAATCATTTGAAACACTTGTCGATATATTGGATTATTTTAGCTATATTTATTGACTTAAGTTAAATTAAAAAAAATGCTGAGTTTTACAAATAGGTAGCATAATCCAAAATGAAATTGTATAATTAAAGTTAAGAAAATTAAATGGCATTTACAAGAAGCCAGCTCACTTTGGTGAACCTTTTGCACTGGCAAAATTATATTCCAAGAAAATTTAGAACCCAAAATAGTACTTTTTGAAAAATGTTTAAAACAATGCCAACAGAAAAAAATAACGCTAATGGGAAAAAATCACATAAATTACAAAATATGCTCTTCCAAAATGTATATATGTTCTTTCGTCTATACCTAACCCACCCATTCAAACAATTTAAATAATTGAAAAAAATACGTACAAATTTATGTGGGATGGTTAACCAGAAACAATTAAGAGAGATATACTAAGGTTTGGATATGAAAACGGAGGTTTGAAAATGATACTGTTATCTAGAAAATTTTATGAAGTCATTAAAATATGTTGAATTAACCGGGTAATAGAAGCTAATAATGATTCTTTTTTAAATATAATATAAATTTACAATCTTGGATCATTTGGGGATAATCTCTTGTTTGAATGTAATATCTCTGAAAACGATATTTGTAAATTTGCTCAAAATATTATTCTAAAAGATGTTTTATTTGTGTGTTGCAAATACACAGCAAATGCAGTAATATCAAGTTACAGACATGAAATATTGTGGAATAATAGTCATATAAAGGCAGATTCAAATACAATATGTTTGCAAACTGGTACAATGGGATAAAGTTTTTCAAAGACATATACGATGACGAAGCAAAAATGGTATATTCATGTAATAGATTATGGAAAATGAAAAATCTACCATGAAGGTGATTTTTTGAACTACTTCGCTTTGATACATACTATACCATATTCTTGGAAATCCAACAACAATAATTAATCAATTAATGAAAACAAAACACGCTAATAAATATGTATGTAACTTACTACAGAAAGCCAAAATACGCACAGAAAAGAAATCAAACGTAAAATTAACTGAACAATTTAACGAGGAAATCTTGATTGGAAAATCATATTCACAACTTCTTTTATAGGCAACGAAAGACATTAAACTTCAAAACTTAATTGTAAATTCTTATTGCGTATTATTCCAAAAAACATATATTTATTAAAATGAAATATTGGGCATACATCGTTATGTGAGTTTTGCTCCTTGGAATTTGAAACACTGAACCACCTATTTTGGGAATGTAATTATGTACAGCATTATTGGACAAATTTATCCATACTCTTGCAAGAATATAATGAACACATCCAAGTTATCTTCAGGTAAATATTGCTTGGTATAACAGTAACAATCGAACAGATATTCAATAAAAAATTACATAATTTAGCTTGGGAAATATTTTATTTTCAAAAATAAATATCAGAAGCAGCATTCATATTTACAACGATTTTAACCATATTATGTCAAAGAATTAAATATAAAAAAAAGATTATTTTATAAATGACAGACTTGCCCAATTCAACCAGAAATGGGCTAATTTCAGATCATTGATAGAGTAATGAAAACGTAATACACCCAAACACTCTTTATACATAGAAATGCGACATTTCTCTCTCTCTCTCTCATACCATATAAGCCACTGGCTACATATGGTTTACCTCCCTCAGTGGGAATTTCTTAGACCATTTTCTTTAAGCCCAATGTCTTGCAAGAATTTTGCAACATTTTAGCCTTCTGACAATGGCAGCGTTAAGCTGTAACAGCATGTTACATTCGTTACCCTACAAGATATTTGATAATTAACATTATTTCTAAGATTTCAGAAAAGTGCAAAAGATAAGGTAAGATTTCTAAATTGGTTAAATCTTCTATGTAAGCTATTACTGGGCCACCGTTATAGATCGATGAAAACAAATATAGTCACCTCTGATGTATTTTCTGTTACATTTTTTCATTGAAACCCCTATAAATGATAAATTAATCTAATATAGTTTGTCTTAAATTAAATTGAAATCAGTTTATATTCATTATTTGTTAATTTATTAAAGAATTTGTATTTACCTTTTCCAAACTGCAAGTTTTATGTTTCTATTTCATATTTTTTCTGCGTAATTAGATGTTGAACATGGTAGCCCTATATCACACAAAAATGTCTTGAGGCCTTGCGCTGGCTATAAACCCCCTCATCGCAAGGAAATTTGTACATTATGATTTCTTGATACTACATTATATAGACCACCTCATTCCAGGGGGAATTTGAACATTATGATTTCTTGATACTACATTATATAAGCCACAAAATGTTATATGTAAGCCTACTGAGAGTGGCAGCGTTAGCGGGTAACACCACGTTACGTACGTTACCTGCAAAACAACATTACATGTTCCTGATAATGTCTCCATCATGACATATTCACGCGTTTTTGAAGTCTTTAAGTGCACAGGTTTAAGAACTTCTTATAACACAGATACATATTTTTAGCATTAATTTTATAAATGTATTGAGTTTTTGCCATTGTATATGTTACTTAGTGTTTCATATGTTGTTTCCAAGTATCAGTATGGGAGGTATTGAGTATACATGTATTACATCCATCAATGAATATAGAAAATCTGTAAGGCTGCTATTCAAATAAAGTGAAGATCCTTGTTATGGTGTCTTACACTATTTTACAGCCCGTGTCACATACGTTGCCCTCAAAATACCATTAAACGTTCAATATAAGGTCTCCAACACGACCTGCTTGTACTTATTTGCAAGCTGGCAAAGGTCTACGTACTTCTTTTTACTCTTGCTCATTTGTTGAGCAAGTAACTCAAAACATTAACTACCATAAACCCTCTTTTCTTTTATAGAGACATCAAATATAGTTTACATAATACTCATGGAAAGTTTGTAACATTAAGTGCAATAGATGAGTAACAACTTAAAAAATCAATGAAACCCCAACGGGTAGAAGTTATAAAGCTGTTTCTTGCTAAGCTAGCAACTCTTCCTATATTATCCAAGGGTTTAAAGAATTTTCAAATACAGCTTATTAATCCTCTATCAGATTCATCTTGCAAGGATTTTGCATTATGCTAGCACTCTCGTAATGGAGTCATTGCCTTGCAACAGCCAATTACATATATTACCTTTCAACATATTTGATAATTTAAGTAATTGACATGACTTCTGAAAAGTGCAAACCATAATGTTAGATTTCCAAAATTGGCTATATCATCTAAGTAAGCTATTTTCGCATCACAGATATGGACTTGTGAAAACAAACATGCACCCCGAAGTGTTATGTATGTTGCATTTCTTTCATTATTCCTATATAAATGATTTATGAATCTAATATAGTTGGATACTTTTATAATATGAATGTGCTTACTAATTTATTTTGTATTAAATAATGTTTATGTACCTTTTGGAAACTTCAAGTGTTATTTATCTATCTTTATAAGGTTTCAGTTGTTAAGTTTTGAACATGGTAACCCCATATCACACATTATGTGAAATATAACTATGTGGCTCTTTCTAAGGTACATTCAAGTTTTCCTTCACCCAGAGGTACTCAATTTCCTACCCATTTATGTTTCACACATTTTGTCCATATCTGAAAAACCTACTTGTTTTCATGGAAAAGACTTGATAGTTTAATCTTTTGTATGTACATCTCAAGGACAAAAAAGCAGGGTGGAAGTAAGCTCGTGTTAATGTCATTTGAAATAGTCAGTATATGTGTATGACTTTGGTACTTTTTTCATGAAATAGTGTGGAGGGGTTCTCTCTATAGGAACTGCCTTTCCACGGTACTAACACATTGGCACATTGGTAGTTTCACATTCTTTTAAACAGTGTATGACTGTAGATCTCTTCTCCCTTATTCTGGTCAGTGATGTTGACATTCAGAAGGAGCACCTTTTGTTGCATACACCAGTGTTATCCTCTGCGAAAATGTTTGAAAGACTTTTATAGACTGCTGCTTATACATTGTATATATGTATCAGTGACAATACCAACATGCACTGCGTTTAGTGCCTAGTTTAATACTGGTTCCGTTTGATCATTGAAGGTGACAGGAAAAGCTATTATGCTCTGTAGTATGTCATTACTAGCAAAGTTATGTGCAGCACTACATAACCAATCTAATGTTGGTTCAATGTGTTATTGCAAGTCATGCAGAAGTTTGGACTTGTCAGTTTTGGTGGGAACTCTATCAGGACCGTGACCATGGTACAGGTCACAGAAGGAACGGCAGTGTCAACTCAATGTCAACACTATGTCCAATAGAAAGGAGGCCATGCTGACCAAAGACCTTCCCTTAAGCTCTCATCTGGCTGATTATGTTTTGTAAATTGAATAATTTCTTTTTGACCTCTCAAGCCTCAATTTGTTTAGCTTGTAGCATTGTATGGGGTTGTGAAAGACAGATTTTCAACTAAAAGTGAGTCAATGAAGTCTGCAACAGCCTTCCTACCAATGTTATCATCCGCAATAAGATCCGTAGCTATGTCAGGCTTAGCAGGAACACCGAAAGACAAAACGACAGTTCATTGTCTGCAAAACTAGAACTAAAAGGAATGATGAAGCCAGAAACTGCCTCTAGTACCCGTTCTACTTTGCATCTGAGTAGATTGGATATTTTCAGTGCATTGACGGGTTGTTTTAACATAACGATGTCTGATGTGATGAGTAATACACCATTCTATTTGTAGTACGAAGCGTAGTTCTAGCTGCTGAAGCCTATAATTCCTCGTTTGACTTTGCATGGGGTAAATTTTTGCCTGATAGGTTTGTCAAATGCATTTCTCGAGCAAAAAAAGAACAACAATAATTTTGACACACTCAACCATTTATTCCAGAAGTTCTTTGCATCTGTGATGTGTATCAGACACATTTATGAGTATATTCAGTTGGACAGGCACATATTGTGCGTAGTAAGTGTGATCGTGTGCAATGAACATTGGGAGCAAAGCATACAGATAGAGCTGAAATGCCATTCAAAGTTTTTTCCTTGTAGCCATACTCAGTGTCAATACTCTCTAAATTAAATCTATACACCTTGCCCAGAACTAAGCTATTTCACAGTGACTGTCTTTCAGAACTTCCAATTTGAATGCATGATACATGTGTATCTACTGTTTATGTGAGCACACTATAATGGTAGTATAAATCACCATAATTTAATAAGGAACTTCAATTTATTTCAGCCTTATAAATTTTCTAAATTCACTGACAGACTTAATACATGCATTGTCAACATCTGCTTTACAGATACTCAGAATAACGCATGCACCATTAGGTAACACGTGTAACAGTTTAAGCTCAAGGCATTTATTAAATTAATACTTAAAAAGGTAACCTGGATAAAAAAAAAGCACATAGACCTGCGCAAGCATTCAATTAAGTATACACTTATCGAAAGTTCTAACCGATCACTTGCATATTTTAAAAGCAGGCAATAATCAAGGTTTCTAAATGAAATTCGCACCAACCTGTTAGATACGGTAAGAGAACATGTTATTTCAGGAATAGACATGAAAAATAGAAATAAGACTGCCCCCATTGTACTATGTGCTTAACATTGTGCTTGTCAAAAATGTGTAGTTTTCTAGAAAACAGATTTTAAAACCGATTGGCTAGAACTTTCTATAAGACTAAACAGGGCTTGTTAGAGACATACGCTTGAATGTTTAATGCTATTATGAGGGTAACATACGTAACATGGCCAAAAAATAGTGAATGCTACCATAATAAGGATTTTTAAATCATTTAAGTAGCAGCCTTATAGATTTGCTATATTCTGTGACAGATGTAATAGACATATAGTCAATAACTACCATACTGATACTCCGAAATAACGCAGGAAACACTAGTAACGTATACAACGGTAATAACTCAAGACATTTATAAAATTAATACTGAAATATGTAACTGTGTTATAAGAAGTTGAAAAACGTGTGTCAGCATTCAAATATCTAGGAAACTTTCATGGTTGAGACATTATCAGAGACGTTTAATGCTATTTCTGGGGGGGGGGGGGAAACGTATATAAAATTATGTTACACGTTAACGCTACCAATCTCGGAGGACTACCATCTTTTGTTTTGTGTCTAATATAATGCTGTTTTAGAAAATCATAGTGTACAATGGAGGGAAGGGGGATCTATAGCCAGCTCAAGAAGATACAATTGTAAGGTTACAGCACATAGACAGAATAGATACGCGTTGAAAAGCTATGTTTAAACAGCTGTATATCGTTTTATGTTATATGCTATTTAAAATTCATGTATGTTCATCTATGCTTATAATGTATATGTTTCAGAAATATAAAAATAATAAAAAAAGGCCAGATAATTATACTTTTATAAAAGCGAATAACAAAGGCGCTGATCAGACTGCGCAGATGCGCAGGCTTGTCTGTGCTTTTGTTGTTCGCTAACCCCCAGAATTCAGGTTTTCTCGCGTCGAGACCAAATTATGATGCAGTATAGCTGACCGAAATTATGTTGCAGCATTTTGGACAACACGTTCATTGTTTGACTCACTGGTTTATCAGAATCTTTATTATTTGACCTAACAAAAATGAGGTTCGTTTGTTTTGATGCTTTTTGCCCAAGTCAAAACAAAACGGTCATGTCGGGTGAGTACACGATTGATAGAGTGCAAACACATTTCATAAGTGTGTTACATCAATGTATAAGACGTGAAGACAGCTCAGCATATTTGGTTGATCCCATTTCAGGCCGTTTATTCTTTTATTGATAAATTAATGTAAAAACTCGGATGAGACACAAATTAGTAGCTTCTCGTTCATACCTTCACTAGCTTCAATATATATACTGAACAGCAAAAGAAACGCATATTTTGCATAATTTGTATTGTGTATAAATTGGAGTTTAAATACTGATTTAATGATATGTAAGGTACCACTGATGTATGGAACATGTGTATTATCAAATGCATCACAAATGGATGGCTCATTGGAAGATTAATTATAAAAGGGGCCTAACTCTTGGTATAATAAAATAACTCATATTAAAGGCGGCTTCGGGATGGTGTATGCCTAAAACCACTGAACAGATTTGAATGAACATCTCTCTGTGTGATAATCATAACATACAGTCTACTTATGAATGTTACATTGTCCGATTTTGTTCAAAATGGACCATTGTGACCCAGTTACATTATCGGACAATAAACTAAAATTGTGTTTAATACAGACAAGAAAAGGTGTGTAATGATAAATAAAATGGTCTGGAACGAACGCATGAGTCCGTTTATATATTTTTATATCATTAAAGGTAAAATTTGATAAGGGTTTCTGGTATTAAATGGATATTGAATAATATGCGTTTCTTTTGCTGTCAAGCATATATTAGAGCAGAGTATTTGAACCGCTACATGATATTTCCAACACTGTGGTATATGCGACCAGCAAAGCCTCAGATCAGCTTGTGCATACACGCAATCTGATCAGAGCTTTGCCAGTCGCTTGAATGATCTTTGACCGTTAAGCTACCCACTGAAAAGAACTTTGAGTTTCTAAGCTTATTTTGATGCTGCACAGGCTCGTCTGAGTCTATTCATGTCAAAATACCACATAGTTGGGACACATTATATGGAATAGCTAAGTATTCATTGATGACTATCACTGTTATTATCAATGCTGCTATTTTGTAAGCTCAACATCGTCTGAGTCTACACTTACCCAAATGCCACATTTTGGTAATCTCATGTTTGGGCTCAATAATATGCAATAGCTAAGTATTCATTGATGACTATCATTGTTGTTGCCGGTGGAGACATGGTGCTGGCGGTCGTGATCCAGACACTTTATCCGCTGCTTAGTACTGATTCAAACCTACAGTCCCGACATGTCTGAAAATTGTTGACTGTGACGTAAAACGTCAGAACAAACAATAGAATGCTCTGCCATTATCCCAAGTATGTTAGTTTTGCTGGATTGTCTTTAAATAAGGCTACAATAAAGAAGGCACGTATGTGTTTTGAGTTTAGTTAATTATGAAGAACCTTTTCGAAACGAAACAAAATGTAATTTATTCAGGACTAATGCAGAGCATGACCCACGTCGAAACAGAATCCACAACCGGCGCGGCATACCAACCCCGTAATGTACACTTCATATTAGAACGATTGAAAGGAATGCTGGTCTTAAATTGAGACTAATGTCTCCTTTTCACCTAAATCAATTTGACTGATCTGATGAGTAGAACAGGGTATAATTGAACTTTGTGATCGTTATAAAGGCGGCAACTTTAATATACATATCTGGGCGTGGTTTGGCTGTTTCATCTGGAAAGGAAAGGAAATCTTGCTTTATATTTGTATTTGTAATATTGTTTGAACCGTTCATGAAACTCGTGACCGTCTATACACTGAATACTCATTTATTAACACTCAAAGCGCCAATCAGAACAAGTCATCCCATTTTTGTCGTCTGCATAAATGTTTTCAAACCTTTTTGAAAAAGAGTGTAGGTCCAGATCAGACTGCCCCTGCAAGCAGCCTGATCTGGGGTCTACACCGTTTGCATATACACTTATGTAATTCAATAAACAACATTTCAAGGTTTAAATACTATGGAGGCGTTATGGGGCAAGATGATGCAGTAACATGTAATTGCACCTCATTTTCAGCTTTTTATCTTTGTCTAAGGCAGACAAGTCCTAATTAATCATTCACGAGATACTGCCTTAAAAGTTTACAGTAACAAAAGGTTTTATAATATAAAGAATTAAATTTTGTTATCTGACATATACCGTTCAGTCAGACATAGCTTTACTGCGTGTAAATTACCTTGATTTCTTACTGTCCTGCACACGGGTGAGGGGACAGAAGTCCGTTGAGTTCAATGTTTTCAAGTGTATTCCGCTGTCATTTTTTGCAAAATGGGATTTGGCGAATATGGCGGGCAGAAATCCGCTTATCTCAATGTTTGCAAGTGAATTCCGCTGTCATTTATTTTGCAAACCATTTGAATCTAGATCAGGACTAACGTTTGGCATGGCCTGATTGGGATACGAACTGCTTGGCACCTAACGAAGTTTTGAAGTTACGTTTTTTCCTCAAGCATGCGACACTGTTTTCAATGGAGGCAGTTAGCTGTGAGAATATTGACAAAAGAGCGATTGTATTTCAATACATTATGGTTCAGTTCAATAAAATGGCCTAGTTTCCCGATGTAGATTTGATTCTAGTTTTAAGTGTTATTTAAGAGCGACGTTAATTGTACATGTAAGCAGACTGGATATGGCAGGTTGATCTCAGTTTTTCATAAACTAATATTTTATGTAATTGGTTTTGTCATGAAGCTGCTTCTGTGACAAGACAGGCTGTTATATTCAATGGAGTGTATTTTGTAAAGAGATAAAAGATATTTAAAATGGCGGATTCCCGCTTAGCTTTTGGTAAGTTATGTTGATTATTCTGTATTTTCAAAAGATAATATGTCCCCCACTGAGATTTACTTCGTCAAGGGGAATTTCGCCTCAAATGATTTTTGTAGTATAAGGTTTGATAGATTATTTCTGCGTAGTCATGAAAAGTAATGAGCAGAAATGGCAAAACATTCATATTGTCACATGAGTGATTGTGAAATTTTGCAATGGGCTAATTTAGGAAAAAGTCTTGTGCTTGTGTCTTGATATTTTGTATGAAGCATTGTCAAGTGGGCCTCTACCAAGTTTGTTTGAATTACGCCACTGGGGTTAAAACGGCCCCGCCTCGCCAAGGGTCATACCTACTTATCATCCGTTTCGTCTTAATCCTCGAGAGGATGTCAAACGAATATTCCGGAATACCAAGTGCCAAGCGGGTTAGCTGACAAATGATAGAACAAAGTGGTGAAATGAGTTTGTACAGTGCGAGAAGGGGTGTTAGTATAGATAAACGAAACAATCAGGGGTAGGTACTAACAAATGAAGGTAGACACATGCATCACCTGGCTCACAGCACTGCTAAACTGTGCAAGGGTGGAAAGAAACGGTGTGTTAGAAAAGAAGGCGTTTGAAAGTATAAAATTCATAGGAAAGTATGTGAACCTGTAATAGTCTTTGCGAGTTTAAATCTGTCTGTAGGCCGGTGAGTGGATATGTCTTGATACTCTGGTATTTCGAACAAGGTAGCGCGATGCTGGGATAGCTAAAAGTTGGATATTACCATGTACATCATGATGAGCCTGCTACAAATGCAACATTGGTTCTAGGTGGGGGGTCAGTGAGTGGATATGTCTTGATACTCTGGTATTTCGAACATGGTATCGCGATGCTGGGATAGCTAAAAGTTGGATATTACCATGTACATCATGATGAGCCTGCTACAAATGCAACATTGGTTCTAGGTGGGGGGGGGTCAGTTAGTGGGTATGTCTTGATAATCTGGTATTTCGAACATGGTATCGCGATGCTGGGATAGCTAAAAGTTGGATATTACCTTGTACATCATGATGAGCCTGCTACAAATGCAACATTGGTTCTAGGTGGGGGGGGGGGGGTCAGTGAGTGGATATGTCTTGATACTCTGGTATTTCGAACATGGTATCGCGATGCTGGGATAGCTAAAAGTTGGATATTACCTTGTACATCATGATGAGCCTGCTACAAATGCAACATTGGTTCTAGGTGGGGGGTCAGTGAGTGGATATGTCTTGATACTCTGGTATTTTGCACAAGGTATCACGATGCTGGGATAGCTAAAAGTCGGATATTACCTTGTACATTATGATGAGCCTGCTACAAATGCAACATTGGTTCTAGTTGGGGGGGGGGGGGGGGGGTCAGTGAGTGGATATGTCTTGATACTCTGGTATTTTGCACAAGGTATCACGATGCTGGGATAGCTAATAGTCGTATATTACCTTGTACATCCGGATGAGCCTGCTACAAATGCAACATTGGTTCTAGATGGGGTCAGTGAATGGATATGTCATGATACTCTGGTATTTCGAACATGGTAACGCGATGCTGGGATAGCTAAAAGTCGGAAATTACCTTGTACATCATGATGAGCCTGCCACAAATGCAACATTGGTTCTAGGTGGGGGTCAGTGAGTGGATATGCCTTGATACTCCGGTATTTCGAACAAGGTAGCGCAATGCTGGGATAGCTGAAAGTCGGATATTAGCTTGTACATCATGATGAGCCTGCTACAAATGCAGCATTAATTCTAGGTGGGGGGGGGGGGGGTCAGTGAGTGGGTATGTCTTGATACTCTGGTATTTCGAACAATGTTTCACGATGCTGGGATAGCTAAAAGTCGGATATTACCTTGTATATCATCATAAGCCTGCTACAAATGCAACATTGGTTCTAGCTGGGGGGGGGGGGGGGTCAGTGAGTGGATATGCCTTGATACTCTGGTATTTCGAACAAGGTTTCTCGATGATGGGACAGCTAAAAGTCGGATAATACCTTGTACATCATTATGAGCCTGCTTCAAATGCAACATTGGTTCTAGGTGGGGGGTGGGGGTCAAGGGTGGAAAGAAACGGTGTGTTAGAAAAGAAGGCGTTCAAAAGTATAAAATTCATAGGAAAGTATGTGAACCTGTAATAGTCTTTGCGAGTTTAAATCTGTCTGTAGGCCAGTGAGTGGATATGCCTTGATACTCTGGTATTTCGAACAAGGTAGCGCGATGCTGGGATAGCTAAATGCCGGATATTACCTTGTACATCATGATGAGCCTGCTACAAATCAACATTAATTCCAGGCGGGGGGGGGGTCAGTTAGTGGATATGTCTTGATACCCTGGTATTTCGAACATGGTAACGCAATGCAGGGATAGCTAAAAGTTGGATATTACCTTGTACATCATGATGAGCCTGTTACAAATGAAGCATTGGTTCTAGGGGAGCAGTTTTAGGATTTTCAACATAGCTTTGGCATTGAAGGTGTATCTATAGTCTCTGGTAGCTCACCTTGTAGGGTCTTTTTTTCTTAATTTGTTATTTACATAGGCTTACATAGGGACAATTTACATTCATCTTTTTGCAGCAGCAACCAGGCAAATGTACAAGTAGAAATCTCGAAAATAAGCATGTTTTATTATTGGTCTTACCTCACAATGACAACGATTTGGGATCGATTTTGCAGACAGTGACTGAGGGTCTTCTTAAAGCCATCGGTAGATGAGAACAGCAAACCACGTGGAAGGGACAGAGGAATTTGCATAACAAAATGTTTTAAACTAGAACCCAGGTTGAAAAAAAACCCACCCTGGTGATCACGTGTTTTTCATAGGCTAATGTGATGAAAACCATAATATATTTTTGTCTGAAATCATTAGGCATACAAGCTTGATATTTCGTATTATCCTTTTAGCTACCATAGTAACCAGTCGGTTCAAAATTGGCACTGGGACTGAAAAGTTACAACACATATGAAGAATCACTATTGCACAACGTATAAAATATCTGGGCTTACGCCTGACTATTATACGTAGATAGCATTCTTTGTTAACCAAACAATATAATATCCACTATCTTGAAACCCTATCGCATCATATACAAATGTACAAGTACACATGACACATTAAAGTGTAAAATATGCACGTTTAATATCGATCGCCTATGAAGTTATCAATTCTTTACACAAGCACTAGCATCTATCTGGAGGGACTAAAGAACCAAAAATAATAAGTGAGTATGATCAGGAAATACCACAATCATAAACTGCAAATCTGCGTTCGTGACTTCATCTACGTCCCCTACTTAGTATGTGCGAGTAGCAAATGCTCTGGTGGGTCTGCGCAGATTCGCAAGCTAGTCTTATTATTGACGATGCGATAAGTACATATAAATCACTTGCAGGTACCCGCTCATACGAGGGATGATCCAAAAGTTCTGATCTGTACATTGTGGCTTTGTCAAGAGACATTTTTGAGATGCATACTATGCACCATTCAAAAGAATGAGTTTTTACCTAGTTTATAATGATGCTAATATTTTCTGGCTGAACTGTTTCGTTTAATAATTACAGCACATTATTATTGACGATGCGATACCGCTCATATATACTGAGGCCAAGTTCTAATCGGTCACCTTACATTTTTATGCTAGTTCAGAATGTAAAAAAAGAATATAAAAGATATGTTTTTTATAAATACAGCTAGACTTTGCTGTGATTCTGCAAGTAATTTCATTTAAACATGAATTGTACTTCTTACACAGACGAACTCAGAGAAAAGGTACACTAATTTCAAAAAAGTCACACTTTTTCTGCGTTATAAAATGTTACACAGAGATGTTGTCAATTAACGATGTGTTTGTTTGAAGATGTTACTGACTACCGCGGGTTAAGAAGAATAAAAAATCAAAAAGTTTTCTTTTGATATGACTCTTCGTTTTTTTCTACATAATTGCATAAGACAAACACAATTAGCAGCTCAATCATAGAAATTCAGCTTAAAGCTTGCAATTTACATACAAAATTCGCACTGCCGAATATACCCTTCAGAGCTCAAACTTAATAAAGCTTATACCTCTGATTCCGAAGCCACGTTTTTTGACTTGTACTTGTCAATTTCTAATGAAATTGTTTCTACCAAATTATATGATAAACGTGGCTACTTTGATTTTGTAATTGTTAATTTCCCATTTTTAGATGGTGATGTTTTTTGCTCTACAACGTATGGAGTCTATCTCTCTCAACTCATTCGTTTTGCTAGAGCATCTAGCCATGTTGTTGACTTCAACGCACACAATAAATTGTTATCTCAGAAACTTCTTAAACAACGCTATCATTAACTTTGTATAACCTTTTCTAAATTCCAAATTCGACTTATATCTCTCTGGCGCCTAGGATTTTCGGGACCTGAGTTCTATGGCGACTTGGTGTATAAATTGAAGAAGAGTGTTGGTTTTAATAATTTTTCAGCGCAGTTCATTTAAATAATTTCCAATTATAAAAAAAAAAAATATTGGCTATAACGTATTGCAACAGACTGAATGCTTGGTGGTCATCTCAATCATGTTTGGCAACTTTCCTTTCCTCTTTAATTGCACGCCGGTGGGTCGGACTTCAGACTCTAGGAGCTTAATTTAATGCTACTCTTACAAATTTACAAATCGGCTTGCGAACGTATGACGTATCTGAAATCGCTTTGATCGCCACGGCAAAGCCACAAAATGGAAGCTTACGTAGTTGTAACGTTGAACGATAGCAAACGAGGCGATCGTGCAGCGTGACACATACGTATACAGTTGCTGATGTGGCGTTGCTGTGGCGTTCTAAATGATTCCAGATATGCCGTACTTTCGCAAGCCGATTCGTAAATGTGTAAGAGCAGCATTAGTGATCACTTTCAACAGATAATAGACTGATGGCTACAACGGTTTATCTCTCGCTCCTAGGGAATTTGCAGATATATCCTCTTTTGTAGAGATTTCAATTTGCGTCATTTAAGAGATGACTGCACTATGTACGCTGGGGCGTCAGTCTCTGACAGCCTGCAATATGTGTTACCATGTCAAATTTAGAAAAATAGAAATAACAATGTGAGTTACAGAAAGAAGGCATAAAACTGTAAAATGATTTAATTTTTCAGTTAGTATGCATGCTTGCTACCTTAGCTACATATACAAACTTTTTGAGCGAGATTATGGCCGGTGTTATGCATGTTACTTTAATTAGATTACCTTTCAAAAATGAGAATTGTAACCAATATCATTTACTTTAACAGTTGATCGGTGTTGTTTAAGATATATTTGATTATGCTGTAGTAGCAAACGTATTTGGCATTTCGAAAAAAACTACATTTTGATTTTCTATCTTAAATGTGTTGTCATATATGAGCAATTAAACAACCCTACCCCAGTTTTAAGGAGCACAATATTTTGAGTACTTTTAAGTAAAAATATATGAACACATTCGCTGCCGCTGGTTATCTTATATATTTAAGATATTCTTGCTCATATATTAAAGAAATATATACAACTAGTTTGGAGAGATTGTTTAAGCATGTATTATACGTTACATGATATAAAATATGAGGATGTACATTGACTTGATACAATGGATGATATTTCAGAAAAAGATGAATATATTTTTTTTAGGTTTTCCTGTAATTCTCTAATCTTTGATGCATATTTATTGTTTATCACCACGCCGACGTACCTTCGTTACAGATGTTATATTTTTTAAACATACTTCCTTATATGTATAATACTAAATGTATATAAAGTCTAGAGGGACAAGGAGTTAATAGTTTCACATTTAAACAAGACGATTTGGTAAATGTTCCTATCAAATGTCAATATTCTAAACATAGCCTTATCCAAGTCAAATTACAATATCATGTATTCCTGATTCGCTGGAAAAATAATTGTCCAGTGGAAACACCAAACAATATTTTGACTGCAAGCTGAATAAGGGCCTGCTGCATACTTAACCCCTTTGGAATTCTGCAGACATATTCTATCCAAAACAATAATGCAAGGTGCATCAAATAGAGATGCTCACACTCTGTAAGTCGGGGCGTTAACCTATAACAGCTTGGTACATATGTTACTATATCAAATTGAGACAAAGCAAATTGTATGTTCAAGCTAGAGAAAAATAAAAGACATTAAAATTATCTAATAAATTGACATTCTAATAGTCTGCATATTGGATGTCTTTACTACATATGGAAGCTAATTAACACTAGTACAACTACCTGTGTTGTTATGTGCATTTTATGAGCCTAATTATAATTTGAAAGTGGTAATTGTGGCCATCGTTGTTTAGTTAAACAACCGCTCAGTGTTGGTTTCAACCCGTATTTGATTTGATTTTACAAACATATACTCAATTGACGAATATAAAATCAAAAACAAAGTTTGCTTTTCTATCTAAGTGTTCAGAAATTGTGATGTGACGGTTCCGCTGATCCTGCTTTCATATGTTATTTTAGGTTTTACGTCTCATGAGAAATTTACTCGTGGAGACCTCTCCTAATTTCTTCAACAGGTTCTATATTAATGTCAAAACTTTTTGGGGAAAATTCATGAATTTGAGAAATGCTTCTGCAAACTAAATTAAATACGATTTGATATGTAGGAAAAGCCCTTCATGAACAAATATGGATATAACAAACGTTTCGTTTTAATATTTGGGAGTGGTCATAAAAAATCACATAGAGGGACGACACACCGTATATCTGGAAAAGAGAACGTAGAGATTTACGATTGTGTTATTGTTTACAGTTCGAAAAGTCCATGCTATAAAGGACCTGTGAACAATATTCAAATAATGACGATCTGTCTTTCAATTCTTCTGTCTGTATCTCTGTTTGTCTGTCTATAATAGTAGAGGACCCAGGGCCCAGAAATGTCATAAGCAAGCAATAAGGTATGGCCCCATTTTGCCAGAATTGCCACTTGTTTTAATTGATTGTACATAGCATACACAAAATGAAACCGGATATTGCACTCAACTTAAGCCTTGCAAACATACATGTACCTTTAACAGTGTGTTTATCGGGTTACTCATACTTTTCTTGAAAACAAAAATATGTAATTATGTCTTATTATGTAGTAGATAAACGGCTTAAATTAATTAAACAGTTATACAAACTGCAATAGCATGTTATAATATACACATATTGACGTTTGTTTAAGTTGCTTTGGTGCATTAAAATGTCGATTACGTTATACTTTAAACTATACCCCTTAAAATCAATAATATTTTGTTAAATTTCCGTTTCTAATTTAATAACAGATATTTTCGTTTATGATAATATGTTTTTAAAAGGTCATTTAATTACAATTACAAAACTGCAAACAGATATGTTTTATCCTAAATACTTTGTCAGATACAAGCTGTTCAATTGGATCACCATGAATAAAACGTTATTAAAGATTAGAACCTTTGAATTCTAAAATTATGCATGTGCTTCTTTCTGTTAGCTTTTAAACATCTTCTGATTATTAGCTCACCTGAGCCGAAGGGTCTTGGTGAGCTTATAGGATGGGACTCGAGCCAGCGTCCGTTAGTGAGTCCGTTCACATTTTCAACAATGAATATCTCTGAGACCAACTGGACGATCATAATCAAATTTCATCTAAAGCATAACTGGGGTAAGGGAATTTGCTGCATTAGGTTTTGGGCCAGATCGGATATGAACTCTTGTTTGCATGGCAACAGATAGCTCCTATAGAGTTATAATAGGGAAAATCTTGTAAGCAATCTAACTCTTCTATTTTTCATTGTATCTTCTTCATTCTTGCAGGTAAAAAGGACAGCAATTAAAGCTTAGATGGGTTTGACACTCGGCAAGATTTGACCAGGGACTTCGAAGTTAGCTACCCTTGAACGTCTGAAAAAATCCCCATAGACTTATAGTGGGAGAAATGTTGTGTGCACTCTAGTACTTTTATTTTTGAATGGATCTTCATCATTCTTACAGGTAACAAGGACAACTATAAAAGCTTTTATTATTCTGAATTTTTCTGCCAAATCCCACCACCAATCACTCAGTTATCTGCCCTTGAGCGTTCGAAAAATGAATGTATTTTGTTGTGAGCACTCTAGCACCTTCATTTTTGATTGAATCTTATTCATTCTTGCATGTAAAAGGACAGCTATAAAAGTTTGATTGGGTTCAAAATTCAGTAAGATCTGACCGGGGTCTACGGAGTTAGCTGCCCTTGAACGTCTGAAAAAATCTTCATAGACTTATAATGGGAGAAATGTTGTGAGCACTCCGGTGCTTTCATTTTTGAATGAATCTTCATCATTCTTGCAGGTAACAAGGACAGGTATAAAAGCTTGAATGTATTTGAATTTCTGCCAGATCTAATCACTATTTCCTGAGTTAGCTGCCATTGAGCGTTTGAAAAATGAATGTATAATGTTGTTAGCACTCTAGCACCTTCGGTTTTGATTGGATCTTATACCTTCTTGCCGGTAACAATGGCAGCTATAAAATCTTAGATCGGTTTGAAATTCGGCAATATCAAACATGGAGTTAGTTGCCCTTGAACGTCTGAAATATCTCCATAAACTTATAATGGGATTAATGTTGTGAGCACAATTGTGCTTTCATTTTGAATGTATCTTCATTATTCTTGCAGTTATCAAGGACAACTATTCAATCGTTAATGAGTTTGATTGTTGGCCACACTTGACCACCAACTATTGAGTTAGCTGTCCTTGGGTGTCTAAAATATAGCTCTATAATGTCTTGACCATTCTAGCGCATTCAGTTTTCACTTGATCCTTATTCTTGTAGGTAACCAGGACATACGAGGGTCAGTCAAAAATAACTGAGCCCTACCTCATAACATTTGAATCAAGTAAAATGGACATATAATTAGATGATATTACATTGCAGTAATGTGTCATCTATTTAATTAACTAATTTTTATCTGTTGGTAGGTTTTGTAACGGTTGCTAGGCAACAAAATATGACCTGTCAGAGGGGTGCGTTCACGCTGTGATACATCTAAATCTAAGCGTTGCTATGGAAACAGTAATGTTAAAGCAATGCTTTATTCACTGTCATCTGATATCTTGAACATGTACCTATTCAGTGTTACCAAACAGAAACCAACTGACACTAAATTATAGATGCTGTGGTAGTTTGATTTCAGAATTTATCAAATTTTAACATGCCAGAGGCCCTATAAATTACCCCACCCACATTCGTATTTACACAAGTTTAATAGAAAACATAACTTATTAGCTAAATAATGCTTAAACAATTCCGCATAAACAAACCAACCCTTAGACGTATTAAGGTCCTTGATTTAAATGTACAATTTTGTTTCCATGGCAACACAATTCACATGTATTTGAAAATTTGTAAAATTTTGGCGTTTTTGTAGCTAGACGACGCATACAATAAACGTTCACTTAAACATTAACGAACTAAGTGTAATGGAAAGACAATATGATATATGTTATTCAAATAAATGTCAAATATGTCTTTCACAAAAACTATCAAGCACACAAGCTTTCTAAAGACATACTGTATATTCCTGGTGGCTGAGATCGTGAACGCATCGATCTGACTGACGATCTACAGTTGCCTAGCAACCATAATAGAAGCATCAATAGCATAATTCTTTAGGGTTAAAACATGTATGACATGTTATACTTATACAACATAATCACATTTGTTGCCTACAATACCAAACTAAAATGTTATGAGGTAGGGCTCAGATATTTTTGACTTACCCTCGTACTTGTATTGGCCTTGCCTACATGAAAAGATTGTATTTAAACAAACACTCTGGAGACAAAATTGTCATGGGGATTACTCCCCTTTGACCAGACAGACAAACCATCTCTTGTAATCGTATTGATTGCTTCCCTTAGATTGACAACAACGAATACAGTTAGCAACATGATATTGCTTTACTAGTAAAATAAATAAATAAATCACTAGTTCTCATATGCTAAAAACTTATAAGACAAACAGGATAGATACAAGTCAGACATTTTTTGGAAGATACATCTGCCTTGTCAGTTAAATAACGGATTAGGAGTATAAAAAATCGAGTCCTCTCCCTTTTTCTGCCACATTCGATTAATCTCCCTTAGACCACATTTTTCATCGATTTTTGCGAAATCAGGTTCCGAAAGTCCTTGGCGCAAGAGAGATTTAAGTCCAACTTGGAATTTAGAAATCAAATCATAGTGTCGTCTATAAAATTTTGTAAATGTTTTGCGAAGTTTATGATACCGATAGCCTTGTTAAAAAAGTTTCTGAGTAAACTCAGATAGGTCTATGAAGATACTTATATAGTACTTACTAGGGAGTGTACATGTTTTATAGAACCTTATACAAGCAATTGAATGCTGCAAACTTATACATATACTTTTAATTACATTAACTGTGTACAAGAATTAACCAACGTATACAAGAAGGATTTATATGTTTGACCCTATCGTGGTGAACTGGAATTTAAATTGTGGTGGTGGCTACTGACTGTAAATATACGTTTGGACTTTATACGAGACCTGTTTCATGTTTATTTGAACAAATATGAATTTCATTTTTCGAGGTTGCATGTAAATTAAATAAATAAATTTTGCTTTTTCTTAAATAACGGACGTGCCCCTGGTATGACCATATAGACAAATAGGCAATTGGAAGCATAACGGTAACACGTCGTCCAAAACTACATGCCCAACCCACTTTTACTGATTTTAAGAGCTAAAACGGGTGTATTTCTAGTGAAATACGCATAAAAGTGTTCAAAATTCTTAAGTTTAGAAGAGCATTTAATCTATTATTCAAATGAAAAACAGCTTCTGTGTGCCTGTTTTTGCTTGACAACATGGCTTTATAAGTGGTACCATGAGCATTCCATGTATAAAATGTGTCTTGGAAGAATTTGAAAAACAAATTCTCAAAACTCACAGCCAACACAAGTTCTTAAATAGTCCAAGTATATATCGCCCCAAATGTTGCATTCATGTACTATTTTGCTTACAATTTAATTAAGTGTAGCCCTGGAAACTGTAACCCCCAAAATTTGATGTTTATTTTGCTTCAAAAAGTAAATATCCAACGGAAATGCTGTATTGTCCTAGAAGAACACACTTTAATCATTTATGTACAATTTATAATGGGTTCCAACAGAAAACCGTCTACCCTTTAAGATAAATCGTTCGAGAATGATTTTGAAGATTTCTCTTAAAACGGCATTTTAAACGCTTCAACTTGAACTAATACTCTTCAGAGACTGTTTTATTGCATTGAATGAAGTTAAGAGCTATTTTCTTGGTAACTGCCCATTCCTGATGATCAGATTAACAATTATTAATTTTTTATTACAAAATATAATAAGAAATTATTGAGATACGGCAATTTCAAATTTGTTCTAATAGACATGAAACACCTCTTGTGTATGTAATGTAGTGGTTTTTATAAATGTGGCTGTAAACATTGGACGCATTCAGCGGAAGCTGTTGAGCCATTTTTGGCTAAAAAACCGAACAACAAAACAAAACAACAACAACAACAACAACAACAACAACAACAACATGTTCATACACGGTTTATACATGTTCATGAAACAAATGGATTAGAAGTTTATACATGTTCATGAAACATAGCAGAGGTTCATATATGTTCATGAAACATAGCAGAGGTTCATACATGTTCATGAAGCAAGTTAGAGGTTCATGCATGTTCATGAAACATATTAGAGGTAAATGCATGGTTATGATGCAAATTAGAGGTTCATGTATGTTCATGGAACAAATTAGAGGTTCAAACAGGTTCATTAAAAACAAATTCGAGGTTTATGTATGTTCATGAAACAAATTAGAGGCTCATACATGTTTCATGAAACAAAGAAGATGTTCATATATGTTCATGAGACAAATTAGAGGTCCATACATTTTCATGAAACAAATTAGAGGTTTACTTATGTTCATTAAACAATTTAGAGGTGCGTGCATTTTCCTGAAACAAAGTAGAGCTGCATATTTGTTCATGAATCAATTAGAGGTTAGCAGCGTACTGGAAAAATACTCTACTAAACTTATTTGCTATAAATTTAGGTAGTCCTCAACGCGACAAAACCTGCCTTCGGGTTTCTGACAAGGCGAGACTCAAACCAATTTCCTCAGCTACATAGACTACCTAGGAAAATGAAACATCGCTTGTAGCAAGTTTAGATATGATACTTTACAAAACGGGAATAGCAAAGGTGCTTATCAGTCTGCGCGGAATATGCAGGCTGGTCTGCACTTTTTTGTTTGCACACCCCGAAGGCCCAGGTACACATCACGTCGCGGTCCAGGTACACCCTCATATTTTCTAAACCTTTCAGCAAATGAAAATGACTACCATTGAAAAGAGTTGAAAATGACTGGCTGTTTGTTGGGCCTACCGGGGTTTACCTGTAGTATTTCTTTTGCTCTGGTATTCAGTTTTATTTACTATTGAGTCCTTATCTTTGCTTTATCTCCTTGTTATATCTTGATTTATATGTTCTAAATGATGCATTGATAAGTTAGGGGTCTTTCATGCAAACCAAATATCTATGTGTCTTGATCCACATCTGAATTAAGGGTGGGGTTGGTGCCGTGAAACCGGTTTAAGCCCTCTAGTTAAACATTTTATTGACCGTTCCAAGGCGGAACTACTATTGTGGATCTTTTCTGTTTTTTCTGTTTTGTGTTTGCTATGCCTTTGTGTGCGTCTGTTTATTTGTGCCTTGTGGTCACCTGCTGGGAAAGTGCTGACATTTTGGCTCTCGTTTGTGATGTCTTACTGTGAGTTTGTTACTTTCCCAATGGCATCCTGAGTCAGGTGTGGTGCTTGATTGTATCGATTCCTGATCTTTGCACCCTGACTTACTTTCACAAGTATGTAGGAGTCCTGGTATCACACTTTTCAACAAGATCAATTGATGATAGCTATTTTCTAGAACGGCGCTGGTGCTGACTCTTTAAACATGTACAGTAAAACCCCGAAAATTCGAACTCCGATATTTAAACTGCTAGGATAAATGTGTCTTGCTCAAGGACTACAACGCAGTGACGCCGGTGAGTCTCGACGCCGCGGCCCCTCGGTCTCGAGTCAAGCACTCTACCACTGAGCCACTGCGCTCCCGTAACTATGTTCATGCATAAAGAAACGTGCATGTGATTATAAAGTGGGACCAGAAGAAATGATGTGTGGCATGTGCCTTCATTGCACATGTAAGCTTTGAAGTTACGGGCGAGACTGCTCGATTAGCAGGCTGGCCTTATGATTCTTTGTTCGAGTGTGCCTTTTATGTGCTGACTCGTTTGAAAATATGAAATTTCCTGACTTTGTCTTCTCTGTGAACAAAGAGATTGTTACGCTAAACGTTAATGAGACGCATCTAAATAAAACGGAAGAACGAATCCTTTCAATATATAGAAGTTTTATGTCAGTGTCATCATTGAGTCTTTGACCTGATGCACCCAGCATATAAACATATCGTGATCAGGTTTACAAACATACACTGAGATTGTCGCAAACCATTCATGGTATAGGCCACTTTTTTTAAAATGATTGATGGTGTTATAAACTGATCATAAACAGGAGGCGGCTGTGAATGCTAATTTTGAGTTTATAACTAAATTTCGACATAAAAGTACTGGCTCTGAAATGCCTTGATGCAGAAAAGTTTTCAAGCCTTGGTTTCATTTCTATTAAGTTAAGCCTTAGTTACTTTCAGAGCACCAGTTTAGTACTTAACTAAGCGACACACATCCGCAGTTCATTCTGTATGTGACAATGCAGATCGGTATAGGATAACATATTTACGTTACAATTGTGCATCCAATCAGTCCGGCCATTTCCTAGCATCCTCTAATAACTTGGGTCAAGGTCATTACCTATGTATGGATAAAATGGGTGACTTGGTAAAATGAATTACAATTCAATAGAAATGATAAATGAGCCGCAGCATGAGATTTCCAACAATGTGGTATGTGCGACCAGCAACACCTCAGACCAGCCTGCGCAGACGCGCAGTCTGATCAGAGCCTTTGCTTGTCGTTTGAATATTTTATGGCTGTTAAGCTACTGACTGTACTTCATTTGGAGTTTCAAAGCTTAAAAGGGGCTGCATAGGCTCGTCTGAGTCTACACTTGTCCAAATGCCACATTGTTGGAAATCTCATGCCGTGGCTCAAATTAAATATGCTACGGCATTACGTATGATTTCTAATAAATATATATCCGTCCTTCTCCTGGTGCCCGTCCCACTCTGTAAATTGTAGCTGAGTATGATTTTGTGTTTTATCTGTCATGAGCCAAATGTCTTCTCGTGTTGCGGCTGAGGTATTTTGACATTGCCTATTGATTGAGAAATATAATGCCTTTACAATTGTTTTGTCAAGTCTGTGGGTATTCAGCCGAGGAAATACCTGGTGATTATGTCAATACTGTTGTTTTGTTTTATAGCTGTGAAAGGACGAGGACGAATATATAAATTGTGTACTTCAAGATCAATTTATTATAACGAAATAATATAATCATGGCGAATCCATTCAGTAAGTAGAAATGTTTCTTATTCATTTTGAATATAACCATGGAAAAAAAAACGAGAAAAAAACAACAACTGACTTTGGGGTTTGCAAACAACAACGGTGTAGACCAGCCTGCGAGCAGCATCCGTACAGACTGATCAGTACCTTTGTTATTCTATTTTTGAAAAGTATCCTATACAAACTTGCTGCAGGTGAAGTTTCAATTTTCCAGCTAAACTATGTAGCTGAGGAAACTGGTTTACGACAGGCTTCAAAGACAGGCTTTATCTCATCAAAGGTCAAAATGAGTGGTGCACACAATTTACCACAAGAACTCCCTCTGATTAATTTGTTACTGTTGTTTTTCGGTTATAATGTCGACGCAGTGTGGCCCTCCGCCTTAGGCATATGGAGCGTGCGCAGAGCGCCCAGTTTTATGCACCCACCAAGGCTTCAATAAAGGAATTCAGACTGTGTCCCGTCTTTATCCTACGCCTATTGTATTACGTAAAGGTGTGGGGCATTATTACTTTGAATTTTAGAAATGTTCCAAAGCAGGGATCGACGTGACAATTTCGTCTGCATAGTGTCATCCCCACTGTTCCTGAATGTATTTTTTTTATTCCGCCTGTAAGGGCAAGGAGCTTTTTTTGTTTGTTTTTAACGTTTGTTTAAGTTTGCCGCCCCCCAATGGTGAGCTGTACGCTGATGTTTTTAGAGGTCACATCACCCAGGTTTCACTCCGCTTCTCCGTCCAGTTCTTGTATACATATGCTCGCGGGCTGTGCTACTAAGACGCGGTCATCGATCTACGAAGTTAGCTTCCCTAGTACAAGCTGTGTGAAATAAAGTTTTGCCTATTTAATTAGGTTTTCTTTTATTTCAGTTGCAGTTTTTGTGGAGCGAGTAGTGAGGAGTAGGTGTTCATTGTGATTATTTCCCCATTGGGATCAGTTGTTTGCTCCTTAGAATTTTGAACTCCATTTCCAAAAGATTGCCAATCAACATGCGCTGGCCTAGTCATCTGGGGGTTATAATTTGGGATTTGGGTTTTATTCCTAGGGGGAAGGGCGCCGATAAATGTGTAACATTAACGTTACTTTATATATCATAGTCATGCATTATCATCTGTATAGCGGATCTTATTCCAGCTGGGACTGCTTTCGATTTATCTTGCTACAAAGGCTTCCCCCAACATCAGCTTATATCAACCCCAACAAAAAAAAAAACAGTAAGTGAGTATGATCAGGAAATACCACAATCACAACCCCGTGGTACCGCGAGGAAGAGCCACCCAACCATCACGAATCACCACGAAGACAAATAAAACAGAGCAACCACCTCTCTCTTCCCCATCAAGATGATTGCAGTACTAGAACGGACATAAAGTAACGTAAAAAAACATAGAACAACTATCGACACCCACAATGGGAGTAACAATAAACAAAAGTGAACAACAACAGAACCACCGCCTTAGAACGGACAGCAGCCTAAGCCACCGGGGGGCTTAAATGCATTTTACCAGTACCAAATCTTCGCCCTAGATTCTGCTGTTGTTGAAGTACAAGAAATGTTGAGCTCGCATGGAGGCCATCTAACTAATGCAATGTATCATCATGGAGAAACACTCTAACCAAATTAACACACCATGATGAGACAAAGAAAAAGGCTCACGACTCACAGATAGTCAGAGCTAAAGAAAACCTCAAGTTGAGCCACGGTGGGTCCAGCTACAGATAAGCATCAGGCACCAACCCACCGATTAAAGCTTTACGTCAGAGCCGTCATAGAGTCTGAGGCCTGACCCACCGTCGTGCAATTAAAGAGGAAACCATAGCTTTTAACCGTGATTGGGTTTAAAACTAGGCATGCAGACTGTCGCATGATATCCAAGTTATATCCAACTCTTTTATAACGTTTACTATCTTTTTGAATTGATCACTAAAATTAGGTTTTCCAACAATTCGTTTGAATTTATAAACTAAATCACCATAAATATAGGTTCTGATATGCCTTGTCGCTGAAGAGTTTTTAACCCAATGTTGTATTTAACAATTAACTCTGAGTATCTGTGGTAGAATTTATCAAAAATAGTAAGTGAGTATGATCAGGAAATACCACAATCACAAACCGCAGACAACCCTGTAGCACCGCGAGGAAGAGCCGCTCAACCATCACTGGACACCAGGAAGACAAATTAAGCAAAGCAACCAGCTCTCTCTTCAAACACCATCGGAAGGAGAGCGAGGAACATCTCCATCAAGAAAGGGGAAATTTACTATTACAAAATTAAAATCATCCTGTTTATCATAAATTTTAGAAAAAAACTATGCCATTTGTTATAGACAAGTTCAAGTCCAAAAACGGAGCTTAAGTATCAGAAGAATTCACCTTATTTAACTGAAGTTCAGTGGGATATATCTGACCTACCATTTGTTCAAAATAAGGATTATCAATATTAAGTAAGTCATCTAAATATCTGGAGGTTGAGTTCAAAGCTTCAATAATATCCAAGTAAGTTTGTTTCGAGAAAAAAAATAGTATTTTTGTAGTATGCATGCTATTCTTATATCTCAGCCAACATTGCACGGTGGGTACTCAAAAGATCTATCTCAATGTGACAGCTTTTTTTACTCTAAAATGAGATGCCTCTTTTGAGCGCAAAAAATACGATTTAAACTAAAAGCTAAAAGAAGAATGTAGAAGCGTAAATGAAGGTAAAGCCAAAATGTTTTAAAAATGTACAGGTAGTCCCATAACATACATGTGCCTTTTAAAATAGAGGAATAACATAAGAGCTCATATGGTTTAATACTGAATTTATTAAACGGGTTGAAGTTTTGCGGCCTGTGACTCTCCTTGGATTATAAAATAAAAAGAAATTTACTTTTTTGGTAAATACGAAATGTATTTACAGGTATCTTGTGGGGTGAAAATATCAGCATTTTCGCTCATGCTACGCACTCGTGAAATATTATACAGTTATTTCATGCCTGTTTGTAGTATAGTCAAAACTATTACCCTGAGGTGCCGTGGACGACCTGATGCACTATTGCACGAGGCCGAAGGCCAAGTGCAATAGTGTATCAGGTCGTCCACGGTACCGAGGCACAAACAGGCATGAAATAACTGTTTTGTTACCCAACCCATTTGATGAAATTTGATTTGAATGGAGTTGCTGTAGACGATGCAGTTTTGTTGCAAAACGGAAAATTTCACCGAATCTGCTCGATTTTGGTCTCAAAATGTTCCGCACGTTCCAACTAAGAAAACGAGTACCCACACTTTATGTTTCTGACCATAAACAACGGAGTTATTGGAGTTTAAAGTTGCCAATACATGCCTCATTTTCACCATTGCTGCATAACGTCTCCTTTCATAAACGAACCGTACGCGCATCGCCGTCGCGCATGATAATAAGCGCCTGTGTGTTTTTAACAGGGAAGCGGGAAACCAGGCCCATGGTATAATGCCAGTCTATAGTCATATTTATTGACCGGTGGAATAGTTCAGTGGCTCATGACATAGCAAAAAATAGACAATTACTCCGTATTTAGACGGTTGGGTAATAAACTGATTTGTCACCACACTCCATAGAATATATTTGGTATTCGCCTAAAAAGTTAATAGTCTCTATATTTGTGCGATGTTGCTATGGGTGCCATTTCATAACGTCACCAAAATCTGTAAACCACTAGCAGGACATTGACGTCAATAAATGGCGTTATATTTTTCCAAGATACTATCATAATCCGAGACACGTGATTTTCAACAATATTGCATTTTGACATGAATAGACCCAGACGAGCCTGTGCAGCCTTCTTTTAAGCTTGGATACTCCAAATGATGGTTAGTCAGTAGCTAAACAGTCATAGAATATCCAAGCGACAAGCAAAGGCTATGATCAGTCTGCGCGTATGCGCAGGCTGGTCTGAGCCTTTGCTGGTCGCACATACCACATTGTTGGAAATCTCATTCTGTGGCTCATATCATTTTACAAAGATTATTTAAAATATTTATGATAAATCCCATAATCTCTTCTTTAATTTATTTCAGATCCTAATATAGTACCTAGCAAACACGAAATGGAACATCACAAATCTTTATCGCTCGATCTGTTTAATATTATGGAAGATCTTGGCGCCACAATTGAAACTAGAAATATGACGACGGAGGCTGCCATTTCAGGCGAAATCTTACAAACAATTGCAGTCGCACCTTCTTCACTGTATGTATTTGGTAGTGCGTATGAAGGCACCTATACAGAAGGTTTGCTACCAGACTTTGATGAAGCTTTAATACTTCCTGACATGCCAGTGATCACTGATATTGCTAACTGTCCAAGTTCTAACAGCTACCTATTGGTGCCTGAGGAGCAACCTGGTTATGTGAGACTACAACTGGTACATAAAGGGGACGTTCAATGGGGGCCGTGTCCTGAATTAAAGTTAAATAAGTATCATCCTCTGTCGGTTGACATGAACAATAGGGTGTGTTTGGTCCAAAACTCGGAAGGTTTTATGCGGACAGAAATGCATCGAAAGGAAGGCCCAGCAATCCACATGGACGCTGTAAAAAACCTGCAATCATCAGATACTGTAGTAGCCTTGGCGTGTACAGATTGGCCAGAATGTGCACAGGAATGGTTATCAAGGAAACGCATTCATGGCTGGCCTTCCAAGGAACTGATAAAAAAATGTAACTCTCTGGGAATTATTCTCGTATCCGCCTGTCACCCAGCTAGTGATGAAAAACAATTTCAATGGAGAATATCTTTCTCACATCAGGAACGTTTACTTGTCACTCAGTTTAACTCTGTACAGCTTAAATGTTACATTCTTCTTAAGATCATTAAGAAAGAGCTCATAAAGCAATATATTAAAGAGGACACATTGACATCTTATCACCTCAAAACATGTATGTTATATATTCTGGAAAACACACCAAGTGAACTATGGGTACCTGAAAACTTAGTGGGCTGTCTTATAATGTGCTTACGACAGATTCACTTATGGATCAGAGATGAGAAGATTCCGAATTATTTTATTCCTGGAGAAAATATGCTTGACCGAATAACTAAACCAGAATTGAGGCAAACACTAGCTGATAGAATAGACTGGATTTTGAATTGTACAATACGCGATGTACTTTGTAATCTGCAAACTGACAATATAGGTTACTATTTAATGAGATTTCCAATAAGGCGAAGAAATCCTCTGGTAAGACTACGTTTGAGAGTAAGATCTCTAAGATCTCCTCTAATAACCACATCGCAAGTCCGCTCTTTTATAACTTTTAGATGTGTTTATCAACCATATAGTGAATGTCTCCGTAATGATAGAGATTCTAGAATCAGCCAAATGAAGGAAGTACTCGTACACACTATTTCAGATTTAGCTGGAACCACAAGAATAACAATTAATTCTGAAGAGGAAACAAGAAGAGCCTTATCATTGATCTTACCCTTTCTTTATCTTAGTCTCGTATCATGTGAGATTGTACAAAGGATAGATAATCCAACAGAAGCTGTACAGTATATTCTCAAGGACAAAGTCTGGTTCCCAGCTGATCCTATTAATTCATCTGCTAAACTAAAGCAGGCATCAGCACTATCAATGCTGGGGTACCAGCAGTTGGCTTTAGATGTTTTATCATCATTTACCGTAAGAGACAAATTGTCTTTGTGTAGCTGCTATTTTCCTGTTGTACATGGTCAAGAGATACAAGTACTGGCACAAACAACACAATACAAACATGATATTACAACAATTGAACTATTGCGAGATTATAACCAACCTTGTGTACATTTCTTTCCACATGAGCAACAGATTACTCCAGTTGCTATAAATTACGAGATGATAAGGTCCTATGTAACACCCTTCAAGCTCTTAGAAAAACACTATGACAATCCTGAATGGTATATGTTGGGTGTTGTTGATGGACATTTCCTGCAGTTGTTTCTTCTGTATCTTAATCACAGAGCTCTTGGACAGAACTCTCAAGCCACTGTAGATGTCAAGAAGATGATCAGACTGTTGAATTCTAATACTGTATGTCATAGAGAAACGTGTTTAAATCTTCTTGGTTATGTCCACAAAGATAGAGGGGAGATACACCGTGCTGTACAGTGCTTTGACAAGTCTCTTCAGACTAACCCGCTCTGTAACGCAGCTTTCTGGCACTTGTGCTTTCTTATCTGTGAAACAATGAACAAACGCTAATTCTAAAGATCTCAGCAAGAAATTCGCATAGAGAGATTGTTCTTGCACACCAGATAGTGATACCTGAGAATTTACCCTGCGATAGAAAAACTTATCTTACCTAGGTTGTCACGCAAAGGTTGCACATTGGTTGCATATAGTCGTCAAGTGGTGTCATTGTTATGTTAACATCACGTATATTGGCGTATTCAGGAATATCTGGGAGCTGTTTTTAAACAGAAATGTGGTATTTAACAGTGAGTCGTCAAGTAATGTCATTGTTATGTTAACATCACGTATATTGGCGTATTCAGGAACATCTGGGAGCTGTTTTTAAACATAAAATGTGGTTTTAATAGTGAGCAAGAAAAAGAGTCTAATATTCTCGTGAGGATTAGATAGAAAATTCCCCTCACGTGATCACCGATTGTCATCACTCGACAAGCCTCGTGATGCGAAATGATGATCCTAGGGAAGTATTTTTCTATCATACCCTCACACTCATGAAAGATTCTTACATGGGCAAAATAGTCTATGATATAGTCTTACACTCGTGTTTTAACACACACACACACACACACACACACACACACACACACACACACACACACACACACACACACACACACAGACGCACGCACGCACACACGCACGCGCGCACACGCACAAACGCACGCACGCGACCTTGTCAGTAAGACTACAATAGAGGTTAATGAAACGTTTGGCCTCGAAATCGTCAGAAAAAAAGAGCCATGCAACAGCATTAGATCAGTTTCCATTTTTTCCCAAAATTATACTAAACGTATGTTTGAAACGCCCCTCTTGACGTACCCAGAGGTACTTGAAATATACCGTTTAATAAAGATATTTCCTGCTTCCATGTTTTTTACAAGACAAAGTTGTTATAAATTCTCGACTAGGACATGCAAAACTTATATCAGTAAACGACAGAGTGAATTCAGCATTACACGATGGTTTTATTTTCATGAAACTTCGCAGGTGCGAAAACTTCCGGATTTACAGTATAAATCTTCGCTGCAAGCCTACGTGATAAGTTCTAAACATGCGTAGGAACGTTTGTTGCTCGCCTACGTGATAAGTTCTAAACACTCGTACGTAGGAACATTTGTTGCTCGCCCACGTGATAAGTTCTAAACACTCGTAGGAACATTTGTTGCTCGCCTACGTGATAAGTTCTAAACACTCTTACGTAGGAACATTTGCTTCTCGCATGCGGGATAAGTGCTAAACACTCATAGGAACATTTGTTTCTCGCCTACGTAATAAGTTCTTAACATTCGTAGGAACATTTGCTGCTCGCCTACAAGATACAGTTCTGAACACTCGTAGGAACATTTGTTGCTCGCCCACGTGATAAGTTCGTAACACTCGTGCGTAGGAACATTTGTTGCTCGCTTACGTGATAAGTTCTAAACACTTGTTGGAACATTTGTTGCTCACCTACGTGATAAGTTCTAAACACTCGTAGGAACATTTGTTGCTCGCCTACGTGATAAGTTCCAAACACTCGTAGGTACATTTGTTGCTCGCCTACATGATAAGTTCTAAACACTCGTAGGAACATTTGTTGCTCGCCTACGTGATACAGTTCTAAACACTCGTAGGAACATTTTGTTCCTCGCATACGTGATACAGTTCTAAACACGCGTAGGAACATTTGTTGCTCGCCTACGTGATAAGTTCTAAACACTTGTAGGAACATTTGTTGCTCGTCTACGTGATAAGTGCTTAACACTCGTAGGAACATTTATTTGCTCGCCTACGTGATAAGTTCTAAACACTCGTTCGTAGGAACATTTGCTGCTCGTCTACGTGATAAGTTCTAAACACTCGTAGGAACATTTGTTGCCCATCTACGTGATAACTTCTAAACACTCGTACGTAGGAACATTTGCTGCTTGTCTACGTGATAAGTTCTAAACACTCGTAGGAACATTTGTTGCCCGTCTGTATGATACGTTCTAAACACTCGTACGTAGGAACATTTGCTGCTCGTCTACGTGATAAGTTCTAAACACTCGTAGGAACATTTGTTGCCGTGATAAGCTCTAAACACTCGTAGGAACATTTGTTGCCCGTCTACGTGATAAGTGCTTAACACTCGTACGTAGGAACATTTGCTGCTCACCTACGTGATACAGTCCTAAACACTCGTAGGAACATTTGTTGCCCGTCTACGTGATAAGTTCTAAACACTCGTGGGCAGACTATGAACGTATATGAAGACTTGGACCAACATTATGATTTCAAGCATTACGACAAGCGTCAACATGTCAGTTTAATCAGAGGCTTTTTCGAAAACGCGAACCTTAAAATGTGTTTAAGCCTTCCAGTAAAATATTTTACTGACCGTTCCAAGGCGGTACTTCTTTTGTGGATCTTTTATGTTTTTGCTCTGTGTTGTGTTTGCTATGTCTTTGTGCGCGTCTGTTTATGTGTGCTTTGTGGTCACCTGCTGGGAAAGGGCTTACCTCTTGGCTCTCGTTTGTGGTGTCTACTGTGAGTTTGTCACTTTCCTATTGGTATCCTGGGTCAGGTGTGGTACTTGATTGTATCGATTCCTGATCTTTGCATCCTTACTTACTTAAATGCAAATATGGATAAGTCTTTCCCTCTCTACATTACCGTATGTTTCCATCTCTTTGCGGCCAATGCAAGTGGGGCAGCTGGCTTGGTTAGGACCTATATGTTTCAGATAAGTACTAGGGTAAACTGTCCAACATGATAACATGACCTAGGATGATACCTGAGATGTCAGATAAATATGACTAGGTACACTGACCAATATGATAACATGACCTAGGATGATACCTGAGATGTCAGATAAATGTGACTAGGTACACTGACCAACATGATAACATGACCTGGGATGATACCTGAGATGTCAGATAAATGTGACTAGGTACACTGACCAACATGATAACGCGACCTAGGATGATACCGGAGATGTCAGATAAGTGTGACTAGGTACACTGACCAACATGATAACATGACCTTGGATGATACCTGAGATGTCAGATAAATGTGACTAGGTAAACTGACCAACATGATAACGCGACCTGGGATGATACCTGAGATGTCAGATAAATATGACTAGGTAAACTGACCAACATGATAACGCGACCTAGGATGATACCTGAGATGTCAGATAAGTGTGACTAGGTACACTGACCAACATGATAACATGACCTAGAATGATACCTGAGATGTCAGATAAATGTGACTAGGTACACTGACCAACATGATAACATGACCTAGGATGATACCTGAGATGTCAGATAAATATGACTAGGTACACTGACCAACATGATAACATGACCTGGGATGATACCTGAGATGTCAGATAAATGTGACTAGGTACACTGACCAACATGATAACATGACCTAGGATGATACCTGAGATGTCAGATAAGTGTGACTAGGTACACTGACAAACATGATAACATGACCTAGGATGAAAACTAAGATGTCAGATAAATATGACTAGGTAAACTGACCGACATGATAGCTGACCTAGGATGATACCTGAGATGTCAGATAAGTGTGAATAGGTACACTGACCAACATGATAACATGACCTAGGATGATACCTGAGATGTCACATAAATATGACTAGGTAAACTGACCGACATGATAACATGACCTAGGATGATATGTGAGATGTCAGATAAATATGACTAGGTAAACTGACCAACATGATAACGTGACCTAGGATGATACCTGAGATGTCAGATAAGTGTGACTAGGTAAACTGACCAACATGATAACATGACCTAGGATGATACCTGAGATGTCAGATAAATGTGACTAGGTACACTGACCAACATGGATGATACCTGAGATGTCAGATAAATGTGACTTGGTACACTGACCAACATGATAACATGACCTAGGATAATACCTTAGATGGCAGATAAATGTGACTAGGTACACTGACCAACATGATAACGCGACCTTGGATGATACCTGAGATGTCAGATAAGTATGACTAGGTACACTGACCAACATGATAACGCGACCTAGGATGATACCTGAGATGTCAGATAAATATGACTAGGTAAACTGACCAACATGATAACGCGACCTAGGATGATACCTGAGATGTCAGATAAATGTGACTAGGTACACTGACCAACATTATAACATGACCTGGGATGATACCTGAGATGTCAGATAAGTGTGACTAGGTACACTGACCAACATGATAACATGACCTGGGATGATACCTGAGATGTTAGATAAATATGACTAGGTACACTGACCAACATGATAACGCGACCTAGGATGATACCTGAGATGTCAGATAAATATGACTAGGTAAACTGACCAACATGATAACGAGACATAGGATGATACCTGAGATGTCAGATAAATATGACTAGGTAAACTGACCAACATGATAACGCGACCTAGGATGATACCTGAGTTGTCAGATAAATATGACTAGGTAAACTGACAAACATGATAACGCGACCTAGGATGATACTTGAGATGTCAGATAAATATGACTAGGTAAACTGACCAACATGATAACGCGACCCAGGATGATACCTGAGATGTCAGATAAATGTGACTAGGTAAACTGACCAACATGATAACATGACCTAGGATGATACCTGAGATGTCAGATAAATATGACTAGGTAAACTGACCAACATGATAACGCGACCTTGGATGATACCTGAGATGTCAGATAAATGTGACTAGGTAAACTGACCAACATGATAACGCGACCAAGGATGATACCTGAGATGTCAGATAAGTGTGACTAGGTACACTGACCTACATGATAACGCGACCTAGGATGATACCTGAGATGTCAGATAAGTGTGACTAGGTACACTGACCAACATGATAACATGACCTAGGATGATACCTGAGATGTCAGATAAGTGTGACTAGGTACACTGACCAACATGATAACGCGACCTAGGATGATACCTGAGATGTCAGATAAGTGTGACTAGGTACACTGACCAACATGATAACGCGACCTAGGATAATACCTGAGATGTCAGATAAGTGTGACTAGGTACACTGACCTACATGATAACGCGACCTAGGATGACACGACACCTAAGATGTCAGATAAGTGTGACTAGGTACACTGACCAACATGATAACGCGACCTAGGATGATACCTGAGATGTCAGATAAGTGTGACTAGGTACACTGACCTACATGATAACGCGACCTAGGATGATACCTGAGATGTCAGATAAGTGTGACTAGGTACAATGACCAACATGATAACGCGACCTAGGATAATACCTGAGATGTCAGATAAATGTGACTAGGTACACTGACCAACATGATAACGCGACCTAGGATAATACCTGAGATGTCAGATAAGTGTGACTAAGTACACTGACCAACATGATAACGCGACCTTGGATGATACCTGAGATGTCAGATAAATGTGACTAGGTACACTGACCAACATGATAACATGACCTAGGATGATACCTGAGATGTCAGATAAGTGTGACTAGGTAAACTGACCAACATGATAACGCGACCTTGGATGATACCTGAGATGTCAGATAAATGTGACTAGGTACACTGACCAACATGATAACATGACCTAGGATGATACCTGAGATGTCAGATAAGTGTGACTAGGTATACTGACCAACATGATAACGCGACCTTGGATGATACCTGAGATGTCAGATAAGTGTGACTGGGTACATTGACCAACATGATAACATGACCTAGGATGATACCTGAGATGTCAGATAAATATGACTAGGTACACTGACCAACATGATAACATGACCTAGGATGATTCCTGAGATGTCAGATTAGTGTGACTAGGTAAACTGACCAACATGATAACGCGACCTTGGATGATACCTGAGATGTCAGATAGATGTGACTAGGTACACTGACCAACATGATAACATGACCTAGGATGATACCTGAGATGTCAGATAAGTGTGACTAGGTACACTGACCAACATGATAACATGACCTAGAATGATACATGAGATGTCAGATAAGTGTGACTAGGTACACTGACCAACATGATAACGTGATCTAGGATGATACCTGAGATGTCAAATAAATGTGACTAGGTACACTGACCAACATGATAACGCGACATAGGATGATACCTGATATGTCAGATAAATATGACTAGGTACACTGACCAACATGATAACGCGACATAGGATGATACCTGAGATGTCAAATAAATGTGACTAGGTAAACTGACCACTATGAAAACATGACCTAGGATGATACCTGAGATGTCAGATAAATGTGACTAGGTACACTGACCAACATGATAACGCGACCTTGGATGATACCTGAGATGTCAGATAAATGTGACTAGGTACACTGACCAACATGATAACGCGACATAGGATGATACCTGAGATATCAGATAAATGTGACTAGGTACACTGACCAACATGATAACGCGACATAGGATGATACCTGAGATGTCAGATAAATATGACTAGGTACACTGACCAACATGATAACGCGACCTAGGATGATACATGAAATGTCAGATAAGTGTGACTAGGTACACTGACCAACATGATAACATGACCTGGGATGATACCTGAGATGTCAGATAAATATGACTAGGTACACTGACCAACATGATAACGCGACCTAGGATGATACCTGAGATGTCAGATAAGTGTGACTAGGTAAACTGACCAACATGAATACATGACCTAGGATGATACCTGAGATGTCAGATAAATATGACTAGGTAAACTGACCGACATGATAACATGACCTAGAGTGATACCTGAAATGTCAGATAAATGTGACTAGGTAAACTGACCAACATGATAACATGACCTAAAGTGATACCTGAGATGTCAGATAAGTGTGACTAGGTACACTGACCAACATGATAACATGACCTGGGATGATACATGAGATGTCAGATAAATATGACTAGGTACACTGACCAACATGATAACATGACCTGGGATGATACCTTAGATGTCAGATAAATGTGACTAGGTACACTGACCAACATGATAACGCGACCTGGGGTGATACCTGAGATGTCAGATAAATATGACTAGGTACACTGACCAACATGATAACATGACCTAGGATGATACCTGAGATGTCAGATAAATATGACTAGGTAAACTGACCAACATGATAACGTGACCTGGGATGCTACCTGAGATGTCAGATTAGTGTGACTAGGTAAACTGACCAACATGATAACGTGACCTGGGATGATACCTGAGATGTCAGATAAGTGTGACTAGGTAAACTGACCAACATGATAACATGACCTAGGATAATACCTGAGATGTCAGATAAATATGACTAGGTACACTGACCAACATGATAACGCGACATAGGATGATACCTGAGATGTCAGATAAATGTGACTAGGTACACTGACCAACATGATAACATGACCTAAGATGATACCTGAGATGTCAGATAAATGTGACTAGGTACACAGACCAACATGATAACATGACCTAAGATTATACCTGAGATGTCAGATAAATATGACTAGGTAAACTGACCAACATGATAACGTGACCTGGGATGCTACCTGAGATGTCAGATAAGTGTGACTAGGTAAACTGACCAATTTGATAACGTGACCTGGGATGATACCTGAGATGTCAGATAAGTGTGACTAGGTAAACTGACCAACATGATAACATGACCTAGGATAATACCTGAGATGTCAGATAAATATGACTAGGTACACTGACCAACATGATAACGCGACATAGGATGATACCTGAGATGTCAGATAAATGTGACTAGGTACACTGACCAACATGATAACGTGACCTAGGATGATGCCTGAGATGTCAGATAAGTGTGACTAGGTTAACTGACCAACATGATAACATGACCTACGATGATACCTGAGATGTCAGATAAATATGACTAGGTACACTGACCAACATGATAACGTGACCTGGAATTATGCCTGAGATGTCAGATAAGTTTGACTAGGTAAACTGACCAACATGATAACGTGACCTGGGATGATACCTGAGATGTCAGATAAGTGTGACTAGGTACACTGACCAACATGATAACGCGACCTAGGATGATACATGAGATGTCAGATAAGTGTGACTAGGTACACTGACCAACATGATAACATGACCTAGGAAGATACCTGAGATGTCAGATAAGTGTGACTAGATACACTGACCAACATGATAACGCGACCTAGGATAATACCTGATATGTCAGATAAATGTGACTAGGTACACTGACCAACATGATAACGCGACCTTGGATGATACCTGAGATGTCAGATAAATATTACTAGGTAAACTGACCAACATGATACAGCGACTTGGATGAGACCTGAGATGTCAGATAAATGTGACTAGGTATACTGACTAACATGATAACGCGACCTAGGATGATACCTGAGATGTCAGATAAGTGTGACTAGGTACATTGACCAACATGATAACATGACCTAGGATGATACCTGAGATGTCAGATAAATTTGACTATGTTGGCGCCGTTAAACCGGTTTAAGCCCTCCAGTAAAATATTTTACTGACCGTTCCAAGGCGGTACTTCTTTTGTGGATCTTTTATGTTTTTGTTCTGTCTTGTGTTTGCTATGTTTTGTGCGCGTCTGTTTATATGTGCTTTGTGGTCACCTGCTGGGAAAGGGCTGACCTCTTGGCTCTCGTTTGTACTGTCTTCTGTGAGTTTGTCACTTTCCCATTGGTATCCTTGGTCAGGTGTGGTACTTGATTGTATCGTTTCCTGATCTTTGCAACCTTACTTACTTTAGGTAAACTGACCAACATGATAACATGACCTTGGATGATACCTGAGATGACAGATAAGTGTGACTAGGTACACTGACCAACATGATAACGCGACCTAGGATGATACCTGAGATGTCAGATAAGTGTGACTAGGTAAACTGACCAACATGATAACGCGACCTTGGATGATACCTGAGATGTCAGATAGATATGACTAGGTACACTGACCAACATGATAACGCGACCTTGGATGATACCTGAGATGTTAGATAAATGTGACTAGGTACACAGACCAACATGATAACGCAACCTAGGATGATACCTGAGATGTCAGATAAATGTGACTAGGTACACTGACCAACATGATAACGCGACCTAGGATGATACCTGAGATGTCAGATAAATATGACTAGGTAAACTGACCAACATGATAACGCGACCTAGGATGATACCTGAGATGTCAGATAAATATGACTAGGTAAACTGACCAACATGATAACATGACCTAGGATGATACCTGAGATGTCAGATAAATATGACTAGGTACACTGACCAACATGATAACGCGACCTAGGATGATACCTGAGATGTCAGATAAATATGACTAGGTACACTGACCAACATGATAACAAGACCTAGGATGATACCTGAGATGTCAGATAAATATGACTAGGTACACTGACCAACATAATAACGCGACCTAGGATGATACATGAGATGTCAGATAAGTGTGACTAGGTACACTGACCAACATGATAACAAGACCTGGGATGATACCTGAGATGTCAGATAAATGTGAATAAGTAAACTGACCAACATTATAACGCGACCTGGGATGATACCTGAGATGTCAGATAAATATGACTAGGGAAACTGACCAACATGAAAACATGAGCTAGGATGATACATGAGATGTCAGATAAATATGACTAGGTACACTGACCAACATGATAACGCGACATAGGATGATACCTGAGATGTCAGATAAATATGACTAGGTACACTGACCAACATGATAACGCGCGACCTGGGATGATACCTGAGATGTCAGATAAGTGTGACTAGGTACACTGACCAACATTATAACGCGACCTTGGATGATACCTGAGATGTCAGATAAATATGACTAGGTACACTGACCAACATGATAACGCGACCTGGGTTGATACCTGGGATGTCAGATAAGTGTGACTTGGTACACTGACCAACATGATAACGCGACCTTGGATGATACCTGAGATGTCAGATACATATGACTAGGTACACTGACCAACATGATGACGCGACCTTGGATGATACCTGAGATGTCAGATAAATATGACTAGGTACACTGACCAACATGATAACGCGACCTAGGATGATACCTGAGATGTCAGATAAATGTGACTAGGTATACTGACCAACATGATAACGCGACCTAGGATTATACCTGAGATGTCAGATAAATATGACTAGGTATACTGACCAACATGATAACGCGACCTTGGATGATACCTGAGATGTAAGATAAATATGACTAGGTATACTAACCGACATGATAACGCGACCTTAGATGATGCCTGAGATGTCAGATAAATGTGACTAGGTACACTGACCAACATGATAACGCGACCTTGGATGATACCTGAGATGTCAGATAAATGTGACTAGGTGCACTGACCAACATGATAACGCGACTTAGGATGATACCTGAGATGTCAGATAAATGTGACTAGGTACACTGACCAACATGATAACGCGACCTTGGATGATACCTGAGATGTAAATAAGTGTGACTAGGTACACTGACCAACATGATAACGCGACCTTGGATGATACCTGAGATGTCAGATATATATGACTAGGTACACTGACCAACATGATAACGCGACCTTGGATGATACCTGAGATGTCAGATAAGTGTGACTAGGTATACTGACCAACATGATAACGCGACCTTGGGTGATACCTGAGATGTCAGATAAATATGACTAGGTAAACTGACCAACATGATAACGCGACCTAGGATGATACCTGAGATGTCAGATAAATATGACTAGGTGCACTGACCAACATGATAACGCGACCTAGGATGATACCTGAGATGTCAGATAAATGTGACTAGGTACACTGACCAACATGATAACGCGACCTTGGATGATACATGAGATGTCAAAAAGTGTGACTAGGTACACTGACCAACATGATAACGCGACCTTGGATGATACCTGAGATGTCAGATAAATATGACTAGGTACACTGACCAACATGATAACGCGACCTTGGATGTTACCTGAGATGTCAGATAAGTGTGACTAGGTATACTGACCAACATGATAACGCGACCTTGGGTGATACCTGAGATGTCAGATAAATATGACTAGGTACACTGACCAACATGATAACGCGACCTTGGATGAACCTGAGAAGTCAGATAAATGTGACTAGGTACACTGACCAACATGATAACGCGACCTTGGATGATACCTGAGATGTCAGATAAATATGACTAGGTACACTGACCAACATGATAACGCGACCTTGGATGATACCTGAGATGTCAGATAAGTGTGACTAGGTACACTGACCGACATAATAACATGACCTGGGATGATACCTGAGATGTCAAAAGAACAACAACACCAGACATCTGTTATAGGATGTCATTTATACAAATAGTTCCTGCCAATACATTGACCAGTAATGACGTCACTGTTGCTGTGTTTTGCATTAACTTTTCTTTCAAATTCCTTCACTCCGCCTCGTGCTCAAATGGCTCCATTGGGTCAGAACGAGTGCTGATGCATGAAAAACATACTTTCGTTATTATATTGAGGATCTTACATGGGTGCTCGTGTTTACACTGACCAACATGATAACAGGACCTAGGATGATACCTGAGATGTCAGATAAATATGACTAGGTACACTGACCAACATGATAACATGACCTAGGATGATACCTGAGATGTCAGATAAATATGACTTGGTAAACTGACCAACATGATAACATGAGCTAGGATGATACCTGAGATGTCAGATAAGTGTGACTAAGTACACTGACCAACATGATAACATGACCTGGGATGATACCTGAGATGTCAGATAAATATGACTAGGTACACTGACCAACATGATAACGCGGCCTAGGATGATACATGAGATGTCAGATAAATGTGACTAGGTACACTGACCAACATGATAACATGACCTGGGATTATACCTGAGATGTCAGATAAATGTGACTAGGTACACTGACTAACATGATAACATGACCTAGGATGATACCTGAGATGTCAGATAAATATGACTAGGTAAACTGACCAACATGATAACATGACCTAGGATGATACCTGAGATGTCAGATAAATATGACTAGGTAAACTGACCAACATGATAACATGACCTAGGATGATACCTGAGATGTCAGATAAATATGACTAGGTAAACTGACCAACATGATAACATGACCTAGGATGATACCTGAGATGCCAGATAAATATGACTAGGAACACTGACCAACAAGATAACATGCCCTAGGATGACGCCTGAGATGCCAGATAAATATGACTAGGTAAACTGACCAACATAATAACATGACCTAGGATGATACCTGAGATGTCAGATAAATGTGACTAGGTATACTGACCAACAAGATAACATGACCTGGGATGATAACTGAGATGTCAGATAAGTGTGACTAGGTATACTGACCAACAAGATAACATGACCTAGGATGATAACTGAGATGATAGATAAGTGTGACTAGGTATACTGACCAACATGATAACATGACCTGGGATGATACATGAGATGTCAGATAAATGTGACTAGGTATACTGACCAACATGATAACGAGACCTAGGATGATAACTGAGATGTCAGATAAGAATGACTAGGTACACTGACCAACATGATAACATGACCTGGGATGATACCTGAGATGTCAGATAAATATGACTAGGTACACTGACCGACATGACAACATGACCTTGGATGATACCTGAGATATCAGATAAATGTGACTAGGTATACTGACCAATATGATAACATGACCTAGGATGATAACTGAGATGTCAGATAAGTGTGACTAGGTACACTGACCAACATGATAACATGACCTTGGATGATACCTGAGATGTCAGATAAATATGACAAGGTACACTGACCAACATGATAACATGACCTGGTATGATACCTGAGATGTCAGATAAATATGACTAGGTACACTGACCGACATGATAACATGACCTTGGATGATACCTGAGATGTCAGATAAATATGACTAGGTACACTGACCAACATGATAACATGACCTAGGATGATAACTGAGATGTCAGATAAGTGTGACTAGGTACACTGACCAACATGATAACATGACCTAGGATGATACCTGAGATGTCAGTTAAATATGACTAGGTACACTGACTAACATGATAACATGACCTGGGATGATACCTGAGATGTCAGATAAATGTGACTAGGTACACTGACCAATATGATAACGCGACCTTGGATGATACCTGAGATGTCAGTTAAATATGACTAGGTACACTGACTAACATGATAACATGACCTAGGATGATACCTGAGATGTCAGATAAATGTGACTAGGTACACTGACCAACATGATAACATGACCTAGGATGATACCTGAGATGTCAGATAAGTGTGACTAGGTACACTGACTAACATGATAACATGACCTGGGATGATACCTGAGATGTCAGATAAGTGTGACTAGGTACACTGACTAACATGATAACATGACCTGGGATGATACCTGAGATATCAGATAAATGTGACTAGGTAAACTGACCAACATGATAACATGACCTAGGATGATAGCTGAGATGTCAGATAAATATGACTAGGTAAACTGACCAACATGATAACGCGACCTAGGATAATACCTGAGATGTCAGATAAGTGTGACTAGGTACACTGACCAACATGATAACATGACCTGGGATGATACCTGAGATATCAGATAAATGTGACTAGGTAAACTGACCAACATGATAACATGACCTAGGATGATACCTGAGATGTCAGATAAATATGACTAGGTACACTGACCAACATGATAACATGACCTTGGATGATACCTGAGGTGTCAGATAAATGTGACTATGTACACTGACCAACATGATAACATGACCTAGGATGATACATGAGATGTCAGATAAATGTGACTGGGTATACCGACCAACATGATAACGCGACCTAGGATGATAACTGAGATGTCTGATAAGTGTGACTAGGTACACTGACCAACAAGATAACATGACCTTGGATGATACCTGAGATGTCAGATAAATGTGACTAGGTATACTGACCAACATGCTAACGCGACCTTGGATGATACCTGAGATGTCAAAAGAACAACAACACTAGACAACTGTTATAGGATGTCATTTATACAAATAGTTCCTGCCAATACATTGACCAGTAATGACGTCACTATTGCTGTGTTTTGCATTAACTTTTCCTTCAAATTCCTTCACTCCGCCTCGTGCTTAAATATCTCCATTGGGTCAGAACGAGTGCTGATGCATGAAAAACATACTTTCGTCATTATATTGAGGATCTTACATGAGTGCTCGTGTTTTATTGAATTTATTAAACGAATTTGGGAAAAGAGATAAAATGCGGGGCTTGCCAAGCATTTTATATATTTTGCAACGAGGTGAATAACTCAATAATACCTGATCACGAAAGTTAGATTATTTTTTATCATATTACATAAGAGTACTGAAATCTCACTTATGGCGTAAAAAGTTATAATTTTGTCATTATTTACGAAACATTGGAACATGTATGACCGTCATAACGCTTCCGTAAAATCCGTAAACCACTAGTGAGTTATCGATTGTATTGCTTAGCATTATCACTCCCAGCCGAAACATCATTATGATATATTGTATTCAGGATTGCCATCAGAATGTTAAATATTAAATGGATCCAGACCAGGTCCCATCCTTGGTCGAACCTGATCTGGTTCCAAAAGGTTTGTAATAGTTTAGCTAAACGTTTGTATGGTAGAAACCTCTAAACGGATACCTTGATAAACAGTGAAGACCCAGATGAAATGTCGCATAATGGGATATTTCATCAGGATCTACACTGTTTGTTATGGTAAAACAATCGGTAGGGATATAAACGTACTATTATTGGGAAATACCGACCTGTGGCTCCTTAAAAAATATACTTGACAGTCCAACCATTATTGTTTTCATTTCTTGTACATTGTATCGTAAAAATATTATACTAGAGGACTTTGAAAACGCATCACCATATTTTGCACTTTTCTTGCAAACCGTATATGCGATTGAAAAGTACTTCGCAGGTTTTAATGTGCAACCTAGAATTGCAATGAATCAGTCGTTAATTTGACTGCATTATCGCGGCGACGCTGCTGATGACGTCACATGGGTACATACAACACCCAGCACCTTTCTGCACAGTTAAATGAAGCTTTTTGATTATTTTTATGTTTAAACTGTGGCGTGTATATACCATAACTGCAAAAGAGTTTACAGACTTTATCTAATTAAAAGTAATTGATAACGTCAATATTTCGAAAATAAATGTCAAATTTGAACATCAATTTTTAACTTTTTTAGAAACATCTCCATAAGTTACCTTTATGCACGCTTTCATTACTGATATTGACTACATACACTGACAGTCATGTCGGGAAGACGTTTTGATGTAAAGCATGGCAGCAGATCTGCTGTCATGTTATCGAGAACGTCTTAAAAATACGTTAACGTCACTTGCACAATGCAAAAGACACGTGATACAAGCGTAATTTATGCATAATCTGTCATTTGTTTATGCCCTTAGCCTCTTCTAACAAAACCTGACGTAAAACAATCGAAACTTCGAAAGGCCCAAGACGTTGAATTTTATTACCAGACTACAGTAATCAGGATGGGTGGGGTATGTCGAAATCTTTAAAGGGGTGTAATTTTGAGCATACCGAACCGACAATTTATTTTGAATCGTACAATGATGAATGTGCAATCATGAAAGAAGCAAATGACGCAAATCGGTTGAGTCAGGAATCAAAACTAACGCGTGTTAACTTGCAGCTGAATTTGTGCCCTTCAAAATCGACCACCTCTGTCTTAAAACGGATACTTTTTCAGTACCTTAAAGTAAATATCCAACCTTGAATTTTTTATGACACACTACAAGCTGGTCAGACTATGATATGCAATATAAATGATCTCGCTGACATTCTCAGGGTTTGTGAGATACTTTAGGATTTAATCTGGGTGATGCGTTTTCAAAGTCCTAAGTATAGTTCCACGTGTTACTTACGATCGTAGCTGGCGACAATTTAGGATTTATATAAAGTTTCATTTTGTGCCACACAACATAGGAGCTTATTTGTGTCCGATCCAATGATTCAGTAGAAAGTAGCATTCCATTGAGCTTTTAAAATAAGTAAGGAGGCAAAGATCAGGAATCGATACAATCAAGTACCACACCTGACCAAGTACACCATATTGAAAAGTGACAAAAAGACAAGACACTCATACACAAGTGAGCCAATAGGCCAGGCCTTTCTCAACAGGTCACCACAGGGCTACAATAAACATACACCACAGAAGGCAAAGACACACTCAATAAAGATCACCAAAGGATGCACCGCTCTGGAACATTTAGTCATAAAACCGTTTATGTTTGTTTGATTTGATTCTTTACGTCCCATCATCAATCTATCAGTTATAAAGGGACGTGTATTCCTGGGTTGAACCAGTACTGAGCTAGGATTAATGTTCTTGCTCAAGGACACAACGCAGTGACGCCGCTGAGGCTCGAACCAGCGGCCCCTCAGTCTCGAGTCAAGCACACTACCACTAAGCCACTGTGCTTCCTTATAAAAAAATAGTGTAGGGCTTAAAGTTGTTATACGGTACCAGCCTCCAATGCGGTACTTCTATTTTTATCTTTTTTCTTTATCTTCTTCATTTGTATATGTCTTTGCCATACTATCTTGTCTATGTCTTGCAACTTTGTGGTCACCTGCTGGGAAATAGTGGGGCGGATATGTAACAATTTTGAGAGGAATCGTGCATTTTATGATAAAAGCATGAAACTTGGTACATGGTTAGTTGATAACAATACAAACAAATTAAGGGTCAGTGCCACGCCGAAAATGTCCTCTAATGGTCGCCATCTTGTTTTTTTTCCAAAATGGCCGCCTTTTTAAACTTATTCATTATAATGTCATTTTTATTTTGCAAACATAATGTTTTCTTCAGTTAATTTTATTTAAATAGCCTTCAGATATATCTGAATCCCTTAAAATAATCTTTCAATTTTAAAAAAGTCAAGATTGAGGCTGTATTTTAAAGATTGCCGCCACTTTTGTATCTAAAAAGTGCAGTTGTATAGTAGTTATATATTAGAACTTTACAAAGTTATAAATTTTGATGCAAATTACTTCTAGCAAGTAAAAATAGTCCGATTAGACAAGTCGCTTACTTATCAGTACGGCTTTATTGTTGCTTATTGTTCTAACATGGTATTTAAAGATGGCTACCAATGTACAAATCATAACATAATATCTGCTTTAATTTGGAATTGGAAGAATGTAGTTTGAATTTATGCAAACGATTTTCAATAATAATTTTATTTTATTTGATAGCTTTGGATAAAAAAAGATCATCCAACATGCATCTTAGATGGCTGTCAAAGAGGAAATATTATATGATCACCATTTATAAAGTGGCCGCCATCTTGGTTTTTCCAAAAATTGCAGTCTATTTTAAACTGAATTATTTTAAGCCCATACATTTGCAAGCCAATATCTTGTCTTCATTTATTTTCACTTATTTTGCAGTCAATCATACTAATTTGCCTCAAAATTTGTCATTCAGGCTTAGAAAACACAAGATTTAGGACATAGTCTCAAGATGACTGTCACATTTTGCATCCTCAACAGTGGTATTATACCAATCTGACAATTTATGAATTTTCATGCAAATGTCTTATGCAATTAAATAGAAATAGTTCACAAAAACCAGGGACGAACTTATCATTTTTTTTCTTATTTTAACGTATTATTACATGGTATTCAAGATGGCTTTGATTTTAGTTTTAGAAAAAAGGAAAGTATTTTTTATTTTCAGTTGTAAAATATTTCGAGGTTGTTTGAAGAAATTTTCAAGAAATGATTATATTTAATGTATTAGGGTAGTACAGGGGACATCCAACCTGATATCCACGATGGTTGCCAATATTGTTTTTAAACGCTTTTTAAACATCTGAACTAAGGGTGAGGTTTGCGCTGTGAAACTGGTTTGAGCCCTCCAGTAAAGGTGTTTATACTGACGGCTCTAAGGCTGTGCTTCTTTTGTTGACCATTTTTGTTATTTGTGTTTCGTGCTTGTCTTGTTTTCTTGTCTGTTCATTGTAGCCTTGTGGTCATCTGCTGGGAAACTGGCCCCATGGCTTTGTGTGTGATGTTTTATTGTGTTTTTGCTACTTTCCCATGTGGTTTCCTGGATCAGGTTTGTTGCTTGATTGTATCGATTCCTGATATTTGCCTTCTTTCTTTTACACAGATTTTCCTTTAAATGTGTTTTATATAAAATGGATATGATCAAAATGAGATGCGAAGAATTTTGTTTCTATAGCAAACTAGAAGTCCTTTGTAGAATTGTCATTGCATAAAATACCATTTGTTTACATCAGATTTAGTGGACAATCCTATAAAATCTGTAAAAGAGATGCATGTATCAGATTCTTTTTGACCTTTCTCCTTCTGACCAAGTTCCCATAGGCTTAAAAAGGCTATAAATTTCCAAAAACTGTATACAAAATGTATACGATTTAAAAAAATATAATCCATGGTTTTCACACACCACATCAACTTTTCGACTTGATATTGACAGATGACGCATTTGCTGCAGTCAGTCTTATTCGGTTGTGTTTAAGATGTAGCTTGCACTATCACATCTACTCGACAGTAAGCAAAGTTTATAACCCTTAAACCCTTATTTCCTCAGTAATTGCACACTACTGAGTTGAGAATTTGATTTCATGATAGCCCACGGTCCAAAAACCTATTCAGTCTAGTTAGTTGAAACCAAAGCTCTTTTGTGTATTCAGGTTTGTAGGGGTTTCAATAATGATGTTATTTCGCTTTGTATTTACAGGGGTGTTCTTTTAGTTTAAACTTTTATTTCATTTTTGTATAACAACATGTGTACATATAATGCAATAAGTTCACATACAGATCATTTCGAAATACAAAAAAGGGATTCAGAAGAAAGTTTATTGACTTTTGTAAATCTGTTTCCCAGCTAATCAATTTTAGAAATGCAATAAACGTATGACTTGAATTGACATTAGTATGTATAAACAATACAGCAAAAACTTGATAATTCGAATTGGAATTTACCAGGCGGGGTATGGTCGTTACCTCTATGTACCCAGATAGCAGAATAGTCGTCAAACCAATCAATTAGGGATGTTTTTTTGCAGCCCAGGGATCTTCAGCTAGGATATTCTATCGAATCTTTGCCCTTTCTGCATCAATGTGTGCTCTTTGTGATTTATTGTTCACTGTGGTTATTCATTGACTAGTTAAAGTACATCCTAGAAACTGTTCCAAGGCAGAAGTGCTGTTGTGATTCTCATTTTAGTACTTTTGGTGTAAATGTTATTTGTATATACTTTTATTAACATGTATGTAAATAATTTTGGTTAAGGTAGCCTAGTGACTAGGTACCGTCTAGAGAAAGGCTATTTATCACCACTGTATACTGTCTATCTGTATCTTTAGTTTCTCCCATTTTGGTTATGTAGGAAGAATGTTAGCTTTGATTGTACTACTTCCTGGTCATTGCTTGAGTTTACCTAGTATATAAGCCAAAATGGGTATACATGCCCAGAGTGACACAGGCCAACAGTCGCTAGGTGAAGAAGCGTAAAAAGAAGCGTGGAAAGAGCATTATGAATTAACTCAAATTCGAACTCTTTGGAATGCAAAAGGTATGACAGAGGAAAGCCCAGTGGAAGGTCTAGCCAGCTGATCAGTACAGGATTTATCACTAAAGCAATTAGCAGGATGTGTCCTGACAAAGCAGACAGATCATCAGCAATGTTCGTTGAGATGCTTTATTCTACATGTTTTTGGGAAACTGGTACAGTCAAGGTATTAAACCTCAATTGCAACATAATCTCAAGAATTAGTACAACTAACTGGTAGGAGAGCAAAATTGACAGGATGTACATACATGTAGGCAAAGGGGGTGCTCTGAAAAGAGGCTTGAAGTTAATTAAGCAATTAGTAAGGGTGTTTGAGTGCATATCCGAGAGACATATAAGGCAGAGAGTTGAGGTCGTTGAGATGCAGTGCAGATTTATATCAGCTACAGAAGTCGCACCTTATTTCTAACAAGTCATTCTACATCAATTTCATTAACATAGAGAATGACAGCAGGTAGGTAATGTGCATGCTTTTAAATCAATAAGTAGTTGGTCAAGGGCATGACAAACAGGGCAAAAGTTGGCAATTGTCGCAGCGAGAAGTTTGGGTGTTGTAGTTCATCAGGGCTCTGTTCTGATTCCACTGCTCTTAATTGTTAGGCAAGAGGCTCTATTCACGGAATTCAGAACAGACTGCCCATTATTGCTGTTGTACAAAGATGATCTGGTGATCAAGGCTGAGTCCATGGAGGAACTGCTGGTGGAATGCATGAAAGTATTGGAAGGAGAAGGATCTACATGTGAACATTAGAAATGAAGTCATATAAAGTGGTCCCTTGAGCTCAAGATTACCAAATGCCTGTGGCACAACACTTCTTAATGATGGAAGATGGAGGTGACAGAACGTACTTGATAAAAACTTGAGATAGGAGTTCTGTAACCAAATGAAACTTCTCCACGCTAGAGACATTCTCGAGCTGCCTGCAGTCATATACTGCAAAAGTACATGGTAGAAGCTCCGTAAACTTCTTAGCCTTCTGATCAACTAGAATCTGCTGCTTTTCACTCGTGGCAGGTAGTACATAACATGCATTTAATTTTTTTGTTGAGTGTATATATCCAGTACGTCCTTGATTATGAACAGTTCACTAGCATGATACATTCTAAGTGATGTCAAAAACGCAAAATAAGTAAAAATGTGATGATTTTTTGAGAAAAAAACTGCAAAATATCACCAATAAATAGAATTTTCCATTTTGGCGGCCATCTTGGATGCCATGCTTGAATCTACAGTTAAGAAAATTTCAAAATTACATATTATATATAAGAAACAAACACTCATTGCAATTAAAACAAATTTCACTCATAAAAATCTTAAAGATATATTTATGTATGAAAAAAACCACGATACAATCTTTCTTCTTTGGCAACCATCTTGGATACCATATTGTATCAAGGCTCTCTTATAAATTGGTCACAAATACCAAGGTCACATTTTGAGCCTTTCTATGCTTGGAAAAACTTGGATTTCATGCAAAAAATCTGAATTTAAGTTCATTATATGATGTTTTCGTAAAGCAAGCATGATTTAATATATTAAAATGGCAGCCATCTTATATAATGGCGGCCATCTTGGATAAAATGCCCATCTACATGTGATGTCAGGTAATTACAAATGTTTTATTGTTAAAATAGACACTTCCACTAGCTTTCAATATAAGTTTATTGCAAAATGATATCCTGCTTAGCAGGCTTTACATAAAAAAGGTCGCCATTTTGAAATTCAAGATGGCGGCCGTCAAGATGCATTTCTGGCGTGGCACTGACCCTCAAAAATTTTGTTTTTTACTAATCTAGCCATGTACCAAGTTTCATGCTTTTATCATAAAGTGCACGATTTTTTCACATATCTGCCCCACTAAAAAGGCTGACCTCTTGTCTCTCCTTTAAGTGACGTTCTGTTGTGTTTTAACACTTCCTCATATGGTGTCCTGTGTCGTGTGTGATACTTGATTGTATCGATCCCTGATATTTGCCTTCTTCCTTTTTTTGGACATTTTTCTTAATATACATGGAGAGTCGTTTCATCTGAAACCTATGAAATAAGTTTAAAACATTAAATACCACTCCGAATAAAACAACATGATAAACTACTATTTGGTCCTCGAAGCGAGAAAACCTGTTTTCGGGATTTGCGAAAAATAAAGGCGCAGACCAGCCTGCGTACATGTATCAGCGCAGCCTGATCAGCACCTTTTTACTCTCTTTTTGGAAAGCATCATATCTAGACTTGCTAACGGTATAGTTTCCAAATGTAGTTAAGGAGACTGGTTTGAGTCTCGCTTAGTCGGAACCCCACAAAGACAGTCGCGACGTTGTTTATTTTTCGCTGAATATACGGCTACGGCTCTGGACTAAACCATTCACTAGAAATAATTGCTACTTCTCTATCTACTGTATTATAATAATTGTTTTATCTAGCATAACGGATTTTGTCTGATTCTTGGAATGTTGAAAATTTTGGAGTTGCTGATATTAAAATGAAATGTACATGGAATAATGTCCTGTATTTATGTTCTTGCTAGCAATGAATTTTTCATTAACCTATTCAAGCCTGTCGTCCTTTTAATGGGACATCAGCAAACAGTACATAACCAGATCAGACCCCGAAGAACGCGGTGTCTGATCAGCTTCTCCACTGTTTACTTACACGATATTCAAATACGATTTAAATAAGGTTGCAACTACCACCCAACCCCCATATAATCGGAAATGTACTGGTCAAATCGATAGGTTGATCTTTTGAAAAAAGGAAGTAATAAAATGATATAATTCTAGATTTTCGTGTTTCCTATATATTCCGGTAGGACTATAAAACACTTGCTATTTCTCTATCTACTGTATTATAATATATGTTTTATCTAGCAGAACTTATTTTGTCTGATTCTTGGATTTTCTTTAAGGTGTGATGATTGGGCCTCGTCGCTAGGAAAACGTTTCTTTACGTTTCTGACAAAGCGAGTTACAACTCAGTCTCCTCAGCTACAGAGACTAGCAAGAAATTAAAATCTCACCTGTAGCGAGATTGCAAAATGATACTTTCCAAAAGTGAAGAACAAAGGCACTGATCAGCCTGCGCAGATGCCCAGGCTGGTCTGTGCATGCGTTGTTCACAAACCCCCGAAGATAGGTTGTCTCGCTACGGGGCCCAATCATAAACTTTGTTGTATAACTAAAGGACAACGACTATATGAAATGACTTTATATGATCCGTGTTACCAGATTGTTTAAAAGATATGATATACATGCATGCTGAACATTGCCAAAATAACTGTATAAAAATTACACCAGATACATCATTAAGTATCGCATTTAAAAAAATGTGGTATACATGTATGCTGAACATTACCAAAATAACTGTATAGTATTTACACCAGCTACATCGTTAAGTATTGCATTTAAAAAGTATATGAGTACGACCAAGATATGCTCAAATCAAAGACTCCAAGTGGAGCTTTCGTGTTAGGTTTTCAACCATCATGCATTTGTTATTGTTCATCGTGGGTTAACCTTTTTAATTGACATCGCTTAAAACACTTGTCCAAATGAAACCTAATCCAAAAGCAAAGTTCGTCACATAATGCACTCTAATATAATTGCACAAAATGGATTTGCTCCCATTCAGCAAAATGGCCACCAGAGCTAAATGTAACTAAAATTGTCAGATAATCTGGCCATTCTCCGCTGCAGTGCTTTTTATGCTGTAAAAATCAATCTTAATTAAGGGCAATAACTCTTATAAATTTGTGAAAAATGACAGGTAACAATCCTAATCTAGATCTAGCCAATTTAAATGCATATATACATGTACATCCTTGAGAAACATGACAGCTATATAATGCCGAACTAGATCTTGTCCGTTTGAAAACATATAACACAATTGGTCAAGTTCTTACCAATTTATTCTGAAAATTTTGAGCGGACTTAAGTGCTGACATAAATCGATCGTCGAATAAGCAATAATTAACAGGTAACCATCAAGGACCATAACTATGTTACAACTGTGCCAAATGTAATGCGTAAGTCCTAACGTAGATCTTGTCGCTTTCAGTGAATAGTTAAATCGCGAAATTCTATCAATTTATTCACATGATATTGAGCGGAACGAACGAATTTTTTACATCAACCAAGGTCAAATTTGCGAATAATGACAGGTTACATTCCCAGCCAAGATCTTGTGAATACCAATGCACATGTGGTCAAATTATATCAACACGTTCTTAAGGTATTGAGCGGAAACGATATTCTGAATGAAAATCTGACATCAGTCAAGGACCGTAACTCTGTTACAATTGTGCGAAAGATGATGTGTAACAATTCCAATCTTGAACTTGTCACTATCAATGCACATACACAATTTGTCAAAATTCTATTCATTAGGTCTCAAGATATTAAGCACGGTATCTAACTGATTACGGACAGAATGACGGACAACACAAATCCAGTGTAGCACCACCTTTTCAACGCAAGGCTTTAAATGCAAAATAATTCTTTAAACGACATCTCGTCTCCCGAAGCACCCGGCCAAGTTTAAAATAAGTTCGCCTGAATGTTTCCCACACTGTCATCTACTAAAACTCCATAGACAGATCCAGAGGGGGACAGGGGGTCCGGATCCCCCCCTGAAAAATCACAAAAATATAGGGTTTCTTAGCAACACTGGTCCGGATCTCCTGACAAATTACAAAGCTACCAAGCCAGCATTAATTGTCAGGCCATTATCGACAAGCCAGCGAAACGCCTTATATGGCGTTTCACTGGCGGGTCGATTATGGCCCGCTTATAATAGTGTATGTTTGGATCTTCTCCTCTCTTATAAGACGTTGTCAAAGTTGTGGTTCTAAACAAGTAGTCTTCATACAGTAACGTCTTGACTGGGGCTGGCTTTCCTTTGAATATTATAACCCAAGACTAGCGATATATTTTCTGATGCATTGTAAACCTTCTGCAGATCCTACGCAACCAAAGTGTATGCATCCTGTTAAATGTACTAGTAAAATGCCCCAAATTACAGTAGATTTCGCCAGGTGCATGTAATCCTTAATTCCAAAATGAGTATTCCAAAATGGACGCCTCCGTGCGAGTTAAACATGTTTTTGTGTTTCAACATTAACGGTGTCTAGAGCGAAGATTAACCGCCAGAAAATGCATTTAAGCGCCCCTTCTACCGATACCCAGTGACGAATGCTGCATTCCGTTCTTAGTCGGTGGTTCTATTGTTGTTGATTCATTGTGTAATGTTCCTCCCATTTGTTGATGGGGTTCCGTGTTGGTCCTTGTTGTCATGTATGCATTACTTAGTGGCCTTTTTTAGGTTTGCAATCATCTTTACGAAAAAGAATTAAAAGTTCAACATGTTACATTAAATGTGGACCGATGCAGTACTTTATGGTCAAATACATCATTGTGATATACAGAACCAACGAACCTTTTTTATTTTAATAAGTTCGAATCGTTAGTTTTATATTCCTGAAAGTTCAATACTTAAATTAAGTCTACCTTAACTTTAAGGAGCCATATAATAAAGTAAAATACATATAATCAAGTAAAATAGCCAAATCATGGCAACATATATTAAGTAACTGAAATATCATGCAAGCTTAAGAAACGTTTTTTGACCAACTATCTGCTGAAAATGCTTCATAATGCAAATACTCAAATGTGTTGACAAGTCATGCAGTGAATGTTATTGCTCTGTAATTAACGTGTAAATTGTAAATTGTATAATGTATTTTATATGACATATTGACAATAAGATATAAATAACAAAAACAAACTTTAAGGAGCCATTGGAATCTTAGGCACAGATGTCTTGTGACTATAAAAGTTATGTGGTCCTTCCTCCCAGTGCTGTTTGTTGGTTTGCATTTAGTGTTTGTGGTATTTCAATGTGGATAGGAACCCATAAAAAAACACTTTAGATGATCTTGCCTCCTTTGTTAGAAACGTGAAAAATGCCGTAAAAATTGTACATTTGTTTTATCCCAATAGCTTTTTCTTTAACTAGCTTCATAAAACTATAACCTTTTTCTCGTAACCTCTCAATTTTATCTCTCAATAATAAATTCTTTATCTTCCCGAACTTTGCTCGGGACACTTAGTCACGAGGGTAAAGTAGTTCAGTGTATATAAACACAAGGTATAGACAGGCGACTTCATTGTCTTCACCTCTGATATTTATGGCTGGTGTTATATGTTTTCAAACGGACAAGATCTAGTTTGGCATTATATAGCTGTCATGTTTCTCAAGGATGTACATGTATATATGCATTTAAATTGGCTAGATCTAGATTAGGATTGCTACCTGTCATTTTTCACAAATTTATAAGAGTTATTGCCCTTAATTAAGATTGATTTTTACAGCATAAAAAGCACTGCAGCGGAGAATGGCCAGATTATCTGACAATTTTAGTTACAATGAAGAATTTGTGAAACTTATCATTGGAGTTTCTTATTATTTTGTTTGCCATATCCATTATCGGAAACATCACAGCAACAAGTACGAAGAGTCTGTCTTAGTGAGAGTAAGAGGATACTGTATTATGTAGAGTAAGAGGAGTCTGACCTAGTGAGAGTAAGAGGATACTGACTTAGTGAGAGTAAGGGAAGACTGTCATAGTGAGAGTAAGAGGAGACTGTCAAAGTAAATGTAAGGGATGACTGTCATAATGAGAGCAAGAGGAGAGTGTCATAGTGAGAATAATGGGAAACCCGTCTTAGTCAGAGTAAGAGGAGACTGTCTTAATGAGAGTATGAAAAACTCTCATAGTTAGAGAACGAAGAGACCGTCTTAGTGAGAGTAAGAGAATACTGTATTATGTAAAGTAAGAAGAGACTGACCTAGTGAGAGTAAGAAGAGACTGACTAAGTGAGAGAAATAGGATACTGACTTAGTGAGAGTAAGAGAAGACTGTCTTTGTGAGAGTAAGAGGAGACTGTCATAGTGAAAGTAAGAGGAGACTGTCATAGTGAGAGTAAGAGGAGACTGTCATAGTGAGAATAATGGGAAAACCGTCTTAGAGTAAGAGGAGACTGTATTAGTGAGAGTAAGAAAAACTGTCATATTGAGAGTACGAAGAGACCGTCTTAGAGAGAGTAAGAGGATACTGTATTATGTAGAGTAAGGGGGCGTCATAGTGAGAGTAAGTGGAGACTGTCTTAGTGAAACCCGTCTTAGTCAGAGTAAGGTAAGACCGTCTTAGTGAATGTTAGTGGAAACTGTCATAGTGAGAGAAAGAGGAGACTGCCTTTGTGAGAGTAAGGAGAAACTGTCTAAGTGAGAGTAAGAGGAAACTGTCATAGTGAGAGTAAGAGGAGACTGTCATAGTGAGAGCAAGAGGAGACTGTCATAGTGAGAGTAATGGGAAAACCGTCTTAGTCAGAGTAAGAGGAGACTGTCCTAGTGAGAGTAAGAAAAACTGTCATAGTGAGAGTACGAAGAGACCGTTTTAGTGAGAGTAAGAGGATACTGTATTATGTAGAGTAAGAAGAGGCTGACCTAGTGAGAGTAAGAGGAGACTGACTAAGTGAGATTAAGAGGATACTGACTTAGTGAGAGTAAGAGGAGACTGACTTAGTGAGAGTAAGAGGAGACTGTCTTAGTGAGAGTAAGAAGAGACCGTCTTAGTGAGAGCAAGGAGAAAAACGTCTTAGTCAGAGTAAGGTGAGACCGTCTTAGTGGGAGTAAGAGGAGACCGTCTTAGTGAGAGCAAGGAGAAAACCGTCTTAGTTAGGGTAAAGGAAGTCCATCTTAGATTGGAGAACTGATACAACCCTGCATTGTCCCTATAGTGCATCTAAAAAATTCGCTTAGACTATTCTCTATTTTTACACAAGATTTGAGTTGTTTGTACATAGACTGAAACACTTTAAGAAACTTTCTATTTTCAGGTATACCTTTCCTTTTTAAAGAATCCCACATTTTCTCGTGCTGTATACTGTCAAAAGCACGTTTAAAATCAACAAATAGACAGTAAAATCTACCCCTTGATCTACAAATGTACTTTTGGATCATAGCATGTAGGGAAAAAATGTAATCTATAGTGGAGAAGCCCCTGCGGAATCCAGCCTGTGATTCATCTAATACATTGTTCTCTTCCGCCCATTTTTGTACTCTAGCTGTTAAAATGCCATTGAATATCTTACTTATACTGTTCATAAGAGATATACCCCTATAATTTTGAGGTTCCCGGTTTGAACCACTTTTGAAAATAGTACAAATGATACTTTCACACCAGTCCGCAGGAACTTCTCCTCTATCATATACATCATTGAACAAAGTTTTCAAAAATGGCAAAAATCTGGCCCAGTGTAGACTTAAACATTTCAATTACTAATACCGTCTGGTCCTGGTAAGTTACCAGGATTCATAGATTTTATGCTACTTATGATTTCGTCATCAGTTATAGGGCTATCTAGGTCGCTAGCATTATGATTTTGAACTATTTCCTGTAGCAGAGTATCATTTTTGCTTTCTGCATTTGTATTCAATAAATTTTCAAAATAATCTATCCATTGCTCTGGTGCTATTTGATTTTCTGGATTCGAATTTTTATTACAGTGTTGTTTAATTAATCTCCAGTATTCTTTTGGATTTTTACATGCATTTGACAGTTCAGACCGCTTTTGCTTTTCACAATGTAACCGTTTCGACTTACACAATGCCTTAAAACGCGACTTAGCCCTTTTATAGCGCTCGAAGTCACGCTGATGATTTGTTCTACGAAATTGTTTTAGAGATGAGTATTTTTCTGCTTTCGCCGACTAGCAGTCTGCATCCCACCATGGTGGTTGGTCTCTACGTCGCTTTTATTGTCTATTTACACATGCCATATTTTTACCAGCATTTATATATATATTAATAAACTCGGGTAAAAAATTCACAACAATTGGTTGGTTGGTTTTGTTGCTTTACGTCCCAAGTCAACAGCTATGGTCATTGCGGGACGGTCAGTTCACCTAATCACACTTTTTCCTGGGCAGGCTTGAACAAGCGGTTAACCAGTAATTTGTGCACATACTTTCGCTTGTAACTGACAACAACCCTTCTTGAATAAATCAGCGGAATGGAGGAGAATGACCGCAGAAATTATTTCATGACCAATCTCCACGAAAGTATGGGACCGGGCCGGGATCGAACTCGCGACCCCTGGTACATTAGCTCTGGAAATTTTTGTTTTTAGTTCAGCAAACAGTGTAGTAGAACTGTAAATAAACTGATCTTTTAAATTTTCTTTCCATTTAAATTTCCGCCAGGCATTACCATTCATATTCAAATTAGTGTTTTGTATGCCTTGTCCTGGACAAGTTAAATTTATCCTACAAATTAATTGAAAATGATCAGAAAAATCTTCGCATCCCACCTTAAAGTATGTCAAAGAGTCAAAAAGCGACGTTGAGGCCACCATATAATCTACTACGCTTCTCCCTGCGTTTGCTACACAGGTTATTTCCCCTTTTACATCTTCGAACAATCGCCCATTCAAAACATGGATATTATACATACAGCATAGGTCCAAAAGTGAAATACCAAATCGATTTTGCGTCTCATCTTTTGACGCTCTGCTCATTTCAAAGGGGTCGGTAGGATACTCAGTTTCGCCAAAAATATACTCTAAATCGTCATGGGGTATAAAGTCTTGCAATTTCCCTATTCTAGCGTTCAGGTCGCCGGCCACAAAGAGCTCTGCCCTTGGGTGTTCGGAGACTATTTCTAGAATTTTTTCGTTTAACAATATTACGCCATTGTCCTCGTCTGTATATATTGGCGAATTTTCTGGAGCAATATATGTAAAAATTAAAATTAAATCATCTTTTCTGTCAAAGACAGCAGCATCAAGCATTAATACAACACATTCGTTAAATTTTGCAAATATACGTTTAATACCTTTTGTTTGCATGACCCAGTCTTTGACGAACACTGAGATCCCCCCAGACCCCCTGGGTGCGGTTCGCTTCTTTTTTCGCATAGAATTGAAAGTTTCATATCCTGGTAAGAAATTTATGAAATCGCTTTCATGTTCCTGCCAAGTTTCATTGAAAGCAACATCAAAGCGATTGCAGAAATTCTTGAGGCTAGAATCATCTCGATATTTTTTCAACCCTTGAATATTTAGTGAGCAGATATTTAAGTCTACCTGACTAGTAACATCACTGTGTGAAACACCAAGACCTTGACAAAAAACCTATTGTGACAGCATCGGCCTGCCAAGTTCTTCATTAAATATATAGCTTTGACCCTAATGAAAACAAGAAATAAGTGGAAATTGGTAGAAACATTAAGGTGGTATACCTACAAAATTACCTGTATGTCTACTACTAACTACCTTAGAATACAAAACGTGGAACAAAGAATAAATTGAGACAATGCATTTTGACCTAAATGATTAAATTTATGAATAATATAATTTAAATATCAATGAATATTAATATATACATAAGGAAAAAGAGAAAACTGGTAGAAAAATTTAGGTGGGATACATACAAAATTACCTGTCCGCCAGTTGCTAACTATCCTAGAGTAAAAAAAACTGGTACCCAATTAAAGTTGAGACATAGCCATTTGACCAAAATATTTAAATAAACGAATAATTTAATTTGAATATTCATGAATATTAATGGCAATATAAGAAATAAGAGAAAATTGGTAGAAAAATTAAGACGGCATTATACCCACAAAATGTCCTATACGTCTGCTGTTTACTAGACTATAAAACTAGGTACCAAATTAAAGTTTCGACTTTGCCTTTTAACCAAAATTATTAAATATGTGAATTATCAAATTCAAATATTCATGAATATTAATGTAAACATAAGAAATAAGACCAAATTGGTAAAAATATTAAGGGGTTATACCTACAAGTTTACCTGTACTCCAGCTGCTAACTATTATAGACTATAGAATTGCTACCCAATAAAGGTTGAGACAAAGCCATTTGACTAAAATGATTAAATATACTAATTATCTAATTTAAATATTCATGAATATTACTGTATGCATAAGAAATAAGACAACATTTGTAGAAAAATTAAGGGGGTATACCTACAAAATGTCCTAAACGGCTGCTGCTTACTAGCCTAGACTACAAAACTTAGAACCAAATAAAAGTTTAGACATTTCCATTTGACCAAAATGATTATACATGCGATTTATCTAATTTAAATATTCATGACTATTAATGTAAACATAGGACATACGACAAATTTGGTAGAAAAATAAAGGTGATACACCTTGAAATGTATCAGGACGCTAGCTGCTAACTATCATATCTTACTATACCTGGTACCAAATAAAATATTATAAATAGCCATTTGATAATAATGATGAAATATACGAATTTTCTAATTACAATATTTATGAATATTAAAGAAAGCATATCAAATAAGAGAAATTTGGTAGAAAAATTAAGGTGGTATACCTTCAAAATTATCTATAGATCTACTGTTAACTATCGTAGATTGCAAAACTTGGTACCAAATTAAAGTTGAGGCATTGTATTTTGACCAAAAGATTAAATATGCGAATAATTTAGTTTGAATATTCATGAATATTAATGTAAACATTACAAATAAGAGAAAATTGGTTGAAAAATGAAGGTGGTATACCTACAAAATGTCCTATACATCTGCTATTAATTAGACTAGACTATAACACTTGGTATCAAATAAAAGTTGAGACTTTGCTTTTTAACCAAAATTATTAAATATGCGAATTATCTAATCTAAATATTCATGAGTATTAATGTAAACATAAGAAATAAGACCAAATTGGTAGAACTATTAAGGGGGTATACCTACAAATATACCTGTACTCCAGCTGCTAACTGTCTTAGACTATAAAAATTGGTACCCAATAAAAGATGAGACAACACCATTAAATATACGTATTATCTAATTTAGATATTCATGAATATTAATGTAAACATAAGAGTCAAGACAAAAGTGGTAAAAAAATTAAGGTGGTATATCTACAAAATTACCAGGACGCTATCTGCTAACTATCCTATCTTACAAAACTTGGTACCAAATAAAAGTTGAGACGTAGTCATTTGATCAAAATGATAATATGAATATTCATTAATATGAATGAAAGCATAAGAAATAAGAGAAAAATTGGTAGAAAAATTAAGGGGGTATACCTACAAAGTTACCCATATGTCTGCTGCCAACTATCGTAGACTGCAAAACTTGGTACTAAATTCAAGTTGAGACATTGCGTTTACATCAAAATGATAAAGTGTGTGAATTATCTAATTTGAATATTGATGAGTATTAATGAACACTTTAGAAATAAAAAGAAATTGGTAGAAAATAAAGGTAATTTACGTTCAAAATAACCACTAAATCAGGTGCTATATATGTATGATTAACTTCAAAACTAGGCACTAAATAACAGTTGAGACATTTTTATTTGATGATAATGATAAAATATACAAATAATCTGATTTGAATATCCATAAATACTAATGTAAACATAAGAAATAAAACAAAATTGGTAGAATAATTAAGACGGTATCCCTACCAAATTACCTCTACGCCAGCTGCTTACTATCATAGACTACAAAACTTGGTACCAAATAAAAGTGGAGATACAGGTATGCAATCCTATGATTTGATGTATTCGAAATATCTAATTTTCATATTCACGAATATTAAAGCACACGTAAAAAGAATTAGTCTAAAATAGTAGAAAACTAAAGTGGTTTGACATACAAAATAACCTTTATTTCCGCTGCAATATATCATAGACTACCAAACATTGAGATATAGCTCGATGACCCAATGATGAATATGCAAATGATCTAATTTGCATACTTACGAATATATAAGAAAACATTAAAAAAAAACAATAACACAGAAAGATACAAATTAGTTCTAGGCTTTTATTTGAGAACAAGCTTAGAAAATAAGGATACCTAGCAACTAACAAATGCGTAATTTTGTAAGTTCACCCCCTTTTTTTCCAAAATGTTCTCTTATATCTAATATTTTGATCAATATTTATGAGTGGGAATGTTAGAAAATTTGTACAATGTAGAATTAGGCAAATTGCAGTGCATTGGCATTATTTGGTACCAAGAGTGATTGCCTAAAATAATTCGCAGCTGAGCTGAAGTAACTTTTGTGGGTACATCCTTTTATTTTTTTTTACGATTTCCTAATGTATTCATTAATTTTCATGAATATGGAAATTTGATAATAAGCATATTTTACCGCTGAATGAAGCTGCTATGTCTTACCTTTGATTTCTTTTATCGAGTTAGTACTTATGAATGATTTTTCTGCTGAGATATAAATAAATTGTAGGGATATACGAAACTGTTTTGAAGCGCATTATTTGTTGCATTATTTGTTGCCATGGAAACCACGCAATTTCACATAGCTCAAATGGAATTATTTCCAGGGCAATACTTTTACTTACTGAAGGTGGTCCAACAAAACAATTTGATGCCCATGAGAAGTAAGTAAGGGTGCAAATATCAGGAATCGTTTCATTCATAGCACTTTTTTGAACTGATCAAGCTTTTAAAGTGATAAACGAGAAATGAGTTTTGAGAATCAAGTTTCTTTGATCTAACTGTTGTCATATTGTCTATTCTTCCTAGCAATACCCACAAAATGTATTACATTATCTATATATCAAAAGTAAAATCATTTAAATTCCTAAGTACCCAATTGTCGAATAAGACCAGCCTGGTATAGACATTTATCTTCAATTGAAGACTAGTTTCATCTTTTAGGACGATGCGGTAAATTTTCTCACTGCGCCTAATAGTATATCAAGTATATTGGTGAAATTTCACGAATACAGAGTATTTTTCACGGGGGGGGGGGGGGGGGGGGGGGTAGTAACTTTGCAAGCAATTTTCCGGGCCGTCAAGCATGTCAGAATGCTGTTAATCATGTTTTTGAAAAGCAAATTTATATTTTTCTTCGAATTACTCAAGTTTTACAGGGTTTTTTTTACTAAAAATAACGGTATTATTAGAAACGATATCAAGGAATTTGTTCTATTTTATAGGGCAGTAAGAGTTATCCCTCATTAATTATATCTGCAAGTGAAGAAAATTAGCCAAATTTGATTTGAAAATAAATAAAAGTTGAATTGATTTTAGAAATTATAATAGTTTACAAAAAAATAATGTTTTTAAACTGCAAAAAAAAAAAACGTTTCGAAAAATCGTACTTCACAATTCCCTTTTTTGCAAGGAAAGAGTTATCTCCCCATTTTAGATGTGACGCTACAAATTTTCGAACGTACGACCCAATCAAAATTAAAGTAGATGCATTTAGTTTTGATTTGAGACCGGTTTCATCTTTTATGACGATGAGGTAAGATTTCTCAAAAAGGAAGCCTTATATGAAATTCAGCAACGCGCCTATTGATCTCATTTCAGACCGTTTATCCTTCATTGATTATGTAAAAACTCAGATGAGACATAAATTAGTAACTTTTCGTTCATGTCTTCACTGTCTCCAGTATGTATGTAAGAGCAGAGTATTTGAGCCGCGACATGATATTTCCAACAATGTGGTATATGCACATGAGTCTATTCATGTCAAAATGCCACATTGTTTGGGCACATTATATATAATAGCTAAATATTTATTGATGACTATCATTGTTATTACCAATGCTGTTTTAATGTAAGCTGAACATCGCCTGAGTTTACACTTATCCAAATGCTACATTGCTAGTAATCTCATGTTTTGGGCTTTTCATCCTAGCGTCATTAGTGTTGCCATAGATTCACTTCATATTTGCTTGTATGTACTAGCTCCTCATGTTGTTATTATTATTTATAACCTGAGTGTATCAAATAAACTAAACTTGGAAACTCGGCACAATTATATGCAATAGATAAATATTCATTGATGACTATCAATTTTGTTGCCGGTGGTGACCTGATGCTTGCGTTCGTTATGTAAAAAGACTAGCACAATGGTGGGTGATCAAGACACTTTAGTACTGATTCAAACCTATATTCCCGACATGTCTGAAAATTGTTGTTGGTGACGTAGAACGTCAAAATAAACAAAATAATGCTATGCCATTATCCAAAATATGTTAGTTTTGCAAGCTTGTCTTTAAATAAGGCTACAATAAAGTAGACATGCATGTTTTTTGAGTTTAATTCATTGTGAAGAACATTTTTGAAACGAAACAAGATGTCATTTATTCAGAACTAATGGAGAGCATTACCCACGTCAAGAGAGAATCCACAACCGGCGCGGCATACAAACCCTGTAATATACACTTCATATTAGAACGATTGATAGGAATGCTGGTCTTTAATTGAGACTAATGTCTCCTTTTCACCATAATCAATTTGACTGATCTGATGAGTAGAACAGGGTATAATTGAATTTTTTGATCGCTATAAAGGTGGCAACTTTAATATTCATATCTGGGCGTGTTTCGGCTGTTTCATCTGTAAAGGCAAGGAAATCTTGTATTTATATTTGTATTTGGTAATGTTGTTTGAACCGTTCATGAAACTCGTGACCGTATATACACTGAATACTCATTATTTAACACTGAAAGCGCCAATCACAACAAGTCATCTGCTTTTGTCGTCTGCATAAAGGTTTTGAAACCTCTTTGACAAACAGTGTGTATCCGGATCAAACTGCCCCTGGGAGCAGCCTGATCTGGGGTCTGCACTGTTTTTACTATACTTACGTAATTCAATAAACAACAGTTAAGGGTTAAATAATGTTTTTGTCTGACCTGAGGCGTTATGGGACAAGATGTCACGGTTAATCGCGCCTCATTTTCAGCTTTTTACCTTTGTCTAAGATAGACAAGTCCTAATTAATCTTACACGAGATGCTGCCTTTACAGTAACCAAACAGTTCTATTATATAAAGAATTTGACATATATAGTTCTGTCAGACATAGCTTTACTCCGTGTAATTTATCTCGATTTCTGACTGTCCTGTGCATGGTTGAGGGGACAGAAGTCCGCTCAATTCAATGTTAAAAGTGTATTCCGCTGTCATTTTCTTGCAAACTGGGATTTAGGGAATATGACGGGGGGCAGAAATCCCCTTAACTCAATGTTTGCAAGTGTATTCCGCTGTCATTTTTTGCAAACTGGGATTTCAGGAATAGGGCGGGCAAAAAACCGCTTAACTCAACTTCAGCTGTCATACATTATTCAAACCATCTGAACCTAGATCAGAACTGACGTTTAGTCAGGCCTGATCAGGATCCGAACTGCTTGGCACCTAACGGAGTTTTGAATATGAAATGATAGTTACGTTTTTTCCTCAAACATGTGACACTGTTTACAATGAGAGCATCTAGCTGTGAGATTAATGACAAAAGAGCGATTGCATTTCAATGACAAAATGATCCAGTTTCCCAATGTATATTTGATTATAGTTTTAAGCGTTATTTAAGAGCGACGATAATTGTACATGTAAGCAGACTGTATATATATAGGTTGGTCTCAGTTTTCCGTAAACTTATACTTCATGTAATTGCATGGTTGTGTCATGAAGCTGCCCCTATCACAAGACAGGCTGTTATATTCAATGGAGTGTATTTTGTAAAGAGATAAAATATATTCAAAATGGCGGATTCGCGCTTAGCTTTCGGTAAGTTTTGTTGATTTTTCTGTAATTTTAAAAGATAATATGTCCCCCACTGAGATTTACTTCGTCAAAGGGAATTACGCCTCAAATGATTTTTGTAGTATAAGGTTTGACAGACTATTTCTATGTAGTCCTTAAAAGTAATGAGCAGGAATGGCAAAACATTCATGTTGTCACATGAGTGATTGTGAAATTTTGCAATGGGCTTATTTAGGGAAAACTTAAAGACTAGCCTTGTTCTTGTGTCTTGATATTTGGTATGAAGCATTGTCTAGTGGGCCTCTACCAAGTTTATTCAAATTACGCCAATGGAGTTAAAACAGCCTCGACTCGCCAGAGGTCACATCTATCTATCATCCGTTTCGTCTTAATCCTCGAGGGGATGTCAAACGAATATTCCAGTATACCAAGTGCCAAGCGGGTCAGCTGACAAATGATAGAACAAAGTGGTGAAATGAGTTTGTACAGTGTGATAAGGGGTGTTAGTATAGTTAAAACAATAAGTGGTAGGTACTAACAAATGAAGGTAGACATAGGCATCACCTGGCTGACAGCACTGCTAAACTGTGTAAGGGTGGAAATAAACTGTGTGTTAGAAAAGAAGGCGTTCTAAAGTATAAAATTCATAGTAAAGTATGTGAACCTGTAATAGTCTTTGCGAGTTTAAATCTATCTGTAGTCCAGTAAATGGATAGGACTTGATACTCTGGTATTTCGAACAAGGTAACGCGATGCTGGGATAGCCTAAAGTCGGATATTACCTTGTACGTCATGATGAGAATGCTACTAATGCAACATTGGTTATAGGGGAGCAAGTTCAGGATTCTAAACATAGCAGTGGCATTGAAGGTGTAACTATAGTCTCTGAAAACTCACGCTCTGGTAGCTCACCTTGTAGGGACCTTGTTTTTTTTTTTTTATTAATTTGTTATTTTACATAGGCTTATATAGGAACAATTTACATTCATCTTCTAGCAGCAGCAACCAGGCAAATGTACAAGTAGAAATCTCGAAAATAAGCATGTTTTATGATTGGTTCATCAGTTCAGAGTATATAGCAACACTTACCCCACAATGACAACGATTTGGAATCGATTTTGTAGACAGTGACTGAGGGTCTTCTCAAAGCCATCGATAGATGAGAAAAGCAAACCACGTGGAAGGGACAGAGGAATTCGCATACAAAATGTTTTAAACTAGAACCCGGGTCGAGAAAAAAAAACACTCTGGTGATCACGATTTTTTTCATAGGCTAAAATGATGAAAACCACAATATATGTTGTCTGAAACCATTAGGCATACAATCTTGATATTTTGGATGTATCATTCATTTACCTACCATAGTAACCAGTTGGTTCAAAATTGGCCCTGGGACTGAAAAGTTACAACACATATGAAGAACCACTATTGCACAACGTATAAAATATCTGCGCTTACGCCTGACTATTAAACGTATATATAATATCCACTATCTTGAAATCATATCGTATCATATACAAGTACTCATGACACATTAAAGTGTAAAATACTATACAATTATTGACTTCAATTGGGTAGACCTAGGGATTTATCTACCCGAAAAAAGTGATAATTCATCGAGTTGCAAGGCCGAGGTGAATATCACTTTTAAGGGTAGATAAATTCTTAGGTCTACCGAAATTAAAGTCAATCACTGTTTTGTTATATAGCTTATTTAAGAATGAAATTTTGCTACTTTCACTTTTGTTGTTAAAGACATGTTCAACCTTCTATCTAAGACATCTAAGGACTTTCTCACAAGTTTTATCAACTTTTATTAAAATATTATAATTTAGTATTTTGCATTTTATTAATTCTCTTAATGGGGAATATAAAAAGTTTTCATAAAATTGTTTTTACATTTTGTTTATTCAAACAAAGATAAATAAGCAAACAAAACAAAAAAAACTGTTGTAAAAAATCATGAAAGCCTTTAATTTACCTGTTGGGAGGTGAAACAGTAAACCATGTCTATTTCATGCAGCACATGCTAGTTTCACACTATTTTAGCTCTCTAGAGGGTAATATATCAGAAGTGTTAAACATATTAACTTCTGGAAACTAGTTCCAGCTGGTTTACATGCAATATTAACTTGTGGACCCGTTTAGACTAGTTTCCAGGTAGACATAGATATTTATGAAGACAAATTAAGCCAATCAGGAGGCAGTATTCTCTCCAGTCATATAACAAACATGTTTAATATTGATCGCCTATGAAGTAATCAATTCTTTACACAAGCACTAGCATCTATCTGGAGGGACTTAAGAACCAAAAATAGTAAGTGAGTATGATCAGAAACTACCACAATCATAAACTGCACATCTGTGTTCGTCACTTCATCTACGTCCCCTACTTAGTAGGTGCGAGTAGCAAATGCTCTGGTGGGTCTGCGCAGATTCGCAAGTTAGTCTTATTACTGACAATGCAATAAGTACATATAAATCACTTGCAGGTACCCGCTCATATATACTGAGACCAAGTTCTACTTGGTCACCTTACATTTTTATGCTAGTTCAGAAAGTAAAAAAAAAAAGAATATAAAATATATGTTTTTTATAAATACAGCTAGACTTTGCCGTGATTCTGCAAGTTATTTCATTTAAACATGAATTGTACTTCTTACACAGACGAACTAAGAGAAAAGGTACCATAATTTTAAAAAAGTCACGCTTTTTCTGCGATATAAAATGTTACACAGAGATGTTATCAATTAATGTTTTTGTGCCTTTGAAGATGTTACTGACTACCGCGAATTAAGAAGAATATGAAATCAAAATTTTTGTTTGATATGACTCTTCGATTTCTTCTACATAATAACAAGAGACAAACACAATAATAGAAATTCAACTTAAAGCTTGCAATTAGCAAACAAAATTCGCACTGCTCTGACCGCTTCATTATCAGCTACTCAGCAACGACATTTACAGCGACTATTCATTATTACTAGACCCCACCGTTCTAATTTGAGAGTTGAAAAGAAATAACATAATGCCATCAAATTGATCTTTAAACGTTTTCATTGAAACTATTTAAACTTAATAAAGTTTATACCTCTGATTCCAAAGCCATGTTTTTAGACTTGTAAAAGATTACATATTGTGATAATTCCACTAAAAGATATAGAAATATTCTTCGAAAAGATTACATATTGTGATAATTCCACTAAAAGATATAAAAATATTCTTAGGCATGAATTAGAATTAAAGTGGATACAATTATTACAAACACCACATCCACTTGGTTTTAATGATAATATTTACCATGAGGGTAACATTTCTAGATTTTCTGATTTTGCTGTTTTTTTCTCTTTTAGATATACGTAAACGCAATAACCGATCTCATATAAACGCAAAAATGGAAATTTAAAAAACGCAAAAATTAACATGTTTTAACTCTTTCAGAATTATGTATCATCTTAAAACATTCTGGCAGACATATGGCCCTTTCGCGGTTAGTATCTCTTTCTATATCTTCACTTCGTAATTTGGATATTGAGGCTAATAAATTCTATGATAGAGCTCATCGAATTTATGATGCAGCAATTCTTACCCGGTGTTAAACTCAACATGCTCTTCAGCCATTCAATAGACTCCGAAATTAATCATATTAGGCATTTTATCAAACTTCAATTTGTCAACAAGGGGAGTGAATTTATTAACTTACCCCGTATATTTAAAGATAAATCTGTTATCTCTTCTATTTCTACTTATTATAAAGATAAGGAATCCCCTATCATTTGTTATAAGTATAATAAACCTGTTCGTAGTACTGTTTTTAACTATAACAAATTAGTAACAGAACTGGATATCGAAAATTCTATTCCTGACTCTTGAGATTGTAAAGACTCTAAGTATTGCTATCAACCCGCTGGTCATATAGTCACAGGGGATTTAAAAATCATAACTGATTCAAGAATTCGGTCTATTATATGTAAGGGACCTAAATATAGGTTCCCTGTGCCAATAGACTTTAAATCATGTCATGAGGAAATTGCAGGTGCCTTACAAGAATTTTGTAATCGCTGGTGTAAACGAAAGCATGTTGAGTCTAATGCCTTAAATAGTTGGAAACTAAATATTTTTAAAGTTATTCATGGTAGAATTTCATTTTATTACAATAATTTAGATCTTCTACCACCTAAACCTAAATTCACTTTTAGACACTTGAAGAAAGGGATACAAGAATTACATAGGAAGTTTGTTTTGGCCCCGGCAGATAAGGCTGCTAACAATGTTGTGGTCATTTGAAAAAGATACTATATTAGCACCCTAAAGCAAGAACTTAGCACTGCAAAAACATATGAGCATAACAGGCTTGATGAGACGTCTATCGTCGATAGGCATCTATGCCATATGGCAGATAAGTTTGGGTTGTTTACTGATGAGGATCATAGCAGGCTTCCTACGTTATACTGGTTACCTAAACTTCATAAACGGCCCTATGCATCGCGTTTTATTGCTAATTCTAGTGCATGTACAGCTACTGAGTTGTCTATTCTTTTGACTTCTTGCCTCACTGCGATTAAAAAAACACGTCATTAAATATTGCACATTTGTTTGTTTGATTATTTACGTCCCATCAACAATCTTTCAGTTATATAAGGACGAGTCTTCCTTGGTTGAACCAGTACTAAGCTAGGATAAATATTGCACAACTGTTTATGAAAAAAATGGTAAAAATTTATTTTGGTCTATTAAAAGTTCAGGTGAAATTCGTAATAAATTGAAGTCTAGAGGTTTTCTAGCATCTGGTTTGTCTACATATGGTTTCTCTACTCTCTATACTACATTGCCTCATAATCTAATCAAAGAAAAACTAACTGAATTAATTGAACAAACATTTAACAGAGAGGGCTCACTTTATTTGGCTTGTAATGATAAAAATGCCTTTTTTACTTCTGAACAACCTAAAAGATATAAATTGTGGTCATGCCAGAAAATGTGTGATGCGCTCCATTATCTTTTGGACAATATATTCATAAGATTTGGCTCGAAATTATATAGACAAATTTTAGGTATTCCAATGGATGAGAGAGACTTTATGTTGTCTCTGTCTGACAATAATCCAACTGATCTAATTGAAGCTTTTAACTCAAGACTGTCCCACCTTGAGGTGGTCCAATCATGCTCTCACTAAGACAGTCCCACCTTACTCTCACTAAGACAGTCCCACCTCACTCTCACTAAGACAGTCCCACCTTTTTCCCACTTGCGAGGTCCCAGCTTAATCTCACTAAGACTGTCCCACCCTTACTCTCACTAAGACTTTCCCACCTTTCTCACACTTATATGGTCACACCTTACTCTCACTAAGAAAGTCCCACCTTAATTTCACTAAGATTTTCCCACCTTTCTCACACGTATATGGTTACACCTTACTCCCACTAGGAAAGTCCCACCTTACTCTCACTAAGACATTCCCACCTTTCGCTCACTAAGGTGGTCCCACCTTACTCCCACTAAGAATGTCCCACCTTATTCTCTCTTAGACAGGCCAACCTCACTCTCACTAAGACTGTCCCACCTTACTCCCACTAAGACAGTCCAACCTTACTCTCACTAAGACTTTCCCACCTTTCTCTCACTAAGGTGGCCCCACCTTACTCTCACAAAGACAGTCCCACCTTACTCTCACTAAGACAGTCCCATTTCACTCTCACTAAGACTGTCCCACCTTACTCTCACTAAGACTTTCCCACCTTAGTCTTACTTAAGACTTATGGTGAGCTATTGTGATCGTTGGATATCCGTCTTCAGTCATGCGTTGTGTGTCGTCAACATTTGCCTCAAAGGACATCTGCTCCTATAATACTGGCTGGATTTTGACCAAGCTTGGCAGGAATGATCTTTGTATGGCCCTCTTTTATCATTGCTCATGTGGGTTTTGTTCAGTGCATATCTAGGTCACACAGGCTTAAAAAGATTTTCAAAATGAAATCTTCAAAATTCTTCTTGTCCTGAATGTAGCATCATCAAGTGGACCTATACCAAGATTGTTCGAATTATGACTCTGGGGCCAAAAACGGGTCTGTCCCGGGGGTCCGTTGTTGTACATAGTCTTATATAGGGAAAACACGAAAAATCTTCTCTGCAACCACAAGGCCCGCCACGATGGTCACTTGTTTTTACAAAGGCTTAGATAGGGAAAACATGAAAAAATCTTCTCTGAAAACAAAAGGCCTAGAGCCTTGATAATTGGTATTTAGAATAACCTAGTAGACGTCACCAAGTTTATTTCAATAATACCCCTGGGGTAAACAATGATCCCGCCATGGGGTCACATGTTTTACATAGACTTATACAGGGAAAACATACATAATCTTTTTCTCTGAAACCACAAGGCCTAGAGTATTTATATTTGGTATGTAGCATCACCTAGTGCACCTCTACCACGTTTGTTTAAGTTATGCTCTAGGGCTGAAAATGGACCCTCCCTTGGGTCACATGTTTTAAATATTCTTATATAGGGAAACACGAAAAACATTTCTTCTCTGCAACCACAAGGCCTAGAGCATTTATATTTGGCCAGTATGTAGCATCATCTAGTGAACTTCTACCAAGTTTGTTCAAATTATGTCCTGGAGCTACAAATGGGTCTGCACTGGGGCTCACATGGTTTACATAGTCTTATATAGGGAAAATGCGAAAAGAAGTTCTTCTCTGCAACCACAAGCCCTAGAGCCTTGATATTTGTATGTACCATCATCTAGTGGAGCTCCGCTATACGAGAGGAGATACGACCTTGCTGTGATAGGTCTGCCTGACAGCCTTTGGTTACCGTGAAACGAATTAAAGCCCTCCAGTAATGTTCATACTGACCGTTCCAAGGCGTTGCTTCTTTTGTTGGATCTTATTTTTGTTTTCTGTGTATCATGCCTGTCTTTGTCATACTATCTTGTCTGTTTCTTGCAGCCTTGTTGTCACCTGCTTGGAAAGGGCTAATTTCTCGGCTCTATTGTATGTGATGGTTTCTTCTCTTTTTGTCACTTACCTATATGGTGGTCTTTGTTGGGTGTATATCGTTTCCTAATACAAATATACTGAACTACTATAGAAACCTGACACGTTTTACTGGCCTCAAATTCGTAAATAACAAATTATAGAGCTAAGCCAATATGCTTAGTTCAATAACATGACATTAGAAAGTATTCTTCGAAAAAAATATATTTATCAAATATTGAACATGACGCCACGACACCCAAAACACCGTTTTTATCACTTTTAACTCGGGAATGTATGTCTAGATATTTTTTTTTAAAAACTGTTTTCATGTATGCAATACCGATTCAAGTACAGACAAAAGTGCATTTCAAAAAATTTGCAATTTCTTGCTGTTACGTATGGTATGGGGGTTTTAAAGTTTGCTTTTGACGTTGTCTTAACGGCAGTGTTTTTTTCCTTTGTTTAAGCAATTTCTGGAAACTGAAATTACTTGGAGTCAACCAGTCATTTTAAGAGAATGCATTTTCAAAAATCAGAACTTATGTTTCGCGTCACTTTAAATGGTTAAAGCGGAATAAACCAAGTTCAAAGTCTATTAAGGAATAACGTAAACTATGGATAATAGCCGTTTTTCTTTGTCAACGTATGTCGCCGTTTAGTGTGTGCTGTCTACTTTGTTATAGTGCCAATTGGCTACACTTTACTTTAATCGCGTATGAATTTCAAGCTTTGCAGTATACACATATCAGCATGTCATTCTAACGCTTGGCGTCGCTAAATGGACGTAGGTGGCAGCTCTGGAGTTCAAAAGGACTGAATCATTAACAAAATGCATTCAAAATATCATACAAAGTGAAAAAATTGATAAAATAGCAGTGCTTTTTAAAGCTCATAAAACGCTGAAAAAAATGTGACGTTAAGAAAATGAAAATAGGCTTTTGGGTTGAACAATGGGTGAATGCTTTATTTGAATGCCAAGAAGATGTCAATGAAAAAACAAAGAATCACACTAAAGCGGTTTCTGGTGATTGCGTGATTTCTTTGTTCTTGCGAAAATTGATTTTAGGGTTTGCGTGACGTTTTGATAGCTGACGTCTGAAATTAGTTCATCTTTTCAAATAATCTCAGTGCATCTTAGTCTACCTTTGTTCAGCTTTACGCAAAGGAAAGACAAGTGTGCATCGTATTGATTTACTACCAAAAAAGTTGACACACAGTATGTGTCAGGTATCTTTAGTAGTTAAGTATATTTGCATTCTTCCTTACTTTTGCCCCTAGCTAATCAATTTGGCGAGTTAGCTGCAACATTAATACATGGTCTGTGCACGTTTTTACTTTTTCCCCACATTTGTAATAATAAACTCTCATCAGAGTGTGCAAATTCCTGTAAATGCGTATCATATTTGAAGGCTTGTTACTTGGGGGAGTTCTTATCCTCGTAGATGTCGAGAACTGGCTTGATGCTGCTTGAATGTGCAATGGCTATATAAAAATAAATGAAAAGAAAAAAAATTAGTCTGATGGTACGCTAAACTTTCACTACTAGCCGCCTAAACGCAGCTGAAAAGTTGTTTATTGACCAGAGTCTCTCGACACAGGTGTGCAGAACGACCCTGAGCGTGGGTTTCTCCTAAAATAAAACCAACTATACGATTAGTAAACGAGTCCGGGACATTTTGGCCCAAAGCAAGCTTGGCATTTAATCGGTACATAAATTCGACCCCTCATAATTCGGTGCCGTTGATGCAAAAAAAGCTTTTAAGATAACATTTAGTGCGTATGAGTATATACATTTTTCTACACGTCTGGTCTACACACTTGGACACGCTCGAGAAATGCGCCTGCCGGTTTTGCATCGAATTATCGATATATTGAATCTTTTCAGGCGCGGACCCAGAAAGTTTTGTCAGAGGGGGTCCAACTCTGCAACACTGACAATATATTTTTTCAGGGGAGAGAGGATCCAAATACCACTAAAAGCGGGCCAACATCGGCCCGCTAGCAAAACGCCATTTAATAGCTCGTTAGCTTTGAGAATTACAGGGAGTCCGGACCCCCTGCCCCCCCTCTGGATCCGCGCAGCGCATGATGTTGAACACCCAACTTATATTGGGGAAGGAGTAAGTGCGGGGGGGGGTCTCGATAATTCAGAAAACTTTGAATCCCTTACAAAGAAGAAGGAAGGTTCCATCGGTTAAGAAAGTGTTTAAATGCTTTTTATGCTTTTTAGTGGGAAGAAAACAAAATTTACTAGTCAAGAGGTAAAGGGCCTGGATAGGTAGTGTTAACCCACCCTTTTTTGGGAAATTGACAAACAGTGCTGATCCAGATTAGACGCAACATGGTACGCCGTCTGATCAGGGTCGCCACAGTTTGCTAAACACAATGTTCTATTAAAATTTAAATAGACATGACAAATACCGCCCAACAGCGGATGTGGACTGGTCCATTTCAAGACATTTCATTAGGCATAAATGGGAGATAAGAGACGTGTTGTATCCTAACAAAAAGTTTATGATTTGTTGTTTAACGTCCCAGTCAGCAGCTACGAGCATATCGGGACGGTCAGTTCACCTTACAAAGCTTGAACAAGCGGCAACAAGTACTTCGTGCACATACTTTTGGCTTTTCCTGACTGCAACCCTTCTTGAATGAATCAACGGAATGGTGAAGAATAACCGTAGAAATTAATTTATTTCATGATCAATCTTCACAAAAGTATCGGACCGGGCCGGGATCAAACTAACTGACCCCTTGATCTGCAGTCAGACACGCATCTGTAGTTAATGTACCGACTGCGCTAGACTAGCCACTAGTCTGATAAATTCTTTTTTGATAATTTTATTTTAGAACAATTATTTCTTCATTCTCTTCCTTTCCTCTTTGATAGCAAAATTTGCGATTAGGTGAGGATAGAAAGATGTCAAAGAGAGATGAGACTAGCTATATGAAATCAAATTATACTGAATTAAAAGTAAAGTAAAATTGACAAAAACATCAAGGTCTTGGAGCTAGACTACCGACTGCGGTTAACGGCCTGGTATTAACAAATATGTAAAGATCACAAGCGATGGCTGCTGGTAATATTTATAAGCAGTTTGGATGTAGATCAGGTCGTAAAATGTCAGACTCTGGATCTAAACTGCTTGAAACTAGGTGAGCCTTGTATCTACATTAAGGAATGGCTAATACGGGAATGATGTTAAATAGTTTCGCCGGACCCCATCTTGATCGACCTGATTGAACAGTGCAAAGCCAGGTCATATGCATCAACGTGCGACAGTCGATCTATGTCTTCACTGTGTGCGTTTCACCAGTTTATGTGTTTGTACATTCCCGTTTAAGGACATTTTGTTAGTAGCGAAAACACACGACTAAAAACGTGTTCCTTTCGTTGCACGTGCTGAGGAACAGGTGTTTCACTTACAACTTTCAAATCGACAAGAAAACATTTGCAGCTGATTACTGATAATAAATAGTTAATTTATTGTTACAAAACGCTTGCATTTATTAAAAAAAAAATAGTGACGACACGTCTTTCAGAAGATTAAAGAAACCAAGTGTTTGGCATGCTCAATGCGGGGTCTACGGTAACTGATATCGCGCATCATTTTGGCTGCTCTAGACAGACTATTCATAATCTTATGAACCGGTACAACAGTACTGGGTCTTTAAGGGTTCGTGCAAGACCTGGTCGCGCACGTTTGACAATGTTACGTCATTATCGCGTTAACACGTTAACTCACCCATGAAATCGTTTTAACCATCGACGCTTAGTAGTGGGGCAGATATGTGAAAAAATCGTGCACTTTATGATAAAAGCATGAAACTTGGTACATGGCCAGATTAGTAATTATCAAAATTTCTGAGGGTCAGTGCCAAGCCAGAAATGCACCTTGACGGCCGCCATCTTGAATTTCAAAATGGCGACCTATTTTCATGTAATGCCTGTTTCGTTTGGTATCATTTTGCAATAAAATTTTATTTAAAGCTTGTGTAAGTGTGAATTTTAATAATAGAACCTTTGTAATTATCTGAAATTACATGTAGATTGGCATATTATCCAAGATGGTGGCCATTTTATAAGATGGCCGCCATTTATATATGTTACATCAAGCTTGCTTTATGAAAACATCATAGAATGAGCTTAATTCAGATTATTGCATCAAATTCAAGTTGTTCCAAGCATAGAAAGGCTCAAAATGTGACTTTGTTATTTGTGAACAACTAATAGGAGAGCTTTGATACAATATGGCATCAAAGATGGCTGCCAAAGAAGAATGATTCTATGGTTTTCGTTTTTTATTCATTAATATATCATTGAGATTTGTATGAGTGAAATTTGCTTTAGTAGCAATGAATGTTCGTTTCTTATATATAATATGTAATTTTGAAATTTTCTCAACTGTTAATTCAAGCATGGCATCCAAGATGGCCGCCGAATTGTAAAATCCTATTTATTGGTGATTTTTGCTGTTCTTTCTAAATAAATCTATACATTTTTGCTATTAGGCGTTTTCGACATCACAAGCTAGGATGTATACTGCTAGTGAACTGTTCATAATCAAAGACATATTAGAAATATACACTCAACAAAAACAAAACAATGAATGCATGTTTATTACTACCTGTCTTGAGTCAAGGGCAGCAGATGTTCATAAGGTTAAGAAGATTACGGAGTTTCTGCCATGTGCATTTGCAATGTATGACTGCAGGCAGCTCGAGGATGTTTCTAGCGTAGAGAATGTCCATATTGTTTCTAGCGTAGAGAATGTCCATATGGTTACAGATATTCTACCTCAGGTTTTTATCAGGTGCTATCACCTCCATCTTCCATCATTAAGTAGTGGTGTGCCATAGGCATTTGGTGCACTTTAGCTCAAGGGACGACTTTAATTGTATATGACTTCATATTATTATGTTCACATGAAGAGCCTTCTTCTTCCAATACTTCCATGCATCCAATTTCACTAGCAATTCCTCCATGGACTTAGCCTTGATCACCGGATCATATTTGTACAACAGCAACTATGTGCAGTCTGTTCTGAATTCCGTGATTAGAGCCTCTTGCATAACAATTAAGAGCAGTGGAGTTAGAACAGAGCCACGATGAATATCAACACCAAAAAACTTCTCACTGCGACAATTACCAACTATCGTCCTGCTTTTCATGTCCTTGATCATGCCATTCATCAATCACACCAACTACTTGTTGATTTAAAGCATGCACACTAGCTACCTGCTGTTCTTCTCTTTGTTGATGAATGTGACGTAGAATGGCTTGTTAGAAGTCAGGAGCAGCTTCTGTAGCTGGCTTAAAATGCAGACCGCAACTGGAGTGCCACCATGGCCTGACATAAATCTGCACTGCATCTCGTCAATCTCAACTCTCTACCTGACATGTCTCTCCAATATGCACTCTAACACCCTTATTAATTGCTTAATTATCTTCAAGCCTCTGTTCAGAGCACCCCCTTTGCCTATGTTCATACTGTCAATTTCACTCTGTACTAACACTCGAGATTATGTTGCAGATTAGGTCAAACACTTCGACCGTGCCAGTTTCCCAAATGCATGTAGTCTATAGCATCTTGATGACAATTGCTGACCACATGTCTGCTTTGTCAGAACGCATCCTGCTAATTGTTTTTGTGATAATTCCTGTACTGATCAGCTGGCTAGTCCTTCAACTGGGATTTACTCTGGCATGCCTATTGCATTCCAAAGAGTTCGAATTTGAGTAACTTCATAATGCTCTTTCCACGCTTCTTTCAACGCTTCTTCACCTAGGGACTATTGGCCTGCGTCATTCCGGACATATTATTCCAATTTTTGCTTATATACTAGGTAAAATCATAGCAATGACCAGAAACTAGTACAATCAGAGCTAACATTCTTCCTACAAAATCAAAGTGGGGAAAACTAAATATACAGATAGATAGTATACAGTGGTGATGTAGCTCTCCCCTTGAAGTCAGTTACTAGGCTACCTTAACATAACCAAAATCATTCACATGCATGTATATTAAAGTACATACAAACCACATTTACACCAATGATTATAAAATGGGAACCACAACAGCACTTCTACCTTTGAACGATTTATAGCACAAATGTTTAACTAGTCAATGAATAACAGTGAACAATAAATCACTTAAAGCAAGAATTGATACAGCAAGGGCAGGGATTCGACTGCATATGCGGTAGGGGCACCTAGCTGAAGCTCCCTGGGCTGTAAAAGACCATCACTGTAAATACAGAGCAAAATAACGTCATCATTTAAAAAATTTACATACCTAAATAGACAAAAAGCTTTGGTTTCAACTAACTAGAGGGAAGAGGTTTTTGGACTTAACTATTATGGAATCAAATGCCCGACTCACTAGCAAGCATTTGGTGAGGGAAACTTTGGCTAGAAACTAAGATGTCTGCAACATTATATATTGGATTGACTTCAGAATTATATAAACTTTGATTACTTTCAAGTAGATATGATAGTCCCAGCTACATCATCAACACAACCTAATAAGGCTGGCTGCAGCAAATACGTCATTTGACAAGATCAAGTTGAAAAGTTGATGTGTGTGAAAACGGAGGGTTGTGGTCCAAGTATATTTTTTTAATTTGTATACAGTTTTAGGAGACATATAGCCTTTTAAGTCTATGGTAACTTGATGAGAAAGAGAAAGGTCAAAAAGAAACTTTGATATCTCTATTACAGATTCTATAGAATTTTTCATTAAAATCTGATGCAAACAAATAATATTTTATGCAATGGCAATTCTACAAAGGACAGTTTTAGTTTGCTATAGGTAAAAACATTCTTTGTATCTCATTTTGATCATATCAATTTTATATAGAACACACATAATAGCAACATCTGTATAAGTGTCTAAAACAGAATTTAGCAACCGTCATGGATGACAGGTTGGATGTCCCCTTTACTATCCTAATTCATTAAATATAATCATTTCTTGAAACTCATTTTCATAACTTCATACAACCTCAAAATATGTTCCTATATTTGTTTTTTTTCTAAAACTAAATACAAGCCATCTTGAATACAATGTTATAATAAGTTAAAATAAAAATAAAGTCTGATAAGTTCGTCCCTTGTTTGTGTAGCTATTTCTACTTAATTGCATAATAATTTTGCACGGAAATTCATAATTTGTCAAGTTGGTATATACCACTATTGAGAATGCAAAATGTGTTTTTGTTTGTTTGATTTGATTCTTTACGTCCCATCAACAATCTTTCAATTAAGCAGGGAAGGGTCTTCCTGGGTTGAACCAGTACTAAGCTAGGATAAATGTGTCTTGCTCAAGGACCACAACACAGAGACGCCGGTGAGGCTCGAACCCGTGGCCCCTCGGTCTCGAGTCAAACACTCTACCATTGAGCCACTGAGCTCCCTTTGGATGCAAAATGTGACAGCCACCTTGAGACTACGCCCTAAATATTGTGTTTTCTAAGCCTAAATGACAATTTTTAGGCAAATTAGTATGATTTACTGCAAAATAAGTGGAAATAAATGAAGACAACATATTGGCATGTAAATGTATGAGCTTAAAATAATGCAATTTAAAATAGACTGCATATTTTGGAAAAAACAAGATGGCGGCCACCTTATAAATGGTGTCCATATAACATATCTACTTTGAAAGCCGTCTTGGATGGTATGTTGGATGCTCTCTTCTTTATTCAAAGTTATTCTTTAAAATCGTTTGCATAAATTCAAACTACATTCTTCTAGTTCCAAATGAACGCAGGTAGTATGTTATGATTTGCACATTAGTAGCCATCTTTAATACCATATTTGAACAATACACAACAATAAAGCCATGCTGATAAGTTAGTAACTTGTTTAATGGGACTGTTTCTACTTGCTAGAAGTAATTTGCATCAAAATTTATAACTTTGTAAAGTTCTATAAGATAACTGCACTTTTTAGTTACAAAAGTGGCGGCCATCTTGAAAAAATACAGCCTAAATCCTGATTTTTTAAAATTGAAAGATGATTTAAAGGTATTGAGATATAACTGATGGCTATTTAAGTAAAATTAACTGAAGAAAACATGATGTTTGCAAATAAATAATGAGATTATAATGAATAAGTTGAAAAAGGCGGCCATTTTGGAAAAACAAGATGGCGGCCATTAGAGGGCATTTTCGGCGTGGCACTGACCCTTATTTTTTTGTTTTGTTATCAACTAGCCATGTACCAAGTTTCATGCTTTTATCATAAAATGCACGATTCTTCTCAAAATTGTTACATATCCGCCCCACTATAGGGGGTTTGTGCACAAGAGATAATTAATCATTTCATGTAAAAATAACGGACCTGGCATTTTCCAGCATGCCACACAAAGCTTAAATAACCACACAGTCCATGCTCAAATAGCGTCAACGTCTTGCCTTGGCCTGCTTCATCCCCACTCATGAACCCCATAGAACACGTATAGGATCAATTGGGTCGGAGGACCGGGTCGAATCATCAAATGGATGCGATAAGTGACCCCAATATGTACCTCTCTTAGCATGGCATACGTATCCATAACGTGCTCATACACCGTGACGTAAATTTAATGCGGCGACGTGTTTTGCTAAGCATTCGTAAAAATGGACGTCATACTGGTTACATGTACAGTCAACCCTCTTTATAACGACACTGTTTGTTCCAAGCTATGTTTGATGTTAAAGTGACTTTGCTGATATAAAGAAATTCTGACCATTACCAGATTTCAACATAATAATCATTTGGTAAAAGAAAAAATTGTACAAATGAATTATTTTAATGCTATTATTCCAAATGTATACATCAATTCAATTTCATATTGCATCAAAATGCACAAAGCTTCCCACTTATCAAGTGAGACAGAAACCTGTTCATGCCAAAAGACCTTGTTCTGATCACAAAATTGTCCAACACATTGTAACAATTCTGTTATAATGAATTTATTTTCAATAGAATGTATATGTATGTTCCCAGAACTTACTGTTGGTGTCGCTAAGTGAATATTCTGTTATAAAGAGGGATTTCAATGGAAACAGATCCGTTCCCAGCAACTTTATGTCGGATATTGAATATTATGTTATAACGAGTGACGTTATAAAGAGTTTTGACTGTAATGATGATCTTTTTAACATCAATTAAAGAACGCAGTCAGTAATTTCTTTTTTTCCAAATGCTGTGTGATGGTTTAAATATTTCTTAGAAATTTTCATTTTGACCCCTCTGAACTAAATTATTCATAAAAATTATGCAATTCCTGATTTTCATTCAGTAATTTTTTCCGAGACATCAATAAGGTATGGAAGATTCGAAGACCGATAAGATCCACCCCCGAAAATTAATTTATCATCAAAATATATACTTTTGAATACTATGTAAAGTTTTTATTTTTGGTCAGTGCATTTTGGTACACATGGGTATACTGACAGGGTAAAAAACTAAGTTATTCTTTTGTACAGGGGATATGGGCTTCATTAAAAATAAGGGCGTCACCCGAAAATAAGTTTTAGTTACGCGGTGTACATTTAATTCCACAAGCTTAGTGCCGTTCTTCTAAGTACAATTTAAAGCTGTTAACGGGGCTCACTTAAAACCGGGAATCACATTAATGTTTGACATTGACACTATATATGGCGTTATATTTTTCCAAGACACGTTCATTATCCGTAACACGTTTTTTCAAACAATATGGCATTTTGACATGAATAGATTCAGATGAGCCTGTGTAGCCTTTTTTTAAGTTTAGAAACTTCAAATGATGTTTAATCAGTAGCTAGACAGTCATAAAATATCCAAGCGACAAGCAAAGGCTCTAATCAGCCTGCGCGTATGCGCAGGCTGGTCTGAGCCTTTGCTGGTCGCACACACCACATTGTTGGAAATCTCATTCTGTGGCTCATATCATTTTACAAAGATTATTTAAAATATTTATGATAAATCCCATAATCTCTTCTATAATTTATTTCAGATCCTAATATAGTACCTAGCAAACACGAAATGGAACATCACAAATCATTATCTCTCGAGCTGTTTAATATTATGGAAGATCTTGGTGCCACAATTGAAACTAGAAATATGACGACGGAGGCTGCCATTTCAGGCGAAATCTTACACACAATTGCAGTCGCACCTTCTTCACTGTATGTATTTGGTAGTCAGTATGAAGGCACCGCTACAGAAGGTTTGCAACCAGACATTGATGAAGCTTTAATATTTCCTGACATGCCAGTGATCACTGATATTGCTAACTGTCCAAGTTCTAACAGTTACCTATTGGTGCCTGAGGAGCAACCTGGTTATGTGAGACTACAACTGGTACATAAAGGGGACGTTCAATGGGAGAGGTTTCAAGATTTAGAATTAGATATGTGTCATCATCTGTCGGTTAACATGAACAATAGGGTGTGTTTGGTCCAAAACTCGGAAGGTTTTATGCCAACAGAAATGTATCGAAAGGAAGGCCCAGCAATCCACATGGACGCTGTAAAAAACCGGTCATCATCAGATACTGTAGTAGCCTTGGCGTGTACAGATTGGCCAGAATGTGCACAGGAATGGTTATCAAGGCGACGTATTCATGGCTGGCCTTCCAAGGAACTGATAAAACAATGTAAATCTCTGGGATTTATTGTCGTATTCGCCTGTCACCCAGCTAGTGATGAAAAACAATTTCAATGGAGAATATCTTTCTCACATCAGGAGCGTTTACTTGTGACTCAGTTTAACTCTGTACAACTTAAATGTTACATTCTTCTTAAGATCATTAAGAAAGAGCTCATAAAGCAATATATTAAAGAGGACACACTGACATCTTATCACCTCAAAACATGTATGTTATATATTCTGGAAAACACACCAACTGAACTATGGGTACCTGAAAACTTAGTGGGCTGTGTTATAATGTGCTTACGACAGATTCGCTTATGGATCAGAGATGAGAAGATCCCTAATTATTTTATCCCTGGAGAAAATATGCTTGACCGAATAACTAAACCAGAATTGAGGCAAACACTAGCTGTCAGAATAGACTGGATTTTGAATTGTGCATTACGCGATGTACTTTGTAATTTGCAAACTGACGAAATAGGTTACTATTTAAGGTTATTTCCAATAAGGCGAAGAAATCCTCTGGTAGGACTATATGTGAAAGGAGATCTTCTAAGAGTTTCTCTATTACGCACATCGCAAGCCCGCAATTGGATAACTTTCAAATGTGTATATCAACAATATATTGAATGTCTCCGTGATGATAGAGATTCTAGAATCAAACACATGAAGGAAGCGCTCGTACACACTATTTCAGATTTAGCTGGAATCAGAAGAATAACAATTCATAGTGAAGAAGAAACAAGAAGAGCCTTATCACTTATCTTACCCTTTCTTTATCTTTGTCTCTTATCATGTGAAATTGTACAAAGGATAGATAAACCAACAGAAGCTGTACAGTATATTCTCAAGGACAACGCCTGGTTCCTAGCTTATCCTATTTATTCATCTGCTAAATTAAAGCAGGCATCTGCATTATCAATGCTGGGGTACCAACAGTTGTCTTTAGACGTTTTATCATCATTTACCGTAAGAGACAAATATTCTTTGTGTAGCTGCTATCATCCTGTTGTACATGATCCAGGCATACGCGCACTGGTACAAGGAATACAATACAGACAAGATATTACAAGAATTGAAATATTGCGAGAGTATAGCCAACCTTGCGTAAATTTCTTTCCACATGAGCAACAGATTACTCCAGCTGCTATAAATTACGAGATGGTAAGATCTTATGTAACACCGTTCAAGCTCTTAGAAAAACATTATAGCTTTCCCCAGTGGTATAGATGGGGTGTTGTTGATGGACATTTTCTGCGGTGGTTTCTTCCATACCTTAACCACAGAAATCTTGGAAAAAACTGTCGAGCCACACAAAATGTCAAGAGGATGATCAGACTGTTAAATTCTAACACTGTTTGTCATAGAGAAAATTGTTTAAATCTTCTTGGTTATGTCCACAGAGATAGAGGGGAGATAAATCGTGCTGTACAATGTTTCATAAAGTCACTTGAGACTAACCCCCTCTGTAACGCAGCTTATTGGCACTTGTGCTTTCTTATCTGTGAAACAATGAACAAACGCTAATTTTAAAGATCCCAGCAAGAAATTCGCATAGAGGATTGTTCTTGCACACCAGATAGTGATACCTGAGAATTTACCCGGGGATAGAAAAACTTATCTTACCTAGGTTGTCACGCAAAGGTTGCACATTGGTTGCATATAGTTGTCCAGTGATGTCATTGTTATGTTAACATCACGTATATTGGCGTATTCAGGAATATCTGGGAGCTGTTTTTAAACATAAAATGTGTAAAAACTATGTTTTGGTTCCAGCAGATAAAGCTGCTAACAATGTTGTAGTTGTATGACGATTGTATTATATTAATACTCCTAAACGTGAGCTTGTTGACACTAATGCCTATAAACTGCAGCCTTCTTTAAGTGAAAGGGTGATTGTTGATGGGCATGGTTGTCATACAGCCCTACATTTTGGTGTCAAAGCTAAAGAAAATCAAGACAAAGTTCCTACGTTGTACTGGTTACCTAAACTCCATAAAAAACCCTATAAAGCAAGATTTATTGCAAATTCTAGTTCTTGTACGACAACAGAACTTTCTAAATTGTTAACCTCGTGTCTTGCAGCTGTTAAAAAACATGTTATCAAATATTGTGAAAAAGTATATGAGAGATCCGGTAAAAACCTATTTTGGTCGATTAAAAATTCAGGTGAAATTTTAGATAAACTTAAAGCTAGAGATTTCAATGCGACCAGTTTGTCTACTTATGATTTTTCTACTCTTTACACTACTTTACCTCATAATTTAATTAAAGATAAACTTATTGATCTTATTGAAAGAACCTTCCAGAGAGAAGGCTCTCCTTACATTGCATGTAGTGACAAAAATGCATTTTTTACTTCAGAAAAACCTAAAAAATATCATGCATGGTCGTGTCAAAATGTATGTGATGCGCTGACCTTTTTGTTGGACAACATTTTTATTCGATTTGGCACCAAGCTCTATAGACAAGTAGTTGGGATTCCTATGGGCACTAATTGTGCTCCCCTGGTTGCAGATTTATTCCTGTTTTGTTATGAAAGGGACTTTATGATGTCTCTTTCTGATGATAAGCAGGCTGATGTTATTGATGCGTTTAACACTACTTCCAGATATTTGGACGATATTTTAAATATTAATAATGTTTATTTTGAAAATATGGTTAGTCAAATATACCCTTCAGAGCTCCAACTTAATAAAGCCAATGCCTCTGATACCGAAGCCGCATTTTTAGACTTGCATTTGTCAATTTCTAATGGTATTGTTTCTACCAAAATTTATGATAAACGTGACGACTTTGATTTTGAAATTGTCAATTTCCCATTTTTAGATGGTGATGTTCCTCGTTCTACATCCTATGGAGTCTATATCTCTCAACTCATTCGTTTTGCTAGAGCATCTAGCTATGTTACTGACTTCAACACTCGCAATAAATTGTTAACTCAGAAACTTCTTAAACAGGGCTATCGGTATCATAAACTTCGTAAAACATTTTCAAAATTTTATAGACGATACTTTGATTTGATTTCTAAATTCCAAGTTGGACTTAAATCTCTCTTGCGCCAAGGACTTTCGGAACCTGATTTCTATGGTGACTTGGTGTATAAGTTGAAGAAGATTGTTGGCTCTAATAATTTTTCAGCGCAGTTCATTAAAATAATTTCCCATTATAAAAAGATTGGCTATAACATTAATGTATTGCAACAGACTGCATGCTTGGTAGTCAACCCAATCACAGTTGGCAACTTTGCTTTCCTCTTTAATTGCACGCCGGTGGGTCGGACTTCAGACTCTATGATGGTTCCGACTTAAAGACTTATCTATTGATGAGATGGTAGGGGCCTGATGCTTTGGCTGTTTGTCGGGCCCACCGGGGTTTACCTGTTGGATTTCTTTTGCTCCGGTATTCAGTTTAATTTACTGTTGAGTCCTTATCCTTGCTTTATCTCCTTGTTATATCTTGATTTATATGTTTTAGGAGATGATGCATTGATAAGTTAGGGGTCTTTCATGCAAACCAAATATCTATGTGTCTTGATCCACATCTGAATTAAGGATGTGGTTGGCGCGGTTAAACCGGTTTAAGCCCTCCAGTAAAATATTTTACTGACCGTTCCAAGGCGGTACTTCTTTTGTGGATCTTTTATGTTTTTGTTCTGTCTTGTGTTTGCTATGTTTTGTGCGCGTCTGTTTATATGTGCTTCGTGGTCACCTGCTGGGAAAGGGCTGACCTCTTGGCTCTCGTTTGTGGTGTCTTCTGTGAGTTTGTCACTTTCCCATTGGTATCCTGGGTCAGGTGTGGTACTTGATTGTATCGATTCCTGATCTTTGCAACCTTACTTACTTTAATAGTGAGCAAGAAAAAGAGTCTAATATTCTCGTGAGGATAAGATAGAAAATTCCCCTCACGTGATCACCGATCGTCACCACTCGACAAGCCTCGTGATGCCAAACGGTGATCCTAGGGTAGTATTTTTCTATCATAACCTCACACTCATAAACGATTCTTACATGGGCAAAATTGTCTATGATATAGTCTTACACTCGTGTTTTAACACACACTCACACACGCACGCGCGCGCACACACGCACGCACACACGCACGTGACCTTGTCAGTAAGACAACAATCGAGGTTAATGAAACGGTTGACGATTTGTGTTTGGCCTCGATATCGTCAAAGAAAAGAGGCACGCAACAGCATTAGATCAGTTTCAATTTTTTCCCAAAATTATACTAAAAGTATGTTTGAAACGCCCCTCTTGACGTACCCAGAGGTACTTGAAATATACCGTTTAGTCAAGATTTTTCCTGCTTCCATGTTTTTAAAAGACATAGTTGCCATATTAAAAATTCTCGACTAGGGCATGCATTACTTATATCAGTAAACGACAGAGTGATTTCAGCATTACACGATGGTTTTATATTCATGAAACCTCGCAGGTGCGAAAACTTCCGGATTTACAGTATTAATCTTCGCTGAAAGCCTGCGTGATAAGTTCAAACCACTCATAGGAACGTTTGTTGTTCGCCTACGTGATAAGTTCTAAACACTCGTAGGAACAGTTGTTGCTCGCTCCACGTGATAAATTCTAAACGCTCGTAGGAACATTTGTTGCTCGCCTACGTGATTAGTTCTAAACATTGGTAGGAACATTTGTTGCTCGCCTACGTGATACGTTCTAAACACTCGTAGGAACATTTGTTGCTCGCTCCATGTGATAAGTTCTAAACACTCGTAGGAACATTTGTTGCTCACCTACGTGATAAGTTCTAAACATTCGTAGGAACATTTGTTGCTCGCCTACGTGATACGTTCTAAACACTCGTAGGAACATTTGTTGCTCGCTCCACGTGATAAGTTCTAAACACTCGTAGGAACATTTGTTGCCTGTCTACGTGATAAGTGCTTAACACTCGTAGGAACATTTGCTACTCGCATGCGTGATACGTGCTTAACACTCGTAGGAACAGTTGCTGCTCGCCTACGTGATTCAATTCTAAACACTCGTAGGAACATTTGTTGCTCGTCTACGTGATAATTTCAAAACACTCGTAGGAACGTTTGTTTCTCGCCTACGTGATAAGTTCTAAACACTCGTAGGAACATTTGTTGCTCGCCTACGTGATACAGTTCTAAACACTCGTAGGAACATTTGCTACTCGCATGCGTGATAAGTGCTAAACACTAATAGGAACATTTGTTGCTCGCCTACGTTATAAGTGCTTAATACTCGTGGGAACATTTGTTGCTCATGCGCAAACTATGAACGTTTATAAAGACTTGGACCAACATTATGATCTCAAGCTCTACGACAAGCGTCAACATGTGAGTTTAATCAGAGGCTTCTTCGAATACGCGAACCTTAAAATGTGTTAATGCAAATATGGATAAGTCTTTCCCTCCTTACATTACCGTATGTTTCCATCTCATTGCGGCCAATGCAAGTGGGGCAGTTGTCCTGGTTAGGACCTATATGTTTCAGATAAGTATGGCTAGATAAACTGATCAACATTATAACATGACCTAGGATGTCAAATAAGTATGACTAGGTGATAACGCGACCTTGGATGATACCTGAGATGTCAGATAAATATGACTAGGTAAACTGACCAACATGATAACGCGACCTAGGATGATACCTGAGATGTCAGATAAATATGACTAGGTACACTGACCAACATGATAACGCGACCTTGGATGATACCTGAGATGTCAGATAAATATGACTAGGTACACTGACCAACATTGGGTCAGGACAAGTGCTGGTCCATGAATATTTTATGACACACTACAAGCTGGTCAGACTATGATATGCAATAACAATGATCTCGCTGACATTCTCAGGGTTTGTCGAGATACTTTAGGATTTAATCTGGGTGATGCGTTTTCAAAGTCCTTAAGTTTAGTTCCACGTGTTACTAACGATCGTAGCTGGCGACAATTAAGGATTTATATAAAGTTTCATTTTGTGCCACACAACATAGCAACTTATTAGTGTCCGGTCCAATGATTCAGTAGAAAGTAGCATTCCATTGAGCTTTTAAAATAAGTAAGCAGGCAAAGATCAGGAATCGATACAATCAAGTACCACACCTGACCAAGTACACCATATTGAATAGTGACAAAAAGACAAGACACTCATACACAAGAGCTAACAGGCCAGGCATTTCCCAACAGATCAGCACAGGGCTACAATAAACATACATCACAGAAGGCAAAGACATACACAAATAATATCACCAATAGCCCAACAGGTCAGCACAGGGCTACAATAAACATACATCACAGAAGGCAAAGACACACTCAAAAAAGATCACCAAAGAATGCACCGTTCTGGAACATTTAGTCATAAAACCGTTTTCGTTTGTTTGATTTGATTCTTTACGTCCAATCATCAATCTATCAGTTATAAAGGGACGTGTATTCCTGGGTTGAACCAGTACTAAGCTAGGATTAATGTTCTTGCTTAAGGACACAACGCAGTGACGCCGCTGAGGCTCGAACCCGCGGCCCCTCGGTCTTGAGTCAAGCTCACTACCACTAAGCCACTGCGCTTCCTAATAAAAAAAAGTGGAGGGCTTAAACTTGTTTCACGGTACCAGCCTCCAATGTGGTACTTCTATTTTTACCTTCTTTCTTTATCTTCTTCATTTGTATATGTCTTTGTCATACTATCTTGTCTATGTCTTGCAACTTTGTGGTCACCTGCTGGGAAAAGGCTGACCTCTTTTCTCTCCTTTAAGTGACGTTTCGTTGTGTTTTAACACTTCCTCAAATTGTGTCCTTGGTCTTGTGTGATACTTGATTGTATCGTTTCCTGATAGTTGCATTCTACCTTTCTTTAGACATTTTTTCTTAATATACATGGAGAGTCGTTTCATCTGAATTCTATGATATAAGTTTAAAGCATAAAATACCACTCCGAATAAAACAACATGATAAACTATTATTTTGTCCTCGGCGTGAGAAAACCTGTTTTCGGGATTTGCGAAAAACAAAGGCGCAGACCAGCCTGGGTACATGTATTAGTGCAACCTGACCAGCAACTTTAAACTCGCTTTTTGGAAAGTATTTTATCTAGAGTTGCTACCGGTAGAGTTTCAAATTTCTAGCTCGTCAATGTAGTTAAGGAGACTGGTTTGAGTTTCCCTTTGTCGGAACCCAACAATGACAATCGCAACGTTGTTCATTTTTCGCTGTAATTGCAGCTAAGACTCTGGACTAAACCATTCACTAGAAACAATAGCTATTTCCCTATCAACTGTATTATAATAAATGTTTTATCTAGCATAACGGATTTTGTCTGATTCTTGGAATTGTTGAAAAGTTTGGAGTTGCTGATATTAAAATGAAATGTACATGGAATAATGTCCTGTTTTTATTTTCTTGCTAACAATGAATTCTTTATTAACCTATTTAAGCCTGTCGTCCTTTTTATGGGACATCAGCAAACAGTACACAACCAGACCAGACGCTACAGAATGCGGCGTCTGATCAGTACCTCCACTGTGTATTTACAGGGTATTCTATAAAGATTGAAATAAAGTCGCACATACAGCCCAACACCCCTTAAAAAGGAATTGTACTGGTTCAATTGATAAGAATTGGACATTCCATTCGGCTTAAATGGACTAAAGAAAAGTTGGTGCATTTGAGCCGTAACGTATTTGATTTCCAACAATATTGTAGACTCAGACGAACCTATGCAGCCTCCTTTAAAGCTTAGAAACACCAAATGCGGTTCGGTCAGTAGACAGTCATAATATACTGATGGACTTTAAAAACGCACCACCTGCTTAAATGCTAATTTATGTCGAAAATTGGATATTTTCATTATGCGAAAAATAAAATTGACAAGTTCCGTCATTAAGTTTGCATTCAATAAGAAAATCGAAACGCTTTTGCTTATGATTGCCGCGACGTCGCGATAATTCTGAGACAACTTAAAAATAGTAAGTGAGTATGATCAGGAAATACCACAATCACAAACCGCAGACAACCCTGTGGTACCGCGAGGAAGAGCCGCTCAACCATCACGAGCAACCATCACGAGACACAAGGAAGACAAATTAAGCAAAGCAATCAGCTTTCTCTTCCCCATCAAGATGATTACGATACTAGAATGGATATAAAGTAACGTACAACAAAACATAGAACAATTACAGACTCCCACAATGGGAGTAACAATATCCAAAAAGTCAACAACAACAGAACCACCGCCTTAGAACGGACAGCAGCCTAAGCCACCGCTTAAATGCATTCTACTGGTACTAAATCTTCGCCCTAGATTCTGCTGTTGTTGAAGAACAAGAAAGTTCAGCTCATGGAGGCCATCTAACTAATGCAATGAATCATCATGGAAAAGCACTCTAATCAAATTACTACACCATGATGAAATAAAGAAAAGGGCTTATGACTCATAGATAGTCAGAGCTAAAGAAAACCTCAAGTTGAGCCACGATGGGTCCAGCTACAGATAAGCATCAGGCACCAACCCACCGATTAAAGCTTTACGTCAGAGCCGTCATAGAGTCAAATTCAAAACGTCACAGATTACCCATACCTTCCATCATGAACGAAAAAAAGTTTTTGAACCGATGTTTGTTCTTAAAAGCAAAAGGAAAGACAAAATTAAATCATGACATTTAGGCCTCTGAAAACGTTCATTGCGTCTACATGACGTCATTGATTTTTGACGTAATTGGCCGTTTATATCCTAGGGATCAGGAATAATCAAAAAATTGCCAACAGATACTCCTCAATCAGTCGCATAAAAGACAAAGGTATCGCAACATGCGCGGACGTCATCCGTCTGTTATTGATGTTTGAAAATTTAAGACTGACGTTAGCAAAGAAACGCTGCGAGTGGGAGTGTAATAAAAATTATTTCTGAAAACTTTTGTGTTTTTCCATTTGTTAAGACATATGGCTACCACCTAAAACTTTTTGGTTTCAAATTGAACCAAATTCACATTTATCAGACGACAATTGTTGAAAAACACTTACGTCGATATTACGTCAGAATAAACAACATGAGCAAATCGAAATCATGGCAAATCATGGTCCATTTTGCAAGAGGTTAAAAATGATAAAAAAAATATCCTCAAATCAATTATGTGGAAGAAACAGAGAATGTAAAATGGTGCGTTTTTAAAGTCCCTCAGTATATATTCAAGCGTTTAGCAAATGCTCTGATCAGACTGCGCGAATGCGTAGGCAAGACTGAGCCTTGCTGGTCGCACATACCATATTGTAAGAAATCACAAATTGCAGCCAATTTTTCATAGCGATAAATCTCAAGAAATATGGGTCATGATACATCTATGAGTTAAGGATTTTTTGTGTGAACCAAGCATCTATATGTCTAGATCAACATCATAACTAAGGTTGACGCTGGTGCCGTTATAAGCATGGTTAAGCCCTTCGGTATTTTTGCTGTACATTCCAAAGCGGTGCTCAATATAGTGGACCCTTATTGTTATTGATATATAATGTTTGCCTTTGCTATGCTGATATGTCGGTTCCTTGCAGCCTTGTGACCACCTGCTAGAAATGGGCTGACCACTTGGCTCTCTTGTGTGTTGCGTTTTCTTGACAATGTGTTTTGTGACCACCTGCTTGAAAAAGGCTGACTTCTTGGCTCTTTTGTGTGTTGTGTTTTCGTGACACTGTGTTTAGTGATCACCTACTGGAAATGGGCTGACCTCTTGGCTCTATTTTGTCTTGTGTTTTCTTGACAATGTTCTGGAAATGGGCTGACCTCTTGGCTCTTTTGTGTGTTGTGTTTTCTTGACAATGTGTTTTGTGATCACCTGCTGGAAATAGCTGACCTCTTGGCTATTTTGTGTGTTGTGTTTTCTTGACAATGTGTTTTGTGATCACCTGCTGGAAATGGGCTGACCTCTTGACTCTTTTGTGTCTTGTGTTTTCTTGACGATGTGTTTTGTGATCACCTACTGGAAATGGGCTGACCACTTGGCTTTTTTGTGTGTTGTGTTTTCTTGACAATGTGTTTTGTGATCACCTGCTGGAAATGGGCTGACCACTTGGCTCTTTTGTGTGTTGTGTTTTCTTGACAATGTGTTTTGTGAACACCTACTGGAAATGGGCTGACCTCTTGGCTCTTTTGTGTATTGTGTTTTCTTGACAATGTGTTTTGTGATCACCTGCTGGAAATGGGCTGACCACTTGGCTTTTTTGTGTGTTGTGTTTTCTTGACAATGTTTTTTGTGAACACCTACTGGAAATGGGCTGACCTCTTGGCTCTATTGTGTTGTGTTGTCTTGACAATGTGTTTTGTGATCACCAACTGGAAATGGGCTGACCTCTTGGCTCTTTTGTGTGCTGCGTTTTCTTGACAATGTGTTTTTGTCACTTTCCCATATGGTGTCCTGGGTCAGATTTGATACTTGATTGTTTCGATTCCTGATCTTTGCGTTCCTCTCTACTTTGTCGTTGAAAGCATTGAACCGCGAAATGAGATTTTAAACAATGTGATATGTGCGACCAGCAAAGACTCTGATCAGCCTGCGCATGAATTCTGACGAGAGTTTTTTTATAATCGCTCGAATATTCTATTACTGTTAAGCTACTGACCAAACAGTCTTTATAGTTTATAAGCAAAAAAGGAGGCTGCGAAGGCTCGCATATGTCTACAATTGTCAAAATGCCAAATGGTTGCAAATCACATGTTGCGGGTCAAATGTCAAAAAGCAAGTGAGTATGACCAGGTACTACCACAATCACATGCCACAGTCTAAGCCACGACACCGCGAGGAGGACACACATATCACTTGGAGTCACCCCACTATTGACTAGAGGACCTGAAGGTCCGGAGGCGCTCACCTGATCTCCTTAGTAATGTTAAAATAGGTCAAGGTCAACTACAGATTATAATGGAACAAATTTTGTTTTACCATATGGGGGTTGCAGCCATTTTGGTCAAGTGACCTAAACAATCTAATGAATAATCTATCAAACAGCCAAGTGATTTCTGAGAAAAAGATGTTTAGATGGGTGTGTTGCAGTCCTAATGAGTGGCCTTGGATAAAAGGCCACAGGTCAGCTTGACATTTGGTACTTATTACAAATGTATAAAACCATTGTCTCATAAGAAAACTATTATGAATTCTGCTTAAACAGTCATAAAAATGAACATTTTAAAATTTTACATATATAAATGCATTAGGAATCAAATTTGATCATGCCATAAAGTAGGTCAAAGTCAACCTAGATTCATCATTTGTGCAAACCTGGTAGGGCCCACATACCCAATGCTACATACAAAGTCCCAAAGCCAATGGTTTTTTGGTTCCAGAAGAAGATATTTAAAGAGTTTTTACCATAATTGGGCGTGGTGGCCATCTTAGTCATGTAACCATAACAATTTGTATAAATTTTGGCTTACCAAACATAGGTAGCTGTCATATGAATATTTTTATTTCAATTGGCTTTGTGGTTTCTGAGAAAAACTATGCTTTAATATGTTGATGGGACTCCAATATGAGCAACCTAGGCTGAAAGGTTCAAGATCAGCCTTGACCTTTGAAACTCATTTACAGACACTAGATTGAACATATCAAGTCAGAAAAATGAGTTTGGCTTCCACAGTATTCAACATCAACTTTTCAACAAAAAACAACAACATTCAAATGCATTAGGAAGCAAATTTGACCTTGACATTAAGTAGGTCAAGGTCATCTTGGGATCATAATTTGACCAAACTTGGTATGCCCCACATCTCCAATGCTACATACCAAGTCTCAATGTCACTGGCCTTCTGGTTCTGGAGAAGAAGATTTTTAAAGGGTTTTTACTATTTATGGGTGTGGCGGCCTTCTTGTCATGTGACCAAAATATTTTGTATAAATTTTTGCTAACTTATCATAAGAAGTCTTCACATGCTATTTGAGTTGAATTGGGCCAATGGTTTGTGAAAAAACTATGTTTTTATATATTGATAGGACCACAATATGAGCGACCTTGGCTGAAAGGGCAAAGGTCAACCTTGACCTTCGAAACTTATTTACAGCCATTGTCTCATTAGTTTTAACATATCAAGTAAGAAAAATGACTTTGTCTTTAACAGTATTCAAAAAATCAACTTTTCAAAAAAATCCCATTCATATGCATTACAACGTTGCGTACATAATGACAAAATTATAACGTTTTATCGGTAGAATTGAGATTTCAAAGTAATCTTAATGTCATATGATAAATAGAGTATAACATTCGTGCTCTTGTATTATACAATTTAAACCCGTTGCAAAAAAGAGAGAAAATGCTCGACAAGCTTCGCATTTTATCTCTTTTCCCCAACTCGTTTAATAAATTCAATTAAACACGAGAACTCATGTAAGATCCTATATGGATGCGTTAAAACAATCTACACCGAATATATTGCAGATATATACGTTACTTACTTTCAAATCTATTACTACACTATTTAGTAAATAAATCTATTTATTACCCAACCGTCTGTATATGGACTAATTGTCTATTTTTTGCGTGTCATGAGTCACTGAACTATTGACCGGTCAATATTTTTTACATTTGTCTGGCACTATACCATGGCCTGGTTACCCGCTTCCCTGTTAAAAACACACAGGCGCTTATCGTCATGCGCGACGACGATGCGTGTACGGTTTGTTATGAAACGAGACGTTATGCAACAAAGGTGAACATAAGGCATGGTTTCGCAACTTTAAACTCCAATAACTCCGTTGTTTATGGCGAGAAAAATACAGTGTATGTACAGTGGGTACTGTAAAAGAACCTTTCGTAGTAGATACTGTTTTGCTAAGCATAAGGTCTTGTGCCCACAATCCTAAAATTACAACATCCACATTTATACACAAGATGACAAATAGATTTTTGCTGCTTAGATTCCATCGCCTTAGGGATTCCAAGGTTAGGATAGTGCTAGGGGAGTATCAGAGAAAGGAACTGTTCATATGCTTTAGAGACTCAATTTCAGGACATCTATCACCAAGAACTAGTAGTAATGGGAGGCATTATGGGGACCGGGACTTTTAAGCCTGGATAAAAAAGACCCCGTCCCCATAGATGCCTCCCCATAGTGCCTCCCATTACTGCTAAGGCTCTGGTAAATTATGCATCTAGCCCAGCTTGAGAGCTGCAAATGCAGGTTTAACGAATAGTACATGTAGCAGTATTACATAGGACCAGTTAAGCAAAACATTTCAGATTGAAATTGCGATTACTTTTTTATCCATCAGTTTACATATATGTTGTGGGTACTCAAAAGAGCCGTCTCAATATTGAGACAGTTCTTTTGAGTACCCACAACATATATTTTGGTTAAGAAATAAAAAAAAAATAATTTTTATTTAAGCGCTGTTATCTAGGGGCTTGAACTGTATCCAAACAACACATCTTTAAATGAAATGGGTGAGCTGTCTGAGTCTTCACCTATATCAATAGCTTGTGTATGATAGCACCGAAAGCTCTGGTGATCTGCACATATGTGCAGACTTGCATGAGCCTTCACTGTTCGAACATGCAATACGAGGGTCATCCAATAAAGAATGAGACTTTTTCCACAGTCTGAACATTTTTGTGTACATTTAGTTAAAATTCACCATAATAATAGTATGACATCTTAGCAATTCAAAAATAGAAACAATATATTTGAGATTGATCAGTTGCCATAGTAACAGGATGCTTTGTGGAAGGCCTTGAATACGCATGGTTACGTTTATATTATTTTTTGCATACCCATGGCCATAAAAAGTATTTTAGTTTCGATCACAGATAGAATTCAACGAATTGATATCTTTTCTTCAAATGAACAATCTAAGTGTTACATAAAATGCTACAAAAGAAGAACCAAATATACATACCCTTTATTTTGGTTGCCTAGCAACCAATTTACTCGATTTTTTATAAACACACTACTTTGCGTTGCTATGGTAACAATGTTAGCGATGTATATCCTACAAAAGGTATGGTTGTGTGCAGCTGATTATAATTAAGGTTACATGAATAAAACCATGTTCACTTTAATTGCCTAAGACTATTTGATATTAGATTTTAAAGTCAAAAGGTCAGCGAAAAAAAAACAGATATTATTTTAAAACTTGATTTTTTAATCTTTGTTTCCCTGGTAACATCTGAATACTCTGGAACATAACTTCATCCTATTGGTTATAGACAGAGTGCATGAACATATCGCCGAAAAATAAACCATACATCTCAATCTGTTGCCATGGAGACCACCTATAGTTAGATGTCCGCGTGTGTTTGCCAAGTCTTCTAATGTTGCCTAGCAACACAAATTGGAACCATGTAACACGTCGAATATGGTACATGTGAACAGCCAAAAAGACGCGTATGCATTGAACGAGATTTCATAAGTCTATGGTGTAAATATACTGCGCTATTGAAAAAGTCTCATTCTTTATTTGATGACCCTCGTATACACAAACATTTCATATTCATACCCATTTATAATGGTCAATTGTCCTTGCATTATGCATGCAAGGGTCGAAAGCTCTGACGCGTCTGTGCATATGCCCAAATTTGCCCGAGCCTTCGTTGCTAGAAAATGAGATAAGTACCAAATCGCATGTGATGGCCCATTTCTAATGCTTAATCATTATTCAGTTATTCTTATTATTGACAATTACCCTTCCCATCCAAGCATTCCTCTGTGTTTACGACATAAATGATGTCACGGTGTCGTTCATTTTTGATGACATGTGTGTTGTACTTGCCCCGTGTCCTTGCTGGACAGGGACTATAGAGACTATAGAGACTATAGACTGTGCCTATAATCAACTGACATATATTCCAAGCATGATACCACTCAGGGGATCCACCACAAGCTTCCAAGTTGATCTAACAGGGAACCAGATAGCAATGGTACCCGCTGACACCTTCTACAACCTCTCTGCCATCAGCACGCCATGGATCGGGATTAATTTAGCCCGCAATCAAATTCATCAAATAGACGAACAGGCATTCAGTGGCATCGAAGGAAAAGTCGCCTTGCTTGCGTTGAACAATAACAATTTAACAAACCTTCCTACAGCAATCAGAAAGTTGACAAGACTTAGTGAGCTTTATATTCAAGATAATCCTATTACGTCATTGGACTCTACAGTTATGTCCATTATTGGCTCAACTCTACGTGATTTATCAATTTCCTTCTTTTCCAAGTGAACTTCATTTTCTGAGAAATTTGAACAACCTTATGATTACCTGTATTACGTTCTCCAGCCTCAGGGCTGATGCTTTTAGTGGGCTTGAAGCGTCGCTTGGGTTTTTAGAATTGTCTGACTCAAAACTAGATAAATCCCTAGCGCAATCTGCAGACTTCAAAATCTTACACAATTCATGATGAACTCCTCTCCAAATTTACAACAAGACAGTTTCTTATCTATCTCTGAGCGTTGCAGTTAAAAACTCACATCCGTAACGATCTTAAAACTTCGACACAATAAGCTTCAATATTTCCCTGATGTATTTGAATTATTTCCAAATGTTCAGCTCCTTGAATTATGGTCAAATAATATTCAAAGAGTCAACAGTAGCATAATACCATACAACTCCACTTTAAATGATTTATATATTGATAGAAATGACTTGGTTGAAATTCCGACTGCCTTTAACAAACTAAGCCTGAAAAGTTTGCATATTTCCAACAACAAAATTTCAGCCCTTACCGACACTGACCTTGCCCAGTTGCCCAATCTCAGGTGGATTGATTTAAATGGAAACCCTCTTGCACATGTTTCTCCAAATGCGTTTAAAAATAATCCTCGTCTGTTCCATATCAATTTTGACCACACCAATCTCGACCATATTCCACGAGCAGTACTTTCACTGGCCGACTTGCGGAGTTGTTACTCTCTGGTACTCCCATAATTTGTTCATGTGATGAGATGAGCTATCTAAGATCTTGGAATGTCTCCGACATCACTTTTGACAAGGTGGCCGAATGCACTACTGGGGAGTCTATCAAATATTACCTTACATCAATACTTCCACATTGCCATTGATCTATTTATAGATATTTCCGAACCACGCCCAGAATGTCACTCAAAAATCATCTGGTAGTGTATAACTGACCAATGCAATGACGGCACAAAGTCCCGCAAACTAAATCGCAAAGTGTTCAATCTCCCACAATCCACCTTTCCGAAAACCACGCCTGCTTTAAATATGCGTTTACTAGTGTCGTCTGCTTATGTGTCTTTGCAAACAGTTTGGACGTAGATCAGACCTTACAAAATGTCCAGCATGATCTGGGTCCAGACTGTTTGTTAATCTGATTGTATTCATGAACTAATATTTCGAAAAAGATGCTTTTGGGAAAAAATCAGCAAACGGCAAAAAAAATGAAAATTACCCAGCACCCAAAGAGTTAATCAGGTACTGTCCTGTCAGCCAAGAGTGACAGTGACGTCATCTTTTATTTACAAAGTTATCAGGGATTTATAATCGATAGATCACTTGTTTATTAATCCTATCCGCAGGATAGAATTAATACACAAGTGATCTATCAATTCGCGTTAGCTCAAGTGGAGTGTCCAAGTAACTTAATATTTGTAAACAAATATAATGTCACTGTCACTTTTGGTTGACACGACAGTATATGTATGCATCCTATCCATCCACTAACTGTAAGGTGCACCTCGGATTAACTGTGGGAGATTAAACACGTGCTATTTTGTCTGGGGACTATGTCACGTGTTAAGTTATTGCATTGGTCAGTTACATACTATCAGATGACTTTTGAGTGACATTCGCGTAGGGCCAGTTAAGTAAAAAAAATAAGTCAGCTTAAAATTGCGGTTATTTTCTTATCTATCAGTTAAAACATGTGTTTTATGTGCTCAAAAGAACCGTCTCATTATGACGGTTCTTTTGAGTACCCACAACATATGTTTTGGTTGAGAAATAAGAAAAATAATTGTCAGTTCCACGCTCTTATCTTTGGGCCTGCATTCGGAAACATCTATTGCATTGGTGAAACGGAATTTTCAAATTAACATTTATCAATACATTCACAGTGGCATTGAATAAGTAAATAATAATTTCGAAATTGTGATAAATTCTGAATAAAACGACTTAAATCTGAACACAAGCAATATGCCTACAAAATATAGTTCTACTCCGCCCCTTTCTGTGCTTCACAACCAATCAGTTTGCACAGAAATTTAAATTGTTGACCAGCTAAATCACATATTGTGTTAATATTTGTAATATCTATTAAGTAAATCATTAAGTAATTCCGTTAAGTGGTCAATGGGACCATTTTAAAAGGCGCAGTCATGAAAAAAGAGGAGAAAACTATAAGTATGCCATAGATCATATATTACAATTATTAAGAAATAAAGTGGTTCACTCGCTGCGCTCGTTCCCACTTTATTACTTTATAATTGTGATATATAACCTATAACCTATGCATAAGGATTTCAAGTTTAAACAGTCAATTTTCTATCGATAAATAATAGATAAAATAATATATTATATTCTGCATATCTCAGCATGTTGTTGTTGACTTTCTATGGAAATTCAACTTAAAAAATCCTGAATTAAGAATACTCCTGAAACTTTCTTTCTCGGTATACTTAATTTTTAATTAAAGCAGTTTCAATTCAATTCCGTTATTTTCTAGTTGTTGTTTTTTCTGTAACATTGAGTGCTTGACAAAATCACCCATTTTAATACTCGATAAAACACTCGTGAACTCGGGAATAATGTTTATTATCAAACGAATAAAAAGTTAAAATTTTCACGTTTTTTGGACTTTTTATGCTCGAACAAAAAACCTTCGAAAAAGTTGGAGAAAAACAATCCACCATGAGCCTTTTCATGTAGGATAGAGATACCTCACCCTCAGGGTCGGAATTTTAACCAGGGACTCAGCAAGCCTCGTCCCTGGTTAAAATCCCGACCCCTTGGGTGAGATATCTCTATCCTACATGACCACTCATGGTGGATTGTTATAATTAAAACAATTCATTTGGTGAGGTAGATCGTCGAATATATATGCTTGGATATTTAGTTTTACGGAGACTCGTCAGTAGATCCATAAAAAGTGATTTCCGAACGTGTACCCAATGAAAACTATGAATATGGTCATCTCCATTCTAATGCACAAGTAATAGTTTTCCTTCAAAAAGACAGTGAAAATGTTGAATGTTGCGACTACCGCTAGCAGATGCCAGCTGCATAAAACCAATTCTTCTTCTTCCCGTGTAAGTGCAAAACCGGTGAATCCAGCATGGTCGCACTGTTGATTAAAACTATATACACATGGCGAGTGGCCCAAGACTGATTAAAAGCAGGCTAAAAACAGGATAAAAACATCTTGGAGTCTAGGGCTGTGTGGCTGCTGAGATCCCTGCCTTGAAGGTGTCAAGGGATTCAGCGTTTGTCAGTTTCTCTGGCAGCTGGTTCCACACTTGGATACTTGACTGGAAGAAGGAATCCTTGTATGTATTGGTCCTGCAGTATGGGACTCTGTACTTGTACTGGTGACCTCTTGTAGCAGCACCTAAAAGCTGGAGGTGTGGAGAGGCTGGTATAGCTACCATGGCATGTACAATACGATACATCAAAATGGCCTTGGCTTGCTGTCTTCTGTGTTGGAGGGTTTCCCATGAGAGGCTCGTGGTCATGGCAGTGACACTGCTGGTGTAGCGATAGTCTCCTGTCACAAATCTGGCTGCTCTCCATTGGTCAGCTTCTACCTTTCTGATGTTGTCAGTGGTGTAAGGATCCCAGACTGTGGCCTCATATTCCACTTGAGGCCTCACAAATGTTCTGTAGCAGGTGTCCTTGACTTTCCTTGGGCATGTTGACAGGTTTCTTCGCAGGAAGGCAGTGGTGTTGTTGGCCTTCTTGGTGATAGTGTCAATGTGCGAGTTCCAGGACAGCGTGTTACTGAAGGTAAGACCTAGGTTTGCTCTCTTCGTTTGTTTCAGCTGAACGTTGTGGATGAGATATGTTGCGTTGATTTTTTTTCGCTTATTGGAGAGTCCTGTAGCTTGTAGAGGTCATCTTGTAGAGACTCTGCGTCCTCGTCTGTCTTGATGCGGCGGTATAAAAGACAATCATCTGCAAAGAGACGGGCCTTGGCGTGGACTTTGGACGGCAGGTCATTGATGTACGCAAGAAACAGTAGGGGGCCTAGCACAGTGCCCCTGGGGCACACCGGAGGTGACTGGGGCTGAACTTGATTACTTGCCCTCTACGACAACCTTCTGGGTTCTGTTAGACAGGAAGAATTTAATCCATTGAAGGATTGTTCCTCTAACTCCATAGTGTTCCAGCTTGATCAGAAGTCTTTGATGCGGTACCTTATCAAAGGCCTTTGAAAAATTGAGAAGGATAGCATCAATCTGTTGTGAGTTGTCTAAACCAGATGCAAGATCTTGGACAATTGTCAGTAGCTGTGATTCGCATGATCTGTGTTTCCTGAAACCGTGTTGCTGGTCACAGAGGATCTGGTTGTTCTCAAAGAAGTTCATCAGGTGACTATGGATGATGTGCTCGAGGACTTTGGAGCAAACAGATGTCAGTGATATAGGTCTGTAAATGGCAGGTTGGCTTTTATCTCCCTTTTTGAATATTGGAGAAACATTCGCCTCCTTCCAGTCGTCAGGGGTCTGTCCTTGTTTCAAAGATGCCAAGAAAATCAGAGTCAGTATGGGTGTGAGCGGCTCAGCCATTTCCTTGAGGAACCTCGGAGATATGTCATCCGGGCCTGTAGCTTTGTGGGGCTTCAGGTTCCTTAGCAGTTTCTTAACTCCGTTAGGATGTACATTTATCTCAGGAGCATCTGGGTAGTCACTAGTTCCAAGGTCAGGAATGGAGGTTGTATCTTCCATGGTGAAGGCTGATAAGAATTGGCTGTTCAGAATTTCTGACTTAATGGTCGCATCATTATGGGTGGTACCATCTTTCTTTAGCAGGGCCACGCCTGAGCTGTCGCATATCTTATCTTTGACGAAAGAGAAGAGTTTCTTGCAGCTTGATTTGTCGCTGACCATATCGCTGACGTAGTTGTTATATGCCTTCTTGCATTCTTCTTTGCAGGACTTCTGTATGTTCTTATATCGGGCCCAATTCTTCATGCTGCTGTTCTGCCTGGCCTTCCAAAAAGCTCTATGTTTCCGCCTGGATAATGTCTATACAGCTCTATTACACCATAACTGGCTGTATCTGGAGGAGGTCATTTTGGAAGTCACATGTTTGTTGATTGATGAGAGGCTCTTTGTCTTGAAGGAGGTCCATAGGGAGTTGCTTGGAGTGTCGACAGAAAACTCTGTGGTGAAAGTTTCTGAAAATTGTTGGAGGTCATTATCCATACCCGAGATATCCGCTTTTTTCCACAGATATACAAGCCTTTTTGGTGGTTTCTGTCTGAGCCAGCCACTGTAAAACGACTTTACGTAATGACGTCTAGTTTTCAATTTTATGACGTTATGCAATCAGACGTCGCATTCAACTTGCAAGTGCATTACAATGTGGATTGAAATTTCATAAAATTATTAAAGAATTTCTTTTAAAATATTTAGGCAGACTTTATGTTCTAACCGGGCCACATAGCGCAGTCGGTAACGTGGCTAGCTACAGGTGCGTGTCTGACTGCAGATCCAGGGGTCGCGAGCTCGATCACAGCCCGGTCCTATACTTTCGTGGAGATTGATCATGAAATAAATTCTACGGTCATTCTCCTACCTTCCCCTGACTCAGTTACAAGCGAAAGTATGTGAACGAATACTGGTTAACCACTTGTTCAAGCTTGCCCAGGAAAAAGAGTGGTTAGGTGAACTGACCGTCCCGCCATGACAATAGCTGCTGACTTGGGACGTAGTGTTTGTTCTAAGGAGGTATGTGCTAAGCTGGATACTTGGTAAAGAGTAGCAATATCATCTACATAACCTTCATCATCAAGATACGTGCTAGTATTGTATAGACGTTGAACATGCTCAGTAGGGTGGTTCCAGCATCTACAAAGAAAGGTAAAATTATAAAAAATATTTGATTTGACAATGTTTCATTAATATTTTTCAACCACTGGAAAAGTTAAGTATCAAAGTAAGTTAGGGTGCAAAGATCCGGAATCGATACAATCAAGTACCACACCTGACCCAGGATACCAATGGGAAAGTGACAAACTCACAGTTAGACATCACAAACGAGAGCCAGGAGGTCAGCCCTTTCCCAGCAGGTGTCCACAACTTGAAAGCACATATAAACAGACGCGCAAAAAGGCATAGCAAACACAAGACAGAAAAAAAAAACATAAAAAGATCCACAAAAGAGGTACCGCCTTGGAACGGTCAGTAAAATATTTTACCTGAGGGCTTAAACCAGTTTAACCGTGCACCAACCTCACCCTTAGTTCAGATGTGGATCAAGACAATAACACATAACATAAATAACACAAATGATCCACAGAAGAAGTACAGCCTTGGAAGGGTCAGCAAAAATATTTTACTGGTTTAACGGTGCACCAACCTCACCTCAGATGTGGATCAAGACACTTATATGTTTGGTTTTTATGGAAGACCCCTAACTTATCAAAGCATCATCTCCTAGAACAAGGCAAATTTGAAATATAATACGTTCTTAAACCGAAACATTTATTTTATAGTACATGTAAACGACTTTGCTATTTCAACTAGAATAGTTTCAGAGTGGAATAGTTCAGTTTAAGATAAATCAGATGATCAGTTGAAATTTTATGCTCATTTGAGTTTAGCATATTTTTCTAACCTCGAGGCCATGTTTTTCTAACGGCGATACTTATATGTCGATTTCAGTTCATTTGGCAAACACAAAACAGTTGGACAAAGAGGCCATGGATCGCTAACTATGCTTTACAATAAAATGGCTGAAAAACTTCATGTTTACAATATATGCATCCCTATTCCATAGAAACCTTGAACTTAAACAGTTCAAACTTGATATGTTATGCACTGACTGTTTCTCCAAGTGCTTATAATTATAAGATAACTGTATTCAAAAATATCATATAGTGATGTATATCGTCGAATATATCTTCCCAACATGAAAATATTTAATATTCTAATCCACTACTGGCATGTTTTTCAAAGAGACAGTAATAATGTAGAATTTTGCGCCTAAACCTGGGCCCAGGGGGGTACTCTGATATTTTCATTCATACGTAGGCTCGGTTAATTTTTTTTGGTTCAAAGTTTTGAATTTCAATATTTTTTGGGTTTTTTTTAGAAAAATTATTATTTTTTGGGGTATGAAGACTTTGTGGATATTTTTTGGGGTCACAACAAATTGGACTATATTTAGGGGTTATTTCTTTGTATTTTAGGGTCTTTTCTTAAGGTCATTGTATAGAATGGGGATATTTTTTGGGTTGCTAAAATTTGAAATATTCTTTTGGGTGCAAGAAGTTCCTGATATTTTTTGGGGGTGAAGGGTAGACGCTGGGCCCCAGCCTACGTATGAAAAAACTTGAGAGTACCCCTCCCCCCCCCCCCCCCCCCGGCACCTTGGTATTTACTGTTTGCCAAAGAATCCATTTAGGAGTTTCCAGTATACGTTTCGATGGAGAAACCCATTCGTTGATAAAAACTGCTATATATCTTATAGAATGAGGTACTGCTACCGTGTTTAACTTTTAGACTGCATACAAAAAGGGTTTACAGTAAACAAAGGGTTAACCCTTTATCTTAATGTGTTTTCTTCCAAATATCATTAAGAGAATAAAACATAATTTTCAATGTCTTAACATTTGCCAAGCCCGAGTGTGATAATGTATTACAGCCTGAACCGCGAAGCGGTGAGGGCTGCAACACATTATCACTCGAGAGCATGGCAAACGTCAATATACGGAAAAGAGTGTTAAATCGTCATTGTTATATACCTTCCTTTCAAGCATAAGCAGTTCCAAATAAAATGTCCACCGTAGCATCATGAAGCATACAACAAAACCACACCGGAGAGGCGGCAATCAAAACATCACTACTATCGACGAACATAGACCAAAAATAGTTAGAAACGGAGTTTTCGATTGTCATTACTCACCCGACTGACGACAAATGGCAATCGAAAACACTGTTTCTAGCGATTATTGATCCACGTTCGTCGATTAATAAGAGTGTTTTCGTTTGCCGCCTATCCGGTATGGAAACAAACTTATTTTTTAACAGAAACATGAAAATGTGAATAACTCCTAGCCCTTGTTTCAGATTGTTTTGGCTACGTTTTCAGAGTATCAATAAACACGCCGAATAGGCCGCAATCGAAAACGTTAATACTATCTGTGAACGTAGATCAAAGATCGTTAGAAACTGAGTTTTCGATTGCCGTTTGTCGCCCAACCGGGCGACAAACAGCAATCGAAAACTCAGTTTCTAGCGATCTGTTATCCGCGTTCATCGATTGTTCAGAGCGTTTTTCGATTGCCACCTAGGCTAACCAGTGTTATAAAGGAGATTATTATATAGCTAAGTAAAAAGACCGATTTTCATTGGCTTAGAGCGCTCACGTGGCCAGTCTACATATTGTCATATTCACTGGCTGGCGCGCATCTTACTCTAAATGTTATATAATAAAACAGTTATTGACTAATGAGGCATTGGATATGATGTGATATCGACCAGAGAATACAAATATTGACCGAGGCGAAGCCGAGGTCAATATTGGTATTTTGTGGTCGATATCACATCATATCCAATGCCTCATTAGTCAATAATTGTATAGTATTTTATGGTAATATAAATAGTTTGGTCATTTCTCAATACATTATTAGCGACGATATCTTAACTTGTAGACGATTTCCTCAAACGGGTTTAAATGGCAATGGAGCCCTCTGCTGCCATGTTTTAACAGGAATAAATCCCGCGGCTAGTGATTCAGCCGTATTGCGACACATTGAACTTAAGACAAAATGTACAACTGTCAGGGATTGAAACACGTCAAATTTCTATAGTAAACACTTACAGGGTATATAACAATATCCGATAAATTACTTCTCTCTAATTTGGGAGCGCAGTGACTCAGTGATGGAGTGTTTGACTCGATACCGAGGCCGCGGGTTCGAGCCTCACTGGCATCACTGCGTTGTGGTCCTTGAGCAAGACACATTTATCCTAGCTTAGTACTGGTTCAACCTAGGAAGACCCGTCCCTGTTTAACTGAAAGATTGTTGATGGGATGTAAAGAATCAAATCAAACAAAACAAAACTATTATCTAATTACATAAAATTATATTATTGCTTTACTTTCTGTTAGTATCCACTGCTTAGTACTGGTGCAGTGCAACCCAGGAAGCCCTCATCCCAACATGACTGAAAAATTGTTGACTGGGACGTAAAGAATAACAAAAACTTACTCTTTGTACAAGTTGTTCCAGTTTGTGTGTAGCCTGATGCCTCGTCGCACACACAAATAGTTGAGCAAGTTGCCCCCAGTCCGCCATTACCTTGAGTACACGCCTCATTCTTAGAACATGCATTTCCTAAGTCTGTGGCTGAAAAGTTTAAAGATAGAATGGTATATAGAGAATACTAGGTGAGTGTCTTTTGATATCAAGTTTACCAAGCAAGGTTTTGAGACTGCTTGTTGACATCGCGAGGCTTGCGTTCATGTTTTCTCAAAGCCGAGCCTGGTAAACTTGATACATGTATCAAAAGTCGCGAACCTGGTATTCTATTTATCAGTTTACCCATTGTTAAACATTCTTCAAACTAGCGATTATGACTTAATGTTTTATTTTTGTGTTGATTCAGCGTCATAAGCGACGTCATTCAAAACGTGCAACGTCATCATGACCTGATAAAGGTAACATGCCGTGATATAGATAAAGTTTACTAGGTTATGTTGAAACAATTCAGTTATTATTAAAAAAAAACTCCAGCTGTTAAGTTTTAAGACTTAATTTTTCGCAATAACTTTTTTGTCTCCTTATCTTTGCTTTATCTCCTTGTTATATCTTGATTTATATGTTTTAGGAGATGATGCATTGATAAGTTAGGCGTCTTTCATGCAAACCATATATCTATGTGTCTTGATCCACATCTGAATTAAGGGTGAGGTTGGCGCACCGTTAAACCGGTTTAAGCCCCCCAGTAAAATATTTCACTGACCGTTCCAAGGCGGTACTTCTTTTGTGGATCTTTTATGTTTTTGTTCTGTCTTATGTTTGCTATGTCTTTGTGCGCGTCTGTTTATATGTGCTTTGTGGTCACCTGCTGGGAAAGGGCTGACCTCTTGGCTCTCGTTTGTGGTGTCTACATGTAACTGTGAGTTTGTAACTTTCCCATTGGTATCCTTGGTCAGGTGTGGTACTTGATTGTATCGACTCCTGATCTTTGCACCCTTACTTACTTCAATTTTAGCAAAATATGTCCGCGATGAAAAGTATTCAGGAACATCTCCGCCACTTTCTCCAAATGGTTCCAACATCCTAGATGCTGCAGGTTCCTCTGTGCTTAGATGCACTCTTTGAATATTTTAAACAAAGCACAAATAAACAAAAGTCCAAAATGTCAGTCAAAAATGTACATTGCACCGCTCTAATTCAATTACTAAAGCGATGGATGGCATGTTCAAATATAATAGAAATCGCGTCTGATTCGCTCGTGCGTTAAACAAGAAGGGTCATCTCAAAACCGTTCATTTCATAGCACGTGCATAAGAGAAAAATTACACGTCATGCGATAACCCACCCAGCCTTTGTTCCTACAAATGAGCCTGCTTTAAGTTGATTCTGCATATGCACGGTAAATTCTGAGTATGTTAACGGCAGTTTTATGTTATGCACAGCCTTTGAAGAACGGGATATGCACCGCTTCCGAATATTTTTTGAAACTACCCCTTTCTGTCACGCCTCTACGAATTATATCTGTCATTAAAAGACTTAGAAATTTAGGATGAATTCAATTCATTACAAAATCTTCATCTATATACACAAAAATCTGTTTGCGCCACAAGCACAAGACCTTTTGGAGAAGTTGGCGGAAATTCTCCTCTACAACTTTCATCGCGAACTCATTTTGCTAAAATTGAAGACAAAAAAAGTTATTGCGAAAAATTAAGTCTAAAAACATAACAGCTGGAGTTTTTTTAGGGGTGACTGATAATATAAGATTTGTATCCACGTGCTCAAGAGCTACCAGGGCTCAAAATTACATTGCTTCCTTAAAGTTAAGGTCGACCTAAGATAAGTATTGATATTTCGAATTCAACACGTTACATTAAACGTTTGATAAATTGCTAGGATCGATGCAGTACTTATGGTCAAAGATATCATTGTGATCTACAGAAAAAAATGAAACTATTTTGATTTTAATAAGTTCGAAACGTTATTTTTCGCATCCTAAAAAATCAATACTTAACTTAAGTCGTCCTTAACTTTAAGGAGTCATTGTGTGTTTGGGCCCAGGGCCCGGAATTACAATGCCTCCTTAAAGTTAAGCAAGGCTAAGTTAAGTATTGATTTTTTAACATGCTATATTAAATGCTAAATAAAGTGGTATTTGTGGTCAAAGATATCATTGTGATCTTCAGAAAATTAAAACTATTTTGATTTTAATCAGTTTTTAACGTTATTTTGCGCAACCTCAAAAATCAATACTTAACTTAAGTCTTCCTTAACTCTAAGGAGGCATTGTAATTCCGGGCCCAGGTCTCCAAATTAGATTGCCTAATTGCAAATTATTTTCCTTATTTCTCAACCAAAACTTATGATGTGGGTACTAAAATAATTGTGGCAAAAAGACGGTTCTTTTTAAAACCAAAACGGCGTGTTTAAATTGATGTGTTAGACTAACAAACATGACAAAAACAATATTCACAAAGAGTTATAGATACTATTGTGCCAACCAAGAGTGACATTGACGTAATATTTTGTTTACAGGTGTTAAGTAAAACATTACTTTGTACACTCCACTTGAGCTAACACGAATCGATAGATCACTTGTGTAGTAATCATATCCTGCGGATAGGATTACTACACTAGTGATATATAGATTATAAGTCCCTGATAACTTTGTAAACAAAACATGAAGTTACTATCACTCTTGGCTGGTAGGATAGTAGCTTGGTATTCTCACAGAATTATTTAAAGATTAGCTCCACTGAGCTTTTTTATATTCAAGACTTATATAAATCAACGGGCAGTAAAATGTATGACCCTTTTTTATATTCAAGACTTATATAAATCAACGGGCAGTAATATGTTTGACCCTTTTTTATATTCAAGACATATAAATCAACGGGCAGTAATATGTACGACCCTTTTTTATATTCAAGACTTATATAAATCAACGGGCAGAAATATGTATGACCCTTTTTTATATTCAAAACTTATATAAATCAACTTGCAGTAATATGTACGACCCTTTTTATATTCAAGACTTATATAAATCAACGGGCAGTGATATGTACGACCCTTTTTATATTCAAGACTTATATAAATCAACGGGCAGTAATATGTATGGCCCTTTTTTATATTCAAGACTTATATAAATCAACGGGCAGTAAAATGTACGACCCTTTTTTATATTCAAGACTTATATAATTCAACGGGCAGTAATATGTACGGCCCTTTTTATATTCAAGACTTATATAAATCAACTTGCAGTAATATATACGACCCTTTTTTATATTCAAGACTTATATAAATCAACGGGCAGTAATATGTACGGCCCTTTTTTATATTCAAGACTTATATAAATCAACGGGCAGTAATATGTACGGCCCTTTTTTATATTCAAGACTTATATAAATCAACGGGCAGTGATATGTACGACCCTTTTTTGTATTCAAGACTTATATAAATCAACTGGCAGTAATATGTATGACCCTTTTTTATATTCAAGACTTATATAAATCAACGGGCAGTAATATGTACGGCCCTTTTTTATATTCAAGACTTATATAAATCAACGGGCAGTGATATGTATGACCCTTTTTTATATTCAAGACTTATATAAATCAACTGGCAGTAATATGTATGACCCTTTTTTATATTCAAGACTTATATAAATCAACGGGCAGTAATATGTACGACCCTTTTATATTCAAGACTTATATAAATCAACGGGCAGTAATATGTATGGCCCTTTTTTATATTCAAGACTTATATAAATCAACGGGCAGTGATATGTACGACCCTTTTTATATTCAAGACTTATATAAATCAACGGGCAGTAATATGTATGGCCCTTTTTTATATTCAAGACTTATATAAATCAACTTGCAGTAATATGTACGACCATTTTTATATTCAAGACTTATATAAATCAACGGGCAGTGATATGTATGACCCTTTTTATATTCAAGACTTATATAAATCAACTGGCAGTAATATGTACGGCCCTTTTATATTCAAGACTTATATAAATCAACGGGCAGTTATATGTATGACCCTTTTTTATATTCAAGACTTATATAAATCAACGGGCAGTGATATGTACGACCCTTTTTATATTCAAGACTTATATAAATCAACGGGCAGTGATATGTATGACCCTTTTTATATTCAAGACTTATATAAATCAACGGGCAGTGATATGTATGACCCTTTTTTATATTCAAGACTTATATAAATCAACTTGCAGTAATATGTATGACCCTTTTTTATATTCAAGACTTATATAAATCAACGGGCAGTGATATGTACGACCCTTTTTATATTCAAGACTTATATAAATCAACGGGCAGTGATATGTATGACCCTTTTTTATATTCAAGACTTATATAAATCAACTTGCAGTAATATGTATGACCCTTTTTTATATTCAAGACTTATATAAATCAACGGGCAGTGATATGTACGACCCTTTTTATATTCAAGACTTATATAAATCAACGGGCAGTGATATGTACGACCCTTTTTATATTCAAGACTTATATAAATCAACGGGCAGTGATATGTACGACCCTTTTTATATTCAAGACTTATATAAATCAACTTGCAGTGATATGTACGACCCTATTTTATATTCAAGACTTATATAAATCAACTTGCAGTAATATGTATGACCCTTTTTTATATTCAAGACTTATATAAATCAACGGGCAGTAATATGTACGGCCCTTTTTTATATTCAAGACTTATATAAATCAACTTGCAGTAATATGTACGGCCCTTTTTTATATTCAAGACTTATATAAATCAACGGGCAGTGATATGTACGACCCTGTTTATAATCAAGACTTATATAAATCAACGGGCAGTGATATGTACGACCCTTTTTATATTCAAGACTTATATAAATCAACTGGCAGTGATATGTACGACCCTTTTTATATTCAAGACTTATATAAATCAACGGGCAGTAATATGTACGACCCTTTTTTATATTCAAGACTTATATAAATCAACGGGCAGTAATATATACGACCCTTTTTTATATTCAAGACTTATATAAATCAACGGGCAGTGATATGTACGACCCTTTTTATATTCAAGACTTATATAAATCAACTGGCAGTAATATATACGACCCTTTTTTATATTCAAGACTTATATAAATCAACGGGCAGTAATATGTACGACCCTTTTTTATATTCAAGACTTATATAAATCAACTGGCAGTAATATGTACGACCCTTTTTTGTATTCAAGACTTATATAAATCAACTGGCAGTAATATATACGACCCTTTTATATATTCAAGACTTATATAAATCAACGGGCAGTAATATATACGACCCTTTTTTATATTCAAGACTTATATAAATCAACTGGCAGTAATATATACGACCCTTTTTTATATTCAAGACTTATATAAATCAACGGGCAGTGATATGTACGACCCTTTTTTATATTCAAGACTTATATAAATCAACGGGCAGTGATATGTACGACCCTTTTTTATATTCAAGACTTATATAAATCAACGGGCAGTAAAATGTACGACCCTTTTATATTCAAGACTTATATAAATCAACTGGCAGTAATATGTACGACCCTTTTTTATATTCAAGACTTATATAAATCAACGGGCAGTAATATGTATGGCCCTTTTTATATTCAAGACTTATATAAATCAACGGGCAGTAATATGTACGACCCTTTTTTATATTCAAGACTTATATAAATCAACTGGCAGTAATATGTACGACCCTTTTATATTCAAGACTTATATAAATCAACGGGCAGTAATATGTACGGCCCTTTTTTATATTCAAGACTTATATAAATCAACTTGCAGTAATATATACGACCCTTTTTTATATTCAAGACTTATATAAATCAACTTGCAGTAATATATACGGCCCTTTTTTATATTCAAGACTTATATAAATCAACTTGCAGTAATATATACGGCCCTTTTTTATATTCAAGACTTATATAAATCAACTGGCAGTAATATGTACGACCCTTTTTATATTCAAGACTTATATAAATCAACGGGCAGTGATATGTATGGCCCTTTTTATATTCAAGACTTATATAAATCAACTGGCAGAAAAATGCACGACCTTTTTTTATATTCAAGACTTATATAAATCAACGGGCAGTGATATGTACGACCCTTTTTTGTATTCAAGACTTATATAAATCAACGGGCAGTGATATGTATGACCTTTTTTATATTCAAGACTTATATAAATTAACGGGCAGTAATATGTACGACCCTTTTTATATTCAAGACTTATATAAATCAACGGACAGTAATATGTACGGCCCTTTTTATATTCAAGACTTATATAAATCAACTTGCAGTAATATGTACGACCCTTTTTATATTCAAGACTTATATAAATCAACTTGCAGTAATATATACGACCCTTTTTTATATTCAAGACTTATATAAATCAACGGGCAGTAATATGTATGGCCCTTTTTATATTCAAGACTTATATAAATCAACTGGCAGAAAAATGCACGACCCTTTTTTATATTCAAGACTTATATAAATCAACGGGCAGTAATATGTACGACCCTTTTTTGTATTCAAGACTTATATAAATCAACGGGCAGTAATATGTACGACCCTTTTTTGTATTCAAGACTTATATAAATCAACGGGCAGTAATATGCACGACCCTTTTTTATATTCAAGACTTATATAAATCAACGGGCAGTAATATGTACGGCCCTTTTTTATATTCAAGACTTATATAAATCAACTGGCAGTAATATGTACGACCCTTTTTTATATTCAAGACTTATATAAATCAACGGGCAGTAATATGTACGACCCTTTTTTATATTCAAGACTTATATAAATCAACGGGCAATAATATGTACGGCCCTTTTTTATATTCAAGACTTATATAAATCAACGGGCAGTAATATGTACGACCCTTTTTTATATTCAAGACTTATATAAATCAACGGGCAGTAATATGTACGACCCTTTTTTATATTCAAGACTTATATAAATCAACGGGCAGTATGTACGACCCTATTTTATATTCAAGACTTATATAAATCAACGGGCAGTAATATGTACGGCCCTTTTTTATATTCAAGACTTATATAAATCAACGGGCAGTGATATGTACGGCCCTTTTTTATATTCAAGACATATATAAATCAACTGGCAGTAATATGTACGACCCTTTTTTATATTCAAGACTTATATAAATCAACGGGCAGTAATATGTATGGCCCTTTTTTATATTCAAGACTTATATAAATCAACGGGCAGTGATATGTACGGCCCTTTTTTATATTCAAGACTTATATAAATCAACTGGCAGTAATATGTACGACCCTTTTTTATATTCAAGACTTATATAAATCAACGGGCAGTAATATGTATGGCCCTTTTTTATATTCAAGACTTATATAAATCAACGGGCAGTGATATGTACGGCCCTTTTTTATATTCAAGACTTATATAAATCAACTGGCAGTAATATGTACGACCCTTTTTTATATTCAAGACTTATATAAATCAACGGGCAGTAATATGTACGACCCTTTTTTATATTCAAGACTTATATAAATCAACGGGCAGTAATATGTACGGCCCTTTTTTATATTCAAGACTTATATAAATCAACTTGCAGCAATATGTACGACCCTTTTTTATATTCAAGACTTATATAAATCAACGGGCAATAATATGCACGACCTTTTTTTATATTCAAGACTTATATAAATCAACGGGCAGTAAAATGTACGACCCTTTTATATTCAAGACTTATATAAATCAACTTGCAGTAATATGTACGACCCTTTTTTATATTCAAGACTTATATAAATCAACGGGCAGTGATATGTATGACCCTTTTTTATATTCAAGACTTATATAAATCAACTGGCAGTAATATGTACGACCCTTTTATATATTCAAGACTTATATAAATCAACTTGCAGTAATATATACGACCCTTTTTATATTCAAGACTTATATAAATCAACTGGCAGTAATATATACGACCCTTTTTTATATTCAAGACTTATATAAATCAACTTGCAGTAATATATACGACCCTTTTTATATTCAAGACTTATATAAATCAACGGGCAGTAATATATACGACCCTTTTTTATATTCAAGACTTATATAAATCAACTGGCAGTAATATGTACGACCCTTTTTTATATTCAAGACTTATATAAATCAACTGGCAGTAATATATACGACCCTTTTTTATATTCAAGACTTATATAAATCAACGGGCAGTAATATGTACGGCCCTTTTTTATATTCAAGACATATATATCAACTTGCAGTAATATGTACGACCCTTTTTATATTCAAGACTTATATAAATCAACTTGCAGTAATATGTATGACCCTTTTATATTCAAGACTTATATAAATCAATTTGCAGCAATATGTACGACCCTTTTTATATTCAAGACTTATATAAATCAACTTGCAGTAATATGTACGACCCTTTTTATATTCAAGACTTATATAAATCAACTGGTAGTGATATGTACGACCCTTTTTATATTCAAGACTTATATAAATCAATTTGCAGCAATATGTACGACCCGCGTGGAACGTTAATTATCTAATTAAGATATGGTACCAAAAGGAAATGTGTGAAACCAAGGAATTGGTCACCATCAGCAGCATTATAGACGAGTCCAAGCACTACGTCACAAATTAATATCATCCGGATCACTGCGGTCATTACCCGACAGCTGGTAAATACTCTGGTTGGCAGAAAATTGCTGTTTACCTGTATGGGACATGGAAACAGCACATGTTTTATAGCGATTTAAAGCCAAATTTATTTCATAAAAAATAATTCTAACGACTGGTTCCCATAGTTTGATCATTGACCTATCAAATGATGTGTTTTTTCCCATATTTTATCGTCATTTAACAAAAATATCGGAGATTGAAACGGTCGACATCGGACCAAAACACCGGAGCCGGGGTCCGTCAAAAACAAATAAAAACAAATAAAATTATTATTTTTTTTTTTCACAAGAAAATTATTGTAAATCAAAGTCCGATAATTATTCTATATATCTTAATCAAAACCTGGGGCTAAAATATCGTTTAAGATGATTTTTTCTCACGTAAATGTTGGGTCAGCTCAACGACCATTGCATTGAGCGGAAGGTTTTTTGCCCACCACAATTACAGGTCACGTGGTCAAAATTGTTATCACGTGGTCAATAAGCCCGGATGAAAACAATAACATTGGACTGGTCTATTGTCTATTGGCTCAACTTGAGGTTTTCTTTAGGTCTGACTATCTATTAATCATGAGCCCTTTTCTTTGTTTCATCAAGGTGTGTTAATTTGATTAGAGTGTTTCTCCATGATGATACATTGCATAAGCTAGATGGCCTCCATGTGAGCTGACCATTTCTTGTACTTCAACAACAGCTGAATCTAGGGCGAAGATTTGGTACCAGTAAAATGTATTTAAGACCCCCGCCCCTGGCCCGGTGGCTTAGGCTGCTGTCCGTTCTAAGGCGGTGGTTATGTTGTTGTTGACTTTTTGTTTATTGTTGCTCCTATTGTGGGAGTATGTAATTGTTTTATGTTTTGTTGTACGTTACTTTATGTCCATTCTAGTAGTCCAATCATCTTGATTGGGAAGAGAGAGCTGGTTGCTTTGTTTAATTTGTCTTCCTAGTGTCTCGTGATGGTTGAGCGGCTCTTCCTCGCAGTGCCATGGGGTTGTCTGCGGTTTGTGATTGTGGTATTTCCTGATCATACTCACTTACTATTTTAACCTAAAATACTGTACTTTTGATATTGAAATTAGATACATTTTTTATATTAAATTTTTGCACAACAAATACTGTAAGGACATACCAGTGGCAAAAACATTACTATAATATGGCGTCGGCATACAATACAATGTGTACCCACCTGAGAAGTTTCATGAAAATAGTTCAATTAGTACAGTAATACCTGTTTAAAACGACCACTCAAAAATAGACAAAACAAACGTAGCAATGGCAACTGGTAGCTTAATTAAGGTCGAAAGTATTGCAGAATGCTCCCTTTGGAGCATTCTGCAATGCTTTTGATCTTCATTAAGCAATAATCGGTCTTGAAAACCATTTTTTGGTCTTTTTGAGAGTGGCGGTTTTACACAAGTTTTACTGTATAAGAGAAACATGCATAATTAAAATTTCTGCTTAGTCTCATACAACGATAATTATCTTTGTTGCAAGGCCTAAGTCTAGAATCTGTTTGGAAAATATAAAAAGTCCAACTACATGTAATTTATGAGTTTTATTTTTTTGCTGTCTGATAACACATAGATAAATGGACAGACAGATGGTCAGCATGAATATATCGCACACCCAAACTATAATGTTTGTCGTGCAAGTTCAAGACTCTGATATTCTATCAACTTGTAGCCAGAAAAATGATAAACACACCCTGTCATTTTGACAATGCTCCAGATAAACACTGGTTGCAAATCCTGAGAATTTTAGCAAATACAGGCCCTTACGGACATTGGCGAAAGTAAACCTGACTCCCGTGTTTCGACCATGTAGACTCAAAACCAATCTGCTCAACTATAAAGATTCAAGAGGATACCGAAACTACTGCTTAGCAAGGTAAGTTATTATATTTTCCAGTTCCAGAGAGCAACTACATGTATAAGCATAGGCGCTGATCAGCCTGCGCATATGTTAACATGCACTCGATGCCATCAGGGTTCAAGCTGGTCCCTGACAGTAGGGAAAGTAACTTCTCCCTCCAGGAAAATTAGGGAGAAGTGACAGTCAGATAGGGAGAAAATATAGCGAAATGCTAACAAAAACATTTTTAGGGAGACTTCTCCCTGGGTCCCATTTAGTGCATAATTTTGGCCCTTAGGGCGACTACTTTGCCCTAGTAGCCCCTACCTTATTCCCTGGGCCATTATGTGACCTGTTAGTCTCCGTGTATCTGTGTTATAATGTTTATATTTAAGTGGTGCAATTGCCCGTTCTGTGTTTGATGATTTTGTTTGCATCTCAGAGAGCCAAATTAAAGCTGGCCATTGTCGTTAGAGCATCCAAAACACATTTTCACCAATTTGCAAACAACAAATTTTGATTAAAATCTAATATAACCGTTTGGCAGGACAAAATTAACCAGATAAGTCCTCCCTGACTACTTCATTCAAAAATATGGTTCCTATAATTATACAGGGGTTTGAAAATGACTGCGCAGCCTGTGCGTTGTAAACAACTTCGTAGTTATATGCGTTGTAATGAAAACCTCAGATTTTATTATCTTGCTTGCTTGCTTGGTTTTGTTGCTTTACGTCCCAAGTCAACAGCTATGGTCGTTGCGGGACGGTCAGTTCACATAACCACACTTTTTCCTGGGCAGGCTTGAACAAGCGGATAACCAGTAATTCGTGCACATACTTTCGCTTGTAACTGACAACAACCCTTCTTGAATGAATCAGCGGAAGGGAGGAGAATGACCGTAGAAATTATTTCATGATCAATCTCCACGAAAGTATGGGACTGGGCCGGGATCAAACTCGCGACCCCTGGAATTGCAGTCAGACACGCATCTGTAGCCAGACACGTTACCGACTGCGCTACGCGGACCGGTCGATTTTATTGTCTACATGGGGTCATGTTCTGTATTATCAGCGACATATTTACACCAAATACTTTACTTCCAGTGACCAGATAGCCAGAATCAACAATGACGCCTGCACATCGAATATTCTTGCTCTTGTATAATTGAATTTATCGAACGCATTGGGGAAACAATAAAATGCTCAACACAGCCTGTCATCTTTTTCCCTCTCAAACTGTTTAATATATTCAATAATACATAGGCAACCATGAATATCCTCTATGCATATAGAAAAAGATTACATTCGTGTCAATCTCATCCTGTAAGACTACCACGAAATTATTGATTGGGTTGTCTGAGGCATTAGGTCTGAAAATATATCAGCCGTGACATGTAAATTCCAACAATGTGGCATTTTGACAAGTGTTGACTCAGCCGAGTCTGTGCAGTCTCCTTTAAAGCTTAGGAACTCCGAATTGTGTTCATTCAGTAGCTTAACACTCAAAGAGTATTCAAGCGACTAACAAATGCTCTAATCAGACTACGCGTATGCGCAGGCTGATCTGAGGCTTTGCTGGTCACATATACCACACTGTTAGAAATCCCATGCCACGGCTCAGTTATAGCAGAAGTTTTTAACTGTAACCATATCAACTACAGCTATCTGGAACATAATTATAGATTTTTCACATAATGTTAATTCTACTCTAAATTCAATTTTTCGGCCAGATGCCTTTCTCAAGAAAAAATATGCACTCTGATATTAACTACATAATTTACTGCTTCACCATCTTGTACAATTATACTGTATAATCTGACAAACATTGCCCATATAGCCAACGCTAAAAACGTGTTATATCAAACAATAATGTCACAGTTTTGAAAGCGCACGGAAACGACGTTAATTGTTACAGCAAAATGACGCCAATCATGGCGCTAGTCTATGTAATGCCGTTTTACACTTGAAAGCCGTAAAATACATTTGAAAGTATGCAACACAGTCCAACTACATGCGGTTTTCTTCAGTACAATGGCAGAAAGATGGAAGGAGCTGAAGACTTCAAACATTATTAATGTGGTTTCGTAGTTAATCGTGTGTTAGAAAAGAAATAGATAATCTCTAGTGCGTGAATTGTTGATTAACAATTCACTGCTAGAGCTGATCTATTTCTTAAATAGCGTCATAGGTTTCACCAAATTTCCGAAAATATAGCTAGTCTCTATAGCTTTGTCACACAGACTGCTCATATGCACAGACCGATCTTTGACTTTGTTATAGTCGCATGCAGTAACATCAGCGGTTTCACATGAGTGAATGTTCAATTTCCATGTCTCTTTAGCTTTGTCACTCTCACTGCGCAGATGCACGGGCTAGTCTTTACCTTTGTTGTCGACATGTTTTGTTTACAAAGTTATTAGGGACTTATAATAGATTATTAATCCTATCCACACAAGTGATCTCTCGATTCGTTAGCTCAAGCTCAAGTGGAGTGTATAATGCCTTCAATGTTTACCGTCCTGAGTTGGCTCCCGGTACCGTTAGTTTAACAAGTGACAGGGCCCAGGGCGACGACAGTAAACATTGGGCTTACAGTACAAGTTAATGTTTTGCTCAACACTTGTCAACAAAATATTTCGTCACTGTCACTTTTGATTGGCACGACAGTATGTTTCATTATTTCATGTTTTAAGAAGATTAGTGACAATACGCTCAATTACCTGGCTAACGTCAGCGTCTTCAATGATGTCATTCACGTCGTCGGGACGTGCACCTATATCGTGTAATAAGAAGCAAAAACGTGGCATAACAGCCCAATGATCCCTATTTGCCTTAGAATACACCGGACCAATATGACTAGTAAAGCAACGGAGGGGCAGGGCCTCGTCGCGAGAAAGCATGTCTTTGCGGTTTCTGACCAAACCAGCATGATCAGCTACTGAGAAAAGCAAAAAAAAAAAAATGAAATTTCGTTTCTTACAAGTTTAGGTATGATACTTTCTAGTAAGTGAATAACAAAGGCGCTGGTCAGTCTGCGCGGATTCACAGGCTGGTCTGCGTCTATAGTGTTTGCAAACCAAAAAGATAGGTTTTCTCGTGACAAGGTAAGCTTACCGTAATTACGTCTATAAAAGCCAACCAGCACTTCAGCTAGGATGTCACCGAAGTCATCCCGTAAGTCTTCGTCACTTCTTATACTGTAGTGGACCTCCATTTGAAATACATCAGCTGGATGACCCGGTAAATTGCTGTATATGCCTGTTATAGGACTGTTATAGGCACCGAAATATGTTTTGTCATCTGGCATCTGTGGAAATTCTGGTGATGGAATCACTTGTAAGCCTTTATCCTGCATACCCTTAGCCAGGCTGTCGTTACCACGTAGAAAGCTTACAAACTTTTCACCTGAATAGTCTGATAGGTGCTTTATTGACGAGTCATTTACTTTCAACATGAGATCTGTGTCACTCAACTCAAGGTGGCTTTTCAGAAGCCTCACACCTGAAACATAAACATTGAGCCTCGTTATGAGAAAGCCTCATTGAGCCTCGTTGTGAGGAAGCCTCTTTTCCAACCTGCTCAGCTACAAATATTAGCTAGAATATTGGAATTCAGCATGATATTGTTCTATTATCAAAAAAGTCACTGAGCAGACTGACCAGATGCGCAGGCTGGCTGGATACGCAAGCTGGCTGAAACTTTAATGTTGTTTGCATGCAACAAAGTCAGGTTTCATCGCGTGGCGGCCCAACTACATGTAGTAATGGTAGGTGTGTGATAAATAGAATCTAACATTCGTGCTCTTGTATTATTGAATTTATTGCATTATTGAATTTATTAAACTCATTGCGAAAAAAAGACAAAATGCTCGGCAAGCCTCGCATTTTTTCTCTTTTCCCCAAACTCGTTAATAAAATCAATAAAACATGAGCACCCATGTAAGATCCTCTTTATCTGCAACAAGAGAAACACTCATGTAAGATCATCTATATCTGCAAGAAGAGAAGCGCTCATGTAAGATTCTCTATATCTGCAGCAAGAAGAGCGCTCATGTAAGAGTCTCTATATCTGCAACAAGAGGAGCGCTCATGTAAGATCCTCTATATCTGCAACAAGCGGAGCGCTCGTGTAGGATCCTCTTTATCTGTGATACCATGCCACTGTGTCATTCTTAATTCAATAAAAAACAAGAAGGGTGGCCCATTGCAAATATCCACGCAAATTTATTTGAGAATTTTTGGAATGTTCGTTGAATCATGAATATTAATTTTGGGTCTCTAGCAAAGTAAGTGAAGGGCTTCGCGTACTTTGCAAGAGACCCGAAGTATTCATGATTCCATGAACATTCAAAAAAATGAATTTATTGCTTATATTTACAATTTATTATAAATATCTAAAATACAGAAATTATTTATAATTAAGACAAAAACAGTTTTGTATTTAGTATGTAGTTGTATTAATGGTTTTGTTGGAGTGTAAAACGGAAAAGCGAAACAGTCAGTGTGAACACGGACAGCCAATGGAGCAAACAAGAAACTTGTTTTGTACGTGCGACTCAGGTGTGGCTCGCTGTCAGTCATAACACCAGTGTCACTTCTGGCGAATGAATTCGATGTTCGAAGCGTATTGCACGGGAAATCGAGCTTGGCAGCTGTCAATCAAATTAATGTCATTCATGACGCTATTAACGGTTGCAAAATCTAAAGATTCATTAAAGGCTTGCTTTGAAAATGTAAATATAACCACATAGTATGACATATTATTACATTGAACTTTGTCTCCAAGGTCATACAATCAATCAAAAAACATTACTTACCATAGACATCACCCGTCTCAATATGACCTTACTGTCGTGCCCACCAAGAGTGACAGTGACGTAATATTTTGTTTACAATTGTTAGGTAAAATATTAACTTGTACACTCCACTTGATCTAACGCAAATCGACAGATCACTTGCGGATAGGATTAATACACAAAGATCTATCGATTCTAAGTCGCTGATAACTTTGTAAACAAAACATGACGTCACTGTCATCTTGGTTGGCAGGACAGTAGCTGCTTGTGGGACGTTTAACACAAAACAAATAAACACAGCCATAGACAGCCATGATTTGAATCACTTACATCTGCTAAAATATAGGCGTAACAAGCCATATAGAGAAAGGGTTTTAGAACTTTGAATCAAGGGTCATATCATCAGTCCAGCACCATTGTTGACATTTACAGAGCTACGGCAATCAGACTGTGAAATAATTACACACATATTAACCTACTACATCAAAACACGCAATATATATTTGCTTTAAACAATGAAAGGGGAGTGCACATTACAAGCTATAAAACTGGTTTTAAGTATATTTAACCTTAACCTATGACCCAAAGCTCATATTGGTAATCCAAAATCTATGATGTGGTCTATACACAATAGGCTATTATTGAGCCAACAATAAACACCATTGGTAAAACAATAATAGAGGAGTGCATGTTATAAGCTACATTACAGATTTTGGGTAACCTTGACTTTTGCCTCCACGATCATAATACTGATTGGAAACATCCCTTCTCATTAACACACCAAAGGCAATTGTTGTGCTAAATGTGAACACCCTTGGACAGCATATGAAAGAGGGAGATCGCGTTGTGAGCTATAATACAGGTTTTTAGTATAATGACCTTGCTCTATGTTCCAATGCCATATTGGACATCTGAACCATTCGTTGCAATCTAAACATCATAAACAATCATTGAACTAAATATGAACGCCCTCTATCAAAGAATGAAAGGAGTATTTGCGTTATGATCCAAACGACAGAGTCATTGGCCTTGGAACAAAGGTCTTAACAGTGATCTGGAACTGCCATTGTAATTTACAAACAATTAGGGGATAACTATATTAGTTTTTTTTTTCATTTGGGAAATTTCCGACCGTATATCCGACGATATACCACCCCAAATGAAAAGTTTGAATACAGTTATCCCCTAAGTGATCTGATCTACACACCATAGGCAATCATTATGACAAAACATGAATGAGGAATTTGCATTACGAATTGTAGACGGATTTTAAGTATGTGAGACCTTCTATTCGACTCCATGGTAATTTCGGTAGACTCTAAAAACTTTGTTTTCATCAACATGTGTACACATAAGTAAGATTTTTCTCTATATCAGTAAAAGTAAGAAAGAACGCAAAGATCGGGAATCGATACAATCAAGCACCATCGACATGTTTTTATGTTCTCAAGGTCATACAATTGATCTGGAAATTTCGTTGTAATCTACATACCATAGGCAGTCATTGTGTCAGACATGAACACACTCGGTCAAAATTTGAAAAAGGAGTTCGCTTTTCAAGCTGTATACAGGTTTTAAGTATATGTAACCTTGGCATTTGACCTCAAGGTTATATAGTGAATTGAAACCTTCGTTGACATCTACTCAAAACATAAGCAAACACTGTACTAAATCAGAAAATGAAGAGGAGTTCAAGTTACGATCCACTAAAACATGAATTTGACCTTTGACTGATAAGGTCTGATAAATGGGTGATAAAATGTTTCTTTGGTCGCAATTAGAAAACTAGCAATGACCAGGTTAAGTTTGCACCAAAAAATATAAACGCGAATTTTATTGCTTGTGAACTTTCAGTAAAGAGGGTTGATTCATTTGGCGTGGTATTGTATCGTATCAAAACCAATGGCCCGTAAATTTCATTTTGCATTATGCTGGATTGCAGATTGGTAGTTCTATCAAATACAAAACTACTCTGTTAGGAAATTATTGTTTTCAAATGTGTTATAGTCAAAATAATTTTAATATCCTTCAATTGTTTTTCTGAGTATATTTAAACCAAACCCCTGTGGCTTATGCTGCTGTCCGTTCTAAGACGTTGCGTCGAGTACGACGTTTGGTCGAAAAACAATGACTTGACAATTTCAATCAAATGTCGAACCTGACCATTTTTTTTTCAAACAAATGTCGTACTCGGCCAAACGTCGCATCGACCAAAAGTCGTATGCGACCAAATGTCGTATCGGCGAAATGGTTTTCGACGAATTGTCGTGCACCCGGTTCTGTTGTTGATAATTCATTGTTTATTTTTGCTCCCATTGTATGGGTCTTTATTTGATCCCTGTTTTGTTATACAGTACTTTGTGTTCTATCCCTGCGCGGATCCAGAATGTTTTGTCAGAGGGGGTCCAACTTTGACACCGTTTGTTTTTGTTTCGTTCAGTTGATGAGGGGAGGGAGGATCCAAATACCACTATAAGCGGGCCTTCGTCGGCTTGGCGTGCCGATGATATCCCAATCTTGAATGCTCGCTTGGTAGCTTTGTGATTTTCAAGGAATCCGGGCCAGTATTACTAAGGAACCCGATATTTTTGTAATTTTCCAGGGGGGGGGGGGGGTCCAGATCCCCTGTCCCCCCTCTGGATCCGCGCATGTTATCTAGTTTTATAACCATTTGGATGGGGAAGAGAGAGCTAGTTACTTTACTTTAATTGTCTAACTGGTGTTTTGTGAATGTTCATGTTCTGCGGCTCTTCCTCGCAAGGTTGGCAAATCAGAACAAAGATATTTGTCATGCCAGTGGTATTTACCGGCAAATATGATTTACCACCCTGAAAGTTTTACAAAACACTACATTACACCAAAGCCTCGCAATTGAACAAGCGTTCTTGAAGCCTTGCCTGGTAAACGGATCGGCCCACCTGGGTTTAACTGTTGGATTTCAGCTGTAATACTGTCAAGTCCTTATCTTTGTTTTATCTCCTTTTTGTATCTCGATTTGTATGTACTAGGAGATGATACATCGATAAGTAAGGGATCTTTCATGCGGACCAAGCATCTTTTGGTCTTGATCCACATCAGAAATAATGGTGAGGTTGGTGTATTTACCATGAGGCTAGCTTAAGCCCTCCAGTAAAACATTTACTGGCCGTTCCAAGGCGGCGCTTTTTTGTGGTTGCTTTTTGTTATTTATGTTTAGTGTCTGTCGTGCTGTCTTGTCTGTTCATTGCAGCCTTGTGGTCACCTGCTGGGAAAGGGCTAACCTCTTGGCTCTCATGTGTGTGATGTTTTTTTGTGTTTTGTCACTTTCCTATGTAGTGTCCTGGGTCAGGTGTGGTACTTGATTGTATCGATTCGTGATTTTTGCCTTCTTTCTTACTTTGATATCAAAAGATACTCACTTAGTATTCTCTACATGCGCGGGTCCAGAACGTTTTGTCAGATGGGTCCAGCTTTGACAAGATTTTTTAGTTTGATGAGGGGTAGAATGAGCCAAATACCACTATTAGCGGGCCATCAACGGCCCGCCAGCGAAACGCCGTTTAAATGGTGTTTCGCTGTGGGCCGATGGTTGCCCAACATTAAATGCTGGTTTGGTAGCTTTGTGATTTTATGGGGATGCGGACCAGTAATGCTAAGATACCCTATATCTTTATGACTTTCCAGTGGGGTGTAGAAACCCTTTCCTCCCACCCCTCTGGATCCGCGCTTGAAAGTTATTTGTTCTACTCACCAATTTGTGTCATACTTGGATTGCTACTACCCATGCCATGTAGATCAAGCACAAGACATCCATTACCTCCTGCCTTTTCAATCAAGTAAGTTATATTATTGCGATACAAGTGGAATAGCTGCACTGTATATAGATTTCCGAAAGTTGCAATGTCCAACTCTCTATTTGGGTCAAATTGAATCCGTTTAACCCGGTTGTATAATCTCATCGGAGAGTGGCCTAGGTGTTGTTGAATTCCATCACTTATTCGTTTGCTTAAACTTATGGTATTTAAATCAGTGACTGTAATTACATTACACCTGTAAAACAAATTGATTTTAACCAATAAACATCAATTCTAATGCACTTGCAAATGCAACGGGACGACTGATTGGATAACGTCATAAGTTTGCGACAGTATATCCGGCAATATACTGTCGGAAACCCGACGTCATTACGTCGCTTTTCATTGGTTGACAATTGAATATATGCAGCTGGCAAGCGGTTTTATTCTGCTGGCAGCCGCTGGACGTAAAGGCGCAACAAAGTACATTTTCACTGTCTTTTTGAAGGGAAAATGTTAATAGTACAGTAGAATGGGGATAACCATATTCAAAAGTTTCATTTTGGGAGGTATATCGTCGTTAACGCGTCGCCGTAAATCTTTTCCGACCATATATCCGACGATATACCTCCCCAATGAAAATTTTGAATACAGTTATCCCCTAATTGGGCGAATCCATATCGAATGTAATGGTTGTTCGGTAATAATTTACAATTTCATTCAAAGTTTAAAAGTACATTTGAGCCGTGACATGTGATTTCCAACAATGGGGGATGTGCGACCAGCAAAGTCTCACATCAGCCTGCGCATACGCGCAGTCTGATCAGAGTCTTTGCTAGTCGCTTGAATATTCTATGAGTGTTAAGCTACTTACTGAACATCATTTGGAGGTTTAAGCTTAAAAGGAGGCGGCACAAACTAGTCTGAGTCTACACTTGTCAAATGCCACATTGTTGGAAATCACATGTCACGGCTTATTGTGTAAGCAGACAGTGCAGAACCTGAACAGACGCTATATGTTGCATTGTTTATCAATGTCAAAACATGGCCGCTAGGCTAATTTACTTACATAAAATACAACAGTTACTGAATGTATTTTGCATCAATGAAATTTATTTAAACGATTTTAAAGTATGGCCTTTGGTTGTTTGTCGGGCCCACCGAGGTTTACTTGTTGGATTTCTCTTGCTCCGATATTCAGTTTTATTTACTGTTGAGTCCTTCTATTTGCTTTATCTCCTTGTTTTATCTTGATTTATATGTTCTAGGAGATGATGCATTGACAAGTTAGGGGTATTTCATGCAAACCAAATATCTATGTGTCTTCCACATCTGAATTAAAGGTGAGGTTGGCGCGTCGTAAAATCGGTTTAAGCCCTCCAGTAAAATATTTTACTGACCGTTCCAAGCGGTACTTCTTTTGTGTTTTTTTATGTTTTTTTTCTGTCTTGCGTTTGCGTTGCTTTTGTACGCGTCTGTTTATATGTGCCTTGTGGTCACCTGCTGGGAAAGGGCTGGCCCCTTAACTCTCGTGTGTGGTGTCCAACTACTGTGAGTTTGTCACTTCCCATTGGTATCCTGGGTCAGGTGTGGTACTTGATTGTACCGATTCCTGATCTTTGTACCCTTACTTACTTAATTCCTTTATATCTGTTAATATATCTGTTAATTAAATGAATGCAACATCTAAACATGTACAATGATATAACATACTTTATCATTTGACGTCGCGTCTGGGAGTGAAATAACGCCATGCAAAAAAATCTGTAAATCACTAGTGGTTTATCGATTTTCGGGAAACGTTATGACGTCCATAACAACGTTGGACATATGACGTCCAAAACAACGCTGCGTACATAATGACAAAATTATAACGTTTTTACGCCAGAAATGAGATCTCGAAGTAATCTTAATGTCATATGATAAATAGAATCTAACATTCGTGCTCTTGTATTATTGAATTTATTAAACTCGTTGCGAATAAGAGATAAAATGCTCGGCAAGCCTCGCATTTTATCTCTTTTCCCCAACTCGTTTAATAAATTCAATAAAACATGAGCACTCATGTAAGATCCTCTATGTAGTTACTTTTCACATGCAAAAATAACATAGTTATTTACAAAAATTTTGTAAAAATGAATGCAATTTAAGGTTTGTTTGATTTGATTCTTTACGTCCCATCAACAATCTTTCAGTTAAACAGGGACGGGTCTTCCTGGGTTGAACCAGTACTAAGCTAGGATAAATGTGTCTTGCTCAAGAACCACAATGCAGTGACGCCGGTGAGGCTCGAACCCGCGGCCCTTCGGTCTCGAGTCAAGCACTCTACCACTGAGCCACTGCGCTCCCAATTTAAGGACTGAAAATCTATGTCAATATGTTCTTGACATTAAGAAACATGCCAAAATAATTACTTTATAATACATGCAGTAGCACTATGACTGTTTGACTTTACAATATGCTGGGTCCGAGCAATATTTAACATTAATAAACAAATACGACTGTATTGTTTGTCAAAATTGACCCGAGACATATGAATATTCAATGACCTTTTACTCAGTCTTCGTGAATCTTCGTAAAAAGTGTGCTTGAGATTGTTCTATCATTACTAATCTGAATAAAATTTATCATAATTCCCTGATAGCCTAGAGGATAGTCTTGTGTTTAGCACTCAATAGATGTGTTTTCGAGTCCAGTAGCATTTAAGTATATTTTTTTCATTTTTTTTTATTTGCTAGTTTCTTTGTCTTTATTCTTGATTTTGTGCACAACTGGATACATTTATTTGAATTTGGCATGTGTTTATGTAACAAATACAGCACCGTGAATAACTTCAATAAGCCTACATGTGAATAACTCTGCACGCTGAGTTTTTTTCGAGACTTTTGTTATCATCTGCTGACTTTTAATCAAAATTAACTTTTTCAAAAAAACTTTCAGGAACACTATCAGAGTGTCAAATGGTCTGTATCCAGACCAAAACCGACGTTCTGTCGGTACTCCACTGGGTCCATGTTATCAGCTGACAAGGAAAGGGTAGGGAACTTAGGGAATAATGAATACAAAAACGGCTAAATACAAATGAAAGACGTAAAGCTCATCACAAGATGATGTAAAATTTACAATATTGACTTAAAAAAGAAAGCAATTTGACAATTGTATAACAAAAAGGTTCCTTCCAAGTTTCGATCCAGGTATGCTTGATTTTTAAGCAGTCAACTAACCACCATTTGCATTAACGAATTGGCATTATCTTCATATTCTCTGTAAAAGCGTGACCAAGATCGGAGTACTCCACGAAAACGCACGAACATCACGAAGATTTTGGCGAAAATTAATCAGTCTAAGGTCAATTTTGACAGACTATAGATGTTTTACATGTAAGAAGTGGCTGTAATAACTTCACATAAGTAAAAATATGAGCATAGGATATTATAAAAAAAAGAGTCATTTCATCCTAGATCTTTTCTATACGTAAATACTGGCGGTATGCCGTGGCAAGTAAAACTTACGTTTGGGTATTGCGTAACACAATACAATGCGTCTTTAAGCTTATTAAATTCACGTTTAAGTTCCGGTGCGCTTGCGCACTAAGACATGTTGTTGAATACTGAATCGATGGTTCAGTTGTAGAGCATTTGCTTTGCTTGTGAATGGCCCTGGGTTCGCTCCCGGACATTTCCACTTTTTACCTTCGATTCAACATTTTCTTATTACATTCGGTATGCCGAGGCAAGTAAAATTACAAATTCTTTGGTATAAAGCATTCAGCTATAATACATTATACAATTGATGCATTCTTTTGAGGTTGACATCAGGATTCACTGAGGCGAAGCCGAGGTGAACATCACTTTCCAAGGTTGACTAATCCTGATATTAACCGAAAAAGAATACACCAATTGTTTTGTTATATGACACTGTCTCTCTTTTCCTAGTTTTATTTAAAGTATTTTCATATTTATAAATTTACTCAAGTCAGATGTTCCTAGAGCACTTTAACTAGGAAGATTATTTCAACAATACACTTTCCGAATTTATGCAAATTTTATGAGATAAGCAAAATAATTGCATTTTTGACCCATATAACCCTAGCGTCCTTTTTCTGGGACAAAGGCAAAAAGTGCAGACCCAGATCAGACGCCGCAGTCTAACACGGTGTCTGATCAGGGTCTCCACTGTTTGCTTGCCTAATTTTCTATTTAAATTTGAATAAAAATGAAAAATACCGCCTAACATCCCTTAAAACATAAATGGACTGTTTCAATTGATAATGGTGGGAAATTCCATTCGGCATAAATGGGTTAAATGATGTTCTCATACAATGAACAAATTCTGAATTCAACACATTTTACCTGTGAAATATACATAAGAAACCAGTCAGTGTTTCAATGTCTATTTTAGCTCTCTGTCGGCACTGACAAAAGCCATGTCACCTGGGCTAGATTTAGTTCAATCTATTTTTAGCTCTCTGTCAAGACTGACAACACTAATGTTAACCTGTCTTTAGCTCATCACTGTTTAACATCATGATCTGTCACAACCAGTGCAAGCTAGTTTCAGCCAATCAGAGGAGGTCTTTTATAGGAGTCATATAATAAAGCTATACTTAAAGCCATTAAAAACGCAACTGGTACAAGTGTTGTTTTTCATATAAATATCAGCTTGATACTTTTTGTCTTTGTAGTAACAAGCGTCCCTAACGTAGGAGCACGTTTTACCAAAACTTGAGCTCAATTGCACATTTCTGCCAAATATTTCGGTGAAACATGACGAATTCATTAATTTTTTTGGTAACCATATTAAATCTTGAAATGTTATTCAATTTCAGCGTGCAAGTACTGCGTTTCACTCAAACAAACAATAAGACGGTTTACAACACAAAATTCACTTTGCTGGAAGGACCTAAAATTTATGTTTTAAATTTCATTTTTCGTGAAATTTTCCCAAAATTTGAGAAATCACTTTAGCTTCAATTAAACTGAATCATTTAAAAAATTGGCATACGTAAGTTGTAAGGTCATAACCTATGGTTATCATTTATCGCAATATTTACCGTCGGAAGTGTTGCATTTTCGTTAACTTCCGGTTTTCATGCCGAAATTTTGATGACCATTTTGAAGGTCAAAACTTCAAGACAAAACCAATCTGTTGCGTGTGCATAGAAAGTAGAGCAATGCTAAAATTTACCGAAAGTTTGAATCCAAAAGAGCCATTCATAATGAAGATCTGATATCCAGCTTAATAAGGTGATTTTGCAGTTTTTGTGTCGAAGTTTGGGTTGTGCCCCTTTGAAAAATACAGCCTGGCTTATCTGGACTGCTTGATCTGCACCAAAAGAATATTGGCTGGATATCGCGACCATAGGTGTATGCTTATATTTTATAAGAATGATAAAATAGCATTAAATCTCGAGTAAGGTTATACTGTAAAAGTTGCGTTTTTACTGGCGTTACAAATGTCGCACTAAACATTGTTTGTGAACGCGGAATCAATGATTCAGTTGTAGAGCGGTTGCTTTGAATGTGAAAGGCCACAGGTTCGATCCTCGCTATCTCTAATCTTCGCTTCAACTTTTCAAGCTATATTTAGATGTTTACTCTTGTACTACATGTAACCACAAACAACATTTCCAGTCATATATTACTTGACGTGTCGCTTACTGTAAAGGCGGCGCCTCATTAATGCGTAATTAGGACTAGTCAACCTTAGGCGAAGGTAAAAGCTGAAAAGGAGGCGTGGTTTTATTCAAAAGTAACTGTATCATCTTGTGCCACAACCTCAGTCATTATTTAGTCCTTAAAACGCCATCAAAATAACTGCATCTGAAATGTCTATTTAACATTAGCATAGAGGCAAACAAGGAGCAGTCTGATCTGTGTCCACACTGTTTGTCTGTGAGGCTTCAAATATTTCAGTGGACGAGAAAAACATACATTTTGTGATTATGCGCTTTAAGGGTTAATAAATGTGAGTTCAGTGTGTATACGGTTAGTATTTTCATGAAATGCACGCACGTTTGCGCCGCCCAATCAGCTTAAAATTCTTCACCAAATTATAAATAAAACCTGACTTCCCTTCCTTAGTAGATGAAATAGCCGAACCACGCCCAGATTTGAATATTTAAGTTGCCGCCTTTACGGTAAGCGAAAAGTCATATTATACATCTATGAAGCCGCCTATAGTTATTCATATTATAGTTTTCCTTGTTTTAATTACAGTAAAACCTGTGTAAAACGACCACTCAATAATAGACAAAGCAATGATCTTAATGACAAATAGTAGCTTAATGAAGGTCGAGGTATTGCAGAATGCTCCCATTGGGGCAATTAGTCTTGAAAAACAGTTTTGGCCTTATAGAAAGTGACCGTTTTACACAGCTTTTACTGTATTTCGTTTTGTTAACCCCTATCATTACTCAAAGCCACCTGTCCACACAGATATTACAAAGCTCTAGGGTTGCTTAGCAATACTGGTCCGGATCCCATGAACAATCGCAAAGCTACAAAGCCACCATTCAATGTTGGGCCATTATTTAGATGACGTTTCGCTGGCAGGCCAATGATTGACCGCTTTTAGTTGTATTTGGATCCTCTCTCCCCTCATCAATTAAAAAGATGTTGTCAGAGTTGGACCCGCTCTTACAAAACTCTGGACCCGCGATTGAAATAACTCATTTTAAGCTAACAGGGGTAAATATACATGCATTTGTAGATAAAAAGGTCGATTTAACCCTTTTCATTCTGAGGAAGTTTACAAAACATATCGGTGATTTTGTTACCTGCGCATCCTGCATCTTTTGCGCATAATTTTGCCTCTGGGATGCAATTTTTTTTATTTCAGCGAGTCCGAGGATGCAATAGTATTTTAGACTTGTCATTAAAAATAGTGCTCCGGACTCATAAGTTTGCAGTTGGACTCATTGATATGGGTAACAGCGAGTCCCATAAGCCCAAAATTGTAAATGAATCACTGCATATTGATACAGAAAGTGCAGGATAGTCCATTTTAGGTTGAAATTTCTATATTGCAATGTATTACAATGCATTATGTTTCATCTGTGTATGCACTGTTTGTTAAAGTACCTGTTTAGCGGTATCCAGAAGGAAAATGTTTAACACGTTTTACGGGAATGTCATAGGCCGGCTAAAGCATTTTAGTATACATCGCATAGTCTTGTTCATAGCAGTTTGAAGTCATTGTCAAACGAAGATATAGATACAGAAGCCTTGTTTAAGGTCGCTTATAATGTAACAGACAACATTAGCTCACGAGCTATTCTGCGAATACTTACCTGCCTTATTCTAGCTTCCTAGCACAACCCTTTTTATGCGAGCGTCAGCAAGGGAGCTGCAATTACCATTCTTTACACCTTTGGTATGGTGCGGCCGCGGGATTGAACCCACGACCTCACGCTCTGAAAGCGGACGTTCTTCCAACTGAACTAACGAGGCGGTATAGATGAACTAAAATTCATGTTCAAATCATGAGATTAGCGTGCTGTTTGAACATGGGTTTTAACTTGACAAAACTTAAAATGAGCCCCAAGTTGTTTGCTTTATGTTATACGGACCGCATTGTCGCCACTGCTTTTGTTCACGCACCTATGACATTGTGACGACGTTATGACGTTCGAAAGTTTACAGCTGACGCCATTTTGATTAAAGAAATCCTAAGTAATAGAAATTACATTTTTTAATGTTGTAGCGATATTTTCGATGCGATTTCGATGAAAATCAGGTAAAATAAGCAATGAATACGATCGCACATGTTCCTTTCATTGCAGTAACACTTGTCTGTCGGGTCCATTGGGGGGATGTTTAAATACTCGGTCGAATGGCCTCATGTTCAAACAGCTTCATCAGGACCTGGCGAATGTTAATGCATGAAACGACACGCGTGATAAACAACAACGTACAACAACAGCAAGACTTACAATCGGAACTGGTTCGGTCAATTCCACTGACTCAGACCTCGGATGTACATCGAGTGTCTACTTTGATTACGTGACGCTGACATCACAGAAACAATGCCAATACAATAAAAAGTTTGATTGCAGCTTAAAAATGGTTACAGCATTCCACAAGATGCTACATGAATAAATGAAGTTTAGGTTTTAAACATAAATTTCATTTATTCTGTTGATAGAATAATGAGATCTAATAGAGCTGAACCCACATGTTACATAATTAATTTTTATTACGCCAGTTCTGGCTAACAAAAGACTTTATACATCCGAGGCTTGATTCTCGAATTAGGCCAAGATTTTACGATTGCGACACTTACTCATCGGAATCTACTGTAGTGCAGTCATGGTTGTATGTGCACATTTCCGTGGTATTGTTGTAGCATCCTCCCCCAGGCCTGTCTTGTAACCCGTCTAGTCGTTCACTTCCGCCGTGAGGTACAAGAATCAATATATTGACGCCATCATAGTCATCTATTTTAATACAGTCTTCGCAGCCAGCTACAGCTGTAAGTAAAAGTGAACCACCCCTTGGTAAAACAATAGACTTTTTCATAAAGGTTGATACAGGTAAGTCAGGATGGCCCATATATATATATATTTTGAGGTTACAATTTTTGCGAGCTAATCAATTTTGTGTTTTACATGTAACAACAACTGAATCTAGGGCGAAGATTAAGTACCATTAAAATTCATTGCTGTCTGTTCTAAGGAGGTGGTTCTATTTTTGTTGACTTATTGTTTATTGTTGCTCCCAATGTTTGTGGGGGTTCTGTGTTTGGCTTATGTTTTGTTATTCGGTATTTTGTGTCCTTTAAAGGCAGGGATTCTGTACCCCCCGGCAAAGAGATTATTACCTGTATGAGATGGTCAGTGGTCGGAGCTTAGCTATTGACCAGGACGCCACTGTCCTAATCTGGTCTAGCAGATAACAGATAAGCCTCAGGCTACTACTGTTCTGTTTTCTTGTCTCAAAATATGACAATATTTTTGTAATAATTATTGGTATTTTCTTTTTTGAAAAATAAGAACAAACAAGATGATAAAAATTGAATGAAGACATGAATGTTGAATGCAGCTTTCTTCAATGAAAATATAAAAGAAAAAAATAATTTATTATTTCTATTATTTTTTTGCTAAATGATTTATAATAAAAAATAGAAGCAAATATTAACTTTCTTTTCTAAAATTTAGATATACAGAAAAAAAATCTTTCAAAATTCAAATTTTATTGCTTAGGTTTTGACTAAATTCCTAATAATTGATAGTGATTGCAGAATACCCCATATTACAAAACACATGGCCACTGAGCTGATAACAGGTGTCAATCATTTTCAAAGTTAAATAGATAAGCCAATCAAATTAGAGATAAGCCTCAAGAGCTCCTGGAGATATTCACAGTTTGAGTGCAAAACAGAAAGTGCCAAATTAAGGCTTATTTTTCCTTATATACCCCACTCCTGCCTTTAAGTTTTGCAATCATCTTGATGGGGAAGAGAGAGCTTGTTGATCTACTTTAACTGTCTTCCTGGTGTATTGTGACAGTCAGTGTTCTGTTGCTCTTCCTCACGGTGCCGTGGGTTGGTCTGTGGTATGTGATTGTGGTATTTCCTGATCAAATTTACTTGCATTTTTTTTTTTAAAAAATAGGGGTCAGAGGCTACATTAAAAACCAAGTATATTACATTTTTTAATTCTCTGAAGATCGATTTTAATTTGGTAATCAATGCTGCATTGATTCCCAAATAAAAATCGATCTTCAGGTATAAAATGCCAAGTTCTTCCGACATTAACAACGACTAATGCATGACATGTTTGCTTCCTATACTGAAATGTGACATTGAATGTATTACAGCGCAGATCAACTCTTTATAAAATGTACCGGTAAAGAGCTTGGATTGTCCTTTCGGTGTTCATATATCACTGTTGTCAAATTAGTTTTGACACTTGCGAGCATATATAAAATAACAACGTAGCTGTATACATACGTGAATTTTCACAGCAAAACGCTCCATTCGCTGAAAAAGAATAACAGAAACACTCATGTTTTATTGAAACTCGACGTGTTTCAATCGCTGACAGTTGTCCATTTATTTTTAATTTAACGTGTTGCAATGCGGCTGATCGTTGACCAATCACTGGCCGCAGGATTCATTCTCATTAATACACGGCAGCAGAGGGATCCATAGCCATTTAAGCCTGGTGTGCTGGAAGGGAAGGTATATAAGAATGACGATACAACATTCTTTTCCGTGTATTAACGCTTGCCAAGCCTTCGTGTGATAATGTGTTGCAGCCCTCACCGCGAAGCGAAGCGGTGAAAGCTGCACCACATTATCCCACGAAAGCTTTGCAAACGTTTATACACGGAAAAGAATGTTTTATCTTTTAATTAAACAAGTTGAAATGCAATACTACGGGAGCACGAGCGTTGGATACTATTTATCATTTTAACGACTTGAAAATCGCGCTTTTGACGTGAACACTCTCAGACTTTGCCATGTATACATGTACGTGGCGTTACTTGTTATGTAAAGCACCATTGATTTTTTGCTGTTCGTTCCAGGGCGGTGCTTCTTTAGTGGATCCCTTTGTTATGCTCTCTTGTCTGTACCTGGTAGCCTTGTGATCACATGAAGGGAAAGGGCTACCCTATTGGCTCTCTTGTGTGTGATGTTTTCTTGTGTTTTCGTCACTTTCTCAAATGGTGTCCCGGTTCAGGTGTGGTACTTGACTGTATCGATTCCTGGTATTAAGTCTTCTTTACTTTCATACTGCACCAGAAACTCGGCAACATTTCCTGGCAGAATGCAACGCTTACATCTCTGAAAGAGAGCCCTACATTGAGAACAAGAACAATTATAACATGGTTTATCATGCTATTATAGGCGGCTGGATGCATATATGGTTACGAGAGGTGTATCTTTTTAGCACATGATGAAGAACATGTTGTTAATGTAGTGAATGAGGACAAAACATGTGGTATACAAGTTTGTTAGATGCTCATAAATGGCTGAGCGAATGAGGAAATAGTGATTCCATATTGGATATGATATGCAGGTAGTACTATACTCATTCTTTATACCGCGTAATAATATAAATGAAAAGAATGTAAACATCTGAAATAGCTATGACAGACACCCGCCCCTTATAGACCCTTTAGCGCCTGCCCAGGTATCGTCACATCACACCATTTTCCGTTGTGACGTAAACTAAAAGGCAAAATCGTGGTTAAACTCGGTATCTACGGCGATGAACAATACAAATGAACCACAGTTACATTGGGCAAAACAGTGTGCGAAAATCGAATGCGCCGTAAACAGAAACGAAGTCTACGATTGTTGAAATAAAACTGAAAGTACACAAATACAAAATAAATGCGTTTTACAAGAACACAAAGGTATTCCATGAATACTTCTTGATAGGATCATGAAATTTATGCAAAAAAGAATCCAACCATGCATCAGATAGTAACTGGTAGGAAATATTCAGCCAAAACTCAATGTTTTACGAAACGCATTCGAATGGGGATAACCATGTTCAAAATTTTCATTTGGATAGGTATAGCGTCGAATATACGTTCGGAAATCATGTTTTACGGCTCCATCAGTTTAAAATTCTATACGCTCTGTTAAAATATATTGAGTGTCTCTCCATGTTTCTGTCTGTCCGTCTCTGCTTTATTTCCCCTCTCTATCATCATTTGAAGACCGATTTTCTTCAAACTTTGTAGAGCTGATATCGAGGAGGAGTGGTTTGGGACAGTCACTGTAATTGGGTTAATTTAGTCAAATCAGCACACAGAGTTATTGCCCATGATGGATGTTGAAAACCTTTTGCACTGGATATTAGGCAGTGATTTCATATCAAGTTAGTACCCTTGGTGTATGTGCAATTAACTTTTTTTTATTATAAGGGTCATTTTCAAAAATGTATGCAAAATTTTCAGGCTTTATAGAAGAAAATTTTGCAACATGGCCAGGTATGCTCGTTTTATAGGTAACGCCTATTTATTATTACATTACAATAATTCGTGGATGGTATTCTTTTCACAAATGGTTCCGCTCCGCTACCAGAGCTCTAGATAATAAATATCTTTAAAACTTTCGCTGCCAAGTACCTCAAAAAACCAATACATCAGTGCCAAGCATGTTTCAAGGACTCCTGAATATTGAGGGTATATGGGTTCAACACAGAGTATCTCAAGAACGATTTAACATATTGCTTTGAAACTTTCACAGAATGTTGCCAATATATAAAACTTTGATTTGGATTAATTATAAAAAGAATAGTTACGTGACCGTTGGCGACCATTTTGGAAGCCTTATTGAAAATATGAAAAATGCCTATAAACAACTATTTTATGCAAAAAAAGACAAAACATCCATCTACACTAAGTATCAAACATGAGGATTAATTCTGATATTATATTATTTTATCAGAAATGAATCGAAATATAGCAGTTGAAGGGCTTAATGCATCCTATATGTTATTCCCTTGAACAAATTAACGTTGTTTTTGACGTCCGCGGAATCTAATGGCATTACAAACATTTAGTAAATCAGTTCTTGTACAGAAAATTGCGTTGACTTCCATATACGATGTTATTATGTCCCCTGAACATTTTGAAATAAGAAACAAAAATGTGCGTCCCTTATAACGGTTTTTATAGACAGCTATCAACTGTGCCTTTTAATTTCGACTATAGTCGCGTTTGGCAGTGAACGGTAAATTTAACTACAGTCGCGTTTGGCAGCGAAAGTGTTAAATCACATCTCCTACTGGTCCTACTTGTTCAGTAGGAGATGTAGTTTTAAAATATTGGTCCAAATACAAAATAACTTTACAGACTGAAGTGTTTCTCATGATGTCCTCTACCACAATTGCACAAATGGTTCCGCTCCGTCTAACAAAGGGGCCACCAGAGCTCTTGAAAAGAACTATCTTTAAATGAGATTTCCTCCTGATCCACTGGTCCAAAGTCAAAATAATTTCACAAAAATTGTTCCTCGGGATGCCCTCTACCACAATTGCACAAATTGTTACGCTCCGCAGAACACAAAGCCACCTGAGCTCTAGATAAGATCTTTACACGACACCCCCTCCTGAATCAATGGTCCAAATTTAAAAAAAAAAACAAAGAAATATTCCTCATGATGTCCTCTATCAAAATTGCACAATGGTGCCGTTCCGCCGAACAAAGGGTCCACCAAAGACCTAGAAACGAAAATCCTAAACGACAGCTCCTCCTGAACTAATGGTCCAAAGCCTAATACGACATCTCCTCCTGAATCACTGATCCAAATTCAAAATAAGTTCACAGAAATGTTCCTAGTGATGCCCTCTACCAAACCTGCTCAGACCATTCAGCTTGGCAGAACAAAATAGCCACCAGAGCTAAAAAAAGAAATATCTTTAAATGATATCCCTTTACAGGCCAAACCTTCATCTCACGCGTCTGGATTCAGGTAAGCGATTAAGGGCCCTAGGACCCTTTGTTTTTGAAAAAAAAACTATTTATTTACGTTGACAACCTTTTAAGTCTAAAGAAATTTTAAACTTTTGATAAACATTAACTTCAGGCACAACGTTGTAGGTTAGAGGATATAAGACCTTTTTACGTGACAAGGCTCATTATAGATAATTATAATGTGCTTGGTTTGAAATTCGATATTTTTTTACAAAATGGACTGTATAATATGCATACAAATTAAACAACTGGTATTGTCTCATCAAACATTTTGAATTGTACTAAAATGAACAATGGCGCTTTAGTTTATCAATTGTATTTTAAGAATGTATCATGAGTATGAGGGTAGGATAGAAAAATCCGTCCCAAGGATCGCCGTTTGGCATCACGAGGCTTGCCGAGTGATGCCAAACGGTGATCCAGAGGGACAGATTTCTCTATCCCACCCTCGCACGAATAACGGATTCCTTTTCCTGCTCACCACTGTTTTAATTTATTTATTTATTTTAAAATAAGCTTCGAGAAGTCCCTGAATACGCTAACTTGCAATTTCACATAATGATGTTACTTGACGTCCTGGGTAAGATAGCATGGGTAAAATTAGATCATTTTCTATCCCAGGGTAAAATCTCAGATATCCTTATCCGGTGTGCAAGAAAATTGTTATATTTGATATGCGACAGCTGCATATCATAGCACGGGGCTGTGTTATATTTATGTCCGCCCAACCGAAGGGAGGGTTGACATGTTGTTTTTGATGCGGATCTCGTCTACGTTGGCGTCAGCGTCCGCGTAGCCTCGTTTCCGTGCGTTATCTTCTGAAACAGTTGATGTATTTTGACCAAACTTGCATAGATGCGTACATTGTTGGAAGAGCGTCAAGAGTTTATTAGATTTTGGTGACCTTGACCTATCTACAAGGTGACACCGGCACTTTGAAATGTCCAAAATAGGATTTCCGTGCGTTATCTTCTGAACCAGTGGAAGGATTATTAATAAACTTGCATGGCTACATTGTTGGGAGGGCGGGAAAAGTTGATTAGATTTTGGTGACATTGACCTAATTTTCATAAAGACTGTATAAATCAGCAATTTTCGCACACTATTTACCGAACCAGTGGTTAAATTGCACATAAATACTGTTAGGAGGAAGTCGAGTTGCATTTTATGTTTTTTTTTCTGTCTTGTGTTTGCTATGCCTTTTACACGTCTGTTTATATGGGCCTTGTGGCCACCTCCTGGCCTTGTGGCACCTCCTGGGAAAGGACTGACCTCTTGGCTCTCGCTTGTGAAGTCTAACTGTGAGTTTGTTACTTTCCCATTGGTATCCTGGTTCAGGTGTGGTACTTGATTGTATCGATTCCTGATCTTTGCACCCTTACTTACTTTGATTAGATTTGGTGCCCTCAACCTTTATTTTCAAGGTCACACCAGTATTTTGAAATGTCAAAATTCGACCAAAATAGGATTTCCGCATGTTATCTCTTGAATCGAACAATATATTCTGGCCAATCTCTATATATTGCTTTCTTGTGGCACAATAAAGAGTTGATCAGATTTTGGTGGCAATTGACCTACTTTTCAAGGTCACAATCCATAAAGAATGTAAATAATCAGCCTTTTTGGCGTACTATCTTCTGAACCAGGGGTGGACTTTAACCAAAACTTGTATAGATAAGTTGTTGGTAGAATGGAAAGAGCTGATTAGATTTTGGTGATCTCAAATATCCAAGGTCACCATCCCATGAAGACTGTATAAATCAGCCATTTCATCACACTATCTTCCGAACCAATAGTTGAATTTTAACCAAACATGCATATATACATTGTTAGGAGGAGGTTAAGAATCGATTATATTTTAGTGACCTTGACATTATTTTTAATGTCACACCAGTACTTTGAAATGTCAAATTCTGCCCAAACGAGGGTTTCTGTATGGTATCTCTTGAATTAAACAATGAATTAAAGCTAAACTTTATGTATTGTGACATTACGGGAGTTGATTAGATTATGGTGACCTTGACCTAATTTTCAAAGTAACTTATTTTTATGGTCACCATCCTTTTAAAACTACTTTACAAGCAGCCTTCCCTATCTTCTGAACTAGTGGGTGGATTTCCACCAAACTTGCATAGATACATAAAACTTAATTACATTTTGATGACCTTGACCTTATGTTAAAGGTCACCACAATACATTGTGATTTCAATTTTCGACCAAAATTGTGTTTGTGCATGGTATCCCATGTAATAATCGATGGAGTTCAGCCATTCTTTATATATTTTATCATTGTGACACAATAAAGAGCAGAAACGCATATGTCTGGACGTGTGTCATGTTAAATTATAAATTATCTGTTATGCGATCAGGAACATCCGATCTTAATTGGTATAGGCGGGGGCAATAGTGCAGAGACGATGACAATCGTGTGGGGGGGGGGGGGGGCGGGGCGGCGAAGGCAAATGTAAGTGAGGCGGTGGCGGCGGTCCAATTTTTCGGCGAAGCCTCGTCAATATTTTGCATACCAATGTCAACGCAATGCTAAAATGTATACGTACATGTATGCAAAATTTGATCAAAATATACCAACTTTGTCCTTTTGCTGGACCTCGGTTTAAATGTCAATAACTGAAATATGATGACGGTTTAAATGTTTCGATGTCCAGCAAAAGCTACATGTTGGCATGTGCGTCCATGAACGACTCAGATCAGTCTCATGCGCGGATCCAGAAAGTTTTGTCAGAGGGGGGGGGGGGGGGGATGGGTCCAACTTTGCCGTTTTTTGTTTGTTTTTTTAAGCTTGATGAGAGGAGGAAGGACCCAAATACCACTATAAGTGGGCCATCATCGGCACGCCAGCATAACGCCATTTAAATGGCCGATGATGGCCCGAAATTGAATGTTTGCTTGGTAGCTTTGTGATTTTTCAGTGGATCCGGTCCAGTATTGCTAAGAATCCGTGTATTACTGTGATTTTTCAGGGGGGGGGGGGGGGTCCGGACCCCATGTGCCCCCTCTGGATCGGCACATGAGTCTGCGCATTCTCGCAGTCTGATCAGAGTCTTCGAAGGGCGCTCTAAGGGTAGCCAAGGCTGCAGCGTTTCTTCTGGCGGAAACCAAAGACTCGGATCAGCATGTGCGCATGCGCTGGACAGATTTATACGTAGTATTGATCATTCTGCTAATGCTTTATTTAGGGGATAACTGTATTCACAATTTTTAATTGGGGAGGTATATCGTCGGATATTTGTTCGGAAATCACGTTTTACGGTTCCGCTCGCGCGTCACCGTAAAACTAAATTTCCGAGCGTATATCCGACGATATACCTCCCCAAATGAAACTTTTGAATATGGTTATCCCACTTCTAATTCACTTATGCAGTTTGAGCTCATATTGGAGAGTTGCAAGCCGCATAAAGCCGCACGTCATCAAACGAAATGTGACGTAATTAATGACGTCAAACTGTTTCCGACAGTATATCGCAGGATATACTTTCGCAAATTTTTGACGATTTCCTATCAAACGTCGCGTTACAAACTCATTTGCATTAGAAATTTTAATTACGCACCAGGGCCCAAAAATTACAATGCCTCCTTAAAGTTAGGGACGACTTTAGTTAAGTATTGATTTTTTAAATACAAATATAAAAAATATTTTCTGTATTCTGTAGATAACAATGGCACCTTTGACCATATATACTGCAGCCATCCTGGCAATTTATTTAATATTTGAAATACAATGTTGAGCTATTGTCGTCCTTAACTTTAAGTAGGCATTGTAATTTTGGGCCCTGATGAAAAAAGAAACATAATACGATTTACTTACAGAATCTCCGAGTGCAGTATACAAGAAACAGCACTCCGACGATCGCTATTTTACACGACATTTCTGTACTGATACGATTTGGAAGAATGCACATCTATTGGTAAAAATGTTTTTTTTAAATAATTGAAAGCATTGTCAATCTGCTTTAGTAACCCAATCACAATGCAGAAATAGCTCCATCTTGATAAAACCTACTTATGTCGCATGCTTACACACCCAGGTAAACTCGGAGTGTGTTGGCTATCGGAGGTATACATTGCGATCATGGATGGACAGGGTCTGTATCTATACATTTGAATGGCATTTCGCTGGCAGGCCGATGGTTGTCTGACATTATGGGCTGGCTGGGATAGGGTGTGTCCTTGTCTTGTACCGCCATCTAGTAGCTTTGCACTGATACGCTTTCTTCGATTTTGTAAAACATTTGTGAGAAAAAATGCACATAATTATACAAAAAGCAGTTCATGCGATGTTGTTATTATCGCTTAATCATGCGCGGATCCAGAATTTTTTATCAGACGAGGTCCAACAAAACTCTGACACACTTTTTTTATAGATGAAGGGTCGGAGTAATCAAAATACCACCAAAAGCAGACCATCATCAGCTCAACAGCAGAACGCTTGCGGGCCGATAAGTATTCAATAATGAATGCTGGCTTGGTACTCTTTGCGCCATTGCGACAGTAAAATAAAATACCACACGTATTCAAAAGCAATTTACCTTTTTGGTCTGTTGTCAGTTCATTTTTAAAAGTATTATTATACACGTAAGCTTGTATGGATTTCCACTGCATATTTGTATAGGTGGACAAAGTAATACAAATAACAAATACCCGTAAAATATTGAAGATATTGCAGTTTCAGTGGAAATCCATTCTGTTATTTTATCTTTTAACGTTTTTTTAACTTACATCGAAGTACAGGTTCTCATATTCAGATAAGGTAACAGCAGCCAAAGCCCCACAATGGCATCTTTTTAAACAATATTATTTGTCATTCTATATGAAGCGATATAGATGAGTTGTATATCTTTAAGAAAATTTTAAAAGTGCAACACCGGATAAGCGGCAATCTAAAACGTCAATACTATCGACGAACGTAGATAAAACTCTTTGGATACAGGGTTTTCGATTGCCATTTGTCGCTCGATTTTTTCGATTGCCATTTACACCCGACTGGCGACAAATGGCATTCAAAAACACTGTTTCTAGCGATTTCCATAGGAATAAAACAACATGTGTTTGTATCATGTTATATATTTGTATTTGTAAAAGCGGACTGCTACCCATTTCTGTAAAAATCTAATGTTTAATTAGATCTTTCTGCAATTATTTGCAGTACGACTTTAAATTACCTTAGTTCAATAAATGTAACTGGGTGACGTCCTTTTCAGAAAGAGATGGACAATCGGTTAACTGCTTGTTCATTGTAAACTAGCTGTTACTCGTTTAGAGTTTGGGTACAAGATTTTTTTTAAACATATCAAGTTTAGTAGTTTTATTGTTGTGATGTTTGTTCTGTAATAGAAGCCCTCCCAGGAGGTACCTTTTCCCTTGTTCTACTTAAATATTGACTTGTCTCCATGTCTCATGTTTTATTAATTTTCCTGTTCTCTGACAATTTTGTTCCCCCAGTTAAACATTTTCCCTTAACCTAGAATAAAATGACTTGTACAAATACATCCTAACTCGTGAGAGGGCCTCATTGTAAATGCTAAGGCATACAGAGAGCTCCTCTGTCAATTCCATGATGAAAACGTTCCATGCTAGCACGTTATTGCAGTTTTTTACCATTGGATGACCTACTTGGAAATTGACAGAGGAGGACTGAACATAGGAGTCGAACACTCGCTATCATTTTATTATAGTCTCGTACTGCTCCCGTTATTTACCAAATGTATTGGAGAGAGAGAGAGAGAGAGAGAGAGAGAGAGAGATAGAGAGGGAGAGAGAAATAGTAGAGACAGAGTAGAGAGAGAGAGACAGAGAGACAAAGCAGAGAGAGGCAAAGAGTAGAAAGAGACAGAGTAGTGAGAGAGAGTAGAGAGAGTGAGTGAGACAGGGAGAGGGAGAGGGTGGGGGTAGAGAAAGAGAGTAGAGAGGAGAGAGAGAGTAGGGAGAGAATAGAGTAGAGTGAGCGAGAAAGTAGATAGAAGGAGAGTAGAGAGAGAAAGAGTAAAGAGAGAGTAGGGAGTGAGTATAGAGAGTATAGAGAGAGTAGAGAGAGGAGAGTAGAGAGAGAGTAGAGTAAAGTAAGAGAGAGAGAGAGAGACAGCGTAGAGAGAGAGAGAGAAAGAGCGAGAGGAGAGAGAGTAGAGAGAGAGATAGAGTATAGAGATAATGAGAGAGTAGAGACAGGGCGTATAGAGAGAGAGTAGAGAGGAGAGAGAGAGAGAGACTAGAGAAGGTGAATAGAGTAGAGAGAGAGAGAGAGAGAGAGAGTAGAGAGAGAAAGATAGAGTGAACAGAGAGAGAGAAAGAGAGAGAAAAGAGAGAGAGATAGAAAGAGATAGAGTAGACAAAGAGAGTAAAGGGGACAGACAGTAGATAGAGAAAAGAGTAGAGTGAGAAAGTAGAGAAAGAGAGAGTAGAGAGAGAGTAGAGAGGACAGACAGTAGATAGAGCAAAGAGTAGAGAGAGAGAGAGAGAGTAGAGAGAGAGAGAGTATAGAGAGAGAAAGGAAAGAGAGTGAGAGAGAGTAGAGAGAGTGAGTGAGAAAGGGAGAGGTAGGGGGTAGAGAACGAGAGTAGAGAGGAGAGAGAGAGTAGGGAGAGAATAGAGTAGATTGAGCGAGAAAGTAGATAGAAGGAGAGAAGAGAGAGAAAGAGAGAGAAAGAGTATAGAGAGTGTAGGGAGTGAGTATAGAGAGTATATAGAGAGTAGAGAGAGTAGAGAGGAGAGTAGCAAGAGAGTAGAGTAAAGTAACAGAGAGACAGTAGAGAGAGAGAGAGAGCGTAGAGAGAGAGAAAGAGCGAGAGTAGAGAGAGAGTAGAGAGAGATAGAGTATAGAGATAGAGAGAGAGTAGAGACAGAGAGTATAGAGAGAGAGTAGAGAGGACAGAGAGAATAGAGTAGAGAGAGAGAGAGTGAGTAGAGAGAGAAAGATAGAGTGTACAGAGAGAGAGAGAGAGAGAGAGAGAAAGAGACAGTAGAGAGAGAGAGATATAGAAAGAGAGAGAGTAGACGAAGAGAGTAAAGGGGACAGACAGTAGATAGAGAAAAGAGTAGAGAGAGAAAGTAGAGAGAGAGAGAGAGAGAGAGTAGAGAGAGAGTAGAGAGGACAGACAGTAGATAGAGAAAAGAGTAGAGAGAGAGAGAGAGAGTAGAGAGAGAGAGAGAGTATAGAGAGAGAAAGGAAAGAGAGTGAGAGAGAGAAATAGAAAGATTGAAGAAAGATAGTTGATGATATAGAGGACAGAGAGTAGAGAGAAAATATAGGAGAGAGAGAGAGAGAGAGAGAGAGATCATCATTTCGAGTCAGGAGGAAACATTATCGATATGCTATTAGCTTATTATTTGGTTTTGTTTCATACAGTTTACAACTTTTTTCTCCATGTGGTTACATATATGAACAAGTTCATTAATTCTCGATGATATCGGGCACACTTTTGACAGCAAACAGGCAGACTGACGGACGTTTTTGTTGAAGATGGGCCTCGGTAAGAGAAAATAAATCTCTAAGATTTCTGACCAGGTAAAATTCAAACTAGCCTTCTCAGCTACATGGATTAGATAATTAAATTTTGACAGTAGCAAGAAATAACATTCTTCTTTCCAAATAGCGAATAACAAAAGTGCTGTTTAGACTGTTTGGCTGCAAGCTGACCAGCGCCGTTTTATTAGCTGTCTAGATAGCATAATACTTCATTTATATCAGATATTATAATCTCTAGATGGTGTTTATAGCTGAGCAGACAAAACAGTGCTCCCAGTGAGGCTCAACCACGCAACCCTCTATTCTCGAGTCAAACACTCTACCACTGAGCCATTTGCTCTTATCCACACCTTCAGACCATGACAAAACATCTTAAAAGTTTTAAATGATCAGTATAAAATTTTAGGAGTTGCGCACACAAGCCACACACTACTTTAAGGGGACGGAAGTACAGGCAAACTGAAGGATAAAAGGCTGCAATGCTGAATGATATGTCCTTTTGTTTTTATTACAAAATGCAGGGGATAAAATCAGCAAAAATGATTGCAAAACTAGAACGGACATTCAGTACTGCATTACAAAACAAGAAAGCAAAAAAAAAAAACATACAAAACAAGTCTTTTCTTATCGCATTCACAAAATCTGTACGTCGATAAAGGCCCATATAAAAAAAATCAGAGCTATATCTCTGCTTGACATGTCAGCATGGGCGATTAACGTATCTTTTTTTCGCAAGAAGGCGGGGCATACAAATGACTGGTGCATTGGTAGTGTGTCACACAGGGAAAATAAGCCGTCATCCTTGACCAAGATGGGATGAGTAGCACGCAACACCCTAGCAGGGTCTTCATGGTTCAATTCAGAAAAAATATATAAGATGGCCAAAAGTATTTATCAATGCGGGTTAAACATTAACTTACAGTGAAGATGCTTCTTATCAGACAGACGCTGTGCCCCAGTTAAGCTTGACTGTGATTGTTATCAAAAGAAATATGCGATAAAGTGCTTTGTCAAGCACACCTGAGGTTTTGTTCCGTTTTTTTTCTTTTTTAAAACAGTGTCTGACTAATGATGTTACAACAACTGTTTTGTCATTATGGATTAGACGGTGCACCTCTCGCAGTTTACCTTTGGTCTATTCTGTTGAGATGGTGCATGTTGGACTGGCACGCCTAGGCTAGGTCCCATCGTCATGGTGACTGTGTCTTCACCGACGTGCATGCAGCAATGTACTGGCGATGGCATGACCTCACTTTTTGCTTGTTGAGGCAATTTTGACTGCACTAAGGGGGTAGGGGGGTGGGGGGTCAGGCATCAAATTAAAAAATTGAGTCCTTACTTCAATGTCTCATCGATGAGTTGGTGTATGCTCTTTTACCTTGTTTGGGTCCACCGTGGCTCGACTAGTATTTTGCTTTAGCACAGTTGTATGTAAAGACCCAGCCACACAGAGCTTTTGACCGCGCCGCGACCTCTCGGCGACTGATTTTCGACTACTGGTATGATGGACGGCCAGTCTCAGATTAGTCTAGGATCAGTCACCAACCAGTCACCATTCTCTTGGCGATCGCTTTACATTTAGTCGGCGATCGGTTGGCGGCTGATCGGCGATTGGTCAGCGACTTTTGAGACTTATCAGCGACTGACTGGCGACTGATGGGAGACTGTTCAACCAGTATTTTTTAAAATAAATAAAATGTTTGGAAAAAATAAAACCGTTTCTGTGCAATTGACCATCATGATAACGCAATACGTGCAGTTGCTTCGCTTACAACCAAAAAGAACGTGGTAATTATGGTTATGACGGTTCTGCTGGGACCTACTTAGCTTTGAGTTTTCACTTTCAGTATTTGATATTTCTGGCTCATTTCGTCTTTTGGCTCATTTCATCTTTAGGACAGCTGCAATTCATCATCAGAATCAGGAGTCTGAATTTTGGTAGTAAGTTTTACCATCTACTTTGGTGCTACGGTATATTTTTGACCACCTCTATGCCCCATGATATAAACACATCCAACGCTTGCGGTGAAACGATGCTATGATGGCAAGATAGCATTTTGTTGAAGCTGGCACTGCTACCTATCGGCAACCAGTCGCCGATTGGTCGCCTATCAGTCGCTGATAAGTCACAGACTAGTTGCTGAAGATTTCTGAGCCAAAGTTTCATGAAATCGGTTGGGGACTGATCAGCGATCCATTGGCGACAGTTTGGCGACTTCTAGAAAACCTTTGCAATTAGTCCGCGATCATAATCAGTCACGACTAGTATTTGTGCATGCTCAAAAGACTGTTGGTGACTGATTTTGATCAGCAACCATGCTGCCACCTTGTTTCAAAATTTGTAAAACCTTGTCGCGACCTCTGCAACCTCTCTGCGATTGTCTTTTATTCATTCCTAGAGAGCGCACACCTCTGTGGGACCAGGGCTTTAGCTATGAGCATTTTTCTTTGTTTCATCAAAGCTACTTGGATTTGATTATTTTCTGTAGCGACGCATTAAAAAAGTTAATTAGCCACTTTGCATGGTCAAAAATCTACGAACAAATGATCATTTGTCATCAAATGCATTCAAGCCACCTCTCTCTCTCTCTCTCTCTCTCCTTCTCTCACAAACACGAACACACGCATGCGCGCGCACACACATCCACGCACACACACATGCATGCACCCTCGCATTTTGATTCCAGGTAGTTATAATTGTAAGGCGATTGTCACCTTATTGGGGAAGAGAGAGGTGGTTGCTTTGCTTGGTTTGTCTCCCTAGTGTCTATTGATTGCTGTGTGGCTCTTCCTCACGACGCCCTGGGCTTTGTCTGAAGTTTGTGATTGTGATATTTCCTGATCATACTCACTATTTTTGTTGTATTTGCTGTATTTGCTGGGGGTTCGTGTTTAGCACTTTGTGTTAAACGCTTATATTGTGTCATTTCTAGTTTGGCAATACTCTCACTAAGATAAAGGAAGCTGAATGCTTTGCTTATTGTATTCTGACTTCTGTGCGTGTCCCTTATTTGTCTGTGTTCAAGTGTTCCTGTCTCTTGGCTTCCATGTGTCTGTCAGGGATTGTGGCATTTCCTCATCATTTACAGTTGTTTTAACCCAAAGGTCGTTGTTAAAAGCAGGATAACTTATGCTGTGTAAATGCGAAAACACCTGGTTATATTCATGCATCTAGTGATCACTGATTAGACCGTACAGGTGCTCGTCTCAACACCTGGTATACTAATTGCATTGCTACTTGATCTGTCACCTTCAAAAAAGGGCATGTGTCCATTTCATAGTATAATGCTTTGACATGTTATGTTACTGCCAGAGTGTTTCCTTAATGTGGTGCAAAGGGCTAAATTGATATGGTAGGCCTTAGCATATGCTAATGAATCAAACCTACCTAACGTACAAAAACACCCATTCAATGTTGAACAAAAACTCTAACACATTGATTTATTAAAGCTTGTTTCTCTTTTGATATTTTCCTCGCCAATTGAACCACTTGTTTTTGAATGTATTTTAGTGTTACACTTTTGTTTCCGTATGTGAGAACTTGTTTAATGACCATAATCAATTTGCCCTTCTTCGAAATAAATGTTAACATGCACATGCCTTCCCTCCGACATCTACTCAACATACCTACAAACGGAAAACAACCCATAAACATGATGCCGCTGTCATAAAATTGCAAATAAATAAGTGTTTAACAAAACATTTTAAATTATTTTAGACTGATACATTCCAAAGAGAGGTTATACATTCCAGCGGTGGTTGTGAATCAAGTAAAAATAAAATAATAGATATGAATATTAACTGATGAAATATTCATCCAAATTACTGCATTTCCAAAATCAAATGCGATTTAAACTCGAACAGATTCAGATCAAAAAATGTATCGTTTTCAGAGTTCTCATCCTTCTGCATACTATCGACCTGTATGTTGTTCTTATCCCTCAAAGTGAATCTAAATGAAATAAAAATGGATCTTTTGTGTTTTTGTTCTGACTTGTGTTTGCTATGTTTTGTGCGCGTCTGTTTGTGTGTGCTTCGTGGTCACCTGCTGGGAAAGGGCTGACCTCTTGGCTCTCGTTTGTGGTGTCTTCTGTGAGTTTGTCACTTTCCCATTGGTATCCTGGGTCAGGTGTGGTACTTGATTGTATCGATTCCTGATCTTTGCAACCTTCCTTACTTTCAATACAGACCATGTCCAACCCAAAACTCCTTTGTTTACCTCTGATAGCCAACACCCTCCGAGATCTGGACATGCGGTTTACCTGGGTGTTACAAGGATAGAAGTAATCAAACTATGCATTAACACAGTCTAATCATCGTCAGCATTGGATGTCTGAGCAGTATAAGAGCGTTGTTTGTTATACTAAAGATTCAGTTTATATTCCCCTTCCCATACTGGATGAAGTGCTACCCGCTATCATGGGTATGCGGTTCAGTCTAGGGGCATAACCTCTATAAGTTAAAACTGTGCCTTTTCAACAATGAATCCAAAGTGAGGTTACAGAAGGTAACTTATTTAGGTTATGTCTAAAATTATTTAGGCCAAGGTCAGAATTGCAATCTCAAAAAGATCAAATGATTCACGTTAAAAGGTAACTTCTCTTTTTATCTTCAATGGCCTTGCGTACAAATTTTTAGACGATGCGTACATAATTTTATTGCATACTCCTTAAGTTATGTAATAGGTCTTTCAGATAAAATTACCAAAATGATCACGAAAATTGCGGTTACCGTAACTCCGGAATATGAAGATTAAAAAGTGGCTATGTACCTGATTGCTTAGCGTTTCGCCGCACCACACGTGATGTGGCGTCTGATCTGGTTTTGTACTGTTTGCCAATGTCCCATTAAAAGGACGCTAGGCTTATATCAGGCTATGGAAACAGTGCACAGGAAAACCGGGGAATAAACGGAGGTTAACTGTAGAAATGTGTAACGACGGGTAGGGTGTCAGGGCATCGTCGGGTTTTACACAGTAAAAAGGTTGAGTTCTTATACATGTATTGTTTTATCTCATTTTTATATCTTGATTTGTATGTACTATGCGATGATGCATCGATAAGTTAGGAATCTTTCATGCGAACCAAACATCTATGTGACTTGCTCCACATCAGGGTTAAGGGTGAAACATGTTTAAGCCCTCCAGTGAATTTTGCTGACCGTTCCAAGGCGGTGCTTCTTTTGTGGATCCTTTTGTAATTTTCACGTTTATCTTCATTTTACTGTCTTGTCTGCTCCTTGCATCCTTGTGATCACCTGCTGGGAAAGGCCTGACTTCATGGCTCTCTTTTGTGTGATGTTTCCTTATGTTTTGTCACTTTCCCATATGGTGTCTCAGGTCAGGTGTGGTACTTGATGGTTACCGGTTCCCGATCTTTGCCTTCTTCTTAACTTCTGCTATGTGTTTACTTTCATTTCAAAGCAAAGGCTAAAATAAATACCGCAGTAAATTGGGCCTCGACGCGAGAAAATCTGTCTTCGGGGGTTTGCGAAAAACAAATAAGCAGACCAGCCAACACATCCGCGTAGACTGACAGCAATTATACTCTAATCAACTGACTTTAATGTGTACGACCCGTGGTGAACATTAATTGATCAGTATCCAGTGCTAGAAAGAATGTGTAGGGACAGACAGACTCACGCAGTGATTATAGTGCATACCTTTGGATCGTGAAAAATTTCGATACCAACTCTTTAAAATATTTTTGTTTGCATATTTTTCAATTTAAAATAGATTTTGTGATTTTCGCAGATATCTATGTTTTAAATTCTCCCAGCAGCCTCTTCACCGCTTTGCATACCTGTGGCTGGACAATAATAAAAATAAGTATGCAATTTGATCCAAATTTATCATGTAGTTCAAGAGTTACGAGCATTTTCACTAAATGGTAATGGGCGTCACACTTTGGTTGTAGTGCCCGCCTCCCGGTCATGCAATTTATGCCTCATGTGATAATTTCACCCACCTACAAGCTAACCAAAGTTTCTGTACGATAATAACAACCGTGTTGCTGACCCAGATGAAGTGAAACTCTAGGTATTTATGTCTCGCCAATTATTTCCAGATGATATTATACCCTCTATTTTCGATATTCTTATTATTTTATATCTGTTTCAATAAATACAAGCGAGAGGGAAATATAGAGCCTTATTGCTTACGTTGCAACAAAGTAGCATATTTACAAACGTTGCGCCAACGTTTTGCACAAGGGGCTTATCCACTAACATTGTAACAACGTCCATTCTAGTATTGCAATCATCTTGATGGGGAAGAGAGAGATGGTTGCTTTGCTTAATTTGTCTTCCTGGTGTCTCGTGATGGTTGAGTGGCTCTTCCTTGCGATACCATGGGGTTGTCTGCGGTTTGTGATTGTGGTATTTCCTGAGCTTACTATTTTTCAAGGGAGCTAAATCACTAACGTTGAAAATTTGTACATTTTTTTGCTAAAAGCCGAACTAGAGCCGAAACTCGTTTTGTAAGCGTATTGCCGTCCAATGTACAAAAAAATATTTGACTATAAGATAGCCAATTCTGCTGACCTATGTAAAAGTAAATATTATTTTGGAGGGGTCTGACTTATGGTGTCTTGGTATTTATGAAAAAGAAGTGTTCTAAATGGCATGTTTCTTGTTGTTTATTATTATTTAACGTTATGTTATTTGATTTACCGATTCAGTTTTCAGGTAAGATGAATAATTGGGATACTTTGATGATCTGTCCGAATGGTCTGAAACGGGGTTAAGTGCAGAGTTTATTGCATGAAATAAACATTTGCCATTATACGTAATTTTTGATATTGTTTATTGCTTTTTTGTTTGCTAATATCTTTGGTAGAGGTATATAAGAAGAGCCTTTAAGAGGTTCATATTTTGCAACGTTTAAATATAATTTGATACAGTGGTCAACTGCCGCACCTGTTCCTTTTCACTTGTAAAATTTTCAATCCATCTTTCTATATATACAACTTGCTCATTATAAAACGTATTCACAATATTGCCATCAAGAACAACACTTTGCCCTCCATGTCTCTGTCAGTGGAAATATTTTCTTTTCCTTTGTCATCAAACAGAATAGAAGTGTCTTTGTATTTATGTGCATTAATTTCATACGTTTTGATATAACTACATAATGGTATGTCCACTGATTTTAAGTTGAATTCAGTTTCTTTAGCTTGGACACTTATTTTTTTTTTCTATGACATTCTTCTTCAATTCAGCAATTCTCGTCTTTTTTGCCTTGTTCTTTTTACGATGTCGTGCTCTTACTTTTTCCGCAATTGCTTTATCTGATGATGTTTCTTTTTTTCAACTGGCTCTTTATTTTGTGCAGGTTGTAATGCATTTAAAGCTTTATCTAAAGCACTATCGCTAATTTTCCCCTCTTTATGGAGGATAATATGGTAAGCTATTTCAGCACGCATGCTTCTTTTATATTTTTCTTATAAGATATTTTTATTTTAAAGAAAAAAATAATTATGATAAAAAGTCATGGAATGTGCATTCGTGTGAGTTGGTAATATAAGGAACCTTGTCATTTGAAATCCACAACGAAATCAATAAATTGCAGTATGCAAACTTTTCAATAAATAATAGTCAGGTAATACCTTGCTTGCGATGTGGTAAAGACACATGGTCCAAGTTACAGATTTGTTATAAATGTGGTGCTGATAACATAAGACAGAAACAAAGATATCATAATGTTATCAAACAATTAAACAATGAATGCCGAAGGCTGAGGAGTATTGAAACCTAAGATGCATCGCTATGTAGGTGTACCCCCAAAAGTATGTACTTTTCGTTATTTATGTATGCCCAAAGTATGTACTCTTCGGTATTTAGTTAAACCAAAAACGGGGTTCTTTTCAGTATTAATTTATTACCAAATGTAGGTACTCTTCGGTATTTAGTTAAACTCAATATGGTTCTATTTGGTATCCAGCGTTTAGTTGAGTCTTGAAGGGTAATCCCGACATGACGGAAACATTGTTGATTGGGCATATAGCATTATCACAAACAAAGCAAGAGAAAAACAAATCGAACGAGAAAACAAACAACTAAATACTCGTTTTAATTAAAAAAATATCATATGCCAGTCTAAAATAAAAAAAAATCTGAATCTTGTCTGGAATTTTTTTTTAAAATCTGATGCCAGTCTGCAAAAAAATATCAGTCTGATACCAGTCTGCAAAAAAAAAAATATCACTTTTTTAAATTTTGGATAACAGGCCTGTCACCTAGAGGCTTGCAATGATCAACAAAGCAAGCGTTTGAGTGACACTGATTGCAATGTTTTAAAACTGTTCACCCCCAGTAAGATTCGAACCTGCGACCCAATGAAATCATGCAGTCTGACATTCACAGTCTCACAGCCACCACGCCACTTGAGAGAGTGTGTGTATTTTAACTTAGATAACGAATAGATGTATCCTGTCTTTTTATTAAAAAAAAGTAGTGTTTTCAGAATTTTAGATATAATCTAGTTGTTGAGTTCAAAACCCTGTCACAAGGGCTGAGGATTCTAGTAGACCTAACTTTTTTGGCCCAGAATCCCCATTTTTACTATATTCAGAAAAATGACATAAAATCAGCAAGCGAACCCCCGCGCCATTATACACATGAACCCCTTTCCAGAAATACTGGATCCGCCCCTGTATTCAAAGTGAAGAGAACATTGGTAAGCGGCAGGTTTCACGTGCACCAGCTAATGACGGTGCGGTAGACATTAAGTATACATGACTATGATGTCTAAGTATCGCTTGAACCCATCAATATATCAATAGATCGAATTGGTCCCGACGGCCAAACTTTTATGTTAATCAAATGTTAATAAATGACTATTGATTTTAACGTTTAAATCCTAACAAGATAACTAACTCTTGCTTGAATAAAGCACAAGGTTATCTTTCTATGAAAGCCCTTGAACTGCAGTTGCAGAAGCAAATTCATCAAGAGTTATCCGCCGTTATTTTCTGCATTTGAAACCTTGAAAAGCCTCGCAGTGGACAGGTGGAGTTTCGATAGTAGATACGAACGGTAAGGATTTGGTTAAACTAAAAGATTCAAAAATTGTAACTTGTTGGCATTTTTATATGAAATAAGGCACAACCTTTATGGCGAGCATAGCATGCTAGATCCAATTTTCTATTTGTGTGTAAGTTCCATTAGTAGGTAGGGGAGACCGGGGCAAAATGATACATGGGGCAAAATGAAACAGCGCGATTTTTCAATCGATGGTGCCATATATGACGTTTCTTACTCAAACTGAATGCGCATTTTGAAATCCGCCATATTATAAGAAAGGCTCAGCCAAAACAGAGCAAAGTTAAGCTTTTTATATAAACAATTGACTTTTGAGGCACTCTGAGTAAATTTCGAAGGTATCAGTTATTTTATGAATGTGAAAAATGTGGTAGATATATACTTTAATTGTATCGTGTAAATTGAACCATACAGATACAGATATGTCTCCAAATAATCAGAACTATTGTGGGGTGTCGTATTTTTGAATTGTTACGAAAACAGGAAACAAGAGGTCACTGGGGCAAAATAATACAGCTTGGTTGGGGCAAAATGATACAGTCTGAAATAATCTAAGGACCTCTGACACTTTGATAGGGTATCTGCCTATTTTTCAGATGCTTCCCTAAACTTCCCTATGCATACGATATCACTGGTATCCTTTTTGATAGGACGCTTGATGTATTAGGAATGAATTAAGGTTATAATTAGACAGGCAGATGCGTACGACAAAACAGGAGACACTACCAAAAGGGGTAGGGGTTGCAAAATTTGACTTCACCAAAACATTTAGAAATCAATTATTTTCACGTGTAAGGGTATTATATCATCAATACTCGATTACAAATCACAGTGAAAGTATTTTAAAGTCCAAAATCATGAGCAATTTAATGATTACTTTTCTTGTTGTGTTTTCTGTCTGATTTGTTAAGAAATATTTTGAGGTGCAACTGTAGTCCATATTCAACCTTGATGACAATGTATTTACCTGGTGCAATATTATGCAGCAATGTATCATAACCATTCATCCATGCGTAAAGTACACCTAGTCAATGGCCATGTAGCTTATGTGTATTGGATAGATACAGTATATGTGCAAAATAATCTACCAACTGAATTTAGTAAAAGGACAATTTTTATAATCTAAAGAAAAATATGCTAAAACGTTGTAATATTCCATGAAAAATGGGTTATGAAAAGGAAGCTTACTTGTACTAATTATTTCTGTATACTGGAAAAAAAGATTTTCAAGAGAGCACACCAAAAATCCAAATGCTAATGTCGGGGCTCGCCCAGACGTCACATTTTGGGCTGTGGGATATCATTCCCCCCCGAGTCCCAGCTAGCTTTTAACATATCTTATGTGAGATATGAGAACACACTTACGTGCAAAAGGATTAGTTGGGACTCGGGGGGGAATGATGTTTTAAAAATATTTTTCTATTTCCTATATGTATAATACAAAAAGTGACCATTTTAGCCCCAAAATAAAGCCGTACATTTATGCAGATAGGAAATCAAATGCAAAATCATAAAATAGAGACCAACAGTGAGCTTATATATGAAGATGGAAGCATTTGACCGACTTTAATTTTTATCAAAATTATAGGCAGCGATACACTGTGATTCCCATTACCACCGTCAGAGGTCCTTTGACTCTGTTCTAAAGCATTTTCAAGATATTTCTATCGAAACTGTCTATTCCTATCACAAGAAAATTAAATGATACTGCTATGTCAGAAAGGTACCATTTTATTTTTCAGAATGTTAAAAATGCGTGGTCAACTGTATCATTTTGCCCCGTGGCAAAACATTAAACATGAATGGTAACAAATGTGACTCAGAAAATTCAGAAAAATGTTTGTGCTCAATCATATTTCCGTGGCGATATATAGCATTATAAATTGTTTAATTGTGTTTATAGTTATTTCTGAGCTACGTCTTGAATATTTGAATCTGAGATGAGAAAAGTCTTACTGTATCATTTTGCCCCATGTACTGTATCATTTTGCCCCGTGCATGGGGCAAAATGATACAGCTGACCACACATTTTGAATGCTTGATTTCAAGCACTAATGTCACTTTATGCCTTTTTTTTCTTTCTCTCAAGTTGTAGCTAATACTTGATAGTGTATTATACATTTGAAAGCAATAAGATATATCCAGTCATAAAAGCAGGAAAAAATATTTAAAAAAATTGGATCATTTTGCCCCGGTCTCCCCTAGTGGTTTGGAACGACCCCCCTGGTAGCTCAGACTAGTGTTCCAGGGATAGTTTGACCAGAACCACCTGAGAAGCTCGGTGATTTGAGCACCGACTCATTAGTGAGGGTCGTGGGATCAAGCTCCTCCTGAGGTGGGATTTTCCCTTAGGGTAGTGGTTTGAACAAGAAGATCTGGTACCTCAGGGTGGTAGCTAAATGCTTTCATACAAAATTACAGTTGCTTCTGGCCTGGTTTTAAGAGTTGTAATAAGTGTGTTCTGGGACCCAATATGGGTCCGACGTGTGTTCGAGGAGGGTGGGGGTGGTGGAGTGGGGCACATCATAAGAATCAGTTAAATGTGTTACCCTTTTCCGTAAAAAATAGTAAGTGAGTATGATCAGGAATACCACAATCACAAACTGCAGACAACCCCGTGGCACCGTGAGGAAGAGCCGCCCAACCATCACGAGACACCAGGAAGACAAACTAAGCAAAACAATCAGCTCTCTCTTCCCCATCAAGATGATTGCAATACTAGAATGGACATAAGGTAACGTTCAAGAAAACATAGAACAATAACATACTCCCACAATGGGAGTAACAATAAGCAAAAAGTCAATAACAACAGAACCACCGCCTTAGAACGGACAGCAGATATATAACATATTATAGCCCCTAGCCTTAGAGGCTGCACCCCTAGTCTTTCAAAGCATGCTAGTCAAGAGGTACACTGGAATGCATAGAGCAGCGACTCACTCAGTTGATAGAGTGTTAGTCTGGAGATCGAAGGGTTGCTTGCTTGAGTACATCCACTGGCGGAGTCACTGTGCTGTGTCTTTGAGCGAGACACTTTATCCACAGCTTAGTATCGATTCAACCCATGAAGACCAGTCCTGACATGACTGAAAAATGGTTGACTGGGACATAAAGAGTCAAACCGAACAAAAAAGATGTACAACTCTATTCACAGGGATAGAATACATATATGCAATCCCCTGCAAATGGAATTTAAAAGCAGTTCAAGCTATTGAAAACCTTTTAAAGTCCTTGATATATACGTGAATGATATTTAGAACATTTCTCATTTTTTGCACATTGTGACACAGTGTTCTGGTACAACTCAGTCATTATAATAATGTACCATCAGCAAACTGCTGATGATGTCAAAAGGAAGATATTTGAGAACATTACTGAATTCATGGTTTTTGGCATTTTATTTATTTTAGAAATACTAAGATAAGTTATCTGATTTAAGAGTTTATTTCTACCAAGGTTAATCACAGCTCATCAAGATTGTATTGACACGTACTTTTATCATTATGTGTATAGAAAAAGACAAGTACTTGACCACTGCTCCCAGTTCGAAAGGCCACCACAAAGGCCCAATATTGTAGATACAAGACATATAGTGATGCCCTGAATTTTCGTAGTTTACTTGATAGGTAGGTAGGTAGGTAGTTAACAACTGTACTTTGCTCTGTTAAAAAATAGTTTCCACATTTTACAAATAAAAAGGGCTGCTGCCCACAATCCTCTGCAGCATTTTTAAGAAAGTATGTCAAAAGCATATAGTCCGTTAGGTGAGACCTTACCTGAGAAATTTCGTTGCACCCCCCTAGGTACAAAGGTTGCTATATACCATTTTGTAGGTAATTTTATGCTGAAATCAATAGGCAATGTCGTCAACCTGACAACCTGTGCAGAAATTGTGTAAACAAGGATTTGTAAGGCAGGGGTAGAGTAAAAATATTAACACAATTAAACAACCATACAAAATTTGATATGTGTTTTTTCTTTAAATAGTTAATTAAACTCTATTGAAAGATATCCCAGATCATTCAAAAGCATAAATGTTAAATATAGCTGAGAATAGAAAACAAATGCCACCATGAACCCTTGTTTTTCTGTATATTAACTATGTAACCACATTTATGCTCGTTTTCAAAAGCATATTGCTTTCAAATACTGTCTGCCTAAGGATGAATGTATTTTCTTCACCCCCAATTCAAAATAGCAGTATTACAATTTTGCAAGAATGCATAAACGTCTTATTCAAAATGATATCTAGGTCAAAACAATGCATTTAAACGAGACAGCTTGTTATCTATGTAACGTAATTGATTTATGCAAAACATATTTTCAGCTAAAGTATTGTTAACTAATCATATTTGTCTTAGGACATAACTGTAGCTAAACATAAAGCTAATAATTATTCCTTAATTACTATAGCTAAGTGAAATGATGGTTGTCTTAATGTAACATACGTTACAATATCAGGTGAGCAGTGATACATTATTTTGGTCGCAGGTTCTACATGAAGTAATCTAAAATTTACTAATGAGTGCAATGTTCAACTCATTTTACTTCTATGCTATGCTAAAATCAATATTCAGATTCAAAACAGATCTTTATTTGACCAAAACCTTTACAACACTTCAGTTATTACATGATGTATGGCTTAACCTGTTACTAGAAAATGTATTAATACTCGTACTCATAAAGCCTCACTGAAATATATAACGGAATTAAGCTCTGTTTATGTTATACTTATAAAAGTAAGTAAGGGAGCAAAGATCAGGAGTCGATACAATCAAGTACCACACCCGACCCAGGATACCAAAGGGAAAGTTACAAACTCACAGTTAGACACCACAAACGAGAGCCAAGAGGTCAGCCCTTTCCCAGCAGGTGACCACAAAGCACATATAAACAGACGCGCACAAAGACATAGCAAAACAAAAAACATAAAACATCCACAAAAGAAGTACACTCTGAAATTCTGATCAGATGTTTTTTATTCATATTGATGTCTTTGAGCTAAATTCATCATTTCTCTCAAATACTTTTTTTCTTGTGGTATCTAATTAGATGATGTTTGACTATGGACTAGAACGTACGCATTAGATAAGATATGGAATGGTAACGGTTGGTATGGATTCATAGGGGCACTGATATCAGTCTATGTTTATGTTAGCCAAAACTTCTTGCATAGACATCAAATAAAGTAATTTTCAAACATCCTTGAATTTGTATACCATAATATTATAATTGTAACATACATAACAACAGTAATTGAATCATGCTCACATCCTTTTTCTCGCTAAAAATTGAATATTAGTTGCTCCAATACCATCATATATTCAAGCTGTCTTTTGATATGATTTTTGGTGGAGCACAGTGGCTCAGTTGGTAAAGCATTAAATTAGGAATCGAATGGTTGCTAGTTTGAGACTCACCACCTGTGGAGTCACTGTGTTCTATCCTAAAACAAGGCGCTTTCTCTGCTGCTAAGTACTGGTTCAACGTTAGAAGACTGGACATTTTCCAGACACAATTGAAAATTGTTGACTGGGACTTTAAGCATACAAACAAGCAAAAATAGCATTGCCGTCATAACATATATATGATATCATAAAGACTTACCATTCATATCTAACTTCCATTGAAACAGCTGCATATATTTTCTCTTCTTTTGTAAATGTAGCGTATGATATACATATAGATAACATGGTGACAGCATATCTGCATTATTAGGCAGTCCAAATGCTATTAATTTAGTGTTTTCTTTCGTAAATATGTGATACCAGCCTATCTAAATACTTCATAGTTTCAAGCACAGTTCATTTTGTAATGACAAAGCCCACACGATATGTATTGCCAGAACAAATACTACAAGAACATAATCTTGTAATTCAACAGATAAACCATTAACATATCAGCAAGTGAAATGGCATCTTTTTGTAAATGGATATAAAAGTTATAATGAAATAGAATTTTCATTGGTTAGCATAGAAGTTCCGAATAGTAAAATCACACAAATCTTGAGTCAATGGAATGCCTACAGATGTATCCTATTCCTAATCATGTATATATTGCGTTTTACTGGCTTAAGAGCTATATGTATGGGAACACATAGAGAAAACTTTAAAGATGCAACATTGCTCACCAGTTATTTCTTCATTTCAAAATTATTCATGGATGGGTAAGAGACAGAATAATGAGTTCAGCAGTACTTTAAACCACATTTTGGTCACATATATTACTACTTCAATGTCATAACAACATCAAATTGCGATAATTTATATAGCAAAATATAGGTTATTCAAAATTAGCACATACACCAGAACAAGAATTACAACGTTTGGATAAATGTCATTAGAAGTAGTGTTCAAATATCTTGGAACATCTGACAATATGCTTTGAGATCATGATTTAGGTCACTTCATTTTATGTAAGTATGTGATGTTTGTAACATTATAGAGTTAGTTTAAATACTTGCGAACGAGAACGTTTAGGAAATTTGTAAATGATATAAAGGCACACAGAAAATAAATGCATAATGTTACAAGGACAATCCATGTTTACATGTACAGGTGTTTAATTAAATGACGTTTCAAACGAAGACGAAAGATCCAATGTCTATGGAAAGTCTGGAGGATATCACGATGCACGACTATCAGGAATCTCTCGTACTTTACCAATAAACAAAGTATTGATAACATTTTATGAAGACAACACTAAATTAAAGCTGTTGATCTCATACATCCATAATTGTTTTCTTGACAAGTTGTGTTTTAGATGATGATAAAAATACAATAATTGTAAAACATGTAACATAGTCAAAGGTGTCTATATCGCCCCTACTGAAACAGGCAAATGGTAACAGCAGACAGTAAGTCACATGGTTATGGCTGCCGTACAGAACAAAATGGTCCCCACACCTCAAGGTAACATTTGCATGCTGGCATTATTAACAGTTTCTTGACAAGATTGGGTATACGTTAAAGTGGTAAAATATTTTTACTGACCGTTCCAACGCGGTGCTTCTTTTGTGGATTATTGGTGTTATTTATGTCTTGTGATTTTCATGCTTTCGTGTATGTTCATTTCTGCCTTGTGGTAACCTGCTGGGCAAGGGCTGACCTCTCGGCTCTGGTTTGTAATGTTATATTGTGTTTTGTCACTTTCCCATGTGCTATCCTGAGTCAGGTGTAGTTCTTGATTGTATCAATTCCTGATCTTTGCCACCTATCTAACTTTAATCACCCAGTAATTGTAAATATATGACCATCCTAAGGTGTCAAGTTTGCTGTATCTCGTGTTGGTGTCAGCTTCTTTGCTATTTTCACCTATGTATCAAGATGGTATAATAAAATGTATTAAGGTTTATGTAGCCAAGTGGCCAACTTTTGGGAAAGGTGCTGACTTGGTTAACTTCCTCTTTGTGTTATTCTATTTGCAATCTTAGTCCTATCTCATTTTTGGTTTTGAGGGCAGAAATTTGATTCTGATTGAACCATTTCCTGGCCATCGCTTTCATTTTACCTTTTCTAGTATGACAGGCTAACTGAGATAAGTGTACGTCTGTGTTACAGAATAACAAATAATATTAAAATCTCAAAAAAATCAATTATCCACTACATTTCCAATAACAGTCGAAGTGTTTGTTTAGGAGTATGGGATGTTTTGAATTAATAGACTACATATACATTTTATATATAACTGCTTTGTTACATAATACGTTATCAAAGTTTGCTATATTATCCAATGACTTGCTTTAGACTAATTGATATTCATCATTGTTTGACACTATATATCGGAATACTGCAAGTTAAGAGTAATTTTTAATATAAGTAGATCAGGTAACGTATACAACAGAACATGTATTAAATACATTACAATGGTATGTTCGTTCAGTACATTCCAATATCATAAGGCTTTTAAAGTCTATATTCTTCAGCAAATTGATATACATAATTTAACATAATCTATCAAAATATTATCTATTGAACATAAGTAAGTAAGGTAACGTTAATAACAGAAACTGTATTAAAGAAGATGTTTCAATGCTATGAATTCAGATATGAATGAGGAAATATTTTCTTTTATTTTGAAAGATTGCTTATATTATTTCAGGTCTGCATAGTTTTATGTTTGAAGCAGGATCTTTGCAAACTAAGGTATAGTCATACTGTTAATGTGCCATTACAAAGCATGCCAAATAGTTTTCAGAGTGAGGTGAGATTTGCACACGCTACTGATATATTATTTGTCCACTTTAAATTTATGTTTCTGACATACGGCATGAGTGTTAGACATGATATTTCAAAACAGGGTATGAAGGCTTTGTTTTCGAACAAGAAAAAGAGGCAAACATGCGCTTTGTAATTCACAAATCGTCTCTTACTAAAGGGAGAAAGCTGTGTTATTGATGAAAGTTTCGCCCTCTTGGGGTTTTTTGTTAGCTTTTAATGCAAACTTGTTTCGCAGGATATGCTATGTGCATACATTTAAGCAAAGAATCGTTTTTTTTTTCAAATTTCTTGAGTTGTTTATGAATTTATGTGTGCCTTGGTGTCAATTACCCCACCCACCAATAGTAAGTGTCATTGTTGTTTGCAAAAATAAAGCATAACTGCTGCTTCCCAGCTCTTGTAGGATATCTTTAATGTATGGCTTGCATATATTTACCATCATAACGGTATTTTATAACTTTATAAAGGTAAATACTTGAGGTTACCTATTATTACTCTACACAAAATGTGGAAAAACTTTCTGCTTACCCAACCTCTCCATTTGCATGTTTACAAATAACTGCACAGGCTTACAGCTTGACAACATCGTGCATCATAATCAGCACACTTTCAGCTTTAAAATGATATATAGGAACCATGGTATCTAGGGGGGGGGGGGGGGGGGTGCAACCAACTCCTTAATTATGCCACTTATTTCATTTCACCTAACTGACTAATATGTCACTACAATATTAGCATATTTAGATGCAAACACACCATAACAACTTAATCAAATCCAGTATAGAGACCGATTAAAAGCAGTCTAGCAGAGAGAGAGAGAGTGTACCGTTTTTCTATGCATAATCTGTACTGTACAACCCCTGGGGTCTTTCTGGACAGGGAGCGACAATACTGGGGAGTGTCTTTCTGGACAGAGAGCGTCAATACTGGGGAGTTAAACGTACCGGTTAATAGTGCTGGGGAGTTTATATGTGCAGAGCGATACATTGTGGGTTTTTATTGACTCATTTTTTTGTCTGGTAACTACATCAACAAATAGCCCGCTTCAGTTTGGTTGGTTTCATCTTAAAACTGAAGTATTGTCAGTTTTGTTCGAATCAAAGTTGGAGAATGTATGAAAACGCTTGTGATAGAATAGAAAAAAGTGAGTTGACTTTGAACTAATTTTCGTTTTCTTCATTTTCTTGTTTTAAAAAATAGTGCCTTGCAATCAATTCGCCAGTGACGTAACAGCTGTTACCATGCGTCTCAATGCTGTTTCGTTTAGCTTGTCCAATGCCCATGAGAAACAGCTCTGATTCACCGGATATGGAAGTAATTTCATGGACAACAAAACCGGACCATGGGATTTTAAAGATACACTGTGCATAAACCCTAGCCCATTTTGGACCATATCTCTGATGTAAGAGCTCATGTTGTTCGCCACATGCTTCGCGCCTTGCGAGCTGTGCTCGCTTTTATACAATTTTAGTATCAGTTCCTGTAGCTTAATATAGATCTATGTTCTGTAGTGACAGTGCCAATCCCTCGGGGGGGAGGGGGCGGCGAGAACTTGAGAGTAATTTTGGTACAGGTGTGCGGCCCAGTTTTCTGAAAGCTACCACAATTATATACCGGGTCTTCTAAAAAAAGACCTATGCATATACTTGATTGAGCAAAATGTTTACACATTCATATACTGTTCTAACAATAGGTTTCTGAGCTTGAATATCTGGGCAAAATATGAGTATTTTCAAACAGGGCTGTCAGAAAATCGGACCATTCATATGACAATGATGAAAAACTTACTGGGTCACTCAGTCATATACTTTTTCTTAGAAAAGTGGGTTTATCGTATACTTGGCAGTGCTGAAAAAGGGGGCTATTCGCGCCGTACATCCGTACTATGTCATATATAGGTAGTTACCCCCCCCTCGAGACCATTCCTAACAGCCGCGCTGTTGGTTTAACTCTTTTACAACATGGTTAGAGTGGTCGACTGTCACGCAGGAGTGGTGGGTTCGAATCTTTCTTTCTTTCTATCTTTACTGGTTTCGCTCATACTTGAGCATTACACCAGGGAGTGCAAATTTGGAAATTTTGATAAAATAAAAAAAAATAAAAAAAGAAACACAAAAAGCAAAACAACACAAAAAATACAAAAACTTTTGGCTGAATTTTTGTTTCAATAAGGAGGACCCTAAACTCCTCTGTGGACTGGGTATTGGCCACAGAAGGAGACAGACTATCCAGTGTGGAATAGTTTGGGGAGAAAGGAATTCTGCAGGGCATCGCTGTATGTCTAGTGTCTGCGGTATTGAGCTCTATGTGATGACCTGGTAGTTTTCAAACTGTGAGCAGGGGTCATATACTTGGCTTTTTCAATAGACATTGCTCCTCAATGAATCTTGTAAAAGAGAAGCAACGAGGACTGGTCCCTCCGGGCCTCAAGAGATGGCCATTCCAGCTCATCAAACATTCGTGTTTTGCCATTTCCTGCAGGTCCAGCGAGCTGCTGTCCTCTGAACTTTCTCAATCTGATTTATCTGAAGTTTCAAGTGAGGGCTCCAAATGGGTGTTGCATACTCTAGTTTAGGCCGAACGAAAGTTTTGTATGCAATTTCCTTAGTACTCCTAGGTGCAAAAGCCAAGTTCCTGCAAAAGAAAACCAAGTGTCTTAGTTGCTTTTGAAATAATTTCTGAGACATGCTGACCCCAATCCATGTTATCAGTAATGGTGATACCAAGGTATTTTGCTGACTGAACATTTTCCAAAGTTTGATTGTGTAGTGAGTAGTCGAAGAGAATTTGTTTGTGATGCTGATGCTGAGTTACTCTCATTGAGTGACATTTGGCTACCTTAAATTTCATTTGCCAATCGGCTTCCCACTGTCCTAAGCTGGTGAGGTCTTCTTGCAAGATCAAACAATCCTGAAGTGAATGTATATTCCTATACAGGATTCAATCGTCTGCGAACAGAAGACCTGATGTTATCCAGCAGATCCTTTATGAAGATTAGGAACAAGACCAGACCTAGGACCGATCCCTGGGGCACACCGGATAGCACTGGGACTAGATTTGAGGCTTGGCCATCTAAAACAACTTGTTCAGTGCGCCCAGATAGCCTCGAGTTGATCCACCTGTTGGTGGATCCTCTAATCCCATAATATTCCAATTTGTGTAATTGCCTCCTGTGTGGAACCTTGTCAAAGGCCTAAGCAAAATCCTGGCGGACCCAAAGATTTTCTCCTTGGAATTCCTTCACTGGTGGCAGTGGTTATTCCGTAGCGCCTGAGTCGGCTCTGGGGCGGTAGCGGGCTATAGCCTGTTGTGATTGATGCCCGGCTCTCAGGAAATAAAAGGGGGAAGAGTGTAGTGACAATGTCATTCCTAACAGCCTCGCTGTTGGGTTAACTCTTTAGCGACATGGTTAGAGTGGTTGAATGTCACGCAGGAGTTCTGTGTTCGAATCTTGGCGGACCCAAAGATTTTCCCCTTCGAATTACTTCACTGGCGGCAGCGGTGGGATGATTCATCTTTAAAAATGATTACAATGATATAAGGCCTAAATGTAATATATGTGGGTTCCTGTTGCATACCAACAAAATTTAGGATAGGTAGGTAGGAAAAAATATTAAATTTTGTTATAACATTTAACAAAGAAAATAGTGACAAAATCTGAAAAAGTGCCCATTTTAGGTATTTTTTCTCCAAAGTAAGTAAGGGAGCAAAGATCAGGAGTCGATACAATCAAGAACCACAGCCGACCCGGGATACCAATGGATAAGTTACAAACCCACAGTTAGACACCACAAACGAGAGCCAAGAGGTCAGCCCTTTCCCAGCAGGTGACCACAAAGCACATATAAACAGATGCGCACAAAGACATAGCAAACATAAGACAGAACAAAAACATAAAAGATCCACAAAAGAAGTACCGCCTTGGAACGGTCAGTAAAATATTTTACTGGAGGGCTTAAACCCGTTTAACGGCGCACCAACCTCACCCTTAATTCAGATTGATCAAGACACATAGATATTTGGTTTGCATGAAAGACCCCTAACTTATCAATGCATCATCTATATTTTAATGTTTAGGGTAGGGTTTAAAAATTAGGGTAGGTAGGCCAACAGGAACCACAAATACATTTCATTTAAGCCTAACGTGAAAACGGGTCAGTGGTGAGGAGTAGGCGATATATAATATTCTGTAACTATTGAGCCAATGGAAATATTTGCATCATTTTCAATTTAAAACATAGTTCGTTCGAATGGTGCATACTATGCCTCTAAAATGTCCCTGAACAAAGTTACGAGGTAAATTTCAGAATTTTCGGACCACCCCTCGTTGGTATTGCTTGTAGATATGTAAATGTTTGCTTAAGCATTTTTTATGTTCTCCCTTTTCAGATAAACGGACAGCTTTGAGTGAGGGGCGACATGGCACAAATGCGATCTGAAAACAGACAATACTTTACTGCAGCTTGAGGTTCGATTTAAATTTTAAATGAATTTCATCAATGGAATCAACACTACCTCAGAATACACACCTGTGGAGGACTTTGATAAAGTTGTAGGTGTTAAAAAATGTTTACTGACAAAAGGGAACCTTGAGAAACCTTACGAATGTGGTATTTGTAGTAAAGCCTTTTCTCAACATGGTAACATTAAACGCCACCTCAGAATACACACTAAAGAAAAGCCGTATCAATGTGAATTATGCGGTAAATCATTTACTGAGAATGGTAGTTTAAAACGTCATCTCAAAATACACACTAGAGATAACCCGTATGGATGTGACACTTGTGGTAAAACTTTTACTCAAGACAGTAACTTAAGAACTCACAAAATAGTACACACTGCAGAGGAGTCATCATCTTCGCAAACCAAGGGTACTAACTCCACTTCGTTCCTTACGCGGAACAAAGTGGAGTTGGCTTGCGAAGATGAGGAGTCATATAAATTTAAAACTTGTAAAACATTTACTCGCGAAAGTAACTTTAAACGCCAGCTAAGAATACACACTGGAGAGAAACTATACGAGAGTGATACTTGTGGTAAAAGTTTTATTGGAGCTGATGGCTTAAAACACCAAATCAAAATACACATTGGAGACAAGCCAAATGAGAATGTTCCTTTCAGTAAAACGTTTACTCGAAATGATGTTTTAAAACGCAACCTTGGTACACACACTGAAGAAAACCCATACGATTGCAGTACTTGTGGAAAAGAGTTTAAACGTGATCGTGACTTAAAACGCCATATCATAATACACACTGGTATATATAAGTGTAAAACTTGTGGTAAGAAGCTGACATCAAAACGTAACTTGACGCAACACTTGAGAATACACACTGAAGAGAAATCATATGATTGCAGTTCTTGTGGAAAAAAGTTTAAACGTGATAGGGACTTAAAACGCCATATCATAATACACACTGGTATATATGATTGTAAAACTTGTGGTAAGAAGTTGAAATCAAAGCGTAACTTGATGCAACACCTGAGAATACATACTGGAGAGAAACCATACGAGTGTGGTACTTGTGGTCAAGCTTTTACTCAAGAAAGTAACTTAAGGCGTCACATCAGAGTACATGGAGGACAAAAGCCACATAAATGCCAGCTATGTAGTAAAACATTTAGTTGTGGTAGTAGCTTTAAGAGGCACACCACAAGACACACTGGAAAGAATCCTTACGAGTGTGAAACTTGTGTTCAAACTTTTACCCAAGTCAGTAACTTAAAGAATCACATTGGAGAACATGCTGACGAGAACCCATATAAATGTGATGCATGTGGTAAAACTTTTACCCGTGATATTTACTTAAAACAACACCTCAGAATACACACTAAAGAAAAACCGTATCAATGTGAATTATGCGGTAAATCATTTACTGAGAATGGTAGTTTAAAACGCCATCTCAAAATACACACTAGAGATAAGCTGTATGGATGTGACACTTGTGGTAAAACTTTTACTCAAGACAGTAACTTAAGAACGCACAAAATTGTACACACTGCAAAGGAGTCATCATCTTCGCAAGCCAAGGGTTCTAACTCCACTTCGTTCCTTACGCGGAACGAAGTGGAGTTAGTACCCTTGGCTTGCGAAGATGAGGAATCATATAAATTTAAAACCTGTAAAATATTTACTCGCGAAAGTAACTTTAAACACCAGCTAAGTAAACCCACTGGAGAGAAACTATACGAGAGTGATACTCGTGGTAAAAGTTTTATTGGAGCTGATGGCTTAAACCGCCAAATCAAAATACACATTGAAGAGAAGCCAAATGAGAATGTTCTTTATGTAAAATGTTTACTCGAAATGATGTTTTAAAACGCAACCTTGGTACACACACTGAAGAAAAAACATATGATTGCAGTACTTGTGGAAAAGAGTTTAAACGTAATAGGGACTTAAAACGCCATATCATAATACACACTGTTATATATAAGTGTAAAACTTGTGAAAAGACGTTTACTTCAAAACGTAACTTGATGCAACACCTGAGAATACATACTGGAGAGAACCCATACGAGTGTGGTACTTGTGTTCAAGCTTTTACCCAAGTCAGTTACTTAAAGAATCACATTAGAGAACATGCTGACGAGAACCCATATAAATGTAATGCATGTGGTAAAACTTTTACCCGTGATATTTACTTAAAACAACACGTCAGAATACACACTGAAGCGAACCATATAAATGTAATGCATGTGGTAAAACTTTTACCCGTGATATTTACTTAAAACAACACGTCAGAATACACACTGAAGCAAACCATATAAATGTGATAAGTATAAAAAATATTTTGCTGAAATAAATAGTTAATAAGTCACATCAGAATTCACATATGTGTTAAATGATCATTTGGGCGTGAAAAGCAAGCCTTTTGCGTTTGTAACCAGATCAGACGCAATTAAATCTGCCCAGACATGCGGGGATCCAGAGAGTTTTTTCAGAGGGGGTCCAACTTTGAGAACGGGTTTTTTTTAGTTGATATGAGGATCCAAATACAACTAAAATATGGCCATCATCGGCTCGACAGCAGCGTTTCGCTGGCGGGCCGATGATGGCCCAATATTGAATGCTGGCTTGGTGGCTTTGCGATTTTTCAGGGGATCCGGACCAGTATTGCTAAGAAACCCTTTATTTTTGTGATTTTTCAGGGGGGGGGGGTCCGGGGGTAAAGACCAGGTTGAGCATATAACAGCAGTAGCTTGGATACTCTCCTGATGTTTTCAACGTTTTGTCATAATTTCGTGCATTTTACTTTACGTCAGAACCGAAACGTAAGTGAGTGTATAATCAGGAAATACCACAATCACATACTGCAGACCAACCTTCGGCACCGTGAGGAAGAGCCACAGAACATTTTATTTGCGAACGTAAACCTGTATTATACGCGCATGACACAAAATGTAACGCCAATCAACTGACTGCTCAGATTACCTTTTCTCTGGAAGACTTAACATTAATAACTTCAAGGATCCCAGTACTTGTTGATTACATCAAATTATGAAATGTCTCATACCTATACAAAGTTGAGAATGATGATAAAATCTGTGTTTAACTTTCGTGAAGCAATATACTCCCTGCTACCCTATATGTTTGTACCACGTGCAATCATCTAGCAAGTAAATCCAGGGGTCTTTGTGATGCTCCACCAGGCGCGGATCCAGAGAGGGGGGGGACGGGGGGTCCGAGCCCCCCTGAAAAATTACAAAATCATAGGGTTTCTTAGCAATACTGGTCCGGATCCCCTGAAAAATCATAAAACTGCCAAGCCAACTTAAACGTTGAGTCATCATCGGCACGCCAGCGAAACGCTATTTAAATGGTGTTTCCCTGACGGGCCGATGATGGCCCGCTAAAAGTGGTATTTTGATCCTCCCTCCCCTCATCAACTGAAAGACCAAACAAAAAAAAACGTCAAAGTTGGACTCCCGCTGACAAAACGTTCTGGATACGCGTATGTCCACCTCTTAAATTTGCTGATTTTTCATGAAAAGAAGAGGACCATCAGGTTGTAGGATATTGTGAGGAAATAGGATAGACTCTGTTTTATAGGATTCAAAGTGAATAGCCAAGAAGCAGCTCAATCGTTGAACGTAATTATACATAGGTTTAGATGAACAAAATTATTCAGCATAAAATTATAAATATTATCTTACCCATACATTTTAGCGTATGTTTTGGGTGCTCAAAAAACGTCTCATTGAGACGATTCTTTTAGAGTACCCATAACATGTTTTGGTTGAGAAATAAGAAAATTATTTTTTCTGTTACGCACTCTTAACTAAAGGTCGGGTAATAGTTTTGATTGGTCGAGATTAAGACATTGTGCATGATGTCAGTGGGTTTTCAACGACGAAAAAGGCTAGTAACGGCAACAAAAAATCTTATATTTGCTCCGATTACATTTACAATATCACTATGGTATAGAAAGTAAAGGTCCTAATATTCAGCCCTGAGGGACTCCAGCTCAAGTATACAGCCAGACAGATTCTGCCCCAGGAAGAACAACGTGTTGTTTTCTGTTTGTCAGGTAATTCTTAAACCAATGAGTTTAAAGCTTCATCTTGAACGCCAGCAGGCTCTAATTATTAAATGGGCCACGACGAGAGGAAATCTGCCTTCGAGGGTTTGCGAACAACACAGACGCAGACCAGCCTGCGCAAACGCGCAATCTGATCAGCGCCTTTGTTGTTCACTTTTTGGAAAGCAGCATATGTTAACTTGCTACAGGTGAAATTTCCTTGCTAGTCTCTGTAGCTGAGGGGACTGGTTTGAAACTCGCTTTGGCGGAAACCCCGAAGACAGGTTTTCTCGCGACGAGGCCCAAATAAGTCCAGCATGCCACAAAAGACAGCATTGACTTTCTATACCTCGAAGCTTGACAAATGCAATTGTATAGATAGGTAAGCTGGTCAACTATAGTCGTCATCAGGTAAAAGTCAAGACTGTAAGCATGTAAGATATAGAGGATCTTAGATGAGTGCTCATGTTTTATTGAATTTATTAAAAGATTTTGGGAAAAGAGATAAAATGCGAGGCTTGCCGAGCATTTATCTCTTTATTCGCAACGTGTTTAATAAATTCAATAATACAGGAGCACGAATGTTAGATTCTATTTATCATATGACATAATGGGAGCGCAGTGGCTCAGTGGTAGAGTGCTTGGCTAGAGACCGAGGGGCCGCGGGTTCGAGCCTCACCGGCGTCACTGCGTTGTGCCCTTGAGCAAGAACATTAATTCTAGCTTAGTACTGGTTCAACCCAGGAAGAACCGTCCCTTTGAAGTTTCATTTCAGGGGTAAAAACGTCATAATTTTGTTATTATGTATGCAACGTTGTTATGGACGTCACTCGTTTCCAGAAAATCAGTAAACCACTTTTCTAATGCACTTGATTTTGTAACGTGACGTCCAAAAATTTGCGAGAGTATATCCTGCTATATACTGTCTGAAATTGTATGACGTCATTAATTACGTCATGTCTCTTTGGATGGCGTACGGTTTACACGGCTTGCAGCGCTCCAACTCGAAACGAATCTGCAGCAGTGCATTAGAATTGGGATAACAATAATCAAAATTTTCATTTGGGGAGGTATATCGTCGGATATACGTTCGGAAATCACGCTTTATGGCTCCGCTCGCGCGTCGCCGTAAAACTAAATTTCCTACCGTATATCCGACGGTATAACAACCGAAATGATACTTTTGAATTATGATTATCCCCTAAGTGATTAATCGATTTTATTGCATGGCGTTATTTCACTCCCAGCCGCGACGTCATATGATAAAAGAGGTTTTTGCACGCATGTGATAACTGCCGATACGTACAAACATTGTATTAATAGACTTTTCGCTTACTGTAAAGGCGGTATCTTTAATATTTATATTTTGGCGTTGTTCGGCTATTTCATCTGCTAAACAAGGGAAACCAGGATCTGTTTATAATTTGGTGAAGAATTAAGAAATTGCTTGGGCCGCGCAAACGTGCGTGCATTTCATGAAAATCCTAACCGTATACACACTGAACTCACATTTATCAACCCTTAAAGCGCATTATCACAAAATTTATGTTTTTGTCGTCCACTAAAATATCTGAAGCCTCAAAGGCAAACAATGCGGATCCAGATCAGACTGCTCCTGTAGGAGCAGTCTGGTCTGGATCCACAATGTTTGCCTCTATGCTTATGTTAAATAGACATTTTCAGATGCAGTTATTTTGCTGGCGTTTTGTGGTCTCGTCTATACTGAGATAATGGCGCAAGATGATAAAGTTAGTTTTGAATAAAACCACGCCTCATTTTCAGCTTTTACCTATGCCTAAGGTTGACCAGTCCTAGTTACGCAATCATGAGGCACCGCCTTTACAGTAAGCGAAAAGTCAAGGAATATATGCTATATGTAACCTACTTACTTTTTTCAGGGAGAAGCACAAGAAGTGTGTATTGTGGTTGTCTGGGACAAACTCTACAACGAGGGCCAGGAGCTCATCTCCATAAAATGTGTATTACAGGATGGTCGGAAATAATTTGGGCCTCGTCGCGACAAAACCTGTCTTTGGGGTTTCCGACAAAGCGATTTTCAAACCAGTCTCCTCAGCTACAGAGACTAGCTAGAAAATTGAAATTTTGCTGGTAGCAAGTCTAAATATGATACTTACCAAAACGTGAATAACAAGGGCGCTGATTAGACTGCGCGGATGCGCAGGCTGGTCTGCGCTTTTGTTGTTCACAAAGCCCCGAAGACAGGTGTTTACTCGTTGCGGCCCATTTAAGAGTAATCTGATGAACCCATTCAAGCCGAATGGACTATCAAAAACTTATCAACTATAACAGTCTCTTTCCTATTTTAGGGTTGCTGTTGGTATTTGCATTCAAATTTAATAAAGCATTCTGTTGTAAGTAAAAAGTGGATAGCCTGATCGAACACTACACGTCGCAGTTGCGGCGTCTTATCTGGGTCTGCACCGTTTGCCTATGTCCCATAAAATGGACGCCATACCTATTTGGCTAAGAGTTCTACTTGAAATATATACCACGCTCATCAGTATTAAGTATAAATAAAAGTGATGCTTTAACATGTATGTCTTTTGTATATTCCTGTCATTTGAGCCATGACATGTGATTTCCAACAATGTGGCATTTTGACAAGTGTATCCTCAGATGAGCTTGTGCAGCCTCTTTTTAAGCATAGAAACTCCAAAAGATGTTCGGTCAGTTGCTTAACAGTCGTAGAATATTCCAGCGACTAGCAAAGGCACTGATCAGACTGCGCATATGCCCAGGCTGATCTGAGGCTTTGTTGGTCGCACATACCACATTGTTGGAAATATCATGTCACGGCTCATTTTCAGCTAACTCTCGCTCACAAATATAGTTCGATTGCTGGAAGTACTTGCTATAGTCGAGAGCTATGTGTTGATACAGTAAGTTCTGCCAGGGAAGGAGGGGGTTGTACGGAAATATTTTATACTCATTAGCATACTTCACAGAGGGCTGTAAGGACCTCTCTTCCGAGAGAGGGGGTCCAATTGATTATCTAGGGGGTCGGTACCAGTCTGTAGAAAGTTTTGATTTCCCAGGGGCTCCCTGCATCTTCCTCCCTCCCCTCTGGATACGCTCATAAATTTAATATGACAATCATTCTAATCAGATATTACGGTGTATTTCTGAATCTGCTATTGCAATGAATCATGTGCGAATCTAGAGGGGGGGGGGGGGGGGCAGGGGGTCCGGACCCCTCCCCTCTGAAAAAAATAGGGTTACTTAGCAATACTGGTCCGGATCCCCTGAAAATCACTAAGCTACCAAGCCAGCATTCAATGTTAAGTCATCATCGACATGCCAGTGAAACGCCATTTTAATGGCGTTTCGCCCGCTGTCCGATGATGTCCTTTTATAGTGGTATTTGAATCATTCTCCCTTTATCAAACTAAAACAAATGTAAAAAACAATTTGTCAAAGTTGGACCCTCCTCTGACAAAACTTTCTGGATCCGCGCATGTGAATGTTGTATTATCATTAACTAACCAATATAGAATCTATATATTTTGATTGATTTCGTGTGTTAAGGCTTTCGGTTCAAGTCAACAATATTTCAGTCATGTCTTAGCTCCTCCCACTGACATGGAGAACGAAACGAATGGGTTAGACTTGAAGGCCCCAACCCCACCCACAGTTGCCTCAAGTGAAGCAAGTATCATCTTGCTAACAGGCAAATGACAGGACCATCTCTGAAAGCTGCAACAGAAAGCGCACAACCCTAACACACACTATATTCTATACTGAGGGACTTTAGAAACGCACCATTTTACATTCACAGTCTGTACCACATGAATGATTTGAGGATGTTTTCTTTATCATTTTTTATTATCTTGCAACATGGACCATGATTTGTCATGCTTTCGAATTGCTCATGCTGTTCATTCTGACGTAATATCGACGTAAGTGTTTTTCAACAATTGTCGTCTGACAAATGTGAATTTGATTTATTTTGAAAACAAACACTTTGATGTGGTAGCCAGATGTTTTAACAAATGGAAAAACACAAAAGGTTACAGAAATAAACGTATTATTACACTCCCACGCAGCGTTTCTTTGCTACGGTCAGTCTTAAATTTTCAAACAGGAACAGCAGACGTATGACGTCCGCGAATGTCGCGATACTTTTGTCTTTCATGCAACGGTTTGAGGGGTATCTGTTGGCAATAAAAAAATGATTATTCCTGATCCTAAGGATATAAACGGCCATCTACGTCAAAAATCAATGACGTCATGTAGACGTAATGAACGTTGCCAGAGGCCTAACTTCAAAATTTGATTTTGTCTTTCCTTTTGCTTTCAAGAGCAAACATCAGGTTGAAAACTTTTTTTCGTTCATAATGGAAGGTTTTGGTATCTGTGACTTTTTGAATTTGAGTTAACTCAGAATTATCGCGACGTCACGGCAATCATAAGCTACAGCGTTTCGATTTTCTTATTGAATGCAAGCTAAATGACGGAACCTGTCTATTTTATTTTTCACTTAATGAAAATATTCAATTTACGACATAAATTAGCATTCAAGCAGGTGGTGCGTTTTTAAAGTCCTTCAGTATATATACCTGCCAATGTAACAATGGTACACTTTTACTGCAAGAGTGTTTGCTGCACGTAACATAACGTGCACTTGTTGCGAAGCATTGGTTAATTCTAAACATGTATACACCGGTTGGGTGGACATTCAGATTTTAATTTGTATCTCTATGTAGGCGGTGATTTAGTTTCATGCACCAAGTTTTATAACACATATGATTGTTCAAAAATAGTAAGTGAGTATGATCAGGAAATACCACATCACAAACTGCAGACAACCCCCTGACACCGCGAGGAAGAGCCGCTCAACCATCACGAGACACCCGGAAGACAAATTAAGCAAAGCAACCAGCTCTCTCTTCCCCATCAAGATGATTGTAATACTAGAATGGACATAAAGTAACGTACAACAAAACATAGAACAATTACAGACTCCCACAATGGGAGTAACAATAAACAAAAAGTCAACAACAATAGAACCACCGCCTTAGAACAAGTTTGAGAGAAGGCCGAAAAGTACTACACAGGACAAACAGAAACCATAAAATAACCTTAAATGACTCCGGACTTAATACCCCAATAAATTGTTTTACTTTCTTCGTTTTACAAATGCTTCACACATTAACTATATCCTCTCATACATGCATTAACAAACCAGTGTACATTCAAACGTGCTGTTTAAGTACAAATGTAAATATTACATAGCTGGCGTATTCAATAAATGGCTTTCGTTAAAATGATTTTTATCATAGGTTTGGAATGAAATGGCTATTCTTGTAGGGTGCATTACGAGGGCTATTTATGTGAAATTATCTTAAACTTAGGCTGGTGGTAAAGGAGACGTCGTTTTAAAGTAATTTCTATTTATATTTATGGCGGCTAAGTCAAGCAAAACAGTTTGTGCATTTTGGTAGAGGGCATTATGAGGAACATTTCTGTGAAATTATATTGAGTTTCGAACAGTGATTAAGTAGGATATACCGTTTAGATAAATATATATTTTAGCTCTGGTGGCCATTTTGTTCAGAAAGCAGAATGAATTGAGCAGTTTTGGTAGAGGGCATTATGAGGACAATTTCTGATAAATTATTTTTAATTTAGGCCAGTAGGAGATGATGTTGTTTAAAAAAACTTTTATATTTTTAGCTTTGGGGGCCATTATGTTCAGTGGTGAAGATCAGTTTGTGCAATTCTGGTAGAGAACATTTTAAGAAACATTTCTGTGTATTTATATTGAATTTGACAAGTTGTTGAAGAGAATATGTCTATTAAAGGTCGAACTATTCTTAACTGTGGTGGCCATTTTGTTCAGCTGAGCAGAAAGGTTTGGCTTGTATCAATTGTTTGGTTCAAGCGATAACGTGTGGACACCTATTTTGGTTAACATTTGATATTTCAAAGTGCTGGTGTGAACTTGAAAAAGGTAAAGGTCATCAAAATTTAAAAAAAAAACCTTAACCCCCTCCTAACAATCTATATATGCAAGTTTGATTAAAACTCACCCACTGGTTCAGAATATGTGTGGAAATGGCTGAGTTTGGATATAAGGTCAATGTCACCAAAATCTAATCAATTATTCAGGTGCCATAATAAAACAATATATAAGGCCTGGTCAGAATCCATTCTTCGTCTCAAGAAGAAACGCGCAGAAGTCCTATTTTGGTCGTAATTTAAGCTCACTAAGTGCTGTTGTGACCGAAAATATAAGGTCAAAGTCACCAAAATCTAATCAACTCTTAACCCTTCCCAAAATGTTTATATGCATGTTTGGTTAAAATGTAACCACTGGTTCAGAAGTTCTTGTGTGAAAATGACTGACTTCAACAATTTTAATAAAATGAGGACTTTCAAAAATAGATCAAGGTGACCAAATTATAATAAACTATTTTGTGTGTCATAGAGAAGTAATATATAAAAAATGGTCCAAACCAATCGTTTAGTTCAAATGATAATGAGCGAATGCGGGCTATACTTTGGGATAGTGGTTGAGGAGGAGATGGTGTTATTTGATGTTTCGATTTTTAGATATAGCGGCCATTTTGTTGAGCAGAGCGGAACCGTTTTGGTTAAGGGTATAATGAGAAACACTTCTGTGAGATGATTTCGAATTGGAGCCAGTGAATAAGAACGAGCTGATGTTTATAGATATTTCTATTTTTTAGCTCTGGTTACCATTTTGTTTGCCGGAGTGGAAGAGTTTTAGCGAATCTGGTAGGCGTAATGGGAAACATTCACATAGGATGTTTCTTTTTGACCAGTGGTTGAGGAGAAGATGCCGTTAAAATACATTAAAATTTATATTTTTAGCTACGGTGGCCATTTTGTTCAGCGGAGGATGGGAATGAAAAATCCGTCGCTCACGACCACAGTTTGCCATCACTCGACAAGCCTCTAATGCCAATCGGAGATGCTCAGGATGGATCTTTCTTTGCAACCCCCACACTCATAATGTGTTCCATCAATCTCTTTTATGAACAAGCATATGTCTCTTCAGATAACTTGGACGGTGGAAGCGTTTGCGGCATATATTACAAGTACTGTTTGAGTTCGTTCCTGTGTGGGTATTTAAATGTGATTTCCAAGTTGTCACCCATTTAAAGCTCTTGCCACAAATGTCACAGCTATATGGTTCTTCTCCTGTATGAACAACCATATGAATCTTCAAGGAAGTTCCTGCATTAAAACCTTTGCCACACACTCCACATGTAAATTGGCGATCCCCGGTATGAATAGTTGAATGGCATTGCAACGCTGTTTTCCAAGCAAATTCTTTCCCACATATGCTACATTTGTGTGGCGTTACTCCCGTATGTGTAACCAAATGTTTCCTCAAATATGAAGCGTGGGCAAATTCTTTACCACAAGTGGTACATTTGTATGGTTTCTCTTCTGTGTGCACAGCCGTATGTCTCTTTAAGTTAGAAGCATCGGTAAATACTTTATCACAAGTTTCACATTTGTATGGTGTCTCTCCTGTATGCACAGCCGTGTGCCTCTTTAAATTAAATGCACTGGAAAAAACTGTACCACAAGCGTCACATTTGTATGGTTTAGCTTTGGTATGTACAGCCGTATGTCTCTTTAAACTAAAAGCATTGGCTAAAACTTTACCACAAGCATCACATTTGTGTGGCGTCACTGTTGTTTGTGTAACTAAATGTTTCTTCAAATATGGCTTCATGTCTATGTTTAATCAAATATGTTTTCAAAATTGATGCCTGTTTACCACTAGTGTCTTGTTCTGGTAAAATGGCTGCAAAAAGAAAGAATACAAAGAATATATTTTTTTGGAATGAATATGACATTTGTTTCATTGAGTGAGGCGAAAAATCTATATGTCATGAGAGGCAAATCATGAAATATACAATTTTACGCTTCACGAGATGAAATAAATATCATGTTTATTCCAAACATTTGAATTTTCTTTTTATTATATACAATTTTGAAGCATAACAGATTGTTTTGCACCATGACATCATATAATCTCGCACATGCCGCCATTCATGATCGCAATTGATGTCATATCTATGAAGGCGTTGTGTAATGTGCTTGCCTTCCAAAACTGAGATCAATGTCTATAGAGTTAAGAAAATGAAGAATTCAGCACATCCGGACAATTTAGTTACCAAACGAATCCAAAGATCTAATTATCGACACTTTGAGTGCTTGCCCACTAATAAGAAATGTTTAGGCGTTTAAAAATCTGAGATTGGCTCAAAGAAGTAAACGGGAAAAGCAAAGGCTACCCAATTTCAGTCATGAAAAAGGAATATTTAATTTAATATTTAATGTTTTCACAAGTGAAAAACAATCTTATATTTTCTAAAGTGAAATACAACTTTTTCAAATAAAAATTATATTAAATCAATATTTTCCAGTATTTCATTACTTTGTATATAATAATTGATATATACTCAACTACAAAAGAAACTCATCAGTCACTTCACGGGACAAATATGGAAATCAGAATTAGGAGACGAAAATATATTTATACCATATTCCGTAGCAATCAGTTCTGCATCATTTTATTGAATAATGTAACAGTTTTACTTAAATCTGTTCATGCTGTTCGCCAGTGTTTAGACAAGGGGTCATTTTCAAAAATGACAAGTTTTTCACTTGAGAAGGAACATCTCGTTCTCGTCTAAATCAGTTCACTTGAGTTAAATTCGTCCAAAAACAGACATGACCCTCTCATGCAGCAATAACTGCCTCATAACCAGATCGAACCAAAAGCATGTGACGCAGCACACCGTTCTTGGGAATCCACGTCCATTCTTAATGGAGAGCAACCTGAAGCTGTCGAGAAACCAAGGTTGTACTGAATGATCCCGGGTGCGTCGCCAGAGCTCGTCCACCAACTGCTCTATCGAATTGAGATCCAGGCTTACTCAACTTACGCTGTTTGTTTTGGCTTCTGCCCACACTTGATTGCATCGTCAGAGAAGGACATACCGCTTATTGGACGAAGTGAACTGATTAAGAATAGAACTGGAGTGAAAACCGATTGTCTGAAACGTGTCATTTTTAGAAATGACCCCTTGTCTATTAACTGGCGTACAGCATGAACGGGTTTAAGTAAAACTGTTACATTATTCAATAATTTGATGCATAGTTGATTGTTAAAGAATATGGTATAACATATATTTTGACTTCTTATTTATTTTACCGTAATTGCCCTAAAAAGTAGCTGATGGGTTTCTTTTGTAGTTGAGTATATAACGATTGGTGATCCAGAACTACGCGCAAAAGTGCTACATATATAAGTATTGTCAATTAAGCGATATTTATGATAGTTACGTAATCTAATCTTTCATGTATTTTGAATACCACAAGCTCCATTCAAAACACATCGAACACATAGTTATAAAGGCTTGCACGACGGAGGGTCAGGCCTAAGACTCTATGACGGCTCTGACGTAAAGCTTTAATCGGTGGGTTGGGGCCTGATGCTTATCTGTGGCTGGACCCACCGTGGCTCAACTTGAGGTTTTCTTTAGCTCTGACTATCTGTGAGTCATGAGCCCTTTTCTTTGTTTTATCATGGTGTGTTTATTTGATTAGAGTGTTTCTCCTTGATGATACATTGCATTAGTTAGATGGCCTCCATGCGAGCTGAACATTTCTTGTACTTCAACAACAGCAGAATCTAGGGCGAAGATTTGGTACCAGTAAAATGCATGTAAGCCCCCCGGTGGCTTAGGCTGCTGTCCGTTCTAAGGCGGTGGTTCTGTTGTTGTTTATTGTTACTCCCATTGTGGGAGTCTGTAACTATTCTTTGTTTTGTTGTACGTTACTTGATGTCCATTCTAGTATTGCAATCATCTTGATGGGGAAGAGAGAGCTGGCTGCTTTGCTTAATTTGTCTTCCTGGTGTCTCGTGATGGTTGAGCGGGTTATAGGTCCCTGGGTTGTTCTAGCTACCACTGTCACAGGACGAAATTGATTGAGTAGTTTACACCTACGGTTTTATCGATCTTGATGTTGCGTCATTACACGATGACGTCATGAATGCAAACGGTCTAGAATTGTTCCAATTTGTCAGAAACGTTTCCTTGGATTTTCAATCGTCCTTGCATGGCATCGAAATTGTTGGGCTATCGCCCTTTAGCGATCAACATGTGTCCATTTTTGTATCGTAAATTAGAAATTTCTAATCTTTAATTTTAAAATTTTCAAATGTTTTCAAGCAAACTGTATATTCAACTAGAGATTCCAGTTGTTAGTACATGTGTAAATCTAAATAAAATGAATGTGCACGTGAAAAACTGGAAAATAAAAATCAGCCAGTACACTGGTTTGGGTTGGGTTGACTGAGATCAATTAAACAATGGGAATAATGTATGGCAGGAATAGTAGCGAAACATTGATAGCAAATTAATTTTGTTACTCTCATTTAACACGCAAGATTTTTAATCCTTATATACGGCGTTTCTTATTTTTTGGCCTAGTTTATATTTAATTAAGAATATATAAATTAAAAAGGTAAGCTACAGAAAAAAGACATTAAACTATCTAACTATTTATACTACTCATTTGGCCTTGTATGCATGATTGATGCCTTCGCTAAATATGAAAGCTTTTGGAACACATTTACCGCTTCCTAAGGTGTTATTTCCTTTGCATAAATTTTATTTACAGCCGTAAAAAGCATTGGCAAAAGCTTGACCACAAGCGTCACATAAAATTACGAGGGTCAGTCAAAAATAACTGAGCCCTACCTCATAACATTTTAGCGAGGTATTGTAGACAACAAAAGTGATTATTTTCTATAAGTATCATATGTCATCTATGTTAAGACCCTGAAGAATTATCCTAGTGAAGCTTCTATTATGGTTGCTAGGCAACTGAAGATCGTCAGTCAGATCGATGCGTTCACGATCTCAGCCACCAGGAATATACAGTATGTCTTTAAAAAGCTTGCCTGCTTGATAGTTTTTTAGAAAAAGACATATTTGACATTTATTTGTATAACATATATCATATTGTCTTTTCATTACACTTAGTTCCTTAATGTTTAGGAGAACATAGATTGTATGCGTTGCCTAGCAACAAAAAGCGCCAAAATTCCTAAAATTTTCAAATACACGAGAATTGTGTTGCCATGGATACAAAATTGTGAATTTTAATCAAGGAACTTAATATGTCTGAGGGTTGGTTTGTATATGCAGTACTGTTAAAGCATTAGAAGGCTAATATTTCATGTTTTCTATTAAAATTGTGTAAATTTGAATATGGGTGGGGGTAAATTATAGGGCGTCAGACATGTTAAAATTTGATAAATTATGAAATCAAACTACCACAGCATCTATAATTTGGGGTCAGTTGGTTTCTGTTCTGTGACACTGTATAGGTATATGTTAAAGATATCAGGCAACAGTGAATAAAGCATTGCTTTGACATTACTGTTTCCATAGCAACGCTTAGAATTAGATGTATCACAGCGTGAACGCACCCCTTTGACAGGTCATATTCAGTTGCCTAGCAACCGTTACACAAAGCCTACCAACAGAAATAAATTAGGTGATTATTTAGATGACATATAACTACAATGAAATATCATCTAATTATATGTCCATTTCACTTGATTCAATGTTATGAGGTAGGGCTCAGTTATTTTTGACTAACCCTCGTACCCATTGAAAATAGTATATGTCACTAGTATCATTGAATTTTACAACTGCTCTGTGTATTTTTCAAAATGTTTAAGATCTTGTTTTACTTACATACTTACATACCTAGTTGATTTATAGAATAAATGTTTATAGAATAAAAAAGTTTTATACGCATTGTCTTAAATTGAGCTATGAAACACCTCCAGTGTTAAAGAGCCAATTTCCGTATGTATTATTGAAGTACAATTACATATGAAAATAGTGACAGCTGGAGAAGTTTTTACATTTTTCGGACTATCTTGTTAATCTAATACAGGATCATACATCTGCAAGTTTGACGCAAAGATCAGATAACTTATTAAAGGATGTAACAAGTTATAAATAATAAGCAATGATAATACTTGACGTAAGATATATTTTAGAACAAAAATGAACATGTTCGAGTTTCCCTAAAAATCTCTAGTCTTTGGTGCCTAAATCTTAGAAATCATATCCATTGCTGATTATCAAGATATGAGATCAGCATGTGTCTACACATCTATACATTTCTTAACAAATTATATTATTACCTTATTCCAAGACTTCTTGCTCTAAGAATAATTTGTTCATCTGCATATAATTGCTACTAATTTAAATTAATTTTTGGAATATTTTCTTAGGGTCAAACCATTGCGCTTCCTCGTTAAACTTTGGTTAAGCCATTTGCAATCACCAGCAAGACTTAAAGCTCTGCGAAAAAATCGATTATTTTAACATGTTTAATGGCAAACTAAAGTGTAATATTTTTATTTGAATTGTGTGTGACTTTTGATGAAATAAGCACATTTCATTGTACTCAAAATTCAAGCAAAACCAGGCGTTTGCCATGGTTGTAGATTGTACATGGTTATAGCTAAAATTCAAGGAACGGATCGCCAACTATCTACTATAGATGATACACTAAATCAGTTTCTTTTCACCGAATATTGAAGGAACCAATATTGATCGGGTCGTGCTGCTAGTACATAATCAGGACCAGGCATGACTCATATCAAACCAAGTTTTGGCCATTTGAATCCATATTTTGAGGCAGAAAGGTCGAGACAGTGAATAGTCAGGTCAAGATAGCCAATCACAGGCCGTGTAAGCATACCCTCTGACAATGTCTCTTGGTCACCGATATTCTCCAATGTCCTGTATATATTCCTTGAAGCAAACTTTACAAAGCATGAACAATGCACTGGGTGGAAACTGACAGACTGAGTGATATTTTACTTAGCAACGATTTCTCGCTTCACAAATCGCTAAAACCGGTGTACGTACATATAATAAACATTCGGTAATTTAGTCTAGCGTTTTCGGACCGGTGTTTGCGTCGCAAGTCGTATTTCCAAACCGTGTAAAATATCCCAAAAAACCGTAGCGTTCAGTACGTTTAGAGGTTTTTCTCGCCAGTTATTAAGATAGAACGGTCAGATCTGTGCATGCTGACCTAGTTGGTAACTAAGACTATAATTCCGAGAATCGGATGTCTCGTCCAGCCAAACAGAAGTCAGACAAGGCAAATTTGTCAAATTTATATCCATAGCAAAGGGTTATATTAGAGAAACTTATAAATCACAAAACATAAATCCCTGTTCTCCAAACACTAAGTTCAACCTGTGTATCATACAGATCAAAGTCATAAGCCTATCAACTAGATTTTAGCGGTTAGTTTAATTAAAACAAAAAACTAATCTGTACAATTTCAATATCTGACTTCAAACTGGCCCAGAGGCCAGGGGTGTGTGAAAGGTCAAAGTGTTTGCTTCTATGCTAGTCCATATTTCTTTCCCCTTAAATTGATATGCAACATGTCCAAATTTCAGATTTGTTTTACCTTTTAATCCAACCCATAGGTGAATGTGTTTGTAAGGAGAGAATATGTGTTTGAATGATGCTCGATGATCCATTCCCTTTAATTCGTTATGCAACATGGCCATGGCCATGTTCTGAAAAAGTTGAATTTGACCATTTGACCTCTAATGTCAGGTAGGGGGGGGGGGGGGTGCGGTCTAAATGTTTGCCATCAAGTTGCTGCATTTGTGATTCCCTTTAATTTGATATGCTACATGACCATGTTCTGAAAAAGTTGAATGTTGACTAATTGACCACACCTCCAGGTTCGGGGGAGGGTTTGATATAGGGGGGGGGGCGGGGGGGGGGGGGTGCGGCTAAATATTTGCTATCATAATGCTGCATTTATGATTCTCTTTAATTTGATATGCAGCATGACAAGTTAAATTTTGATCTTTTGTTCCCATCCATGGGGGAGGTGGGTCTGCGTGCAAAATATTTGTATTCATGATTCCCTTTTATCTGATATGCAACATTACCATGTTCTGAACAAGTTGACTTTGACCTATTGACTACGTCAACCTAGGGCCAGGGGCATAGGGGGGTGGGAGTCTGCGGGCAAATTATTTGCCACCATGTTGGTGCATTTGATGGTTCCATTTAATTTGATATGCAACATGACCATTTCTGAAAAAGTTGAATTTTGACCTATTGAACCCCACCATAAGGTCGTGTGGGGGGGGGGGGGTCTGCGGGCAAAATATTTGCTACCATAGTGTTGTATCCAGGATTCCTTATAGTTTGATATGACCGTGTTCTGTTTAAGTTGAAATAAGTTGACCTTTTGACCCCAACACCAGGGTCAGGGGTGGGGGCGGTCTGCAGGCAAAATCGACCATGTTGCGGTATTTGTGATGCCCTTTTAATTTGATGTGCAACATGACATTGTTATGAAAAAGCTGAATTTTGACCTTTTGACCCCTAGAGTCAATGGGTGGTGTCTGGGGTCAAAATGTTTGCTATCATGCCGCTACATTTCGTGATACCAATCAGTTTCAAATGCAACAGTTACTGTTGGGTCCTTATCTTTGCTTTATCTCCTTTTTATATCTTGATATATATGGTTTAGGAGATGATGCATGTCTTTCATGCAAACTAAACATCTATATGTCTTGATCTACATCTGAACTAAGATGAGGTTGGCCTCTCCTTGAAACTGGTTAGTGAAATATTTTACTGACCGTTCCAAGGCTGTGCTTCTTTTGTGGATCATTAATGTTATTTCTGTCTTTTATTTGTTATGCTATCATGCGCGTCTGTTTATATATGCCTTGTGGTCACCTGCTGGGAAAGGGCTGACCTCTTGGCTCTCGTTTGTGATGTCTAATTGCGATGTTGCATCGATTCCTGATCTTTGTCCTCTTTCTTACTATGACCGTGTTCTTAAAAAGTCAAATTTTGACCTATTGGCCCCATCCCCAGGGTCGGAATGAGGGCATGGGGCCTGTAAGCAAACTATCTGCTACCATGTTGCTGAATTCGTGAGCCCCTTTAATTTGATATGCAGCAAGACCATGTTCTGAAAAAGTTCAATTTTGACCTTTGACCCCATCCCCCTAGGGTCAGGGGCATTGTAAAAGGTGAATTTGGACCTTTTGACCCACCCCCTAAGTCCACCTAAGTCTTTGATCGAAAATCACGTTTGATATGTTTTATATTGATTGTACCTCTGAGTACAATAAATGGTATGGGGAAATTATTACAGGAGTCTGCCCACGCTTGGAAATTATTGATTTTATGCAGATTAGCTGTCTTTGGTGTATGACTTTTGTAGTTTTGATGCATTTGAGTTTTTATGCAATTCTGTTGATAGTTTTCGACGTCATGTATGATATCACTACCACACACTGGCTTAGATCAGCAAGAAATATATGGCATGTTTTTGTTCTAATATAATAACTTGACAAAGACAAAAATATATTTATCTTTGAAATTTTATGTGGAGTTTTTTTAATTTATTTGTGAAAAAATATTGAAATTTTTATTGTCACTTATAGGCTAAAAACGTAAACCATTATTTCTGAGAACGTAAACCATTATTTATCCAAATGGTTTTATGGTATCAATATAATGTTGTGGTGTTATGGTGTCAATTTAGATAGCAAATCTTGGAAATAAATAAAACCATTGAATTAGGAGAGAAATTTAGAGACAGGTATCACCTCAAAGTTGGAGTAAGTCAGGGCTGCCCCCTAAGACGTATTTTCAACTATCTTATTCAATAAATATATTTTCATAGTTTGTATATGTTGAGTTATTTATGTACAAAATTTAAGGAAAAATCCATGCGTGGGCACAGATGTAAGTACCCCTTTCAGTAAAAAATATTGATAACGTATTGAGTTATTGCGAAATTTAAATATTTGACTTTTGACCCCACCTTAGAGGTCAGGGGGTGGGGTAAAATTTTAATCACTGTCATGCTTATTAACAGGCACTGGGTAATCATGGCCTAAAATGAGAATGGTTTCGCTTTTATAGTTTTGGAGAAATGTAAAGTTTATTCCGCAAAAAGCCAATATAGCAGAAATGTGAAGCTTGCTCCACAAAAAGGCCAATATAGCTTTTGCATTAGCCTAAACCCTAAGTCAAAAAAGGGCCATAACTCAGTCAAAAGATTGCAAATGACCTCCAAGTTCGAACTTGGCCAGTATTTTATAATGCATAACTCTTCGGAAAAATTCAAGAGAAATTGTTGCATCCCTTCAAACTGGCTAGTCTCAGTCTACACGTGTCGAAATGCCACATTGCTGGAAATCAAATGTCGCGGCTCATATGGTTTTTCAAGGTATAAGATCGAGTAAAGTGGTTTTATCCCATTGTCGCAAACAGGAAGCGCTCTAGCACGCACTAACCTGTCGCCTTTCGCTCGGTGCACACTGGGATTGAACCGTCATTTTCATTAAAATAATATTATGCGATCACTGTGTGCATGACTCGGGGCTTTCCATCCAGAAAATATTGACTAACTGGGAACTGGTAAACTTTCAAAAATGACTTTTTTGCGATTTTAACAATAATTCTGCCCTTACAGTAGCGCGAGAATTGAACGGGACTAGCCAGATATCGCTAGTTACCCATAATTCAAAGGGCGAAATGCGGGTATCGTCAGGTCTCGCGAGAATTGGTTTTATCCTTATTTGAACTTGACCTGCTTTCATGATTAAGGCGTGTATGGGGGGGGGGAGGGGGGGGTACCAGTATCCTGTATCCCTGGAAGTAAAAAAGAAAGTATCCCATATCCCTGAAAGTAAAATGGTGTGTATCCTGTATCCCTAGAACCCTCATGATTAGCCTATATACCTGTGTATCAAATATGAATCCAATACACCAATGTATTCAAAAGATATTAATCAGAAGCCATTTTTCGTACGTACGGGACGGGACATACGTACAGGCAAGGGTGATGCTATATGCCCCGCCCCCCTCCCCCCCCCCCCCCCCCCCCCCGTTAAAAATGGCGGAGACATAAAAATAATATACTTACCTAACCGGCCAAGACAATTTAAACGGGGACTAATCGTGATTAAATGGGCGAAAGATGAAACCTGCAACTGCATTTAATATAATCATACGTGATCTTTTAAAAAAGCTGACTGGATTTTTTCATATTGATCGGCCGATGAATATTATTTTCACCAGCCGCTTTGAGCAGTTACATTAAGATAACCTCACCGATTACCTTTATCAACCACAAAGTTTTCTTTTTGGTCAACCATCGCGCCATAATCTGAGCCGACTGTCGGCCGTCTACCGCCTGTCAGGCAGCAATGAGTCGGCCGCCTTCGGCTGACTGTCGGGCGACTGATCAAATGGTTGCCCGAATCCACACCTATTGCCAAATCCAAAAAAAGCAGTCAGTCGATGGAATAAAATATAGCTGACATTTTGTAAGATCTTCAAAGATTCACTGAAATCGTATCGTATCGCATTACGTTTACTTACGACACACATATCATATCGTGAGGGCTTATTTAAGTTCGTTTTTCGATTACACCAAACCTTATTATACATGTCTTATAATTTAACATGTGCAAGTGAAATGGCTCACTAACGTGTGCAAGGTGTCACAATATTGTATCATTTTGGGTAATATCATTGTGTAAGTACTTCATTTAATAAGAATCGTGGAACTTAATATCAAAGATAAGTGTTTTTTTTCTTTGCCAATCCATAATAAGGAAAAACACTGAACATATCAACTTCTACCAATAATCATACAAGCATGGTGGCTCAAACTAAGTCAGTATTCAAGCATGTTTTACACTGAAACATAATTATTGTATTTTTTACATCTTGGTGAACAAGGGCCATGTGCTTACATCAAGTTGAAAAAATATGTTACCGGTCCTTGAATTTCATGAAATTTGGTCAACATATTTTTTACATATATGGATAGTTTTTATGCAAAAATGGAATCTTGACAAGGACCGCAACGTGTTAAAATTTTAATTCCAAATTAGACTGAATACAAATAATTGAGTTGAAAATTTGGGGTACCATGTCATAAAATGAATGTCCACCCACTATCCTAATACATACAAAGCCATTTATAGTATAAACAAACTTATCAATGATAAAGTTATTTCATAAAACATTTATGCGCCCGTTACATGCTATGTCAATTTCTTTAGAAATGATTATAACTGGATACCCCAAGGTATGATAGTGATATCATACATGAAATCATACACTAGCACTGAAATTGCATAAAAACTCAAATGCACCATAAATATAAAGGTCATACCCCAGGCCATCAATAAACATAATATAATCATATTCCAAGCGTGGACAGACTCCCATGTTAATTTCTCATACCTTGTAAGAGTTCCTCTGATGATTGAGAAGAGTGACAAGTATAAGGCGTATCACCTGTGTGAACACGCATATAGGTCTTTAAGTTTGATGATTGAGTTAAGCATCTACCATTAAAGTCACAAGTATATTGCTTTTCTCCTGTATGAATAAGCGTATGGTTTTTCAAGGTATACGATCGAGTAAAACATTTGCCACAAGTGCCTGATGTATGTAGCTTATACCCTGTATGAATATGCATATGAGCCGTGACAAAAGATTTCCAACAATGTGGTATGTGCGACCAGCAAAGCCTCAGATCAGCCTGCGCATATGCGCAGACTGATCAGAGCCTTTCCTAGTCGTTTAAATATTCTATGAGTGTTAAGCTACTGACTGAACATAAGTTGGTGTTTCTAAGATTAAAAGGAGGCTGCACAGGCTTGTCTACACTTGTCAAAATACCACATTGTTGTAAATCACATGTCGCGGCTCAAATGGTTTTTCAAGGTATAAGATCGAGTAAAACATTTGCCACAAGTGCCTCGTGCATGTAGCTTTTCCCCTGTATGAATACGCATATGGTTCTTCAAGTATACTGATTGAGTAAAACATTTACCACAAAAGTCACAGTTATATGGCTTTCCTGCTGTATGAATAAGCATATGTCTCTTCAATGTCACTGATTGAGTAAAACATTTACCACAATTGCCACAGGTATATGGTTATCCCCTGTATGAATAAGCATAATTGAGCCATGACATGTGATTTCCAACAATGTGGCATTTTGACACGTGTAGACTCAGACCAGCCTGTGCAGCCTTCTTTTAAGCTTAGAAACTCCAAGTGATGTGGGGTCAGTAGCTTAATATCCATAGAATATTCAAGCCACTAGCAAAGACTCTGATCAGACTGCGTTTAAGCGCAGGCTGGTCTGAGCCTTTGCTGGTTGCACATACCACATTGTTGGAAACCTCATGTCGCGGCTCATATGGGTCTTTAAGTTTGACGATTGAGTAAAACATTTACCACATATGCCACAAGTATGAGGCTTATCTCCAGTTTGAATAAGTTTATGATTCATCTTGTAAGACGGTCAATTAAAGTTTAAGAAGATGGCAAAGATCAGGAATCGATAAAGTCTTCTTTTAGTTATCAAAGGTTATGGCTTAGCTCCTGTAGGAATAAGCTCATGTTTCATTTTGCTCGTTGTCCACTCAGTGTCCTCTGCTCCATCTCAATCTGATAACTCTAAAGTTTCGATTAAGATTCTTCAAGCGGGTGCTGCATGCAGCTTCTTAAGAACTCCTTGGTGCAAACGTAAAGTTCATGCAATGAAAACCAAGCGCCTTGATGCTTTGGAAGATATTTCTGAAATGTGCTGACCCAGTCCATATTATCAGTGATGGTTATACCAATGTTTTTGCAGTCTGAAGAACATGTATAATAGTATATGACATGTACAAATTACGCTTTAAAAAGTACCCTAGGATCCTGGATCGCTCGCCTGAGTTCTGGCACATAAGATGGTGTATTTTCCTGAGGCTAAAGATATATCATTTTAAAGATATTTCAATTTTTAGCTCTGGTGGCCATAATGTTCAACTGATCTAAACATTCTGATCAATTTTGGTAAAAGGCATCATAAGGACAATTTCTTTGAAATTATTTTAGATTTGGACTAGTTGTTCAGGAGAGGTCAAAACGACTATTTCTTATCTATAGTTCTGGCGGCCTTTTTGTTCAGTGCTTCCAAACCATTTGTGCAATGATGGTAGAGAGCCTTATGCGGAACATTTCTGTTAAACAGTATTGGATTTGAAACAGCGGTTTAAGAGGAAACTCTGTTTAAAGACTTTATTAACATTAGCTCTGAGCCAAGGCAGCCAATTGTTCAATAGATCGTAACCATTTGTGCAATTTTGGTAGGATACATCATGAGGAACAATTCTGTGAAAACATTTTGAATTTTGAACGACTGTGTAGATTACTTATTAAATTTTGAATCATCTCTGTAAGATTATGTCAACTTGTGCCTTATGCTGTATCCATCTCTTATTTGATACTTAGCAGTGAAATCAATGCATATCAAAAACAAATAAAAGCGATATCAATCACTAGTGAAATGATACGAATATCAGCCTAAAATATCACTGTAGCGTTTTTTTGGATCACCTCTGACTTTTCCGTTCACTTAATGCAGCTCACTTCGAAAGTTCAACCGCCTATAACTTTTTTATTTGTGAACAAAAAAATCAAGTGTGGATAGTCATTTTCTTAGTTAGAACATGAGGAACAGTTTGGTACCAAAATAATTCAGATTTGCTGAAATTTTTCGATTTTGAATTTTCAACACCTCCCGCTTCAGTGAGTGAGGCAATGCATTTTACCTATTCTACGCAACGTCATCAACAAATGATGACGTCGCTCATGACGTCACTTGTCCCGCACTTTGACGCTAAATATTTTTTTATCTGTAAGTCCTGATGACTATAGATCATGTAGATTGATCCACGTATTCTGTCACAAATACTCCTTTGATTGTGATTCGGCTTGAAGCATGGATAACAAATTGATTAACTGTAAATCTTCTAAAAAGTATAAAATAAAAAGAAAATTTACTTTTTTGAGGTGAATACCAAATACATTTCATCTCGTGAGTTGAAAACATCGAAATTTTCATTAGTGCTGCGCACTCATGAAAATTCTGATGTTTTTACCACACTCGATGAAATATATTTGGTATTCACCTCAAAAAGTCAATATCCTCTAAATATTACCGGGCCCTAGATACATGAAAACCTGTCTTCAGTGTTTGCGAACGACAAAGGCACAGACCAGCCTGTACATCGGCGCGGTCTGGTCAGTGACTTTGTTATTCGCTTATTAGAAATTACCATATCTGAACTTGCTATAAGCGAAATTTATTGTTTCTAAGTAATCCCAGTAACTATGCAGACTGGTTTGAGAATGACCTTATCGGGAACACTGAATACAGGTTTTCTCTCGTCGAGACACATTTATAGTAACAATTGCTACACCTTCATATTGGCAATATCATCTTTTGAGTTTTAATAGTATGTCATTGCGGAAAACTGGAACTCTGATCCGACTGTGTGAATGCGCAGACTTATCTGAATTTTCTCTGTAAGCTCAAGCCAACTTGTACATTATACTGTATCCATCTCATATTACCGGGCCCTAGATACAAGAAACCCTGTCTTCTCTGTAACCTCATGCCAACTTGTACATTATACTGTATCCATCTCATATTACCGGGCCACAGAAACAAGAAACCCTGTCTTCTCTGTAAGCTCATGCCAACTTGTACATTATACTGTATCCATCTCATATTACCGGGCCCTAGATACAAGAAACCCTGTCTTCTCTGTAAGCTCATGCCAACTTGTACATTATACGGTATCCATCTCATATTACCGGGCCCTAGATACAAGAAACCCTGTCTTCTCTGTAAGCTCATGCAAACTTGTACATTATACTGAATCCATCTCATATTACCCGGCCCTAGATACAAGAAAACCTACCTGTCTTCTCTGTAAGCTCATGCCAACTTGTACATTATACTGTATCCATCTCATATTACCGGGCCACAGAAACAAGAAACCCTGTCTTCTCTGTAAGCTCATGCCAACTTGTACATTATACTGTATCCATCTCATATTACCGGGCCCTAGATACAAGAAACCCTGTCTTCTCTGTAAGCTCATGCCAACTTGTACATTATACGGTATCCATCTCATATTACCGGGCCCTAGATACAAGAAACCCTGTCTTCTCTGTAACCTCATGCCAACTTGTACATTATACTGTATCCATCTCATATTACTGGGCCCTAGATACAAGAAACCCTTTCTTCTCTGTAACCTCATGCTAACTTGTACATTATACTGTATCCATCTCATATTACCGGGCCACAGATACAAGAAACCCTGTATTCTCTGTAACCTTATGCCAACTTGTACATTATACTGTATCCATCTCATATTACCGGGCCACAGATACAAGAAAACCTGTCTTCTCTGTAACCTCATGCCAACTTGTACATTATACTGTATCCATCTCATATTACTGGGCCCTAGATACAAGAGAACCTGTCTTCTCTGTAACCTCATGCCAACTTGTACATTATACTGTATCCATCTCATATTACTGGGCCCTAGATACAAGAAACCCTGTCTTCTCTGTAACCTCATGCCAACTTGTACATTATACTGTATCCATCTCATATTACCGGGCCACAGATACAAGAAACCCTGTATTCTCTGTAACCTTATGCCAACTTGTACATTATACTGTATCCATCTCATATTACCGGGCCACAGATACAAGAAAACCTGTCTTCTCTGTAACCTCATGCCAACTTGTACATTATACTGTATCCATCTCATATTACTGGGCCACAGATACAAGAAACCCTGTCTTCTCTGTAACCTCATGCCAACTTGTACATTATACTGTATCCATCTCATATTACTGGGCCCTAGATACAAGAGAACCTGTCTTCTCTGTAACCTCATGCCAACTTATACATTATACTGTATCCATCTCATATTACTGGGCCCTAGATACAAGAAACCCTGTCTTCTCTGTAACCTCATGCCAACTTGTACATTATACTGTATCCATCTCATATTACCGGGCCACAGATACAAGAAACCCTGTATTCTCTGTAACCTTATGCCAACTTGTACATTATACTGTATCCATCTCATATTACCGGGCCACAGATACAAGAAAACCTGTCTTCTCTGTAACCTCATGCCAACTTGTACATTATACTGTATCCATCTCATATTACAGGGCCCTAGATACAAGAAACCCTGTCTTCTCTGTAAGCTTATGCCAACTTGTACATTATACTGTATCCATCTCATATTACCGGGCCACAGATACAAGAAACCCTGTCTTCTCTGTAACCTCATGTCAACTTGTACATTATTCTGTATCCATCTCATATTACCGGGCCGCAGATACAAGAAACCCTGTCTTCTCTGTAACCTCATGCCAACTTGTACATTATACTGTATCCATCTCATATTACCGGGCCACAGATACAAGATACCCTGTCTTCTCTGTAACCTCATGCCAACTTGTACATTATACTGTATCCATCTCATATTATCGGGCCACAGATACAAGAAACCCTGTCTTCTCTGTAACCTCATGCCAACTTGTACATTATGCTGTATCCATCTCATATGACCGGGCCCTAGATACAAGAAAACTGTCTTCTCTGTAACCTCATGCCAACTTGTACATTATACTGTATCTATCTCATACTACCGGGCCACAGATACAAGAAAACCTGTTTTCTCTGTAAGCTCATGCCAACTTGTACATTATACTGTATCCATCTCATATTACCGGGCCACAGATACAAGAAACTCTGTCTTCTTTTTAACCTCATGCCAACTTGTATATTATACTGTATCCATCTTATATTACAGGGCCCTAGATACAAGAAAACCTGTCTTCTCTGTTACCTCATGCCAACTTGTACATTATACTGTATCCATCTCATATTACCGGGCCCTAGATACAAGACAACCTGTCTTCTCTGTAAGCTCATGCCAACTTGTACATTATACTGTATCCATCTCATATGACCGGGCCCTAGATTCAAGAAACCCTGACTTCTCTGTAACCTCATGCCAACTTGTACATTATACTGTATCCATCTCATATTACCGGGCCCTAGATACAAGAAACCCTGTCTTCTCTGTAAGCTCATGCCAACTTGTACATTATACTGTATCCATCTCATATTACTGGGCCCTAGATACAAGAAAACCTGTCTTCTCTGTAACCTCATGCCAACTTGTACATTATACTGTATCCATCTCATATTACCTGGCCCTAGATACAAGAAAACCTGTCTTCTCTGTAACCCCATGCCAACTTGTACATTATACTGTATCCATCTCATATTACCGGGCCACAGATACAAGAAAATCTGTCTTCTCTGTAAGCTCATGCCAACTTGTACATTATACTGTATCCATCTCATATTACCGGGCCACAAATACAAGAAACCCTGTCTTCTCTGTAAGCTTATGCCAACTTGCACATTATACTGTATCCATCTCATATTACCGGGCCCTAGATACAAGAAACCCTGTCTTCTCTGTAACCCCATGCCAACTTGTACATTATGCTGTATCCATCTCATATTACCGGGCCCTAGATACAAGAAACCCTGTCTTCTTTTTAACCTCATGCCAACTTGTACATTATACTGTATCCATCTCATATTACCGGGCCACAAATACAAGAAACCCTGTCTTCTCTGTAAGCTTATGCCAACTTGCACATTATACTGTATCCATCTCATATTACTGGGCCCTAGATACAAGAAACCCTGTCTTCTCTGTAACCCCATGCCAACTTGTACATTATGCTGTATCCATCTCATATTACCGGGCCCTAGATACAAGAAACCCTGTCTTCTTTTTAACCTCATGCCAACTTGTACATTATACTGTATCCATCTCATATTCTTGGGCCCTAGATACAAGAAACCCTGTCTTCTCTGTAACCTCATGCCAACTTGTACATTATACTGTATCCATCTCATATTACAGGGCCCTAGATACAAGAAACCCTGTCTTCTCTGTACGCTCATGCCAACTTGTACATTATACTGTATCCATCTCATATTACTGGGCCCTAGATACAAGAAACCCTGTCTTCTCTGTAAGCTCATGCCAACTTGTACATTATACTGTATCCATCTCATATTACCGGGCCCTAGATACAAGAAACCCTGTCTTCTCTGTAAGCTCATGCCAACTTGTACATTATACTGTATCCATCTCATATTACCCGGTCCTAAATAAAAGAAAACCTGTTTTCTCTGTAAGCTCATGCCAACTTGTACATTATACTGTATCCATCTCATATTACCGGACCCTAGATACAAGAAAATCTGTCTTCTCTGTAACCTCATGCAAACTTGTATATTATACTGCATCCATCTCATATTACCGGGCCACAGATACAAGAAACCCTGTCTTCTCTGTAAGCTCATGCCACTTTGTACATTATACTGTATCCATCTCATATTACCGGGCCACAGATACAAGAAAACCTGTCTTCTCTGTAAGCTCGTGTCAACTTGTACATTATACTGTATCCATCTCATATTACCGGGCCCTAGATACAAGAAACCCTGTCTTCTCTGTAACCCCATGCCAACTTGTACATTATGCTGTATCCATCTCATATTACCGGGCCCTAGATACAAGAAACCCTGTCTTCTTTGTAACCTCATGCCAACTTGTACATTATACTGTATCCATCTCATATTACCGGGCCCTAGATACAAGAAACCCTGTCTTCTCTGTAAGCTCATGCCAACTTGTACATTATACTGTATCCATCTCATATTACAGGGCCCTAGATACAAGAAACCCTGTCTTCTCTGTACGCTCATGCCAACTTGTACATTATACTGTATCCATCTCATATTACCGGGCCCTAGATACAAGAAACCCTGTCTTCTCTGTAAGCTCATGCAAACTTGTACATTATACTGTATCCATCTCATATTACCGGGCCCTAGATAAAAGAAACCCTGTCTTCTCTGTAAGCTCATGCCAACTTGTACATTATAGTGTATCCATCTCATATTACCGGGCTCTAGATACAAGAAAACCTGTCTTCTCTGTAAGCTCATGCCAACTTGTACATTATACTGTATCCATCTCATATTACCGGGCCCTAGATACAAGAAAATCTGTCTTCTCTGTAACCTCATGCAAACTTGTACATTATACTGCATCCATCTCATATTACCAGGCCACAGATACAAGAAACCCTGTCTTCTCTGTAAGCTCATGCCAACTTGTACATTATACTGTATCCATCTCTTATTACCGGGCCACAGATACAAGAAACCCTGTCTTCTCTGTAAGCTCATGCCAACTTGTCCATTATACTGTATCCATCTCATATTACTGGGCCACAGATACAAGAAAACCTGTCTTCTCTGTAAGCTCATGCCAACTTGTCCATTATACTGTATCCATCTCATATTACCGGGCCAAAGATACAAGAAAACCTGTCTTCTCTGTAAGCTCATGCCAACTTGTACATTATACTGTATCCATCTCATATGACTGGGCCCTAGATACAAGAAACCCTGTCTTCTCTGTAACCCCATTCCAACTTGTACATTATACTGTATCCATCTCATATTACCGGGCCCTAGATACAAGAAAACCTGTCTTCTCTGTAATTTCATGCCAACTTGTACATTATACTGTATCCATCTCATATTACCGGGCCCTAGATTCAAGAAACCCTGTCTTCTCTGTAACCTCATGCCAACTTGTACATTATACTGTATCCATCTCATATTACCGGGCCACAGATACAAGAAACCCTGTCTTCTCTGTAACCTCTTTATAATAAGACTTTATTAACATTAGCTCTGAGCCAAGGCAGCCAATTGTTCAATAGATCATAACCATTTGTGCAATTTTGGTAGGATACATCATGAGGAACAATTCTGTGAAAACATTTTGAATTTTGAACGACTGTGTAGATTACTTATTAAATTTTGAATCATCTCTGTAAGCTCATGTCAACTTGTGCCTTATGCTGTATCCATCTCTTATTTGATACTTAGCAGTGAAATCAATGCATATCAAAAACAAATAAAAGCGATATCAATCACTAGTGAAATGATACGAATATCAGCCTAAAATATCACTGTAGCGTTTTTTTGGATCACCTCTGACTTTTCCGTTCACTTAATGCAGCTCACTTCGAAAGTTCAACCGCCTATAACTTTTTTATTTGTGAACAAAAAAATCAAGTGTGGATAGTCATTTTCTTAGTTAGAACATGAGGAACAGTTTGGTACCAAAATAATTCAGATTTGCTGAAATTTTTCGATTTTGAATTTTCAACACCTCCCGCTTCAGTGAGTGAGGCAATGCATTTTACCTATTCTACGCAACGTCATCAACAAATGATGACGTCGCTCATGACGTCACTTGTCCCGCACTTTGACGCTAAATATTCTTTTATCTGTAAGTCCTGATGACTATAGATCATGTAGATTGATCCACGTATTCTGTCACAAATACTCCTTTGATTGTGATTCGGCTTGAAGCATGGATAACAAATTGATTAACTGTAAATCTTCTAAAAAGTATAAAATAAAAAGAAAATTTACTTTTTTGAGGTGAATACCAAATACATTTCATCTCGTGAGTTGAAAACATTGAAATTTTCATTCGTGCTGCGCACTCATGAAAATTCTGATGTTTTTACCACACTCGATGAAATATATTTGGTATTCACCTCAAAAAGTCAATATCCTCTAAATATTACCGGGCCCTAGATACATGAAAACCTGTCTTCAGTGTTTGCGAACGACAAAGGCACAGACCAGCCTGTACATCGGCGCGGTCTGGTCAGTGACTTTGTTATTCGCTTATTAGAAATTACCATATCTGAACTTGCTATAAGCGAAATTTATTGTTTCTAAGTAATCCCAGTAACTATGCAGACTGGTTTGAGAATGACCTTATCGGGAACACTGAATACAGGTTTTCTCTCGTCGAGACACATTTATAGCAACAATTGCTACACCTTCATATTGGCAATATCATCTTTTGAGTTTTAATAGTATGTCATTGCGGAAAACTGGAACTCTGATCCGACTGTGTGAATGCGCAGACTTATCTGAATTTTCTCTGTAAGCTCAAGCCAACTTGTACATTATACTGTATCCATCTCATATTACCGGGCCCTAGATACAAGAAACCCTGTCTTCTCTGTAACCTCATGCCAACTTGTACATTATACTGTATCCATCTCATATTACCGGGCCACAGAAACAAGAAACCCTGTCCTCTCTGTAAGCTCATGCCAACTTGTACATTATACTGTATCCATCTCATATTACCGGGCCCTAGATACAAGAAACCCTGTCTTCTCTGTAAGCTCATGCCAACTTGTACATTATACGGTATCCATCTCATATTACCGGGCCCTAGATACAAGAAACCCTGTCTTCTCTGTAAGCTCATGCAAACTTGTACATTAAACTGAATCCATCTCATATTACCCGGCCCTAGATACAAGAAAACCTACCTGTCTTCTCTGTAAGCTCATGCCAACTTGTACATTATACTGTATCCATCTCATATTACCGGGCCACAGAAACAAGAAACCCTGTCTTCTCTGTAAGCTCATGCCAACTTGTACATTATACTGTATCCATCTCATATTACCGGGCCCTAGATACAAGAAACCCTGTCTTCTCTGTAAGCTCATGCCAACTTGTACATTATACGGTATCCATCTCATATTACCGGGCCCTAGATACAAGAAACCCTGTCTTCTCTGTAACCTCATGCCAACTTGTACATTATACTGTATCCATCTCATATTACTGGGCCCTAGATACAAGAAACCCTGTCTTCTCTGTAACCTCATGCCAACTTGTACATTATACTGTATCCATCTCATATTACCGGGCCACAGATACAAGAAACACTGTATTCTCTGTAACCTTATGCCAACTTGTACATTATACTGTATCCATCTCATATTACCGGGCCACAGATACAAGAAAACCTGTCTTCTCTGTAACCTCATGCCAACTTGTACATTATACTGTATCCATCTCATATTACTGGGCCCTAGATACAAGAGAACCTGTCTTCTCTGTAACCTCATGCCAACTTGTACATTATACTGAATCCATCTCATATTACCCGGCCCTAGATACAAGAAAACCTACCTGTCTTCTCTGTAAGCTCATGCCAACTTGTACATTATACTGTATCCATCTCATATTACCGGGCCACAGAAACAAGAAACCCTGTCTTCTCTGTAAGCTCATGCCAACTTGTACATTATACTGTATCCATCTCATATTACCGGGCCCTAGATACAAGAAACCCTGTCTTCTCTGTAAGCTCATGCCAACTTGTACATTATACGGTATCCATCTCATATTACCGGGCCCTAGATACAAGAAACCCTGTCTTCTCTGTAACCTCATGCCAACTTGTACATTATACTGTATCCATCTCATATTACTGGGCCCTAGATACAAGAAACCCTGTCTTCTCTGTAACCTCATGCCAACTTGTACATTATACTGTATCCATCTCATATTACCGGGCCACAGATACAAGAAACACTGTATTCTCTGTAACCTTATGCCAACTTGTACATTATACTGTATCCATCTCATATTACCGGGCCACAGATACAAGAAAACCTGTCTTCTCTGTAACCTCATGCCAACTTGTACATTATACTGTATCCATCTCATATTACTGGGCCCTAGATACAAGAGAACCTGTCTTCTCTGTAACCTCATGCCAACTTGTACATTATACTGTATCCATCTCATATTACTGGGCCCTAGATACAAGAAACCCTGTCTTCTCTGTAACCTCATGCCAACTTGTACATTATACTGTATCCATCTCATATTACCGGGCCACAGATACAAGAAACCCTGTATTCTCTGTAACCTTATGCCAACTTGTACATTATACTGTATCCATCTCATATTACCGGGCCACAGATACAAGAAAACCTGTCTTCTCTGTAACCTCATGCCAACTTGTACATTATACTGTATCCATCTCATATTACTGGGCCCTAGATACAAGAAACCCTGTCTTCTCTGTAAGCTCATGCCAACTTGTACATTATACTGTATCCATCTCATATTACCGGGCCACAGATACAAGAAACCCTGTCTTCTCTGTAACCTCATGTCAACTTGTACATTATTCTGTATCCATCTCATATTACCGGGCCGCAGATACAAGAAACCCTGTCTTCTCTGTAACCTCATGCCAACTTGTACATTATACTGTATCCATCTCATATTACCGGGCCACAGATACAAGATACCCTGTCTTCTCTATAACCTCATGCCTACTTGTACATTATACTGTATCCATCTCATATTATCGGGCCACAGATACAAGAAACCCTGTCTTCTCTGTAACCTCATGCCAACTTGTACATTATGCTGTATCCATCTCATATGACCGGGCCCTAGATACAAGAAACCTGTCTTCTCTGTAACCTCATGCCAACTTGTACATTATACTGTATCCATCTCATACTACCGGGCCACAGATACAAGAAAACCTGTTTTCTCTGTAAGCTCATGCCAACTTGTACATTATACTGTATCCATCTCATATTACCGGGCCACAGATACAAGAAACCCTGTCTTCTTTTTAACCTCATGCCAACTTGTATATTATACTGTATCCATCTTATATTACAGGGCCCTAGATACAAGAAAACCTGTCTTCTCTGTTACCTCATGCCAACTTGTACATTATACTGTATCCATCTCATATTACCGGGCCCTAGATACAAGACAACCTGTCTTCTCTGTAAGCTCATGCCAACTTGTACATTATACTGTATCCATCTCATATGACCGGGCCCTAGATTCAAGAAACCCTGACTTCTCTGTAACCTCATGCCAACTTGTACATTATACTGTATCCATCTCATATTACCGGGCCCTAGATACAAGAAACCCTGTCTTCTCTGTAAGCTCATGCCAACTTGTACATTATACTGTATCCATCTCATATTACTGGGCCCTAGATACAAGAAAACCTGTCTTCTCTGTAACCTCATGCCAACTTGTACATTATACTGTATCCATCTCATATTACCTGGCCCTAGATACAAGAAAACCTGTCTTCTCTGTAACCCCATGCCAACTTGTACATTATACTGTATCCATCTCATATTACCGGGCCACAGATACAAGAAAATCTGTCTTCTCTGTAAGCTCATGCCAACTTGTACATTATACTGTATCCATCTCATATTACCGGGCCACAAATACAAGAAACCCTGTCTTCTCTGTAAGCTTATGCCAACTTGCACATTATACTGTATCCATCTCATATTACCGGGCCCTAGATACAAGAAACCCTGTCTTCTCTGTAACCCCATGCCAACTTGTACATTATGCTGTATCCATCTCATATTACCGGGCCACAGATACAAGAAACCCTGTCTTCTTTTTAACCTCATGCCAACTTGTACATTATACTGTATCCATCTCATATTACCGGGCCACAAATACAAGAAACCCTGTCTTCTCTGTAAGCTTATGCCAACTTGCACATTATACTGTATCCATCTCATATTACCGGGCCCTAGATACAAGAAACCCTGTCTTCTCTGTAACCCCATGCCAACTTGTACATTATGCTGTATCCATCTCATATTACCGGGCCCTAGATACAAGAAACCCTGTCTTCTTTTTAACCTCATGCCAACTTGTACATTATACTGTATCCATCTCATATTCTTGGGCCCTAGATACAAGAAACCCTGTCTTCTCTGTAACCTCATGCCAACTTGTACATTATACTGTATCCATCTCATATTACAGGGCCCTAGATACAAGAAACCCTGTCTTCTCTGTACGCTCATGCCAACTTGTACATTATACTGTATCCATCTCATATTACTGGGCCCTAGATACAAGAAACCCTGTCTTCTCTGTAAGCTCATGCCAACTTGTACATTATACTGTATCCATCTCATATTACCGGGCCCTAGATACAAGAAACCCTGTCTTCTCTGTAAGCTCATGCCAACTTGTACATTATACTGTATCCATCTCATATTACCCGGTCCTAAATACAAGAAAACCTGTTTTCTCTGTAAGCTCATGCCAACTTGTACATTATACTGTATCCATCTCATATTACCGGACCCTAGATACAAGAAAATCTGTCTTCTCTGTAACCTCATGCAAACTTGTATATTATACTGCATCCATCTCATATTACCGGGCCACAGATACAAGAAACCCTGTCTTCTCTGTAAGCTCATGCCAACTTGTACATTATACTGTATCCATCTCATATTACCGGGCCACAGATACAAGAAAACCTGTCTTCTCTGTAAGCTCGTGTCAACTTGTACATTATACTGTATCCATCTCATATTACCGGGCCCTAGATACAAGAAACCCTGTCTTCTCTGTAACCCCATGCCAACTTGTACATTATGCTGTATCCATCTCATATTACCGGGCCCTAGATACAAGAAACCCTGTCTTCTTTGTAACCTCATGCCAACTTGTACATTATACTGTATCCATCTCATATTACCGGGCCCTAGATACAAGAAACCCTGTCTTCTCTGTAAGCTCATGCCAACTTGTACATTATACTGTATCCATCTCATATTACAGGGCCCTAGATACAAGAAACCCTGTCTTCTCTGTACGCTCATGCCAACTTGTACATTATACTGTATCCATCTCATATTACCGGGCCCTAGATACAAGAAACCCTGTCTTCTCTGTAAGCTCATGCAAACTTGTACATTATACTGTATCCATCTCATATTACCGGGCCCTAGATACAAGAAACCCTGTCTTCTCTGTAAGCTCATGCCAACTTGTACATTATAGTGTATCCATCTCATATTACCGGGCTCTAGATACAAGAAAACCTGTCTTCTCTGTAAGCTCATGCCAACTTGTACATTATACTGTATCCATCTCATATTACCGGGCCCTAGATACAAGAAAATCTGTCTTCTCTGTAACCTCATGCAAACTTGTACATTATACTGCATCCATCTCATATTACCAGGCCACAGATACAAGAAACCCTGTCTTCTCTGTAAGCTCATGCCAACTTGTACATTATACTGTATCCATCTCATATTACCGGGCCACAGATACAAGAAAACCTGTCTTCTCTGTAAGCTCGTGTCAACTTGTACATTATACTGTATCCATCTCTTATTACCGGGCCACAGATACAAGAAACCCTGTCTTCTCGGTAAGCTCATGCCAACTTGTCCATTATACTGTATCCATCTCATATTACTGGGCCACAGATACAAGAAAACCTGTCTTCTCTGTAAGCTCATGCCAACTTGTCCATTATACTGTATCCATCTCATATTACCGCGCCAAAGATACAAGAAAACCTGTCTTCTCTGTAAGCTCATGCCAACTTGTACATTATACTGTATCCATCTCATATTACTGGGCCCTAGATACAAGAAACCCTGTCTTCTCTGTAACCCCATTCCAACTTGTACATTATACTGTATCCATCTCATATTACCGGGCCCTAGATACAAGAAAACCTGTCTTCTCTGTAATCTCATGCCAACTTGTACATTATACTGTATCCATCTCATATTACCGGGCCCTAGATTCAAGAAACCCTGTCTTCTCTGTAACCTCATGCCAACTTGTACATTATACTGTATCCATCTCATATTACCGGGCCACAGATACAAGAAACCCTGTCTTCTCTGTAACCTCATGCCAACTTGTACATTATACTGTATCCATCTCATATTACCGGGCCACAGATACAAGAAACCCTGTCTTCTCTGTAACCTCATGCCAACTTGTACATTATACTGTATCCATCTCATATTACCGGGCCACAGATACAAGAAACCCTGTCTTCTCTGTAACCTCATGCCAACTTGTACATTATACTGCATCCATCTCTAATTACCGGGCCACAGATACAAAAAACCCTGTCTTCTCTGTAAGCTCATGCCAACTTGTACATTATACTGTATCCATCTCATATTACAGGGCCCTAGATACAAGAAACCCTGTCTTCTCTGTAAGCTCATGCCAACTTGTACATTATACTGTATCCATCTCATATTACCGGGCCACAGATACAAGAAAAGCTCTCTTCTCTGTAAGCTCATGCCAACTTGTACATTATACTGTATCCATCTCATATTACAGGGCCCTAGATACAAGAAACCCTGTCTTCTCTGTAAGCTCATGCCAACTTGTACATTATACTGTATCCATTTCATATTACCGGGCCGAAGATACAAGAAACCCTGTCTTCTCTGTAAGCTCATGCCAACTTGTACATTATGCTGTATCCATCTCATATTACAGGGCCCTAGATACAAGAAAACCTGTCTTCTCTGTAAGCTCATGCCAACTTGTACATTATACTGTATCCATCTCATATTACCGGGCCCTAGATACAAGAAAACATGTCTTCTCTGTAAGCTCATGCCAACTTGTACATTATACTGTATCCATCTCATATTACCGGGCCACAGATACAAGAAAACCTGTCTTCTCTGTAAGCTCATGCCAACTTGTACATTATACTGTATCCATCTCATATTACCGGGCCACAGATACAAGAAAACCTGTCTTCTCTGTAAGCTCATGCCAACTTGTACATTATACTGTATCCATCTCATATTACCGGGCCACAGATACAAGAAAACCTGTCTTCTCTGTAAGCTCATGCCAACTTGTACATTATACTGTATCCATCTCATATTACAGGGCCCTAGATACAAGAAAACCTGTCTTCTCTGTAAGCTCATGCCAACTTGTACATTATACTGTATCCATCTCATATTACCGGGCCCTAGATACAAGACAACCTGTCTTCTCTGTAAGCTCATGCCAACTTGTACATTATACTGTATCCATCTCATATTACCGGGCCACAGATACAAGAAACCCTGTCTTCTCTGTAACCTGATGCCAACTTGTACATTATACTGTATCCATCTCATATTACCGGGCCACAGATACAAGAAACCCTGTCTTCTCTGTAACCCCATGCCAACTTGAACATTATACTGTATCTATCTCATATTACCGGGCCCTAGATAAAAGACAACCTGTCTTCTCTGTAACCTGATGCCAACTTGTACATTATACTGTATCCATCTCATATTAATGGGCCACAGATACAAGAAACCCTGTCTTCTCTGTAACCCCATGCCAACTTGAACATTATACTGTATCCATCTCATATTACCGGGCCCTAGATACAAGACAACCTGTCTTCTCTGTAAGCTCATGCCAACTTGAACATTATACTGTATCCATCTCATATTACCGGGCCACAGATACAAGAAAACCTGTCTTCTCTGTAAGCTCATGCCAACTTGTACATTATACTGTATCCATCTCATATTACCGGGCCACAGATACAAGAAAACCTGTCTTCTCTGTAAGCTCATGCCAACTTGTACATTATACTGTATCCATCTCATATTACCGGGCCACAGATACAAGAAAACCTGTCTTCTCTGTAACCTGATGCCAACTTGTACATTATACTGTATCCATCTCATATTACTGGGCCACAGATACAAGAAACCCTGTCTTCTCTGTAACCCCATGCCAACTTGAACATTATACTGTATCCATCTCATATTACCGGGCCCTAGATACAAGACAACCTGTCTTCTCTGTAAGCTCATGCCAACTTGAACATTATACTGTATCCATCTCATATTACCGGGCCACAGATACAAGAAAACCTGTCTTCTCTGTAAGCTCATGCCAACTTGTACATTATACTGTATCCATCTCATATTACCGGGCCACAGATACAAGAAAACCTGTCTTCTCTGTAAGCTCATGCCAACTTGTACATTATACTGTATCCATCTCATATTACCGGGCCCTAGATAAAAGACAACCTGTCTTCTCTGTAACCTGATGCCAACTTGTACATTATACTGTATCCATCTCATATTAATGGGCCACAGATACAAGAAACCCTGTCTTCTCTGTAACCCCATGCCAACTTGAACATTATACTGTATCCATCTCATATTACCGGGCCCTAGATACAAGACAACCTGTCTTCTCTGTAAGCTCATGCCAACTTGAACATTATACTGTATCCATCTCATATTACCGGGCCACAGATACAAGAAAACCTGTCTTCTCTGTAAGCTCATGCCAACTTGTACATTATACTGTATCCATCTCATATTACCGGGCCACAGATACAAGAAAACCTGTCTTCTCTGTAAGCTCATGCCAACTTGTACATTATACTGTATCCATCTCATATTACCGGGCCACAGATACAAGAAAACCTGTCTTCTCTGTAAGCTCATGCCAACTTGTACATTATACTGTATCCATCTCATATTACAGGGCCCTAGATACAAGAAACCCTGTCTTCTCCATAAGGTCATGCCAACTTGTACATTATACTGTATCCATCTCATATTACAGGGCCACAGATACAAGAAACCCTGTCTTCTCTGTCACCTCATGCCAACTTGTACATTATACTGTATCCATCTCATATTACCAGGCCCTAGATACAAGAAACCTTGTCTTCTCTGTAAGCTCATGTCAACTTGTGCCTTATGCTGTATCCATCTCATATTACCGGGCCACAGATACAAGAAAATCGGTCTTCGGTGTTTGCAAACACCAAAGGTACAAACCAGCCTGTGCATCCCGGTGGTCTGGCCAGCGCCTTTGTTTCGCTTATTAGATAGAATTAGATTCCATTTAATATAACGTGCCTCCGATACAAGAACACGGGTCTTCAGTGTTTGTGAACAACAAAGTCGCAAACCAGCATACGCATCCGCACTGTCTATTCAGCTCCTTTGTTAGTCCCTTATTAGAAAGTACCATATTCCATTCAATATTACCAGGCCCCAGATACAAGAAAACCGTTCTTTGTTGTCCGTTCTAAGGCGGTGGTTCTGTTGTTGTTGACTTTTGTTTATTGTTACTCCCAATGTGGGAGTCTGTAATTGTTCTATGCTTTGTTGTACGTTACTTTATGTCCATTCTAGTATTGCAATCATCTTGAGAGAGCTAGTTGCTTTGCTTAATTTGTTTTCCTGGTGTATAGTGGTGGTTCAGTGGCTCTTCCTCGCGGTGCCATGGGGTTGTCTGCGATTTGTGATTGTGGTATTTCCTGACTATACTCACTTACTATTTTTGCAAACAACAAAGGCGCAAACCAGCATGTTCATCCGAGGGGTCTGGTCAACGCCTTTGTTATTTGCTTATTAGAAAGTATCATATTCCATTCATTATTACTGTACCCTCAATACAAGAAAACCAGTCTTCTGTGTTTGTGAACAACAAAAGCGCAGAACAGACTGTGCGTCCGCATGGTCTGGTCAGCTCCCTTATTAGAAAGAACCATATCTGACCTTGCAACTAGCCAAATTTCAAGTTTCAAGGTTATCTCTGTAACCGTGGTAACTGTGCAGACTGGTTTGAGTATGACCTGGTTGGAACACTGAAGATATGTTTTTTTTGTTGTGGCACTCTTTAAGGGAACAGCTGGTACACGTTCACAATGGCAATATTGTCAGTTATCATTTAGTAAATACGCTTTAATTACTAACAATTGCGTGCACGTTCACAGGTGTTTAGATAAAAAAAAATGAGCGTAAAATTGTTAACATAGAGGATCTTAAATGAGTGCTCATGTTTTATTGAATTTATTAAACGAGTTGGGAAAAAGAGATAAAATGCGAGGCTTGCAACGAGTTTAATAAATTCAATAATACAAGAGCACGAATGTTAGATTCTATTTATCACATGATAAAATCTCATTTCTGTTGAAAAACGTTATATTTTTTTCATTATGTACGCAACGTTGCTATGGACGTCATAACGTTTCTCGAAAATCGATAAACCACTAGTGGTTTACAGATTTTATCGCATGGCGTTATTTCACTCCCAGACGCGACGTCATATGATAAATTTTCTTATCTATCTGTTCTAATATGTCGTGGGTGCTCAAAAAACGCCTCCTTGAGACGGCCCTTAAGGAGACGGTTCTTTGGAGTACCCACAACATATGGTTTTGTTGAGAAATCACGGACAAAATGTTACGCACCCTTTACTGAAGGCCTGCGTTTATATTGGCAACGTAGTTTGAATTTATAGAGTAATCATTTAATTTATAACTGTCACAGATGGACCAAGGGGAATGTTGATGACTACCATTTAACTCCAGAACAAGTAAACAAATGTATAAAAATAAATCATTTATACAGATTAAGATCTTACACGATATCTCACTAATATCAAATGTAAACCAGTGTTTATGCACTTATGTTGGAGACCACAATGTCTCACCACAATCAACTTTATACAAGTGTTTATGCACTTAAGTTGTGGATCACTATATCTCACTCAAAGTTCATGAACACTATAAACACTAGGTCCGTGATAAGTCTGTGCTTATTACACATGTATAAGAGTTTAAATCAGAACAATACTTCCATTGGTAGACATTCTGTTAAGTATAGCTGCATCATCAATTCGCCATGCACCATAGCTTGTCCAACTTGAATAATTCACCATACATAGCTTGACCAATTTAAGTAGCGTATAAACTCAACCATAGGCTTCATGACTTCAAGCTGGCAACATAGCATGCGCCCTCAGCAGCAGGACCCAGAAAGTCACCGCCGTTCCTCCAGTTTCCAAGTTTTAACTTTCAGCTCAAAATAATTGAAATAATGTTTAGAGCATTTGAAATGACAAAATTATTTTAAAAATGAAACGTGTCTCAACACCCAACAGACTTCGCTCTGCCAAGTAAACAGGTTTTTTCGATATACCAAAAATCACACCTAGCACGTGATTGTATATATCGGTAATGGGCATAACCGTATTTAGGCTAGATATGATTCACACAAGGACACTAAGTCAATTCCCAAAGTTTACGCCCTGTCAACATTGCTTAGAAAATATTGTACTGATATCGGACCACATAAGTAACTGCACAAAGATTGCATTTTTGAATAATAAAATTAATTGATAAAATATACACTGTCAAAATATGCGCCGTGACATTATCTTTCCCCTTAGAAAAGTGTGAATTATATGAACACTTGAAACAGTCACGAAGCATATGCTAAAATTTCTCTGAACTATATACAACTAGATACGACTAAGATAGTCAGCCCCTACGTTTTCTTCGCCTTTGATAGCCTCAATTCTAAATCTGTAGGGCTGCAATGTCAGTGCCCATCTCATAAGTCTGTTATTTGCTACCACCTTTTGATTAAGATAGATTAATGGCTGATGATCTGTCTCTAGAATAAACTCCTAACCGTACAAATACCTGTCAAATTTCTTAATGGCCCACACAATAGCCAGACATTCCTTTTCAATAACAGAGTATGCTCTTTCACTCTGTTCTAGCTTTCGGCTTGCATATGAAACAGGCATTTTCAGACCTTGTTCAGTCTGTAATAATACTGCTCCTAATCCAGCCTCAGAAGCGTCTGTTTGTAGTATAAATGATTCTGTAAAATCAGGCAACTTCAGGATAGGTTGAGTTATGAGAGATAACTTCAGATGGCGAAATGCATGTTTTTGGGCTTCACCCCATTTTACTCTATTTGGCTGACCTTTTTTTAGTAGTATCAGTGAGTGCCACTGCTACCTGTGAAAAGTTTGGCACAAACCGCCAATAAAAGCCAATCAAACCAAAAAAACTTCTTACCTGTCTCTTTGTTTCTGGTCTGGGAGCATCTGCTATTGCTTTTAGCTTATCTGGATTAGGCTCTAGCCTTCCATCACTTACCAAATGACCAAGACTTTCCAGTTTATGGAATCCTATAAACACTTTGATGGTCTTGCAGTTAATTTGGCATTTCTCAACCTTAAAAACAACTGACGCAAAATCAGCAAATGACTTTTGAAGGTCTCTGTAAATACCAAAATGTCATCTAGGAAGTTGTCAAAATTATCCATGCCCTTCAATAGCTTACGCATCAGACGATTAAATGTTGCTGGGGCTGAAACCAATCCAAATGCCATAACCCTAAACTGAAACAGCCCTCTAGGTGTCCTAAATGCTGTTTTATGCTTTGAATCTTCTGGAAGAGGCACTTGCCAGTATCCCTTTGAGAGATCTAACCGAGAAAAATACTTATGACCAGATAATTTAGAAAATAACTCTTCAATGTTAGGCATTGGTTCAGCGTCAAACAAAGTTATACGGTTCAGTGCTCTTAGGTCAATGCAAAACCTGTTTGTTTGATCTTTTTTCTTTACTAGCACTATAGGGGATGAATATGCACTCACTGAGGGTTCAATAATCTGCATTTCTAACATTTTTTCTATCTCATCACTTACTACATCAGTCATTGCAAAAGGAAGCAGATACGGCTTTAACCTTATGGGTGTATCCGTAGTTGTTTTAGTCTCATGTTCAAGTAAATCTGTCAAACCTGGTTTGTCTGTAAAAACACCAGGAAACTCATATACTAAATTCCTTACCTCTTGCCTCTCTGAATTATTCAAATCTTCTGAAATGTGTACAACAGTAGGTGTTTCTTGACTAACTGCACTTGGACTTGTCCATAATATTTCTTTATCATCATCATCATCTGACTCATTGTCATATGGCTCCAGTACTGCTACACTCACATGACCGTTGACCTGTGTATCTGCTTGGTCCCGTTCAATATACATTTTGAGCAAATTTGCTTGAAATGTTTTCAGTTTTTTCCCTACCTGCACTCTGTAGTCAAATTTACCAAATCTTTCCACGATTGTATAAGGCCCTCTCCACTGTAGCAAAAGCTTATTGGCTTTCTTAGGCAACAAACTTAATACTTTCTCTCCTACCTTCATGTTTCTCTGTCTAGCCTTTTTATCATACTGAAACTTTTGTTTCCTGGATGCCTTCTGAAGATTTTCATGTGAAATGTCACACAAATAATCTAATCTATGTCTTAAATCTACAACATATTGGTAAGTGGTTTTAACCTGGGGATCTTGGATATCTTTTGACCACAATTCCTTTAATATGACCATAGGACCACGAACAGACCTTCCATATATGAGGTCGAATGGGGAAAAACCAAGACTGCGAAAAGTGCTGCATTCAAGTACTTATCCCAGTCATGAGGATTTTCTGCACAAATTCGTTTTAGCATAGTTTTCAGCGTGCCATTAAATTTTTCCACAAGACCATTACACATTGGATGGTATGGTGTTGTTGTTAATTGTTTTAGTGAAATGAGACGACATACCTCCTTCATCAATGTAGAAGTGAATTGACTTCCCATGTCTGTTAACATTTCTACAGGAAAACCTGTACGGCAAAACATGTCTAAAAGAGCTTCAGCAACGCGCTTTGTTTCTATATTAGGAAGAGCCACTGCCTCAGAATAACGGGTAGAATAATCTACTAAGGTAAGAATATACCTGTTGCCCCTTTCTGTAATTGGGCTAAGTGGTCCTATTATATCAACTGCAACTCTGCGAAAAGGTTCATCAATTAAAGGCATCTTACCAAGAGGAACTTTTCCTACACAACCCTTTGGTACTGTCCTCTGGCATATGTCACATGATCTACAGTATCTTTTACAATCTGACTGAACTCCTGGCCAGTAAAACTCTGCTAAAACTCGACTCACCATTCTTGTTGTACTCATGTGGCTTGCTAAAATAGATTCATGTGCAAGCTTCGTCACCATTCTTCTATAGATTAATGGTACTACCAACTGAGTAAATTCTTTTCCATTCTGAACCTTTCTAGACTGAAACTTTCTGTATAAATTTGCATTCTTTATAAGATATGACACAGAAGCATCTCCTCTACTTGTTATTGTCTTACCTTCTTCAGCTAATGAATATAATTTCCTTAATGTTGAATCTTTTCGCTGTTCAGCTATTATGTCCTTAGGATTAATGTCTTCTATTGCTTCTGGAACCTTCAACGAAGTATAAGGCTTAGACTGATTTCTTACCTGTTGTCTTGTTTGAACAGCATTCACTGTCCATTCTGGATCTGGGCTGTTTGGTTCTCTCGCACCCTTTATATTACCTATTATAAGATCATAAATAGGATTTTCCATACACAAGGCTTCTATTTTGCCAATAAAATAAGGAGTATCTATACTTACCTCTGCAATAGGTACTTTTATTTTACTCCCCATCTGCTAACATACATGTCTGCTCTACTCCAGTTAATTGGTCTGCGTCTATTAAACATTTTCTAACCACAGCTCCACTGCATCCTGTATCTCTTAACACAGAAATCTTGATTTCTCCTAACCTACCTTCTGTAACTGGCATGCTGGTTGGTTCTGTTTTACAATCTGATGTTAAAACAGGTAATCCAACACGTACCTTTGTGTCAACAATACTATCTTTATATAATGAGCAGGCTCCACATGTTGCATTTGCATCATTGCTATATTCACTTTTCCTACCTGTTGTTCTTTCCCTTTCATTTCTTGCTGATGATCTACCCCGAGAAAAAGAAAAAGAAGAACGTGAGTATAAGCTCAAATTAGAAACAGCTGAGTTAGAAAAGCAAAAGGCTGACACGCTCTTAGAAGCTGAAAGAGAAAAATCAGATAGAGAAATTAAACTTAAACATATTGAGCATACCCATGAAATGGAATTGCTAGAAATGAAAGCAAAGACAATGTCTCACTACAATCAACTATATACAATTGTTTATGCACTTAAGTTGTGGATCACTATATCTCACTCAAAGTTCAGGAACACTATAAACACTAGGTCCGTGATAAGTCTGTGCTTATTACACATGTATTAGAGTTTAAATCAGAACAATACTTCCATTGGTGGACATTCTGTTAAGTATAGCTGCATCATCAATTCGCCATGCACCATAGCTTGTCCAACTTGAATAATTCACCATACATAGCTTGACCAACTTGAGTAGCGTATAAACTCAACCATAGGCTTCATGACTTCAAGCTGGCAACATAGCATGCGCCCTCAGCAGCAGGACCCAGAAAGTCACCGCCGTTCCTCAAGTTTCCAAGTTTTAACTTTCAGCTCAAAATAATTGAAATAATGTTTAGAGCATTTGAAATGACAAAATTATTTTAAAAATGAAATGTGTCTCAACACCCAACAGACTTCGCTCTGCCAAGTAAACAGGTTTTTTCGATATACCAAAAATCACACCTAGCACGTGATTGTATAAATCGGTAATGTGCATTACCGTATTTAGGCTAGATATGATTCACACAAGGACACTTAGTCAATTCCCAAAGTTTACGCCCTGTCAACATTGCTTAGAAAATATTGTACTGATATCGGACAACATAAGTAACTGCACAAAGATTGCATTTTTGAATAATAAAATTAATTGATAAAATATACACTGTCAAAATATGCGCCATGACAATAACTAATGCACGGAGAAAGCCAATTTGAAACAATTTGATAGTTTTCCTGACAAGGAAAAATTGGAAGTCAAAAGCTATAATTATTATTTCTCAATATCTGACAGGGCTTTAGATAACTGTACATGATACAAGTTTATAATTTCATGACCAAAATACACTGATTAAACACCCTATAGTTTGCCCAAATTGACATGAGACTGATTAATTTTCGCCAAAATCTTTGTGATATTCGTGCGTTTTCGTGAAGTACTCTGACCTTGGTCATGCTTTTAACAGGAATATGAAGATAATGTGGATTCATTAATACAAGTGGTCTGATAGCCTAGTGGTTAGGTGGAAACTTACAGATCAAACCTACCTGGATCGAAACTTGGAAAAGCCTTTTCAATATATAATTGTCAAATTGCATCTTTTTTTAAATTTAAGATTGTTCTTATATTTACGTCATCTCGTGATGGGCTTTACATCTTTCATTTACATTTAGACGCTTTTATTTTCTTTATTTCCTAGGTTTCCTCACTCTTTTCTTATCAACGGCGACTTTTGTTGTCTGCTGCTGATAACCTTTGCAAACAGTTTTTTCCTAGACGTCGGTCCTGATCTGGATACAGATCGTTTGACACTCTGAAAGTGTTCCTGAAAGATGCTTTGAAAAAGTTAATTTTGAAAAAAAGTCAGCAGATGACAGAAAAAGTATTGAAATCATCCAGCGTGCAAAGAGTTATAACATTTCCGCTTTAGTGAAATTACTCATGTTTCTATGGGTGTAATTGTTAAATAAACGTATGCCAGGTTCCAATAAATATATCCATGACTACAAAAATCAAGAATAAAGACGAACAAACTAAAACATAAAAAAGAAAGCAGAAAATATGAAATTCTACTCGACTCGAACCCAAATCTTTTGCGTGCAAAGGACAGCCTCTTATCCATTAAGCTGTCGAGGAATTGTGAATTTTTTCATTCATAAAAGTAATTGTGCCACAATCTAAAGCACCCATTTTACAAAGATAGCAGAAGATTGGAAGAAAGGTCATTGAATATGCACATGTCTCAGGTCAATGTAGACAAGCAACACAATGTTTGTTCAACCATAGGTCAGAATGTAAACATTGGCAACACATTAATTAATTCTATAAATAAACCAATGCATTCCAAATATTATACAATTTATTTTGTTTATAAACGACTCATCCCTCTTGCACAGAATAATTTAGAAAAAAGTGTACCCACATTAAGATCACAAAACAGTCACTATCAGCAGGTTATAAAAATTAAATTAGGCACATACTTTGCATAGCTCTGTACGCTTTATTACATCGCATCTGATGCACGACATTGAATTCTTCAAAGAGTATTCATTTTTATTAGGCCTCAAAATTCTGCTTCGAAAAGTAACATGTAAAAATGGCATTTGTCGTCAAATTTATTATTGAAGTTTCGCATTCAACGGAAATTCTGCAGTAATCATTAACTACAATATACATGTATTATCGTCTCAGATCGAGTTCTGTTGGATTTTATCTACCATGTCCAGATACATTTAATGAAAACAGCAAATTTAACGTCTGCAACTTACGATTTTCAAAATTCTCAGATAATATCAATTTTAGAACTGAGTCAAACCGTTAGTGTGTTTTGTTTCACTTAGCTAAACCATCTCGTACATTGTATGACCATTCCGCCCCATTAGCATACTAATTTTTGTCTTTTATCATTAATTTTTACTTAAAATATTCAAAGAGATCATATGCAAGTTTCTGTTGGTGCTTTATTACACCCATGTTTGAAAAAGGCACTTTTAATATGATGGTTAAAGAAATAAAAACAATCTTGCATCTATATTCCGTAACAAATGTGAAATGTAAATAACTCACAAAGGTTTCCATTTTGAAACATCAGATAAAGTGTTTTTAAGTACCATGTCTTACCACTAGCCAATATGATAAACGAATTTTTCTTTTGATAAACACTAGATGAGTACCTTGATTCTTTGTTTTATACGATCAAACAATAGTTTGACTGCATAGTATCAAGATAACCATATCATTGTATATGCAAATCTAGCTAACCATGCCATATGCCCAATAACTCTCACAGACAGGTTTCCATTTTTGAACTCCTGTTATTCATCAACGATACAAATGGTGTGGGTCATATTTATGCATGTGTTTATAGAGGTAATAGACATTTCCCTGACATCAAATGCATGATTATCAAGACAAGTTCATTTTTCACCATTTTTCATTTTGTAATTGTATCAATTTTGGTGGAATGGCTATGATAAATGTGAGATAATTCTTTCTCACATACCAACGCATACAAGATCGAGTGATCCCTAGTGTAAGCTCCCTGACGGACAAATCTGTCCCACATCGCTACCCATGTGAGATAAGCGTAACTAATACGAGATAAGCCACACGCGACCGGTTGCTAATGTGAGATAACATTTTTGGCGCATGACTGTATTCCTTCGAAAACGAAAGTTGAATTGTCAGCCAAGAAAAATTTCAATGTTGAATTTTCAGCGATTTAAGTCGGCCTTTAACCTGGTTTAAAAGTTAAGCTGCACATTTTACTTACAACCTTTATTCAATGCTTTGAACATGCTGAGTGCATTGCGATTGACATATTCAACCTGTTGTGTTGGGACAATGAGTGACTGAATCCACCGGGACGGGGAGCTTTGACGATGTAAAAAACCACACACATTTTCCTCAACAAAATTACTTACTCGAGTTACTGTGGGTGATAAGCTAGTTCTTGTAAATCCATTTTGATGAAATAACCATTTATTCATTGTTAAATGCGCTGTTTATTCGCTGTTTCAAGTTGATTTGTACAGCGCGCGTCATTGAGTGTAAACATCGACCTCAGTGACGTCACCAACAGATACATACACAGTACTGTACCGTACGGTCGTGGTATACGAGAAAAATAATCGATCATTGGTGTTCAGTGGTTCCTGAAAAAATCCCAACCCTCGGGTCCACCATTCAGTGGGAAACTCGGCAAGCCTCGTTTTCCACTGGAACAGTGGACCCTCGGGTTGGGATTTTTCTGTCCCCACTGAACATTAATGATGAATTCTATTTTTCTCACATACCCTTACCAGCCGGTGGAAAATATAAAAATCGAACAGTCGCGCATCAATCCGTGACAACATTCTGTCACAATGTCGCATTTCAGCGTATTCAGGATTTTCTCGACGTCTTTCACATGCTTTTCGAAAATAAAATGGGTTATTTAGTATTGAACAAGAAAAAGAGTCCACCATGAGTGTGAGGATGGGATAGAAAAATCTGTCCCTCATGATCACCTTTTGTCATCACTAGGCAAGCCTCGTGATACCACTCAGTGATCCTCAGATGTATTTTTCTATATCATCCCCACACCCATTATGAAATCTTATAATCTGCGTTGATCTTGTCATTTTCTTTTCAAAATCTACGATGTAGGTTCCCCTGGGCGATGATTGAATAAAGCATCTACCACATCTCAAAAAGGTGTAGGATAAAATTTTTAACCCTGTATGATTGAGCATATAGTTCTTCGTTTTGGATGGTTAATAAAAACATTTAAAAGCGTCACAAGTATGTGGTTTATTTGTCTGTGTGTTGAATTTTCCACCAAAAGGCTTGGTATCCTGAGTCAGGTGTAGTACTTGATTGTATCGATTCAATTCCTGATCTTTGCTCCCTTACTTACTTTGGTTATATATGGACGAGACCAAAGCTGAAATCTCACGAAGTCGGTATCAAAGTAAGAAAGGGTGCATAGATCAGGAATCGATACAATCAAGTACCACACCTGACCCAGGATACCAAAGGGAAAGTGCCAAACTCACAGTTAGATACCACAAACGAGAGCCAAGAGGTCAGCCCTTTCCCAGCAGGTGACCGCAAGACATATATAAATTGACGCGCAAAAAGGCATTGCAAACACAGGACAGAAAAAACATAAACGATCCATAAAAGAAGTACCGCCTTGGAACGGTCAGTAAAATATTTTACTGGAGGGCTTAAACCAGTTTCACGGCACCAACCTCATCCTTAATTCAGATGTGGATCAAGACACATAGATATTTGGTTTGCGTGATCTTTTATGTTTTTATGTCTTGGGTTTGCTATGTTTTGTGCGCGTCTGTTTATATGTGCTTTGTGGTCACCTGCTGGGAAAGGGCTGACCTCTTGGCTCTCGTTTGTTGTGTCTACTGTGAGTTTGTCACTTTCCCATTGGTATCCTGGGTCAGGTGTGGTACTTGATTGTATCGATTCCTGATCTTTGCACCCTTACTTACTTTGGTTCTATAGGGACGAGACCACAGCTGAAATCACACGAAGTCGGTATCAAAGTAAGTAAGGGTGCATAGATCAGGAATCGATACAATCAAGTACCACACCTGACCCAGGATACCAAAGGGAAAGTGCCAAACTCACAGTTAGATACAACAAACGAGAGCCAAGAGGTCAGCCCTTTCCCAGCAGGTAACCGCAAGACATATATAAATTGACGCGCAAAAAGGCATTGCAAACACAGGACAGAAAAAACATAAACGATCCATAAAAAAGTACCGCCTTGGAACGGTCAGTAAAATATTTTACTGGAGGGCTTAAACCAGTTTCACGGCACCAACCTCATCCTTAATTCAGATGTGGATCAAGACACATAGATATTTGGTTTGCGTGATCTTTTATGTTTTTATGTCTTGGGTTTGCTATGTTTTGTGCGCGTCTGTTTATATGTGCTTTGTGGTCACCTGCTGGGAAAGGGCTGACCTCTTGGCTCTCGTTTGTTGTGTCTACTGTGAGTTTGTCACTTTCCCATTGGTATCCTGGGTCAGGTGTGGTACTTGATTGTATCGATTCCTGATCTTTGCACCCTTACTTACTTTGGTTCTATAGGGACGAGACCACAGCTGAAATCACACGAAGTCGGTATCAAAGTAAGTAAGGGTGCAAAGATCAGGAATCGATACAATCAAGTACCACACTTGACCCAGGATACCAAAGGGAAAGTGCCATACTCACAGTTAGATACCACAAACGAGAGCCAAGGGGTCAGCCCTTTCCCAGCAGGTAACCGCAAGACATATTTAAATTGACGCGCACAAAGGCATTGCAAACACAAGACAGAAAAAAACATTAAAGATCCACAAAAGAAGTACCGCCTTGGAACGGTCAGTAAAATACGAGGGGTGTTCAAGAAATACGCGGACAGATGCTGCCATTCCCTCAGTTTTTGACTGAAAGGCGTGAAACTTGCACATAATAATACCCAGAGAATTCTGTATTTCCAGCGAAAATTTGATACATTTGACTTCAAGCATGATCAAACGCCCGTTGTTATGGTAACGTTGGGTCGTCACACCCGGCCCACTGTCATCAAACGTCAGGTTGACGTCGCGTTATCCCAGAGTGATTATTGATTGTTTTTTCACATACCTTTCCGTAATTTCTGTCTAAAGGCATTCGTCCTTTTCAAAGTACTCCCCTTTGAATGTAATGCACTTTCTACACCTTTTAACCCTTCTTCTATGCGAATGGTCCAAGGGAAGCGATGGGGGAAAGCACCGCCCTTTGCAAATCTGCAACATCGTCAAATTGTCGGCCTCGCAAAATCTTCTTTAGTGTGGAAAACAAGAAGAAATCACAGGGGGCCAAATCAGGGCTGTAAGAAGGATGACCAAGCATTAATGGACCGCCTGTCGATCGTTTCCTGAGTCGTAGAAGCCTAATAGCTAGGCGCATTGTCATGATGAAACAGCATGGTCGGCAACAGGGGAGCTCGTTTCTTCTGCGACGTTATTGACGTCGGGCGTCCGCTGCGCTGCTCGTCCATCACACATTCGTATCCGTTTCATACCGCTAGTACCACTTATGCAATGCCGTTCTCTTCATTGCAGCATCGCCGTATGCCTTTGCCAACATTTCCATTGTTTCTTTTCTGTTTTTTTTCCATTGAGAACACAACATTTAATCGCTGTTCTCTGTTCGACGCTCATTTTGATGCACCTTGTATAAACAAAATAGCCGCTAGCGCTCAAATGACGTTATACGTTGATGTGACGTCACTGGCGTCGTGTCAAGATTTGGCGCCATACTGTGCTAAAGTTTGGAGACGATATTGGATCAGACGCAAGTGATAGACGTCATTTTCGGAGGGACACATATTTGCATTTTGTTAAATTTTGGGCCGGGTGTTACCAGGTGACGTTACCATAACAACCATAGATTTATCATGCGTACAGATAATGTCAGTAAAGTTATACTCTGAAGACAGAATTCTTTGGGCATCATTATGTGCAAGGTTTCGTGCGGTTCAATTAAAAACTGAGGGAATGGCAGCATCTGTCCGCGTATTTTTTGAACAACCCTCGTATTTTACTGGAGGGCTTAAACCAGTTTCACGGCACCAACCTCACCCTTAATTCAGATGTGGATCAAGACACATAGATATTTGGTTTGCGTGAAAGACCCCTAACGTATCAATGTATCATCTCCAAGAACAAATAAATCAAGATATAACAAGGAGATAACCCTCAAGCCCGTAAAAGTGTCAAAAGTATACTATCCACCTTATCTTTTGTATGAATAAGCATAATTGGTCTTGAAACTAGATTAATCAGTAAAACATTTACCTAATGAGTCCCAAGTATAAGGCTTATCTCTTGTATGAATACGCATATTGTTCTTGAGCAAAGCATCTACCACAAATGTCACATGTATAACACTAATGACCTTTATGAATAAGCGTATGTGTCTTCAAGGTTTGTGCCGGTGGGTCGGACTTCAGACTCTATGATGGTTCCGACTTAAAGACTTATCTATTGATGAGATGGTAGGGGCCTGATACTTTGGCTGTTTGTCGGGCCCACCGGGGTTTACCTGTTGGATTTCCTTTGCTCCGGTATTCAGTTTTGTTTACTGTTGAGTCCTTATTTTTGCTTTATCTCCTTATTATAACTTGATGTATATGTTTTAGGAGATGATGCATTGATAAGTTAGGGGTCTTTCATGCAAACCAAATATCTATGTGTCTTGATCCGCATTTGAATTAAGGGTGAGGTTGGCGCTGTTAACCCGGTTTAGGCCCTCCAGTAAAATATTTTACTGACCGTTCCAAGGCGGTACTTCTTTTGTGGATCTTTTATGTTTGTATATCTTGTGTATGCTATGCCTTTGTGAGCGTGTGTGCATATGTGCCTTGTGGTCACCTGTTGGGAAAGGGCTGACCTCTTGGCTCTCGTTTGTGGCGTCCAACTGTGAGTTTGTCACTTTCCATTGGTATCCTGGGTCAGGTGTGGTACTTGATTGTATCGATTCCTGATCTTTGCTTCCTAACTCACTTTTATTTCCTGAAAGAATATGCATAATATGCTGGTTCAGGTTAGATGGTTAAGTTAAACATTTACAATAAGATTTGCAAGAATGTGGCATAGCACCTGTTCGAATAACCATATGAATCTTCAAACTCGGTGATTTAGACAAAAAACATTTACCTCAAGTGTCACTAGTATATGGTTTATCTCCTGTATGACTAGCATATGTGACTTTAAGCCAGATAAATGAGAAAAAAACATTTAGAACAAGTGTCATAAGCATCAGGCTAATCTCCTGTATGAATAAGCATTTTTGCCTTTAAGCCAGATGAACGAGAAAAACATTTACCACAAGTGTCACAGTTATACGGCTTATCTTCTGTATGCATACGTATATGCTATTTCAAGGCATACGATTCAGTAAAACATTTGCTACAAATATCACATGTGTGCGGCTTATCTTTTGTATGATGAAGAATATGATTATTTAAGCTTGTTGATTGAGTAAAGCGTCACAAGTATATGTTTTTTCCTGTATGAATAAACTTATGTTTCTTCAAGTTAGATGAAGTAGTAAAACATTTACCGCAAGTGTCACAAGTATATGGATTTTCTCCTGAATGAATAAGCATATGGGTCTTCACGCCAGATGGAGTAGTAAAACATTTACCACAAGTGTCACAGTTATACGGCTTATCTCCTGTATGAATACGCGTATGTGTCTTCAACTGAGAAGTTTGAGTAAAACTTTTGCCACAAGTATCACAGTAAAATGGCTTATCTCCTGTATGAATAAGCGTATGTGCCTTCAAGTAATATGATTCAGTAAAACATTTGCCACAAGTGTCACAGTTATATGGCTTATCCCCACTATGAACACGCATATTATGTCGCTTTAATGTAGATGATTGAGTAAAACATTTACCGCAAGTGTCACAGCTATACGGCTTATCTCCTGTATGAATACGCTTATGTTTCCTCAAGTCAGAAGGATGAGCAAAACATTTACCACAAGTGTCACAAGTATGTGGCTTATCGCGAGTATGAATAAACATATGATTCTTCAAGTTCACTGATTGAGTAAAACATTTACCACAAGTGTCACAAGTATATGGCTTTTCTCCTGTATAAATCAGCATACGTTTCTTCTCATCGGATATTTCAGTAACACATTTACCAAAAGTCTCACACGTATTTGGCTTATCACGTGTATGACTAAGCGTATGAGTCTTCAAGACAGATGAAGTAGTAAAATATTTACCACAAGTGTCACAGTTATAGGGCATATCTCCTGTATGTATACGCATATGATATTTGAAGCTAGATGAGTGATTAAAACATTTACCACAAGTGATACAAGTATATGGTTTTTCTCCAGTATGAATTAGAAGATGATCCTTCAAGCTTGATGATCGAGCAAAACATTTACCACACGTGTCACAAGTATATGGCTTTTTTCCAGTATGAATAAGCATATGATTCTTCAAGTGAGATGAATGAGTAAAACATTTACCACAACTGTCACAAGTATATGGCTTTTCTCCTGAATGAATACGCATATGGGTCTTCACGCTAGATGGAGTAGTAAAACATTTACCACAGCTGTCACAAGAATATGGCTTTTCTCCAGTATGAATAAGTTTATGTTTCTTTAAGTCATATGAATCAGTGAAACATTTACCGCAAGTGTCACAAGTATATGGCTTTTCTCCTGTATGAATAAGGATGTGCCTCTTCAAGTGAGATAATTTAGCAAAACATTTACAACATGTATCACAAGTATGTGGCATATCACCTTTGTGAATAAGCATATGTTTCTTCAAGTCAGATGAGTGAGCAAAACATTTACCACAAGTGTCGCAAGTATGCGACTTATCGCCTTTATGAATAAGCATATGGGTCTTTAAATGTGATGACTGAGTAAAACATTTACCACATGTGTCACAAGTATATGGTTTTTCTCCAGTATGAATATGCTTATGTCTCTTCAAGCTTGATGAATGAGTAAAACATTTACCACAAATGTCACATGTGTATGAGTTTTCTCCAGTATGAATATGCATGTGTCTCTTCAAGCTAGATGATCCAGTAAAACATTTACCACAAATGTCACACGTATATGGCTTTTCCCCTGTATGAAGAAGCAAATGGGTCTTTAAAATCGATGAGTGAGTAAAACATTTACCACAACTGTCACAAGTATATGGTTTTTCTCCAGTATGAATACGTTTATGCTTCTTCAAGTCAGATGAGTAAGCAAAACATTTACCACAAGCGTCACATGTATGCGGCATATCACCTGTATGAATAAGCTTATGCGTCTTCAAGTTTGATGATTGAGTAAAACATTTACCACAAGTGTCACAAGTATATGGCTTTTCTCCAGTATGAATAAGTTTATGAGCCTTCAAGTGAGATAAATGAGTAAAACATTTACCACAAGTGTCGCAAGTATGCGACTTATCGCCTTTATGAATAAGCATATGGGACTTTAAATTCGATGATTGAGTAAAACATTTACCACATGTGTCGCAAGAATGCGACTTATTGCCTTTATAAATAAGCATATCTTTCTTCAAAGTTAGTAAGGGAGCAAAGATCAGCAATCGATACAATCAAGTATCATACCTGACCCAATGATCGAGTAAAACATTTACCACAAGTGTCACAGTTAAAGGCCTTATCCTCGGTATGTATACGCTTGTGATATTTCAAGGGAGATGATTCAGTAAAACATTTGCCACAAGTATCACAATTGTGTGGTTTATCACCAATGTGAATAATCACCTGTTTCAAGTTCGATATCTGTGTAAAACATTTGCCACAAGTGTGACATATATATGCATTATCTCCTGCATGCGTACTTGTAAGATGATTAAGTAATACTGTTGCCGTATGGCTTATCTCTAGTAAGAATATGTTCTCGTTTCATTTTGCTCGACACTAAGTAGAATTACTGTAGTATATGGCTTATCTCTAGCATGATTTAGTTTATGTTACCACAAAGTTCCCATGTATACGGCTAACTCATATTCCATGAAAACGTAGTCCCTCCAATTGAAAGCTCCAGTGCTTGCGATCTGGAGACCGACTATAACTTTCTTCTCAATGACAGCTAATTGTATAGGAGGATCGTCAAAGCCTTTACTCAAGTTCAGTATTGGTCAGAAGTTAAAAATCTACAACATAAAAACACAACAAATGAGATATCACAGTGATACATGTATATTGCAATGTAGGTAATCCGCAACTTTTCTTCACCTCAGCCACAGTTATGTGCAAAATCCTTTTCGTTTTGTGCATAATGTATATCGTTATTGGCACCATTCATTTCGTAACGTGCATACTGCATTTCATTATGCGCACAATGTATTTCGTTATGTGCTAAATCTATTTTCGAAATGTATACAATGAATTTCGTTATATGCACAGTATATTTCCTTATGTGAACAGTGTATTTCATTTTGTACAAGATCTATTTTGTTATGTGCATAATGTATTTTGTTAGTGCATAATGTGTTTCGTTATGTGCACAAGTATTTCGTTATGTGCATAATGTATTGCGTTATGTACACAATGCATTTCTTTATGTGCACAATGCATTTCGTTATGTGCACAATATATTTCGTTATGTGCACAATGTATTTCGTTATGTTCAAAATCAATTTCGTTATGTGCAAAATCTATTTGGTCCTGTGCTTTGTCATTTATCAAGTTGGTATGTAAATACTGTAACCGGTCTTGTATAAGTATCAATTTTCTGGTACTCTGTTGTCCAAATGGTTTGTCATGCGCGGAAGTGCTTCACAATTATGTCCTGTCAATTTCACCTGCTGTCTTGACTTCTTTATATGATGTGCAAACTTCATGATGATGATGATGATGATGATGATGATGATGATGATGATGATGATGATGATGATGATGGTAGCGTCAAAACATTGGGCCTGTTGCATAAACCGTCATTATAAGTTAATGCCAGTTCAGTCGGCATTATGTCACTGTTAACTAAATGCCGACGTTAACTCTGTTGCATAAAGTCCATTAACTTTAAGTCGAGATTAAACTCCCTTTAAAGTTGTCATTAAGCAAAATTTCACTGCTGTACATGTGCATTTTCATGATTTGCAGCCGTTTTTGTAATTCACTAAAATTAGTAGTCATTATCGTCTAACCACCTAAAAAAGCGCATTAAAATAATAATGATTATTATTTCAAAGTGACTATTGGCGCCCAATACTTAACTACAATACGCTATGGGGAGCAGGGGATAGGGGGGCAATTTATTTCAACCGAATGCAATAGAACAGATATCCTAATTGAGGGCCAGCTCGGGATGAGTGGGGCTTGGAATTTGCCCTCGCAGAAAAAGATGGTTTTCTGAAGTACCCCACATGACTCAAATAATACAAGGGGATAATAGATTAAACGTCCTTTTTAAATTGGTTCTTTGGGCCACGCTTCTTCGCTACTTTTAAGTCGCAAAATGAACGCGCATCATGTCACTGGCTCTGAGCTCACTGGTATAGAATGGTATAGTTGGCCTTTTCCCCAGTGTCGGTGTATACAACAACATTTTTGGCACGCGCGCTGTGACGTAGGTTGTGACTCATAATAAGTCACACTGGTAAACCTGATCAATCCCCGACGGTCGAGTACAGAAGCACCTGTTACATAATATCCATGTCTCTTGATAATCACACAACTAGACAAGAGGCATCTATGTCGCTTGATAATTACACAACTAGACAAGAGGTATCCATGTCTCCTGATAATCACACAACTAGACAAGAGGCATCCATGTCTCTTGATAATCACAAATCTAGACAAGAGGCATCCCTGTCTCTTGATAATCACACAACTAGACAAGAGGCATCCATGTCGCTTGATAATTACACAACTAGGCAAGAGGCATCCATGTCTCTTGATAATCACACAACTAGACAAGAGGCATCCATGTCTCTTGATAATCACACAACTAGACAAGAGGCATCCATGTCTCTTGATTATCACACAACTAGACAAGAGGCATACATGTCTCTTGATAATCACACAACTAGACACGAGGCATCCATGTCTCTTGATAATCACACAACTAGACAAGAGGCATCCATGTCTCTTGATAATCAAACAACTAGACAAGAGGTATCCATGTCTCTTGATAATCACACAACTAGACAAGAGGCAACCATGTTCCTTGATAATCACACAACTAGACAAGAGGCATCCATGTCTCTTGATAATCACACAACTAGACAAGAGGCATCCATGTCTCTTGATAATCAAACAACTAGACAAGAGGCATCCATGTCTCTTGATAATCACACAACTAGACAAGAGGCATCCATGTCTCTTGATAATCACACAACTAGACAAGAGGCATCCATGTCTCTTGATAATCACACAACTAGACAAGAGGCATCCATGTCTCTTGATAATCAAACAACTAGACAAGAGGCATCCATGTCTCTTGATAATTACACAACTAGACAAGAGGCATCCATGTCTCGTGATAATCACACAACTAGACAAAAGCATCCAAGTCGCTTGATAATTACACAACTAGACAAGAGGCATCCATGTTTCTTGATAATCACACAACTAGACAAGAGGCATCCATGTCTCTTGATAATCACACAACTAGACAAGAGGCATCCATGTCTCTTGATAATCACACAACTAGACAAGAGACCTAATCACACAACTAGACAAGAGGTATCCATATCTCTTGATTATCACACAACTAGACAAGAGGCATCCATGTCGCTTGATAATCACACAATTAGACAAGAGGCATCCATGTCTCTTGATAATCACACAACTAGACACGAGGCATTCATGTCGCTTGATAATCACACAACTAGACACGAGGCATCCATGTCTCTTGATAATCACACAACTAGACACGAGGCATCCATGTCTCTTGATAATCACATAACTAGACACGAGGCATCCATGTCTCTTGATAATCACACAACTAGACACGAGGCATCCATGTCTCTTGATAATCACACAACTAGACAAGAGGGCATCCATGTTTCTTGATAATCACACGACTAGACAAGAGGCATCCATGTCTCTTGATACTCACACAACTAGACAAGAGGCATCCATGTCTCTTGATAATCACACAACTAGACAAGAGGCATCCATGTCTCTTGATAATCAAACAACTAGACAAGAGGCCATTTATATTGGACGAGTAAAGAAGCACCTTTTACATTATATCCATGTCTTTTGATAATCACACAACTAGACAAGAGGCCATTTATATTGGACAAGTAAAGAAGCACCTTTTACATAATAACCATGTCTCTTGATAATCACACAACTAGACAAGAGGCATCCATGTCTCTTGATAATCACACAACTAGACAAGAGGCATCCATGTCTCTTGATAATTGCACAGCTAGACAAGAGGCATCCATGTCTCTTGATAATCACACAACTAGACAAGAGGCATCCATGTCCCTTGATAATCACACAACTAGACAAGAGGCATCCATGTCTCTTGATAATTACACAACTAGACAAGAGGCAACCATGTCTCTTGATAATCACACAACTAGACAAGAGGCAACCATGTCTCTTGATAATCACACAACTAGACAAGAGGCAACCATGTTCCTTGATAATCACACAACTAGACAAGAGATATCCATGTCTCTTGATAATCACACAACTAAACAAGATGCATCCATGTCTCTTGATAATTACACAACTAGACAAAGGGCCTAATCACACAACTAGACAAGAGGCATCCATGTCCCTTGATTATCACACAACTAGACAAGAGATATCCATGTCTCTTGATAATCACACAACTAGACAAGATGCATCCATGTCGTTTGATAATTACACAACTAGACAAGAGGCATCCATGTCTCTTGATAATCACACAACTATACAAGAGGCATTCATGTCTCTTGATAATCACACAACTAGACAAGAGGCATTCATGTCTCTTGATAATCATACAACTAGACAAGAGGCATCCATGTCTCTTGATAATCACACAAGTATACAAGAGGCATCCATGTCTCTTGATTTTCACACAAATAGACAAGAGGCATTCATGTCTCTTGATAATCACACAACTAGACAAGAGGCCTATTCACACAACTAGACAAGAGGCCATTTATATTGGAAATGTTCAAAAGGGTGCGATATATAGAGGATCTTAAATGAGTGCTCATGTTTTATTGAATTTATTAAGCGAGTTGGGAAACAGAGATAAAAAGCGAGGCTTGCCGAGCATTTTATTTCTTTATCGCAACGTGTTTAATAAATTCAATAATACAAGTGCACGAATGTTAGATTCTATTTATCATGTAACATTAAGATTACTTTGAAATCTCATTTTTGCCGTAAAAACGTAATAATTTTGTCATTATATGCGCAACGTTGTTATGGACGTCATAACGTTTCCTGAAAATCGATAAACCACTATTGGTTTACAGATTTTATTGCATGGCGTTATTATCCATCCAGACGCGACGTCATATGATAATTTGTTGTAATGCATGGACCACTCAACAAAGTTGGGGCGCGATTGGGGTAAGCTACAAGACGTATCATATCTGTTTTGTCTGACATCTGTGAAATGTATGATATCTCTGAATAGTATTTCTACTATGTTATTACTGAACAGGCATGCTTTCTAGAAAACAATTTTTTATAATGAGTGCATTTGGAGAGAAAAAGAAACATTTTAAACACTTACAGATGGTAGTTTAAAGTATTCGTCACTTAATGAGGTCGCCGTTTAAACAGTGTATTTCCAGAAGGGTTTTTTTGGCAAAAATATTCCTGGAAAAATGTAGAAGCTACAATACAAAACCTGGTATTGACGATACTTTAACGTCATCATCATCATAATGAAGTTTGCACATCATAAAGAGTAGTCACAACAGCACGTAATGACAAAAATATGGTTCACACACCGAATTGTTTTGAGTTACTTACACAAGACTGGTACAGTATTTACATAACAACTTATTTAATGACAAGTAACAGGACCAAATACATTTTGAACATAACGAAATAGATTTTGAACATAACGGAATACATTGTGGACATAACGAAGTACATTGTACACATAACTAAAACATTGTGCACATACCGAAATACATTACGCACATAACGAAATACATTATGCACATAACGAAATACATCATGCACATAACTAAATACATTTTACACATAACGAAATACATTATGCACATGATGAAATATATTATGCACATAACGAAATATATTTTGCTCATAACAAAATAAAGTTTGCACATTACAAAATACTTTTTGCTCATAACGAAATACATTTTGCTCATAACAAAATGTATTTTGTGCAAAATGAAACACATTTTGCACATTACGAATCATATTTATATATAACAAAATGACCCTTGTACATGACAAATAGAATGTACACATTATAAGACAGTAAAGGCGTTCCATATTCAATACTGGGCTGTGAGTATCTTGCACAGATGTGATATGCACTGGTATTAATTGATGTTAATATACATTTGATCATATCAAATATTTCATTGTGTACACACTCTGTTTATGAGTATGCATTATTTTACAATAGCTTTTCATTAGTTAGTATAGAGTAGAATTTGGAAAAAAACTGAACAAAATTATAATGCATAATCTTGTCAAAATGTATGTGATGCGCTGACCTTTTGTTGACCAACATTTTTATTTCATTTGGCACAAAGCTGTATAGACACGTAGTTCGGATTCCTATGTGCACTCATTGTGCGCTGACTGTGCTCCCTGGTTGCAGATTTATTCTTAATGGCCTTGCATAAAGACACATTGCAGTGAAGCCCGTGAGGCTCAAACCTGCCACCCCTCTGTCTGGAGTCAAGGACACTTCCACTGAGCCACTGCGCGCCCTATCAGTTTTATGTACTGTTGAGTCCTTGTCTTTGCTTTATCTCATTTTTATATCTTGGTTTATATGTATAATATATATTTATATGTACTTTGAAACCCAAGTGGGTGGGGGTTAAGATAAACTGGCCTAGACAGCTTACCCCCACCCCTACAACTAAGCATACAGAACAATCTGACAAAGAAATTAGCTGAATTTGACTTGAGTTATGTTTATTATTGATACATCTTCACATTCAGATAGTTTAAAATGAGAAAACTTAGCAAAATAATTTTACTTTGATACCCAGGTGGGTGAGGGGCAAGATAAACTGGCCTGAACAGCTTACCCCCCACCCCTACAACTAAGCATAAAGAACAATTCGACAAAGAAAACAGCTGAATTTGACTTGAATTATGTTTATAATTGATACATCATCACATTCAGATAGTTTAAAATGAGAAAACTTAGCAAAATAATTTTACTTTGATACCCAGGTGGGTGGGGGTCAAGATAAACTGGCCTGGACAGCTTACCCCCCTACCCTGCAACTAAATATAAGGAACAATCCGACAAAGAATACAGCTGAATTTCACTTGAATTATGTTTAAAATTGATACATCTTCACAATCAGATAGATTAAAATAAGAAGGTTTAGCAAAATAATTTTACTTTGATACCCAAGTGGGTGGGGGCAAGATATACTGGCCTGGACAGCTTACCCCCACCCCTACAACTAAGCATAAAGAACAATCCGACAAATAATAACAGCTGAATTTGACTCGAATTATGTTTATAATTGATACATCATCACATTCAGATAGTTTAAAATGAGAAAACTTAGCAAAATAATTTTACTTTGATATCCAGTCAGAATCAGATAGATTAAAATAAGTAGAATTAGCAAAATGATTTTACTTTGATACCCAAGTGGGTTGGGGGCAAGAAAAACTGGCCTGGACAGCTACCCCCCACCCCTGCAACTAAATATAAGGAACAATCCGACAAAGAAAACAGCTATATTTAACTTGAATAATGTTTGAAATTGATACATCTTCACAATCAGATAGTTTGAAATAAGTAGAATTAGCAAAATAATTTTACTTTGATACCCAAGTGGGTGTGGGAAAAGATAATCTGGCCTGGACAGCTTATCCCCCTAACCCCGCAACTAAGCATAAAGAACAATCCGACAAAGAATAACAGCTGAATTTGACTTAAATTATGTTTATAATTGATACATCATCACATTCAGATAGTTTAAAATGTGAAAACTTAGCAAAATAATTTTACTTTGATACCCAAGTGGGTGGGGGGCAATATAAACTGGCCTGAACAGCTTACCCCCCACCCCTACAACTAAGCATACAGGACAATCCGACAAAGAAAACAGCTGAATTTGACTTGAATTATGTTTATAATTGATACATCATCACATTCAGATAGTTTAAAATGAGAAAACTTAGCAAAATAATTTTATTTTGATACCCAGGTGGAGGGGGGGGCAAGATAAACTGGCCTGGACAGCTTACCCCCCACCCCTGCAACTAAGTATATGGAACAATCCGACAAAAGAAAACAGCTGAATTTCACTTAAAATATGTTTAAAATTGATACATCTTCACAATCAGATAGATAAAAATAAGTAGAATTAGCAAAATAATTTGACTTCGATACCCAAGTGGGTGGGGGGCAGGATAAACTGGCCTGGACAGCTTACCCCCCACCCCTACAACTAAGCATAAAGAGCAAACCGACAAAGAAAACAGCTGAATTTGACTTGAATTATGTTTATAATTGATACATCATCACATTCAGATAGATTAAAATGAGAAAACTTAGCAAAATAATTTTAATTTGATACCCAGTCAGAATCAGATAGATTTAAATAAGTAGAATTAGCACAATGATTTTACTTTGATACCCAAGTGCATGGGGGACAGGAAAAACTGGCCTGGACAGCTTACCCCCACCCCTGCAACTCAATATAAGGAACAATTTGACAAAGAATACAGCTGAATTTCACTTGAATTATGTTTAAAATTGATACATCTTCACAATCAGATAGATTAAAATAAGTAGAATTAGCAAAATAATTTTACTTTGATACCAAAGTGGGTGGGGGGCAAGATAAACTGGCCTGGACAGCTTATCCCCACCCCTGCAAATAAGTATATGGAACAATCTGACAAACAAAACAGCTGAATTTCACTTGAATTATGTTTAAAATTGATACATCTTCACAATCAGATAGATTAGAATAAGTAGGATTAGCACAATAATTTAACTTTGATACCCAGGTGGGTGGGGGGCAAGATAAACTGGCCTGGACAGCTTACCCCCCCCCACCCCTACAAGTAAGCATAAAGAACAATTCGACAAAGAAAACAGCTGAATTTGACTTGAATTATGTTTATAATTGATACATCATCACATTCAGATAGTTTAAAATGAGAAAACTTAGCAAAATAATTTTACTTTGATACCCAGGTGGGTGGGGGTCAAGATAAACTGGCCTGGACAGCTTACCCCCCTACCCTGCAACTAAATATAAGGAACAATCCGACAAAGAATACAGCTGAATTTCACTTGAATTATGTTTAAAATTGATACATCTTCACAATCAGATAGATTAAAATAAGAAGGTTTAGCAAAATAATTTTACTTTGATACCCAAGTGGGTGGGGGCAAGATATACTGGCCTGGACAGCTTACCCCCACCCCTACAACTAAGCATAAAGAACAATCCGACAAATAATAACAGCTGAATTTGACTCGAATTATGTTTATAATTGATACATCATCACATTCAGATAGTTTAAAATGAGAAAACTTAGCAAAATAATTTTACTTTGATATCCAGTCAGAATCAGATAGATTAAAATAAGTAGAATTAGCAAAATGATTTTACTTTGATACCCAAGTGGGTTGGGGGCAAGAAAAACTGGCCTGGACAGCTACCCCCCACCCCTGCAACTAAATATAAGGAACAATCCGACAAAGAAAACAGCTATATTTAACTTGAATAATGTTTGAAATTGATACATCTTCACAATCAGATAGTTTGAAATAAGTAGAATTAGCAAAATAATTTTACTTTGATACCCAAGTGGGTGTGGGAAAAGATAATCTGGCCTGGACAGCTTATCCCCCTAACCCCGCAACTAAGCATAAAGAACAATCCGACAAAGAATAACAGCTGAATTTGACTTAAATTATGTTTATAATTGATACATCATCACATTCAGATAGTTTAAAATGTGAAAACTTAGCAAAATAATTTTACTTTGATACCCAAGTGGGTGGGGGGCAATATAAACTGGCCTGAACAGCTTACCCCCCACCCCTACAACTAAGCATACAGGACAATCCGACAAAGAAAACAGCTGAATTTGACTTGAATTATGTTTATAATTGATACATCATCACATTCAGATAGTTTAAAATGAGAAAACTTAGCAAAATAATTTTATTTTGATACCCAGGTGGAGGGGGGGGGGCAAGATAAACTGGCCTGGACAGCTTACCCCCCACCCCTGCAACTAAGTATATGGAACAATCCGACAAAAGAAAACAGCTGAATTTCACTTAAAATATGTTTAAAATTGATACATCTTCACAATCAGATAGATAAAAATAAGTAGAATTAGCAAAATAATTTGACTTCGATACCCAAGTGGGTGGGGGGCAGGATAAACTGGCCTGGACAGCTTACCCCCCACCCCTACAACTAAGCATAAAGAGCAAACCGACAAAGAAAACAGCTGAATTTGACTTGAATTATGTTTATAATTGATACATCATCACATTCAGATAGATTAAAATGAGAAAACTTAGCAAAATAATTTTAATTTGATACCCAGTCAGAATCAGATAGATTTAAATAAGTAGAATTAGCACAATGATTTTACTTTGATACCCAAGTGGATGGGGGACAGGAAAAACTGGCCTGGACAGCTTACCCCCACCCCTGCAACTCAATATAAGGAACAATTTGACAAAGAATACAGCTGAATTTCACTTGAATTATGTTTAAAATTGATACATCTTCACAATCAGATAGATTAAAATAAGTAGAATTAGCAAAATAATTTTACTTTGATACCCAAGTGGGTGGGGGGCAAGATAAACTGGCCTGGACAGCTTATCCCCACCCCTGCAAATAAGTATATGGAACAATCTGACAAACAAAACAGCTGAATTTCACTTGAATTATGTTTAAAATTGATACATCTTCACAATCAGATAGATTAGAATAAGTAGGATTAGCACAATAATTTAACTTTGATACCCAGGTGGGTGTGGGGCAAGATAAACTGGCCTTGACAGCTTACCCCCCAGCCCTACAACTAAATATAAGGAACAATCCGACAAAGAATAACAGCTGAATTTCCCTTGAATTAAGTTTAAAATTGATACATCATCACATTCAGATAGTTTAAAATGAGAAAACTTAGCAAAATAATTTTACTTTGATATCCAGTCAGAATCAGATAGATTAAAATAAGTAGAAAAAGCAAAATGATTTTACTTTGATACCCAAGTGGGTTGGGGGCAAGATAAACTGGCCTGGACAGCTTACCCCCCTACCCTGCAACTAAATATAAGGAACAATCCGACAAAGAAAACAGCTATATTTAACTTGAATAATGTTTAAAATTGATACACCTTCACAATCAAATAGATTAAAATAAGTAGAATTAGCAAAATAATTTTACTTTGATACCCAAGTGGGTGGGGGGCAAGATAAACTGGCCTGGACAGCTTATCCCCACCCCTACAAATAAGTATATGGAACAATCTGACAAAAATACAGCTGAATTTCACTTGAATTATGTTTAAAATTGATACATCTTCACAATCAGATAGATTAGAATAAGTAGGATTAGCACAAAATTTCACTTTGATACCCAGGTGGGTGTGGGGCAAGATAAACTGGCCTTGACAGCTTACCCCCCAGCCATACAACTAAATATAAGGAACAATCCGACAAAGAAAACAGCTGAATTTCAATTGAATTATGTTTAAAATTGATACATCTTCACAATCAGATAGATTAAAATAAGTAGAATTCGCAAAATAATTTTACTTTGATACCCAAGTGGGTGGGGGCAAGATAAACTGGCCTGGACAGCTTATCCCCACCCCAACAAATAAGTATATGGAACAATCTGACAAAGAAAACAGCTAAATTTCACTTGAATTATGTTTAAAATTGATACATCTTCACAATCAGATAGATTAAAATAAGTAGAATAAGCACAATGATTTTACTTTGATACCCAAGTGGGTGGGGGCAAGATAAACTGGCCTGGACAGCTTATCCCCCACCCCTTCAAACAAGCAAACAGAACAATCTGACAAAGAAAACAGCTGAATTTGACTTGAATTATGTTTATTATTGATACATCCTCACATTCAGATAGTTCAAAATAAGTAGTATAAGCACAATAATTTTACTTTGATACCCAGGTGGGTGGGGGGCAAGATAAACTGGCCTGGACAGCTTACCCCCCCCACCCCTACAACTAAGCATAAAGAACAATCCGAAAAAGAAAACAGCTGAATTTTACTTGAATTATGTTTATAATTGATACATCATCACATTCAGATAGTTTAAAATGAGAAAACTTAGCAAAATAATTTCACTTTGATACCCAGGCGGCTGGGGGTCAAGATAAACTGGCCTGTACAGCTTACCCCCCACATCTGCAACTAACTATACGGAACAATCCGACAAAGAAAACAGCTGAATTTTGCTTGAATTATGTTTAAAATTGATACATCTATACAATCAGATAGTTTAAAATAAGTAGTATTAGCTAAATAATTAAGCTTAAAATCACTTAAACTTGATATATTTTCATTCAAGATAATGTTAAAGTTTTACCAATATTAACCCACAGGCACCAATTTCTCACTTTATGACTTATGGAGGATCTGAATTCATTAAAATGATACAGAAAAATAACAGAACAACATGTATATATTTTTACTTGTGTTTGGCGGGGGGCAAGATAAACCGGCCTGGACAGCTTGCCCCCCGGGGGTGAAGATAACCAGGGTGAGGGGCAAGATATCCCGGGACTGCTTGCCCCCCGGGGGGGCAAGGCAACCGCGGTTGGCTTGCCCCCTGGGGGCAAGCTGTCCAGGGGGCAAGATAAACTGGGGCACCGGCAGACGACTTTACGTGACCTGTTTCTAGTATTTCTTTTGACAAAGGCTACTAGTACCGTGACGTAAAATGCGAGCATTTCCAAAAGGAGGCACTGACCGACGATCCATGCATGATCATGCCTGAGCAAGATCTATGTGTGACACATGTAAGCAAAGACAGTCGTTGAACGCATTTCTGTACACGTCCTCCTAGCCCAAAAACCCCACCACGTCTTGGCTTGGTGCCCTGTACCTCTGTCCATTTCATTGCTTAGAATCATTTATTTTGAATCATTGCGCGACACAGACGCATGCGAGGACACATGATCTATTCGAAAGAAAGCCAAACTGATCATTATGTGTGTTTCTCGTACTGATCTGTATCTGAGGCTCAGGAAGGGGGTCCCTCGTATCCAATATCCATTTAAATATTTTGAAAAGTATCCCATATCCCTGAAAAGAAATTGATAAATACACCAAAATTCAACCGAAATCAGAAAGCTCTGTATCACCATACCAGTAAAAAACTTTGAAAGTTCACAAAAGTTCGCAAAAGTTCACAAAAGTATCCAATTTCCCTTTAATTTGTTGGTCCCTTCATCCCTAAAACCCTTCAGTGCCTCGTAGCTCACGGCATTACTGTGGCTTCAGCTGAGAGTTCTGTAATAAATGCAATAGACTACTGGGTAAGATATAATGTTATAACTAGGTCTTGTTTGTCTTTATTACATGCCTTCTACATTTTAGCTGTGAGCACTCGGTAATATTTTCAATTGGACTGAATGTATAATGGCACAGTCACATGACGATGCCAAAAATCCATATTTGGGCCTCATTATGGATTTTTGGCACTTCCTCATAATGATGACGTATAGGAATCGTGCATTTTTTCGATTAGAACTAGGCTAGGCTACTCGTTTCAACATGGCTGAGTAGATTTAGAATCGTTATGAGGTCCTGTTATTCGATGCATTTTACGCTCGATTCGGGCCAAAAAATAGCGAAATGCCAGAAGAATAATGAATGGAACATCAGAACATGGAACAGTTAGGCTTTTTGCCAGTTTCAGTTAAACAAGCAGAATGGCTAGCCCTGAGGTTGGTAAAGTACACGGGTGTCAAGCTGATCGGATGATTGATCTCGATTGTTACCGGGATCGTTTAAAGTCCTTGTCAGCTCTTCAAATAAAATATTTCAAAATAAGCCTTACGGCTTACTGTCAGATCCTACTTCTTTGATATTGTACCTATGTAAAAGTGATTGATCAAATAAAATATGTTTAAACCAAATAAAATATTTTTGGAAAAAGTGGATTTTCTATGAAATACAGTGTAAGATGAAATGTATACCACAATCTAGAAATACATGAATGCTTATCTAAAGGCTGCCTCTGATTGTTTTAATGACAAAAGTATGTTGAAATGTCTCGTCGTCAATGACAATGTAAACAATGCTTATCTTATGACGTCATTGATCTATGTCACGCTTTAAGTTGATACAATATTCATCATGTCAGTTTTTCGGCCTCACTGTCTCACTGACACAACAGAGATTGAATTCGAGGGAATGTAATAAAAATGTTATAATATGGCCGAGGTGTGCCTCTAGGTCATATTGGCACTGGATAGCCATCTATCCAATATAAAGTCAGGATGGTCCATTGTATATTTCAGGGGCCAATTTCATCAACGAGTTTACAACGTGTTTTTGTCTTAAAAACATCGTACAAAGTTCGTACGTTAAAAATCGGGTTTCATCAAACTATTAAACTTTGCGAACTTCTTACTTTTTGTCGTATATTTAAGACAAATATTTAGGTGTCGCAGCTGACATATTTGTCTTAAATATTACTAACTTTCTACTTAGCTACCAAGGCGGCTGCATGAGGCTGATGAGCAAACAATCGACAAAGGTTTTAATACTTTGAAAGACCACTCTTTACATACCATATGGTTTACCAAAATGAGAAAATAAGACCCCCTTTTCTTGGTGCTTATGAGTTATTTATTTGTCCATGTAACCTCTCCCACCATTCCCCTACCAAGCTGTATACTGTCACCAAGAGATTTGCCTATGACCACCATGTCAGTAGCTGAATTTATGCATAACAATCACGTCTAAGGGAAGGGATTCTGTAGTAAAACCAACAGGATATTTTTTTGTACTTTTTCACATGTCACCATTTTTAAACATACTTATACATGTATACATATTCAAATGTGTGGGTAAGTCATCGTCCATTCGCATGATTGCCAGGGACTTTCGTCAATAACCATACGTTCAACATTTGATAAAGTTTCAAAACGTATGTATTTGTATGAGTATGTATATGTGGGAGCTGTTCACAAGAGCTTTCCGTAGAATTTTACATTCTCCATGAAGGGACATACATCCGGGTTAGCACAATCTCACTTAGTTGCATTCTAGATTTTTACATTTTCGAAAATTTCGACTTGTTATCTCAAGCACCCGGTGTGTGATGTTAAACTCATTTAAGCATTGCCTCCATTTTGTGGGACGTTGGCAAACAGTGCAGACCCAGATCAGACGCCACATACATGTAACCACGGTGGCGTCGGATCAGGTAATGAGCTCGTCCAAAAGATCAAAATGGGAAACTCCATTCGACATGTAAGGGTTAACATTAAGTGTGATAACGATTAATTTTCGGGACGAAGCTTCATGAAACATTACATGTACCATTTTTGTTATGAATGCAATATGATCTATCTCTTTTATGTTCAAATGATAATAGTATGTCCCTTTTAGGGATCTGTAATTGAGCACTACAGAAACCAATCATCGGGGTGTGAAGATAGACAACCGCCCATAATGCCCACGACTCAGGACCAAGTTTCGAGAGCATACGAAATTTGTCGGCTGCATAGGACTGGTTCTTGATTCTATCATTAAATCTGTGATTTGTATTTGTTAGATGGATGTTGAAGATATCAGATTTTATAAAAAAAATAATGAATTTGAATTATTATCTTTCGTTCAGACATGTCAGAAAAAAACCCTTCAATTTCTAGTTCCTCTCAGTACATTTTGTGGTTTTAGGTACATTTTATCTTACTGATCTGTGCCTTACTTGGACATACTTTCTTATGATTTCGGGAAACCCGTCATCTAGGTGTCAAAGAGTTTGGCTCCAGATCAGACCGACGTTTGACACAAGCATATGCACCAAGTTAAAGGGATTGATTCTGAATGGGGTATGCTGTCGCCTGCTTGTCTTCTCATGCGCGGGTCCAGGATTTTTTGTCCGGGAAACTTCCATTTTGCAAGCTTCTTGGAGGGGGGTCTATAATTTTCCAGGTGATCCACCCGCTACTTTGCAACCTATATAACTTTAATGTGGTTTTCAAGGGGATGAAGGTCCGGACCCCCTGCCATCATTCGATCCGCACATGCTTCTTCTTTAAAACTTTTTTCACATACCTACGTATTTTTCACATTGTGCTAAACCACTACACGGCTACATAGAGTCCGCACGTGACCAATCACATGCTATTTAGAGACTGGAGTTAGGCAAAATTAAAAATACGACGTTTTTAGTGAAACGCAATTTTTTGTTCTTACGAACAATTTAAGATGTTTTGATGAAACTGACGTACGCACTTCTCAGAAAACAACGTACGCACAATTTAAGATATATCGTACGAACTTCATTGATGAAATTGGCCCCAGGTTATGAAAATATGTTTCTTTCTCTGAATATCGATTTTGTATAAGCAAACAATACAGACCCTGGTGAAACTTTGCCATATGTGTTTAATAAGAGGATTAACAATCATTGACCACCAACTGGTCTCGTTTTATGGCTTATCCACTTCAGAGATAACAATAATAGAATTAATGTAAGACATATTTTGGAAACCTATGATTCCGACATGATGATAATTGAATATGTACCATATTTACCATTATTAGTCTAATAATTACCGGTATCTTCCTAAAAGTTGGGCAAATTCACATATACTAACGTGATGAGGTGTGAAAATGATAGGTAGCAATGACAAATAGTGTAAACCCTAATCAAAGCGCTCATTGGCTTGTCTGTGATTAAATTATCTCCCGAATATTAAGAGTAAATATGGTTAAACCATTGAAAACTATTTCGAATTAGGCAGTTTTTGATTCTTCAGCTGTATCGAAACATAACTTAGCATTTAAACTCGAAATAAGAGGCAAATGCCTCTTATTGTGTTTAAGAAAGATCGCATATAGTTTGGCAGGGATTTGCACAAAATTTTGCAACGAAATTGAATTTTGTTTTTTGTATCCCTGTCAGCCGCCGTTCTTTATGCGGGTTTTATGCTTGTGAGGCTGGGAGATGGAAAATTTTAAGCATTTTGTGATAACACAAAATCGATTTTGTGATATTACTTAATCGATTTTGATGTCACAAAACGCGCTTGTGGTCTTGTACGTGTTGTTTTCTTGTGTTTTGTATTTCGTTTTTTAACATATGGTGTCCTGGGTCAGGAGTAAGACTTGTTGATTATCAAAAGCTGCAATTATTATAAAGTTTGCATAATCGTTAAACGTGTCGCGAGAAAATATGACCTAGTTGAATGCCAACAACAAAGGCGAAGACCGGCCTGCACATGTGCGAATTGTGATAAGCGCCTTTGTTATTCGCTCTCTTGGAAAGTATAATTGAATGATAGAGTTTTAGGTACGTCTATCCGTGCAGTTTTATTCTAGTCTGACATGGTCGAAAACCCCGAAGACATATTTCTCGAATGGAGCCTATCTATCAAAATCAGGATGATCTCTAAGATCCAGTTCAACCCTTAACCAGTTTAACCAGTTCTTTATTTTGGGGTGTGTTTCCTAAACATTCTAAATTAAAGAACATGTCGGGCGAAAAAGTATAATGTTAAATAACAATATATCAAAGAAACGTACACAATCGCGACTGCCTTAACTCGGAAGATTATTCCTTGCGTTTTCGAGCGAAAATTCGTATGCGCGGATCCAGAGGGTCGATAAGGGGTCCAGACCCCCATGGAAACTCACAAGTTGTATGGGTTTCTATAGGAATCCAGAAAATTATTCTGAATTCGGCAGTTTTTGATTCTTCAGCTGTATCAAACATAACTAAGCATTTAAACTCGAACACCCTATAAAGACGTTGCCAGAGTTGTTTTCAACCCCCCCCCCCCCCCGAAAAAATACAAACAAAAAACAGGATCCATGCATGATTCGTGACCAAACAGATTGAAATCTGGTCCCAAACTCAGCAAAGGAAGCCTTCAAGATTCTTTTTTCTCCAGGGAGTTCTCCCAAACCCTCCAAACGAGAGGGGATCTTCCCCTCTCGTGCTTTCCCAAGTCTTGATCTTTCAGCACTCGATGGTGTCTTGGGCCATGCACATGTACCACTTTTAAATACGCGGCTACACTTCCTACATACCAGTGTACAGGTCAAAGAACCGTACGGTAATTTAAACATGAACACTTCTAGACTCATTCTACTCAGTGTACAGGTCAAAGAACCGTACGGTAATTTAAACATGAACACTTCTGGACTCATTCTACTCAGTGTACAGGTCAAAGAACCGTACGGTAATTTAAACATGAACACTTCTAGACTCATTCTACTCAGTGTACAGGTCAAAGAACCATACGGTAATTTAAACATGAACACTTCTAGACTCATTCTACTCAGTGTACAGGTCAAAGAACCGTACGGTAATTTAAACATGAACACTTCTAGACTCATTCTACTCAGTGTACAGGTCAAAGAACCGTACGGTAATTTAAACATGAACACTTCTAGACTCATTCTACTCAGTGTACAGGTCAAAGAACTGTACGGTAATTTAAACATGAACACTTCTAGACTCATTCTACTCAGTGTACAGGTCAAAGAACCGTACGGTAATTTAAACATGAACACTTCTAGACTCATTCTACTCAGTGTACAGGTCAAAGAACCGTACGGTAATTTAAACATGAACACTTCTAGACTCATTCTACCCAGTGAACAGGTCAAAGAACCGTACGGTAATTTAAACATGAACACTTCTAGACTCATTCTACCCAGTGTACAGGTCAAAGAAACGTACGGTAATTTAAACATGAACACTTCTAGACTCATTCTACTCAGTGTACAGGTCAAAGAATCGTTCGGTTATTTAACATGAACACTTCTAGACTCATTCTACCCAGTGTACAGGTCAAAGAACCGTACGGTAATTTAAACATGAACACTTCTAGACTCATTCCACTCAGTGAACAGGTCAAAAAACCGTATGGTAATTTAAACATGAAAACTTCTACTTATTCTACCCAGTGTACAGCTCAAAGAACCGTACTGTAGTTTAAACATGAACACTTCTAGACTCATTCCACTTAGTGAACAGGTCAAAGAACCGTACGGTGATTTAAACATGAACACTTCTAGACTCATTCTACTGAGGCAGTAGAGGTATATGAGCCGCGACATGTGATTTCCAACAATGTGTCATTTTGACAAGTGTAGACTCAGACGAGTCTGTATAGCCCCCTTTTAAGCTTAGAAAGTCGAAATGCTGTTCGGCCTGTAGCTTAACAGTCATAGAAAATTCTAGCGACTAGCAAAGGTCGCACATACCACATTGTGGGAAATATCATGTCACGGCTCATATAGAGATAGATAGATCTAAGTAAGTTTTTTAAACTTACAAAAATCTTTCAAGAAAAACGTTCTAATGTACTTGCTTTTGTAACGCGACGTTTGATTGGATAATAGTCGGGGGTGATCGGGATTCCCGTGCGATTTTGATGCCGATTTATGGTGACCTATACCAAATCAAACTTTAGGGGATAAGTAATCAAAATCACCTGGTCACCCTTCTGGGTTTCACGTCTGGACGTCATTATGACGTAATCAAAATAACGTATATTGTATCAGTGCAATTTAAACGGTTTGTCCTTTGTGGTCTATGGCGATCAGGACTTTCTTGCATTTTGTTTGCCAATTTCAGTCGAAATGCACCAATTTTAATCTTAGAGGGTAAATAATTAAAAATAGAATGTCGCCCATATTGTTTTCGCATCAGAACAAAAAGATGACGTCATTGAAATGACGCCTAATATGTAAATACCACATATATGTACGTTTTGTCCATTTCCAACGCATGGAAATATTTCTTTTATGAACTGGTAGTCTTATCATGATTGAATACTATTGACTCTTTTAAAGCGTAACATACAAAAATATTCAGATAGGGTGAAGTCAGTTCGAGGGTGGGACGTAAATGCCGTCATGATTTACGAATAAAAAGACAGTGGAGTGAATGAAAAACAAACAGTGTTTTTAATAATAAACGGTGTAAATATAATCTCTTATGCTTATGTATATAGATGTACCACGACCTCTGACCAATGACCTTTGGGTCTTTCTATTTCAAACGATTGATGCAGAATACGTAAAATGAGCCAGTCCGGCTAGAACATATGTGTATATCAAAGCTTTTATAGTAAATTAAATAAATGCCTGAAACCCTTTTTTTCTAGAACATCATATCAATATTGTAAATAGAGTCACGCTTCAAAGCTTACGGTTTATCTGTAGCTGCTTATCCTACACATAAAGAAAAGATAGTAGTAATACTCATATGCAAACACTATCAGCCAAACTCATTATAGTCCGATTTTGACCCCTGAAGGATCAAAAGTTAGAAGAGTCTACTTATTAGTGCATGATATGGAAAAAAGGATAAAACCCTCTACAAGTTATCCATGTACTTCGATAGCACTGGGCAATAGAAAACTTTTACAATCTGATTTATCTTTCGCATGCTTATAGGTCGAATCGTCTTCAAAGGTCAAAATCGGACAATAAGGCATTCTTGTTGATACGGCTAAAGAAATATCTGAATCCACATGAAAATAGTTGTTCAAAAGTCATAAGCATATATATTACTGGCAATATTTTATATGAGTCCTCTTCTGCTCCATAGCAACACAAATCAATACAATATAAATGGTTTGCTTTGTACTTACACCGAGATGTTTCGCATACAGACATGCTGCAACCACATTTTAACAGCTGCAGAGGGGTTTCGGGGGCAGGAGGCAACATGCGCGGATCTAGGAATTTTTTCAGTTTTATTTAGACTTCAGCTTATTTTACAGTTTACAGAGGGGGTCCAATGGTTTTATGGCTGATAAAACTATACTTATACTTTACCAAGGATCCAGAGGGGGTCCATTATTTTTCAGGGGGGGGGGTGTCCAACTTTTTCCAGGGGGGGGGGGGGGGTCCAAATGCTAATTTCTATAGAAACCCATATACGTACTTGTTATTTTCCAGGGGGGGTGTCCGGACCCCCTATCCCCCTCTGGATCCGCACATGGGCAATGTCATCATAACGGGACAATATTTATCACAGTCCCGCTATTAACCATAATTGTCAGGCATTGATTTTTCAGGATTTATGACAGGTGAGGTTTTCCAAATGATGTACTGGTACTGCGCACGTATGACACCTTCGAGAAACACAGCTCTTGGAAGTGGTAGTTTTTGCAATTCAGCTTTTTCTCTCCAAAATATCCACTACCTCAACGCAGTGAGTCGAACAATATCGGTGACTGGCTAATACAAAGTAAGAAATACGGCAAATATCAGGAATCGATACCCTGACCCGTATACCAATGGGAAAGTAACAAACTCACAGTTAGACATCACAAACGAGAGCTAAGAAGTTAGGGCAATTAACAAATGTATTACTCTAGTGCATTCGTCACTGTGCTTTCTAAGGGCACTGAGCGGAGATGAAAGAATGCTTCGTGGATAGAGAACACGAAAACAAAATTTGCTCCTCTGCAAAACTGGGGGTTGGGTTGAGGATTAGCTCATATAAGACAAAATATTTAAGATAGAAAAGCAAACCTTGGTTTTTGTATTCGTCAATTGACTATATGTCTGTTAAACCTAATCTAAAACGGTTTGAAACCAACTTCGAGAAGTAGTTAAACTAAATGACGATAGCCAAAATTACCACTTTTAAATTATAATTAAGTTCAGGTAACGCACATAATACAACATGTAGCCGTAAACAGCTGTCATGTGTAGTAAAGACATCCTGTAATTTGCAGACTATTAGAATGTTCATTGATTAGCTAGTTTTAATGTCTTCTTTCTGTAGCTCAAACTTTCAATTTTCTTATTCTCAAACTGATAAAGTAACATACGTACGCAACAAGCTGTTACAGGCTAACACCCATGCTTATAGTGTGCAAACATCTCCTATTCGATGCACCTTGAATTGGTACATACGATAGAGTATGTCTAAAAGAGTTTGGGATGGAGCAGGTCATTACTCAGCTCGCAGTCAAAATCTTGTTTGATGATTATCCTGGTTTTTATGAGATGAGGAGGACAATTATTTTACCAGAGTGGAGAAATACAATCGATATTGTATATGACTAGGATAAGGATTGGTTTAGAATATTTACATCAGAAAGGGACATTTACTAAATTGTACGTTTAAATGTGGAACGATTATGTTCTATGTTCCTCTAAGATATATCTTTATTTTAGAATTGTTCATATTAGGAAATATTGAAAACAAATATTCATAACATCTGTAACAAAGGTACAGGGACTTAATAATCATCAATACCTAAGATTTAGGCACCAGAGGCTAGAGACTTTAGCTAGGAAAACATGCGAAATATATTCACGTTTTCCTGAAATATCATCTCTCACATCAAGCCAATGTCTTTGCTCATTTATTAAGTCATGTAACATATGCTACAGCCTTTAACAAATGCTTCAATATTGTTGTTAAACCTGCAAAATCAAATCGATATTTCTTTATAATATGAGCAAGACAATCCCAAATATGCAAGATATCCAACAGCAGCAAATGTTTTCATATATTTTTACTTATATGATGCCTACCAAATTCGGCTCCATAAAATTGGGTGTAGCCTTTGGGTTGTTTAATTGCATGTATAAGACGCTATATTTAAAGTATAAAAGCAAACTTTGGATTTTCTCTAACCCGAATGAGTTTGTTAGTACAAAATAATCAAAACATTTTGGAAAATGCACATATCAGCTAAATTGTAAATGAGATTGGTCACAATTTTCATGTTTAAAGGGTAATCTATTTAAAGTAACGCACATAACACCACAGGGAGCTGTAAATTTGCTCCGAAAGAATTTATATGCAGCTAAAGTAGTCGATATGCAGACAACATGAGTTATTTAAATAATAAGCCTTCTTTCTGTAGCTTAAACTTTTAATTTTCTTTTTTTTTCTAAATTTAATATGGTAACATATGTAACAGGCTGTCAAAGACTAACGCCCCAGCAACCATAGTGCAAACATCTATTAAAAGACGCAGCTTGAAATCCTCTTTTAGATATGATAAGCTTGCGAAATTCCCGAGGGGGAGCAATAACATTCTCAGCCATCAGTCTAAAGGTGGCCCGATAAGCTGGGTATTTATAGGAAATCTACGGTATTTTGCATGCAAAGTAAAGTTATCGAGAAATAGTCAGGTAAAGCATTGATGTACCCAACATATGACTAAAATAATTGATATTATGTTAAAAAAAAGCGTTCGTGTTGGATAAATATAACCATACCAACACAAACTATAGCTTTTATTAACGGGCAGTTTCTTATTATGGTCGCCATATTTATGACGTCATAACTAGCCTCAGACGCGGATTTGAGATGGGTGACCACCTTTAAGTAAAAGGTAAGACTCCATTGAAAGTTTTGATATAGGTCACCATAAATCGGCACACAATTCGCACGGGACCTATTTTTTGTCCCTAAGGGCCCTGACTATAACGTCAAAAATTTGCGACAGTATATCCTGCAAAATACTGTCGGATATTGTTTGACGTCATTAATTTCGTCACATTTCGTGCGGCTTTGTGCGGCTTGCAACGCTTAAATTTGAGACGAAACTGAAGAAGAACATTTGAATGGGGATAACCATATTCAAAAGTTTAATTTGGGGAGGTATATCGCCGTAAAACTAAATTTCCGACCGTATATCCGACGTTATACCTCCTCAAATGAAAATTTTGAATACAGTTATCCCCTAAATGACAAGCAGTTTGGATCCAGATCATGCTCAATGTTATGTTGGGCCCGATCTGGGTCCAAAGGGATTGCGAGAATGTTATCAGTTGATGAACAGTTGCGTGTTTAACCATCGAGTGCAGATAACAAAAATACGATATTCACCAAAGTTTGATTAATTCCCCTAGCATACAAGTATGACTGTTACATTGTTGACGGACACAGACTAAGCCAGACGCTGGTCCAAACTGTTTCAAACAGGATATAAGCAGATGACTAAATGTGACTGGCATGCTCTGTAGCCACGCAGTCTGATCAGCGCCTTTCTGTAAAGTACTGTATATCTACTTTGAACGATTAAAATCTCGTTATTCTAGCTGCTCCTTGCTCTAGAATGTTATAAAGTTTTGGGCCTCGACGCGAGAAAACCTGTCTTCGGGATGTTGCGAATAACACAAGCGCAGACCAGCCTGCGCATCTGCGCAGTCTGATCAGCGCTTTTGTTATTCATTTTTTTGGAAAGTATCATGTGTAAACTTGCTTCAGGTGAAATTTCAATTTTCTAGCTAGTCTCTGTAGCTGAGGAGACTGGCTTAAAACTCGCTTTGTCGGAAACCCCGAAGACAGGTTTTCACGCGTCGAGACCCAAATAATTAATAATTTAAGGTCCTACCTGTAATGAAAAATAATACTTCTGGACACTTGAGATTCTAATTCCAATCAGAAGTGCAAGAGAATAGTGATTGCCTGAAATAACTAGCAGGAACCGCGTTTCCAGGAATGGTTCCTTAATATGATCAGACCCTGGGATCTGGTATCGTGTTGGTCAGATCAGCTGGATCAGATTAGTACCCTTGCTTGTTAAAAGGTCCCCCTTAAAGATATCTCTATTGTGCTGGTACAAAGAGTGCAATTTGGACTGATCTTTTGGATACATACTCAGCACGAAGCCTCGCGATCTGTGAAGACCCCTATGCTCGTCCTACGCCGGGCTGGCTCATCTTTTGGCTGGTTTGTATGAACTCTTTTCTGTGTAACCTATAAAGTGTACTAGCTTCCCAAATAGTTATGTTGCAATTGGTACCGTGCCTTATTAAATAGAACCTCTATTCCTCTGGTGTATTTTTATTTTGTTTCGAATAGCCCAGTTTTGGTTCGACGTCGGGCTATAAGTTTTGAGATAAAGTTTTGAGATTTATGATTATCACTGTCCCTCATGCGCGGATCCAGAAAATTTTATATTGAGGGGGTCCAACTTTGACGGGCTTTTGTTTAGTTGATGAGGGGAGGGAGGGTTCAAATACCACTATACATGTATAAGCGGGTCACCATCAGCTCACCAGCAAAACGCCATTTAAATGGCGTTTCGCGGGCGTGCTGATGATAGCCAGACATTGAATGCTGGCTTGGTAGCTTTGTGATTTTTCTTTCAGGGGATCTTGCCAAGAATGGCTAAGAAACCTTATATTTTTGTGATTTTTCAGGAGGTGTTCCGACCCCCCCCCCCGTCCCCCCTACTCTGGAATCGCACATGTCCTCTCTCTATGTGCGCCCTTATAAGTTTAAGAAATTGTCCTTGCATAGGTCTGTATACTCCCTTTTCGCGTACGTTGTGTGATACCTTGGCATTGGTTTGGTAATATGTTTGTAATTTCTGGTCAAACTACCTACCACGAGAAATGGGACCCATCTCCCTAGGAAATTCGCCCACGAATTGTTATTTACTGCATAAATTATAAAAGGCGTGTGCAACCTCTAAGCATCATGTTTGATCATAAGCCTGCTTACTTTGTTGGGAAAAATATATCAAACTTTTGGAAATGAAAATATAAGATTAGACATTTTAGCTTTTAAATGGAATAAATACCAAGGCGGTGCTTCTTTTGTGGATCCTTTTGTTAGTTATGCTTCATGTTTGTGTGTGTTATGCTGTTGTGTCTGTTCCTTGTAGCCTTGTGGTCACCTGCTGGGAAAGGGCTGACCTCTTGGCTGTCGTGTTTGTTGAGTTTTGTCACTTTCCCAAATATGTGCTGGTCCACATCAGAATTAAGGGCGAGGTTGGCGCCGTAAAACTGGTTTAAGCCCTCCAGTAAAATATTTTACTGACCGTTCCAAGGCGGTACTTCTTTTGTGGATCTTTTATGTTTTTGTTCTGTCTTGTGTTTGCTATGTTTTGTGCGCGTCTGTTTATATGTGCTTTTTGGTCACCTGCTGGGAAAGGGCTGACCTCTTGGCTCTCGTTTGTGGTGTCTTCTGTGAGTTTGTCACTTTCCCATTGGTATCCTGGGTCAGGTGTGGTACTTGATTGTATCGATTCCTGATCTTTGCACCATTACTTACTTTACCGTAGTTGATATTATAAAGTTCGAACCAAGATGTTGTGATAAGTGTTTCAATTTGCCAAAACGGACAAACCCAACCATATTTGTGCTGGACTGAATGTTTTAATTGCAATATAACTTATTTCCTGTTTTGTGTATCAAATTTACGATGACTTTGTAGAGATAATATACAAATTTCCTGGTCTGATTTTCTTTTGTTTTATCGCAAACGTGTTGCTTTTGATTAAGCAGAAGCCTTTCAATCCAGGAATGGTACAAATAATATCTATTTGCCCATTTATATGTAAGTGTGTAATAAACACAGTAAACAATAGTATTAATTTTTATGCCCTAGGTAGTAAATATGTTACTTATACCCGCCTTTTTCTTTAGAAAAAAGCTATATTAATTTCGTACCAAACTCGGTCCGTCGCCCGTCTGTCTGTCCGTCCGTGCGTCACGTTTCTTGTAAATGTGTCTCCTCCCAAATCGTTAGAGGTAGCAACTGTAAACTTTGTAGCTGGATGGGTCACATGATGTAGAGGGAACTGGTCATCATTTCGTGTGACCTTGACCCCAAGATCAAGGTCAAATATTGAACTTTCTTGTAAATGCATCTCCTCCTAAACGTTTTGACGTAGTAACTTCAAACTTTGTTGCTGAATAGGTCACATGATTTAGAGGGAACTAGTCATTATTTCATGTGACCTTGACCCCAAAGTCAAAGTCAACGATCAAATAATGTATTTTCGTGTAAATGCATCTCCTCCTAAACGGTTGGACGTAGCAACTTCAAACTTTGCAGATGCTTTAGTTAGCTCAAAAGCGGGTATTTGCGATGGTGTACCGTCGACTTAAGTCTAGTGTGAGTCTCCTAATAGTGTGCCCAAAGCGCATATATTCACGTTAATGAAACCTTTAAGTCACTATTGTAGAAATTCATAGTTAATGTATGAAATAAATTACTCAAAAAGTGTTGCGTTATTGGCATAACTATTGAAGAACCATTTTCAAATTATGAATTGGCTGTAAGTTCAATATGTATTCAAAATCGTGACTGAAACAACAAGCATTATAAACACTTTGTTAAAGCTGGTATCTCACTGGGATGCGAGCAATAAGCGATTATTTCCAGACTTTAAGACATGTTTTGGCGACAGAAATGCGACACTGCAACCATTTTCACATTGCGGTCACACGAAATGGTGATTAAGACATATTTGCGACGGTCGCACGACTGTCGTACGATTATCGCACGAATCATTGGCGAATGTTGCACGCCATTCTCGCGACATTCGTGTGACATTCGCGAGACACTCGCACGATGTTCGCTGGATGAAATTGCGATCATGTATCACCATCGACCACCTCATGGCGTTCTCATGAACGTCGTACGACAGTCGCGCGAAGGTTGTGCAATAGTCACATGATGGTTTTGCGAGAAATGATAAACCAAGAAAAATAAACTTTCTAGCAAGCATTGAGACTTCAGACTAGGAAGGTGTCGCGCTGCTGGGTTGTGTTGGGCTGTTGAATGGTAGCAAAACATTGTGTAAGAAAAAAGAATGGTACCTTGAAGTTAACTCGTTTTACCTGAACAATTGTTGTAGCCTAGATTGGTATCAGACCAGTAAATAGAAAAATAGTCAAATATGTGCACATACATATACAAGCATATACATCTCGGGAAAAAATCTCTGACTGTCTTATTTACTGTTTCTGAGCAATGGGGAAGTAATAAAGTAGCATAAATTTATCTCTGTAGTAGTTATAGAACTTTCAGCTAGATGTCTTAATACAGGGCCTGAAGACAGGCTAGTTGTAGCCCATCATGCAGCTTAAGAAAGGCAGTCGAGAAAGCACACACTTTTATTGCCCATTCGTATGGCATGATTAGCCCGATCAAATCAAAATTACAATGAATTCTGATGAGCCTCGTCCTGTGAAATCCGTTTTTGTACATTTACGCGAACAACAAAGGCACAAATCGGACTTCACAGATGCGTGTTCTAATCATAATCTTTGTTGTCCGCTGCTGTGATAGTTTGTTTGAAGGGTCCTGTATGCCAAATTCAAACTAGATAAGGGCTTCTGTGACTACAGTAAGCAGGCTGCTTGAGTCTAACCAAGACACAGTAATTATACTGTACAATTAAGTAGAACTAATAAAAAACCCATCAAAAACTATCATTTCAGATAGCAGAACTACTTTCAATAACTGAAATTAGTCCAAACAGTATACATGCACATGTAAGAAGGCCTAATAAAGACATCATACTTGCTATATATGAAACTATCCTCTCAGATAGCAAAAATAATTGAAAACTGTAATTAGTCAAAACTGTAAACTTAAGTATGCCAAGATCTCGTACTAAGAAGGAATTATCATCTCAGATAGAACAGCCACCAGTTTTTTTTTGCCACACCAGAATTTGGCAAAATCACATCATCTTTCTAGTGGTGCAAAAGACTCAAAACCACTAAAATACATAAATACAGACATAAGGGAGCAAAACATATATGATTATGACTAAAAAAATATATGCCATCATAATGAAAAAAATGGTCAAAGTTAAAAAACCCGCGGGGTTTTTCGAAAACCCCGCGGGTTTTTTTAAACCCCGCGCGGGGTTTTTCCCCACATTTTCAAATGGGGGAAAAAACCCGCAGGGTTTTTTCAAAAAAATAAATATTAAAATTTGTTCAAGAAACAAGTTTGTTTGATTGTAATTATTGCAGAAAATGATTGATATGGCTTAATTCAAAACTTTGATTTCCCCCGCGGGGTTTTTCTCCATTTCAGATTGTGGGGGAAAAACCCCGCAGGGTTTTTTGAAAAATTCAAATTGACTTTTTTGAATTATTATTCATCACAATGCATAATAAAATGTATATCAAAAACTTTCAGCATTATATTGTGCCTCTAGAGGAAAAAGAAAATTCCCCCGCGGGGTTTTTCCCCCACAAAATAAAATGGGAGAAAAACCCTGCGGGGTTTTTTTATCCAAAAATAATTTTTTAGTTTTTAGCTCAAAGAAGCATTTTACACTCTGTGTTCAAAGTTGTGAGAGTTTTATATCAAAACAGAGAGATTTCAATTTCTCCCTTGGTGGGAAATCCTAAAATATACGTTACCAAAATGGCAATGTATCATTGTTAGACTGATGGCTGAGAATGTTTTGCTCCCCGCTAAAGAATTTTGCAGACACATCGTATCTTAAAAGAGCATTTCAAGCTGCGTAGAATAAGAGATGTTTGCATGTGTACGATTTGGTGTTTGCCTCTGACAGTCTGTTACATATGTTACCATATAAAATTCAGAAAATGAAAAGTTAAAAGGCTGTGCTACAGAAAGAAGGCATTAAACTAACTATTTAAATCACGCATATAGTCTGCCTGCTGGATACCTAAGCTGCAGATAAAAGTTTTAAAGCAAAATTACGGCATCCTAATGTGTTATGTGCGTTACTTATATAAAACTACCCTTTAAAAACGGTAACTGTGACCAATAGCATTTAATTTTACAGCTGATTTGTGAATTTTTAAAATGCTTTTAATCTAGTTGTACTAACATACTTATTTGGCTTATAGAAAAAAACAAAGTATGTTTATCTATCTTAAATGCATTGCCTTATATAAGCAATTAAACAACACTACCCCAAGTTTTAAGGAGCCCAATTTGGTAGGTATTATTTACGTAAAAATTATATAAAATCTTCCATATTTTGATAGTCTTGCTCATATAATAAAGAATCATAGATTTTGCATGTTAAACAACAAGATAGGAGTACTTGTTACAGGTTGTGTTACAGGTTGTAACTTATGTTACCTAACATAATAAATTAGCAAGGCCATTGACTTGGTGTAAGAGATGATATTTCAAAGGGAAATAAATATTTTTCGCATGGTTTCTTATAAATCTCTGGGCTTTGGTGCTTTAATCTTAGGAAGCAATTCATTGCTCTATTATCAAGACCTTTTTTACAGATGTTATATATAAACTTTTTCAATATTTCCATATATGTATAATACTACGATATAGATAGAGGGGCGTGGAAAATAATAGTTTCTATTTTAACATGACAATTAAGTATTTGTTAAATTGGTTAAATGTTTTAAAATATCTTAACTAATCCTTATCGAGGTCGTATACAATATCTATCATTATATCTGCTTGTGTGGCAAAATAATTGCTCGTCTCATCTCATCACAACCAGTAGAGTAATCAGACAGAATTATAACTGTAGTCTAAGTAAGGGCCCTTTGGAATTCTGTAGACATACTTGTATTCTATATTAAATATAAAGTAAACAGTGGTCAAGAATAAATCAAAGGATGAGAAGATCCAATTTAAATCAAGTTTAGCTCATTTATTGCCCATAATTAGACATTTAAAAAACATCAAACAAAACCATCATTGCAGACGACCTTAATAAATAATAATAATAATAATAATAATAATAATAATAATAAAAATAATGATAATAATAATATTCTTTATTTCCTCCACATGTGAAGAGCATACAAATAAAGCACAATTACAAAAGCAAGATAGAAACATTGAACATATATACATCATATACATTATTGGTTTGGTTTTAATATTTTAAAACCTGTTTGTTTATATATCTATATTCAGATTTGAATCGTTTCATTCAAAATCAGGTCACCAACATCCATGCTGTATATGACAATAGACCACGTCAACACTGATGAAGTATTATTGTAATGGCATTCACCTATTTTTTTTTTCTTATTATTAATCTATATAATAAAAATAAACTCGACCAAACAAAGAAATCATGATCACCATGCGTGACATTTGGACTTCGAATCTTGAAAGGTAATTTAATATCCATTTTTTTTATCGGGACCGACAAATCACTTCAAAAAATTGAATTTTTCGGATAATCGAAATTCGAATAATAGGTAGTTTTATTGCAATAGATAATAGAGAAAAAAGTCAGGACTGTCCGTAGTCTTCGAATAACCCAGTAGTTTCGGATAATAGAAAATTTGGCTGGAAGGTTAAAAAATAAATGTTCTTTACCACTCCCCACTTGTGAGAAAGTCGACCTTTCAACAAATTAGGTTGAATTCAGCCCAGCATGTTTGGATTAGCATAAAAGAAGAATGGGCAGACACTTTTGACCCCATTATAGGGCGCCTCTGAGTGGGGTACCCAAAAATAAGCTCTTGTATACACAATTTGTTTAAGTTGTGCACAAATTTGGTTGAGTTCTACCCAGCAATTCAGAAAGAGACTGCAATTTAGCCAGAAAATGCACACTCTCTGAGGCCCATGCAAAGGGGATCCAAAAAGCAAAAAGCAGTAATGCTCCTGCTCACCCACTTGTGCAAGTAAGTCACCAAACAAATTCGGTTGGATTCAGTATGACCGTTTGCGCAGTCGGTAACTTGTCTGGCAACAGATGTGAGTCTGAATCCAGGGGTCGCAAGATTGAATCCCAACCCGGTCCCGTACTTTCGTGGAGGTTGATCATGAAATAATTTCTACGGTCATTCTCCTCCCTTCCGCTGAATCATTCAAGAAGGGTTGTTGTCAGTTACAAGTGAAAGTATGTGCACGAAGTACTGGTTAACTGCTTGTTAAAGCTTGCCCTGGAAAAAGTGTGGTTAGGTGAACTAACTGTCCTGCCATGACCATAGCTGTTGACTTGGGACGTAAAGCAACAAAACAAACAAACCGTTTGCAAGGTGAAAGTATTGCAGGCAAATGGGCAGACCGAAGGACACTTTTGACCTACATCCTGCATCATTGGGGTATTGGAATTTTGCTGTTGCATACACCAGTTGCATACACCAGTTGCTCAACAAATTTGGTTTGATAATCTGTCCAGTTGTTAAGAAGATAGCATAACAAACAAAAACCTGATATACAGACGAAGGCAATCGCAATATCTCCAACACCTTTTAAAAATAGAATGGATAAAAAAAATCAAATAAAAATAAGCCCCAATGATCAGCCTGATTATCCTGTAAATTCAGTAATTAACCTGCTTACATGTACCACACTAACTAAGTGTTGTACTGCCATAAATGCTGCTGTAAATAATAATGATAATGGTAAAATTGTATAACCATAATGAACACAATTCAGTATTGAGCGTCTTTCATCAGCATTTAAAGAAAGAAACAACTACAAATGGCTTTGTTTCTGAGAAACTAAATTATATGATGAAAAGTCTCATGCAAGTATAATTTATAAGCATAGAAATATGTTCTATTAACTCACATTGTCTGTTGTAGGATTTATTTTGTGCAGTTTATGCAGTATATATCCAAAATTAACACAGGATTTATCAAATAGTTAGAGCCTTGCAAACCATGAGGTTTATTTGAATCTTTTTCTGGTTTCCTGCAAGATTAAAGAATTTCAGCTTGAGTCATTGAAATGAGAGAACCAGGTTAACACAGTTATATCATATTTCAAGGTCAGACTGAGTTCAGAATATAATGGTCCTATGCAAATCTAGGTTGGGATTATTTGGTATTAAATGGAACCAAATTATTTACTAGCAGTACCAAAAGATTCCATTTAATCCCAAATTATATGGATGTGTTGAATTGATGAAGACCCAGAAAATCTCAATAATCCCATTTAAAGTACCTACTGGGACTTTCTGGGATTAAATGGAATATTTATCCCAGAAAGTAACATAAAATCCCACTTATATTTTAAGCAGAATTGTTTGAGACTTTCTGGGATTTTCCAGTTCCAGATAGTGACAGAAAATACCAATTGTTCCAACTTTTGGGATTTAATGGAATTCCATTAAATACCATGTAAAGTGAAGTACCACAAAATCCCAGGAAGTTCTATTCAAGCAAAATTGGAACTGGACTGAGACTTTCTAGAACATTCTAGAACATACCAATTATTTGGGATTATAACATTCTTCTCAGCCCTGATCTGGGTCCTTACTGTTTGCAAAGGTTATCAACAGATGACAAAAGTCTTTGTTAACAGAACAGAACATATCTTTATTGACATAAAACTCAGGCCACTCATAGATAGCGTAAAGGCATAAGATACAAAAACAAAGCATATACATGATATACATAAAATACATGAGTACAAAGAGCATGAAAAAGGTGAAAATTAAAATGCGAGCAAAATCAACCCTGAAAGAGCCTTCTATAACTTACAGTAGGCAACATAATCGAATGTTGTTGCTTCATTAAGAAACAAAATAAGGCTTCACATTATTGATTATAGACAATTCGCATGATTTGACATATCATGTGAACTGTCTATAATCAGGTTATTTCCATGAAATATTAAGCCAAGACATAGTAAGAAGTATATTATCGTATTGATTGACTCTTTTAGGGTTAGGCTGCACATGAACATTTATTCATTATAATTTCTACAAAACTTGATAACTTTACAAGCTTCCTGGTATTTGCTGAAGAAAATAGTTCTTTGAATTTTATAATGTTAGGACTTTTGTAAAAATATGATCTTAAATATTTCTTTCTGTCAGATATAAAGTGATCACAAACAAAAAGATAGTGAAATTCGTCACCGATATCATATTTGCTACATAATGTGCATTTTCTGTCTTCTAAAGGTGTGTTTTCCCAGCGACCAGTTTCAACCGGATGATTACTTAACCTAAACTTTAACAATGAAGAACAAGGTTTCCTATTTAATTTGATTAGGTAATTTTCAAAATTTAAATCTTGCTAGAAAAGAGTATAATTGTTACCTTTAGAGGACGAAGTTACTTTGTTATGCCACTCCTGAACATAAAGGTCTGATAGAGTTTTAGAGATTTGATTTTTGATTGATTTTCGGTTTTCAATGACTTCCTTGTTTAAAAGATCGGGACGCCCAACAGATATTAGAATATGTTTAATAAAATGGATCCATTTATGTTGATGGATGCCACCATCATATTCTCCTAGTAGAAGTAAGTATAACCATTTTGATAGTTTTGTTTGTTTACCATTCACAATATTCATCCAAAAGCTAATAATACGGGTTTTTTATTCTAATGTCTACTGCCTTGCAACCTAGTTAACAAGGATATTTAAAATGATATAATTCAAAATAACATAAGTTATCAAGCAGGATACAAAATGACAATCTAGCATGAAGCACATTTCTTTATTCGCTTAATATTTTTGCGGTATGTATTATAACAATACAATAGAATTAGAAAGATCTTTATCTATAAACTTTTTTGTCGTCTGCTGACTTTTTTTTTAAAATTACTTTTTTCAATAAATTCTTTCAGGAACGCACTATTAGAGTGTCAATCCTTTTGGATCAAGATCAGGATCGACATTCTTCTCGTTCCAGATCTGGGTCCTTACTGTTTGCAAAGGTTATCAGCAGATGACAAAAGTCTTTGCTAACAAGGATAGTTAAAGTGATATAAGTTATCAAGCAGGATACAAACTGACAATCTTGCATGAAGCACATTTCTTTATTCGCTTAATATTCGAGTAATGAATTATAACTTAAGTTGTTATGTGAATTGCATGATGTTCACTATTAATGCACTCTATGTCTAAACTTAGTAAACATAATGTGCACTAGGGTGTAAGGTTTTTGTTTTTACACACCTGAAGGTGCCGTCTATGTCTGCTCCCAAAATGATACTCCCACAATATATACTCCCAAGCAAAAATCCTTTTAAAATGCTAAACTATTCATTTTAAGTACATGTTTGTAGTTTGTATATATATTTTTAGTAAATATTTTGTTCATTTCTCTTCTATCGATTGATTATTTTACCTATGACAATTCTTGCACCTTACAGTGTGGATCCTGATCAGCTGGCCTCACAGAAGCTAGCTGATCTGGATCTACACTCATAGGAAATAGTCATAATCAGGCAGTATCCTAAATTTCTTCTGTGTTTTTGTCTAATTTTATGTGCATAAAATTCGGAGAAAATTAACAAAAATAAAAATTAAAGATTTATGATGACATGTAAATAATGTAAAATGGCCCATACCATGTTGTACCTGGGTATAACTTGTTTTGAAAACAGTATAGATCTGAATCAGCTGGCCTGAAACCAGCTGATCAGGATACATATTGTTTTCTACTTTGGTTATAAATGCATACTACTAAGTGGAACCCTGCAAGTTGGTTAGATATACACTGCTGAAGTTTCTCTTTGCCTACAATTGTTGTCTGCTGATAACCTTTGCAAACAGTTTTAGAACCAGATCAGCACCGACAAAATGTCAGACCTGATCTGAATCCAAACTGTTTGACTCTCTGATAGTGATAATGAAGGAACTATATAGTAAATTAATTTAGAAAAGACAGCAGATGACAAAATACCTAAATAATTTCCAACAAGCAGAGTAAACTAGAAATGGATGCTTGTCGAGACAAATAGGGTTACTATGTTATAATAAATGCACTTGCATAAATATCAAATCAACCTTTGTCCTGCTGAACCTAGATATATCCCGTTTTTGGAAACAACTGATCATCAAACTTTTGTCATCTGCTGATAACATTCATGAACAGTTTGAAGTCAGATCAGGACCAACAGTATGTTTGGTCCTGATCTGGATCCATACAATTTGACACCTTGATTTTTTTTCCTGAAATTTCTTGAAAATATTTATTTTGAAAGGAGTCAGCAGACGACAACAAAATCACTAAGTATGTTGCATGTAAAGATTTATATAAAAAATTCAATGCAGTCTGATCAGGGACTATTTGTTTTGTTCTTTGAACAAAATAATTTATTCACTAAAAGGTAATTCGAGAAGACTATCTTAAAGGACCTTAATGATTTAACTCTTTCCTTATTAGCTGCTTCTCATCTGTATCTACACTGTTTGCTAAAGCTGGTATGTGATTGACAGTGTAAAACTGAAAATTCTGTGTTTATTGGGATGAAGACACCAGGTAATAGCCTCACCATGTAGTCAGAAGCCTGCTATTTGTTGCCAGGGTAACAAGAACACTTCAATTTAGATGAACAAATCAAGTCATGCCCACATTAATGTTTTGAGGTCTGCTGACCATTAAAACCAAAAAGATCTTTTTTAACTAGTTGAATTCTTTTTATGTCTTTTGCAAAAATTCTTTCAGGAACTCAATTAGAATGTCAAACATTTTGGATGCAGACCAGGAATGACTTTCAATTGGTTCTGATCTTGGTCCTAACTGTTTGCAAGGTTATCAGCAGACGACATTGTCTGTCTGATAAAATGTTATACACAGTAACAAGGGTCTTTCTACACATTTCTGTACAGTGACATAGGTCACTGTTCTACAATATAAAATGCAAGTTGTACCTTAAATTCAAATACAATACAATAGAACCAGAAAGATCTTTTTTCTATAAACTTTTTGTCGTCTGCTGACTTTTTTTTTAAAATAACTTTTTTCAATAAATTCTTTCAAAAACAAACTATTAGAGTGTCAGTCGGTTTGGATCAAGATAAGGATCAACATTCTTCTCGGCCCTGATCTGGGTCCTTACTGTTTGCAAAGGTTATCAGCAGATGACAAAAGTCTTTGTTAACAGAACAGAACATATTTTATTGACATAAAACTCAGACCACTCATAGATAGCGTAAAGGCATAAGATACAAAAACAAAGCAAATACATTATATACATAAAATACATGAGTACAAAGAGCATGACATTTATCTAGAGGTGTGATATCTATAATTGTTTATGTATATAAAGTGAGCCTGTATGTATGTAGGTTTGAAAGTGCTTCATGCTGCTTGTATTATTTTGTCCATGTAAATCATCTTTGTACTTTATACTTGTATTCTTTTTCGGCAGTAGTTTATAGAGGGCCTCATGGAAGATTAGCTTTTTTTTGCTAAATGTGTTACCCTCTGAAAATAAAGACTATTATTATTATTATTATTATTATTATTATTATTATTATGAAAAAGGTGAAAATTAAAATGCGAGCAAAATCAACCCTGAAAGAGCCTTCAATAACTTACAGTAGGCAACATAATCGACTGTTGTTGCTTCATTAGGAAACAAAATAAGGCTTAACGTTATTGATTATAGACAATTCGCATGATTTGACATATCATGTGAGTTGTCTATAATTAGGTTATTCCCATGAAATATTAAGCCAAGACATAGTAAGAAGTATATTATCGTAATGATTGACTCTTTTAGGGTTAGGCTGCACTTCCTTGTTTTAAAGAGCGGGACGCCCAACAGATAATAGAATATGTTTATTAAATGGATCCATTTATGTTGATGGATGCCACCGTCATATTCTCCTAGTAGAAGTAAGTATACCATTTTGATAGTTTTGTTTGTTTACCATTCACAATATTCATCCAAAAGCTAATAATAAGGGTTTTTATTCTAATTGCTACTGCCTTGCAACCTAGTTAACAAGGATAGTTAAAATGATATAATTCAAAATAACATAAGTTATCAAGCAGGATACAAAATGACAATCTAGCATGAAGCACATTTCTTTATTCGCTTAATATTTTTGCGGTATGTATTATAACAATACAATAGAATTAGAAAGATCTTTTTCTTTAAACTTTTTTGTCGTCTGCTGACTTTTTTTTTGTAAAAATTACTTTTTTCAATAAATTCTTTCAGGAACACACTATTAGAGTGTCAATCCTTTTGGATCAAGATCAGGATCGACATTCTTCTCGTTCCAGATCTGGGTCCTTACTGTTTGCAAAGGTTATCAGCAGATGACAAAAGTCTTTGCTAACAAGGATAGTTAAAGTGATATAAGTTATCAAGCAGGATACAAAATGACAATCTTGCATGAAGCACATTTCTTTATTCGCTTAATATTCGAGTATTGAATCATAACTAAAGTTGTTATGTGAATTGCATGATGTTCACTATTAATGCACTCTATGTCTAAACTTAGTAAACATAATGTGCACTAGGGTGTAAGGTTTTTGTTTTTACACACCTGAAGGTGCCGTCTATGTCTGCTCCCAAAATGATACTCCCACAATATCTACTTCCAAGCAAAAATCCTTTTAAAATGCTAAACTATTCATTTTAAGTACATGTTTGTAGTTTGTATATATTTTTAGTGAATATTTTGTTCATTTCTCTTCTATCGATTTATTATTTTACCTATGACAATTCTTGTACCTTACAGTGTGGATCCGGTCTTGCCAAAATTTAGCTATATTTGCTCAGCAGTACAGGGTTAAACAATTTAAATTTGATAGTTTGTGTAGAATTGTTGTTTTTTTTTTGTGTGTGTACATATTCTTTATTTTGACGGCCTCATGGAAGATAAGTTGTACCACTAAATGTTGTCACCCTCTTTAAATAAAGACTTTACTTACTTACTTGCTTACTTACCAATATACTCCTGAAAGATCTATTCCATCATTACAATTGATTTCTCCAATTTTTTTTTTGATTTGATTTGATTCTTTATGCCCCAGTCAATAATTTTTCAGTTATGGCGGGATGGGTCTACCTGGATTGCACCAGTACTAATGCAAGGATTAAAGTGTCCAAATTAAATGATAGTGCTTCAATCATAACCCTTGATTAAAGTAACTCTAATGAATTTTTCAGGAATACCAGACTGTCAAACCATTTTGGATCCAGATCAGACCCAGCAAAGTCATTTTGATGTTCCTGATCTGGTTACAACCAATTTGCAAACTGTTACTAGCAGATGGAGGGTTAACATGATGACCGTTGTCATATTTTTCTCTAATGAATTTTCAGGAATACCATCAGAGTGGCACACAGTTTGGATTCTGATCAGGCCTACCGTTTTGACAGTCTTTATCCAGATCCAAACTGTTTTCAAATTGTCCCTAGCAGGTAAAAAGGTTAATACGATGCATACTGGGGATCGGAGATTGCTGAAACGGGCATGGACATCCGCCCGGTCTTGCAAGTTGCCATAGTAGACATCATGGGAATAGACATTTTGGCACAGTAGACATTTCAGGAACAAACATTTTGGGGGACATAATAGCACTAACCCATTTAATACATACTTCCACAAAGAATGGCTTGTAAATTTTCAATAATTCCTCCCCAGTCCCAGTCACAAATTTCCAATTGAATGCATCCATCTCCAGTTGGGATTATAATTACACTCAAATATTAAAAGTATGTAATGTTAGGAAACAGTGCAGAACCTGATCAGAGGTCACATTATGTCCTATCTGATCTGGTTATGTACTGTTTGCCAATGTCCCATAAAATGATGGATAAACCCTTGTCCTGCTGAAACCGGATATGTCATCTTTAGAAAAGAGAGTAAATCCAGAATCAGCTGGCTAAATCTAGTGAACACATCTGTGGACATGAGATCTAGATCTGACTGCTTTCCAGACAGCATAAGATTCCACTGGAAAACAGAAGTGAATGTGCCATATTCATATTTATGCAGCAGAACAAGGGTTAAGGCACTGATCAGCAGAGGACAACAAAAGCTTGTAAAACTATCCGACATGCAAACATTCATGACCTGACCTCATGGTGTGCTGTCAATTGAAAATGCACATGCTAAGTTTAGTGTTCAGAAGGGCCTCTTGTCTTGACACACAAATGACAGACACACCATTCACATCTTGCAGACATATTTGAAGGCAATATTAAATGTATAGCTCAGTTTGAGCACTTAATAGCCAGGTGACTTAATATGTCCAAATTCCAAATCCACTATTTGGCCTCCAGATGAAAGTGCTTATAAGAAAATAATTTTCAAATTGTTATTTCAAAACCAAATCCAGGAGTGCAGTGGCTCAGTGGTAGAGTGCTTGACTCGAGACAGATGGCCCCAAGGTTAGAGCATCACCGGCATCACTGCGTTGTGTCCTTGAGCAGGACACATTAATCCTAGCTTAGTCCTGGTTCAACCCAGGAAGACCCATCCCTTTATAGCTGAAAGATTGTTCATGGGATGTAAAGAATCACATAAAATAAAACAACCAGAACAGATATTCTGGATGTTTAGAAAAAAACTCTCATTTGGTGATATAGAGGCTTTTGAAGGGCTATTGAGCGGTTAACCTATACCTGTGTACTATATGACTAAATTCCCAGTATGGCACCTGTCCTTGATTTGGCTGCAGGCAGTCTCTTATCAGTTAAGTCCATTATAGAAAATTGCTAATACACTTTAGGTATCCAGTTGAATGTGCTTAAAAATCATATCAAAAAACAATTTTCTTGATGCTCAAAAGAGCCGTCTCAATGAGACGGTTCTTTTGAGCACCCAAAACAAATGTTCAAATGATTGAAAAATTGCACATGTTCTCACAATTTTGTCAATAAAAGTTCACTTATGGACTTATGTTAGACCAAACTCCATGTACATATAAACTCATCTATTTCAATATTTAAAAGTTATACAGCTTTAAATTATGCATTTTATTAAAACAGATGACATTTGATTATTTCTTCAGTCTTTTCTATTTAACCCTTAAAGCACCAATCACGACTGCAGCAGATGACAAATATGGCGACAACTTTCCTAATTTTTGAAAAAAAATAAGGTATGATATTTTATGAGAATCGCCTGCCAGCAGACTATTCTCATGAAACGTCGTGCATTATTTGTTTTTTTATTCTTTGAATAAGCAGCAAAATTTGCAATTGTCGTCTGCTGCAAATTGTATGTGGCACTTTATGAGTTAACTTTTTGCCTATTATTGTTGTCTGCTGATTACCTCTGCAAAATCTAGAGGCGGCCAATGGCCCCCTTTAAGTGGCCCCCTTTTGTATCAAATGGCCCCTTGCTAAAGGTAGAGTTGGCCATCATCAACATCATGCAAATGGGCAAATATTAGACAGTGTTTTTCCATCTGAAATCACATGAAAATGACCACTGAAAATTTAATGGATTTAACACTGAAGTCGGTCCTAATCTGGATCCAAAGTGTTTGATTATGGATGATTTGTTTCTTCAACCAGTCAATAATTTTTCAGCCATGTCGGGATGGGTCTTCTGTGTTGAACCAGTATCAATCAGTCTCAGGTTAAAGTGTCTTGTACCACTCCTGATTTCCTGCTGACATTGAAGCTGCCCATCACTGGCCATCATTCGACAAGCCAATCAGTTTGTCCAGCAGAACTTGTTCCTTATTTATCACATCCAGAAATCATGGGTTAGGGACTCAATATTGGAATAGAGTCCTCATGGCCACGAAAGATGTTATATGTTCAACTCTTGCTGAGACCATACTGAGTAGTTAAAATTTGGCTCAGTGAGTAACAAATCTGTACTCTTATCAAACATTAAAATGAAAGAGGTATAATTCCCTTGAATCACATCAGATATTGCTGTAAGTTGGTGACTGTGGTCAATGGACTCCTTAGAACTGGACTTTCTCTGAGACCAAACTATCTTATCTGTGAGATGCTGTTCACCCTGAAAAAATTATTGCACAAACCAATATGACATATTGTTATATAACTGGAGAGAATCCCATCTCCTGATTCGGTGCCATGATTAACCGAAATCAACAGATATCACCGAAATCACCAGAAAATCACCAAAATCACAAGATAAAAGTAAGAAATCACCTTTTTATTGTTTACTTAATGCAAAAATATGATAAGAATTAGTATAATATGCTTATTTCTAGTCTGTTTTTAAAAATATGTTGATAAAAAAAATCACTTTCAAATTGCTATAATGTGTTGCTATATTTTTTATTGAAATATTTATTTGCTGGCACATTAAAATATAAGCCTTTTGTAAACATATCAATTATTCTACTATCATTTATATCATATAAAGGCATAAAATTAACATTAAAATGGATATTTCCTTTTTTTTCTGGTGATTTCGGCATACCTTGAATTGGAAATTGAAATGTACATTTTTTTTCATATTTTAATCAAAGTAGAAATAAGCTTAGGCCTAAATGAAATATATGTGTGGTTCCTGTTGCATACCAACAAAATTTAGGGTAGGTCGGTAGGGAAATTATTAAATTTTGTTATAACATTTAACAAAGAAAATAGCGACAAAATCTGAAAAAGGTCCCATTTTAGGTATTTTTTCTCCAAAGACCATTTTAATGTTTAGGGTAGGGGCAAAAAAATTAGGGTAGGTAGGCAACAGGAACCACACATATATTTCATTTAAGCCGTATTATTCAAATTGTTATCCAGCTAATCAGGACGCATATTGTTTTCTACTCTGCTTGTTAATGCATACTATTTTGGAACCCTGCAAGTTGGTTAGATATACACTGCTGAAGTTACTCTATGCCTGAAATTGTTGTCTGCTGATAACCTTTGCAAACAGTTTAAGAACCAGATCAGGACTGACAAAATGTCAGACCTGATCTGGGTCCAAACTGTATGACTCTCTGATGGTGATCATGAAGGAACTATATAGTAAATTCATTTAGAAAAGACAGCGGATGACAAAATACCTAAACATTTGCCTGGTCCTGAAGTCAGCTGATCAGGATGTATATTGTTTTCTACTCTGCTTGTAAATGCATACAAATAAGTGGTATAATGCCTTCAATGTTGGCTCCCGGTACCGTTAGTTTAACAGGTAACAGGGTCCAGGGCGACAACGGTAAACATTGCGCTTACTGTACCCTGCAAGTTGGTTTGATATACACTGCTGAAGTTACTCTTTGCCTGCAATTGTTGTCTGCTGATAACCTTTGCAAACAGTTTTAGAGCCAGATCAGGACCGACAAAATGTCAGACCTGATCTGGGTCCAAACTGTATGACTCTCTGATGGTGATCATTAAGGAACTATATAGTAAATTCATTTAGAAAAGACAGCAGATGACAAAATACCTAAACATTTGCCTGGTCCTGAAGTCAGCTGATCAGGATGTATATTGTTTTCTACTCTGCTTGTAAATGCATACAAATAAGTGGTATAATGCCTTCAATGTTTGCTCCGGTACCGTTAGTTTAACAGATAACAGGGCCCAGGGCGACGGCGGTAAACATTGCGCTTACCGTACCCTGCAAGTTGGTTAGATATACACTGCTAAAGTAACTCTTTGCCTGCAATTGTTGTCTGCTGATAACCTTTGCAAACAGTTTAAGCCAGATCAGGACCAACAAAATGTCAGACCTGATCTGGATCCAAACTGTTTGACTCTCTGATGGTGATCTATATGGTAATCTATATAGTAAATTAATTTAGAAAAGACAGCAGATGACAAAATACCTAAACATTTTCCTGGTCCTGAAGCCAGCTGATCAGGTTGTATATTGTTTTCTACTTTGCTTGCAAAGGCATACAAATAAGTGGTACCCTGCAAGTTGGTTAAATAAACACTGCTGAAGTTACTCTGCCTGCAATTGTTGTCTGCTGATAACCTTTGCAAACAGTTTTGGAACCAAATCAGGACCAACAAAATATTGGGCCAGATCTAAATCCAAACTGTTTGACTCTCTGAGAACTATATAGTAAATTAATTTTAAAAAAGACAGCAGATGACAAAAATATCAAAAAATTTCCAGCAAGCAGAGTAAAATAGAAACGGATGCTTGTCAAGATAAATAGGGTTACTATATTATAATAAATGCACTTGTGTAAATATCAAATTAACCCTTGTCCTGCTGAACCTAGATATATCCTGTTTTTGGAAACACTAACAGTGTGGAAACTGATCAGCTGATCGGGATCCACAGTTTTACATTCAGTTTACGGTCTTGCCAAAATTTAGCTATATTTGCTCAGCAGTACAGGGTTAAACAATTTAATTTGATAGTTTGTGTAGAATTGTTGTTTTTTTGTTTTTGTTTTTTTTTATGTGTGTAAATATTATTTATTTTGAGGGCCTCATGGAAGATTAGTTGTACTACTAAATGTTGTCACCCTCTTTAAATAAAGACTTACTTACTTACTTATTTACTTACTTACTTACTTACTTACTTTCCAATTATGGCATTAAATTAATAATAAAGTTGTGATTTCCTATTTTTATCTGGTGATTTCGGTGAATTCACTTTGCACTGAATTTGAAAGTGAAATCATAACATTTTTTTCATTTCTTTTTAAAATCAAAGTAGAAAAAAGCTTATTATACTAATTCTTATTATATTATGACATTAAACTAACAATTAAATGGTAGTTTTTTCTTATTTTTATTTAGTGATTTCTTGGTGATTTCTGCTGATTTCTGTTAATCATCGGACCCTCCTGATTGGCTCAATTTGTCTTCATAAATCTCTGTCTACCTGAAAACCGGTCTAAACTGGCCTACAAGTTAATATTGCATGAAAACCAGCTCAAACTAGTTTCCAGAAGTTAATATTTTGACACTAATATCACCATCTGTAGAGCTAAAAATAGCATGATTAATATAAAACTAACATGTGCTGCATGAAATTGACATGATTTGCTGTTTCACATCCCAACAGGTAAATTAAAGACTTTCATGATCTTTTTGAAAACAGTTTTGTATTATCTTGTTTGTTAATTTATCTTTGTTTTGAAAAAACAAAAAAATTAAAAAAAGTTTTATATTAATTAAATTTTACGTTCCACACTCAGAGAATTAGTATCCTTTTCAACATGCAAAATACTATGTTTAAATATTTTAATAACAGTTGATGAAACTTATGAGAAAGTCCTTAGGCTGAAGGTTGAACATAACTTAAACAACAAAACAAAAAGTAGAAAAGTTTCATTCTTAGTTGAAACGCCATACAACAAAACAGTTATTGACTTCAACTTCGGTAGACCTAAGGATTATCTACCCTGTTTCATTCCCTTTAATTTGATATGCAACACAACTAATTCACACCGGGTAGGCGGCAACATCGAACGCTGAACACAATCGAGGAACTGCGATCAATACATGTATGTACAGCCGCTGTTATAAATAAGTCAGTTTATCTGGGTTTTTTTTATAATTTATAGCAGTATTTTAATAAAATTGGTTTCGCCTATCTATTCTGAAATGAATCGTGATTTGTTCTATGCAGGTGTTGTTTCTGATAAACAAGTAAAATGAACTTACAGTCGGCCGATCGCAGACAATGGGTTCTTAGCTTTCTTTCATACGAGCTCCGTCACAAGAAAACCTTTTTTTCGATGTGTCTGGTGATGTCCAAACAGACCTTGGAAGGAGTACAACTACCCTGCCGTATATATTGTAGAACTGGCAGGCTCATCGAGTGGCCCGTTAGCTAAGTGGTCAGAGTATTTGCACGGTCTGTGATAGGTCCCGGGTTCGAGTCCCCATCTGGTCATATGCTTTTTCTTCACGTGTCATCTACACACCCCCCCCCCCCCCATGACCCGTCCTGAACTTGAACCCAGGACCCTCTCAGAATGTGGGTGTATGTTTACCACTGAACTGTCGGGCCACACAGTAGGCATGTGACATAGGGTTTGATCCTGAGCCTTCCAGGTCCGATTTGAGTTTATGGATCAATATAAAACAGAAAACATACTTATAAAGCTCGGATATATATATATCGGACAAAAGCAAACAAAAAATTGCTCATTGATTGCCAAAAACATTGATTGCTATCGATAACAGATTGCCATTAATGAAGTTTTCGATTGCCTTAGTATCATTACCATCATCCTTTAAAACAGATACTGCGCTTTTCACTTATCAGATAGAAATTATTGAATACACACAGGATATCCACCAATAATTTAATTTTACCCTTCTGTTTCTGAAAGATCGAAATACGACAATGAATGCGAAAAAATATACATATTTTTCAGTTTTAAGTTGAAATAAGTAATGATCAGAAATAAAATGTTATTTTTCAGCCAACTCTCACACATTTTTTGGACAAATATAACACCAAGCACATTTCTTTGATTTTACCTAAAACTGATATCATGCTTACTTTTACTGAAACCTGAGCATTCCAATGAAAAAAATAAAATATTAAACTTACCCAAAACGGCTGCTGTAAAATGTAAATATTGATCACAGTTCCTCGGTTGTATTCTTGTTGCGCCTACCCAGTGTGTAATTTCAGAAAAGAAAAAAATGATCTTTTGACCACACCCCAGGGGTCAAGGGTGTGTGTTGGCACAAAATATTAGCTAGCATGTTATTGTATGCTTCATTCCCTTAAATTTAATATGCAACATGACTATATTCTGAAAAAAATTGATTTTATATTTATAAGCCTATGACATAATGTGAGGTGATGCTACATACCAAATATCAAGGCTCTAAGCCTTATAGTTTCAGACAAGAAGATTTTTTCAAGTTTTCCTTATTAAAGCCTATGTAAAATAGTAAATCATGTGACCACTGCGGCGGGAACATTTTTGGCCCCAGGAGTATAACTTGAACAAAGCTGGTAGAGGTCTACTAGGTTATACTTCATATCAAATATCAAGGCTCTATGATTTGTGGTTTCATACAAGAAGATTTTTTCATGTTTTCCATAAGCCTGTGTAAAACATGTGGCCCCTTGGGACAGGACCATTTTTTGGCCTCAGGGTCATAATTTGAACAAACTTGGTGGACCTGGATCATAATTTGAACAAACTTGGTAGAGGTCCACTAGTCTTGGTGATGCTACATACCAAATATCAAAGCTCTATGCCTTGTGGTTTTAGACAAGAATATTTTTTTATGTTTTCCCTATATAAGCCTATGTATCACATGTAACCCCAGGGACAGGCCCATTTATGACCCATGGGCATAATGGGCATAATTTGAACAATCTTGGTAGAGGTCACTTAGATGATGCACATACCAAATATCAGATCTATATGGCTTGTGGTTTCAGACAAGAACATTTTTAAATTTTTCATCTTGAAAATCTATTTTTAGCCTGTGTTGACCAAAATCATTTGAACAATTATCAAAGAGGGCTATATAAAGATCATTCCTGCCAAGTTTGGCCAAAATCCAGCTAGTAGTTTAGGAAATGTCCTTTGATGCAAATGTTGACCACAGACGACGACTGACTTCCAACGATCACAATAGCTCATCAAGTGCCTTGAAGCAGGATTTCTGTGTAGTTTGGTGAAATACCACCAAGTGGTACAGAAGGAGACATTATTTAAAGGAAATTGTTGACGGACGACGGACATCCTATGATCACAATAGCTCACCTTGAGCCTATACAATTGACTAGTAGTACTTAGTACATAACAATTGGTGACTTGCAGTGCTCTGGAAGAATGTGGGTGGGGGATTTGTGTTAAACACATCTGTTTTACTTATTTAGATAATTGTACAGCTACCTAGATTCTGGGTCAGTCTCTCAATGTATTGCAGTAATCTCATCAGCGCAAAAATATTTACTGTTCATACTAAGGTCAAAATCTTACCTCATTTATCACCATTCAGCATGTTCAGCTGAGGGACCAAACTGCCTGCGGTGTCCCTCTTGTCAGTGAAGTATGTGTTCATCATAGAAGCCTCTACAGCCTCCTGGCTACTGATAGCCATACTAATCCTGCAATTCTGGAATGACTTGGACTGCTGGATGGCAGCTGTTGCATGTTGATGCTCTCAAGAACATTTAAATATAAACAAAGTCCTGCTGAGTCTGGATTTATCCTTTTTTTCAAATACATGTACTGTCAATTAAGATCAGCTGGTGTCTGTGGAGCTATCCCAGCAAAATCCTTACTGTTTTTCAGTCTGAAAATATACAAGGCCCTATATTAGGTCAGGGAAAACAGTGTTCAATCTAAAGCCTTTGACCCCTTGCTGAAAAGCTAGAGTGGGCCATCTATTACATTGTATGTGGATGGGGAAATATTGAGTTATATTATCACGTGAAATCAAATTAATATCACCCAGATTTCCAAGATTGAACAATGGAAAAGTATTATTAGGCCAAATATCCAGCTATGAAAATCTTAAATGGATCAGGGTGATTTCAAAAATAATGCATCCATTTCTATAATCAATGTTTATAGACTATCTAAAGCAGATTTATTGTTAAAATTAATTTTAAGATATGTAATTAATGTTTTTCTTGCATCATGCCAAGTTTCATTGCTTTAGAATGTTCCGTTCAAAAATTACATCGAAAAATGTCATCCAAATTGTCACAAGGGTAACACTTTTTTGTGACATTTTTTCCTTTACCTTCAATTCAACTGTAAATTGCATTAAACACTATTCATGTATAGTCAAATGGTGAATTGCAGTTGAAATATAGCATAAAAGCTGTAGGAAAATAATCTTTTCATCTTTTTTAAACCAGATAAATCGGAAATTTGTAACCTTTTATAAACACACCCTTTCAAATTTTTATCATACAGAATTTCATATGATTGGAGTAAAGTGAATTGCCTCATAAAATATACAAAGTTTTATTCAAAAGGAATGCTGTTTTAATGACCAGCTGTCTTTAAGCTTTCTAAAGGAACCAACTTGCCTATAAAACAACAAGTATGATTTTATGTAGCCAGTACTGAATAAAACCACCCAGATATGCCACAAGTGTAAAATTTAAGGTTTCAACCATCAGCATTTCAATTTGTTTTGCATTTCATAGCTTTTTTGCTGTTTTTCTGGTCAAGGGAGCCCCCAAAAAACATTATGAAGAAATTGTGGTGAAATCCTTAAGCTGCTGACTTTGTGGCATGATTTTAACTGATGTCACAAGTGTAACACATTTTAGGAATATGTGATAAATGCATATACATGGCAAATCTTAAATGAAATATATCTTATTTGGTCTTTTTAATAATTCTTGAATGCATAAATATAATTTAAACACAACAAAAAGTCAACAACTTCACCAAATGTGTAGTCAATACTAGTTACGGTCCAGCAGGAATGATACTTCCTCAAGCCCATATACTAGTTTCATTATGAAGCTGGCCATCCTTGAGCTACATTCTGGGATAGGAATCATGCTAAATACAACACTGAAGAAATCAGACAATCTTAAACCAGACTATAACTTGATTTAGACAGGTAGACTTTAAAATGTGATTTGTGTCACAAGTGTAACATATATTATGGATTGAATTCATCTCACTTTTTCCTGTGTTTGGTCAAAGGATGATCTATTCAACAATTAATTTGATATATTTTGGTATTTAGGGTAGTTATTCACTCTTTCGATACAAAGAAAACACAAAATGGTGTAAACAAAAAGGATAAAATTATGCACTCACAAGGAGGGAAAGGTATTTTTTCACAATTCAAAAAATATTTACAGGAATTGATTGAAGAAAACCAAAAAAGATGCTAAGTTGTACATACTATAGTAGGTTACATTAAGTATAAGAGATAAGAAAAGACAAAAGGGTCATAATCAGTTCCTTTGTAATGTCACAAGTGTAACACAATTATTTCTTTCTATTTAAGCCTTAAATTTGTTACAGATTCTTTAGAATTGCAAAAATGGTATCAATCAAATCATTCAATTGATAATTTATCCCACAATGAGTGCTGTCAACTGTTTTCTGATCATTAACATTTTATAACTCCTTACTATGCTTAATAAACAAATCTGAATAGTTCATTTTTAAAGTCTTGTGCTAAAAAAAGGGAATTGAATTATGTTTTGATACATTTTAATCAATTTCCATGAGGCCAATTCACTTCATCCTATATAAAATCTATAAGAGATAAAAAATTCAAAGGAGAAACTCCCTCTTCTGATTTTGTCACAAGTGTAACACATTCCAATACCAACATATGTTACTGTGTTTAATATGTTTTATATCATATATTCAAATGAAATTTGTTCTATGTTTTTCATATACCCTACTTGTTATCTAAGAACAATTTTTAACAAAAATCATGCTTATTATTTAAATTAGAAAATCTTTTTCCTCTACACAGTGAAAATCCAGGGGTGTATTTTCACATAAAATTTTATTACAAGTGCAAATTTTGAGCGAAAGATTAAATTTTACTTTGAAAATGTGTATACATAACTACTTCATCAGTTCATGAAAGAATATTTACAATTTTGCATACCTGTGTTGTTTATAATCAAGCTAAGTGTAGCTTATAGAATTGTAAAAAAATAAGGAAAAATGATTAAAGTATTAAATTTAAAGCATTGTCCTAAATTTTATTCTTAAACCAGTATTTGTTTCTGAAATTTTGATGGTCCCTGGTTAAGAGGATGTAAAAAAGATAATGATAGAGCAATTTTGAAATTTGACCCCCAATATCACACTTCGGATGCATTTTTTTTTAAATCACCCATCAGCGGTTTCAATTGGATCAAATATTATATTTTATTCAAATTAATTTGTACATGTATGGTATATACAGCTTGAAACAATAAGATAAGGAAAAAAACACTAGAATTCCGAGAATCTGATGTGTCGCCTGGCCAAACAGAAGTCAATCAAGGCAAATTTGTCGAATTTATATTCCGGGTGAAGGGTTACTTTAGAGAAACTTATAAATGACAAAATATAAATCGTCAAAAACGCAAGAAACGCACTCTTGGGGAAACACTGCTGATATGGGTATAGGGAATAAGCGATTGCCCCTCCTCCCCCCCTGTAAAAAGTTGGACCCCTCCCAGTGGCGTAGCTTCCTTTAGGCCATGTAGGCCGCGGCCTACACTTTTTCAGAAAGTAAAAAAAATATAAACGCCAAAAATGCAATAAAATGGAGGGGGGAGGAGGTAGGGGGTGAGTAAATCAGAAAGATATTCCAAATTATCCTGATATCAGACGTCACCCATTACCCACTGTAGAAGAACGGTTGTTTGCGTTCCAGGACGAGCTGTCACGTGATGTTGCTAGCCTACCCAATAGGAAATGAACCATCGCACGAAGCTTTGCAACCTGTATAATTGCATTTTCACCATAATTGGAGTCCTTTTGACCATGCCACCGACGTCCGCAACATGCCAAAGGTAGCATGAAAAGAATTAAAAACTACTTGCGCTCAACAATGATGTCTGCCAGGCTGTCCTTCGTAGCGATGATCTACAGACACTTGATGTTGACAGGGTGATAAACATGTTTGCGTCAGACAAATTTAATGCAGAAAATTAGTTTTTTTTTTCTAAGTTGGCTTGTGATTAATAGTTTTGTTGCTACCTGCATTGAGATATTGAAACTTGATGTCACTTGTTTTTCAACATACATGTACAGTACATTGTATCTTTTATTTGGGATGATCATTACAATGTCACATGTCTTCTTGCTATATAACCATGTAGGCTCCTATAAGCCTTCTAACCCTTAAAGCACCAGCCAAAAACTGCAAATGAAAGACGCGTCTGCCTAAGTCCTCTGTTGCATATATTTGCTAATATTATTTACTAATGTCAGTATTGAGGCAAACAGTGTAGACCCAGATCTGGATCTCTCACTGTTTGTCGAAGACGCTTGTAAAACAATTCAGCAGATGAGAAAGCGGACTACTTTTGTAGTGATTGGCCATTTAATGGTTAAAAGAGTATGATACCTGTCCCTGACTCCCAGGTCGATGATTTTGTTTTTGCATTTCAGCACCGTAAGTTGATCAAACTTGATAAGCATATTAGGCCATATTGGCGATGATGGTGATAACTACCTGTAATTTCTAACAATCGCGTGAACGCATTTATAAGTGCGAAATAATCGCAAAATCCATATTTGGACAGTCTAGGACCGAAAATTTTTCTGGGGGAGCATGCCCCCAGACCCCCCTACCATTAGGCCTACACATTAATTGAAGCCAAGCTACGCCCCTGCCTCCCCTTGGAAAAAATGATAGACCCCCTCTGGATCCTTGGAAAATTACAATTTTCTTTAAAATAAACCATTGGACTTCTGTAAAATAAGTTGAGGACTAAACAAGAAATGTCACAAACACGTGACGAATGCCCCCAAAGGAATTGGTCTAGCATAAGACACATTTGAGGAAAGTAAGCTGTAATATAGGAGATATGCTCCAAACAGGAAAAACCTAGAAATGAGGCCAGAAGTCAATGTCAAGGTCAAAGTGACCCAAAATGGTATGCACCACTCTGCCATCCCAAGAGGAATCATCACCCCAAATTTGGGATTCCTACATCAAATAATATAGGAGATATGCACCAGACTCAATGCAGTTTCTAAAAACTAGGTCAGAGGTCAAGTTCAAAGTCACAGTGACCCGATTATGGTACACGGCACTTTGTCATCTCAAGATGCATCCACTTACCAAATTTGAGATTCCTTACCCAAATAATATAAGAGATATGTTCCAGACACGATTATTCTAAAAACTAGGTTAGGTCAAGGTCACAGTGACCTGAAAATGGTAAACAATACTCCACCATCCCAAGATGCATCCACATCCTAGGATTTAGGCTCCGGCCGCAATAATTCTTAAAACTAGGTCAGAGGTCAAGGTCACAGTGACCCGAAAATGATATGTGACACTCTGTCATCCCAAGATACATTTACACACCAAATCTGGAATTCCTATCTCTAAGAATATAGGAGATATGCACCAGACTCATTGCAGTTTCTAGAAACTAGGTCAGAGGTCAGGTTCAAGGTCACAGTGACCCAATTATGGTACGGGACACTTTGTCATCCCAAGATGCATCCTCACACCAAATTTGAGATTCATGCCTCAAATAATGTAAGGGATATGCTCCGGACATGATTATTCTAAAAACAAGGTCAGAGGTCAAGGTCACAGTGACCCGAAAATGGTATGCGACACTACGCCATCCCAAGATGTATCCACATACCAAATTTGGAATCCCTACCTCAAAGAATCTAGGAGATATGCACCGGACACGAAGCGGGACGGACGGACGGACACACGGACGGACTGTGCAATTACTATATGCCTCACAAAGTTCCTTCGGGGGCATAAAAAACCCAAAGAAAAACGTTGTCTAAGATTTTTTATCTTTTTATGACAGATAAACCTGGACGCCCCACCTGACGAAAATTCCTGGATCCCCGCATGTAGGCCTATTGATACAAATCTTGAGATTATGCTCGAATTCCTTATAACAATACCTGGGAACTTTTCTTGAAAAGGATAGCTTTTATGACAGGCTGCATATTGTACCAAAGGCATTGAGTGTTCTACTGTTGATAAAGCTCCTAAGACATTAGAGATCACATCTAAATGATCGCAAACCGATAGCCGTTCACCCCACCCACATCCAAGTTTTTCAATAATTTGTGAATTATCGGTGAAATTATAATTAAATTAATCGTGGTGGGACAAAAGACAATGTTTTTCCTTCAAATTAAGCGCACACTGGTGAAAAAATCAGAGAATGGGAATGAATGCAGCACGTTTTTCATCATTTTCCTGTTACCCGTAATGTTAAAATTCACTGTCCAATTCACCTCGGTACATTTGTTTATACCGGGCCGCGTAGCGCAGTCGGTAACGTGTCTGGCTACAGATGCGTGTCTGACTGCAGATCCAGGGGTCGCGAGTTCGATCACGGCCCGGTTCCATACTTTCGTGGAGATTGATCATGAAATAACTTCTACGGTCATTCTCCTCCCTTCCGCTGATTCATTCAAGGAGAGTTGTTGTCAGTTACAAGCGAAAGTATGTGCACAAATTACTGGTTAACCGCTTGTTCAAGTCTGCCCAGGAAAAAGTGTGGTTCGGTGAACTGACCGTCCCACAATGACCATAACTGTTGACTTGGGACGTAAAGCAACAAAACCAACCAACCAACATTTGTTTATGTGCCGCTAAGGCTGTAACGTCACGGCGGTCCAGAGAATGCAGCATCATTTCTTCTGGTTGTGAGGTTCTATCGACTAGTGGTAGGAATCGGCTGGATTTTTATAATCGATCATTGAAAATAACAAGTGACCAATGATCAATCATTATTCGACTAAAATAAAATACATATTATATATGGTATAGATGATTTCGGATCTCTCGGTATTTACCTGTATACAAATCTTCACTATTTCAATGACAGTCACGCCCTAATGCTTTTAAACCATTTATACATATCATGCCAGGTATGTCTAAGATGCCTTACGGGGTCAAGTTGATTGACCAGACATGTTAGGTGTTCAGAGTGTGTACCAAAAAATTAATTTTCTCAACCAAAACATATGTTGTGGGTACTCAAAAGAACCATCTCAATAAGACGGTTCTTTTGAGCACCCAAAACATATGTTCAAACTGATGGATTAGTATATATTTACAATTTTACACTCAAAACTTTTGTTTATCTAAACCTATGTACATTATTTGAACCATATGCTGTTCATACCAGAAACTGAAAATGCAGAAGAGGGTCATATTAAATAAATACACCAAGCTAAAAATTGAAGGCCAATGAAGCAGAAGGTCTATACTGAGTAATCGATTATTGAAAAACTACCGATCAATTAATCAGTTCACTGAAAATGACCAATGATCGATGAGCTCGATAAATCGGCCTACCACTACTATCGACTGTACATATACATCTACATCGATACATTGTACTGTCACAATTGACTTTAACACAACAGGCTCGGTCCCAAATTGTTGTTTAAAAATGTGACAGTGCAAAAGTTTATGTAAGCTGTTATTGTTATTAACAGCCCTTTGACTGTATTGTCTCGCAAGTAGTCAACTCTTTCACTCAACTCAACACAAATTTATTTGCAAATCACAGTTAATCACTGGTTATTTTCTGTCTACAGAGGCAGGGCCAGGGGGTGGGGAACTTGTCAGCTTGTAGGCAAAATGAAAGTAGCTAAAAACTAATAGACAAGGCAAAATCAATTTACCTTTCATCAGCTAGTTGTCAAAGTGAGCACATTCCAGTAATACTTTTCTTGTAAATCTCACTATACCTCTGTAACTAGTAGAAAATAGAATGTCATCAATCTGCCATCTTAGTTTTTTAAACTACCCAATCCGTACTCTATCTTCCTGTACACTCCCCAGGAGTTTGGTGCATTGCTATAGGCGCGACCCCCGTCATGGACCCTTGGATAATGAAAGACACTGTGTAGCCGGAATTGGTACATCAATTAAGATCTGTGAAATTGGTCTGCTTTACACCAGGATCTTTCTATAGGATACACACAGGGTTGTAGAAAAGACCCAAATTTCTTGATGCCCAACCCATTCTATGATTCCTAAACAATCAATGAAGACCGTGATCAGATGCTACATTCTGCTGCATCTGATCCTGGTCTGCACTGTCTGTCAATGTACTACATATTAACCAGTTTATAAGATTGCAGTTATGTATGACAGGTACTGCAATGGCCGTTATTAATATTAGTGCTTTTATCTGCTGTTAGAACTGTTTCAACCCATAAGACGCATCCTAACATGACTGATAAATGGTTGACTGGGATGTAATGAATCGTGCTAAACAAATAATATTAGTGCTATCTGAACAATATTTTCTGGGCTGTTCGGTGGTGCAAAGTTGGTAGTGATCACCGCTGATGCAGTGCATGGCGGACGAGGGGGGGGGGGGTGGCGGACAAGGGTTGGGGGGGGGGGTCATCGAGAGAATTGTTTTATGGCCTTTAATTACTGTAAAAACTTAAATAATATGAGCTCTAAATGTATAACTGATCTCAATCATTAATAAAACTGATAATCACTCTTTGGTGAAAACCCCGCAGGGTTTTTCTCCCATTTCATTTTGTGGGGGAAAATCCCCGCGGGGGGTTTCCCCCGCGGTTTTTTTTATATTTTGCTTGAAAGGCTTCAAATGATGAGAAAAACTTCAATTCAGCTTCTATATTGTTTTGTAAAGCAATACAATTAAAAACAAACCTTTTTATTTTTTCAAAAAACCCTGTGGGGTTTTCCCCCACAATCTGAAATGGGAGAAAAACCCCGCGGGGGAAATTAAAGGTTGGAATTAAGCCTTACCAATCATTTTCTGAAATAATTACAATCAAACAAACTTATTTCTTGAACTTATTTTGATATTTATTTTTTTGAAAAAACCCTGCGGGGTTTTTCCCCCATTTGAAAATGTGGGGGAAAAACCCCGCGCAGGGTTTTAAAAATCCCGCGGGGTTTTAAAAACCCCGCGGGGTTTTTGACTTTGACCATTTTTTTCATTATGATGGCATATATTTTTTTAGTCATAATTATATATGTTTTGCTCCCTTATGTCTGTATTTTTGTATTTTAGTGGTTTTGAGTCTTTTGCACCACTAGAAAGATGATGTGATTTTGCCAAATTCTGTCGTGGCAAAAAAAAACTGGTGGCTGTTCTAGGAGAAACACTTTTTACGAACCTTTGGCGATATGATTGCGTGTAATTTAAGACACTCGCACGATAGTCGTGAGACGTTTGTGCGACTGTCTCACGACGTTTGCGAGAACGCCGCTTAGTTTATTTACTTGCAATGTAGTCGCGAAGTGTCTCATACATGTATATATATATATGTCGCAATTGATTCTCAATTCAGTCTAATTTATCTTGCAAAAACGCCGTGTACCAAAATGATTGCCACTAAATTGCGAGGGGTCGGCGACAAGTTCGTGACGGGTTTGGGACATCCGCGATGACTTTGCGACAATTTTGTGAGGTATTTTGCCACATAAAATTTTGAACATGTTAAACATTTTCGCGACTACTTTGTGCCACTTGGGGACACATGCAAGGAAATTACGAATCACTTGCGACTGTTTCAAGACTGTTTTACGACCCACTCACAAAACAGTCGCAGTCCAGTGAGATAGGGGCTTAATAAACGTATGACGCATCATTTTAAACATGGAATTTGAATATGATAGCTATAAGGTGAACACGTCGTTACGCATTTCATGAAAATTTCCACAATTCTCTTAAGTAACCATGTTCTGACTTGATCTGTATATAATTAATTGTTGTAATATTTATTATGGATTTTTATATGGAGTATCTATTAATATAACATGGATTGTGTATATCCTCTAGAATCGCATCATTGATACGGTTCTAATTAATACACCAAGTCTGGTTATTTTCACCTAAGTTCGGCGCTTTTTTTATCAGTTCATGGATTGCTAGTACCCTTTAGAATCGCAATTTTGGTGCGGTTCTAACTGGTATGCTCCGTCCATTTATTCTCTTGTTGACCCATTCAGAGTAGTCTAAAGAACACATGGTTGATTGATATGTTCGTAGTACTTTCATCAACATTTTACATTCTTTATGTTACCATGCTACGTAGAAATTGCATAAAACCGTAGAACAAATGATTTTGGCTTCCAAAAAAAGAATTGCCATTGAATCGTATAATATAATAGTACATTCTAATGCACTTGCAAATGCAACCGCGACGTTTGATTGGATAACGTCATAAATTTGTGACAGTATGTCGTGTGATATACTGTCGCAAACCCGGCGTCATCCGCTGGACATATAGGTGCAACAAAGTACATTTTCACTGTCTTTATGAAGGGGAAATGTTAATAGTTCATTAGAATGGGGATAACCATATTATTATTTTTATTTTGGGTGGTATATCGTCGGATATACGTTCGGAAATCACGTTTTATGGCTCCGCTTACGCATAGCCGTAAAACTAAATTTCTGACCGTATATTCGACGATATACCTCCCCACAAGAACATTTTGAATACAGTTATCTCCCCTAACTGATGTATTTTAGATAACGGTTAAAATAAAAAACAAAAGGAATTGCCTTCAAAATGACATTAATACAAGCTATAACAAAAATTCAAATCATAGTTTCGTACTGGAAAATTACACTCATTTATTGGCGGTTTAAAGATAGATGAGAATCTTTGTAAACAAAAATGCAAACTAATCCAGGTAATGGGAACTTTATACAGGTATATATCATTTACTGCCTTTACCTGAAGTATAATATTTACCTGCTTCTATGAAAAATAGTGATCCACTTCGAATCGAACTAAAGTTCCTACTATAGTTATAACGTAAAAGGTGCGCGAGCACGTTTACATCTGAATGGCTGCAGTTGGAACTTTAGTTGGTTGCCAAGTAAACAAAGTGAATAGCCTTGCATGCTCCCTTTCAATTCTTCATTGCAGACAAAAATGATGGTCATATACTGCACAGCCAACTCTAATTATAGTCCTGCAGCGCTATCTTGACTATGTTGACATTCTGTGTTTACAATAAGTTATTTTTATAGCTCACTATTTTTAAAATAATACATGCATTTAATTTCCTCTAAAATATTATATGCACAAACCGATCACAAGAAGAATTCGTAGCATAGTGGATGGATCACTTGTCCACTGTCATGGAAGTAGCGAGTTCGAATCCCTTCACCGTAGCTTGTGTGTTTTTTTTTTTCGTTTTTTTTTCAATTTTATATTTTTATCAATTTATTTATTTTTAGATATAATTCATTATCATTTCCAAACCATTTCGGTTGATAAATATCGCTTTAATGACTGCAAACAATGCATATCCTATTGAGTTGATGCATTCAGTATGGTGAACCGAAAGGAGCAAAAAGATGAATTATGTTGTATACCATAATTAATTATGGCATATACCATAATTAATTATGTCATATACCATAATTAATTATGTCATATACCATAATTAATTATGGCATATACCATAATTCAAACTTATGACCCTCTTGGTGCGCTCAGTACTTTAAAAGAAAATGATTTATGCTCTAATTAATTATGGTATGTACGATAATTGATTATGGTATATACCATAATTAATTATGGCATATACCATAATTCGAATTTATAGCCAATCAGATTTGACGTTACAAATATTAGCATAAATAAGGAAAACAAGAAAGATAACTGCTACATGACTATTTACACTAATTCCCGGTACTTGTAAAATTCTAAGATAGACTTTGCAAACATTACTTTTGACCAAACTGTCAGATGGACACAACAGACTTTCTCCACGGGCTATATCATAATGCCATAATTAATTATAGTATATACCATAATTCATCTTTTTGCTCCTTTCAGTACACCATAATTCAGTGGTATCTCGCATATACGTTCCGTGTTTGATAATATCCCATTTGATTGGCACTTCGTATAAATGTTAAAACTGTTTTGCAATCATGCTTAAAGGATAAATGTGAAAATAGAATACAATAAAAATGAAGAAAAATAAATAAAAGCATTGGTTGGATTCGAACCTGCGAATAATGGAAAATAAATGGATTTTCTGATGCCAAACACTTTACCTTCTGCGCTATACAAGGTAATATCTAAAAAAAATCAAAACTACACCTGCCTCCTGAATATGCCAGCCTGATGTTTTGATTTCAACGTGGCTCCATCGCGAACATAAATGTCGTTTGTTATATCCTTTTTAAGAGTAACAAAGAGATAGTGGGTTCGAAACCCAAAGTAGATAAATATTTTTTTATTATACGATGTTTTGCGCTTTTACTTGAGCACGACATATTATTCCTAGCTTAGTACCGGTTCATCCCAGGAAGATACTTCCAAACGCAACTGAAAGAATGTTGACTGAGACGACAAGAATCAAATCCAAAGCTCTTTATTCATTAATCCTTATAAAATAAAACCACTGTTCCCTAATCATTAATCAGACCCTAATATATACTGGCATAATAAAAAAAAAATCAGAAAATAAATCATACGCGGTTAGGACTCGAACGCTTTACCCGCCTACATGAAAGCATGAATGAGAGCTCTCGACGCTATCCTCTAAACCACACGGGCTGGTTGTAGAAAGCTCACCTTTATCTATTAATACTATATTTATCTAAGAAGTAGAATCCCTATATCGATGTAATGGTATAATCCTCCTAGTGGTTTCTTTGAGCCAAGATATCGTGTATGAACAGTAGGACTGCGAATAGAGCACAGCGAGTATTTATTTTCTAAAACAAATTATTTGGAGGCTACTCTTGAACCCACATTGTTAGATAGGGCTAGAGGAGGGAACCAGCCAATCTACTTGAGTAACGGTGCAGTAGGACTATAGTAGCGACTATCGATGTTCGAATCAAACTTTAGTTACCATAGTAGGGACTATAGTTCGATTCGAAGTACGCCAGTATAGTCGGCCTATTATCATGCACCAATGAACTGACAGTAATCATTTAACCTTATCACAACTGTTAACATACATAGGAAAGCAGTTAACAAAATATAAATAACCACAATCCACACTATTCCAAGTGCCCCAATTAGGGCCTCCGATATAAGTAACCACCTACTGAGCCAGTGGTTAGAGATTATCTGTGGCAGGCAGCGTACTGCTGTGAATGTGCTAATGAAAAATCTTGTCATAAGCTGTGATAACACGCAGTGAGGGCTAAAAATAGCTACCCCCCTCCCCATCCCTATTTTACAATCTAAAAAGTAGCAGTTTTATTTTGCGAAAAAAAGCCCCCAAAAAACACTGATGCATTAAGCAGGGTGTGCATGGTACACAAAGAAAGTTGTAATTCAGTCAGTGTTTTATGTTGGTCACTTATAAAGAAATTAATTCATATCAGTGCCCCAGTATATTCAGGGAATGATATTTGGATCTCGTTGCTACTTTACTGGAAAAGCGATGTAACGTCTGATCCGAATATAATTAACACGTACAGGATTTTAATATATGACTTAAGATATAATGGAGTCATGCAGATAAATCGAACTTGTATGTTGGCTGATCTGAAGAAGAATATGTTGCATGATAGAGGAAGATAACTGTTCCCTACCATTAAAAACTTTTCAAGTTTCTCGATCCAATACTTAAATAAGGAAGGACCTTGCGGAACTTGGAAAATAGTACTAATTACAATATGTATAGGCACCTTGCGATAGGGAGTGATGAATCCTCCCATTCTCTACAAATCCAGAGCGTATATATCATTTAACGCTAAATTTGAATTGGTATAAGCGGTGGCTACAGTCTCCGTCGATATATTCAATACAGTACAGTTATTTACGTAATATTCTAAAGTGCTCTGACACCAATGTGCAGATGCATCTCGGGTTTACTGAACATCGAAGTTTCATTTGGGTTAGCCTGGGTTCTTGTCTGACCATTTCTTCTTTTTTATTTTTCCGTTTCTTGGTCAAAATGACAACCTAGGGAACTTTGATTTCATTCGACAGCGCAACTGGATTATCCCTCAGTTTTTGAGGGGTTGGCCAAGAATAATAACGCTATCGGATAACTCTTTTGTGCTATAAATAGTACCAGGAATCCCAGTAAAGACAGATAGAAAGGCACAGATATTCCTTTCTCTGCCCTATCATCGAACGCACCTTGTGGACGATAGTTGGCTTCACGATTTTAATTGAAACAGCGTTTTCAATATTTGGTGTATTTGTTAAGTACTATGGGGTTTTGTGCATTTGCGAGACACGCATTTCACAAGGTCGAGATACACACAACACATCCCAGAAAAATGTCATCTTTGAATGTTCGCAATATTTTTGACACTTCAGTTTCATCTCTGCGTTTGATAATTCTAATCCTTTGTTTAGATCAATCGGCCTCGAACCAAGTAAACAAATTCCATTTTATTCACGTTTTTACGCGGAGTTTCCATGATCAGCTGATTGGTAATGGCGTTGTTGTTGCATCCTCATTATCGGATCGGTGACTCGTTATCATCTTTATTACGTCACACTAAAGCAATAGGCTATAATTAGATTAATCTGCTTATCAAATTATCACATTTTCAAAATTTTCGAAATTTCAAATTTTTAAAATGCACTTTTGTCTGTACTGGTATTGGCCTTGCATACACGAAAAAAAGTTTTCAAAAAAATATCTAGACATACACTACCGAAACAAAAGTAATAAAAACGGTATTTTTGACGTCGTGACGTCATGTTCTATAGTTGAAAGATATATTTTTGTGAAGAATCCTTTCTATTGTCTTGTTATTAAAATAAGCATAAAGGCTTAGGTCTATAATCTGTTATTTACGAGTTTGAAGCGAGTAAAAAGTGTCAGGTTTCTTTAGTAGTTCAGTATACATACGTACAATTCTCACCTCGCAACAAGACAACCGTATGCAACAGGAATGATGCGTATATCTATACTGAGGGACTTTAGAGCATCTAGCTATGTTGCTGACTTCAACACTCGCAATAAATTGTTAACTCAGAAACTTCTTAAACAAGGCTATCGGTATCATAAACTTCGCAAAACATTTTCAAAATTTTATAGACGATACTATGATTTGATTTCTAAATTCCAAGTTGGACTTAAATCTCTCTTGCGCCAAGGACTTTCGGAACCTGATTTCTATGGTGACTTGATGTATAAGTTGAAGAAGATTGTTGGCTCTAATAATTTTTCAGCGCAGTTCATTAAAATAATTTCCCATTATAAAAAGATTGGCTATAACATTAATGTATTGCAACAGACTGCATGCTTGGTAGTCAACCCAATCACGGTTGGCAACTTTGCTTTCCTCTTTAATTGCACGCTGGTGGGTCGGACTTCAGACTCTATGATGGTTCCGACTTAAAGACTTATCTATTGATGAGATGGTAGGGGCCTGATGCTTTGGCTGTTTGTCGGGCCCATCGGGGTTTACCTGTTGGATTTCTTTTGCTCCGGTATTCAGTTTAATTTACTGTTGAGTCCTTATCCTTGCTTTATCTCCTTGTTATATCTTGATTTATATCTTTTAGGAGATGATGCATTGATAAGTTAGGGGTCTTTCATGCAAACCAAATATCTATGTGTCTTGATCCACATCTGTATTAAGGGTGAGGTTGGCGCCGTTAGACCGGTTTAAGCCCTCCAGTAAAATATTTTACTGACCGTTCCAAGGCGGTACTTCTTTTGTGGATCTTTTATGTTTTTGTTCTGTCTTGTGTTTGCTATGTTTTTTGCGCGTCTGTTTATATGTGCTTTGTGGTCACCTGCTGGGAAAGGGCTGACCTCTTGGCTCTCGTTTGTGGTGTCTTCTGTGAGTTTGTCACTTTCCCATTGGTATCCTGGGTCAGGTGTGGTACTTGATTGTATCGATTCCTGATCTTTGCACCATTACTTACTTTTAGAAACGCACCATTTTACACTCACTGTCTCTTCCACATGATTGAATAGCAGATGTTTTCTTTTTTTTATCATTTATATCCTCTTGCAAAATGGACCATGATTTGCCATGCTTTCGATTTGCTCATGCTGTTCATTCTGGCGTAATATCGACGTAAGTGTTTTTCAACAAATGTCGTCTGACAAATGTGAATTTGATTTGATTTGAAAACAAACACTTTTAAGTGGTAGCCAGATGTCTTTACAAATGGAAAAACACAAAAGTTTTCAGAAATAATTGTTTTATTACACTCCAACTCGCAGTGTTTCTTTGCTAACGTCAGTGTTAAATTTTCAAACATCAATAACAGACGGGTGTCATCCTCGCATGTCGTGACACTTTTGTCTTTTATGCAACTGATTGAGGAGTATCTGTTTGCAATGAAAAGATTTTGATTATTCCTGATCCTTAGGATATAAACCGCCAATTACGTCAAAATCAATGACGTCATGTAGACGTGATGCCTAAAACTTCATGATTTGATTTTGTCTTTGCTTTTGCTTTCAAGAAAAAACATCGGTTCAAAAACTTTTTTTCGTTCATAATGGAAGGTATTGGTACTCTGTGACTTTTTGAACTTGGGTTGTCTCAGAATTATCGCGACGCCACGGCAATCATAAGCATACAGCGTTTCGATTTTCTTATTGAACGACGGAACTTGTCAATTTTATTTTCACATAATGAAAATATTCAATTTTTGACATAAATTACCATTTAAGCAGGTGGTGCGTTTTTAAAAGTCCTTCAGTATATGATACACAAAGGTCTTATCTTCCTATTCGGAGGCTGGATCAGTTATATATTCCAGGTCCTGCTATGTTTCTCCTCATATGTCAGAATTGGAGATAAACAACCAAACAATACCAGGATCTGCAAACCAAGACACAGCATACTAATAACTTGTAGAATCGCCTCTTTTCATGTATTTGTACTTTGAATCTTACCGTTTACTTTTAGCCCTAATTCGACCCATGAAAGACAAACAACCAAACGGTTACGGGAGCAAAATTAGTATCTTAGTTAATATAGCGATATTTCACCAACATTGCTGTTACACGTGCCACAAAGCAGACTCACTTATCATTGATTGACCAAGGTATGACTAATGTAATTACCAGTCGTGTCCGCAAAGCTTTCATAGAGCAGTAATAAAATGTAGTCCCTACATGGTGTAGTTATCTTGGGAAAGCAGTTTTAACACTGTGTGCTTGCATGCTAGCGTTGTATATAAACTAAAAAAATCATCTCTATATATTGCTGCATCTGCTGAGTTTGATGCCAAATCTTAGGATGAAACATACTTATATTTTTTGTTTGTAGAAATATATCAGTTTGATAATTGGACCCTGCCATTGTTTGCAAAGGGTTTCACCTCTAAAACAGCAAGGACAGCAGAGACATAAAAGTTCAAATCCTCTGCACCTGTCATTGATAAGGATGTTCAAGTAGCGCTGATATTGACGACGACCAATGCAGTACACGTCGTATATTGTTTCTTTTTCATTGCATCCCGATCTATTTCGTTTGCAAGCGAAAGCCTGATGGATCCAAGCACTCAGGGTAGATATGTCGCCCCCTCAGTGTTCACAGGCTGGTCAAGATGTGTTGAAATACTACTTTAGGTGCAGAGGATTTGAACTTTAATTTATGTCTGCAAGTGCCAAAAATGTTGACATATGTTAAAACTCTCTCCGGGGGGCTCTCATGGTGGCTAAACAATATTGAAATATTGCCACTGTGGGATCATTTATTACCAGTCATTAATTCTATTGAACATATCTTACTAGTCTTGATTTTGTTTATTGCTATTTTCAATGTTAGCAGGGTAACATTAATTACAGTTCATTTACAGAAAATTTACCAAAGAAAACTAAGTACAACACAGGTTTCTAAGGCCCAAAGACATGTTCCTGACTGAAAATGGTAAACAAGTTTTTCTTCCTGGGGTTGGGGAACATGGTTCATTCTTATTTGCAATCTATAAAGTCATTATCTACAATTTCGTACAAAATGTAACATACGTAACGCTGACGAGCAAAAATACCCTCACTGATTTCTTCCATTGATGTTTATGTATTGCTCAAATAACTTCGTTGATATAATTATATTGTATTGTGTTATGTGTACTGCTATTTCAATTTTTGTAGGGCAACGCTTATTACGAGCCATTTACAGAAAATTGACCACAGAAAACTTAGTAAAACATGGGTTTCAAAGGCCCCAAGACATATCCCAACTGAAAACAGTAACCAAGTTTTTTTCTTCCAGGGGGGTACATCAGAACTTAAAATTTGAGATTTGGCCCCTAGACCAAAAGATCAGGAATCGATACAATTAAGTACCACACCTGACCCCGGATACCAATGGGAAAGTGACAAAACTCAAGACTTTATTAGTTGGTGGCATTTTATGGGGTTGTGAAAGACAGCTTTTCAACTACAAGTGAGTCAATGAAGTCTGCATTAGCTTTCCTGCCAATGTAATTGCCTCAATACGATCCTTAGCTATACCAGGCTTAGCATGAACACGGAATGACAAAAAAATACAGTTCATTGTTTTTAAAACTAGAACTATAAGGATTGGTGAAGCCAGAAACTGTCTCTATTACCCGTTCTACTTTGCATCTGTGCAGATTAAATATTTCATTTCAGTGCATTGGAGAGTTGTTTCAATATATTGAGCTCTGATGTGATAAATAATACACCATTCCATCAGTAGTACGAAGCGTAAATCTAGCTGCTGAAGCCTATAATAACTCTTTACTGTTTGCCTGAAAGTTATGTCAAAAGCATTTCTCAAGCAAAGAACCAATGATTGTGACACACTAAACGCATTTTGTTCGAGAAGTTCTTAGCATTTGAGATGTGTATCGGACAAATCTATGAGTGTAATAAGCTACACAGGTACATATTGTGCTTAGTTGTTGTGATCCTGTGCTTTCAGCATTGGGAACAAGGCGTACAGATAGAGCTGACATGCAATTAAACTTTTTTTCCTTGTAGCCCTATCAGTGTCAACACCATCTGAATTATATCCATATACCTTGCCCAGAAATGAGCTGTTTCACAGTGAATGTCTTTCAGAATTTCTGATTTGAATCATTTATGTTATTCTGACTTCTTTTATTATGCTTTCATGCACGTCTGTTTGTTGATGCCTTATGGTCACCTGCTGGGAAATGGCTAACCTCTAGGCTCTCGTTTGTGATGTCTAATTGTGACGTTGTCACATTCCTATTGGTATCCTGGGTCAGGTGTGGTGCTTGATTATATCGATTCCTGATCTGTGCCCTCTTTCTTACCTCAATTTATTTCAGTATTATAAATTTTCTAAATTCTCTGACAGACTTCATACATGAATAGTCACCAACTGCTATACAGATAGTCAGAATAACTTATGTATAATTTGGTAATACAGATAACAGTTAAAGTTCAATGCATTTATAAAATGAATACTTAAATAGGTAAACCTTGTTAAAAGAAGTACATAAACCTGTGCCAGCATGCAAATACGTATAAACAGGGCTTGTAAGAGATATTAACTTGAATGCTTTATGCTATTTTGAGGGTAACATACGTAAGATGGGTCTGAAAAAAGGGTAATTGACCATAAAAAAGACCTTTAGATCATTTAAGTAGGAGCCTTATAGATTTACTATATTCTGTGACAGATGTAATACATGTATAGTCAATAAATACCATACAAATACTCGGAAATAACCCAGGAAACACTAGGTAACATATGCAACGGTAATAACTCAAGACATTTATAAAATAAATACTAAAATATGTAACTGTGTTATAAGAAGTTCATAAACCTGTGTAAGCATGCAAATATCTATGAACATGTCATGGTTGGGACATTATCAGGGACGTTTAGTGCTACTTCGGGGCATAACGTATATAATGTGATGTTCTACGTTAACGCTGCCACTCTCAGAGGGCTAAAATCTTTTATTCTGTGTCTTTTATAATGAAGATACAGAAAATCATTGTGTTCAAAATTCCCCTTGGAGAAAGGGGGTCTATAGCCAACTCAATGCCTAATAAACCTAGGTCTACAAGATGAATGATTCATCTCCTACATCCCAACTGCTACATTATGCGGCTTTCCTACTCTATAAATTCACTTTAGATGTCTGAGTAAAATCTTACTACAAGTTTCACCAGTATGGAGTAATTTCTTGTACCAATCAGCATATGAGTCTTCAATTAAGTTAATTTAGGAAAACATACATATACCGAAAGTGTCACAAATATGCAGCTTATCTTTTGTAAGAACAAGCATAAGGGTCTTCAAACTAAATGAATCAGTTAAACATTTACCGAAAGAGTCACAAGTATAAGGCCTATCTCTTGTATGAATACGCGTATTGGTCTTCAAGCTATATGATTGAGCAAAACATTTACCACAAGTGTCACAAGTATAACGCTTATCACCTTTATGAGCATACGAGTCTTCAAGGTTAATGATCTACTCTAGTGAAACATTTACCACAAGTGTCACAAGTATGCCGTTTATTTCCTTATGAATAAGAATAGCGGTTTGGGTTAGATGGTTTAGTAAAACATTTACAACAAGACTCGCAAGAATGTGTCAAAGTTCCTGTTTGAATAAGCATATGAATATTCAAGCTTGGTGATTTATAAAAAAAAATACCTCAAGTGTCACAAGTATATGGTTTATCTCCTGTATGAATAAGCATATGTGACTTCAAGCCAGATAAATGAGTAACACATTTAGAAGTATGAGGCTAATCATCTGTATGAATAAGCATATGGGTCTTCAAATTTGATGATTGAGCAAATGATTTACCACACATGGCACAAGTGAATGGCCTTTCTTCAGCATGAATTCGCATATGAATCTTCAAGTCAAATGATTGAGTAAAACATTTACCACAAGTGTCACATGCATGTGGCTTTTCTCCAGTATGAATAAACATATGAGTCTTCAAACTAAATGGTCGAGTAAAAGATTTACCACAAGTGTCACAAGTATATGACTTTTCGTCAGTGTGCATAGTCATATGTTTCTTCAAGTCAGATGATTGCGTAAAACATGTACCACAAGTGTCACACGTATGTGGCTTATCCCTAGTATGAATACGCTTATGTCTCTTCAAGTCTGATGATTGAGAAAAACATTTACCACAAGTGGCACAAGTATATGGCTTTTCTCCTGTATGAATAAGCAAATGTTTCTTCAAAGATGATGATTGAGTAAAACATTTACCACAAGTGTCACACGTATGCGGCTTATCTCCAGTATGAATTCGCATATGTGTCTTCAAGGATGATGATCGAGTAAAACATTTACCACACGTGTCACAGTTATATGCCTTATCTCTTGTATGTATACGCATATGATATTTCAAGCCCCATGGTTCAGTAAAACATTTACCACAAGTGTCACAAGTATGTGGCTTATCACCACTATGAATAATACTATGTTTCTTTAAGTTTGATGATTGAGTAAAACATTTACCACAAGCGTCACACGTATGAGGTTTATCTCCAGTATGAATAAACATATGGGTTTTCAAGTAAGATAATAAAGTAAATTTTTTACCGCAAGTGTCACAAGTATATTGTTTATCTCCTGTATGAATACGCATATGGTTCTTCAAGTTTGATGATTGTGTAAAACATTTACCACAGGCGCTACAAACGTAAGGCTTAACACCTGTATGAAAAAGCATATGGCTCTTTAAGTTCGATTTTTGCGTAAAACAATTCCCACAAGTGTGACACGTATGTGGTTTATCTCCTGTATGTTTAAGATTCATCTTGTAAGATGATTAAAACTGTTGCCATAAGTTTTCAAAGGTGTCTTATCTCCAGTTATAATAAGTTTGTGTTTTACTTAGCTCACATAAAGTAGAACTCTTGTCCCGATTTTCTGGATTATATGACTTATCTATAGCATGAATAAGCTTATGTTTCAGTAAAACTTTTACCACAAGTTCCCCAAGTATATGGCGTATCTCCTCAAGAAATATTGCTATGTCACTTCACATTATATAGTCAAGTAAGTACCACGTATGTATGGATGATCACCAGTATAAATTAGCTCCTGTGCAAACAAGCATATGTTTTTTTTTACAGCATATAATTATGCAAAGATTTGCCACACATACTCAGTTCATCGCAAGTATTATAAGCATTCTACATATGGGTTTCAAGCCAAAAAATTAAATAAAACTTTTCACACATTGTCCTTAATATTCTGACAAGCACATCTAGGAATAAACGTGTGGGTTTTCAAGTTAAATGAAAGGTTTAATCTTTTGACGGTAGTTTAAGTCGTATCTCTGTATTAATTATTAAGCTTTTTAAAGTTCAGACAATGGGAATGTCATTTCCCATAAACTTTTGCCAAAATTATATGTTTTTAACACTTGTATGAATAAGACTGTTGATTTTTAAAGTAACCGATAGGGTAAAAACATACTCCACAAAAACACGGAGAGCGGGATTACTGCTCGCATAAAAAGATTGATTTGTCTTCAAGTGATATTATTTTGTAAAACATATACCACAAGAATAAATCTTTGAAATAAATATGCGAGCAAACACATACACGCTAGCACCACAGCTGTATTGTTTATCTTCTGTATGGATGAGAGAGCACTGTTCAATTTAGACAGATTAATGTGTTTGTCAAAAGTACCACAAAATGGCTATCCCAGAATATTAATGAAGTATGCTTTCTTGAAGCTACAATCATATGACCAAATCATACATAAAGGGATTGTGATATGTGTCATACCCTTCCAGAGCTCATCCTGCCATTAGCCATTGTAGCCATTTGCTACTTAAAATGTTGAGTAGCCCTAAATATAAGTCATTGGCTAAAAGTTAATATCCGCGAAAAGTGTATTTTGATCAGCTTTTTGATTTTCCAGTGATGAAGCCTAAATGGCAGAAACTAGCTAGTCTGGCCCAGAAAATATGCACACTCTAATTTCGGTTCTTTGGTGCAGTCTTTGCTTCCAAAGGATACCCTTTTAAGAACATATTTGTTTCAATTATTATGTCACACTTGATTATTGTCTCATATTTAACTCTTTGAATGATGGATTTTTTTCAATACAATATGTGTGTCAAACATTTTAGATAAAGATCAGGCCCAACATTTTATCGGGCCTGATCTGGGTCCAAACTGTTTGCAAAGGTTATCAGCAGATGACAAAGTTCGCCGCTAGATGGCAAAAAGTTAAAGAAATACCAACTTCTTGATACTACTTTCAAGCTAAAACCTTGACTTAAGTCATTCTAAACTTTTTCCATTTGGCTAAAGGGTTGGCTACAACAAATTCTGAGCCAGGGTTAGCCCTGCCTTCTGTCAAGGTGTATTCAGCTGTAACTCAAATGGGCTACTCAATTAGACCAGTTTTTAGAGTCTCACTGCTTACTGTACACACTCTGACCTGCATACACTGTATTCACCTTGGGTGTCTATTTAAGATATAAAAATATATTGCATGAAAACACATTCCCTCCAATTGAAAGCTTTAGAGCATGTGATCTGGAGATCGACTATTTCTCTCTTCTCAATGATATCTAGGACTTTACTCAAGTTCAGTATGGGTCAGCAGTTAGAAATCTACAAAATAAATAACATCACAAATTAGATATCACAGTGATACATATATATTACAAAGCAGGTAATCCAAAGCCTCACTTTCCTACATGAACAGTTGTAGAGGTTTAATGCAGGGCTGTGAGTATATTGCACGGAGGTGATATGCACTGGTATTAATTTATGTTCAAATACATTTGATCATATCAAATATTGCATTGTGTTTACTCTCTGTACACAGTTATGCTTCGATATAAAGTGCACAAAATGCATTATTTTGATTTTGTTATTCATTTGTTATTGTGCGTTCAGAAATTCAGTGGAGATTGTTTTTCTTTTTAGGTCGCACCTGTGGTTTACCGGACGCAATATATAAGTAAAAAAAGGCTCGCTTTGCCCGCATTTTAGAGGGCTGTATTTGAGATATACGGCCAAAGGCTGTAGCGTGCTTCGCACACGAGACATTATATAGAGAGACACGCAACAGTGTGTGGATATCCTAAAATAGGCAATAAAAAGCAAAAATAACCCCAAAAAAGAATTCATCGTGCAATTTTATGTTAATACTTTCGGTATATAATACTTAAAGGTAATAATTTGAATTTAAATCTGAAGAAAAATGTTCAGAGGTTTCCATTTTAAGAAGAACATTGTCATTCCATCATCACGTGACTTTGGGCGTAATTTAACATCAACGTAACGCGCGTCATTTGTAAACAAAGCGCTGTCAAAATACAATGTCACCAGTTAACGACGATGTTTATGAGATAACAAGGTATACTTTCAGTTTAATATTGTGGCTTCAAGAGAAAGGAGTAACCAGTAATTTCGGCGGTGATTTGTGTGCGTTGTTTTGAGGGTAAGCTTTCTTTGAAAAAGGACACAAGCTATGGAAAAGACGGCTACATCTGGCGCTGACACCAAGGAGTGCGGTTACAAGATTTCGGTGAGAGCGGGCAGCTGGTTTGAGCACAGTAATTCATCTTTGCAACAGGTGGTGAAACTGACTTATTACTGGGTTTACAAGGCGAGGCAAGATACGATTAGACGTGAATTAGAAATCACTTGTTAAGAAATGCTGGTTGATTGGTAAATCTCTGCCGAGAAGTCTGTTCGGAAGTCTTGGAAAAGGAGAATAGTAAGGTAGATGGTCCAGAAAAGATTGTCAAAACTGATGAAAGTAAGTTTGGTAAAAGAAAATACCACAAGGGAAGAAGGAAGGGTGGCCTTTGGGTGTTTGGCATAGAAAAAGACTCAAAAAACTGTTTTCTGGCCAGCGTTGAAAATCGAAGTGCCGATACCCTGATACCAATCATCAAGAAGCATGTGCTGCTGGGAACAACAATAATTTCTGATTGTTGGAAGGCTCATTCAAGGCTAGAGGAGGAGGGTTATATACATATGACTGTAAACCACAGCAAAGATTTTGTTAATTCACAGACAGGAGCCCATACCAGTACTTTAGAAAGCACCTGGCGTGCCATTAAAACCTCACTACCTAAACACGGCACTGTCAAATCATTATATGACACCTACTTTGGAAAAAACATCTAAACAACTCAGTTGGCCCCTTTCTAACTTTCTTGGAGTGTGTTTAGACAGTTTACACTCCAGAAAACATGAAGAGACTAAACCCCGTCCCCGGACCTGTGGTGAACAAGAGGAAGAGTTGTCAACAGAACCGAAGAGATTGGCTTTCGCCCCATTAACTAACTTCTTAAACATGTCCAGTGATGACTTTTTCAGTAAAGTAAAAGACACTTATGCAATCTCTATTTAGTGTCTTATGGGGGCAAGCCCCCAACGCCCCTTTAAAAGGTTTACAAATGCGTAAAAAATATGGAACATTGCCATTAGAGTAGGGAATAAAAAAGATAGCGGCCCTTCAAATTGTTTATGGTTGCTACGGTTGCTAAGCAGCCTTAGATCAAGGAATCATTCTCTGCACAGGCGCGATACAGAATAAACTGCGCCCAATAAACCAGAGACTACCCCTGTTTAGAAATGTCTTTAATGATACCATTTCGGACTGACATTTTGCACATGCATATAATAAATCACCGCCTAATATACAATTGCATATTTGAACATTTAAGAAGGGAAAAAAGGTCTGGAATCTCTTGTAAAATAAGATAATTTAGTCGTTTTCAATTTAGAAAACACCTCATTTTCCATCAATGTATTTCATATGGGTAACACATTGTTTGTACAGCACAATGATTCTATCTTTACATTCGTATATCAGGTTGTATGATAAAAAACGGTCACCAGCAGAATAAATCTTGGTGAGGCTATATACACACTGCTAATGTTTTAAAAAGACAAATTACAATTCTGTCTGCGTTATCATATTGCAGAATTACGCATTCTGTTTTCTAAGCCTTCATGACACTTATAGCAATTGGGTCGACTGAGAAAACCTATCTTAGGTAATTTGTAACAACAAAGGCGCAGACCAGCCTGTGCATCTGCGCAGTCTCATCATCAACTTTGTTATCTTTTTTTTAGAAGAATCATAACTAGACTTGCTATGTGCGAAACTTCAATTTTTTGGCTAGCCTGTGTATTAGCAGAGGAGACTGGTTTGAGACTCGCTTTGTCGGAAACCTAGAAGGCAGGTTTTCTCGCGGCATGGCCTGTAATTTCTGTTGCTTGCTCGACAGCTCTGGGACAAATATTACAGGTGCAAAATATAACAATATTTAAAAAATATAACAAGGAGGCTGTTCATCAGATATGTTACATGTAATGGGAGTCACATTATTTAGCTGCACTCTACATTGTCTAAATGCACAAGTCATTCGTAATTGGGGCCCATAGAGCCGGGGAACGACAGGGACTTTGATTTTCTGGCTGGTATGACCCAGTACTAACAGCTTATTTGCCCAGCTGGGGATGGTTACAAATGACTTGTGCGCATAATTTATTTCGCTTTTAAGCATTAGTCATTTAAGACCACTGCCCCCCAAGCCCAGGGGAATATCGACGACTATGAGTTTGTGTCTGAAATTCCCCATAGTGACTACCACACTGTGGGGGACAGCTAGCTGGCAAAACCACAACAGTTCTCCACTGCACCTTGTTATTATACTGCACTGCCATGCATGTCTACAAACCCTTACATTTCCTCTGAATTATGGAGACGATGTAAAAGTAAAATCACAGCACATATGCCAGGTTATCCCCGCCCTGCTCAGGGGATAGGGTGAAGCAGTGGTTACAAATGAATGGTGCATTATTTATAGCCTATAATGAACTTCACATGAACATTTAAATCTCAACCACCCCAAAATATATTGACTCCAATTACAAAATATGACATTAGCTGATATATTGTTCAACCTATTTCCAAACACCTTCCCACACCATCACTAGTTTCTCTGTACGACGTCAACTGTTAAAGGGCTGAACGAGCATTAGATTTGTTGGATGAGTGTATTTTCACTTGGATCACACCTAATGGGGGAACCCTGTGATTTTTCTCTCTTATCAATTATAGTTGCATATTTTCATTGCCTGATGTCAACAAAATGCTATTTGGAATAAACAGATAGAAAGTTCAATTTATTCAATAGAACAAGTCGGAAAATTGTTTAAAATCTGATGATCAGAGGGATAAAACTTTCAAGGGCAGGGAACACAGAAAATCAAGATTTTGAATTTGGAAACAAGGGAACACAGCGGTTCATTTCATAGGAACAAGCGGACAGGTACCCACTGGGAAGGCCTCAATTTTTTCTCCAAAATGCCAAAATTCTGTGAGCTCAAACTATGGCCATAATTTGCATTTGATGGAAATTGTTTGATATGATAATGAACCCTTCTCCTAACACGTTACTTCGTCTTATAAAACAGTATAATTATTCATCGATAGTCAACTAAAGGCAGTGATCTGTACAAAATGCACCATTTATGGTAAATTAGAAAATGTACATGCTAAAATGAGGACAAATTCCATCATATCACATCCCATTTGACAATACCTTTTGTAACGAAAAACATGTCACCAATTAGGCGGTGTATAGATGTATTAAGATCTAATGTTCATTGTGCAATTAGTCAGCACATATAAAAATAAACGCAAAAAAGCGAAGTTCACTAAATTCCTGTACGCATAATAGTATAAAAAAGACTTGGGAAAAACTAAAAAAAAATCATGCATGGTCTTGTCAAAAGGTATGTGATACGCCTACCTTTTTGTTAGACAACTTTTTATTCGATTTGGCACCAAGTTGTTGTATAGACAAGTAGTTGGGGTTCCAATGGGCACCAATTGTGCTCCCCTGGATGCCAATTTACGAGGGCTGTTCAAATATGAATGCAAGTAGCTTCATAACTTTCTTCACATATATGCTACGACAAAATGGCATACTTTTCTGGAAATAACTATTTGTCGCCTTTAAAATGGCACCAAACATAAAGTAACACTCACTATATTTCTCGAGTTACAGACGCTTATATAAAATACATTCCTGTATAGTGAAGTTTTTCTAAAGGAAATTACAATGTACGTTTTGGTACATTTGCGGATATAGTGGCATATCTTTGTAAGTTTTAGACAAAATGGCACCAAATTTTAGATGCAAGTGTAAGGTACATTGACAAAGTTGTTTGCAGGAAAAAAATTATGTATTCATGTTTCAATCTCGATTAAACAGGCACGTTTGTGACGTCATTAATTTTATAATTAACGTCATTTTGAGTTATCTACTGGTGATGCAATAATGAACATCGTTGTGTCTTTTTCTTTGCGTTTTGCTTAAAACATGCTTAATTTGCCATAAGGAAGTTTTCAAAATGCTCCGTCCTCTATTTACAGAGTTATCACATTTTATATCATTTTTCAAGCATTGTTTGGCTTCTTAATGACGTGTTTACATTAATTAAAATATGTTCAATCTGTCTAGTCCTCAAGACCAGGTGAGTAATTTTATCGTAAATAATGCCTATTTTGGTAAAACTTAAAGCTAACGTTCAAATTTAGATTAAAACCGCAATGTTATGGCAACAAAAATTAAGTTTAAGTTTTATAGCCCCTTCATTTAAGGCAATTTTGACTTAATAAAAATGATTTTTGGCGTTTGAAAATTACCCACTATCCTTCAATGATTTGTAGCAACAACTCAGTATGAGCGATCAACATATCGCCTTTGAGTTAAAACTAGTTTAAATGTTGCTTCGTGCATTTTGTTAGAGAAAAGTTTAACTGAAACTAAAAGGTGATTTTTAGTTTACCATTTATTTGCAAACATAAGGATACATTCTTGAAAACGATTCGATGTAATTTAACAAAAACATGTCGGATTTTTGCAACTTTCACAGAATCATTATATAAGTATATGGGGATACTTCCTTAAAAATTTCTAGAAATTTCACCAATTAATCGAAGAATTATACGCTCGCCTATATCACTGGTATGTTCGAAGCATTAAGTTTATAAGTATACTAAAGTGACCCTCATTCAAAGGGCTATAACACGATAAGTATACTGTATTTTTCTTAAGGTCTGGTACCAGTTTAAAGGTGACATATAATCCTTTATAGAAACGTTTACCATTTTGTCGTAGCATATATGTGACGAAAGTTATGAAGCTACTTGCATTCATATTTGAACAGCCCTCGTATTCTTGTTTTGTTATGAGAGGGTCTTTATGGTGTTATTTTTGATGATAAGCAGGCCGATATTATTGACGCTTTTATAACTACAACCAGCTATTTTGATGATATTTTAAGCATTAGTACTGTTTCTTTTGATAATATGGTAAAAGTAAGTAAGGGTGCAAAGATCAGGAATCGATACAATCAAGTACCACGTTTTATTGAGGAATTTCATTACAACGCACTGGGAGCATTTTTTGACGCATTGATAGAACGCACTGATGGTTGCCTAGATGTGCCATGGTTGCTGGTGCAGCATCGCCTTAGCATTCACTGTTCTTATAAACTGTATACAAATCGTTATTTGAGCCAGCACATGATATTTCAGTACCAGGACAAAGACTCGGGTGAGCCTGTGCAAATGTACAGACTCGCAAGAACCTTCTCTGCATAGAAAAAAATAGAGAGTAGTAATCGTTTTTGGATGTTTTTTCATGGAACTATGATAACATAGCTGCAGCTGTGCTTAGACATGCAGAATTTTCCTAAAATAGAAAAAAAACACCTGTCACTGTCAAACTCAACAACTGTGTCGGATTGGCGGTCAAACCATGAATTAAAACGCCGATTGCATGTTACTGAAGGTTTGTGCGCATTGGGTCATCAAAAGTAAAATAAATGCAAGCTTATAAAGAAATCATACAGTCAATAGGCATAGACTTTATGTTTTTTTTTATACACTGATGTAGGCTCAAGTGTGAGTCTGCAATTGTGTAATCTCACTAGAGACGCTTCAGAGCTAGCCCTATTCGTACTTTGAGAGTGTTTCCGCCTATTTTTCAGATTGGTCCCAAAACTTTTAATTTAATGAGATTGTTTGCCCGTTATGATACATTACAATAGTTAAGAAGCCTCCATGCAAGTTTAAAATGTTTGTGCTTCAACAACAGCAGAATCTAGGGCGAAGATTTGGTACCAGTAAAATGCAATTTTAGCACCCCAGAGATATAGGCTGCTGTCTGTTCTAAGGAGGTGATTCTGTTGTTGTTGTTGATTCGTTGTTTATTGTTACTCCCATTACAGGATTCTGTAATTGTTCTATATTTTGTTACCTCATGTCCATTCTTGTTTTGCGATCATCTTGATGGGGAAGAGAGAGAGAGAGAGAGAGAGAGAGAGAGAGAGAGAGAGGTGGCTGCTTTGCTTAGTTTGTCTTCCTGGTGTATCGTGATTGTTGTGTGGTTATTCCTCTCAGTGCCATGGGTTTGTCTGCAGTTTGTGATTGTGATACTCACTTACTATTTTGGGTGTCATTCATGCGAACAGCGATGGCTTTGGCGAGTCTGCACATTTGCTTGGTCTAGTCTGAGCATTCGTCACAGTTCAAAATTCTTATGTGGTGACTCAAATGGCGATTGAATGCCATTTTGTGCGAGCAGCAAAGGATCTGGCGAGTCTGCCAATTTGCACAGGCTTACCTTAGCCTTCGTCACTGTACAAAATCTCTTGCGCTGCCTTAAATGGCGATGTGTGTGCCATTCACGCCAGCAGCGAATACTCTGGTGAGTCTGCACATTTGCGCAGGCAAAGTCACTGGACAGTGTAATAAATATCAAGATCTCTTGTGCTGGCGGCAAAGGCTCTTGGGAGTCTGCACGTTTGCACAGGCTCGCCTGAGCCTTCTTCACAGTATCAAAATATCATGTGTTGGTTGAAATGGCGATTTTTGTAACGTTTACGAGAAAGCGAATGATGTGGTGAGTCTGCATCAGCAACCAAAGGGCTTTTGTGCAACCATCCAGAGCTCTCACTAGGATTTTGAATACAGGAGTTCAGGACTCCCATCTGGCAAAAAGTCGGAGTCCCACTGGAAAAAGTCGGAGTCCTACTCAAAAAAAGTTGGAGTCCCACCATTTTGTGCATATCGTATATCTTTTCCATTTTAGCTGGAAGTGATACATTTGAATAATTTTTAGATCGACTGATTTTAACCTTTTAAGCATTAATTGATTATTCCTACTTAACAAAAACAAACTATTTTGGAACTATATTTTTTCATGTAACCTGAACACATATTTTTTTGTTTGGCCTTATCAAAATAAATGATTAAACTGTTGGTACTTGTTTTATTAATTAACAAGACAGACAGACAGACGGACAGACAGACAGACAGACAGACAGACAGACAACAGTCCTAAGTTTTGTATAATCTTATGCAGATGGAAGTGTTTTTCTTCTATAAACGCATCTCGCTAGTGTCTACGGCGATTGCAATAATTAGACTGACATTACAAAGCCATTTAACATGGCTTCCATGATTTAGAATGAACGATTTTACTTGCTGAAAGTTTATTTATCTAGTCACTCGGCTTGAACCGATGAAAAATTTCAACGCACAGCTTGTAGTGTAGCTTCATTTGGAACTTTTGTCAGTCGGCCGTTACCGTATATGGCTCGACACTGTACCGTTTTTTCCAACAATTCTCAGACTCTTTTGTTTGCCTTAGCAATGAACGAATTAAGAAATGCAAATCCGTAAAATTATTGCTTTTCTCTCCATGTTTATGTTGCTCAAATCGCAAACGAGTGCAGTTAAATATGTTTTCTCTTTGGTCCCTAATCAGTCGAATTTGGAAGTCGGTGGTCCGAGGTTGTTTGCAATACCCTATTAGTTTTTCTCCCTTTAATTAACGGTAAATCTTCAAACAATTACCCGATAATCCTTGCTTAATTACTTTAATAATCACACTGTCCCGCATCGGTAATCCTGTCATTCACCTGTCAGAATTGCTACACTGCAGTCCGAGTCATACAATTGGTCAACAGAGACAGGAAAGTGTGTCGCGATCGATAATATCAAAGGGCTTTTGATCTCCCGGTGTGTATTTATCTCGCAGCTACTGGATTTTTAGCGTGTGCCGACTAAAAAAACATGCATAAGCGGGACTCCCGCCTAGCGAAAATCATGCGTCCCAGGGAAAAAACGTGCATACCAATATGCATAATTCTGCGTTTCCGAGAGCTCTGCTATCAGTGCGTTGTATCAATGCTTTAAAAAATGCTCCAAGTGCGTTGTAATAAAATTCCTCAATAAAAAAATTTGCTAGTTTACCAAGACAAAAAATACAAAGTAGTTATCGTTTCTTGAATGTTATTTCATGGGAATATGACAGCATCTGCGCTTAGACATGCAGATTTCCCTCAATTTGGGCAGTTAAACTAGAAAAAAGCACCTGTCACGGCAAAACTCCAGAACTTTGTTGGATTTGCAGTCCAAACCATGAATTAAATCACCAATTGCTTGGCAAAGCCATAAACTGCAATGTTACCGGTGGTCTGTGTGCCATCACAAATAAGATAAATGCAAGTTTATAAACAAATCATAAAGTCAACAGTTATAGATTTTTTTACCTTTAACGCCACCACCTGTGCTGAAAAATGCAACCACCAGCTCGTTGTAGCAACCACCGGTGCGTTTACATTGACCAGTGTGCATCCGCTGCCAAATGATGGCGGTTTGTGAGCAATATTAGGCAAGATTCTTGACAGTTAGGACTTCGTTTTTTTTAGCAAATGTGAAATTTACGTATGGATAGTTTCGATTATTTTTGGGTGTTAAAGTTGTGCTCGAATTTCACGTTTTAAAGTGTGAATAAATGGTACGATTTTTCTCAGATGTGAAAAATTGGTACCAAATTTTCACAAATGTGAAGACCTGACAGATACAGTAACTTGAGAAAGCATAGCGTCTTTAAATCTCCAGAATAGGTTATTCATTTTATGCAATAAAGTACTGCTACATTTATGATCACGAAATTGTCATCGGCTAAAGCATCTTCTTTTAGCTATCATTTTTCTGCAGTCGAGCATTTGTAAATATAGAACAGGCTGGTCACCCAAAACTAGCTGCATGCATTTAATAAATGCTTATCTGCTGTCTCGGCAATGTTCTGCATAGACTTTTGCTCACATAAACCTGATATACTCGACAGTTGTTTTTCTACATTAGCCAATGGGTTGCTTAGAATTCGTTTTTTAATCTTTTACACAGAGAAGTTTAAAAATATTCGGTATTGTTTGTTTTTGTGTGTTTCTGGATAAATAAACGGACATTTTCTTCATTAACTGGAACTGTTTACCATTCACTCTGAAGGGAGGGCATTAACTCTTCACATGCTCTGGATTGTTTCTATAATTTTGTCGTCTGTTGGCTTTTTTTTTCGAAACATCAAGTTTTCATTAAAAAATATTTTGTGAACCTTTGGTCGTGACTAATCAGAGAGTCAAATGGTTACGAACCATATCAAGTCCAACATATTGTTAGTCCTGTTCTTGGTCTTAACTGTTTGCAAAGATTATCAGCAGATGACAAAATAAGGAAGTAAATCCTCGGAGAAGCTATGTGCAGGTTGATCTCGACTTTCTAAATGTATATGGCGTCAAAAGCTAAGCATCGCCTAAACAATTTCCGAGAAAAAAATAGTTAAGACAATTAACAGCAGAATATGATATAATTTGTAATAAAGTTAACGACCAGGCATGGCAAATGCACAGACACTTGGGGTCAGTAGAGAAAAAAAGGACCCCCATCTGCAAGTGTAAGTGTAAGTACGTCCTAGTGATTTCCTTGTGCTATGCTGGCGGGGACTTCGTTGGCCCTGGTACCTCCTAGGTAGCCAGACTGTACATGGACTGAAGGGCTGAAAATGCACTTGACCAATCTTTCTGTTTTTCTTCTATCCATCCTATCATATCTTTGTTGTTTTTTTTCACTTCCGAACTGTCCTATCAGCTGCTACTTTCTCTTAAAAGACGCAACCCCCCCCCCCCCCCCCGCTATAATAGTCAAGTGTGACGGACGGCGTGTAAACCATAGATGTAGATGTAGATGCAACTAAAACTAATGAAACTATCAAAACTACAAACCAACTTGCGGTTACCAGAAAACTTATGTCGTCGTTTTAACATCGGATATAATACACAAAACATACCTTTTCTTTCCGTTTATATGGTTAAGAAATGTGAGACTGCACGAATCGCTTAATGAACGTAGAAGTGTTAAATTACGGAAGACAACTCTGCGGACCAGATAAATCTGCAACTGCATGTTTAAACTAAGTTGCTTTAAGCAAATTACGGTCAGAATTTGACAGGACTCGTTGCAATATTATGGCTACTAAGTTTTGCGTGGTCTTTGATTAGGATCAAGCCACGCTTCCTAAGTAAGGCAGACATATTGTAATTTACTCTAGGACACACATCAGTAGGCTAAGTGTTGAGGCAGCGAATTCGTGAGCAAGACATTTTAACCTCTCATTAGTACTTCTAGCTAGAGATTCAGTGGATCATTGAGAAAGACATTTTAACCTCTCGTTAGCACTGCTACATGTAGATGGAGATTCCGCGGATCCTCGAGAAAGCATTTAACCGCTCGTTAGCACTGCTAATTGGAGATTCAGCGGATCCCTAAGAAAGACATTATAATTAAACAAGAAGGACTACTGGGGTACAAATGTAAAAAGATATTGACTAGTATTTGAATGATTATAAGACATTGATTTTCGAAACATGATTGTTATTTATGAATCCGGATTAAACTGATTGTTAATAAGCAGGAAGTGAAATAATATTTTCAAATGGCAATTAGTTCTTCCATAAACACACTAGTAGAGTTTGTTAATTTAAGTTTAGATAAGCGAAATTTTTCAGCATAAAAGTGAAAATATCGTCTTCCCCATCAGTTATAGCACATGTTTTGGTTGCTCAAAAGAACCGTTTATTGAGATTGTTCTTTTGATTACCGACAATGTATGGTTTGGTTGAGAAAAAAAAATTGTACGCACTCTTAACTAAAGTCCTGCAAAAGTTATTAACCATTTGTATGCTACCAAAGGTGACTACAGAGGTTTTCTGCTGCAGCTACCAGCTGATATCACAGACCGATTTCAGCAAATAGAAAAACAGTGTGTGTCCTGATCATGCGTCCTCACTGTTTGCTACAAAGATGTTTTAAACTGGCAAGCACATGACAAACATTCGTAGTCTTGATAAGCAGACCGAAGAGTTAAATCCACAATGACGATTTCAATAATCACTATGACTATAATTAAACAATTAAAAAAAGTAAGTGAGTATGATCAGGAAATACCACAATCACAAACCGCAGGCAACCCCGTGGCACCGCGAGGAAGATCCATTCAACCATCACGAGACACCAGGAAGACAAATTGAGCAAAGCAACCAGCTCTCTTTTCCCCATCAAGATGATTGCAATACTAGAATGGACATAAAGTAACGTACAACAAATCATAGAACAATTACAGACTCCCACAATGGGAGTAGCAATAAACAAAAAGTCAACAACAAAAGAACCACCGCCTTAGAACGGACAGCAGCCTAAGCCCCTTAGAACGGACAGCAGCCTAAGCCAGCGGGAGGGGGGGCTTAATGCATTTTACTGGTACCAAATCTTCGCCCTAGATTTAAGTTGTTGTTTCTTCCTTCAGTTTACAGCCTGATTTATTTAAATCCATACACCATATCTAAATACTTATCTTCAAGACATTATTTTGATGACACGTTTTCGCATCAGAACTAGTATCCAATACACGCTATTCTTCAAATAATATAAACATTGACGGTTCTCATCTAGATGCACACTAACGTAAGATACCTTCCATAATTATGAAGTAACAGGGAACACTGCAAATAAATTAATGCTTCAATAGGAAATACAAATGGTAAAGGTAATTTAAGTACATGTACAAGTACATATTCGTATAGTGCAAATAGCTTTTATATACTCGCATACAAGATAATGACTCTTTGATAATGTGCTCGCTATAACGGCCTCACCGAGACATATATATATTGAACACACATAAAATTAGCCTAGCCTTGTAAGATATACGACTTCTGTCTTGTGTTTGCTATGCCTTTATGTGCGTCTGTCTATATGTGCCTTGAGGTCACATGCTGGGAAAGGGCTGCCCTCTTGGCTCTCGTTTGTGGTGTCTGTGATTTTGTCACTTTCCCATTGATATCCTGTGTCAGGTGTGGAACTTGATTGTATCGATTCCTGATCTTTGCACCCTTACTTACTTCCTAGTCTACATTTGTGAGTTTTCCCACTCCATCATTTATACTAGGCCAAAAAAGAAAAGCCGTTATGTATGAAAAGTGCTAACTGTACCAGTTACATATTTCATTAAAAAACCATGCAGTAATTAGAACAATTAGAGCAAAATGGTGCTAGATAATGCTCTTTGCCAGTTTCTCAATTCATTAAGACGTTGGTACTACCGCGGGTTCCTTAATTTGATGTAAAAACTGCACCAAAGTAAAGTGCAGTCAAACGTTGGGAGGTGGGGGTCTTAAACAAATCTCTTGAAACGATTTCTCACAGTTTGAGCCCGGATTTTTGGATTATGAGTTCCTTTGGATGTTCTAGCTGTGACTGACTCCATATGAAATCGATTGCACAAATGAGACGTCTTGATGTCTCTATCTTGACGTCGCGTCCACATACGTCGACGTCCTGGACGCGGACCGTGTGACGCTGTCCCAATTTGTTGGAAACGATTCTTAAGACGTCCAATCGTCCAAACATGGCACCGGAATCGTTTGGCTACTACCAATGGCGTCACATTAGCTTTTAACATTCCTATTGCACGTTCACGTTCCACATGTGCCAATTTTGTCACCGTAATTTAGCCATGTGTAATCTTAAATTCCAAAGTTTTTAAATGTTTTTAGACATTTGGGATGTTCGCCTAGAGATTTCAGTAGTTAGTACACATGTAAATCTGAATGGACTGATTGTGCACGTGAAAAAACGGAAAAAGGAAAATCGGTCAGTACACTGGTTTTGATTGACTCACCTCAATAAATCAATGGGAAAAATGTGCGGAAGTAAAAATAGCAAAACATAGACAGATCGTAAAATTTTGCCACTCTCATTTAACACAAAATATTTTAAATTATTGTATGCGACGTTTCTTTTTTGGCCTAGTATATGTTTTCTAAACGAGATGTGTAGTACATCCTGATTTACTAGGCATGTGTTCGTGCAGACTCGTTAGAGCTGCTCTGTCAGGCATCCAAGACAAATCTCTAAACAAATATGTAGTTCGAGCTATCGTTATACTCTGAATCTTTCTGGCTTGTTGTTGTGGTCCTCGCTAGAATGGTCTCACTGAGACAATTCTATCAAGCATGTACGACAAGGTCTGAAACCAAACTACGAACATACCAATCAGATTGTTATAATATATTGATATATCAAAATTAAATCTTAATAGTGCCTGGTTGCATGCCCATTAATGCTTGCTGAGGAGTCTCGCAGAGGTCGCTAAATCGAGCATAGATGGAATGCTAGTAAATTATCTTTTATCCAAGCACCTATTCAAGCATTCTTGCCCTCCTCTCTTGCTCCAAAACGTCAAAGAATGTGATTTACTCTGAATACACCATAATAATAGTAAGTGAGTATGATCAGGAAATACCACAATCACAAACAGCAGACAACCCCTTGGCACCGCGAGGAAGAGCCGCCCAACCATCACGAGACACCAGGAAGACAAATTAAGCAAAGTAATCAGCTCTCTTCCCCATCAAGATGATTGCAATACTAGAATGGACATAAAGTAACGTACAACAAAACATAGAGCAATTACAGACTCCCACAATGGGAGTAACAATAAACAAAAAGTCAACAACAACAGAACCACCGCCTTAGAACGGACAGCAGCCTAAGCCACTCTTAAATGAATTTTACTGGTACCAAATCTTCGCCCTAGATTCTGCTGTTGTTGAAGTACAAGAAATGTTCTGCTCGCATGGAGGCCATCTAACTCATGCAATGTATCATCATGGAAAACACTCTATTCAAATTAAAACTCCATGATGAAACAAAGAAAAGGGCTCATGACTCACAGAGAGTCAGAGCTAAAGAAAACCTCAAGTTGAGCCACAGTGGGTCCAGCTACAGATAAGCATTAGGCACCAACCCACCGATTAAAGCTTTACGTCAGAGCCGTCATTGAGTCTGAGGCCTGACCCACCGTCGTGCAATTAAAGAGGACCATAGCTATAAACCGTGATTGGGTTTAAAACTAGGCATGCAGACTGTCGCATGATATCCAAATTATATCCAACCCCTATATAATGTTTTAGTTCAGGGGCCATGGCTCCTCAGTGCAGTCTGTTCTTTTGAGCGAGGTTGGCTCCGAATCCATGGTCCTGGAGGACGCTAATACAGACTCAGTAAAATATTCTACTCGTATTCTTTTTATCAAGATGTAAACATAAGCCTGATCGTCACTCTCCACGCCCAACCCTCCCATTCTCTTCTTTTTTTTTCTTCGCTTATCTTTCTGGAAATGCTATGCCATACATCAATGTTTGTCTATGTTTTTTGGATGTTATCTCATATGTCATATTGATGATCTGAGATGTAATAAAAGTTATGTAATGTTATGTATGAATAAGTATGAGTATTCATGTCAGATGAAGTAGTAAAACATTTACCACAAGTGTCACAGTTATAGGGCATATCTCCTGTATGTACCTGCATACACATATCATATTTAAAACCTGATTAAGTAACACATTTGCCATAAGTATCACAATTATATGGCTTATCACAAGTATGAATACGCTTATGTTTATTCAAGTGAGAAGATTGAGTAAAACATTTACCGCAAGTATTACATGTATGCGGTTTATCTCCAGTATGAATAAGCAAATGGGTATTCAAGTTCGATGATTGAGTAAAACATTTACCACAAGTATCACAAGTATATGGCTTATCTCATGTATGAATAAGCATATGTGTCTTGAAGGTTGACGATTGAGTAAAACATTTACCGCAAGTGTCACACGTATATGGTTTATCACGTGTATGAATAAGTATATGTCTCTTCAAGTTTGATGATCGAGTAAAACATTTACCACAAAATAGACATGTATGAGGTTTATCACCTGTGTGAATCAACATATGGGTTTTCAAGGTATCTGATCGAGTAAAACACTTGCCACAAATACCACATGTATGTGGCTTATACCCTTTATGAATAAGCATATGGTTATTCGAGTTCATTGATTCAAACGTTTGCCACCGTTATGTGGTTTAACCCCTGTATGAATAAGCAAGTTCACTGATTGAGTAAAACATTTACCACAAGTACGAGGTTAATCTCTTGAAGGAATAAGCTTGTGGGTTTTCAAGGTAGAATGTAAGACTGAATCTTTTGCCAGTAGTATAAGATGTATATAGATATTAAGCTCTTTTGAGTTCGGTACAAGAGAACCTCGTTTCCTATAAACCTTTACCACAATTATATGTTTTTTATCAATAACATGGATTTTCAAAGTAGTCGAGAAGATAAAACATATTCAACAAAAACACAGATAGAGAGATTATTTCATGCATAAAATAAGCGGATGGGTCTTAAAGTGATATTAATTTTAAAAGATATGCCACAAGAATACAGCTAAATGCGAAAAACAATCCTCGTAGCGCAAGCTGTATAGTTTATTTCCTGCATGAATGGGAAAATACACTCCAGCGTAGACTGAGTAACAATATTGTCACAAGTACCACAAAAAACAATCACCCTAGCGCCAAAAGTGTACAGTTTATCTTCTGTATGGACGAGTGAATACTCTTCAGGGTAGACCAAGTTATATAAACGTCAAAAGTACCACAAAAACAATCACCCTAGCGCCATAAGTGTACAGTTTATCATCTGTATGGATGAGTGAATACTCTTCAGGGTAGACCGAGTTATATAAACGTCAAAAGTACCACAAAAACAATAACCCTAGCGCCATAAGTGTACAGTTTATCTTCTGTATGGACGAGTGAATACTCCTCAGGGTAGACCGAGTTATATAAACGTCAAAAGTACCACAAAAATAATCACCCTAGTGCCATAAGTGTACAGTTTATCTTCTGTATGGATGAGTGAATACTCTCACGGGTAGACCGAGTTATAAAAACGTCAAAAGTACCACAAAAACAATCACTGTATAGTTTATCTTAGGTATAGACGAGTGATTACTCTCAAGCATATACTGTGTAATATGTTTGTCACAAGTAACACAAAATCAATCACTTTAGCTCCACATCTGTATAGTGTATCTTCGGTATAGATGAATAATTACTCTCCAGCATATACTGAGTGATATGTTTGTCACAAATACGACAGCTAAACTTACCGATGAATGAAATAGATATTCTTGAAGATACATGTATTGGACGCTAGTCATATGACCAGATATTATAAGATTATGATAATTATCATATTCCTATGTCAAAACTAATTTGGTAGACATTCAACGAGACCGGTATTACGAGTTCCAATACTATTCATACAAACTCAGCTTGATTTCTGGTTACGCTATATAAATACACCTCGAAGGACAATTATTCACTTTTGAGCTCTAGAAATCGACAAGAAATGCCTTTCTGTTCAGTGACATTAAATGGAACACGTGGTTCAGCAAAGCCCTGACTCAAGTTCAGCGAGGGTCAGCAGTAGGAGATCTAAAACATAAAAAAACACATCATAAATTAGATATCAGAATGATATAATGAGAAGCAAAACTCGTTTTTTATATAATATGAATGGAACACAGTGGCTCAGTTTGTAGAACCATTGTTGATTATTCTAGACAATATGTACGGAATCAATATATGTCCACATGCAAGATACTTTTTGCTGCTAACATGAAATGTATTGGTACAACTCAACCTGGCAAAACATTGCCCAAAATGACTGAAAAATACTGACTTTGACGTAAAACATCAACATAATTTATTTTATACCAGATTGCAGTCGATGATACACCTTCGCAAATACCAGCTTTTTTCACTTTTGGCATTGGCGTCATGGCTACACAAAGTGTTACAAAAACTCTCCATATCTTGTGACATATGCACCTGTGAAGTTTGATGTTCCTATGTCCAACGGTTTAGGAGATGGGTTTACAAGAACATACATTATTGGATCTTTGACTTTGTCCTCAGCATTAATGTTACACTAATGCCCAGTGCACTCTGCGTCATGTGACCTATGTACATGTACGTTTTACTGACCGTTCCAAGGTAGCGCTTCTTTGTGAACCGATTGTGTTATTTATGTCTTGTGTTTGTCATGAGGGGGTGGACAGGGGGGTAACATTCCCCACTTCACTCCCCCTTTCCCCCACTTCCCTCCCCCTCTCCCCCCACTTTCCTCCCCCTCCACCCCCACTTTCCTCCCCCTCCACCCCCACTTCCCCCTCCCTGTCAGATTTTCCCCTCCCCCTGATAAAATTGTGTTCTTGTTCATGACCGAAAGCGTCTTCAAGAACCAAATTAATAAAAAAAAAATAGTTTACAATCTGCATTTTCATGCAAAATTGCCCAGGGGACAAAGAGTTAGAACATACTATAGTTTGTTTGTTTGATTTGATTCTTAACGCCCCAATTAACAGCTATGTTCATGTCGAGACAGTCAATTCATCTAACCAAACTTCTTTTCCTGGGCAAGCTTGCCAGTATTTCGCTTGCAACAACCCTTCTTGAATCAGTGGAAGGGAGGAAGTGAATGGGCGTAGAAATTATTTTATGATCAAATCTCCGCGAAAGTATGGGACCAGGCAGGGAACGAACTCGCAGCATCTGGATCTGCAGTAAGACACGTATCTGCAATCCGACACCGTCGACACGTTGCCGTCTGCGCCGCGCGGCCCTTTAAAACGTACTATCATTGATCAGAGATGAATGTTCTTCTAGAGTCAGCAAAGTAAACGTTATTTATATTAGGCAAAATAATCTTCTTTCAGGTTACCTTAACGACCCTGATATTTTAGGGCATCCTTTCCTGAAACTTTTTGACTATTAATGCCTATTTTCAGAATTTTTAAGGATTTCTTTTTTTACTTTTTTAATGCAAAAGTTTTATTTAAAAAATGTTTGCTGACCTATTGAGGGTCAACTTGCTGATCAGCTGAAATACACTTAAACGCTGAACTGCTGATTTTTTTCAGGAAATCAGTTCTGAGCTTTGTTATGCATAACTATTTGATGATTTTATGTTTTCGATGTTTATACATGTACTGATTATTACGATGATGACACAATTTCATACAATATACGTGACCCTTAAAATATTGAAGAAGTATCTTTTAAATAGACATTTTACCTGCTTTTTCTTGTAAAAAAAGGGTACATTAATTGTGGGGTCTGTCGTCCGTCTGTCCATGCGCGTGGGCGTACGTTCATGCGTGCAGTTTCTTGGAAGTGAATCTTCTCCTGAACCGTTGGTTGCAGTAACTCTAAACTTTGTAGCTGCATAAGTCAAATGATGTAAAGGATACTGGGCAACACCTCGTGGTCATGTACAAAGCTCAAATAAAGTATTTTTTGTGTAAATGCATTTCCTCCTGAACCATTAGCCTTAGCAACTTCAACCGTTGCAGCTGTATATATGATACTGGGCAACATTTCGTGGGGCCTAGGTAAAAGGTCAAACAATGTATTTTCTGGAAAACGCATCTTCTTCAAAACCATTGGACGCGGCAACTTCAAATTCGCAGGTGCATAGGACACATGATATCTCGAAAAAATATACGGATGATATTGCTTTTGAAACTTCTTGAAACATTTTCACATTTGTGAAAAAAGGGAACGACTTTTCTCTGTATTTTAAGGCATATCTAAACTCATTGGGAACGAATCTGAATACATATACTTGTTGTTTTTCGAATTTTACTGTAAAATACGCCATACAGCGATATTGTGACAAATCAAACACTAAGTGTCACAGGGTCTAGGTATATAATACACTTCTACTGCCTTGCGGTAGAAGCCAGCTTTTACAGCGACGTGGCAGAGTGTTTGCCTGTAGATCCAGCGACCACGGTTCGATTCCCGGCTGGGGGCAGGTAAAATATTTTCGCTCTAAGACACTTAGAAAAACAAATTTCCAAGCTTGACGATCTGCGTGGTGCCAACCTTTCGGGTCTGTCAGAACAATCATAGTGTAGATTGTTTCTCAAACACCATAATGCGAATTGCGGTGCTTAGAACAACGATCGGTGAACTCATGTTGTGTTATAGTGCTTTAGAAGTTAACAGATGTCAGCCTCTAGTACGGAATAAATGAAATAGCTATCGGTGGCCACTGAATTCCAACATAAAACAACAGTCAACATGTCAAAGCAGAAAATTGGGTTCTTTGCACAATTAATCGGTTCCGTAAAGTTATAGCCTTGATGACAAGATCTGTCATTCACCGTCCAAAAGTGAAAAGACAACCTACGATGATTATCTTGTTTTCTCGACAGTCTCCACTCTTTGAAGGACAGTAAAAAAATTCAAGCTGAAATCCACCCGGCGCCATACATTATGTGGGTTGTGTGACAAAATAGTCCACACAAAGATGCATGTTTCCCTTACAGGACCATTATATGGTATACATGTATAGGCCTAAAATGGCATCGTTATGGGCTATTTTCTTTGAATTTTCTATAAAAAAAATATCAATTTCCCGCCCAATCTTTCCAGACTCCCCGCCCCCTCTATCCCCGCTCCCCGCCCCTCTACCCCCGCTTCCGCCCCTCTACCCCCGATAACACCCCCTCTACCCCGATTCCGCCCCTCTTATCCCTGTACCCCCCGCCCCCCTGTCCATCAGAGATGGAGTAATCCTAATATGTAATCAAGGAACAATATTTTAAATTGAGAAAATATTTTTTTTTCTTGATTTCATCATTGACTTTTAAAAATATTTCGGGAATATATAACGATTTTTAGGGCCAGTATTCAAATTTAAAGGGAACAATTCAATTTATTCATTTATAAAGGGACACTTCATCCAAAAAAACGATGCGTTTAAAGGCCTTTTCTGTCATGTAAAGATGTTTACTCGGGATCAATCCCGAAATTACTTAAAATAAAATTTTAAAAATCACTTCGGGCATGATCCCAAAAGTTTTTTTCGGGCACAATACCGAATTTTTTTTCAATCAATCGAAAAAGAACTTAGGAGATAATGCCAAAAGTCATTTTTAAAATACAAAGTAAAAATTACTTTGGGCATGATCCTGAAAAATCTATTCGGGCACGATCCCGAAACATTTTGATTGAAAAAATGTTTGGGGATTGTGCCCGAAAAAGAACTTTTGGGATCATGCCCAAAGCCATTTTTAAAATAAGATTTTAAAAAGTACTTTGGGCATGATCCCAAAAGTTTTTTTCGGGCACGATCCAGAAACATTTGATTGAAAAAATGTTTCGGAATCGTGCCCAAAAAGAACTTACGGGATCTTGCTCAAAGTAATTTATAAAATTTTATTTTAAGCAGTTTATCATTAAAAATTACTTTTGGGATTGATCTTAAATTATCTTTTACTAATGTTGTAGAAATTTCGCTCAGGCAGAATCCCGAAAGAATGTTAATAATCCTTCCTGGCTCAGAGGCAGGGAGAATAACCGTAGAAATAATTCATTATCAATCTCCACAAAAGTATGGGACCTGGCGGGGGATCTAATTTCTGACTCCAGTATATTCAGTCAGACATATATCTGCAGCCAGACACACATTACTGACTGTGCTACGTGGCTTAGTGACTTCAGCTTTTAGACTGGTAGTTTATGAACACAAACAGTGACAGCCCAGTGCGCCAAAGTCAAAACAGTCATGTCCACTTCACAGGTAGGTGATAAATTTATTTTTAAATAATGATTTTTTTTCTCCTCTTTCTATTTGTGATTACTGATAAGTTGAGGGTGACCAAGACAGAAGAGATGAGACTAGCTATATGAAATCAAATTATACTGAATGACTAGAATTCTGATAGTCAGATCCTAGGGGGCACGAGTTTGTTAATGTTGATTCAACGTTGACAATATATGTTGAAATAAAGTTGAAAATATATTTGAATTTGAAACTTGAATAAACGCTGACATACAAACGTTGATTCAACGTTGACATGCAAACGTGATTCAACGTTGACATTCAATCATTGAATCAACATTAATATTTTAACACTGACTCAACGTTGAATCAAATTTGTATCAACTTTGATTCAACCTCAAATACAACACTAATTCAACCTTAAAAAGGGTGCCAAATAAATGCTGAATTTACGTTTCTTCAAGCATATCATGAGGCTAAATCAATGCAGACTCACAATGTATTGCATCTATCCCACAATTGGGGTGCAGCAGGCATAAACCAGGGGTAAGAAAATAAATCTGAAACACGAAAATGATAAGCCCCAGCTAAAAATGTGAGGACTAAACACTTGAAAACGTATAACCCTTTTTAAGAATTGAACCACATCATGAGAAAGTCTTCTTTAAAAAAGTTATTTTCAGTAGGCACTGGTCATCTACATACATGAAGTAACAATGCAGCTGATCAGAATCAGTGTTCTCACTAGGATTTTGAAAACATAAGTTATAGAATCTATCCTGGAAAAAAATGGGATCCAAAACTGAAAATGTGGAGTTTGATCCAGAAAACTTGGCAGCTTCAGCTGAAATATTATTCTTTTATGTATTATTTCAAAATACTTGAGAGAACTCTGACAGTGTGTCATACCGACTGTGAACCAAGATGTTTCGATTTTCGTTAAAAAAAATTAAATAGTTGTTTTTGTTTTATTCATCAAGATAATCTCTACATACAAAACTATTTAACAAAACAGTGCTGTCTGCTTATAATGTTTTCTGTGAATTTGAAGTTTTTCTCTCGCATAATTGTATCATGCAAACACTATAAACACTGATCAGACTGCTCCTAAGCATTCTGACCTGGGTCCATACTGTTTGCAATATAGATCACTAAATTACACCAAATTTACTCCAAAATAATTTCTTCATGTAGGCAAACATTATAAACCGTGATCAGACTGCTCATTAGACTGATCTGGGTCCATACTGTTTGCAATATTATATAAGCGTAATATATAAGTTCATTTGGTCATTAGCAGATGGCAGTATTAAATAAAGAGTGTTGTCTGATTATTACATCTGCTGCATATTTTCAATTTTCCCCAAAACAAACTTTATCATGTAAGATAACACTATGAACTCTGATCAGACTGCCCCTACCGTTTGCAATATAGGTCACAAAATCTCATCTGATTTACACCAAAATAATTCAATCACATAAGCAAACATTGTGAACCCTGACGCGACTGCTCAAAGGTCTGATCTGATCCATACTGTTTGCAATATAGGCCACAAAAATGCATTAAGCAGAAGAGCATGTAAAATATTTAACAAAAGTGTGCTGTCTTTATAATTTTAAAATTTACTCCAGAATAAATATATATCATGTAAGCAAACACTATGGCCACTGATCAGACTGCTTCTAAGCAGTCTGACCTGGGTCCATACTGTTTGAAATATATAGTTCATATAAAAATATCAAATGAATGTAAAAATAATTAAAAAACTTATTGTGCCTGCTCCAGAATAAATGTATGATTTCCAAAAATGTGTAAGCAAAAACTACAAGCTCTGATTAGACTGCTTCTAGCCGGGTCAATACTGTACATACTCAAAAAACTTCTCAATGAGACGGTTCTTTTGAGCACCCAAAATACAAAATAAGCTTTTGGATAAAAAAATAATCACAAATTAAAGATTTAATAATTCGCTAATCTGGACCTATGCAGTAACCAAAGAAACCTTTATGCCATATGCAAAAAAAGAAGGGTAATCCTCATAGTCTTATTGACATCAGTCCCACCCCCCTGAAGATTGTTTTAATTTTAACAAACAGTGCAGACCCTGAGGAAATACCACCTTATGCAGTATTTCATTAGGGTCTTCACTGTTTGCCAAAGGTCCTTGTACTGTATCCAGAATGAAGAGGGTTTATATAGTATATGCATCAAACAGACCTCCAGATAAGAGTGTGAATATATTTTTTTATATTTATTTCTCATCCAAAACATATGTTGTGGGTACTCAAAAGAACCGTCACAGTGAGACCAAAAACGGCTGTTAAAACTGATGGGTAAGAAAATATTAACATTTTTTACTTAAAAGCATTGCTAATCTAATCACTAAGCTGGTGTCAGCTCTTCTGCTTCCTCAAATCTTAAGTGCACTAAGCTCTGAGTCAGTTTTCTTTGAGTCATAGAATTTGGAAGTAAACAGCGAGGAATTTGAATAATTCTTTCATGTTGTCAACATGGGAGCAATTATTTCTTACTTGTGCAAAGTCGCCACATTCCAAAAGGAAGTGACGTACAGTGAATGGTGCATCGCAACCAACACATTGTGGCTGCTCTTCACCTTGTAGTAAGTATGAATGAGAGACTCTTGTATGACCTAAGCGGAGTCGAGCTAAAACTACTTCTTCTTTTCTAATGTTTCGAACAACTGATTGATATTCACCAATAGTTGGTTTGATGTCAAGAAGTTTATTTCCAATGCTGTTATTCCATGAAGTTTGCCATTCTTCCAAGATGTATTTATTGATAGATGGCTTAAAATTAGAAAATGGAATCTTAAAAGAAGTTGGTTCTAATGAAAGCGATGATTTTGCTTGACGATCTACCATTTCATTCCCTTGGATATCTATATGACTAGGAATCCAACAGAGAATACTTTCTGTATTAGCTAAAAGTTCATGACATTTTTCTAAAAGTTTCTGAATCTGTGGATAAATTTATTGTTAGCATCACAAGTGCTAATGAAATCTAAAGCAAGCTCGACCGCTTTGGCTTCAGCAGTGAAATTTGATGAATCGTCAGGTATACGTTGCATATAACTATGGTTGTCTGATATAACAGCACAACCAACCTTTGAGTCTTCTTTTGACCCATCAGTATAAATTTGTTGGTAATTCTTATAACGACTTTGAAGCTTTCTGAAATCATCTTTTAATATGTGTGGATTCAATTCAGGTTTTTTCCCTGAACGTAAATCGAAAGGTATGTCAGGTTGTTTCATACACCAAGCTGGAATATTTGGTGTAAAATGTTTTTAAATATTTTGTGGTTTGATATTGGCTGATTCTAAGAGTGGTGAAGAGGGTCTATAATTAAAATCAAGGGTTTCATAGTAATGTAACTTATGAACCTTAGGCTCAAGGTAGCTGAAATCAACAAGAGGTTTTACTATCCAGAGGTTTAGGGCTAGTACTACTATGCAGAAGCAATGTCTCTGCCACCAGAAGCCAGTTCTACTTGCCAGAGTCAAACTCATTGCTGCTAGAGGCAGGACTGCTTTCAAGAGTTTATATTGTTTTAATTAAATATCAGTACTATATTATCTGCCGGTAGGGGTCGGAACTACATCTCAGAGTCCTTGTTTCTGCAACCAGGGGTCAGTATTACTATCCATAGTCTCACTCATTGCCACTTAAGATCGTTACTGCTATCCAGAGTCACTATCTTTTCCACTAGAAGTCAGTACTGTTATGCAGATGACCTGCCTCTGTCACCAGAGGTCAATAGTAGTAACTATTGGTCGCGAATCTGCTTCTAGAGGCCAGTTATGCTATACAGAGACCCTGTCTCTGCAACTAGAGGTCAGTACTAGTATCCAGAGTCCATAACTCTGCATCTACCGGCCAGTATTAGTATCTACGGTCCCAGTCACTGATATTAGAGGTCAGGTAAATAATCCAGAGCCCCAGTTTCTGCTTCTAATAGCCAGTACTACTATATTCAGAGGCCCTGTTTCTCCCATAGGAGGTCAATATTAGAGTCATTGCCACTGGAAGTCAATCCTAGTACCTTAATTACAGTCACTACTATTACAGGTCAGCACTAGTAACCATAGTCTCGGTCTCTGCTACTAGAGGTCAGTACTCGTATCCATAGTCTCAATTTTTGCTACTAGAGGTCAGTACTAATAATCATTATCACAGTCACTCCTAATAGACGTCAGTATCCATAGTTTCAATCTCTGCTGCTAGAGGACACAATAGGCATCCATAGTCCCAGACTCAACCACTAGAGGCCAGTGATAGTATCCAGTGTCCTAGTTGTTGCTACTAGAGATCTGTACTTTAATCCATAGTCCCAGTCTCTGCTATGTACCCTTATCAATGTCTCTGCTACAAGAGGTCAGTACTAATATCAATAGACCCAGCCATGGCTACTAAAGGTCTGTAATGGTATCCAGCATCTCTGTCATTGCTACTAGAGCTCAGAACTAACAATCAGAGTCCTAGACATTGCCACTAGAGATCAGAACTAGTATCCAGAGACCTGTCCGAACCACTAGAGATCAGTGCTAGTATTTAGACTCCCAGTCATTGCCACTAGAGGTCAGTACTATCACCCAGAGTCCTGGGTATTGCAAAATGAAGTCAGAACTTGTATCTAGAGTCCCTTTCATTCACACTAAATGTCAGTAAAAGTATCCAGAGTCTCTATCATTGCCACTAGAGATCAGTATTAGTATCCAGAGTCCTAGATATTGCCAATAGAAGTCAGTACTCGTGTCCAGTATCCATGTTATTGCAACTTCAGGTCAAAAAATATCTGGAGTCCCTTCCATTGCGACTAGAGGTAAGTACTAATTTTAGAGTCCCAGTCATTGCTACAGGTGGTCAGTTAATATGCCCAGAGTCTCTGGCAATGCAACTAGAGGTCAGTAAAAGTATCTAGAGCTCTGTTATTTCCAATTAAGGCCAGGGTCAGTATCAATGATCCCATTCATTGCTACTAGAGGTCAGTAAAAGTATCGAATATCCCTTTTCTGCATTTAGAGGCCAGTCCTAATATCCAGAGTCCTAGACATTCCAACTAGAGTTCAGTAAAGTACCCAGAGTTCCCATAATTGCCACTTAATATCAGTCAAAGTATCCAGAGGTCCTGTCATTGCCACTAGAGATCAATCTAAGTATCCAGAGTCAACGAAATTGCCACTGGAAGCCAGTATTCGTATCTTAAGTCCCAGTCGCTGCCACTACAGGTCAGTTTAAGTATCAAAAGTCCTTCTCATTGCCACTAGAAAACAGTTCTAGTATCCAGAGTTCCTGTAATTGCCACGATAGGCCAACAAAAATATCCAGAGCCCCAGTCTTTGGCAATCGTTGGCTATAAAAGTATCCTGAGTTCCTGCTCTTGCCATTTGATATCAGTACTAATATCTAGAGTCCCTATCATTGCCACTAGAGGTCAATAATAGTATCTAGAGTTACTATCATTGCCATTAAAGGTCAGTACAAGAAGCAAGAAACCCTGTTATTGTCATTAGGTCAGTAAAAATATCCAGAGTCCCAGTCATTGCCATTCGATTGTGGTAAAAGTATCCAGAGTCCCAGTCATTGCCTCTAGAGGTCAGTAAAAATATCCAGGGTCCCAGTCATTGCCCCAAGAGTCTAGTATAAGCATCAAGAGGCATTGTCATTGCCAAAAGAGGTCAGTAAGAGTATCCAAAGTCCCTATCATTGTAACTAGATGTCAGTACTATTATCCAGAGTCCTCTTCATTGCCACTAGTTGGGTGGGTACTAGTATCTTTATCCCTAGTTCCTGCTACAAGAGGTCAGTACTAGTATCATGAGTCCCTGTCATTGCCACTAGAGGGCAGTACTGGCATCCAGTGTCTCAGTTGTTGCAATAGAGGTCAGTAAAATATCAAGAGTACCTTTCATTGCCTCTAGAGTTCCGTACTAGTATCCAGAGTCCCAGCAATTGCCACTGGAGATCAGTTCGAGTATCCAGAATCCCAGTCAATGCGACTAGAGGTCAATCAAATTACCCAGAGTCGCACACATTGTTATTAGAGGTCAGTAAAAAGTTTCAGAGTCCCTGTCTCAAGTTGTAAGTAAAAGTTCTAGAGTCCCTGTCATTGTCACTAGCTATCATTCCTAGAATCTAGAGTCCCTTCCATTCAACTAAATGCTAGTACTAGTAACCAGAGTTAGTCTCTCTGCTACAATTGGACTGTACTATTAACCATGGTGGTAGTCACTTCTACAGAGTATCAATTCCTTGTTGCAATCACTGCTACAGGCGGTCATTATAAGTATCCTTAGTCCCAGGTTATGCCACTAGAGGTCAAACCTAGTACATAGAGTCCCTGTTTTTGCCACCAGAGGTCAGTATTGGTATTCTAAGTCCCAGTCACTACTACTAGAGGCCAGTCCTTATATCCATAGATCCAGTCTCTGCTACTAGTGATCAGTACGTGTATCCGTATTCCCAGTCTCTGCTAGTTTCCATAGTCATAGTCTCTACTGTTATAGGCCAGTTTTAATCCCTCATGCTAGATATCAGTACTTCTCTACTCTATATATTTTATTTATGATGAAGCATTGGTGGATAACATTCGTAAGCGCTATATTTGTTGCAATATGACCCAGTAAAAGAGCAGGATTGGTACTAACTTATATGCTCTTATACTCATTTCTTTTCATTTGCTTCCGTTTACGGAGGTTGTACCTTTAATCGTTTGGTTATGCTCCAGTCATTTGTATCCCCCATCCCCTCAGGGCCAGGGAATAGTGGGGCTTTTAACTTTAAAATTTTCAAAGTCCTGCTAAAAGCCCTGCACTGCAGGGCCAAATTTGTGGTTAAATCCCACTAAATGCCTCCTCCCCCGGGGTTGACAATAATGACTATCAACAATGACCTAAATCATTTGAATAAGCTTTCCATCTTTTCCCCTCTCCAATGGTGGTGTTACATGAAAAGCTTCAGTTGGCCCAGTGGTTTCAGAGAATTTATGAATATAATGTGCAGAGCATAACACAGAAATATAAGAAGTATCGACTAGAGACGTCACTGGTAGATATACTGACGTCAACTAAAATACCTCACTCATTATCATGAAAATGAACGGACTCGTACTGCTTCTTTATGTAGAGGTTGGCCGATATTGGAAAATGACCTAAATTTGATATGCAGGTGACAAGTTATTCCATGACGTCATACAGGCTCAACGTACAAACGATGGCATTGTGCATCGATCGCTTATAATTTCAATTAGAATTTGCACCTAGTTTGTGCCCTAAATGTTTTGCTAAACAATGAACAAATTTTGAATCATTTTTTTCAAACAGTTGTGCTTGCGAGTAATAAATTTACGAAATTATGACGTCATATTAAAGACAGAATGTAAGGTCCGTTTACGAAACTTGACAACATTCTTGTTTTGCTCTAAGTAGTGGAAAAAATGATAAGGGGGCACATTTAAGAATTGAATTCAATTTTTGGAATGTTCCTGAAATCATGAATACTTCGGGTCTCGAGCAAAGTAATTTGGGCTACACGTTAACTTTGCATGAGACCCGAAGTATTCATGATTCCATGAACATTCCAAAAAATGAATTTATTACTTATATTTACAGTTTATATTATCAGTCAAGTATCAATTTTCAATTTTCACCTAACTTGGCTGGTTTTCCATATATTTTGAATTAAATTGACATAACGTAGGGTTTGGAATAGCCAAAACGCAAAATTTCCGCGCTTAACGTCATGGCGATACGTGTTCAACGTCAAGTGAACGTCAGTAAACAAGCAACGTTATTGGATGGACTTGACGTTAGCCCGCTCAAATGGCGGGTATGTGGATGTGGCTTAAACCGATTTGTTCATGAAGGTATGGACCACATCTCAAATGTAAAGGTTCATTTAAAGACTCGCAGTGGAAATGTAAATATAAGTAATGTACACAGAATATGCCTACATAAAATTACGTTATTTAAGATGAACTGTAACACCCAATGGCCAGTCGTTGGTCTACGTTAACGTCATCAAAAACGGTCGTCTGGAACACGTGCCAGATTGTCCTTCCTCGGCAGTTGTCGCTGATTACAGATTAAAGACCTTTGCTAAGGTTTCGTAACAATATTTTCACCCACTTTACATAGTCGTGACATTTAAGTTTTACTGAAATGCATGGCGAAAAGGTGGGTGGGGTTAAGTTCTTTCGTTTAGCAGACGCATACAAACATTGTCTGAACATTATAAACGCATTTTGGTAAAATAGAAACTGTTTTACAATGGCAAAACGCGTTTTTCTTGTCAACGGATTGTGTCTGGAAAAAAAGCAAATGTGGTTAAAACCTTGTGTTGCACGAAATGGTGACCCTTGTCTCAAACCCAGTTCGTTTTCTCAGCCTCAAATATTCTTTTGGCAATTTTGTTTTCATGAGATACGCTAGACTGATAAGATGCTATAATGCACTTATATTCACAACTTTAGCCTGATCAGCCTAAGAGATATTCTCGCTTATTTTTAGATGAAACGTTTTTTTTTTTTTATGTCAGTATATATATATCGATGAGGAGAAGTACAGTGTACAAGATCCGTACCTCTCTTTCGCATGATTTAGGAGTTATTGCCCTTTGTTATTTTTCACACTTAACTGTGTCCGAAGCATAAATCAACAACTACATGTATAACTGGTATCAACTTGAAACTTCAATTGTAGATAGATCTCAAATGAGGAGAGTTATAGTCTACAAAGATCCGTAACTCTCTTTTGCATAAATTAGAGATTATCGTCCTTTGTTATACTTGAATTTTGTCCAGAGCAGAACACAACACTATTAGTGATATCAACTTGCAGCTATTGAACAATTGTATATTTGGGAGAATCTATCGTTTCTACCGATTCTCTTGATTTTAAATGGGGTCAGGAGATTCCCCCACCCTCGGAAATTACAAGTGTTATATGTTTCTATAGGAAAAAGTATGACGACCTCCACACCCCATCCCTACTCCACAGCGTCTGAAATCTTGGACTCCCCCACCCTCCCTCCTTGGACATTTTCCATGAAGTTCACTTGGAATGGTCCATTGGAACACTCTGTAAAAAGTAAGCAAACGACGACTTAAGTATCAGTCAGGCTTGGGCCTCGCCCTCCCCAATGATACGATAATTTCTTGACCTGCCTCTGCCCAAGAACATGCGAATCGACCACCAAGTTGCATCCCTTTTGGTTTATATTGGCAGGTAGATGTTTAGGTGCGCTGTAAAAAGGACCTTTTAGACAAACCCTATTTAAACAGGAAATTAAAACCCCAGCACACACACGGCACTGAGGGAACATATCGTAGGTTAGATCCCGGCACTTAACTCCCGCTATGTCCCCGGTATCCACGGGCCTAATATGGCGTGCTGCATTATCTCATATTTAATTTCATGGGGATAAAAGCCCATGCGCACGAGGCATGAACACACGGAGTTGTGTCAAATGGAATTTCATTTTTGCGTTTGACATTGAAAATAAAACGGCATACATGTGCTTTAGATTGGGCGCAGGGCTAACCAAATCCTGCAAAACACACACACGAGCGTGCGCACGCACGCATATTGCTTGTGTCCTTGCTTTATGATTAATTTTTGCGGTGGAAGCTGTTTAAGTTGAAAAAGTTTTAGGTTTTCATACACTTACATTTAGCGCTCAGGACCATTTTAGAGTCTGCTTAGCGCACCATAATAGATGCAAGTCGGGACCAATATAGAGGCTTGTCAGGACCATAATAGATGCCAGGACCAGTTTAGATGTCAGGACCATTTTAGATGATGCACACACGTGGTATCATCATCCATAAAGTATGTAGGCAGATCTGATGGATGATGTATCATAAATTTACAACAATATTGGTATGAACTGTGCATTGTGTACTATATATATTAACTTTTAAAACTAAATAGCTAGTTATTTTTGCATAAAGAAACAGCAGTATAGAGCATGGCATTACATATATATAAAGCTGCAAAGACACCACTTTCTTTATAACTTTAAAAGTAATTACCATATAGCATTACAATTTTATATGAAAACTTAACGTGATTCATTTGTAATCATTGATCAGTGAAAGTAACTGTAATGTATTTGAATACTTTTCAATGTATTTGGCCCCATGTCTAGTCGTGCTCCTACCCATCAATATCAGTGTGGGTAGGTAGGTAGGTCATTTTTTTATTGTCCTTTTTTTTAAATTCAGCATAATTTAATGGTCTCTGCTTACTATCAGTTTTAGATGTCTACAGATGCTGTATATAAGGTAAGAATGCATATAATAACAGTCTTTGTAAACTTTTTTCAATTAAAATATAGTTTTTAATGATTTAAAAAAAGGCTTTGCGCCCTTACTTACTTTGTTATCAGAATTAGAGAAAAATAAAAAAAAAAGGTTACTAGCGGGCAAACTGAGGGGGGGGGGGGGGAAAGTGAGCACGGTCTCAGTCCCCCCCCCCTCTGGATCAGGGTCTGGCCTTTCTAATAGATAGACATAGTGTACCATGAAATGTGATAACCAATGCCTCTTTTTACAGCTGATTTTACATTGTTATTTTACATCTGTTGTGTCGGAAAATAGATCTAGCTCTTGTACCTAATGTTATTTGTCGTACTATAGCCGTCGGAAAATAAAGTTTCTTATATCTTGTATGAACAATTTAAAAATGAAGTTTTGTTCGTATTTTGATAGTAATACAGTTTTCACAAATATTTCTGGGCTTTATACCTCTTTTGGCGTGGTGTGTGGGTGTTGGACAACTCACAGCGTCTTTCATCTGTGGATATGACTGAAGACGGGAAATGATCAATTTAAGGACAATAACTCCGCTATAACTGACGACACCCCAATAAAATTTCACGTGTATAACCCTAAGTTTTATAAATTCCATCGATAGTAGGCTACAGATTAATGGTTGCCGGACGGAAAGTCAGATGGATGGACTGACGGACGCAAAAACCGTGACGGATGGACAACACTAAACCAAAGGGACACGGCACGTATAGGTGTTTTATAGTCTAAAATGGCCAAAAAGTGAACATAGGCTTGATATATGTCTTTTTATTGACGCGGGTTACTGCTCTCAAAATGATATTTTTTACCCTCTTCACTGAAAACGAACACAGAACTGTTCACAAACTACATTTCACGTAATATCTTTGAGCCAGATTGTAGGTATATCAATGCTGTACCCATAAATATTAACGAAGAAGACTTTTTTCATATCGTTTTTTCGCATCAGTCTAATGTTTACATCAAAACACCCAAAAATGCTCATTGACTGACATCTCCCAACAGCCCATGTTCACCTGTAAAATTTGATTTCCTAGTGCGCCACCGAAAATCGAACACTGCAGACTAATAGACTAGTATTTAAGTAATTATTATCTACCACAAAGACATAGAATTTGCCACCAAATATTGCCTACCGCTGGAAAAAAGGTTTGTTTACAGAAAAAGATCATTTGCTTCCATATTGGCTCACATCTAAGGTGTAATGAAAGGCGTTATTTGATTGGTCAGTGGAACTAGGCTAATCCAATCAGAATGTTTTTAACAAAATTGTTCAAGGGAGACTATATCATAACAAATATGGATTCATGGTCAAATGATATTTTTTTTTATTTATGAGGGGGTCTATTACAGATAATTTAGCATATATCAAAAACATTAAATTGAATTCATAAAAAAATCACTGATTATAACAGAAAATGGTAAAAAATGTCATTTTGAGAGCAGTTACCAATGTCAATAAAAAGACATATATCAAGCTAGTCCGAGTTTTCTCTGATGTTTAAGTGGCTTTTCTTTATTTTGATATTTGCCACTACCGTCAGAGCAACTTAGCTATCGAAAATCAAGAATTTTCCAAGCCAGTCGTGGCTGGGCACTTTCAATGAAAAATATGATAATTGAAGAAAGATCGGTGACATAAAAAGTTAACATAGGGTCGAGTTATGATTTATCTCTAAAATAAAATGATATATTTCATTTAAATCTTACAAAGATGGAAATTATCCACACCTATTGCAGCCTACCCCCCTGTACACATATAGCTGGTGATTAAGCTATTTTCATTACCCATCATCTCCCATAATCACTTAAAAGGTGAAACTACTTTTATTTTTCAGTTGTATGTTCATTAGTTTTATCATTTTAAGGTTCCTCAGCACACTTTGGTCAATTTTACAAGTTATTGCTCATCATATTCAAGACAAACTAACTGTCTCTTTTGATTCGTCCTCCATAGGGCTGATTAGTTATTAGTGGTTTCTAACTATTTATGCTAAATATAGTTCCGTAAAAACTTACAACGAGGAGGATTCAATTTTTTTAGAGAAAAAAATACCTTTTCTTAATTTTCCAAATCCATCATCTGCATGTATATTTTGACATTATCCCCCTTCATGATATTACAAACTAGAGCTTCGCACATGAGTGCACATGATGTGAGACTTTTCAGTACCATACATAGCGGCTTAGTAACAAAATGTCAATTGCGAATGTACAGTTCAATTGAATGGTTTAATAGATTGTTTTGATTCTTTACTTCCCAGCCAACAATTTTAGCTCACATGAGCCAAAGGCTCAAGGTAAGCTATTGTGATTTGTCTTTGCCTGGCGAGCGTCAGTCTGTCCATAAAACTTTTGCTTTAAATGACAACTCCTCCTGAACGACTGGTCCAAATTCAAACTAATTTCAAAAATTGTTCCTCAGGATACCTTCTACCAAAATTGCACAAATGGTTCCCCTCCTCTGAACAGAGGGACTGTCAGAGCTCTAGATAAGAAATGATTTAAACGACATCTCCTCCTGAACCACTGGTCCAAATACAAAATAAATTCACAGAATTGTTCCTCACACTGCTCTTTACAAAAATTGCATAAATGGTTCTGCTCCACTGAACAGGATTGCTGCCAGAGCTCCAGGTAAGACATCTTTTAAACGTTATCTCCTCCTGAACCACAGGTCCAAATTCAAAATAATTTTTATAGAATTGTTCCTCAGGATACCCTCTACCAAAATTGCACAAGCCCAAATTATTCCGCTCAGCTGAACAAAAGGGCCACCAGAGCTCTAGATAAGAAATATCTTTAAACAACATCTGCTCCTGAACCACTAGGCCAAATTTAAAATAAGTTCACAGAATTGTTACTTTTGATGTCTTCTACCAAAAATTGAACACAGGGGTTCCGCTCCGCAGAACAAAAGGGACTCCAGAGCTCTAGATAAGATATCTTTAAATACCAATATCTCCTGAACCACAGGTCCAAAATCAAAATAATTTCACAGAAATGAATCTTATGTAGCCCTCTACTAAAATTGATCAGATGGTTCTCCTTTACTGAACAACATGGCTACCAGAGCTAAAAATATAAACATTTTTAAATCCAATCTCCTTCGCCACAGGCCAATGCATCATCTATTTATGTGCTAGGACTCAAGTGAGCGAACCAGGGCCCTAGGGCCCTCTTGTTTGTTTTAGTTGTCAAAAAGAGCGTGTGAATAAACATAAAATGCATTCTTAACTTTTTTCCTAATTATATCTTACATCTGCTCCTTGAACATTTTGTAGCACATAAAGAGAGTGCGGTACAATGGTGCATGCCATGCCACATTTCATCACAGGAAACATTAAGGAGTTTCCAGCTCATTATGGATTAAGCCATGTATTCTGAGAAACCCCTAACACCTAAATGGGTAATTTTACAAACAACATAGACCCAGATGAAATGCCACATAATGCTGGTTTTCATCTAAGATAACACTGTTTGTAAAGGTAAAATAAAGATATTCAGACAAAAGAACACAATCTTTTTTTAAAGTTTAACCTGACACCCCTATGTACTATGGATTATTTATTTGATACACTTAGCCAAAATGAAGAATCCATTAATATACAAAGGATGAAGAATTCAGTGATGTGCCTGTATACTAATTTTATTACTTAGCCAGTATGTATGTTACTGAAATAGTGTGCACACAGGTGAGACCTTTAGAAATATATTAATACATATTACAAGGGGCGTTCAAAAATAATGCAAGTTAAATTACTTCTCAGTCACTTTTTGTATTAAATTTGAACTTGTTTTTCGTGGTCTGCCCTTCAAAATATTCTCCATCTACCTGGAAGCGGATCAAGTTGTCCCCTAGTCAACTCGTTCCCTAGGTCAACTAGTCCTTGGGTCAACTCGCCCGGGTCAACTCATCCTGTTCCTATTTGCATGGAAGAGTTTACATGCATTGACAAATATTTATTTATATCAAGCATGTCGACAAAATTTTGGGAATAAAAATGGTACATACTTTTGTGAGTGTACTATGTTCAGATTCGCCTACGCTTCCTACTACATACTGGTACGCCTGAGCAAGGACACAGACCCTCACTAGCACCTAGCCATTTATTCATTATAAGAGAATGGTCATTATTTACCAGCAAGGGGTGGGGGTTGTTGGTGGTGTGGTACCCCAGCTGATAAATAATGTCCGTTCCCTAAATGAACATTTGGCCATGTCATGTTAGCATGTTCTTAGTTTTCAGCTGAGCCAATCTTGTGTAAGGAAGTGCAGGCTAATCTGAACGTTCGCTAGTCCCATGTGCGATGAGCAACGCATTTTACCAATCATTAAAAGGCTTTTATTACATGTTTACAAACATTACATAAGTAGGCTAACACTACTGTTAATTTTTCGGCAAACCGTAATGCACCACCATTGTTGATTTATTAAAACTTTGGAGATCACATAACAGACTATTAACCGACCGAGACACTGACCAAGGAGGGTATTTTATATAGGGGAGGGTATTTTATAAAGGGGACGAGTTGACCCAGGCGAGTTGACTCAGGGACTACTTGACCCAGATTCATCTACCTGAATACACAGTTTCAGACAGCCGTTCCATTTTTGAAGCATTCTCGTACTCCTCAACAGTGGACATATTAGATACTGGTAAACAGCAGATCAGAAGGAGATTCTCGATTGACATTTTCCGAATAGATACGTTACTCGTAGTGTTTGACATAGGAAATAATCACAAGGGACAACGTCTTGGGCATGCGTGCGTTTGTGTGTGTATGTCTGTGTGTGTTGAGGTGTTAAAACCTTCTCCGATTCCAAAAAACTCAGCCAAAGTGCATGCCTAATGCACTGGTGCCTTATATGGGTATTTAAGTCCACTACGACTCAATTGAACCCTTAAAATTAAATTGCTAGCTAAGTAATAGCTGATTTCTGGCTAGCAAATGCAAATGGAAATTCATGTGTTTGAACTGTGTCCCCCCCCCCAAAAAAAAAAAAAAAAAAAATAATAATAATAATAAATGAATATTGAAATTCAAAATTTTAAATCTCCCAAAATGGGTCTAGCCTTCATATACATGTATATGAAAATATTAGAGTACCCCTCCCCACCCCTGGGTACCCTTCAAATGCTTCTTCAAAATTTTATGAACTTGTGATCACGACTTATTTGTGAACCGGGCTAAGTGTCTCACGGTAAACCATGCATCTTTTTAGAGCAATTCAATTCAAGGATTTTTGGATGTTACGTTTTGGGTGGTCATTATTGTTAATTTGAAGAATACCAGGACGAACAGCATCCTGTTTAAGCGCTTAAATTTAGTCACTCACCTGTAAACCGTGGTTAAAGTCACTGTAAATATCCCACACCTCTTATGAATATCCCACAACCTACCTTATATAGGCCGTTATTTCAAGCACATTTTCAGCCTTTTCCCAGGCATATTGCAGCAGGCTTTTGAACAACGTACACTGTACGGAGGTCAGTGAAGCTATAAAGAGGAATTTCGCAATTCCCTGTGTAACTGCTGGTTCTCAGTCTTCTATTGGTCAGTAAGGTAAATACAGGTAATCCGAACCACCCAGTCACACACACGCACATTTACAGGTATTGGTGTGTGTGTGTGTGGGGGGGGGGGGGGTACTGGTTATCTGTTTTTTTCTATTTCTGACCACCTGTAAACCGCGAACCAGCAATTAATGTAGATATGATCAATGTTACGTTTATCGAAACATGGTGGCTCTTTTCCCAGGTTTGTGCACTTGGTGTGAGATAAAAATGAACTTGCAATTTTTTTTGAACGGCCCTCGTATATCAGGAGAGGGATAATGTCAAAACATACATGCAGATGATGGATTTGGAATATTTTGAAAAGGTATTTTTTCTCTAAAAAAATTGAATCCTCCTCATTTTAAGTTTTTACGGAACTGTATTTATCATAATTAGTTAGAAACCACTTGTAACCAATCAGCCCTATGGAGGACGAATCAAAAGAGATAGCTAGTTTGTCTTGAATATGATGGGCAATATCTTGTAAAATTGGCCAAAGTGTGCTGAGGAACCTTAAGCAGTTATCTAATGAATACATCATTCATCTGTCAACACTTTTGGTAAAAATACCCAATTTTTGATAGGTGAAGAAAATTCTGGATTTTCGTAATAGGAGTTACTTTGATGTTAGTGGCAAATATCAAAATATGGTAAAGCCACCTAAACATCAAAGAAGACTGGGATTAATATCAAGCCTATGTTGACTTTTTGGCCATTTTAGACTATAAAACACCTAACGTGCCGGATCCCTTTGCGCTAAACCAAAGCCCTTCGCCTTTGGCACGGATGATAAAACAAAGCTTACCTTTTCTTTCTGTTAAGAAGAAAGACTGCGCGAATCGATTAGCACACTCTTCAATTTAAGAACATCTAAATAAACGGATGACAACTCTGTCGAATAGGGTAAATCTGCAACTGCAAGGTCAAACCAAATCGCAAAAAAAGCGCTAAAATACAAAACACTTTTTAAAAGAGGGGTATACATGTCGTTGATAGGATTCGTTGCACTATGGCTGATAAGTTTGACAGGCATACACAGTGTCTAGCTCGAGGACACAAATGTTAATCAGTAGACAAATTGTTTGAAAAAAAAACAACATGTTACTCTGGGACGATATTTTCAAAATTTCCATTCTGCGTAAAACGCCCCGAAATTTCTGGTAGAAACAGGTAGCTTGAATTGTACCTAATCACGGAGTTTTACGTGTTTTACCAGCTCCTGCATATCCCTCGGGACACTCAGAGTCCTCTGCTCCATCTCAATCTGATAACTCTAAAGTTTGGAGTAAAATTCTTCAGGCGGGTGCTGCAACCAAAGTTTAGTACAAAGTGTAGTTTAAAGGAATTCAGAAGAAACAACTTATGCTCTACATCCCTAATGATTACACTTTCAATCAACACAAAATGTTTGGCTTTGTTTCATCAAGCGGTAGAAATATATGGGAAATTTCACACAAGTGATTCTTTATTGGAGCCGGTTCTCTATTGGAGAATAAACTGTAGGCTATGCCTTGAGCATAGGGTAGCCTTGGAGCAGACTGGTATGTCTTGATCCAGCTAAATCCTGAACCAAGACTAGCGATCAAGAAATTTCAATGTCCAAAAATCATATTAGCCAGTCAGTGGTTCAATTGTTACCAACTTACCCGTCGATGAAGATACGAATTTTATCCAGAGCAATACACAGCTGGATTGTCGGACTGTTCGGACGTGTTTTTGTGCCCTTCAAAATTCTAAATTATCAGTAAAATCGGGCTTATATTTTATTCCCTTTTACTGGTTTTAATGGGTTTAGATTTTCTCTGTAAACTGCCTCTTATTTAGGAAGGATAATTATATCTGTATTTTTGTAAAATGCCTTAGCGAAAATATTTTGTGAAGCCACGTGGGCCAACCGCCATATTGTTGTCGAATGTTCTAACATGTGGCTTTTGTGCCTGGCTAGCTATTTTATGTTTTTATCTGCCAATGGTATTCAATCTATACTGTATAGTAACCTGAGTGTTACTTTATTGTAAAAGAAGTAGTTTCTCTACATCTTAGCGCTTTATTTTAACGTAATCAATTTTCGGACTTTTCTATTTTAGTGGGCGGTTTTTTATCCGAGCACGTGCGGCATTTGGGGTTTTTGCCGAGAACAGTGTTGTTCTATGACGCATACGCTGAGTCTCCTGTGTAAATTTAGTCGAGCTGATGATGCAGTGTACCCCTCCAGCTTCAAAGCGGCTTGTTTTGGTTTGTCTGTTCCGAGCAAGCTCGCCGTGGTTCTTTTCTCCAGGCACTCCGGCTTCTTTCCACAAGGTAAAAACAGACTCCGACCGTTACGCTGGCATGACCTCTTCGTGTCCAGTGTATGGTTTGGAAAATAACATTAAACCACACTATTTTGTTGGGATTTTTAACCGTACAATGGTCTCGGGTTGTCAGATGCTAGCTGTGGCGGGCCTCTCCAAGGCTTTGGGAGTTGAGCCTTCTCAGGCTGAACCCTGATACAACAACAACAACAACAACGATTGTGTTCAATATTTATCCACTCAGACACAGTTCTCCAATGGCGTGCTCTCTCTCTCTCTCTCTCTCTCTCTCTCTCTCTCTCTCTCTCTCTCTCTCTCTTATAAATGCATGTTTTGGTTTACAAATGGTTTTGAATCTGATCATTCAAGAAGATTATGAGAACGTGGAGAAAATGCTTAGTGCACAAATGCACTACTGCAAGATGGAAAATTTTAAGTTTTTTGCTAGTCCCTGTAGTTGAACAGACTCATTTGATTCTTACTTGGTCAGAAACTTCGAAGACAGGTTACAGATATAGTGTAGGCCCCTGTGTCGAAATTTGGGCTCCTGTGTGCATTTTTTTGTAAAAGTAATTCCTAAAGAGATATATGCAGTGGTAGAAAAAAGATTTTTACAATTTTTTCTTGCAGTATTAACGTCACAGTGACGTCACAAAATGGGGTACCGTCTTTTCACTAGCACCAAAGAGCTTATATGTGTTGGGGTTATTTACACACCTAAAATAATCTTATTTTTTATGTTTGTTGCATTGAAATGGTTAAAACGTCTATAGAAACACTAAAATGAAAATTTGTTTCAATATGGACTTCAATTTTACATGAAATTGACGTCGATTTGACGTCAGTGTGCTGGAAAAAAGCATTGCGTACAATAAAAAAATAATTCTGGACAGTCGCATTCGCCTTGAGACTTAAATCAGATCTTAGCATAACTGTATGTTCCTGGCTTAGCTTTTTGAAACAAGCTAGCTCTCTGATGGTTTGGGCGTTTAGCTGCTACAGCGTGTTAACTACGTTACCCTACATTTTTAAACAAAATAAATGTATCAAGGTTGTTAAGGTAATACTTGAATTATTTAAATTGGACAAACATTCATGTATCATACAAGAACGTTTCATTCCTTACATATATTTATGCTTATAAAAGTTATATGGACCCATAGTTATGTTATTTATGTTACATTTTAAGCTCCTCCCTTTAAAATCACTGAAATTCTGTTAATTAATTTTCTTTGATAAGCTTCCCAGTTAACTTTCAGGTTTCAAAACACCTTCCAAAAGACAAGTAATGGACCATTATATAGCTGCAAACAGTTTGTTTGTATCACAAATACTTTATGAGTTATAAAATGTTAAATATGATGACCCTGAACAAAAAGTTCATTCTTTCATTCAGCATGAAATTCAATTGGAAAATCTTTAAACACCAAATATGAGCATTCTGTTGATAAGCAAAGGTGAAAAACCATGCTTAACTTCGTTTCTGGTGTAAAATATTAGTTTTGTTTTTGTTTGTACGGCATCATGTAGCGTATATTACAGCTTTCAAGACTGCATATACATTGCTTTATTTCGTATATTATACGTCATAGGTTATCTTATTTCATCTCAAAACTGACTGTGCTTGTTAAATAGATATCAAGATACCAGTCTGTCTGAAAAAAGGATTTATCAGCTTGTATTTAAGTTCCTACTAATTATCCATGCACATTTACATTTGCAAAATAGTATATATTTGAACTTTTTACATCTACAAAGAAATGATCTGTCCAAAATTATAGATTTTAAAATTCATAAACAAAGGAAATAATAGCACTCAAGTAACAACATCTAGAAGGATACATTTCCATTTTCTGACAAATTTGTAAAAATAACATAATAGTACTGTACAAAATATATTATATTGCCATATGTTTAGCCAAATTGTTAACAAAGAAGATATATAATTGAGCCAGAAAAGCTAATATATTATGTTAAGTTTAGAGTTTTGTAATATTTTTCTGAAGAATTGTTTAATTGAGTTACTTCTGTTCAGTTACTTAAAGTGTCTGTAATTAGTTATTTTTCAAAGTGACTGTCTCGAAATCAATTTGTACCCTGACTTTTAGCTGTGTATGCATATGGTAACGCATTACAGAAGCTTTGAAATTAATTTTAGTTTATATATAGCATAGCTTTCGTTGTGCAATCAACAAAACTGTCCATCACATTAAGTAAGTACCTTGGATCACTTGCTCAACCAATAATATCTAAAGAACTGCTTTACTGATGAGAAACATTTCCCCGGAAATAGAGAAAGTTGGCGATAACGTTGGTGATAGTGGTGAGTTTTAATTTAAGGCCACATTAAGTATGGTCATATACAAGGAAATAGGTCAGCTGCTACTACCATTACAATTTAGATAAAGACTTTTCAGCTAAAATTGTATCAGGCCAAATTTTAACAGGTGACATTCAAGTTATTGTAAAGTAAATTTTACAATGGGTTTTAGAATGCTGGATAGAATGTGGAATATTATAAAATGCAGTCAAGAGATTAGATCTGATTTAGTTTTAGCAATAAATGTCCATATACCTGATGTTAATTTAGTAGAGGAACGTCGCAAACATGATAAATGTAATCATTAATAACGGTGTTTTACATGTATATGTGTACTTAAGATTAGAATGAGCGGTTATTTGCCAGGACATAGATTCAAAAGGAGCATGCACAATGCTAACTGTTCCGCATAAAGATGACACTCTTCTCAGTATCAACATTGTCACCAATGATAGTCGCACATGCAAAGTTTAAAAAATGTGCATGAACTTATGCATATCTAATTTGCCATGTATACTTTTATTCATTTATCTCTTAAAGAAACCATTTCATTTACAGGATATCGTTACAAATTTCAGAGGTTGATTTAGCAGTGCCTCATTGTCAATTGTGTAATATGTGTGTATGGTATAGTTTTCGAAATGTTGAATGCTATATTTCAGATATGTTCTTTGACAGTAGCGCAAGTATAAATCACGTTGCTTTTAGATGAAAAATATTTCAGACTATTTTACTGTAGTTCATGAATAAGTATTTGGACTAGCAAATGCATTGTTTAATCACTAATGATGATGCAGAGGGGCTAGCACTCTAAAATTTGGTCATCAACCTCCATACTATTTTGTGATACGAGCAGCGAAGGCTTTGGCAAGCCTTCCTACACATATGCACAGGCTTACCCGAGCATTCATTGCTCAACACTGCGGCAAGTACCAAAATCAAATGGGCTTATTCATTTGATCTGTTCTGTCGTTACTAGTAAATCTATTTTGCTTGATTTGAACTATGCAAAGAATTATTTGGCTGCAATTTTGTATCAACAATAATGTTCACATTGGGCATGCTAAATATCAATGTAAGACTAATGGGTCTAATTGATATTTTAATGCAAAGTAAGTAAGGTTGCAAAGATCAGAAATCGATACAATCAAGTAAACAAATAATTTATTAAAAGCAATAATTTGTTGTGAGTCAGCTATTTTAGCAATGGGGTCTTTTCTAAGTGATAAACATATATCTTATAAATGTATGAACCAATAGAACAAATATTATTCTGTTTGAATGCTTCACAATACTTTAGAACCAGACAGAACAGATGATAAGACAATATGTCCTTAAAATTCTCTTGTTATGCATTTTACCATCTTAAATGGTTTTCTTTGATCGTCAAACTGGACCTTGATTATCTGAGATAAAGCAGTTATGACCATAGGGATAGGCTTGGCGTGTCTCATACCTTTGTGCAAAAATCGTTAAGTTTTTAAATCATTTCAGTTTATTTTTTCAAAAGACAAGGATAAAGGACTGAAAAATTACAAATTCTGAAAAGGTTTTTATTCCTGAATGGTATCAGCATAGTAGTTGTATTTAATAGCTGGCTTAAACAATATGTGATAAATCTTACTAAGCTAGTCCATGCTTAATGTTAATGTGTTATCTAAAATACGATACAATATAAAACAATATGTTTTTTTTCAGCATAAAACATATAGCAATGTTTATAAACTACACAATAAGTTAACATAATGATGTTGTAAAACAACAACAATAATTTTCCTGAGGAGCATCTAGCATTTCTTCTGATATTTTGATGACTTAATATGTGTCTTTTATATATCATTTCACGTATAAAAGAGGCAAATATATCAGTGTCAGTGAGATAAAAGATATCATTTAATAAGAATTTAAGAAAATAAAATGCTTCTTACATATTTTTAATAAAACGCACAGACTTGAAAAATCGTTGTATGTGAATAAAGTTCAAATTTTATTCTTTTTTTATTCATCCATGCGTTAATGGTATTTTTCCTTTAATGACAATTGATGGCATTAAATGGCAATAAATAGCCCACTGCAGTGTAGTCTTAAATTATGTTCCTTTGTAATTTAAAAATATATTTAAAAGAAAGTAACGTGTATCACAGTAATAACAGATCCTTCTACTTTGATAACATCATATTGTTAGTCATTTGCTTACAATTAAAAGATTATATTGGCATGTAAGAATAAGGAGCAATTAGATAAGTTTTCCAATTAATTTACAGTAACGTAGAATTTTTTCTATTGCGTGGTATTGCCCCAATTGCTAAAGAGTTAACATAAATTATCATGTGACTTGTAATATGTGGTTTTTAGAAAATTAAAGTGTACAAAACTCCCCTAGGAGGTATTTTGGTAGTCCAATAACTAGTGACAGTAATGCATTAAATAGTAATTTATCTAAAGTAACATATATAACTGTAACATCATAGTGGTGTATTGTTTAAATGCATACCAGCTGTTCCGTTTATCTAAAATGTTTAAAAGCAAACAGCATGTCGATAAGTAATAATTAGGTATAACTTGGTATTTGCAAAATAGGCTTTGAAACTATAATAGGGTAACGTAATCAACATGCCAGTCTAAATATAGGTCAGAGAGCTAACGTATGTCATTTTGCATCTTATATAATGTAGTTTTAGAAAATTATAGTGAACAATATGTGGAGAGGAGGGTCTAGCTATTTGAGCTTACACTGTCACAGAATTTTCATTTTGGTACTGGCGTCACATTACCATGAACAGACATCATTTTGAAGTTAATGTAACCTCTTTAAAATCCAGAGTCAGGGTCTATGCTCCGAAATTAACATGCTGTCAGTAAAATTACCACAACTGATCAAATAGTTCATGTTTATGCCTGCTGGAATTCATAACACTCAACTTTCAAGCCTTAAATAAGCCTAAAATGGGTAAGTCACTTTGTGACGTCACTGTGACGTTACAACGCCAAAGAAAAATTGTTAACATCTTTTTTTCTTAAACAGGATACATTTTTCTACAAGAAAATGTATGTTTGACACTTTTACCAAAAAATGCACACGGAATTACACAGCGGCCTACACTAATAAGCGATTGTACCTTGCAAAATTGCATGTACGAAGTGGAGAAATTACTGAGAGAAGATTTGATCTTTACCAATTCGAGTCATATTATTATTTAATGTCTAAGTTTCATATCATACTTACGATAAGTCGAAAAATAAAGCCTAGATCAGTTAACATCGAATTAACGAGGATTTACTGATATTCTGCAGTCTTACTTCCTAAGAGAGCCAGCAGATGAGAAATTTTGATATTTGCAAATGGCACAGACCGGCCTGTAGAGTCTCCCCAGAGCCTTTGTTGTATTGATGTAAAACATAAGTACCGTATGTCAGTATATATGAGCGTTAAAAGGAGTCCTTCGCGCATATGCGATACTTATGAAAATCTTATGTGCTGGTCCAAACATGCCAAATATACATGTGTATCACATAAAAAAATAATCTCAAATTGTGCCATAAATATCATAACTAAAAAAAGTGGGAACCTCCTACAAAAATGGTGATTTTCAGTACTTCTTATCAAAACATGTATTTTGGGTCTACAGATTGACGAACAGACAGACAGACATATCCATTTTAACAGTCCCCTTCTACTTCCGTCGGGAGACAAAAAAGTACGAGCATGGTCACAGGAGTTTAACTCAGTCACAGTGCGGGGCGATTCTTCATGAAAGTTGTCAATGATGCTTTATGAAAGGGTTACAGTTGCTTTATGATTTCCTTAATCAGTATAAGGTAGCTGATGGGAAACTGCATTAAACTTAAGATTTTCGAAGCCCGAAAGCATTCTATTTTTATTATTTCATATACTAGACCAAAAAAGAAACGCCGCATTTAAAACATACATTGTATATGGGGGCCTTTCACCAATCTCTCGCAAACGATTTGTCACAGTTTGAGCGCTGATTCTTGGATTATGAGTTCCTGTGGTTGTGCTAGCTATCATTGCCATCGGACGAAATTGATTCAGCAGTTTAAACCTACGTTTTTATCGATCTTGAAGTCGCGTCACTAGACGATGACGTCATAATTCGCACGGTTTGACATTGTTCCAATATGTCAGAAACGTTTTCTAAGACGTTCAATCATCCTTGCATGGCATCGAAATTATTGGGCTATCATCGACGGCGTAAAGTTAGCTTGTAACATTCTTATCACCTTTTCGCGTTCAACATTTGTCGGTTTTGGAATCGTAAATTAGCAATGTGTCACTTTTAATTTTAAAGTTTTGAAATGTTTTCAAGCAAATTGGATGTTAGGCAAGTGATTTCAGTAGTTATTACATGTGTATATAGAAATAAAATGAATGTGCACGTGAAAAATTTGAAAATATAAAGATAGCCAGTACACTGGTTTGTGTTGACGGAGCTCAATGAAACAATGAGAATAATGTGTGGCAGGAATATTAGCGAAACATAGATAGCAGATGCAACTTTGTAACTCCCTTTAACGCGCAATATTTTTAATCTTTATATGCGGCGTTTCTTTTTTTGGCCTAGTATATATTTGAAAAGCTAAAGGGTTTACTCTATCAGTCTTTGCGATGATGGTTTATGTGTCAGGGATTAATGAGCGGTTTAATTAAGATATTGATAAAACCCATAACAAAAATCAGTATATTTATCAAAGTACATATTCCATTAAAAATATTTAGCACACAACTTCAAGTTCAATCTAAATTTTTTGAAAAAAATCAATTTTTCCTCATGTAAAACTATAAAGGGTGTATTTTAAATGACTAATTATGACAAGCTATAAACTGGTGGTAAAGAATCAGTAACACTTTTTGGTAACAGGTTCTTAACAGTCCGAATGATGGGTAACTGGTTCTTTATTAAAGGGTTCAGATTCTTTATGAAAGAATTTGCAAAGATGCTAATGGTTTTAGGATCAACTATTAGGCCATTATACCTATTACTGCAGCCCTGGCTTATTTATTGATTGAGTTAAGACTGAAAGTCCCAGTCAACAATATTTCTGTCATGCTGGGACTCCTCCAAGAGACAGGGAGAGACTAAAAGGGCCCAATCCCATCCAAATTTGCCCCAAGTCAAACAAGACTTGCCCTTTCATTGTGGTTATTGAGTTAAGGTTAAGGTTTATTTCAATATTACATCAGTGATGCCGAGACATAGCCCCTAAATTCGTTTCATTTAATTGTTGTTTGATTTGTTTTGTTGTCTATGGTAAACAGCTGTCGTCATCTTAACTACAGAGTTCCTATGCAAGCCTACTGTAGGGCAGTTTACCATTACTTTTGCTCATTCTTATGTAAGTAACAGACAACTTGGTCGTCTTGAATCATCTGGAGAGGAAACAATTCTCCGTAAAAAAATATGGTAGGTGTGATCTCCTGTCTGCTTGCATATTAAGCAGATAGGCAACTGACCCAGCTACAGAGTCCAAATTGTAAGCTAAGCATCGCATGTGCGTGTCCCCAGGGTGGGGGACAGAGGGTTTGCACCCCACCTGGAAGATCGCAAGTTGTTACATGTTTCCTTAGAAATACTGTTATTGACAACCTCGAGAAGAAGTAGGACCCCTTGGTTCCAATTGTTTCGAAAGGGAGGGCAGGTCGGCACTGTGAAAAAATTAAAAGTATTTAGGACACCCAACGCCCGAGATAGAATTTTCTGGATCCTCCCATGCAATGTAAACATCCAAACACTGCTATCAACATCCAGTACTGTAGCATTGTATGAGGATCTGGATGGGGTGTCTGATACTCACTATCTATTAAAAATTAAGCGTGCTGTTCATCTCATTAAAATTTTCAGGTTATTCATTAAATGATGACAAAGTATTCATAAAAATCTAATTATTCACTATTCATTCAATTTTTTTCTAATATTCATTAAAAAGATAATATTATTCATTATTTTAGGCCCGCATTATTCACTATTCATTTTTTTGGCTTATTATTCACTATTCATTATAAAAAAAAGACCATTATTCACTAATCATTATACCCCATCCAGACCCTCTTGTATCCGAGACATCAATATGTCATTTTCGAAACTCCCTATAGGAGCATGTTGTGGAATGATGGGGGAGGGGTGGCCCAGCGTATTTTGAAAGCCCAAATAGGCGGGGACTTAACATGAATCAGTGAGAGTTTAGCCTGACAGGGCAGAGTAGCAGTATTTGGTTTGTTCGTTTGCTTGTCTCGGTTCTTTACGTCCGAGTCATCAATTTTCAGTCTTGTCGAGATGTGTCTACCTGGGTGGATCCAGTACTAAGCAGCGGGTAAAATGTCTGCTTGCTTAGATAATTTTTCGTCCCAGAAAACCATTTTGAGTCTGATCGGCACAATTTCTTTCTTCTGTTTTATACCAGTGTCAGTGTCTTGCTTTAGGGCGCTTTTGTTTTGGTCCTATCATTTTGGTGACTGTACGGTAACTCTACCTAATCATTAGCTGCAACTGTACCTAACCATTAGCTGCGAAGCTCCTAAAAATATGTCTGATTAGCTGCAAGTAAATATCTGGCCTGAACAGGTCAAACACACTGTAAGTGCACATTATGTGTTAAAAGACTTATTTTCTTCAATAGCAAGTGCAAAACAATGTGTTTCCAGCTATCACATGAATGCAAACGGACAAGAAATAAAAGCAACTGATGCACGCAATTTGAATATGGTCTTAAAAGGGTATCCTTTGGAAGCAAAGACTGCACCAAAGAACTGAAACCAGTGTGCATATTTCGTGGGCCAGACTAGCTAGTTTCTGACATTAAGGCGTCATCAGTGACCCTCTAATAGTTTCAAAGTTCCACAATGAAACCCATGATCCCAAAGGACAAGAAAATAAAGACTACTTTGATATTCAATATTCATCTAAGTTAGATAGCATTGAATAATTCTGCTAAGTAAGTCATGTTGAGGCTTTTTGATTTATGCAATGTACATGTAAGAATGAATATTGCTGTGATGTGATGTAATAGGGTTTGTTGCAACGAGGTGTGACTCATTGATCTACGTTTATGTGTCTGTCTACCAGTATACATGTAGTGTCGTAACAGCCTTGGTTTCAAGGTATTATGCCTAATTCCCACAGATTGAGTCACGTTCAAAGTTCTTCCAATTGAACCGATGCCATACCAATGCCATACAACAATGGCTCCAGTTGTATAAAGCCAAGGATAAGGCATATGGTAACATGGACTCTCCCGATGATACCACTTGCACAATTGGTAAGCAAATACTACAATTGACAGAACCCTGAACAGAGCCAGCTGGTTAGCTAAGGTAGGTTTGACTCAGAGTCGTTTCGACCCTGGAATGTTGTATCTATCTCTCTCTCTCTCTCTCCTCTCTCTTTCTCTCTCTCTCTCTCTCTCTCTCTCTTTCTCTCTCTCTCTCTCTAACACCCACCAATCCTGCCTGTCTGCAGGCATGAATGCATGGGGGATGATCCTGGGGCTATAACGTGATTCATAAACAGAATATAATAAAAAAAAATCATTTCGTCTTTCAAATTATTCTCTTTTAATAGAAATATACTTTCAAGTCTCGATATCCAAGACCAGAAGGCGGCAAAATAGTTTGTGCTAGGTATACTGTTCAGCCGCTGAACCTGTATGCTAAATAGAGATTAGACAAATATAGTAAGTGACAATATGGTAAGTCAAATGTACCCTTCAGAGCTCCAACTTAATAAAGCCAATACCTCTGATACCGAAGCAGCATTTTAAGACTTGCATTTGACTATTTCTAATGATATTGTTTCTACCAAAATTTATGATAAACGTGACGACTTTGATTTTAGAATTGTCAATTTCCCATTTTTAGATGGTGATGTTCCTCGCTCTACATCCTATGGAGTCTATACATCTCAACTCATTCGTTTTGCTAGAACATCTAGCTATGCTGCTGACTTCAATTATGTTGTTAAAAGGGTATCCCTTGGAAGCAAAGACTGCACCAAAGAACTGAAACTAGAGTGTGCATATTCCTGGGCCAGACTAGCTAGTTTCTGCCATTTATACGTTATCAGTGACCCTCTAATAGGTTCAAGGTTCCACAATAAAACCCATGATCCCAAAGGACAAGAAAATAAAAACCAACACTATAGTGAAGGGCAGGGAGACGTTCTACTGCCGCCACAGTCCCTGTCACCAGCTACTCGCAATAAATTGTTAACTCAGAAACTTCTTAAACAAGGCTATCGGTATCATAAACTTCGCAAAACCTTTTCTAAAGGGGTACGTGCATTAATGGGCTATTTTGGCCCCCCCCCCAGAGCCAAAAACTGAAAGTTGCTTTTCACCAATTTCATCTTATTGATTTATTAGACAAATGGCCCAGGTGTAAAATCCTGGCACTTATTTTACTTTTACCGGTTGCTATGGTAACCAAAATGGCCGTCAAAATCGGCTTAAAATAGTGAAATTGCCATTTTAGGTCAAATTTGAGGCTTTTGGAGACTGATTGTTTAAGAATTAGATATCAGCACAAGCAAATACCAAAAAAAACCTTTTAATATATTGTGTGCCATGATAATTCTCACCATCTGTTAAAATATTTTTTGGTATTTGCTTGTGCTCTATACTAATTCCTCTGTTACATGTCTCAAATTTGCTCCAAAATGGTCATTTTCCTATTTTTAGCCTACTTTGGCGGCCATTTTTGTTACCATAGCAACCGTAAAAGTCGAATCAACACCAGACCTTTACACTTTGGCTATTGTTCTAATAAACTAATAAGAAGAAACTTGTGAAGAGCAACTTTTATTTTTGGACCTCATAGGGGGGCCAAAATAGCCTCTTAATGCACGTACCCCTTTTAAAGATAAGGATACTATGATTTGATATCTAAATTCCAAGTTGGACTTAAATCTCTCTTGCGCCAAGGACTTTCGGAACCTAAATTCTATGGTGACTTGGTATATGAATTGAAGAAGATTGTTGGCTCTAATAATTATTCAGCGCAGTTCATTAAAATAATTTCCCATTTTAAAAAGATTGGCTATAACATTAATGTATTGCAACAGACTGCATGCTTGGTGGTCAACCCAATCACGGTTGGCAACTTTGCTTTCTTTTTAAATTGCACGTCGGTTGATCGGACTTCAGACTCTATGATGGTTCCGACTAAAAGACTTATCTATTGATGAGATGTTTGATGCTTTGGCTGTTTTGGGCCCACTAGGGTTTATCTGTAGGATTTCTTTTGCTCTGGTATTCAGTTTTTATTTACTGTTGAGTCCTTATCTTTGCTTTATCTCCTTGTTATATCTTAATTTATATGTTTTAGATGATGATGGATTGATAAGTTAGGGGTCTTTCATGCAAACCAAATATCTATGTGTCTTGATCTACATCAGAATTAAGGGTGAGGTTGACGCTGTTAAACCGGTTTAAGCTCTCCAGTAAAATACTGACCCTTCCAAGGCGGTACTTCTTTTGTGGATCTTTTATGTTTTTTTCGGTCTTGTATTTGCTATGTCTTTGTGCGCGTCTGTTTATATGTGCTTTGTGGTTACCTGCTGGGAAAGGGCTGACCTCTTGGCTCTCGTGTATGGTGTCTAAATGTGGGTTTATCACTTTCCCATTGGTATCCTGGGTCAGGTGTGGTACTTGATTGTATCGATTCCTGATCTTTGCATCCTTACTTACTTTTAAAACGTCTACCAGATAGCATTCTGTTCAGCCTAGGGAATAGAAAAATATGACAGGGCATATATCTGGGAAATAAGGTAGGTGTGGTCGATTTATAATGTCTGTTTAGGTTTAGTTTGTAATTGGAGGTATAGTCAGATGACTGACACCCGTATGAGAAAGATTGGACCATCTCAAGTATTGACCCTTCGAGTGTGTTCATCGTTACTGCTATCTGTTTTAGGATCGGTAAGAATCAAGTCTTTTGAATAAAATATCAAAAAAAATATTGTGGAAGACAACAAAAGCAGCATACCAGCGATTTGATAAAAAAGCCATGGAATCTCTGATGCGTTAATAGGCTGCAAACACCTTACAAAACTACCAATAAAGGATCGTTGACGGTTTGGGCCTCATACGTCTATTTTTCTGATTCCCAGAACGCTGCTTTATAGCTTCATTAAAGTGAAAGTATAACACAGTACTGGTTATCCGCTTTGTGAAGCTTGTCTAGAAAAAAATTTGGATATGGAAACTGACCGTCTCGGCATGAGAATAGCTGTTGACTGGGACATAAAACCGCAAACAATGCAAAAAAACTACCACATAATCGCTTGCATGCTTGATCACACACACGCACGCAGTTTCTGAGATAAACTCCTCCACTTTAAATTGTAAAAGTTTATGAATTAAAAAGGGGTGTTATACAAATTCTGAAAAAAAAAAAATTGAAAAATAGTAAAATGGTTAAGTAAACAGTGCAGTTCCAGATGAGGTGGCTTGTGAGCCATCTCATCTGGATCTACACTGTTTTGTCGGACCATCTTTACAGGTCTGCAGTGTTGAACGGGTTAACGAAGGCTTACCGACAGCCTCTGAGCCGTCGTAAAATTTCGACAGTTTAGCGAAGATGCATCAACTCTTCATTCGTTACAATGCGTTCTCTTTTAATCATTTTTGCTAACGAGGGCTTAACGATGATGTAACGAAACGATATTGGGATACTGTAGCTTCTTGTTGCACACCCCTGGTTTCTTATTTGCATTAATTAGGACATGTTTTTAAAGCTGATTGCTTGATTATAACTCATGTTACTGCTTTTACACGTACATGGTGTCTCTTCTCTATAAAAGTTAAAAAGGGCAATGGTCACGAATCGATACAATCAAGCACCACACCTGACCCAGGATACCAATGGGAAAGTGACAACTTCTCAATAAGACATCCAAACGAGAGCCAAGAGGTCAGCCCTTTCCCAGCAGGTGACCACAAGGCATCAATAAACAGACGTGCACGCAAGCATAACGAAAACAAGACAGACATTACATAGATGATCCTCAAAAGAAGCACCTAAACCTTTCTAAGCTTGGTGGAGTTTTAATTCTCTTGTATGTGTTTAATTATGTTTTATTCTGATATTTAGTAGGTTGCTACACTGCTTAAACAGCTGCATCCCTGCAGCACAGTGCCTGGCAGGTAGGTTCCAACACCGCTTAAACAGCTGCACCCCTGCAACACAGTGCCAGCAGATAGGTTGGGACACTGCTTTAACAGCTGCACCTCTGCAACACAGTGCGGGCAGGCAGGTTTGTGACACTGCTTAAACAGCTGCACCCCTGCAGCACAGTGCCCGCAGATAGGTTGCGACACTGCTTAAACAGCTGCACCCTTGCAACACAGTGCTGGCAGATAGGTTTCGACACCACTTAAACAGCTGCACCTCTGCAACACAGTGCCGGCAGATAGGTTTCAACACCACTTAAACAGCTGCACCTCTGCAACACAGTGCTGGCAGAAAGGTTTCGACATCACAAAAAGAGCTGCACCTCTTCAACACAGTGCTGGCAGATAGGTTTCGACACCACTTAAACAGCTGCACCTCTGCAACACAGTGCCAGCAGATAGATTTCGACATCACATAAAGAGCTGCATCTCTTCAACACAGTGCCGGCAGATAGGTTTTGACACCACTTTAACAGCTGCACCCCTACAACACAGTCCCGGCAGATAGGTTTCCACACAACTAAAACAGCTGCATCCCTGCAGCACAGTGCCGGCAGATAGGTTTCGACACCACTTAAACAGCTGCACCTCTGCAACACAGTGCTGGCATATAGGTTGGGACATTGCTTAAACAGCTGCATCCCTGCAACACAGTGCCGGCAGGTAGGTTTCAGACACTGCTTAAACACCTGCACCCCTGCAGCACAGTGCCAGCAGATAGGTTGCAACACTGCTTAAACAGCTGCACCCCCGCAACACAGTGCTGGCAGATAGGTTTCGACACCACTTAAACAGCTGCACCTCTGCAACACAGTGTCGGCAGACAGGTTTTGACACCACTTAAACAGCTGCACCTCTGCAACACAGTGCCGGCAGATAGGTTTCAACACCACTTAAACAGCTGCACCTCTGCAACACAGTCCTGGCAGATAGGTTTTGACACCACTTAAACAGCTGCACCTCTGCAACACAGTGCCGACAGATAGGTTTCGACACCACTTAAACAGCTGCACCTCTGCAACACAGTGCCAGCAGATAGGTTGGGACACTGCTTAAACAGCTTCATCCCTGCAACACAGTGCCGGCAGGTAGGTTTTGGACACTGCTTAAACAGCTGCACCCCTGCAGCACAGTGCCAGCAGATAGGTTGCAACACTGCTTAAACAGCTGCACCCCCGCAACACAGTGCTGGCAGATAGGTTTCGACACCACTTAAACAGCTGCACCTCTGCAACACAGTGTCGGCAGACAGGTTTTGACACCACTTAAACAGCTGCACCTCTGCAACACAGTGCCGGCAGATAGGTTTCAACACCACTTAAACAGCTGCACCTCTGCAACACAGTCCTGGCAGATAGGTTTCGACACCACTTAAACAGCTGCACCCCTGTAGCACAGTGCCGGCAGGTAGGTTTCAACACCACTTAAACAGCTGCACCCCTGCAGCACAGTCCTGGCAGATAGGTTTCGACACCACTTAAACAGCTGCACCCCTGTAGCACAGTGCCGGCAGGTAGGTTTCAACACCGCTTAAACAGCTGCACCCCTGCAACACAGTGACGGCAGATAGGTTTCGACACCGCTTAAACAGCTGCACCACTGCAGCACAGTGCCAGCAGATAGGTTGCGACACCGCTTTAAACAGCTATAACCCTGCAACACAGTCCCAGCAGATAGGTTTTGACACCACTTAAACAGCTGCACCACTGCAGCACAGTGCCAGCAGATAGGTTGCGACACCGCTTTAACAGCTATACCCCTGCAACACAGTCCCAGCAGATAGGTTTTGACACCACTTAAACAGCTGCACCACTGCAGCACAGTGCCAGCAGATAGGTTCTGACACCGCTTAAACAGCTGCACCCCTGCAGCAAAGTGCCGGCAGGTAGGTTTCGACACCACTTAAACAGCTGCACCCCTGCAGCACAGTGCCAGCAGATAGGTTTCCACACCGCTTAAACAGCTGCACCACTGCAGCACAGTGCCAGCAGATAGGTTGCGACACTGCTTAAACAGTTGCACCCCTGCAGCACAGTGCCCAGCAGTTAGGTTGCGACACTGCTTAAACAGCTGCACCCCTGCTACACAGTGCAGGCAGATAGGTTGCGACACCACTTAAACAGCTGCACCCCTGCAGCACAGCGCCTAGCAGATAGGTTCTGACACTCTTTAAACTACTTTTTTTTCTCTCTCTCACTCTTTCTTTGTCTCTTTCTCTCTCTCTGTCTCTCTCTCTGTCTCTCTCTGAATACAATGCCTTCTGTGAGGCTTGGACCCAGAGCCTCATCAACTGAAGACCCAAATTTAATCAAGCCAGTAAGAAGAGATTGATCGATAAAGATTTCAAGCTAATTATTTGATCAAAATGCAGCAGGTTCAGGTTCTGAAAGCTGATCCCAAGGCCTGATAATACAGACTTACGGACCTGTTTGATATGGTTGGGCTAAACACGATGAACTGGTCCACATATTTGAATTGTAACCGATGTTAAACAAATGTCATGGGATGTGAAGTCAGCTGACATGAAATATCTCGCAACGATGGCCATAAATGAGTGAGTGCCAGTAATGACACAAAAAAGAAAAAAAGGAACGATAAACCAAGCATTTTGGGGGATAATGTTTTCGCTGTTTTCTTGGTTTCAATAATAAAATTATCATTGATTTACATGTAACAGGTCTGGCAACGCAATTGAACCTTCTTGATTGGTTGTTCAACAATGCGTTTCAACGTGAATTGTACGTTGAACTGCGTTGTTTTACTTGAATTATTGATTGGTTAACAGGTAAACGCGTTGCACTGCAGTTCAACGCGTATTGAAAGTGCTCCTCTTGTTGCAGATTTGTTTTTGTTTTGTTATGAGAGAGACTTTATGTTATCTCTGTCAGACAATAATCAATCTGATGTTATTGAAGCTTTTAACTCTACCTCCAGATATTTAGATGACTTAATTAATATTGATAATCCTTATTTTGAACAAATGATAGGTCAGATATATCCCACTGAACTTCAGTTAAATAAGGCGAATTCTTCTGATACTGAAGCTCCGTTTTTGGACTTGAACTTGTCAATAACAAATGGCAGAGTTTCTTCTAAAATTTATGATAAACGGGATGATTTTAATTTTGAAATAGTAAATTTCCCATTTCTTGATGGAGATGTTCCTCGCTCTCCTTCCTATGGTGTATATATTTCTCAGCTTATTCGTTTTGCTAGAGTATGTTCTAATGTTGATGACTTCAACAACAGAAACTTATTTTTAACTGCTAAATTATTAAAACAAGGTTATAGATATCATAAAATTCGAAAAACATTTTCTAAATTCTACCACAGACACTCAGAGTTAATTGTTAAATACAACATTGGGTTAAAAACTCTTCTGCAACAAGGCATATCAGAACCTATATTTTATGGTGATTTAGTCTATAAATTCAAACGAATTGTTGGAAAACCTAATTTTAGTGATCAATTCAAAAAGATAGTTAAACGTTATATAAGGTTTGGATATAACTTGGATATCATGCGACAATCTGCATGCCTAGTTGTAAACCCAATCACGGTTTATAGCTATGGTTTCCTCTTTAATTGCACGACGGTGGGTCGGGCCTCAGACTCTATGACGGCTCTGACGTAAAGCTTTAATCGGTGGGTTGGTGCCTGATGCTTATCTGTAGCTGGACCCACCGTGGCTCAACTTGAGGTTTTCTTTAGCTCTGACTATCTGTGAGTCATGAGCCCTTTTCTTTGTTTCATCATGGTGTAGTAATTTGATTAGAGTGTTTTTCCATGATGATACATTGCATTAGTTAGATGGCCTCCATGCGAGCTGAACATATTTTGTACTTCAACAACAGCAGAATCTAGGGCGAAGATTTGGTACCAGTAAAATGCATTTATGCCCCCCGGTGGCTTAGGCTGCTGTCCGTTCTAAGGTGGTGGTTCTGTTGTTGTTGACTTTCTGTTTATTGTTACTCCCATTGTGGGAGTCTGTAATTGTTCTATGTTTTGTTGTACGTTACTCTATGTCCATTTTAGTATTGCAATCATCTTGATGGGGAAGAGAGAGCTGATTGCTTTGCTTAATGTGTCTTCCTGGTGTCTCGTGATGGTTGAGCGGCTCTTCCTCACGGTGCCACGGGGTTGTCTGCAGTTTGTGATTGTGGTATTTCCTGATCATACTCATTTACTATTTTTGATTGGATTTTCTAAATTCGCGTTGGAAAACTAATGCGTATTACGTGCTTTTTCAATGCGTTTTCAACGCGAATTCGACAAGGACAAATAGATGGGCGGTAGTGTAATTCGTGGACTTTTTGCGCTGTATTAAAACCATAAGCCCTATCAAATTCAAATGTTCACAGATTCTTTTTGTATTATTCAAGAATAACTATTGAAAATTTGACGCCAATAGCTAAAAGATTATGGTTTGCGGCAAACATCTAGTAGCACCACATATCGCCCTACGGACCACGTCAAACGTCTACGTCAGAATTTGATGACGTCAATTCTTTTCACTCCTTTTCGAAGTATTCTCCTGCATTGTTAATGCACTTTTTGTGGCGCTTCATCCGTTTTTATACACTTCTCTGAACCACACAGTTCGAATAGCGTATCTGATCTCCTCGCGATCTTGAAATCGTTTCCCACGCAAATGCTCCTTTCACCGTGCGGCTAGCTGGTACCATGTGGACAAGAATCACACCGAATTCTCCATGAATACTACACACATCACTTTTCCCATCAATTAAACTACCTTCGCCTCTTTCCGAATGGACTGTTACGATTCCTCCATACCATAGACATGCTTTAATCCTCGGGTTCATAATAATGCGCTGACGTATTATCCGTAGTGATGATGCGATCCAGAAAGATTGGGTCTGATCGACTTATATCCAAGAATCACCTTGATGAGCCGAAACGAGCAGATTTTTCTTCCTCTGTTAGTAGTCTCAGTGCCTACCTAGCGGGTACGTGCGACAAACCCAGGTATGCAGTTAAAACGCGCTCAGCAGTAGACTTGCTGCAACTGGCACTAACAGCTACTTAGCGCACCGTCTTCCGACGATCGCTTTCAATGACGTTCTTGATGGCCAGAGTTCGTTTTTTACCCTTGCATGGCGGTCATCCACGATGAGAACTGTCTGTCAATCCATTACTAAATCTGCCGTGCAACTTGTACACAAGGTGTTTAGACACATTCTCATATCTATCCGTGCTTTGCATCTGTTTTAATATTTGTATGGGTGTCATTCCACCGTCGACACATAAATTCATTGCTGTACTTCGGGCCGTTGCGTCGTCAAAAGTCGTCCATTTCTTCAATTTTCAAAAGGCAGTGGTGCATGTATAACCTGCGGCATTCGTATTTAACTAACGTAAGACGTTGAAAACTTGATAATCTGACGACAGAATAATTCTGACGTCCGCTGTTCATGAAATGTGTGCACATTTTTGAGTAACTGTGTCAAAAAAAGTTGTTAAAAGAAATTGTTATGACTTCATTTCTAAGCAAATTTTGACGTGGTTCGTGCAACCCTACCTGGGTTTATTAAAATGCTGCTATCATCAAAAGCAAAACTTCAAATCTCTCCAAATTTACTTATTATGCGTGTATAGTACTTAAAATACGTGAAAAGTTTTATAATTCTGCGACATTAGGTTTTTGATATATTTGTAAAGTCCACGATTTACAAATGTGTGTTTTCTAGTATGAACTACAATATGTCGTTTCAAGTTCCCTGCATCATGAAAAAAGTTTGTTGCAAATGCCACATGCAAATTGTTGCTCTCCTGAATGAATCCATATTAAAGACCACCCTCAACATATACGTGCTTCAAATATCATTAAATATGGTTTTGTGACAGCTTTTCAAGATGATATAAAATATAAAATATGACTAAGGCTAATCGATTAATTTGTTAAAGGACCTCTGACAGGGTATCTACCTATTTTAAAGACGCTTTCCAATGCTTCCCCATACCACTGGTATCCGTTTAAATGAGACATTTTGTGCAAATAAAAATTATACTTGACTGGTAGATCCCTATGACAATACAAGAGGCTCTACCCAAGGGGATTAGTGGTCCAAATAATAATTCGACTAAACATTTAGTAATCAATGACATTCACATGTAATGAAATTGTATCATCAATACTGGATTAAAGATTACGTTGGGCGATTTTTATAGTCCAAAATCTTGAGCATTGTAAGGATTTTTTTTAAATATTTTGAAGCGCTTCCATCGTCTTTTCTACAAAGCTGACAATATGTTTACCAGGTGCAATGTTATGCAGCAATGTACTTTAACCATTCACACATGCGTAAAGTATACTTATTCAGGCATCATGTAGTTTATGTATGTTGGATAGATACAGTTTAAATGTAAGAAGTAATCTATCAACATAATTTAGTAAACAGACATACTCTCTTTCTATTTTTCATAAACAAAAGATAATTATGTCAAAGAAAAGTTGCAATATTTAATGTTTAAGAGGCTATCAGAAGGAAACTTACTTGACTCTACTTACTATATTATTATATTGGGGAAAAGGTTTACGACAGAAAGCACAAATAATCAAAACACTAATGTTCAGGTTCGCCTAGACTACGCATTCTTGGCTTCGCGGTATCAAACTTCAGCTGCAAACACGATGTTTACACATTTTATGTAAAATATGAGAAAGCATATACCTGCAAAAGTATAAGTTGTGACTCTGGGTTTGTTTTCTCTTGTCCTGTTTTATACAAAAAATGACCATTTAAGCCCAAAAATAAAGCCGTGCCATCAATGGAATATGAAATTAAATACAATAGAGACTAAAAGCGAACTTATAGATGAAGATGGAATCATTTTCTTTTAAACTGCCACCGTTTTTTTTTTTGCCAAACCAATTTTTTGCAAAATGACCTAGTAGTACTTTAAGCTGACATAGACATCTAAAGTGACTTATTTCCAGTAGAATAGACCGTACTGAGGAAATTCTATAACTTTTTGGCTAAAAATCTTTAATGACCTAGAAAATATTCCATGACAAAGGTCAAAATCCCTATGGGCATTTGCAATTCCCCGCGGGGAAAATGTTTCCCCACAGGGATTTTTCACTTTCCCCGCGGAGATTTTTCCCCATGCGGAAAATTTACCCACTAGGATTTTCAAAAAATCTAAAGTGCATCTTTTAAATTCAAATATGGCAAGAGCTCATGTAAATGGTGTGTAAAAATGAATGTCCACCAGTAATAACAAGTTTAATTTTTCCCCTTGGTGATTTTTCTCCGCAGAGATTTTTGGAGAAAACAGGATTTTTTAAAACATCTGTTTAAGGGTCTAAAATCAAGCTTAGGTTCACTCTTGCAATCTGTTTGACAAATTTGAGTATGTTTCAAGTACATTATAGCATTTTGTTTTTCCCCGTATCAAAATCAAAGCCAGTGATACAATAATATACCCATTACCACTGTCAGATGTCTTTTTTAAATGTCAAAGCAAATGTCTGACCATTTACCGAGCCGTTAATCAGCCTCTGGTCTTCAACCATCAATATTTAAGTCAGGCAGACTTGGTATACATTAATTATTTATAGAAACTTTGAATTTATTATTTGACTAGACTTAAGAGATCACAGATTTCTGAAAAGGGGTGTAAACTGATGTTTAATTTTGACGTTTATATTGAACTATTAAAGTTATTAATTTCTGTTGATAAGAAAGAGTCTGTAAACTGCGTTTTATATATTGGTTCTGGTATCAAAAACGCCACATAAAATAAAAAAAGAAAACATTTTCTGATTCATTTGAATTTGAAATTGAACAATAATCAAGAGTTTAAGGGGTTTTTTTTCATGAAAAGCAAAGTGCTACATGTAAAATTATAGGGGGGCAAATACCCTCATTGGCAAATAAGGATAGCTGCTCGTTAACAGATAATTCTAATGGAAGACAGTACCAAGTGTAAATAATATTATTTAATGTCTTTGGCTGAAAGTGGGAGCATCCAACATGTGAAAGGAGAAACACTATATGTTCATCACTTATAAAATATCCTCTAACGGAAGCAATCTTGTATTTTTCGAATATGGCATTCTATTTTAACCTAAATTATTTTAAGCTCATTCATTTGCAAACATTGTTTTCTTCAGTTATTTTCACGTATATTTAGGTAAATCATATTAAATTCATCATTAAGGCTTAAAACACAAGATTTAGGACATAGTTCAAGGTAGCCCGCCACATTTTACATCCTCAATAGTAATTTTAAACAAAATTGTCAAATTATGAATGTTCATGCAAAGTTATTATGCAATTAAGTAGGAATAGTCTGAAGCAGGTCAATACTCGTTAGATAAAGGAGCATAAGTAGTAACGTGGATATAGCTTTTTTGTGTTTTCTCAAATTCGAATTCTGCAAGTAACGTAAACTTCAGCCAATAACGTTCTTTGTTCATCGACGCTTGCGTGATGTCATTCACATATCGATACGTCGTTATGTTCACATCTATCACTCCCTGGCTCCTATACAAATGAAATATTTTAATTTATAAGTCTAACTGACTGGGGTTGGTCGAAGATAATTCAGTTAAGTGGATTGATAATATAGAATGTAAATATAAGGATTGAATTCATATTTTAAGCTTGCATTGGATGATGAAAGACATTAGCTATTTTAATGTTGGGGCTTCCCTGAAACATTAAAATAGCTAATATTTTTCATCATCCAGTGCAAGCTTAAAATATGAATTCCAATCCTTAATTGTTCTCAAATGTTTTATTCTATTTGGGAAACTGGCACAGTGTTTGACTTCATCTGCAACATAATCTGGAGGGTAATTCCCCAAAAAGCAGACAGGAGAGCAACATTGACAGTTTGTACATAGGCAAAGCAGGTACTCTAAACAGATTCAAATCACTAGCTGTCGTGACTTGGACATTCCAGTAACAAGGGCATGAAATGAAGGACAAAGTATGAAATTGTGGCAGCGAGAAGCTATGTGTGGATGTTGATGTTAATAAGGGCTCTGTTCTGAGTGTGCGGCTCTTCATTGGTGTGTAAGAGGCTCTTTCTATGGAATTTACACAGACTGTTCGATGGTTGCTGAGTACATCGAGAAACTGCTGGCTGTTGTTGTATACAGATGACCTGGCGATCAAGGCTGAGTCCATGTAGAAACTTCTGGTGAAGTTCCATGATACACGAAAGTAAGGGATAGAGAAGAAGGGTCTATGTGTGAGTATAAGCGATATAGTCACACAAATTGGCCCCTTGAGTCCAGGTGCACCAAATGCATTCAGCGCATCAGTCCACGCTAGGTGCATCAGCCAGTTTTTGTTTGTTTGATTTGATTCTTTACGTCCCATCAACAATCTTTCAGTTAAACAAGGACAGGTATTCCTGGGTTGAACCAGTACTAAGCTATGATGAATATCTCTAACATCAGCGAGCTGCATGGTCATAATACGAGGTCCAAAAACTTCTTAACATTCGGATCAACTGTCATCTACTGCCTTTGACCTAAGGCAATCATAGGGCTTTAAGTAGTTTTACGGTACCTCACTCTTAACTCTGATGTGGATCAAAGAAACATAGATGTTTGATTTGCATGAGAGATTCCTAACGTATCAATGAATCATTTCCTAGTACATAAAAATCAAGATACAAAAGCAGATAAATCAAGGATAAGGACAACAGTACAAACAACTGAATAACACAAACATGTGATAGACGTTAAGAATTCTGGAGGATAGACATAGCTGTGGAGGGAGAGTTTTACCAAGGACTCAGACAGAACAGAACAGAACAGAAGTTTATGAGACTTAAGCATATACAGCTCATCGTCACAAAACAAAAATACATATATGTGAAAGTATGATACTTATGGAATGTACTGAGAGTGAAAAACATTTTCAAGTAGAAGGACAAAATATAGTAGCATTTAGATAACTTAATATAAAATATTGTCGGCCAAAAAAGCATATTACTAACAGAAATAAGTAAAGGCTTCAAGCCCTACAACAACAAAAATGGCCAAACCTCTAAGGAGGCCTCGCAGACAGACGTTGAGTGATTCATGGTACTCGAGCACATCCTTTGAAAGTGACATTCATTGTTCCTGTCATCTGGGTTTCTGGCTGTCGCTTGGCATAATGAAACATTTGAAAATATATTGACCCAAAAAACTCTAAATGCGTTCGTTTCATCACACTGTATTTGTATCTGGTAAATTTTGAAATGATATTGTTACATAAAAACCTTTAACATGTAAAAAAGAAAAATCAGATATATGCATAATTTAAAAATTCTAAAATACATCGCTGTTGCGTAAATAAAAAGAATAGACTTTGAAAGGCTTTCAGAAAATGCTCTAACCGCCTTTTATCGTATGACGTCGCATCTGGGAGTGAAATAACGCCATGCATTCAAATCGATAAACCACTAGTGGTTGACAGATTTACGAGAAACGTTATGAAGTCCATAACAACGTTGCGTACATAATGACAAAATAATCACGTTTTTTGCCAGAAAAGAGATTCCAAAGCAATCTTTATGTCACTTGATAAATGAAGTTTAACATTCGTGTTCTTGTATTATTGAATTTATTTAACTCATTGCAAAAAGTGATTAAATATCCTATAAAATGTAAAAACGAAAAACCAGATATATGCATAATTAAAAAAAAATCTAAAAAACATCGCTGTTGCTAAATAAAAATCTTAAACTTGGAGATGCTTTCTATAGGTGCTCCAACCGCCTTGTAAAGATAACACTTACTCATGCGCTGATCCACAAATATTGTTTGAGGGCGTCCAAATTTGATAACGTTTTTTTATAGTTGATGAGGGGATAGAAGATCCAAATGGGCCTATGATGGTCCAACATTGAATGGTAGCTTTGTGATTTTTCAGGGGATCTGGACCAGTTTTGCTAAGAAACACTTCATTTTGGTGATTTGTTAGGGGGTGGGGGGGTTCGGCCCCTGTCCGCTCACTCTGGATCTGCCCATGTTACATGTATTCAGAGTCGCAGCACCTTAACCACTAGGCCACGGAATCGTCTTATTGATCTTCTGATAATACACGCATTATACAATGTATACTGTCACTTCAATAATACATATGAGCCGCGTCATGTGACTTCCTACAATGTGGCATTTTGACAAGTCTAGACTAAGATGGGCCTGTGCAGCCTCCTTTAAAGTTTAGAAACTCCAAATGATGTTCAATCAGTAGCTTAGCACTCATAGAATATTCAAGCGACTAGCAAAGGCTCTGATCAGACTGCGCATATGCGCATGATCATCGGAGGCTTTGCTGGTCGCACATACCACATTGTTGGAATTCACATGTCATGGCTCAAATTTGTTTTTTTTTTTTCAAATAAACAGTATCTTCATTTGCCTTTCCGAGTTTTTCGTCAGAAACCTTTTGTAGATTATTTTGTATATCTATCAAACACATTATTTTCATCTATTTTAGAAAAAAGCTCCGTTTAAAACAACGGAATGAACTCATGTTTTGAATGCTGACAACCCTTTATATCGACTATTCCGTGTAACTTGATATTCATGCTTACATCACCTACATGTATTTATATATTAATGTATTATTGGCTCATGCTTTGTATTTTTGAAATAAAATATTGTTTAACCTAAAGTATTTAAAACCGATAATTCTGTTTAAATTAAAAATTTTCGTGTTGCAAGATATTTTGTGGTTGTCTGTCTTCTGTGTCTCTTCTTTGCGGCGCCGTCTGGAATCTGCGATTGCGTGTATTTTCTGGTCATGCTTACTTCTGACCATTATACTTATTACTTACCAGATCAGAAACGATAAAGTCACTGAGAAGACTGCACGGATGCCCAGACTGTTCTGTGTCTTTGCTTTTTTGATTGCAACCAAAAAATAAGTGAGTATGATCTGGTTTTTGGCTTGATCTGGACGGAGATCAAGCCATACATTGAGTTGGATATTTAGTGTAGGCCGCTGTGTAATTCCGTGTGCATTTTTTGGTAAAAGTGTCAAACATACATTTTCTTGTAGAAAAATGTATCCTGTTTATGAAAAAAGATGAAATGATTTCTTTAAGAGATAACTGAATAAAAGTTTACACGGCAAATTAGATATGCATAAGTTCATGCACATTTTTAAACACTGCATGTGCGACTATCATTGGTGACAATGTTGATACTGAGAAGAGTACCAGCTTAATGCTGAACAGTTAGCATTGTGCATGCTCCTTTTGAATCTAAGTCCTGGCAAGTAAATAACTCATTCTAATCTTAAGTACACACATACAGTAAAACATTGTTATTAATAGTTACATTTATCATGTTTGAGAGGTTCCTGTACTATTTTGCCAACGTTCTGTTTAGTGGAAATTAACATCAGGTATATAAACACACATTTCTATCCAGCATTCTTAAACATTGTAAAATCTACTTTACAATAACTTGAATGTCACCTGTTAAAATTTGGCCGAATACAGTTTTAGCTGAAAAGTCTTTATTTAGATTGGTATAGCAGTAAAAGCTGACCTATTTCCTTGTACATGACCATATCTAATGCGGCCTTTAAGTAAAACTCACCACTATAACCAACTTTCTCTATTTCCAGGGAAATGTTTCTCATCAATAAAGCAGTTCTTTAGATAATATTGGTTGAGCAAGTGATCCAAGGTACTTACTTAATGTGATGGACAGTTTTGTTGATTGCACAACGAAAGCTACGCTGTATACAAACTAAAATTAATTTCAAAGCTTCTGTAATGCGTTACCATATGCATACACAGCTTAAAGTCAGGATACAAATTGATTTCGAGACAGTCACTTTACACAATAACTAATTACAGGGTGTGTCTTCTGGCAAAATATTTGCTACCATGTTGCTGCATATATCATGTTGTGAAAAGTTGATTTTTGGCCAACGCCCCACCACCAAGTCCACACAAAGGGTCGGACCAAGGCCTACAAACTAAAATTTTACTTCATTTGTTTCAATATCTATTGCACCTCTGCCTGCATACTAAAATAGGTAAATAATAATTGCTATCTGACTTAGTTATTGCGGAATTATTTCATGATCAAATTCCAAAACAGGATTGGACCTGGTCAGGGGCATTTCCAGCTCATACTCACTTATTATCCAATGATGTAAACCATGTTTCATGGTCACCAGTCTTGTGGTTCACGTAAAGAATGTATAAAGGGTATTCACTACCTAAAAATAGTAATTGAGTATGATCAGGAAATAAACTAATCACAAACTGCAGACAAACCCATGACACCACAAGGAAGAGCCACACAACCATCAAGAGACACCAGGAAGACAAACTAAGCAAAGCAACCAGCTTTCTCATCGCATCAAGATTATGGCAAAACTAGGCAAAACTAGAATGGACATAAAGTAACGTACAACAAAACAGAACTTTTACAGACTCGCACAATGGGAATAACAATAAACAAAAAGTAAAGAACAACAGAACAACCACCTTGCCTAAGCCACTGGGGGCCTTAAATGCACTTTCCTGGTACCAAATCTTCGCCCTAGATTCTGCTGTTGTTGAAGTACAAGAAATCTCCAGCTCGCATGGAACCTTCTACGTATATCAGAATGTCCATATGAATTTCAACTTCAATCTGACCAAAATTAAAAACTGAGTCCTCTTGCACGAAAGGTCCAATCAAGCATCAGAATAAGAGAGCGCAAATGAAAGTGATTCTCCTTTATTCCTGCAGTTACTCTCAATAGATTGAACATAATTTCGGTTTCTAGTGCAGAAGTGGAGCTTGAAATCTTTCTCATTAACAAGGTCAAACCGTTGCATGAGTTGCAGTCTGTTCTGGATCTATTATGTTTACTTCCATCATAAAATTAGTCCAAAGTGCAATTTAATATAATCAGCAGACATAAAAAGCATGCAACATTTTCACGACTTCAATGCATCAGCACTTTAAAGAAAATATTAGGTTTCTGAAGATGACTTTATTAAAGCACTTCAAATGATTTCCTAACAAGAAATAAACCGAGTCGCAAGTTACAACTAATGAAGTTGTTAAGCGTTTCTGAATTACACTGCTGAGATCACCCCTCTTAAATAACGTAAGTCTAAGCTGTGCTACACCGTACAAATCCTAAGGTCCGCGGTAAGTGAAAAATGTCTATTAGCACTGCTGGCGAACGTTGGCATTAAACATTATCTAATATCCACTGTCTCAATAGGGTGACTGCTCTATGTCCTCTCTCTACCCTTTTGTTTCTTTTTTTGTCTACTTGGCTGTGTGTGTGTGTGTTTGTCCGTCTGTCTGTCTGTTTTGTCTGTTTGTCTGTATTACAGATACGTACGTACGTAACACATATGTATGTACGTGCGTGCGTGGGTACGTGAATGCGTACTTACGTACATACGTATGTATGTATGTATGTATGTATGTATGTATGTATGTATGTATGTATGTATGTATGTATGTATGTATGTATGTATGTGCGCGTCATCATACATATTGCCATATTGTTTAATTGTTATTTTATATGTAAGGAGACCAACTAGTAGCCCCTGGGCTGTTTGGAATCTTTGTAAAATAAATAAAGCATTCAATTAAAATTCTTCACTGTTTGTCTATGCAAGGATCATTGATGGTTTGGGCCTTATACGCCTATTTTTCTGATTCCCAGGACTCTGCTTTTGAGCTTCATGTGTGATGCATGTTGTATCAGTGCAATAGGTGAATCTTATAGCAAGAGCCAGCTAGCAAAATATTTTCAAAATTCCTACGCACTAGAGAGATATGGCGGGTATGGACGGGAGGGGGTCTGAAATTTCATGATAATGAAAAGAGATTTAAAAAGTGATTTCTGCACTTTTTCTTGATTTATTTGGTAGGCATGGTGATATATATTGAACATATCATATGCAGAGTATTAACGAATCTCGATAATTGATGAAATTGTTTTAAAAACAAAATATGTTTTGTAATAAAATGATTTTGGGGAGATAATTTAGAAGTTACCTGTACATTTTTGACCACATGTACCGTAAATAATACAAAACTGAAAGCTCAGCAAAAGAATTGAATACTTTTGAAGGAATGAAAGTGTCTCATTTAGCATTGGACAGTAAAACTGATTCTAGCTAGATCACTTAAATATTACTTTTGCTTTGCTTAAAGGGCATAGCATGTCGAAATTTATTTAAAGTGTCCTAATATTTATGGTATATATATACATGCAGCCTACGTATATGAGATAATATACTGAACCTGTTATAACTCTTTGCATGCCAGCGGGGAATTGTGTCATCTACCAATAGTATTTCGCAAACAGTTTGAACCCAGATGAAGACCACAGAATTTCGGTCTAGATCTGGATCGTAACTGTTTGACACTCTGATAGTGGTCCCGGTGGTTTATTTGTAAAAACTTATAGTCCAGCAGAATTTAGGCGAATTTTTAGGAGGACCTTGAACTTGATTTAAAACTTTTTTCTTTATGGATTCTGGTAGTGCATACATTGTCCTTGAAAAATCCGAGTGATGCCACTCTGGCATCATTGAGCATTTCGATATATTCAAGATGGCGTCCAAGATGGAGGCCAATTATAAGTTAAAATATTGTGTGATATGGAAAAATGCTTACACCCATTTTTTTCTTAAATTGCTCGCTCTGACGTTGGAATCTTGAAAATCATCTTTTAAATGAGATGGAGGATACTTATAGTCTTTAATACTTACAGAAAGGCTGCAAAAGGGGGAAATTGTGATTCCTATCCTTCAATGTCTACAGCATTAAGCCCTAGACATTAAGCAACTAACCAAATAGACAAATGTGCAAGGTTTAGCTGTTTTTGGTTGTAATGTTGCGATTTCATGTGCATTTATATAGCTTTGTGTAAACATTATGGAACATGATCAGACTGCTACTTTATGGTAATTTTGGAACAGCCTAATCAGGGTTCATAGTGTGAGCTTTCATATAATCAAACGCAATTGGATATATTATAAAACAGACAACAGTTTCGACAGAATAAAAACATGATCAGGCTTAATAATTATGAATGAGTTGAAAAGATGTGTTCTATAATAATTTAAAATTACCTAATTGCATTCCTTATATTTTGTAAAAGAGGCGTAAACGTAAAACCCATATAAGTGTATAAGTGAGGCAGTTCTTAATATCAACAACATATCTTTCTCTAGGAAAAAATGAACCTTATTTAAATTGTTTTCTGCCCTCACAGCTTCTGATACACTTTCTAATTCTACCTGTATATACTCAAAAAGGCTTCCAAGCTTAACGTTCTTGACCATAGAACCTGTATCCTCCTCTTGGGTATTTTTGTCACTTTGATTTCCTGATACTACAATATATATGGCACAGAATGAGGTATGTTAGCCCTCAGAGAAAGTCACATTATTATGTAACATCTAACTTATATATGTTACCCAAAATATATACAATAATATTTTGGTGTCAATAATTAGGTACTCTTAGGCATAGTTACATAATTCTTTAAGCTTGTATGTGCCCTTTTTTTTATTACAGATAGCTTTTAAAAGCGTTTTGATCAAGCAGAAGTGTGTTACTACATTACTTCACGTTACATACGTTATATTTGTGAACTACACTATTTAAATTATTGATTTGCATTTTAATATCTTTATTTGATAAACTTTAATGCATATTTAAGTTCACAATACCACGACCCTTACAGGCATTTTACTGGCAAATGCAAAACTACAAACAGTTAGATTCTTTCACAGGATTATACGAAATATAAGCTGCTGAGTATGATTACCCTAAATAGAATGTAAATACCTTTTCATTGAAATTGAGCACACAATCCTATCTGTAAGCCTTTAGAAACTTTACAAAAATATAAAAAATAGTAAGTAAGTATGATCAGGAAATACCACAATCACAAACTGCAGACAACCCTGTGGCACCGCGAGGAAGAGCCGCTCAACCATCACGAGACACCAGGAAGACAAACCAAGCAAAGCAACCAGCTCCCTCTTCCCCATCAAGATGATTGCAATACTAGAATGGACATAAAGTAACGTACAACAAAACATAGAACAATAACAGACTCCCACAATGGGAGTAACAATAAACAAAAAGTCAACAACAACAGAACCACCGCCTTAGAACGGACAGCAGCCTAAGCCACCGTGGCATTCTATTGATAAAGAACAGTGTAAGGGGAAATGTAACATTTTCTGGTCTATATTACCGTTATGTTGTTTGTCTATGTTATGTGTAGTATATATTACTTACTTTTTACATTCTATTTAATGCCTAGTACTTGATATAAATTATACATCATGAGGTGTTAAGATTTATTGAAATATAATTTTGCACTAAATATATAAAGCTACTAGCTTGTACAAAATAGAACTTTATATTTATTATTAAAACTCATTATCAATCCACATTTAACTTTGCAAAACATAATGTTTATTTTAACTTTTTTAAAATAACAACACATTTCTATTGGTTTGTTCAAAGTTATTAGGTTTTAAATTCTTAATAAAGTGGATAAGATAGAATTCAAGTAACAGCTGAATAAAGACACTTCCGGTGTTCTGTCATTTTTTATGGTAACATTTTCTTATGATATAAAACATACGATATGGTTCTATATTTGTCCAAATGTCATAAAAAATAAAATTTTAGCCTGAAATACTAAGATACGCTGAATTAAGATTGCTGTAATATTTATTTGAATTGATTGATTAAGTTAAGGTTTAATATCCCTGTAAACAAAATTTCAGTCATGTCAGGGCTCCTCACAGAGGAAGGGAGAAGGAACAGAAGAATATAATAGACTAAATGACGTCATATGAAACAAATCTCATCCTGCCAACAAGCCAAATATGATGAGCCATCTCTCTGAAAGCTGTGACAGAGACAGCACCTCTCTTTACTCATAGAACTGTAAAAATAGGTGTCTTCATTAGATACAATTATACTGCAAGTCATTTGCGTTCAATTAAAAACTATATGTAAGATTAAGAACTAATATGATATCACTTTAGAATTCCTATTTTTAAGGTAACATAGTAAACTTTGATATTGCAGGGTATTTGCTGAAGAGCTAACATATATTTTTGTGGATTATGTTGAAGACTATAATGGACAAAGCCTCCGAGGTCTTTTGACAGCCATTGGTCTAATTATATCACTGTACTATATATTAATATATTTGAAATTAAGTAACGTATCTAACAGTGCTATTATCGATGAAGATTGTTTTGCTGCATACTATTACTTTTGGATGAATCTATTTAAGAGCGTTCAATGAGTTCAAAAGAGCATGATGATTAATAAGAATTAGATCTGACTTTTATTTGCACAATATGTTTTGAGACTAAAATAGGGTAACAGAGTTAAAATGGCTGTAACACAGTAAACCCCAAACTGTCAGAAACTAACATGAGCCATTTTGCATCTTATATACATTAGATGCAGTTTTAGAATATCATAATGTATAAAATATCCGGGGAAGGTTTCCATTAACATATTTTTATGTTACCTATGTTATTATTTGCATTATGGTTTCAAGATAAGCATGCTACTCAAGTATAATATACTGCTGGTAATCACTCTATTAAGATGGCTGCTGGATATATATGTGTGTGTTTTTAAACCAAATGACTTTATGCTAAGCTTTTTAGCAAAAACATGTCTTTGTTATCATTGAAAATTTATGAAGTGGTAGCGTTTTTCAAATGCCTAAAACACTCTAAAAGGTAGGGAGCTGGTATTTGCAGTTTTGTTTAGGTTACTTGATTGTCTTTGTAGCAGCATCAAACATTAGACCCAGTACAGTAATAAACATTTAAGGAGATTCAACAGGCATAAAATATTCCCAGAAATAGAGTAATGTAAATTGTAACATAAGTACATACGTAATAGTATGTTACAATATAACATCACACTTGTCAGAAGTTATCATTTTTTTTAAATGTAAGACATTGAGCTTCATGGAAATCAGAGTTAACAAAATCCCCCCTGTGTGTGTGGTAGTGGTGGGGGAAGGGGTTGGGGTTTGTTCATTTTACTCTGATTGTGGGAGTCTGTAACTGTTCGATGTTTTGTTGTACGTTACTTTATGTCCATTCTAGTATTGCAATCATCTTGATGGGGAAGAGAGAGCTGGTTGCTTTGCTTAATTTGTCTTCCTGGTGTCTCGTGATGGTTGAGCGGCTCGTCCTCGCGGTGCCATGGGGTTGTCTGCGGTTTGTGATTGTGGTATTTCCTGATCATACTCACTTACTATTTTGGATCAGACCCATTCATTCAGGATCGTGCTTCACATTAATTTTAATGAATGAAATATGGGTCAGCTTATGACATTTTTGAATGAAATTTGAGTTGCTGTTTTAGGATCAATGTTTGGTTTCATATGATCAAAAAATAGCCTGTAGTGTGGGTGAATATATGCAGGAGTCGATATACTAGACAGCATTTAAGAACAAACGTTTCTTGACAGGGAAAGGTGAAATGTTGGCACTGGCATGCATTAAATGAGGAAATTTTTATAGCTCTCAGTATGCAAGTGACCGTTCAGTAAAGTCGCAGTTGTCATGTACAATCCGTAAGCGAACGACAGCAAGTGACTGAACGGTGCCATGCTCCCACGTGTGTCATGTTTTCGTCATTTGCCATGCTCTGGTTTTGTTTTGGCAAAAAATATTAGAAAGTACTAATATTAGAAGAGTAAAACTCCTAATGACAGTGATTTTGCGTTTTTATGCACGTTTGTTTAATGTTTGAAAATTCGAAAATCAATAACCCGTTATTGATAAACAAGTGATTAGAATTCAAATCCACTGAACATGGACAATGAAATAGGACTTCAATCCAGCCGGAAAGTAGCTCACAAATATAACTTACCTTCTATACCCAAAACACGCATATGCTGGGGTTTTTCGTGTAAGAAAAAGCAGTTTGTTTATGGTGTCAATGAATAATCAATACCGCAAGTGACCAACCGTCCAATGTACAACATCACAAGTGCCGTTACTTGCCGTACACTCGCAATTGTCCGGTCACTTCCGCTCCCTGGGTGTGGATGCCGGTGTGTCTCGCACCCACGGCCCCTCGGTCTCGAGTCAAGCACTCTACCATTGAGCCACTGCGCTCCCGTAACTATATTCATGCGTAAAGAAACGTGCATGTGATTATAACGTGGGACCAGAAGAAATGGCGTGTGGCATGTGCCATGCAAGCTTAGAAGTTACGGGCGAGGCTGCTCTATTATGCAGGCTGGCCTGATGATTCTTTGTTCGAGTGTGCCTTTTATGTGCTGACTCGTTTAAAAAATTTGAAACTTCCTGACTTCGTCCTCTCTGTGGACCAAGCGATTGTTACGCTAAACTTTATTGAGACGCATCTAAATAAAAGGAATAACGAATCCTTTCAACATATGAAAGTTTTATGTCAGTGTCGTCATTGAGTCTTTGACCTGATGCACCGTCGTGTAATACACCTGCATATCAACATATCGTGATTAGGTTTACAAACATACAATGAGATTGTCGCAAACCATTCATGTTATAGCCCACTCTTTTGAAATGATTGATGATGTTATAAACTGATCAAAATGCCACATTGTTGGAAATCTAATGCCGTGGCTCAAATTAAATTTGCTACGGCATTACCTATGATTTCTAATAAATATGTACCCGTCCTTCTCATGGTGCTCGTCTCACTCTGTACATTGTAGCTGAGTATGATTTTGCGTTTTATCTGTCATGAGCCAAATGTCTTCTCGTGTTGCGGTTGAGGTATTTTGACATTGCCTGTTGATTGAGATATAATTGTTTTGTCAAGTCTGCGGGCTTTCAGCCAAGGAAATATCTGGTGATTAATTCAATACTGTTGTTTTGTCTTATAGCTGTGAAAGGACGAGGACGAATATATAAATTGCGTACTTCAGGATCGATGTATTATAACGAAATAATATAATAATGGCGAATCCATTCAGTAAGTAGTTTTTTTTTATCTATTTTGAATATAACCATGGAAAAAAAACGAGAAAAAAAACAACAACTGACTTTGGGGTTTGCAAACAACAACGGTGTAGACCAGCCTGCGAGCAGCATCCGTACAGACTGATCAGTACCTTTGTTATTCTATTTTTGAAAAGTATCCTATACAAACGTGCTGCAGGTGAAGTTTCAATTTTCCAGCTAAACTATGTAGCTGAGGAGACTGGTTTGCGACTTGCTTCAATGACAGGCTTTATCTCGTCGATGCCCAAATTGAGTGGTGCACACCATTTACCCCAAGAACTCCATCTGATAAATTTGTTACTGTTGTTTTTCGGTTATAATGTCGACGCAGTGTGGCCCTCCGCCTTAGGCATATGGAGCGCGCACAGAGCGCCTAGTTTTATGCACCCACCATGGCTTCAATAAAGGAATTCAGACTGTGTCCCGTCTTTATCCTACGCCTATTGTATTACGTCAAGGTGTGGGGCATTATAAGTTTGAATTTTAGAAATGTTCCAAAGCAGGGATCGACGTGACAGTTTCGTCTGCACAGTGTCACCCCCACTGTTCCTGAATGTATATTTGTTTTATTCCGCCTGTAGGAGCAAGGAGCTTTTTTGTTTGTTTTTACGTTTGTTTAAGTTTGCCGCCCCCCCCCCCCCCCCCCCCCCAATGATGAGCTGTACGCTGATGTTTTAGAGGTAACATCACCAAGGTTTCACTCCGCTTCTCCGTCAAGTTCTTGTATACATATGCTCGCGGGCTGTGCTACTAAGACGCGGTCATCGATCTACGAAGTTAGCTTCCCTAGGACAAGCTGTGTAAATAAAGTTTTGCCTATTTAATTAGGTTTTCTTTTATTTCAGTTGCAGTTTTTGTGGAGCGGGTAGTGAGGAGTAGGTGTTCATTGTGATTATTTCCCCATTGGGATCAGTTGTTTGCTCCTTAGAATTTTGAACTCCATTTCCAAAAGATGGCCAATCAACATGCGCTGGCCTAGTCATCTGGTGGTTATAATTTGGGATTTGGGGTTTATTCCTAGGGGGAAGGGCGCCGATAAATGTGTAACATTAACGTTACTATATATATCATAGTCATGCATTATCATCTGTATAGCGGATCTAATTCCAGCTGGAACTACTTTCGATTTATCTTGCTACAAAGGCTTCCCCCAACATCAGCTTATACCAACCCCAACAAAAAAAAAAAACAGTAAGTGAGTATGATCAGGAAATACCACAATCACAACCCCGTGATACCGCGAGGAAGAGCCACCCAACCATCACGAAACACCACGAAGACAAATAAAACAAAGCAACCACCTCTCTCTTCCCCATCAAGATGATTGCAGTACTAGAACGGACATAAAGTAACGTAAAAAACATAGAACAACTATCGACACCCACAATGGGAGTAACAATAAACAAAAGTCAACAACAACAGAACCACCGCCTTAGAACGGACAGCAGCCTAAGCCACCGGGGGCTTAAATGCATTTTACTGGTACCAAATCTTCGCCCTAGATTCTGCTGTTGTTGAAGTACAAGAAATGTTGAGCTCGCATGGAGGCCATCTAACTAATGCAATGTATCATCATGGAGAAACACTCTAACCAAATTAACACACCATGATGAGACAAAGAAAAAGGCTCACGACTCACAGATAGTCAGAGCTAAAGAAAACCTCAAGTTGAGCCACGGTGGGTCCAGCTACAGATAAGCATCAGGCACCAACCCACCGATTAAAGCTTTACGTCAGAGCCGTCATAGAGTCTGAGGCCTGACCCACCGTCGTGCAATTAAAGAGGAAACCATAGCTTTTAACCGTGATTGGGTTTAAAACTAGACATGCAGACTGTCGCATGATATCCAAGTTATATCCAACTCTTATATAACGTTTACTATCTTTTTGAATTGATCACTAAAATTAGGTTTTCCAACAATTCGTTTGAATTTATAAACTAAATCACCATAAAATATAAGTTCTGATATGCCTTGTCGCTGAAGAGTTTTTAACCCAATGTTGTATTTAACAATTAACTCTGAGTATCTGTGGTAGGATTTATCAAAAATAGTAAGTGAGTATGATCAGGAAATACCACAATCACAAACCGCAGACAACCCTGTGGCACCGCGAGGAAGAGCCGCTCAACCATCACTGGACACCAGGAAGACAAATTAAGCAAAGCAACCAGCTCTCTCTTCAAACACCATCGGAAGGAGAGCGAGGAACATCTCCATCAAGAAAGGGGAACGTTACTATTTCAAAATTAAAATCATCCTGTTTATCATAAATTTTAGAAAAAACTATGCCATTTGTTATAGACAAGTTCAAGTCCAAAAACGGAGCTTAAGTATCAGAAGAATTCACCTTATTTAACTGAAGTTCAGTGGGACATATCTGACCTACCATTTGTTCAAAATAAGGATTATCAATATTAAGTAAGTCATCTAAATATCTGGAGGTTGAGTTCAAAGCTTCAATAATATCCAAGTAAGTTTGTTTCGAGAAAAAAATAGTATTTTTGTAGTATGCATGCTATTCTTATATCTCAGCCAACATTGCACGGTGGGTACTCAAAAGATCTATCTCAATGTGACAGCTTTTTTACTCTAAAATGAGATGCCTCTTTTGAGCGCACAAAATACGATTTAAACTAAAAGCTAAAAGAAGAATGTAGAAGCGTAAATGAAGGTAAAGCCAAAATGTTTTAAAAATGTACAGGTAGTCCCATAACATACATGTGCCTTTTAAAAAAGAGGAATAACATAAGAGCTCATATGGTTTAATACTGAATTTATTAAACGGGTTGAAGTTTTGCGGCCTGTGACTCTCCTTGGAGTATAAAATAAAAAGAAATTTACTTTTTTGGTAAACACGAAATGTATTTACAGGTATCTTGTGGGGTGAAAATATCAGCATTTTCGCTCATGCTACGCACTCGTGAAATATTATACAGTTATTTCATGCCTGTTTGTAGTATAGTCAAAACTATTACCCCGAGGTGCCGTGGACGACCTGATGCACTATTGCACGAGGCCGAAGGCCAAGTGCAATAGTGTATCAGGTCGTCCACGGTACCGAGGGGTAATAGTTTGACTATACTACAAACAGGCATGAAATAACTGTTTTATTACCCAACCCATTTGATGAAATTTAATTTGAGAATGGAGTTGCTGTAGACGATGCAGTTTTGTTGCAAAACGGAAAATTTCACCGAATCTGCTCGATTTTGGTCTCAAAAAGTTCCGCACGTTCTAACTAAGAAAACGAGTACCCACACTTTATGTTTCTGACCATAAACAACGGAGTTATTGGAGTTTAAAGTTGCCAATACATGCCTCATTTTCACCATTGCTGCATAACGTCTCCTTTCATAAACGAACCGTACGCGCATCGCCGTCGCGCATGATAATAAGCGCCTGTGTGTTTTTAACAGGGAAGCGGGAAACCAGGCCCATGGTATAGTGCCAGTCTATAGTCATATTTATTGACCGGTGGAATAGTTCAGTGGCTCATGACATAGCAAAAAATAGACAATTACTCCGTATATAGACGGTTGGGTAATAAACTGATTTGTCACCACACTCCATAGACTATATTTGGTATTCGCCTAAAAAGTTAATAGACTCTATATTTGTGCGATGTTGCTATGGGTGCCATTTCATAACGTCACCAAAATCTGTAAACCACTAGCAGGACATTGACGTCAATATATGGCGTTATATTTTTCCAAGATACTATCATAATCCAAGACACGTGATTTTCAACAATATTGAATTTTGACATGAATAGACTCAGACGAGCCTGTGTAGCCTTCTTTTAAGCTTGGATACTCCAAATGATGGTTGGTCAGTAGCTCAACAGTCAAAGAATATCCAAGCGACAAGCAAAGGCTATGATCAGTCTGCGCGTATGCGCAGGCTGGTCTGAGCCTTTCCTGGTCGCACATACCACATTGTGGGAAAACTCATTCCGTGGCTCATATCATTTTACAAAGGTTATTTAAAATATTTGTGATAAATCCTATAATATCTTCTATAATGTATTTCAGATCCTAATACAGTACCGAGCAAAGACGAAATGAAACATCACACATCATTATCTCGGGCTCTGTTTGATGGTATGGAAGATCTTGGCGCCACAATTGAAACTAGAAATATAAAAATGGAGACTGCCATTTCAGACGAAATCTTACGTGCAATTACAGTCTCGCCTTCTTCAGAGTATATATTTGGTAGTGCGTATGAAGGCACCTATACAGAAGGTTTGCAATCAGACTTTGATGTAGCTTATATACTTCCTGACATGCCAGTGATCACTGATATTGCTAACTGTCCAAGTTCTAACAGTTACCTATTGGTGCCAGATGAGCAACCTGGTTATGTGAGACTACAACTGGTACATAAAGGGGACGTTCAATGGGAGAGGTTTCAAGATTTAGAATTAGATATATGTCATCATCTGTCGGTTGACATGAACAATAGGGTGTGTTTGGTCCAAAACTCGGAAGGTTTTATGCCAACAGAAATGTATCGAAAGGAAGGCCCAGCAATCCACATGGACGCTGTAAAAAAACGGTCATCATCAGATACTGTAGTAGCCTTGGCGTGTACAGATTGGCCAGAATGTGCACAGGAATGGTTATCAAGGAAACGCATTCATGGCTGGCCTTCCAAGGAACTGATAAAACAATGTAAATCTCTGGGATTTATTGTCGTATCCGCCTGTCACCCAGCTAGTGATGAAAAACAATTTCAATGGAGAATATCTTTCTCACATCAGGAGCGTTTACTTGTGACTCAGTTTAACTCTGTACAGCTTAAATGTTATATTCTTCTTAAGATCATTAAGAAAGAGCTCATAAAGCAATATATTAAAGAAGACACATTGACGTCATATCACCTCAAAACATGTATGTTATATATTCTGGAAAACACACCAAGTGAGCTATGGGTACCTGAAAACTTAGTGGGCTGTCTTATAATGTGCTTACGACAGATTCACTTATGGATCAGAGATGAGAAGATTCCGAATTATTTTATCCCTGAAGAAAATATGCTTGACCGAATTACTAAACCAGAATTGAGGCGAAAACTAGCTGCCAGAATAGACTGGACCTTGAACTGTGACATACACGATGTACTTTGTAATTTGCAAACTGACAATATAGGTTTCTATTTAAGGATATTTCCAATAAGGCGAAGAGATCCTCTGTTAAGACTATATGTAAGAGTAATACATCTAAGAGAACGTCTAATTGACACATCACGAGCCCGCATTCTGACAAGTTTCGATTGTATTTATCAACCATATATTGAATGTCTCCGTGATGATAGAGGTTCTAGAATCAAACACATGAAGGAAGCGCTCGTACACACTATTTCAGATTTAGCTGGAACCAGAAGAATAACAATTCATACTGAAGAGGAAACAAGAAGAGCCTTATCATTGATCTTACCCTATCTTTATCTTAGTCTCTTTTCATGTGAAATTGTACAAAGGATGGATAAACCAACAGAAGCTGTACAGTATATTCGCAAGGACAACGTCTGGTCCCGAGCTGATCCTATTTATTCATCTGCTAAACTAAAGCAGGCATCAGCATTGTTAATGCTGGGATACCAGCTGTTGTCTATAGATGTTTTATCTTCATTTACCGTAAGAGACAAATTATATTTGTGTAACTGCTTTTATCCTGTTGTACATGATCAAGATATACAATTACTGTTACAAGCAACACAAGACAGACATGATATCACAGCAATTAAACTATTGCGAGATTATAGCCAACCTTGTGTACATTTCTTTCCACATGAGCAACAAATTACTCCAGTTGCTATAAATTACGAGATGATAAGGTTCTATGTGACATCCCTCAAGCTCTTACAAAAGCACTATGCCTACCCCCGTTGGTATAGATGGGGTGTTGTCGATGGACACTTCCTGCGATGCAGCTTTCTGGCACTTGTGCTTTCTTATCTGTGAAACAATGAACAAACGCTAATTTTAAAGATCTCAGCAAGAAATTCGCATAGAGGGATTGTTCTTGCACACCAGATAGTGTCTCAGCAAGAAATTCGCATAGAGAGATTGTTCTTGCACACCAGATAGTGATAGCTGAGAATTTACCCTGGGATAGAAAAAAACTTATCTTACCTATGTTGCCACGCAAAGGTTGCACATTGGTTGCATATAGTTGTTAAGTGATGTCATTGTTATGTTAATATCTCGTATATTGGCGTATTCATGAACATCCTGGGGCAGTTTTTAAACATAAAATGTGGTATTTAATAGTGAGTCGTCAAGTAATGTCGTTGTTATGTTAACAGCTCGTATATTGGCGTATTCAGGAATATCTGGGAGCTGTTTTTAAACATAAAATGTGGTATTTTAATAGTAAGTCGTCAAGTGATGTCATTGTTATGTTAACATCACGTATATTGGCGTATTCAGGAACATCTTGGAGCTGTTTTTAAACATAAAATGTGGTTTTAATAGTGAGCAAGAAAAAAAGTCTAATATTCTCGTGAGGATTAGATAGAAAATTCCCCTCATGTGATCACCGATTGTCATCACTCGACAAGCCTCGTGATGCCAAACGGTGATCCTAGGGTAATATTTTTCTATCATACCCTCACACTCATAAATGATTCTTACATGGGCAAAATAGTCTATGATATAGTCTTACACTCGTGATTTAACACACACACACACACACACACGCACGCGCGCGCACACACGCACGCACGCACGCACGCACGTGACATTGTCAGTAAGACAACAATAGAGGTTAATGAAACGGTTGACGATTTGTGTTTTGCCTCGAAATCGTCAAAGAAAAAAGGCACGCAACAGCCTTAGATCAGTTTCCATTTTTTCCCAAAATTATACTAAAAGTATGTTTGAAACGCCCCTCTTGACGTACCCAGAGGTACTTAAAATATACCGTTTAGTAAAGATTTTTCCTGCTTCCATGTTTTTTAAAAGACATAGTTGCCATGTTAAAAATTCTCTATTAGGGCATGCATTACTTATATCAGTAAACGACAGAGTGATTTCAGCATTACACGATGGTTTTATTTTCATGAAACCTCGCAGGTGCGAAAACTTTCGGATTTACAGTATTAATCTTCGCTGTTAGCCTGCGTGATAAGTTCAAAACACTCATAGGAACGTTTGTTGTTCGCCTACGTGATAAGTTCTAAACACTCGTAGGAACAGTTGTTGCCTGTCTACGTGATAAGTGCTTAACACTCGTAGGAACATTTGTTGCCCGCCTACGTGATACAGTTCTAAACACTCGTAGGAACATTTGTTGCTCGCCTACGTGATAAGTTCTAAACACTCGTAGGAACATTTGTTGCTCGCCTACGTGATGCAGTTCAAAACACTCGTAGGAACATTTGTTTCTCGCCTACGTGATAAGGACTAAACACTCGTAGGAACATTTGTTTCTCGCCTACGTGATAAGTGCTTAACACTCGTAGGAACATTTGTTGCTCGCCTACGTGATAAGTTCTAAACACTCGTAGGAACATTTGTTGCTCGCCTACGTGATACAGTTCTAAACACTCTTAGGAACATTTGTTGCCTGTCTACGTGATAAGTGCTTAACACTCGTAGGAACATTTGTTGCCCGCCTACGTGATACAGTTCTAAACACTCGTAGGAACATTTGTTGCTCGCCTACGTAATAAGTTCTAAACACTCGTAGGAACATTTGTTGCTCGCCTACGTGATGTAGTTCAAAACACTCGTAGGAACATTTGTTTTTCGCCTACGTGACAAGTTCTAAACACTCGTAGGAACATTTGTTGCTCGCCTACGTGATACAGTTCAAAACACTCGTAGGAACATTTGTTTCTCGCCTACGTGATAAGTGCTAAACACTCGTAGGAACATTTGTTTCTCGCCTACGTGATAAGTGCTAAACACTCGTAGGAACATTTGTTGCTCGCCTACGTGATAAGTTCTAAACACTCGTAGGAACATTTGTTGCTCGCCTACGTGATACAGTTCAAAACACTCCTAGGAACATTTGTTGCTCGCCTACGTGATAAGTGCTAAACACTCGTAGGAACATTTGTTTCTCGCCTACGTGATAAGTGCTTAACACTCGTAGGAAAATTTGTTTCTCGCCTACGTGATAAGTTCTTAACACTCGTAGGAACATTTGTTGCTCGCGTACGTGATAAATGCTTAACACTCATAGGAACATTTGTTGCTCGCCTACGTGATAAGTCCTAAACACTCGTAGGAACATTTGTTTCTCGCCTACGTGATAAGTTCTTAACACTCGTAGGAACATTTGTTTCTCGCCTACGTGATAAGTGCTAAACACTCGTAGGAACATTTGTTTCTCGCCTACGTGATAAGTGCTAAACACTCGTAGGAACATTTGTTTCTCGCCTACGTGATAAGTTCTTAACACTCGTAGGAACATTTGTTGCTCGCCTACGTGATACAGTTCACAACACTCGTAGGAACATTTGTTGCCCGCCTACGTGATAAGTTCTAAACACTCGTAGAAACATTTGTTGCTCGCCTACGTGATGCAGTTTAAAACACTCGTAGGAACATTTGTTTCTCGCCTACATGATAAGTTCTAAACACTCGTAGGAACATTTGTTGCTAGCCTACGTGATGCAGTTCAAAACACTCGTAGGAACATTTGTTTCTCGCCTACGTGATAAGTTCTAAACACTCGTAGGAACATTTGTTGCTCGCCTACGTGATAAGTTCTAAACACTCGTAGGAACATTTGTTGCTCGCCTACGTGATACAGTTCAAAACACTCGTAGGAACATTTGTTGCTCGCCTACGTGATTAGTGCTTAACACTCGTAGGAACATTTGTTGCTCGCCTACGTGATACAGTTCTAAACACTCGTAGGAACATTTGTTGCTCGCCTACGTGATAAGTGCTTAACACTCGTAGGAACATTTGTTGCCCGCCTACGTGATAAGTTCTTAACACTCGTAGGAACATTTGTTGCCCGCCTACGTGATACAGTTCTAAACACTCGTAGGAACATTTGTTGCTCGCCTACGTGATAAGTTCTAAACACTCGTAGGAACATTTGTTGCTCGCCTACGTGATGCAGTTCAAAACATTCGTAGGAACATTTGTTTCTCGCCTACGTGACAAGTTCTAAACACTCGTAGGAACATTTGTTGCTCGCCTACGTGATATAGTTCAAAACACTCGTAGGAACATTTGTTTCTCGCCTACGTGATAAGTGCTAAACACTCGTAGGAACATTTGTTTCTCGCCTACGTGATAAGTGCTTAACACTCGTAGGAACATTTGTTGCTCGCCTACGTGATAAGTTCTAAACACTCGTAGGAACATTTGTTGCTCGCCTACGTGATACAGTTCAAAACACTCCTAGGAACATTTGTTGCTCGCCTACGTGATAAGTGCTAAACACTCGTAGGAACATTTGTTTCTCGCCTACGTGATAAGTGCTTAACACTCGTAGGAACATTTGTTTCTCGCCTACGTGATAAGTTCTTAACACTCGTAGGAACATTTGTTGCTCGCGTACGTGATAAATGCTTAACACTCATAGGAACATTTGTTGCTCGCCTACGTGATAAGTGTTAAACACTCGTAGGAACATTTATTTCTCTCCTACGTGATAAGTGCTTAACACTCGAAGGAACATTTGTTGCTCGCCTACGTGATACAGTTCAAAACACTCGTAGGAACATTTGTTTCTCCCCTACGTAATAAGTGCTTAACACTCGTCGGAACATTTGTTTCTCGCCTATGTATTAAGTGCTTAACACTCGTAGGAACATTTGTTGCTCACCTACGTGATAAGTTCTAAACACTCGTAGGAACATTTGTTTCTCGCCTACGTGATAAGTGCTAAACACTCGTAGGAACATTTGTTTCTCGCCTACGTGATAAGTGCTTAACACTCGTAGGAACATTTGTTGCTCGCCTACGTGATAAGTTCTAAACACTCGTAGGAACATTTGTTGCTCGCCTACGTGATACAGTTCAAAACACTCCTAGGAACATTTGTTGCTCGCCTACGTGATAAGTGCTAAACACTCGTAGGAACATTTGTTTCTCGCCTACGTGATAAGTGCTTAACACTCGTAGGAACATTTGTTTCTCGCCTACGTGATAAGTTCTTAACACTCGTAGGAACATTTGTTGCTCGCGTACGTGATAAATGCTTAACACTCATCGGAACATTTGTTTCTCGCCTATGTATTAAGTGCTTAACACTCGTAGGAACATTTGTTGCTCACCTACGTGATAAGTTCTAAACACTCGTAGGAACATTTGTTGCTCGCCTACGTGATACAGTTCAAAACACTCGTAGGAACATTTGTTTCTCGCCTACGTGATAAGTGCTTAACACTCGTAGCAACATTTCTTTCTCGCCTACGTGATAAGTTCTTAACACTCGTAGGAACATTTGTTGCTCGCCTACGTGATACAGTTCTCAACACTCGTAGGAACATTTGTTGCTCGCCTTCGTGATAAGTTCTTAACACTCGTAGGAACATTTGTTGCCCGCATGCGAGATAAGTGCTTAACACTCATAGGAACATTTGTTGCCCGCCTACGTTATAAGTGCTTAATACTCATGGGAACATTTGTTGCTCATGCGCAAACTATGAACGTATATGACTTGGACCAACATTATGATCTCAAGCTCTACGACATGCGTCAACATGTCAGTTTAATCAGAGGCTTATTCGAATACGCGAACCTTAAAATGTGTTAATGCAAATATGGATAAGTCTTTCCCTCTCTACATTACCGTATGTTTCGATCTCATTGCAGCCAATGCAAGTGGGGCAGCTGTCTTGGTTAGGACCTATATGTTTCAGATAAGTATGACTAGATAAACTGATCAACATTATAACATGACCTAGGATGTCAAATAAGTATGACTAGGTGATAACGCGACCTTGGATGATACATGAGATGTCATATAAATGTGACTAGGTACACTGAACAACATGATAACATGACCTAGGATAATACCTGAGATGTCAGATAAGTGTGACTAGGTACACTGACCAACATGATAACGCGACCTAGGATGATACCTGAGATGTCAGATAAATGTGACTTGGTAAACTGACCAACATGATAACGCGACCTAAGATGATAACTGAGATGTCAGATAAATATGACTAGGTATACTGACCAACATGATAGCATGACCTGGGATGATACCTGAGATGTCAGATAAATATGACTAGGTTAACTGACCAACATGATAACGCGACCTGGTATGATACCTGAGATGTCAGATAAATATGACTAGGTAAACTGACCAACATGATAACATGACCTAGGATGATACCTGAGATGTCAGATAAATGTGACTAGGTACACTGACCGACATGATAACATAGCCTAGGATGATACCTGAGATGTCAAATAAGTATGACTAGGTACACTGACCAACATGATAACGCGACCTAGGATGATACCTATGATGTCAAATAAGTATGACTAGGTACACTGACCAACATGATAACGCGATCGGGATAATACCTGAGATGTCAGATAAGTATGACTAAGTAAACTGACCAACATGATAACGCGACCTAGGATGATACCTGAGATGTCAGATAAATATGACTAGGTAAACTGACCAACATGATAACGCGACCTAGGATGATACCTGAGATGTCAAATAAGTATGAATAGGTACACTGACGAACATGATAACGCGACCTAGGATGATACATGAGATGTCAGATAAATATGACTAGGTAATCTGACCAACATGATAGCATGACCTGGGATGATACCTGAGATGTCAGATAAACAAGACTAGGTAAACTGACCAACATGATAACGCGACCTTGGATGATACCTGAGATGTCAGATAAGTTTGACTAGGTACACTGACCAACATGATAACGCGACCTAGGATGATACCTGAGATGTCAGATAAATGTGACTAGGTAAACTGACCAACATGATAACATGACCTAGGATGATACACGAGATGTGAGATAAGTTTGACTAGGTACACTGACCAACATAATAACGCGACCTTGGATGATACCTGAGATGTCAGATAAGTGTGACTAGGTACACTGACCAACATAATAACGCGACCTTGGATGATACCTGAGATGTCAGATAAATGTGACTAGGTACACTGACCAACATGATAACATGACCTAGGATGATACCTGAGATGTCAGATAAGTGTGACTAGGTACACTGACCAACATGATAACGCGACCTAGGATGATACCTGAGATGTCAGATAAGTGTGACTAGGTAAACTGACCAACATGATAACATGACCTGGGATGTTACCTGAGATGTCAGATAAATGTGACTAGGTACACTGACCAACATGATAACGCGACCTTAGATGATACCTGAGATGTCAGATAAGTATGACTAGGTACACTGACCAACATGATAACGCGACCTAGGATGATACCTGAGATGTCAGATAAATATGACTAGGTAAACTGACCAACATGATAACATGACCTGGGATGATACCTGAGATGTCAGATAAATGTGACTAGGTAAACTGACCAACATGATAACATGACCCGGGATGATACCTGAGATGTCAGATAAATGTGACTAGGTAAACTGACCAACATGAAAACATTACCTGGGATGATACCTGAGATGTCAGATAAATATGACTAGGTAAACTGACCTACATAATAACGCGACCTGGGATGATACCTGAGATGTCAGATAAATGTGACTAGGTAAACTGACCAACATGATAACGCGACCTAGGATGATAACTGAGATGCCAGATAAGTATGCCTAGGTACACTGACCAACATGATAACATGACCTGGGATGATACCTGAGATGTCAGATAGGTGTGACTAGGTACACTGACCAACATGATAACATGACCTAGGATGATACCTGAGATGTCAGATAAATATGACTAGGTACACTGACCAACATGATAACGCGACCTTGGATGATACCTGAGATGTCAGATAAATGTGACTAGGTACACTGACCAACATGATAACGCGACCTTGGATGATACCTGAGATGTCAGATAAATGTGACTAGGTAAACTGACCAACATGATAACGCGACCTGGGATGATACCTGAGATGTCAGATAAATATGACTAGGTACACTGACCAACATGATAACGCGACCTTGGATGATTCCTGAGATGTCAAAAGAACAACAACACTTGACAACTGTTATAGGATGTCATTTATACAAATAGTTCCTGCCAATACATTGACCAGTAATGACGTCACTGTTGCTGTGTTTTTCATTAATTTTTCTTTCAAATTCCTTCACTCCGCCTCGTGCTCAAATAGCTCCATTGGGTCAGAACGAGTGCTGATGCATGAAAAACATACTTTCGTCATTATATTGAGGATCTTACATGAGTGCTCGTGTCTTATTGAATTTATTAAACGAATTTGGTAAAAGAGATAAAATTCGGGGCTTGCCAAGCATTTTATATAATTTGCAACGAGTTGAATAACTCAATAAAACCTGATCACGAAAGTAAGATTATTTTTACCATATTACATAAGAGTACTGAAATCTCACTTATGGCGTAAAAAGTTATAATTTTGTCATTATTTACGAAACATTGGAACATGTATGACCGTCATAACGCTTCCGTAAAATCCGTAAACCACTAGTGAGTTATCGATTGTATTGCTTAGCATTATCACTCCCAGCCGAAACATCATTATGATATATTGTATTCAGGATTGCCATCAGAATGTTAAAAATTAAATGGATCCAGACCAGGTCCCATCCTTGGTCGAACGTTTGTATGGTAGAAACATCTAAACAGATACCTTGACAAACAGTGAAGACCCAACTGAAATGTCGCATAATGGGATATTTCATCAAGATCTACACTGTTTGTTATGGTGGGATATAAACGTATGATTATTGGGAAATACCGACCTGTGGCTCCTTAAGAAATATACTTGACAGTCCAACCATTATTGTTTTCATTTCTTGTACATTGTATCGTAAAAATATTATACTAGAGGACTTTGAAAACGCATCACCATATTTTGCACTTTTCTTGCAAACCGTATATGCGATTGAAAAGTACTTCGCAGGTTTTAATGTGCAACCCAGAGTTGCAATGAATCAGTCGTTAATTTGACTGCATTATCGCGGCGACGCTGCTGATGACGTCACATAGTTACATACAACATCCAGCACCTTTCTGCACAGTTAAATGAAGCTTTTGATTATTTTTATGTTTAAACTGTGGCGTGTATATGCCATAACTGCAAAAGAGTTTATAGACTTTATCTAATTAAAAGTAATTGATAACTTCAATATTTCGAAAATAAATGTCAAATTTGAACATCAATTTTTAGCTTTTTTTAGAAACATCTCCATAAGTTACCTTTATGCACGCTTTCATTACTGATTTTGACTACATACACTGACAGTCATGTGGGGAAGACGTTTTGATGTAAAGCATGGCAGCAGATCTGCTGTCATGTTATCGAGAACGTCTTAAAAATACGTTAACGTCACTTGCACAATACAAAAGACACGTGATACAAGCGTAATTTATGCATAATCTGTCATTTGTTTATGCCCTTAGCCTCTTCTAATAAAACCTGACGTAAAACAATCGAAACTTTAAAGGCCCAAGACGTTGAATTTTATTACCAGACTACAGTAATCAGGATGGGTGGGGTATGTCGGAATCTTTAAAGGGGTGTAATTTTGAGCATACCGAACCGACAATTTATTTTGAATCGTTCAATGATGAATGTGCAATCGTGATGGAAGCAAATGACGCAAATCCGTTGAGTCAGGAATCAAAACTAACGCGTGTTAACTTGCAGCTGAATTTGTGCCCTTCAAAATCGACCAACTCTGTCTTTAAACGGATACTTTTTCAGTACCTTAAAGTAAATATCCATCCATGATTTTTTTATGACAAACTACAAGCTGGTCAGACTATGATATGCAATAACAATGATCTCGCTGACATTCTCAGGGTATGTGAGATACTTTAGGATCTAATCTGGGTGATGCGTTTTCAAAGTCCTTAAAGCTGCATAGTCTGTAACTTTTGATCTTCTAATTTTAAAAATAATGTTTTTATTTTTCAAGAACACTGTAAAAATACTCAAATTCAGGTAAACATTTTACCATTTTCGTAAATCTTAACAAGGTATCACTATCAAAACAACTGCATTTATGTTAAAATTCAACGGTCTAGAATTATTGGAGGGACGCAAATAATTACCAACACGAGAAAAATACACCTATTTGATGAGATCATTCACTTTTCCATGCAGTTTTCAGCTGTACTGAACATTTTTATTGTGAAAACATAGCTTAATTCTACATTTACAAATGATTTAAAAAGAAAATAATTTTTTTCGAAAAATGTTCATAGTTACAGAGTATGCAGCTTTAAGTATAGTTCCACGTGTTACTTACGATCGTAGCTGGCGACAATTTAGGATTTATATAAAGTTTCATTTGGTGCCACATAACATAGCAACTTATTAGTGTCCGATCTAATGATTCAGTAGAAAGTAGCATTCCATTGAGCTTTTAAAATAAGTGAGGAGGCAAAGATCAGGAATCGATACAATCAAGTACCACACCTGACCAAGTACACCATATTGAAAAGTGACAAAAAGACAAGACACTCATACACAAGAGAGCCAACAGGCCAGGCCTTTCACAACAGGTCACCACAGGGCTACAATAAACATACATCACAGAAGGCAAAGACACACACAATAAAGATCACCAAATGATGCACCGTTCTGGAACATTTAGTCATAAAACCGTTTTTGTTTGTTTGATTTGATTCTTTACGTCCCATCATCAATCTATCAGTTATAAAGGGACGTGTATTCCTGGGTTGAACCAGTACTAAGCTAGGATTAATGTTCTTGCTCAAGGACACAACGCAGTGACGCCGCTGAGGCTCGAACACGCGGCCCCTCGGTCTCGAGTCAAGCACACTACCACTAAGCCACTGCGCTTCCTAATAAAAAAAATAGTGTAGGGCTCAAAGTTGTTTCACGGTACCAGCCTCCAATGCGGTACTTCTATTTTTATTTTTTTTCTTTATCTTCTTCATTTGTATATGTCTTTGCCATACTATCTTGTCTATGTCTTGCAACTTTGTGGTTACCTGCTGGGAAAAGGCTGACCTCTTGTCTCTCCTTTAAGTGACGTTCTGTTGTGTTTTAACACTTCCTCATATGGTGTCCTGTGTCGTGTGTGATACTTGATTGTATCGATTCCTGATATTTGCCTTCTTCCTTTTTTTAGACATTTTCCTTAATATACATGGAGAGTCGTTTCATCTGGAACCTATGAAATAAGTTTAAAACATAAAATACCACTCCGAATAAAACAACATGATAAACTACTATTTGGTCCTCGAAGCGAGAAAACCTGTTTTCGGGATTTGCAAAAAACAAAGGCGCAGACCAGCCTGCGTACATGTATCAGCGCAGCCTGATCAGCACCTTTTTACTCGCTTTTTGGAAAGCATCATATCTAGACTTGCTAACGGTAGAGTTTCCAATTTCTAGCTCTTCAATGTAGTTAAGGAGACTGGTTTGAGTCTCGCTTTGTCGGAACCCCACAAAGACAGTCGCGACGTTGTTCATTTTTCACTGAATATACGGCTACGGCTCTGGACTAAACCATTCACTAGAAATAATTGCTACTTCTCTATCTACTGTATTATAATAATTGTTTTATCTAGCATAACGGATTTTGTCTGATTCTTGGAATGTTGAAAATTTTGGAGTTGCTGATATTAAAATGAAATGTACATGGAATAATGTCCTGTATTTATGTTCTTGCTAGCAATGAATTTTTCATTAACCTATTCAAGCCTGTCGTCCTTTTAATGGGACATCAGCAAACAGTACATAACCAGATCAGACCCCGAAGAACGCGGTGTCAGATCAGCTTCTCCACTGTTTACTTACACGATATTCAAATACGATTTAAATAAGGTTGCAACTACCACCCAACCCCCATATAATCGGAAATGTACTGGTCAAATCGATAGGTTGATCTTTTGAAAAAAGGAAGTAAAAAAATGATATAATTCTATATTTTCGTGTTTCCTATATATTCCGGTAGGACTATAAAACACGTGCTATTTCTCTATCTACTGTATTATAATATATGTTTTATCTAGCAGAACTGATTTTGTCTGATTCTTGGATTTTCTTTAAGGTGTGATGATTGGGCCTCGTCGCTAGGAAAACGTTTCTTCACGTTTCTGACAAAGCGAGTTACAACTCAGTCTCCTCAGCTACAGAGACTAGCAAGAAATTAAAATCTCACCTGTAGCGAGATTACAAAATGATACTTTCCAAAAGTGAAGAACAAAGGCGCTGATCAGCCTGCGCAGATGCGCAGTCTGGTCTGTGCATGCGTTGTACGCAAACCCCCGAAGATAAGTTATCTCGCTACGGGGCCCAATCATAACCTTTGATGTATAACCAACGGACAACGACTATATGAAATGACTTTATATGATCCGTGTTACCAGATTGTTTAAAAGATATGATATACATGCATGCTGAACATTGCCAAAATAACTGTATAAAAATTACACCTACATCGTTGAGTATCGCATTTAAAAAATGTGGTATACATGTATGCTGAACATTACCAAAATAACTGTATAGTATTTACACCAGCTACATAGTTAAGTATTGCATTTAAAAAGTATATGAGTACGACCAAGATATGCTCAAGTCAAAGACTCCAAGTGGAGCTTTCGTGATAGGTTTTCAACCGTCATGCATTTGTTATTGTTCATCGTGGGTTAACCTTTTTAATTGACATCGCTTAAAACACTTGTCCAAATTAAACCTAATCCAAAAGCAAAGTTCGTCACATAATGCTCTCTAATATAATTGCACAAAATGGATTTGCTCCCATTCAGCAAAATGGCCACCAGAGCAAAATGTAACTAAAATTGTCAGATAATCTGGCCATTCTCCGCTGCAGTGCTTTTTATGCTGTAAAAATCGATCTTAATCAAGGGCAATAACTCTTATAAATTTGTGAAAAATGACAGGTAACAATCCTAATCTAGATCTAGCCAATTTAAATGCATATATACATGTACATCCTTGAGAAATATGACAGCTATATAATGCCAAACTAGATCTTGTCCGTTTGAAAACATATAACACAATTGGTCAAGTTCTTACCAATTTATTCTGAAAATTTTGAGCGGGCTTAAGTGCTGACATAAATCGATCGTCGAATAAGCAATAATTAACAGGTAACCATCAAGGGCCATAACTATGTTACGACTGTGCCAAATGTAATGCGTAAGTCCTAACGTAGATCTTGTCGCTTTCAGTGAATAGTTAAATCGCGAAATTCTATCAATTTATTCACATGATATTGAGCGGAACGAACGAAATTTTTACATCAACCAAGGTCAAATTTGCGAATAATGACAGGATACATTCCCAGCCAAGATCTTGTGAATACCAATGCACTTGTGGTCAAATTATATCAACACGTTCTTTAGGTTTTGAGCGGAAACGATATTCTGAATGAAAATCTTACATCAGTCAAGGACCGTAACTCTGTTACAATTGTGCGAAAGATGATGTGTAACAATTCAAATCTTGAACTTGTCACTATCAATGCACATACACAATTTGTCAAAATTCTATTCATTAGGTCTCAAGATATTAAGCACGGTATCTAACTGATTACGGACAGAATGACGGACAACACAAATCCAGTGTAGCACCACCTTTTCAATGCAAGGCTATAAATGCAAAATAATTCTTCAAACGACATCTCATCTCCCGAAGCACCCGGCCAAGTTTAAAACAAGTTCGCCTGAATGTTTCCCACACTGTCATCTACTAAAACTCCATAGACAGATCCAGAGGGGGACAGGGGGTCCGGATCCCCCCTGAAAAATCACAAAAATATAGGGTTTCTTAGCAACACTGGTCCGGATCTCCTGACAAATTACAAAGCTACCAAGCCAGCATTAATTGTCAGGCCATTATCGACACGTCAGCGAAACGCCTTAAATGGCGTTTCACTGGCGGGTCGATTATGGGCCGCTTATAATAGTATATGTTTGGATCTTCTCCTCTCTTATAAGACGTTGTCAAAGTTGTGGTTCTCAAACAAGTATTCTTCATACAGTAACGTTTCTTCGATATAATCTTGACTGGGGCTGGCTTTCCTTTGAATATTATAACCCAAGACTAGCGATATATTTTCTGATGCATTGTAACCCTTCTGCAGATCCTACGCAACCAAAGTGTATGCATCCTGTTAAATTTACTAGTAAAATGCCCCAACTTACAGTAGATTTCGCCAGGTGCATGTAATCCTTAATTCCAAAATGAGTATTCCAAAATGGACGCCTCCGTGCGAGCTAAACATGTTTTTGTGTTTCAACATTAACAGTGTCTAGAGCGAAGATTAACCGCCAGAAAATGCATTTAAGCGCCCCTTCTACCGACACCTTGTGACGAATGCTGCATTCCGTTCTTAGTCGGTGGTTCTATTGTTGTTGATTCATTGTGTAATGTTCCTCCCATTTGTTGATGGGGTTCCGTGTTGGTCCTTGTTGTCATGTATGCATTACTTAGTGGCCTTTTTTAGGTTTGCAATCATCTTTACGAAAAAGAATTAAAAGTTCAACATGTTACATTAAATGTTTAATGAATTGCCTGGACCGATGCAGTACTTTATGGTCAAATGCATCATTGTGATATACAGAACCAACGAACCTTTTTTTTATTTTAATAAGTTCGAATCGTTAGTTTTAGCATCCTGAAAGTTCAATACTTAAATTAAGTCTTCCTTAACTTTAAGGTGCCATATAATAAAGTAAAATACATATAATCAAGTAAAATAGCCAAATCATGGCAACATATATTAAGTAACTGAAATATCATGCAAGCTTAAGAAACGTTTTTTGACCAACTTTCTGCTGAAAATGCTTCATAATGCAAATACTCAAATGTGTTGACAAGTCATGCAGTGAATGTTATTGCTCTGTAATTAACGTGTAAATTGTAAATTGTATAATGTATTTTATATGACATATTGACAATAAGATATAAATAACAAAAACAAACTTTAAGGAGCCATTGGAATCTTAGGCACAGATGTCTTGTGACTATAAAAGTTATGTGGTCCTTCCTCCCAGTGCTGTTTGTTGGTTTGCATTTAGTGTTTGTGGTATTTCAATGTGACTAGGAACCCATAAAATATACATTTTAGATGATCTTGCCTCCTTTGTTAGAAACGTGAAAAATGCCGTAAAAATTGTACATTTGTTTTATCCCAATAGCTTTTTCTTTAACTAGCTTCATAAAACTATAACCTTTTTCTCGTAACCTCTCAATTTTATCTCTCACTAATAAATTCTTTATCTTCCCAAACTTTGCTCGGGACACTTAGTCACGAGGGTAAAGTAGTACAGTGTATATAAACACAAGATATAGAAAGGCGACTTCATTGTCTTCACCTCTGATATTTATTGCTGGTGTTACTTAAGAGCAATGTAAATACTCTAACTAGACTGGATATATTTCCAGAGTTTCTATTTGTTCCATAAGCTAATTAATATTTAATTTTATTGGTTGTTCTTCTAAGCAGCTACATCATAGAGAAATATTAAAAATGGCGGAACCATTCTGTAATGAGAAATTTCGTTGCCTTTTTTTCTTCAAAACGATTGTGAGTGTCGCATAGAGAATTACACCCCAGCAGCCCCCCGTCTCGATTATTTTTTGAGGTATAAGATCTGACATAACCTTTCTTCATAGAAAAAACTTGATAAATTGTCAATTATTCACGGTATGTATTGAACAGGAAGACATCTGCGTATGTATGGTTTTAAAATTATTCGCACAAAGACGGTGTCTCCTACTCTCACTATGACGCATATAACGGTCCTCTTTACACTAGGACGGTCTCACCTTACTCTGACTAAGACGATTTCCCTCTTACTCTCACTAAGACATTCTCCACTTACTCTCACTAAGCTAGTCTCCTCTTACTCTCAATAAGATATCTCCTCTTACTTTTATTAAGATGGACTTCCTTTACCCTAACTAAGACGGTTTTCTCCTTGCTCTCACTAAGACGGTCCCCTCTTACTCCCACTAAGACGGTCTCATCTTACTCTGACTAAGACGTTTTTCTCCTTGCTCTCACTAAGACGGTCTCTTCTTACTCCTACTAAGACAGTCTCCTCTTACTCTCACTAAGACAGTCTCCTCTTACTCTCACTAAGTCAGTCTCCTCTTACTCTCACTAAGTCAGTATCCTCTTAATCTCACTTAGTCAGTCTCCTCTTACTCTCACTAGGTCAGCCTCTTCTTACTCTACATAATACAGTATCCTCTTGCTCTCACTAAAACGGTCTCTTCGTACTCTCAATATGACAGTTTTTCTTACTCTCACTAAGACAGTCCCCTCTTACTCTGACTAAGACGGTTTTCCCATTATTCTCACTATGACAGTCTCCTCTTGCTCTCATTATGACATTCACCCCTTACTTTTACTATGACAGTCTCCTCTTACTCTCACTATGACAGTCTTCCCTTACACTCAATAAGTCAGTATCCTCTTTCTCTCACTAAGTCAGTATCCTCTTACTCTTACTAGGTCAGTCTCCTCTTACTCTCACTTAGTCAGTCTCCTCTTACTCTCACTAAGACAGTCTCCTCTTACTCTCACTAAGTCAGTATCCTCTTTCTCTCACTTAGTCAGTCTCCTATTACTCTCACTAGGTCAGTCTCTTCTTACTTTACATAATACAGTATCCTCTTAATCTCACCAAGACGGTCTTTTCGTTCTCTAACTATGACAGTTTTTCTTACTCTCACTAAGACAGTCCCCTCTTACTCTGACTAAGACGGTTTTCCCATTGCTCTTACTATGACAGTCTCCTCTTGCTCTCACTATGACAGTCTCCTCTTACTTTCACTATGACAGTGTCCTCTTACTCTCACTTAGACAGTTTCTCCTTACTCTCACAAAGGCAGTCTCCTCTTTCTCTCACTATTACAGTTTCCACTAACATTCACTAAGACGGTCTTACCTTACTCTGACTAAGACGGGTTTCACTAAGACAGTCTCCTCTTACTCTCACTATGACGCCCCCTTACTCTACATAATACAGTATCCTCTTACTCTCTCTAAGACGGTCTCTTCGTACTCTCACTAATACAGTCTCCTCTTACTCTAAGACGGTTTTCCCATTATTCTCACTATGACAGTCTCCTCTTACTCTCACTATGACAGTCTCCTCTTACTTTCACTATGACAGTCTCCTCTTACTCTCACAAAGACAGTCTCCTCTTACTCTCACTAAGTCAGTATCCTCTTACTCTCACTTAGTCAGTCTCTTCTTACTCTCACTAGGTCAGTCTCTTCTTACTTTACATAATACAGTATCCTCTTACTCTCACTAAGACGGTCTCGTCGTTCTCTAACTATGACAGTTTTTCTTACTCTCACTAAGACAGTCTCCTCTTACTCTGACTAAGACGGTTTTCTCATTATTCTCACTATGACAGTCTCCTCTTGCTCTCATTATGACAGTCACCCCTTTCTTTTACTATGACAGTCTCCTCTTACTCTCACTATGACAGTCTTCCCTTACTCTCACTAAGTCAGTATCCTCTTTCTCTCACTAGGTCAGTCTCCTCTTACTCTACATAATACAGTATCCTCTTACTCTCACTAAGACAGACTCTTCGTACTTGTTGCTGTGATGTTCCCGATAATGGATATAGCAAACAAAATAATAAGAAACTCCAATGATAAGTTTCACAAATTCTTCATAAGTTAAATCCCTGCACAGTGAAACAATAATTCCGTCTGAAAATGACAGAAATATATGGCAACTCTACTTGAAACTCCTTAGTTACTAACGCTAAAAATCTACGTCACGCTAACGTTACGCAATTACGTTAATTGCGTAACGTTAACGTTACGTTAAGCTCATTAATTCAGACAAGAGATGAACCTTTCATCCAAGACAGTTCGTACAGAAGAAGAACCTCATATCCATTCTTCCCCCTCAGGAAATGTTTTACATTTTGATTAAACTAGTTCCCTACAAACTAAAGTTAACTCTTCTCAATGAAAATCCATAGGAAACTTGAAAACATGAATCAAGTTTGAAGTACCCTGACGTTTGATAAATGCAACGACATTTAATTAATAAACTAAGGTTTCTCTCTTGTATGAATTTACAAATAGTTTGCTTATCATTTTCATTATGAATAAGTTCATATTTAGTTCCTTTTTTCAAGTTCCTCTTTTAGTCCTACATCTCTCCTTCTAAAGGACACAGCTTCGATATTAGTCTTATCAAGGTACTCTGCCCGACCTGGACTTTAACAACCCGAACTTGTCCGCCGTCTCCTGGATAGCTCTCTATGACTCTTCCCATAGGCCAGCTTCCCCGTGGTGTGTCTGGCGAATTGATTGGAACCACCTCGCCCATCTGAATGTTTCGTCTTTCCCGGTGCCACTTTTTTTTCGCGCACTTAGTCCTGGCAACCACTCCCAAAGCCATCTATGCCAAAAATTTTAAGCCAGCTCTTGAACATGTCTCCATCGTTTCGGGGGACTGAATTGTGTTTCGTCCACAGATGTAGGTGCAAAGTTACCCCCAATCTGACCATGTAAGAAATGATTTGGGGTAAGCGGAACATCATCTTTGTGGCATGCTGACTGGTATGTTAATGGTCGCGAGTAAATCAACCCTTTAGCGCCGATGATGGTCGTCATCAACTCCTCGTCGTTGATATCAGCCTGTCCCAGGATAGCCTTTATCGCCTTTTTCGCTGATTTCACCATCGATTCGTGAGACCCTCCAAAGTTTGGCGCTAATGGCGGATTGAAATGCCACTTTATTCCCTTGTTCGCAAGTGATTGTTCTATCTTGTGACTCTCTACTTGCGCAAGTAGTGCCTGCAGTTCTCTGTCAGCGCCTATGAAGTTGGTCCCATTGTCAGAATATACCTCATCTGCAAGACCTCTTCGACTTGCCATTCTGTAGAAAGTGTTGAGAAATGAGTCCATGGAAAGACTGTGAGCTATTTCCAAATTTACAGCACTGTCGGCCAGACACGCAAACAAACATAGATATCGTTTTTCACGTCGTTTTCTTCTCCCCTATATGGTAAAAAAGGACCTCCAAAATCCACTGATGTCCTGGTGAAGGCCCTCATCGATGTTTGGACTCTCGCCAATGGCAATGGAGCCATAATTTGCTGCCCGACTTTAGCTTTCCGATGGCGACACTCGGCACATTCTCGCTCCCACTCTTGAATAACTTCTCGTGCTGATATAATCCAATAGCGGGCCGATAATATCGCTAATGTTTGGTTGGTCCCAAATGCGTGATTTCCTTTCTCATGTGCATCTTTTATAATCGACTTTGTGACCCAACTTTTACGTGGTAAGATCACTGGATGTCGAACATCATAGGAAATGAATTGTGCGTTTGTAAGTCGTCCATCTGAACGAATAAGCCCATCATCGTCGAGTTGTGGCTTCAAAGCTAGTAGTTTGCTATTCGATGACAATGGTCCTCTGCTAAGCAACGCATTCAATTCATCTTGGAATTCACACCTCTGTGCCTGTTTAACTAGCTAGATTTCGGATTTCTTAAGTTCATCAGCCTTCAACTCACCAGTCATCCGAAATGCCGCGTTCTTCTTGCAATTTTCAATAAACCGATTGACCCAAGCTACTGTTCGTCGTAACTTCAACCAACTGGAATAGTGAGTTGGATCCAATGGATAATCCTGTCTGTCTGTCAATGCAACAAATGTACGGCGCATGCTGTGATCCATCTCAGGTGCTGGATGAGTTGATTTCATTCATTGTGCTGCAGAATGTTTGATTTCAGCATCTCCCACGGGAGTTTCAAAGTCTTTATTTTGGGGCCATGCATCTTCTGACTCTCGTAGGAATAAAGGTCCTCTCCACCATGAATCACACAGTGCCAGATCAGTTGCATGCTTTCCTCTACTTAGCATGTCCGCGGGATTTGCTTTTGTAGGGACATACCGCCACTGAGTTGGTTGAGTATTTGTTTGGATTTCTCCGACTCTGTTGGCAACAAAAGGCTTGAAATCACGGCTTCGGCCTCTGACCCACCATAGAACATTGACGCTTTCTCACCAGAAAGTAACTTTGTCCGTGTTTACGCCGAGTACGTCTGAAATTCTCGTGGTACATGTAAGTCGCACTCCCACTACCACGCCCATCAATTCAAGTCTGGGAATGCTTGTTGCAATGTTTGGTGAAACTCGTGTTTTTGCTGCAACTATGTTTGTAGAGAAAGTTCCATCGCTATTTTGGCATCTTGCGTAGATAACAGCCCCATACGCATTTTCAGATGCATCTACAAAGCTATGCAGTGACCTAGTATCCGCAATTGTGCCTTCATACCATAGACATCTTGGAACCTGGATCTTTTGCAGTTGTAGCAATTCAGCGAACCACGCACCTGCAGAAGTTGTTAGCGGTTAGGTAAGCTCGTCACCTCAGTCTATGCCAGCTGTCCACATATCTTGTAGCAACATTTTTGCACGCACTGTGTAAGGAGACAGAAAACATATTTAATCAAAGAGACTTGCGATTTTCTTCAAAACATTCCTCTTTGTGTACGGCATGACCTCCTCTGGAACGTTTTCTCTAAATATGAAAACGTCTGTATCTGCACGCCAACATACCCAGAGAGTTTTGGCACACGGTCCAAATCGACCTCTGCCTTCCGATCCTCAAGTGTTATTTCGCCTCATACTTCAGATGAGTTTGACAGCCATTTCCGAGCATGCATTCCGGCTTTTGACAGTAAAGCTGACAGTTGGTGATAAAGCTGAATTCCTTGTACTGCAGACTGTATGGAGTCCATGGACTCGTCCATAGATATGTCGTTGCTTATCATTCTAGACGACGAACCTTGGTACCAAATTACAGTTGAGACATTGGAAAAATGACTAACTGAATAGATATACGAATTATCTCATTTGCATATTCATGAATATTAGTGAGAACATACAGAATAAGAGAAAAATCGTCGAAAAGTTAAGGGGATATACCTACAAAATTACCTCTTCATCAGCTGCTAATTACCTTATACTACAAGAATTGATACCAAATGAAAGTTTAGATATAACCAATGGACCAAAAGGATAAAAAATATACTAATTATCTAATTTGAATATTTATGGATATTAATGAAAACAAGAAATAAGTGGAAATTGGTAGAAACATTAAGGTGGTATACCTACAAAATTACCTGTATGTCTACTACTAACTACCTTAGACTTCAAAACGTGGAACAAAGAATAAATTGAGACAATGCATTTTGACCTAAATGATTAAATTTATGAATAATCTAATTAAAATATCAATGAATATTAATATAAACATAAGGAATAAGAGAAAACTGGTAGAAAAATTTAGGTGGGATACATACAAAATTACCTGTCCGCCAGTTGCTTACTATCCTAGAGTAAAAAAACTGGTACCCAATTAAAGTTGAGACATAGCCATTTGACCAAAATATTTAAATAAACGAATAATTTAATTCGAATATTCATGAATATTAATGGCAATATAAGAAATAAGAGAAAATTGGTAGAAAAATTAAGACGGTATTATACCCACAAAATGTCCTATACTTGTACGTCTGCTGTTTACTAGACTATAAAACTTGGTACCAAATTAAAGTTTAGACTTTGCCTTTTAACCAAAATTATTAAATATGTGAATTATCAAATTTAAATATTCATGAATATTAATGTTAACATAAGAAATAAGACCAAATTGGTAAAAATATTAAGGGGTTATACTTACAAGTTTACCTGTACTCCAGCTGCTAACTATTATAGACTATAGAATTGCTACCCAATAAAAGTTGAGACAAAGCCATTTGACTAAAATGATTAAATATACTAATTATCTAATTTAAATATTCATAATATTACTGTATACATAAGAAATAAGACAACATTTGTAGAAAAAATAAGGGGGTATACCTACAAAATGTCCTAAACGGCTGCTGCTTACTAGCCTAGACTACAAAACTTAGAAAAAAAAGTTTAGACATTTCCATTTGACCAAAATGATTATACATGCGATTTATCTAATTTAAATATTCATGACTATTAATGTAAACATAGGACATACGACAAATTTGGTAGAAAAATAAAGGTGATACACCTTGAAATGTATCAGGACGCCAGCTGCTAACTATCATATCTTACTATACCTGGTACCAAATAAAGATTAGAAATAGCCATTTGATCATAATGATGAAATATACGAATTTTCTAATTTACAATATTTATGAATATTAATGAAAGCATATGAAATAAGAGAAAATTGGTAGAAGAATTAAGGAGGTATACCTTCAAAATTATCTATATATCTACTGTAAACTATCGTAGATTGCAAAACTTGGTACCAAATTAAAGTTGAGGCAATGTATTTTGACCAAAAAGATTAAATATGCGAATAATCTAATTTGAATATTCATGAATATTAATGTAAAAATTACAAATAAGAGAAAATTGGTTGAAAAATGAAGGTGGTATACCTACAAAATGTCCTATACATCTGCTATTAATTAGACTAGACTATAACACTTGGTATCAAATAAAAGTTGAGACTTTGCTTTTTTAACCAAAATTATTAAATATGCGAATTATCTAATCTAAATATTCATGAATATTAATGTAAACATAAGAAATAAGACCAAATTGGTAGAAATATTAAGGGGGTATACCTACAAAATTTACCTGTACTCCAGCTGCTAACTATCTTAGACTATAAAAAAAATGGTACCCAAAAAAAGATGAGACAACACCATTTGACTAAAATGATTAAATATACGAATTATCTAAATTTGATATTCATGAATATTAATGTAAACATAAGAGTCAAGACAAAAGTGGTAGAAAAATTAAGGTGGTATATCTACAAAATTACCAGGACGCTATCTGCTAACTATCCTATCTTACAAAACTTGTACCAAATAAAAGTTGAGACATAGTCATTTGATCAAAATGATAATATGAATATTCATTAAAATGAATGAAAGCAAAAGAAATAAGAGAAAATTGGTAGAAAAATTAAGGGGGTATACCTACAAAATTACCCATATGTCTGCTGCCAACTATCGTAGATTGCAAAACTTGGTACCAAATTCAAGTTGAGACATTGCGTTTACATCAAAATGATTAAGTGTACGAATTATCTAATTTGAATATTGATGAGTATTAATGAACACTTTAGAAATAAAAGGAAATCGGTAGAAAATAAAGGTAATTTACGTTCAAAATAACCACTAAATCAGGTGCTATATATATATTAGTTTATGATTAACTTCAAAACTAGGTACTAAATAACAGTTGAGACATTTTCATTTGATGATAATGATTAAATATACAAATAATCTAATTTGAATATCCATAAATACTAATGTAAACATAAGAAATAAAGCAAAATTGGTAGAATAATTAAGACGGTACCCCTACCAAATTACCTCTACGCCAGCTGCTTACTATCATAGACTACAGAACTTGGTACCAAATAAAAGTGTAGATACAGGTATGCAATCCTATGATTTGATGTATTCGAAATATCTAATTTTCATATTCACGAATATTAAACCACTCGTAAAAAGAATTAGTCTAAAATAGTAGAAAACTAAAGTGGTTTGACATACAAAATAACCTTTATTTCCGCTGCAATATATCATAGACTACCAAACATTGAGATATAGCTCAATGACCCAATGATGAATATACAAATGATCTCATTTGCATACTTATGAATATATAAGAAAACATTAAAAAACAATAACACAGAAAGATACAAATTCGTTCTAGGCTTTAATTTCAGAACAAGCTTAGAAAATAAGGATACCTAGCAACTAACAAATACGTAATTTTGTAAGTTCACCCCTTTATTTTTCCAAAATGTTCTCTTATTTCTAATATTTTGATCAATATTTATGAGTGGGAATGTTAGAAAATTTGTACAATGTAGAATTAGGCAAAATGCAGTGCATTGGCATTATTTGGTACCAAGAGTGGTTGCCTAAAATAATTCGCAGCTGAGCTGAAGTAACTTTCGTGGGTACATCCTTTTTTTTACGATTTCCTAATGTATTCATTAATTTTCATGAATATGGAAATTTGATAATAAGCATATTTTACCGCTGAATGAAGCTGCTATGTCTTACCTTTGATTTCTTTTATCGAGTTAGTACTTATGAATGATTTTTCTGCTGAGATATAAATAATTTGTAGGGATATACGAAACTGTTTTGAAGCGCATTATTTGTTGCATTATTTGTTGCCATTGAAACCACGCAATTTCACATAGCTCAAATGGAATTATTTCCAGGGCAATACTTTTACTTATTGAAGGTGGTCCAACAAAACAATTTGATGCCCATGAGAAGTAAGTAAGGGTGCAAAGATCAGGAATCGTTTCATTCATAGCACTATTTTGAACTAGTTTCAAGCTTTTAAAGTGATAAACGAGAAATGAGTTTTGAGAATCAAGTTTCTTTGATCTAACTGTTGTCATATTGTCCATTCTTCCTAGCAATACCCACAAAATGTATTACATTATCTATATATCAAACGTAAAATCATTTAAATTCCTTAGTACCCAATTGTCGAATAAGACCAGCCTGGTATAGACATTTATCTTCAATTGAAGACTAGTTTCATCTTTTAGGACCATGTGGTAAATTTTCTCACTGCGCCTAATAGTATATCAAGTATATTGGTGAAATGCACGAAAACAGAGCATTTTTCACATGGGGGTAGTAACTTTGCAAGCAATTTTCCGAACCGCCAAGCATGTCAGAATGCTGTTAATCATGTTTTTGAAAAGCAAATTTATATTTTTCTTTGAATTACTCAAGTTTTACGGGTTTTTTTTTTACTAAAAATAACGGTATTATTAAAAACGATATCAAGGAATTTGTTCTATTTTCTAGGGCAGTAAGAGTTATCCCTCATTAATTATATCTGCAAGTGAAGAAAATTAGCCAAATTTGATTTGAAAATAAATAAAAGTTGAATTGATTTTAGAAATTATAATAATTTACAAAAAAAATATGTTTTTAAACTGCAAAAAAAAAGTTTCGAAAAATCGTACTTCACAATTCCCTTTTTTGCAAGGAAAGAGTTATCTCCCCATTTTAGATATGACGCTACCAATTTTCGAACGTGCGACCCAATCAGAATTAAAGTAGATGCATTTAGTTTTGATTTGAGACCGGTTTCATCTTTTATGACGATGAGGTAAGATTTCTCAAAAAGTAAGCCTTATATGAAATTCAGCAACGCGCCTATTGATCTCATTTCAGACCGTTTATCCTTTCATTGATTATGTAAAAACTCAGATGAGACATAAATTAGTAACTTTTTGTTCATGTCTTTACTGTCTCCAGTATGTATGTAAGAGCAGAGTATTTGAGCCGCGACATGATATTTCCAACAATGTGGTATATGCACATGAGTCTATTCATGTCAAAATGCCACATTGTTTGGGCACATTATATATAATAGCTAAGTATTCATTGATTACTATCATTGTTATTACCAATGCTGTTTTAATGTAAGCTGAACATCGCCTGAGTTTACACTTATCCAAATGCAACATTGCTTGTAATCTCATGTTTTGGGCTTTTCATCCTAGCGTCATTAGGAAAAGCCTTCGTTATGAGTTTAGTTCATTGTGAAGAACATTTTTGAAACGAAACAAGATGTCATTTATTCATAACTAATGGAGAGCATGACCCACGTCGAGAGAGAATCCACAACCAGCGCGGCATACAAACCCCGTAATATACACTTCATATTAGAACGATTGATAGGAATGCTGGTCTTTAATTGAGACTAATGTCTCCTTTTCACCTAAATCAATTTGACTGATCTGATGAGTAGAACAGGGTATAATAGAATTTTTTGATCGCTATAAAGGTGGCAACTTTAATATTCATATCTGGGCGTGGTTCGATTATTTCATCTGTAAAGGAAAGGAAATCTTGTTTTATATTTGTATTTGGTAATGTTGTTTGAACCGTTCATGAAACTCGCGACCGTATATGCACTGAATACTTATTAAATATGGTAATGTTGTTTGAACCGTCCATGAAACTCGTGACCGTATATGCACTGAATACTCATTAAATATGGTAATGTTGTTTGAGCCGTCCATGAAACTTGTGACCGTATATACACTGAATACTCATTAATAAACACTGAAACCGCCAATCACAACAAAAGTAAGTAATGGTGCAAAGATCAGGAATCGATACAATCAAGTACCACACCTGACCCAGGATACCAATGGGAAAGTGACAAACTCACAGAAGACACCACAAACGAGAGCCAAGAGGTCAGCCCTTTCCCAGCAGGTGACCACAAAGCACATATAAACAGACGTGGACAAAACATAGCAAACACAAGACAGAACAAAAACATAAAAGATCCACAAAAGAAGCAGTCATCTGCTTTTGTCGTCTGCATAAAAGTTTTGAAACCTCTTTGACAAACAGTGTAGATCCAGATCAAACTATCCCTGGGAGCAGCCTGATCAGGGGTCTACACTGTTTCTTCTATACTTACGTAATTCAATAAACAACATTTAAGGGTTAAATAATGTTTTTGTAGGACCTGAGGCGTGATGGGGCAAGATGATACGGTTAATCGCGCCTCATTTTCAGCTTTTTACCTTTATCTAAGATAGACAAGTCCTAATTAATCATACACGAGATGCTGCCTTTACAGCAACCAAAAAGTTCTATTATATAAAGAATTTGACATATATAGTTCTGTCAGACATAGCTTTACTCCGTGTAATTTACCTCCATTTCTGACTGTCCTGTGCATGAGTGAAGGGACAGAAGTCCGCTCAATTCAATGTTTACAAGTGTATTCAGCTGTCATTTTTTTGCAAACTGGGATTTGGGGAATATGGCGGGCAGAAATCCGCTTAACTCAATGTTAGCAAGTGACTTCCGCTGTCATTTATTATGGAAACCATTTGAACCTAGATCAGGACTGGCTTTTAGTCAGGCCTGATCAGGATCCGAACTGCTTGGCATCTAACAGAGTTTTGAATATGAAATGATAGTTACGTTTTTTCCTCAAACATGTGACACTGTTTACAATGAAGGCATCTAGCTGTGAGATTATTGACAAAAGAGCGATTGCATTTCAATACTTCCTGGTTCAGATCAACAAAATGACCTAGTTTCCCAATGTAGATTTGATTATAGTTTTAAGCGTTATTTAAGAGCGACGATAATTTTACATGTAAGCAGACTGGATATAGCAGGTTGATCTCAGTTTTCCATAAACTAATATTTTATGTAATTGGTTGTGTCATGAAGCTGCTCCTATCACAAGACAGGCTGTTATATTCAATGGAGTGTATTTTGTAAAGAGATAAAAGATATTCAAAATGGCGGATTTCTGCTTAGCTTTCGGTAAGTTATGTTGATTGTTCTGTATTTTCAAAAGATAATATGTCCCCCACTGAGATTTACTTCGTCAAAGGGAATTACGCCTCAAATGATTTTTGTAGTACAAGGTTTGGCAGACTTTTTCTGCGTAGTCATGAAAAGTAATGAGCAGAAATGGGAAAACATTCATGTTGTCACATGAGTGATTGTGAAATTTTGCAATGGGCTTATTAAGGAAAAAATCTTGTGCTTGTGTCTTGATATTTTGTATGAAGCATTGTCTAGTGGGCCTCTGGAATAGCTAAGTATTCATTGATGACTATCACTGTTATTATCAATGCTGCTATTTTGTAAGCTCAACATCGTCTGAGTCTACACTTACCTAAATGCCACATTTTTGGTAATCTCATGTTTGGGCTCAATAATATGCAATAGCTAAGTATTCATTGATGACTATCATTGTTGTTGCCGGTGGAGACATGGTGCTGGCGGTCGTGATCCAGACACTTTATCCGCTGCTTAGTACTGATTCAAACTGTTACGACATAAAGCCGGTCAGGAAGGAAGAGGGGAAATCTTATTGGAAAATTCCTTTATGCGATGACGATGCTACCAGGGAAAAATAATGCACACAACTAGCAAAAACTTTTCAGTACTTTATGTACTAAGAAAACATCAACAACACATTAATATACAATGACACCACCTACGCTGTTATTTCTGACTAATTGACCATCCTATACTAGAGCAAGTTGCCACTCCAAGATCATTTCAATTAGAACTAATCTTGGACTGTCCTGTTCTAGATGTACGTCAACTAGTCAGAAATAAGAGACGTAAAGAATATGATTAACATATATCTTAAGATCTCATAAAAAAACAATTGGGCCCTTTAATATTTCAGTTCTCTTATTGACGAGAAATCTCGAGATTATACGCGTCTCGCGAACACTATGTCTTCTAAGCTGCACGTGTGTCTACTTCAGACCATCGGCGCTGAGGTGATCGAACCTGTACTTTGGTCGTCACTGGATTCACGTATTCTTTGTTACGCGTATTACTGATCGTCGTTCAAGACGTCAGAATTCGTATAAATAGATCTTCCTGATCATATCCCCACGTTGGGTGTCAGATTCACATATAACCATTCAAGCCGGTTGGCTTCTCATTCAATTGTACTACGTGGAAACGATTGGGCCTTGATCCACGCTGGTCGTGGCCTGAGGGGGACAGCTAATATGTGCCCTCAGGTGATAATCAACGGCTCATCAACATTCAGCCTCCAACGTAGGAGGGGACACAAGAGACGATTCTGCAAAAAAACAATCTATATTTAGAATCTCAGAATCACTCTTTTGCGTCAATAATGGGGTTGTTCGTTCGAAGTTCACAAAAATAGAAATAATTTCAGTGGTCTTACTCCTTTAAATTACATCCTAACCCTATAAGCGCGCGATTAGCCCACACCCGTGGGTGTATGGCTAACGGCTCCCATGCGGTTAGGATGGATCGGCTCTTCTAAATATCCACACTTAAACTTATATAATAGAGAAGTATTTCTTTAGTGACTGGCCTATGTCAGCGCTAAACAATACCTCTTATGCCAAACGAACAAACCCATACGTAACAAACTCTTCTATACACTGTCGTAACGTCACCCTGGTTGAGACGCTATCGCAGCCGAAACATCAAGAACCCGTGGCCCTTTTTCCCTTCAAGGTCACGTTATTTAGATAGTTTCGAGGTTTACACTTTCTGATACCAATTCTCTTAAAATTCCAGGAAAAAGGTTGAACAGTGTGGTGCAGACGTAACGTTTGGACGTTTACGTCGGACATCACCCTGCCCACGCACTAATTTCGTACATGTATAACATATCAGTCGTAAACAACTAATTATGACCTCTCGGCAAAGAATATTTATATCAATATTGAGAGATTACATTCTGCTGTTTTATGTGTGTAAAACCGTACAATGCTTTCTTACATTTATTTTGGTGTAACATAAAATATTTTACATTTACTTTGGTGTAACAAAAATATCTTACATTTACTTTGGTGTAACACAAAATATTTTACATTTACTTTGGTGTAACACAAAATATTTTACATTTACTTTGGTGTAACATTACACCTACCTAATCTCTAAACATACATGTCAGCTATCACCTTATTTATGTAAGTGTGTTGTAGTGTATGCACCTAACCCTTATTCTTATATGCGTCAGATATAACTCGAGGTGACACATACAGGTCGCTACAGAAAGTCGATTATCACTGGCAGTTAAATCGTCTTTCCAACAACGCCGTACCAAATCACAACAATTTAAAATCTAGATGCTTAAATTGTTTTTCACCTATCGGTCCCTGGTAAATCTTTCAGCATGCCATTATAGTTTTTAGGTGCAGGCCCGACATGGCCTGTGACTACTTTTGTCCGAAATAACCCGACGAGTCCATCCGGACAGCTTTTATTATAGCCACAAGAATGGTCCCAGCAGATTTTTAGGCGATACGCATGTGCGTAACTTCATACGCAAGTGCGTAACAATCGCTATTTTCACCAAAAAAAACGGGACGTTATTGATAACACCCGAAAGAACTCATACACAGAATGCTGGCCGATTCAACAGACGACAAAATAGAAAACGAGTGACTTATTATTTCAATACAATGTGACATGCTAGAGACATCGCGATTCAATGCAATTACACGAATCGCCAACGCCCTGTCATGTACAATATCACAACAGTAACAATATATATATAACTTCACGTACCTTTTATAATAATGAATAGCGTCTCTATATCGAACCTTTCAACGGTATGTTTAAAATGTCACCTAACAAGAATGGGAAATTCCATCCTTTATATAATGAAAAACGCACAAGATTTCCGAGATATTCAAGAAGAATAAGGAAATCGTGCAAGCGTTGATAAATATAGATACAATGAATTCCATCTCAGACAAACCGACCTTTTATTGGGACTATCAATAGAAATAGTACCGTATCATGGTTCGAATTGATGACCAGGTGCATACCTAAACCTCTGCGTATTTGTGCGTATACGCAACCATCGCTGATTCTGTTATTCCAGCCATTCTGTATCGTAACAAAGGCCCTTCCTTTTGGGAGAAAAAGGAATGACTTTTTCTTACGATACACGATGCAGAAAAGGAATAATACAGAATAAATATATAATACAACATATATACACGTACGACTTAAATGGCGGACTACCTGGAAAGATAGTCTGCCCCCACATTGTCTTGTCCTCGAATTGCCACAATCATAGACCTGTATTCATTGTTGAAGCTTTAATGCTCAACACATAAGTATGGGGTTGTACCCCTTTAACTTTTCCACATATGGGGTTGTACCCCTTTAACTTCCTATGAAGTTTTATGTCTTATGACATTTAATATATAAGGCTAAATAGCCAATACTTTTTGCAAAGATCCACAGGTTATGCATTTTTATGCCAAGTATACCTATTAATAACTTCCTCCATAATACAATCTTTGCGCAAAATAAATTAACGTGACTCTTCACGTTGCAGCCAACCTCTGTTGCAAAATTTTATTATCGTGACTTGCTCACGTCAATCGTCTACCGTCATACGTCATGACTAATAAAAATCTCCGTGACTCCTCACGTCAAAAGTACACCTACGTGACTAATACTATGCTATCATAGCTAAAATATAGGTCAACAATCCGAGACAATTGGGTCATTACGCTGTCGCACACCTTTAATACTAACGTTGACTGCTGTTGTCAGTCACTGTCATATTGCGCCAATAATATGGTATTGGGCAACGTCTACCACTACCATATGAACGTCGTCGTTCTGTCTGGCTATCAGTCCGTCTTGTACGGCTAACTACTGCCTCCTTAGAGGATATGTTTCTATGGGGTACACTACAACAATGAGTCATTGCGACCTTTATATTGTGAGTTGTCCTTTGACAAATGGCACAAGATCTACAAAATTGAGTTACCTCCCTACAAACACCGGGCCAATAAAATTCATCTAAGACCTTAGATATAGTTTCCTTTCTGCCTCTATGATTTACCACCTTTTGTGATTCATGGGCTAAATTCATAACGCTATGCGTTAAACTCGAAGGAACTACTAACTGAAGTGAAACATTTGCATTTTTCTTAAAATGTCTATAAATTAAGCCATTCCTACGAATGAACTTAGTTTCACCAGTAGAGAAACTGCGACTTTTAGTCACACTACCAGACTCTACCCTTCTTCTAATCTCTCTTAACTTAATATCTGACGCTTGCTTCATAAGTATTTCTTGCCTGTGCTGCCTAATAAACTTATCTGCCCACTTGACCTTCCTATCCTTTCTACTTCTCTTTGACCTTTTCTTATTGACTACCCCTGATGAAAAATGGGTTATGTCGGGAAATTTGGACCCCTCAATATTACCAATGACTAAGTCATGTGCTGGGTCATCTATGCACAATGCATCCGTAGTCCCTCTAAAAAACGGACAATCAACATTAATACAGGCCATAGGACATCTCTGTTTATAATTGTTAATAAGAGTCACACCAGACTGCTTATTTAACATCTGACCATCCGAAACTAAACTCCTCCTGACAACTACCCCCGTATAACCTGTGTCTCTTAAGACCCTAACTTCTTTACCATTTACGGTACCTATCGCTGTCGGCAACTTTGACCGTGGGAAATGACAAGTGCCCTTGCTATCCTTACGGGGTAGACCTTCTGATGAAGAACTTGGAAAACTTAACTTATCCTGGCCTTTTCCTACATCCGAATTAATTTTACAAAAATTGACCTGATGGTTGGTCCTGTAATTATTGTCATTATGACTATTATAATGATTGTCACGTTGGTCAACGCGACCACGGTTCCTATCCTGACCCCAATTAGAATTATCTCCCTTATACTGGGAATAAAATTCAGCACTATAAGCTACCCTCTTGTTATCAGGGTTATTCCAACATTTATGCGTGGGATGGGGCTTGCCACAAATCTTACATTTAACCACAGGCCGTTGATCTTGCTTGGGCTCTACTTTAGGCTGGGCTTGACCTACAACTTTACTTTCTTGCCGCCCCTTAGTAATACACAAGGGAACACCCCCTTTTGCATCGGCGAACAAATCCGCCTCATGAGCTAACTCACCCAGGACTTTAAACGGCTTAGGTTTGAGATACAAATAGAGCTCATGACTGCAACAGTCAAGGAACTGGTCTCGGGCCAAAAAATCACAAACTGCCTCGTAGGTCTTTTCGACCTTAGCCAAACCTAGCCATTTATCAAGGTAGCTCGCTAGCCTACCGCTAAATTGTCTGAAAGTTTCGGCTTTCTCGGGCCTACAATCCCTAAATTTCTTACGAAAAGATCGTTCGGTGAGGTCAAAATTAGTAAGCAGAGCCTCCTTAATCTGACCATAATCCGACTGGTCATCTCTGGAAAGCCTAACGAAGACTTCCAAAGCGCGTCCCTTTAATAAGGCACTTAAGTATGATGCCCACATGGACGGGTCCCATTTATTTGACAAGGCATAACTTTCGAACCTAGTTAAATAGCTATCCATCTTATCCGTATGTTCGTCAAAGTATGGAAGCTTGGGACTCCTAGGATTTGAACTTTTCTCTTTGGGCCCCCAGGGATGTGAAGTGGTCTCGGCCTCGATTTTTTTGAGTTCCACTTCGGCCTCAATTTTTTTTAGCGTAACTTCTTTTTCCATTTCCATTTCCTTATCCTTGCGCGCAGCCTCAATTTTTAACTTTTCCACTTCCTTATCCTTACGCGCGGCCTCAATTTTCATTTTTTCTAATTCCTGATCTTTCTCCTTTTGCTCGGCCTCCCTTTTCTCTCTTTCATATTCCCTTTGGGCCAACCTTTCCTCCCTTTCTAAATCTTGTTGCCTTTTAAGATAATCCCTTAGTTCTTGCCCTTCATATCCTAATTCCCGTGCTAATGAAATATGTTTATCCATTTTAGCCTATTGTTGGGAATGGTATAAGTCAACTATACTGTTGAAAATAAATAAGGGTTCGCTTTGTCCCTTTTAAATAGGTATGGGCTAACCAACGTTCGCGCTGGTAAACTAATAATTTTACTAGGGATTTAATGACGTTACATATGAGTAACGTAAAGTACAACGTATAAGAGATCACCACGGAAAGGTGCCTAGGATATATATCAACTTTTAATAGGCCTTCACTGAACGTATTTGACTAAAAAACATCATTCATTTTCTCGCATTTATGTCAAGAAATGTATACCTACGCGATATTAATATAAACGCGTTACAGTCAAGTCAACAGTCACTTGTCATAGCAAGACATAATAATTGACTAAAATAATCTTTCTATGGACTTCTTCTAATAATAGAAATCAGTTGAGTGGCGTCACACACTATGACGTCACTGAGGTGATTTAAATTATTAGTACCCTCAAACGATATGAAATTTTCCACATCAGTATCCTCAATTAATAGGAATACAGGGCATAAGCCAATACACAATGATATGGGTAAAGTAAAGGTGGACAAGTCTAATAATTAAACTCTGACAAATTTTCCTTGGGTTTTATACCCTACTGGCAATCCACAGAACAAGAAAGTATGGGTCCCATCAGAATGTTATGTGATGACTTATTTACATGTGTCGCACTTCATCACAGGGGAACGCATGCAATCAGTACTGTGTGTTGACACTCACAACCTTTCTTGTAAAGAAAAACTACTAGTGTGCGCCCGTAGCAACGTCACAGCAGAGAAATTTGCCAATAAAACCTCAAAAATCCCACTTCTGACACCATTGTTACGACATAAAGCCGGTCAGGAAGGAAGAGGGGAAATCTTATTGGAAAATTCCTTTATGCGATGACGATGCTACCAGGGAAAAATAATGCACACAACTAGCAAAAACTTTTCAGTACTTTATGTACTAAGAAAACATCAACAACACATTAATATACAATGACACCACCTACGCTGTTATTTCTGACTAATTGACCATCCTATACTAGAGCAAGTTGCCACTCCAAGATCATTTCAATTAGAACTAATCTTGGACTGTCCTGTTCTAGATGTACGTCAACTAGTCAGAAATAAGAGACGTAAAGAATATGATTAACATATATCTTAAGATCTCATAAAAAAACAATTGGGCCCTTTAATATTTCAGTTCTCTTATTGACGAGAAATCTCGAGATTATACGCGTCTCGCGAACACTATGTCTTCTAAGCTGCACGTGTGTCTACTTCAGACCATCGGCGCTGAGGTGATCGAACCTGTACTTTGGTCGTCACTGGATTCACGTATTCTTTGTTACGCATATTACTGATCGTCGTTCAAGACGTCAGAATTCGTATAAATAGATCTTCCTGATCATATCCCCACGTTGGGTGTCAGATTCACATATAACCATTCAAGCCGGTTGGCTTCTCATTCAATTGTACTACGTGGAAACGATTGGGCCTTGATCCACGCTGGTCGTGGCCCGAGGGGGACAGCTAATATGTGCCCTCAGGTGATAATCAACGGCTCATCAACATTCAGCCTCCAACGTAGGAGGGGACACAAGAGACGATTCTGCAAAAAAACAATCTATATTTAGAATCTCAGAATCACTCTTTTGCGTCAATAATGGGGTTGTTCGTTCGAAGTTCACAAAAATAGAAATAATTTCAGTGGTCTTACTCCTTTAAATTACATCCTAACCCTATAAGCGCGCGATTAGCCCACACCCGTGGGTGTATGGCTAACGGCTCCCATGCGGTTAGGATGGATCGGCTCTTCTAAATATCCACACTTAAACTTATATAATAGAGAAGTATTTATTTAGTGACTGGCCTATGTCAGCGCTAAACAATACCTCTTATGCCAAACAAACAAACCCATACGTAACAAACTCTATTATACACTGTCGTAACGTCACCCTGGTTGAGACGCTATCGCAGCCGAAACATCAAGAACCCGTGGCCCTTTTTCCCTTCAAGGTCACGTTATCTAGATAGTTTCGAGGTTTACACATACTGATACCAATTCTCTTATAATTCCAGGAAAAAGGTTGAACAGTGTGGTGCAGACGTAACGTTTGGACGTTTACGTCGGACATCACCCTGCCCACGCACTAATTTCGTACATGTATAACATATCAGTCGTAAACAACTAATTATGACCTCTCGGCAAAGAATATTTATATCAATATTGAGAGATTACATTCTGCTGTTTTATGTGTGTAAAACCGTACAATGCTTTCTTACATTTATTTTGGTGTAACATAAAATATTTTACATTTACTTTGGTGTAACAAAAATATCTTACATTTACTTTGGTGTAACACAAAATATTTTACATTTACTTTGGTGTAACACAAAATATTTTACATTTACTTTGGTGTAACATTACACCTACCTAATCTCTAAACATACATGTCAGCTATCACCTTATTTATGTAAGTGTGTTGTAGTGTATACACCTAACCCTTATTCTTATATGCGTCAGATATAACTCGAGGTGACACATACAGGTCGCTACAGAAAGTCGATTATCACTGGCAGTTAAATCGTCTTTCCAACAACGCCGTACCAAATCACAACAATTTAAAATCTAGATGCTAAAATTGTTTTTCACCTATCGGTCCCTGGTAAATCTTTCAGCATGCCATTATAGTTTTTAGGTGCAGGCCCGACATGGCCTGTGACTACTTTTGTCCGAAATAACCCGATGAGTCCATCCGGACAGCTTTTATTATAGCCGCAAGAATGGTCCCAGCAGATTTTTAGGCGATACGCATGTGCGTAACTTCATACGCAAGTGCGTAACAATCGCTATTTTCACCAAAAAAAACGGGACGTTATTGATAACACCCGAAAGAACTCATACACGGAATGCTGGCCGATTCAACAGACGACAAAATAGAAAACGAGTGACTTATTATTTCAATACAATGTGACATGCTAGAGACATCGCGATTCAATGCAATTACACGAATCGCCATCGCCCTGTCATGTACAATATCAACACAGTAACAATATATATATAACTTCACGTACCTTTTATAATAATGAATAGCGTCTCTATATCGAACCTTTCAACGGTATGTTTAAAATGTCACCTAACAAGAATGGGAAATTCCATCCTTTATATATTGAAAAACGCACAAGATTTCCGAGATATTCAAGAAGAATAAGGAAATCGTGCAAGCGTTGATAAATATAGATACAATGAATTCCATCTCAGACAAACCGACCTTTTATTGGGACTATCAATAGAAATAGTACCGTATCATGGTTCGAATAGATGACCAGGTGCATACCTAAACCTCTGCGTATTTGTGCGTATACGCAACTATCGCTGATTCTGTTATTCCAGCCATTCTGTATCGTAACACAAACCTACAGTCCCGACATGTCTGAAAATTGTTGACTGTGACGTAAAACGTCAGAACAAACAATAGAATGCTCTGCCATTATCCCAAGTATGTTAGTTTTGCTGGATTGTCTTTAAATAAGGCTACAATAAAGAAGGCACGTATGTGTTTTGAGTTAAGTTAATTATGAAGAACCTTTTCGAAACGAAACAAAATGCAATTTATTCAGGACTAATGCAGAGCACGACCCACGTCGAAACAGAATCCACAACCGGCGCGGCATACCAACCCCGTAATGTACACTTCATATTAGAACGATTGAAAGGAATGCTGGTCTTAAATTGAGACTAATGTCTCCTTTTCACCTAAATCAATTTGACTGATCTGATGAGTAGAACAGGGTATAATTGAACTTTGTGATCGTTATAAAGGCGGCAACTTTAATATACATATCTGTGCGTGGTTTGGCTGTTTCATCTGTAAAGGAAAGGAAATCTTGCTTTATATTTGTATTTGTAATATTGTTTGAACCGTTCATGAAACTCGTGACCGTCTATACACTGAATACTCATTTATTAACACTCAAAGCGCCAATCAGAACAAGTCATCCCATTTTTGTCGTCTGCATAAATGTTTTCAAACCTTTTTGAAAAAGAGTGTAGGTCCAGATCAGACTGCCCCTGCAAGCAGCCTGATCTGGGGTCTACACCGTTTGCATATACTCTTACGTAATTCAATAAACAACATTTCAAGGTTTAAATACTATGGAGGCGTTATGGGGCAAGATGATGCAGTTACATGTAATTGCACCTCATTTTCAGCTTTTTATCTTTGTCTAAGGCAGACAAGTCCTAATTAATCATTCACGAGATACTGCCTTAAAAGTTTACAGTAACAAAAGGTTCTATAATATAAAGAATTAAATTATGTTATTTGACATATACCGTTCAGTCAGACATAGCTTTACTACGTGTAAATTACCTTGATTTCTTACTGTCCTGCACACGGGTGAGGGGACAGAAGTCCGTTGAGTTCAATGTTTTCAAGTGAATTCCGCTGTCATTTTTTTGCAAAATGGGATTTGGAGAATATGGCGGACAGAAATCCGCTTAACTCAATGTTTGCAAGTGAATTCCGCTGTCATTTATTTTGCAAACCATTTGAATCTAGATCAGGACTAACGTTTGGCATGGTCTGATTGGGATACGAACTGCTTGGCACCTAACGAAGTTTTGAAGTTACGTTTTTTCCTCAAACATGCGACACTGTTTTCAATGGAGGCAGTTAGCTGTGAGAATATTGACAAAAGAGCGATTGCATTTCAATACATTATGGTTCAGTTCAATAAAATGGCCTAGTTTTCCAATGTAGATTTGATTCTAGTTTTAAGTGTTATTTAAGAGCGACGTTAATTGTACATGTATGCAGACTGGATATGGCAGGTTGATCTCAGTTTTTCATAAACTAATATTTTATGTAGTTGGTTGTGTCATGAAGCTGCTTCTGTGACAAGACAGGCTGTTATATTCAATGGAGTGTATTTTGTAAAGAGATAAAAGATATTTAAAATGGCGGATTCCGGCTTAGCTTTTGGTAAGTTATGTTGATTGTTCTGTATTTTCAAAAGATAATATGTCCCCCACTGAGATTAACTTCGTCAAGGGGAATTTCGCCTCAAATGATTTTTGTAGTATAAGGTTTGATAGATTATTTCTGCGTAGTCATGAAAAGTAATGAGCAGAAATGGCATAACATTCATATTGTCACATGAGTGATTGTGAAATTTTGCAATGGGCTAATTTAGGAAAAAGTCTTGTGCTTGTGTCTTGATATTTTGTATGAAGCATTGTAAAGTGGGCCTCTACCAAGTTTGTTTGAATTACGCCACTGGGGTTAAAACGGCCCCGCCTCGCAAAGGGTCATACCTACTTATCATCCGTTTCGTCTTAATCCTCGAGAGGATGTCAAACGAATATTCCGGAATACCAAGTGCCAAGCGAGTTAACTGACAAATGATAGAACAAAGTGGTGAAATGAGTTTGTACAGTGCGAGAAGGGGTGTTAGTATAGTTAAAAGAAAACAATCAGGGGTAGGTACTAACAAATGAAGGTAGAAACATGCATCACCTGGCTCACAGCACTGCTAAACTGTGCAAGGGTGGAAAGAAACGGTGTGTTAGAAAAGAAGGCGTTTGAAAGTATAAAATTCATAGGAAAGTATGTGAACCTGTAATAGTCTTTGCGAGTTTAAATCTGTCTGTAGGCCAGTGAGTGGATATGTCTTGATACTCTGGTATTTCTAACAAGGTAGCGCGATGCTGGGATAGCTAAAAGTTGGATATTATCATGTACATCATGATGAGCCTGCTACAAATGCAACATTGGTTCTAGGTGGGGGGGGGGGGGGGTCAGTGAGTGGATATGTCTTGATACTCTGGTATTTCGAACATGGTATCGCGATGCTGGGATAGCTAAAAGTTGGATATTACCATGTACATCATGATGAGCCTGCTACAAATGCAACATTGTTTCTAGGTGGGGGAGGGGTCAGTTAGTGGGTATGTCTTGATAATCTGGTATTTCGAACATGGTATTGCGATGCTGGGATAGCTAAAAGTTGGATATTACCTTGTACATCATGATGAGCCTGCTACAAATGCAACATTGGTTCTAGGTGGGGGGGGGGTCAGTGAGTGGATATGTCTTGATACTCTGGTATTTCGAACATGGTATCGCGATGCTGGGATAGCTAAAAGTTGGATATTACCTTTACATCATGATGAGCCTGCTACAAATGCAACATTGGTTCTAGGTGGGAGGGGGGTCAGTGAATGGATATGTCTTGATACTCTGGTATTTCGAACAAGGTAGCGCGATGCTGGGATAGCTTAAAGTCGGATATTACCTTGTACATCATGATGAGCCTGCTACAAATGCAACATTGGTTCTAGGTGGGGGGTCAGTGAGTGGATATGTCTTGATACTCTGGTATTTTGCACAAGGTATCACGATGCTGGGATAGCTAAAAATCGGATATTACCTTGTACATCATGATGAGCCTGCTACAAATGCAACATTGGTTCTAGCTGGGGGGGGGGTGGGGGGGGTCAGTGAGAGGATATGTCTTGATACTCTGGTATTTTGCACAAGGTATCACGATGCTGGGATAGCTAATAGACGGATATTACCTTGTACATCATGATGAGCCTGCTACAAATGCAACATTGGTTCTAGATGGGGTCAGTGAATGGATATGTCATGATACTCTGGTATTCGAACATGGTAACGCGATGCTGGGATAGCTAAAAGTCGGATATTACCTTGTACATCATGATGAGCCTGCTACAAATGCAACATTGGTTCTAGGTGGGGGGTCAGTGAGTGGATATGCCTTGATACTCTGGTATTTCGAACAAGGTAGCGCAATGCTGAGATAGCTAAAAGTCAGATATTACCTTGTACATCATGATGAGCCTGCTACAAATGCAACATTGGTTCTAGGTGGGGGGTCAGTGAGTGGGTATGTCTTGATACTCTGGTATTTCGAACAAGGTATCACGATGCTGGGATAGCTAAAAGTCGGATATTACCTTGTATATAATCATAAGCCTGCTACAAATGCAACATTGGCTCTAGCTGGGGGGGGGGTTGTCAGTGAGTGGATATGCCTTGATACTCTGGTATTTCGAACAAGGTAACGCAATGCTGGGACAGCTAAAAGTCGGATAATACCTTGTACATCATTATGAGCCTGCTTCAAATGCAACATTGGTTCTAGGTGGGGGGGGTCAAGGGTGGAAAGAAACGGTGTGTTAGAAAGGAAGGCGTTCGAAAGTATAAAATTCATAGGAAAGTATGTGAACCTGTAATAGTCTTTGCGAGTTTAAATCTGTCTGTAGGCCAGTGAGTGGATATGCCTTGATACTCTGGTATTTCGAACAAGGTAGCGCGATGCTGGGATAGCTAAAAGCCGGATATTACCTTGTACATCATGATGAGCCTGCTACAAATCAACATTAATTCCAGGCGGGGAGGGGGGGGTCAGTTAGTGGATATGTCTTGATACCCTGGTATTTCGAACATGGTAACGCGATGCTGGGATAGCTAAAAGTTGGATATTACCTTTTACATCATGATGAGCCTGTTACAAATGAAGCATTGGTTCTAGGGGAGCAGTTTTAGGATTTTCAACATAGCTTTGGCATTGAAGGTGTATCTATAGTCTCTGGTAGCTCACCTTGTAGGGTCTTTTTTTCTTAATTTGTTATTTACATAGGCTTACATAGGGACAATTTACATTCATCTTTTTGCAGCAGCAACCAGGCAAATGTACAAGTAGAAATCTTGAATATAAGCATGTTTTATTATTGGTCTTACCTCACAAAGACAACGATTTGGGATCGATTTTGCAGACAGTGACTGAGGGTCTTCTTAAAGCCATCGGTAGATGAGAAAAGCAAACCACGTGGAAGGGACAGAAGAAATCCCATAACAAAATGTTTTAAACTAGAACCCGGGTTGAAAAAACCCACTCTGGTGATCACGTGTTTTTCATAGGCTAATGTGATGAAAACCACAATATATTTTTGTCTGAAATCATTAGGCATACAAGCTTGATATTTCGTATTATCCTTTAAGCTACCATAGTAACCAGTTGGTTCAAAATTGGCCCTGGGACTGAAAAGTTACAACACATATGAAGAATCACTATTGCACAACGTATAAATATCTGGGCTTACGCCTGACTATTATACGTAGATAGCATTCTTTTTTAACCAAACAATATAATATCCACTATCTTGAAACCCTACCGCATCATATACAAATGTACACGTGCACATGACACATTAAAGTGTAAAATATGCACGTTTAATATCGATCGCCTATAAAGTTATCAATTCTTTACACAAGCACTAGCATCTATCTGGAGGGACTAAAGAACCAAAAATAGTAAGTGAGTACGATCAGGAAATACCACAATCATAAACTGCACATCTGTGTCCGTGACTTAATCTACGTCCCCTACTTAGTATGAGCGAGTAGCAAATGCTCTGGTGGGTCTGCGCAGATTCGCAAGTTAATCTTATTATTGACGATGCGATAAGTACTTATAAATCACTTGCAGGTACCCGCTCATACGAAGGATGATCCAAAAGTTCTGATCTTTACATTGTGGCTTTGTCAAGAGACATTTTTGAGATGCATACTATGCACCATTCAAAAGAATGAGTTTTTACCTAGTTTATAATGATGCTACTATTTTCTGGCTGAACTGTTTCGTTTAATAATTACAGCACATTATTATTGACGATGCGATACCGCTCATATATACTGAGGCCAAGTTCTAATCGGTCACCTTACATTTTTTATGCTAGTTCAGAATGTAATTAAAGGCATATAAAATATATGTTTTGATAAATACAGCTAGACTTTGCCGTGATTCTGCAAGTAATTTCATTTTAACATGAATTGTACTTCTTACACAGACGAACTCAGAGAAAAGGTACACTAATTTCAAAAAAGTCACACTTTTTCTGCGTTATAAAATGTTACACAGAGATGTTGTCAATTAACGATGTGTTTGTTTGAAGATGTTACTGACTACCGCGGGTTAAGAAGAATAAAAAATCAAAAGTTTTCTTTTGATATGACTCTTCGTTTTTCTACATAATTGCATAAGACAAACACAATTAACAGCTCAATCATAGAAATTCAGCTTAAAGCTTGCAATTTACATACAAAATTCGCACTGCCGAATATACCCTTCAGAGCTCAAACTTAATAAAGCTTATACCTCTGATTCCGAAGCCACGTTTTTTGACTTGTACTTGTCAATTTCTAATGAAATTGTTTCTACCAAATTATATGATAAACGTGGCAACTTTGATTTTGTAATTGTTAATTTCCCATTTTTAGATGGTGATGTTTTTTGCTCTACATCGTATGGAGTCTATCTCTCTCAACTCATTCGTTTTGCTAGAGCATCTAGCCATGTTGTTGACTTCAACGCACACAATAAATTGTTATCTCAGAAACTTCTTAAACAAGGCTATCATTAACTTCGTAAAACCTTTTCTAAATTTAATAGAGGATGCTATAATTTGTTATCTAAATTCCAAATTCGACTTAAAGCTCTCTGGCGCCTAGGATTTTCGGGACCTGAGTTCTATGGTGACTTGGTGTATAAATTGAAGAAGAGTGTTGGTTTTAATAATTTTTCAGCGCAGTTCATTAAAATAATTTCCAATTATAAAAAAAAAAAATATTGGCTATAACGTATTGCAACAGACTGAATGCTTGGTAGTCATCTCAATCATGGTTGGCAACTTTCCTTTCCTCTTTAATTGCACGCCGGTGGGTCGGACTTGAGACTCTAGGAGCCTAATTTAATGCTACTCTTACAAATTTACAAATCGGCTTGCGAACGTATGACGTATCTGAAATCGCTTTGAACGCCACGGCAAAGCCACAAAATGGAAGCTTACGTAGTTGTAACGTTGAACGATAGCAAACGAGGCGATCGTGCAGAGTGACACCTACGTACACAGTTGCTGATGTGGCGTTGCTGTGGCGTTCTTAATGATTCCAGATATGCCGTACTTTCGCAAGCCGATTCGTAAATGTGTAAGAGTAGCATTAGTGATCATTTTCAACAGATAATAGACTGATGGCTACAACGGTTTATCTCTCGCTCTTAGGGAATTTGCAGATATATCCTCTTTTGTAGAGATTTCAATTTGCGTCATGTAAGAGATGACTGCACCATGTACGCTGGGGCGTCAGTCTGTGACAGCCTGCAATATGTGTTACCATGTCAAATTTAGAAAAATAGAAATAACAATGTGAGTTACAGAAAGAAGGCATTAAACTGTAAAATGATTTAATTTTTCATTTGGTATGCATGCTTGCTACCTTAGCTAAATATACAAACTTTTTGAGCGAGATTACGGCCGGTGTTATGCATGTTACTTTAATTAGATTACCTTTCAAAAATGAGAATTGTAACCAATATCATTTACTTTAACAGTTGATCGGTGTTGTTTAAGATATATTTGATTATGCTGTAGTAGCATACGTATTTGGCATTTCGAAAAAACTACATTTTGATTTTCTATCTTAAATGTGTTGTCATATATGAGCAATTAAACAACCCTACCCCAGTTTTAAGGAGCACAATAGTTTGAGTACTTTTAAGTAAAAATATATGAACACATTCGCTGCCGCTGGTTATCTTATATATTTAAGATATTCTTGCTCATATATTAAGGAAATATATACAACAAGTTTGGGAGAGATTGTTTAAGCATGTATTATACGTTACATGATATAAAATATGAGGATGTACATTGACTTGATACAATGGATGATATTTCAGAAAAAGATGAATATTTTTTTATGTCTTCCTGTAATTCTCTATTCTTTGATGCATATTCTTAGGTATTTATTTATTGTTTATCACCACGCCGACGTACCTTCGTTACAGATGTTATATTTTTTAAACATACTTCCTTATATGTATAATACTAAATGTATATAAAGTCTAGAGGGACAAGGAGTTAATAGTTTCACATTTAAACAAGACGATTTGGTAAATGTTCCTATCAAATGTCAATATTCTAAACACAGCCTTATCCAAGTCAAATTACAATATCATTTATTCCTGATTCGCTAGAAAAATAATTGTCCAGTGGAAACACCAAACAATATTTTGACTGCAAGCTGAATAAGGGCCTGCTCCATACTTAACCCCTTTGGAATTCTGCAGACATATTCTATCCTAAACAATAATGCAAGGTGCATCAAATAGAGATGCTCACACTCTGTAAGTCGGGGCGTTAACCTATAACAGCTTGTTACATATGTTACTATATCAAATTGAGACAAAGCAAATTGTATGTTCAAGCTAGAGAAAAAAAGACATTAAAATTATCTAATAAATTGACATTCTAATAGTCTGCATACTGGATTTCTTTACTACATATGGAAGCTAATTAACACTAGTACAACTACCTGTGTTGTTATGTGCATTTTATGAGCCTAATTATAATTTGAAAGTGGTAATTGTGGCCATCGTTGTTTAGTTAAACAACCGCTCAGTGTTGGTTTCAACAGGTATTAGATTTGATTTTACAAACATATACTCAATTGACGAATATAAAATCAAAAACAAAGTTTGCTTTTCTATCTAAGTGTTCAGAAATCGTGATGTGACGGTTCCGCTGATCCTGCTTTCATATGTTATTCTAGGTTTTACGTCTCATGAGAAATTTACTCGTGTAGACCTCTCCTAATTTCTTCAACAGGTTCTATATTAATGTCAAAACTTTTTTGGGAAAATTCATGAATTTGAGAAATGCTTCTGCAAACTAAATTAAATACGATTTGATATGTAGGAAAAGCCCTTCATGAACAAATATGGATATAACAAACGTTTCGTTTTAATATTTGGGAGTGGTCATAAAAAATCACATAGAGTGACGACACACCGTATATCTGGAAAAGAGAACGTAGAGATTTACGATTTTGTTATTGTTCACAGTTCGAAAAGTCCATGCTATATAGGACCTGTGAACAATATTCAAATAATGACGATCTGTCTTTCAATTCTTCTGTCTGTATCTCTGTTTGTCTGTCTATAATAGTAGAGGACCCAGGGCCCAGAAATGTCATAAGCAAGCAATAAGATATGGCCCCATTTTGGCAGAATTGCCACTTGTTTTAATTGATTGTACATAGCATACACAAAATGAAACCGGATATTGCACTCAACTTAAGCCTTGCAAACATACATGTACCTTTAACAGTGTGTTTATCGGGTTACTCATAATTTTCTTGAAAACAAAAATATGTAATTATGTCTTATTATGTAGTAGATAAACGGCTTAAATTAATTAAACAGTTATACAAACTGCAATAGCATGTTATAATATACTCATATTGACGTTTGTTTAAGTTGCTTTGGTGCATTAAAATGTCGATTACGTTATACTTTGAACTATACCCCTTAAAATCAATAATATTTTGTTAAATTTCCGTTTCTAATTTAATAACAGATATTTTCGTTTATGATAATATGTTTTTAAAAGGTCATTTATTTACAATTACAAAACTGCAAACAGATATGTTTTATCCTAAATACTTTGTCAGATACAAGCTGTTCAATTGGATCACCATGAATAAAACGTTATTAAAGATTAGAACCTTTGAATTCTAAAATTATGCATGTGCTTCTTTCTGTTAGCTTTTAAACATCTTCTGATTATTAGCTCAATTGAACCGAAGGGTCTTGGTGAGCTTATAGGATGGGACTCGAGCCAGCATCCGTTAGTGAGTCCGTTCACATTTTCAACAATGAATATCTCTGAGACCAACTGGACGATCATAATCAAATTTCATCTAAAGCATAACTGGGGTAAGGGAATTTGCTGCATTAGGTTTTGGGCCAGATCGGATATGAACTCTTGTTTGAATGGCAACAGATAGCTCCTATAGAGTTATAATAGGGAAAATCTTGTAAGCAATCTAACTCTTCTATTTTTCATTGTATCTTCTTCATTCTTGCAGGTAAAAAGGACAGCAATTAAAGCTTAGATGGGTCTGAAACTCGGCAAGATTTGACCAGGGACTTCGGAGTTAGCTACCCTTGAACGTCTGAAAAAATCCCCATAGACTTATAGTGGGAGAAATGTTGTGTGCACTCTAGTACTTTTATTTTTGAATGGATCTTCATCATTCTTACAGGTAACAAGGACAACTATAAAAGCTTTTATTATTCTGAATTTTTCTGCCAAATCCCACCACCAATCACTCAGTTATCTGCCCTTGAGCGTTCGAAAAATGAATGTATTTTGTTGTGAGCACTCTAGCACCTTCATTTTTGATTGAATCTTATTCATTCTTGCACGTAAAAGGACAACTATAAAAGTTTGATTGGGTTCGAAATTCAGTAAGATCTGACCGGGGTCTACGGAGTTAGCTGCCCTTGAACGTCTGAAAAAATCTTCATAGACTTATAATGGGAGAAATGTTGTGAGCACTCCGGTGCTTTCATTTTTGAATGAATCTTCATCATTCTTGCAGGTAACAAGGACAGGTATAAAAGCTTGAATGAATTTGAATTTCTGCCAGATCTAATCACTATTTCCTGAGTTAGCTGCCATTGAGCGTTTGAAAAATGAATGTATAATGTTGTGAGCACTCTAGCACCTTCGGTTTTGATTGGATCTTATACCTTCTTGCAGGTAACAATGGCAGATATAAAATCTTAGATCGGGTTGAAATTCGGCAATATCGAACATGGAGTTAGTTGCCCTTGAACGTCTGAAAAAATCTCCATAAACTTATAATGGGAGTAATGTTGTGAGCACAATTGTGCTTTCATTTTGAATGTATCTTCATTATTCTTGCAGATATCAAGGACAACGATTAAACCGTTAATGAGTTTGATTGTTGGCCACACTTGACCACCAACTATTGAGTTAGCTGCCCTTGGGTGTCTAAAATATAGCTCTATAATGTCTTGACCATTCTAGCGCATTCAGTTTTCACTTGATCTTCATTCTTGTAGGTAACCAGGACATACATAAAAGTATGTATGAGTTTGAATATTGGTCAGATCTCATCACGGGCTATGGAGTTATGTGCCCTAGAGCATCTGAAAAATATAATTTCTCCAGGTTTCCTGCGCAATTTTTATTCAGATCTTTTTAATACTTGCAGATAACCAGAACTTGCATGATATCTTGAGTGTTTGAATTTATTCCCGATCATTGTTTCAAGTTCAGAGTTACCTGCCTTTGAGCATCATAAATTATGGTGTCTCCAAACAATATACTGGCTCTCAAGTGAGCGATCGTTGCCCATTTGGCTACTTGTTGTAGTTATGCCACTCTACATAAGAACACTACTGTACATTATTTCTGGTGTAAAAGATCGCTTTGATGTCCATTTCTAATAGGTCACGTTAAAGATAACACGAAAACTCATGATTTTGTAGACTTCTTTCAAGTCAAATGATTTCTGTAAGTACATATGTATTAAAAATAAATTACAAATGACAAATGGTCTATTTAGCACAAACACTTTTACAATAAATGGTTAAGGCCAATACAAACAAACAAAAACAGTCATATGGAAGTATCTCTACATGTGGGAGTCATAGTACATGTTATCAAATGCCAGTTGGGAAGCTCCTACTCAAAGTAGACTCATCCCAAATGAATAGATGATACATTTACGGTTCATCCATTTAGTAAAATCCGTATCAGATCTGGGGCCCCCAAGGGTTTTGGGATCTGGGGAGAATGGCTATTTATTTTCAGGGAGCTGGGGAGCACTGATAATTATTTTCAGGGATTTGGGGAGCAAGTTCATAGTTTTGGGGATTTAGGGAGCCCTGCAAAAAAGTAAAAAAAAAATCTCACCTTTAAGGAAAAGCCTTCATTTTGTTTGATTTTTTCAAAAAAATTCTTTGGCAGACCCCCTCAGACCCCCTTGGATATCTAAATGTATTTACTTTCCTGCTAACATGCTAATCTGGATTGTATTGATGACAGATAAGGCAAATTATTTTCACTATTGTGGAAAATTCAACTTCAAATTGTTGATTTTTAGGTTGATAATTTTGTATTTGGAAACACTCAAAATGCGCCGTATTGAACCGATTTAATGAAAAAAATTCTGCACCCCTAGAATGAATCTGAATCCACATCATTACAAGATATATCTTTGCGTCCAGTATGTAATTTTTGCTGTAAAAAACTTAAAGCCTCCATTTTTATGCATTTCTTTGGCTTCTTAAGGCTATTAACCCCCCCCCCCCCAACCCCCCTTGTAAAATGTGAATGTATTTATTTTGTGCCAAAGTGCGCATCTGGATTATTTTTAGGGAAAAATATGGCACAACAATTGGGTTTTTGATTTATTATAAAATATTGATTTTTAGGTTGATAATAACTAACTTTGGAACACTCAGAATGCACCAGACCCCACCATTTTTATCAAATTCTCCCCGGGTCCCCCTAGCACAAGTGATAATCATACCAGGGCCACCTACACATCTGGTATGCAATTCTCTATCTAGGTAATTAGATTTTTTTTTATTAAAACTTTGTTAAATGTTGATCAGATATATTCTTGCTTGTTAAAACTGAGGGTAAACGTTCATATAGGGCCTAATAGCAGTTACTAAAAAGCAACTCTCTAATGGTTACACAATTAATGCTTTCACTTTATTTTAGAAAATCTAGTTTCATCTATTGGAAAAAAAACAGCTGCCCCTCCCCCACCAAGAAAACCAAATGGTCTAGCTGTCACTAATAAAAACAATCAAGTCTAGAGAGCATTCCTCCATAGTATCCATACCTACTCTACTAGGTACAGCAGCAGAATTTTAAGGATGGCCCCATACTTTGAGCTTTATTATGCATTCCATTGAAATAATTATATATCGTTTATTCCTTGGCCAAGGACTCTCTATTTATATAGAGTTTCCGTCCGTGGCTAAGCCTTATCTTTACATGTATAACGTAAAATATTAAGTAAATATTAAGTCAAATGCTCATGTATAGCTTCATAGTTTTTAAGTATGTGAATTTATTCCTATGGAAAGAACTTTACATTTTAGGGAGAATTGGCTTAAATTTTGGGGGATTTGGGTAGAAGCTGAATTAATTTTAAGGATTTGGGGAGCAAAGGAAAAATATTTTCAGGGAGCTAAGGTACTTTCTTTTAGGGATTTGGGAAGATAAATGCAATATTTTCAGGGATCAAGGGAGCACAGATTCCCCCCCCCCCCCCCGGGCCTCAGATCTTATAAATGTTATATGTGGGAAGAAGTTTTGTCAAGGACATTGGCGAAATTGTTCCAACTTTTGCATAAAGTATATCAACGTGTGTCAAGAAAGTATTAAACTATTTCTTTTTTTGTTAAGAGATATCATATCTCATTGACCATGAAAGTTCATCAAGTCCATCATCCACAAAACCACATGTCATACATGTATATATTATACTTTATGAATGAGGAAGCACATGGCAGAATGGCATTGAGGCCGCTAATGATGAGACAGTTAGCTACACCACACAAGTTGCTGAATGATTTATAATGTAAATATTCAATTGTGAGTATGCTCTTCTTTCTGTAATAAACAGCTTTGTACAACCTTGTGTGTGTATGCAATGTAGCAGTGCCACGGGAAGGAAACTTGTCTGAATATTTCCTCTTTTTTGTCTTGTGAAGATGTTGCCAAATCAGATGCTGAAACTGATAAATCAGTAAGTGTGTTACTCCATGACGCATAAACTTCGGCTCGTTTTATTGGAACTAGTCGTTCAAATGTCATATATAATAAACTGAGTATGTCACTGTGAATTGTTGACAAATGCCTGGCATTCATAAAGTATAATATACATGTATGCTATGTGGTTTTGTGGATGATGGACTTGATGAACTTTCATGGTCAATGAAATATGATATCTCTTAACAAATAAAAGAAATAGAAATAGTTTAATACTAGCCTGACACACGTTGATATACTTTATGCAAAAGTTGGAACATTTTCGCAAATGTCCTTGACAAAAATTATTCCCATATATTACATTAATAAGATCTGATATGCATTTTACTAAATGAATGAACTGTAAATGTATGATCTATTCATTTGGGATGATTTTGTTTTGAGTAGGAGCTTCCCAAATGACATTTGATAACATTTTATCTTGTTTTTAATACATATATACTTAAAGAAATCATTAAACTTAAAAGAAGTCTACAAAATCATGATTTTTGTGACAAAATGTACTTAATAACCTTTCCCCATCAGTGTATTTGGATTTATTTGCACCTCATATAATACAGAAAATATTTTAGCACCCTATTTTTTTCATTTAGCGTTCATATTATACAAACTTGAACCATAGTTTTGATCATTGGTTTAAATGGTTGTTTTATCAGTTAAGTTATTTAATTTTATGGGTACCCTTCCTTGAAAGGCCGTAAACATTTTTGACCCTACATATGGAAGAGGCATCGTGCATATTTTGCTTACCAGATGTCAGTTGTCAACATTTTTACTTGTATTCAATATATGTATACCAAAAGAGATCATTTGCCAGAAAATATTCTACAAAATCATGGGTTTTCGCAACTAATGTACTTAATGACCTTTTGCCATTGGTGTATTTGGACCTATATAAACCTTACATATGATTAATAATATTTTCAGCATCCTCATGTATCACTCAGTGATCTATTATGCCAACTTCAGCACTGCTTTCGGTCATTGGTTTAATTTAATTTTTATCAGTAAATTTATTTCTTGTATATTTTCCATTTTTGGTGGGCCATACAATTTTTGCCACAATAAATGGTAGTGAAATTATGCACTGTTTGCTGATAATATTTAAACTTGTTTTCAATACATTTATACCTAAGGAGGACCTTTTGTCAAAAAGAATACTAGAAAATCATGGGTTTTCGTGACTAATGTACCTAATGACCTTTCACCGTCAGTGTATTTGGATTTGTTTGCATCCCATGTATGATGCAAAGTATTTCTAGCATCCTTCTGGATCATTTTGTGTTCATATTATACCAACTTTAGCAATGTTTTTTATTTCAGGTTATACCGAGGTGGCATCATGCATTTTTTAATTTGAGAGACACTTAGCTTTAATTTGATGTATGTTACTGCTTGTTACCCTGTGGGGACCACCATCTCGAAAACTAGCTCACTTTTTACTGCTTTGCTGCAGCACTAAGGGGCATTCGAAAGTCCGAAAGGCATCTTTAGAAATTCGTATAAACCACCTGTCCCCACTCTAAAAGATGTCTTCTCAACATCACTTATGGAAACTGGCACTTGGTGGTAGCCATGGGCCAAATCCAAACTACTAAAATAAGTCGCCCCTTTAAGAGACTCTAACACATCCTCTATCCTTGGAAGAGGATATGTATCTTTCTTCACTTTAGAGTTCAGCTGCAGATAATCCATGCACATGCGTAAGTCACCATTAGATTTACAAACCAGTACCACCGGTGCGGCATAAGGGCTTGAAGATGGTCTTTTGACTTGCTTGTCAAGAGCCTTCTGAAGGTAATCCTTCACTTCTGCCCACTGGTTGGGGGGAACTCTCCTATATGGAACTTTGACTGGCTGATCATCAACTGTACGGATATGATGTACAATTTCTGCACTTACTGTGCCTACATCATACTCATCTTAACTGAAAGCATTGATGTGCTTTTTTAACAGAGATTCCAGTTTAACCTGCTGATCTGAATTCAAACCATCACCAACATCAAAATTGAAAGTAACAGATTCAGTATTGGAGTCTATCTCATTTTCTAGGGGCACACGAATCTCTGATGCTGTCCTGGAAATATAAACTGAGCTAGGTGGTGAATCTATTTCACTTAATTTTCCAACACGAATATTTCTTAACAAAACATCCTTTTCACTTAAGTTTGCCACTTGAATCGGTACTTTACCACTGTCATCCACAGTCACCAATAATCTTCCAACAGCCACACCATTTGGAAAATTATTAACTATACAACTGTGCCTCTCAATGATTGCCTCATAAGGTCCGGATTTTGAGGGGGGGGGGGGGGTACATCAACATTTATCTGTTTTAAACTTCTCCCTGGAATCACGATTGGTCCGCCTATTTTAGCAAATCTAGTTCTACCCTTATCTTGAAATATTTCTTGGTTATAAAGTGATAATATTTCAGTAGCAACAGGTGTTTCATTCTTATCAAAGTCATCAGGGTTATTGGCTAGCACATTAAAAATGTTACTTCCCACAACTCCAGGCACAGCATGGTTCCTAATTGCAAGAGGTAAATCTTCTGGGTCTTTTACAATTAAAAATCCAGCTTCTCTCACTTCCCTACCTAAAATCCTTATTGTTGGTTCATAGTATCCAATAAACTGGATTTGAAGTCCAATAGCTCGGTTATCTTCACATAGTCTGATATATCAGCTAGAGTTTCATTAAAGTTCTCCTTAAAGAAAGACTCAGTCATAGTGGACACTTCGGCACTTGTATCTAATAAACACCTTACATTCTTGCCGTTTATATCTATTATTGTCTCTGGGCATACCCCAAAAGCCTTTTTCAGAAATTCACCTTTGTTTATAATCACATCTTGATTAGTCACTTCTTTCTTTTTCTTTTCTTTCCAAATTTCACAGTTTGGTTTTATATGATCTTGGGAACCACATTCCCAACATTGTCTTTTCCTTTTTGGTACACTTTGAATTTTGTTCAATTGGGGTTTCAAAGCTTGCACAACTTCACTTACAATGTCTTGTTTCAGTTTGTCAATATCAATGCTCTGTAGGGACCTTACTTCTTCAGCATTAGTAACTGACTTTTTAGGACCCTTAGCTAGCCATTTGTCACCTCTATCCCTAAAATCAAAATAAGATAAACTTGGATTCTCAGTGTTTAAGCGTCTCAACTCCCTTCTCAACCCTTCATCCCTTACTGCTTCCGCTAATCTGTCTTTTAGTACACTATTCTTATTGGGCCTAAATGTATGATCATGCTCTGCAATTCGGTCAAAAATTTCAAGTAAATTCAATGAACAAGAAACTAGATCTTCAGTAGATTGTGAATATGAGAAGAACCTCTGCAACAGCTGTGGAATTGCGTCGCCATCCCCAAATGTATTTCTTAATGAGGAAAACATCTTATCGGTATCAGCTTTCCCAATAATATCCAATCTTCCTATAATATCCAATCTGGCTTTGCCAGCTAAGTGATCTAATACAAAAAGAACAGCTTTCTCACCTTCCACTCTCCTGGAAGCTAGATGAACTTTTACGTCTCTAATCCATTCTTCGACAGATGGATCAGATGTACTTACTGGCTTACCCTTAAATCTATCAAGCCTTCTTGAAGGATTTACAATCACCTCGGATTCAGATGCTTTTGTACTTATGGCCATGAACTTAGAAATTAATTCATCATTTTTAATTTCTAAATCAGCTTTCATCTTTTCTTTATCTAATAATTGCGAACGGTGAAGCTCGGATTTGGCTAAATTATCAGACAAATTCGCTGCCTCATGGTGCAATTTATCAATGTTATTGTTAGCAGTCTGAAGTTTTTCATAAGCCTAGCAACTTCTGATTCTAAATCTTCCTTAGAAGCAATGGTCACAAAACTATTTGGATTACTATCAAAGTATGTGTACCCTAAATAGCTTGTCAGGCAAGAACAAAATATGGTAAACAAAATCAATGAAAATATTGAAAATGTCAGTGGAAAAATAGAGTGAACAACTTTGCACAAAAAAGTCATGACATACACAATAAATCATGTCAAGGGTTCATACAGGGAAGTTTGAGTAAAATTCAAGGACTTTCCAAGGACTTCTCAAGACTATTTTCCAGTTTTCAAGGACTATAAGTTTAGGAAAATTACTGATGGGATAGTTAAAATTCTTCTTCAAAAATGCTACACTGAGATAATGGAGAAACTAGGATTAGAAAATGAGTATGAAGTTGTTATGTCTTTATTTGTTTAAATCAAGGCACAACAATTATATACTGATTTAGATCTCTATCAACAGTGTAAAGTTCTACAGAAAATAGAAGAATTTAAGGACTTTTTAAGGCCTTTGATTGATTTTCCAGTACTTTTCAAGGCAGATTTAATTTTCAAGGACTTTTCAAGAAAGCCCTCTAAATTCAAGTACTTTTCAAGCTGGGGCGAACCCTTATGTCAATATAAAATATGTAATACACAGTAAAGGTCACTGAAAGTCTTGTAATAATAGGCTGTTTGGAAAGTCTTGTCATGATGAAATACTTGAACACTAGGACCACAATAATATAAAATTGTCAGTGTCAGTTATCACTTCCTTGGACAGGAATGTTCAGCTTGCAAATCACAAATGGAAATCAACAGTTTATTATGACATGAGGAGCTCTGGTACCACACCCAGGGGTTTTCCTCTCTGCACTGGTTCGCAGGTTGACTAAGTCGTAGACCACCAGCCAGTAGTTCTGTTTTTATTCTTTCTGACCCTGCTCGCAGCGCCAATTTTGTGAGTCAGAAAATGACAACGAGGTTCTTTTGTCAGTAGTTTATTTATTGGACATCAAGAAAAAAACCCTGAAAATACACAAAACATAGAACAATTGATGAGAAAGGGCCTAATCTGCAATAACATATGTTTACGATATGCTGACGGCGCTGCATCTGGTCATATATATTACCAACTGCACTATTCCACAACAAAAGGGAATCACAAAAGCAAAATAACCAGCGAAGACAGCATAAACAATATCGAACTCCTTTTTCAGTTTCAGTCATAATAACCATAGATCCAGATAAGGAAATTTTATTAGCGTAAACTTTTGATTGTTTTCCTACCCATTAATTTGAACATGTGTTTTGGGTGATCAAGGGGACCGTCTCATTGAGACGGTTCTTTTGAGAACTCACACCATATGTTTTGGATGAGGAAAAAAAGAAGAAAATAATATTCCAATACGCACTCTTATCTGGAGGCCTGAATAACTCAAACTATTTGAGAGTATATTAAACAAAATTCTAAATGCAGTTACAGGTATACAAGAGTTATTTTGAAATTAGCACAAAAATGCAGTTGCATTTATGAAAATATCAAAATTCATACTCAATGCAGTTACACCTTTTCAGAAATGTTATAACTTAATACCATCAGACTGCAGTTGCATGTATAGATACTTTTGCGATATACAATGGCACATAGCGAGTTATCATTAAATCTGCAGTTACGATTATACCATACCAACTTGTCAGTGATACAAAAATACCTCTTAATAATGTACTTGCGTTATCATCATCAAATATTATTGAAAAATCACTCAAGTTAATAAAAATGTATGAACATGACTAAATAAAACAGTTATAATGTTACTAGTTATGGATAAATATTTAAACATCAAACTGACAGTCATGGGCATTACCCCAAGGCAATAAAACTTCCCAATGGTGAGCTATTACAGACAATAATATAAAAATTACAGTATGAATAAACTATAGCTGCAACACCCATCTTACTGTACGAAAAAGATGCAAGCAACGTACCCCTATAAGGTAACAGCATCACCCATACATAACACACCATTAGATACTCGACACCACTGCTTCAGATTTACCAGGCTGCGAAAACAACAGGAAAAATTGACCTTTCTCCAAATATGGCACCAAAAATCAACAGCGTGCAGATCACTTCTGGCAACGTGCAAATCACTTCCGGCAACGTGCAAATCACTTCAAGCAACGTGCAAATCACTTCCGGCAACGACAAACCCCAAGTGTTACCGAAAAACCCTACGAGTTACCGAAAAATGAACAAGAATAAAAACCGGTACTCCCCAATCAGACTGTCATTTCGCTTCCTCACAGTAAAAAAATATTAACGAATTTACGCTCAAAAACTGTGTTTATCTAGACTATGATTTATACAGTATACAGATACGATACACCTCAGTGCACAAGTCAAACTGGTTGACTTGGAACATTACAGGTAATAGTCAAAAGTAATTGACAGCACACTTCTTTAAATGAAACAATGAAATCTTCTCAACCCGAATTTTATGCAAACGCATCACTTTCGTCTCAAGTTTTATGCCGCAAACATAATATTTACATGTATTAAGGTGAATACTGGACGAAACTTTGACTTTCTGTGTAATAAAAAATACCCTCACCCCCTAAGCCCTAGAGTCCTGGCATAATTATGCAATATTTTCAAAATATTTTTATTTTGCTAGGTGCACTAAATGTAAGGTTTGATTTAAGCACAAAATTATAGGTGTCGGTTATGCATTATCCTAGCCACAGGCTGTCGAAATTTGGGAATTGAATAGGAAACTGTCCTAGGTCCTTCGTAACTTTAAGTTTCTCAGAATTATTGCATTATGAGACGCTTGTACATGTACTTTAGTCCACTTTTGGGCAAATTTGAGATAGCCACTTTTTCAAATATAAAACCATCTGCGCACCGTATTAACTCCCTTTGACCATCAAATTACTATAAAATGATAAAAGAATTTACACAAATGTCCTAAGTCCAAATTTGGATATTTATGCAACAAATGGCATAACTCAATACCATTTTATTCGTTTTTTTTTCAAAGTTTAATTGACCAATAATTATATTTTTCACACTTTGAGCCTCAAACAGCCCAAAAAGCTCGCAAGGCATTATTTCCTGTCAAATGGATTCGCTAAACTAATTTTATTAAACATATCACCTAGACTATATAGTTAGGACCTTTGTGTCATTGAAATCTGCGCAAATCTATTAAATTTACCTTAATCAGCTGTTGTATCCAGGTTTTCGCTGTTTCAAGTTTTTCTCACTTAAAGCCATTAACTTGAAATTATTGCATTTTTTTAATTCAATGTTTTCAAACATATCTTGTTCATTTTTGTAAGAAAAATCTACATAGTTTGAGAATTGCCAAAAAAAGTTATTTTCTCAAAATAATGAAAAATGGACTAAAGCACCTTGTTGCTCTGACCCCTTTAATTGTATTCTCTTTTTGCACCCTGAAAGCTTGTCATATGTTATTCCCTTTACCAAGTGGGGACAGGCACAATTATTGCAGACAGTCACGTTTGCATAAAACAACGTGTATGAATAAAAATCAAGTGGGAACAGACGCAATTATTGCATACAGTCACACTTTCAAAAGTACCTAGACAGCTAACTAGTTGAACAAGATGTATTGGGTGTATACAGTCACGATTACTTAAACAAACGTGCATGAACATATAAAGAGTTGAACAAGAGGTACTTATTCTGACTTAAACAAACTTATATGAAAAGCTATCAAGTGGGACCAGGTGCACTTATTGCATACAGTCACACTTACAAACGTGCATGTACAGCTTACTAGTTTATTCTATACTGACACGCATACTAAAAAACGTGTATGAACAGATATCACGTGTGGTCAGGTGTCCTCATTGCATACAGTCGCACTTACAAACGTGCCTAGCAACTAACTAGTTGAACAAGAGGTACGGAATCTATACAGTCACGCTTATTTAATCAAACGTGTATGAACAAATATCAAGTGGGAACGGAGTAACGTATAACATTAAGCCACGCTTCAACAAAAGTTTATGAACAGATTTATATCTAGTTAGACAATAGGTACTAAGTGAAACTATATTCATGCATAAAGAAACGTGCATGTGATTATAAACTGGGATCAGAAGAAAAATGGTGTGTTGCATGTGCCGTTCTTTTGCTCTGACTATCTGTGAGTCATGAGCCCTTTTCTTTGTTTCATCATGGTGTGTTAATTTGTTTAAAGTGTTTCTCCATGATGATACATTGCATTAGTTAGAATGTCTACATGCGAGCTGAACATTTCTTGTACTTAAACAACAGCAGAATCTAGGGCGAAGATTTGATACCAGTTAAATGCATTTAACCCCCCCCCCCCCCCCGGTGGCCTAGGCTGCTGTCTGTTCTAAGGCGGTGGTTCTGTTGTTGTTGACTTTTTGTTTATTGTTACTCCCATTGTGGGAGTCTGTAATTGTTCTATGTTTTGTTGTACGTTACTTTATGTCCATTCTAGTATTGCAATTATCTTGATGGGGAAGAGAGAGCTGGTTGCTTTGCTTAATTTGTCTTCCTGGTGTCTCGTGATGGTTGGCTGGCTCTTCCTCGCAGTGCCATGGGGTTGTGTGCGGTTTGTGTTTGTGGCATTTCCTGATCATATTCACTTACTCTTTTTCATTGCACATGCAAGCTTTGAAGTTACGGGCAAGACTACTCCATTATGTAGGCTGTCCTGATACTATGTTGTTCGATTGTGCCTTTTATGTGTTGACTCGTTTAGAAAATTGAAATTTCCTGACTTCGTCTTCTCTGTGAACAAAGAGAGTGTTACGCTAAATTTTTTTGAGACGCATCTAAATAAAACGGAAGAACGATCCTTTCAACATATGGAAGTTTTATGTCAGTGTCGTCATTGAGTTTTTGACTTGATGCACCGTCGTGCAATACAACAACATATCAACATATTGTGATTAGGTTTACAAACATACACTGAGATTGTCGCAAAACATCCATGGTATAGCCCACTCTTTTAAAATGATTGATGATGTTTTACACTGAGCATAAACAGGAGGCGGCTTTGAATTGCTAATTTTGAGTTAATAGCTAAATTTCGACATAAAAATACTGGCTCTGAAATGCCTTGTTGCAGAAGAGTTTTCAAGCCTTGGTGTAATTTCTATTAAGTTAAACCTTAGTTACTTTCAAAACACCAGTTTAGTACTTAACTAAGCGACACACATCCGCAATTCATTCTGTATGTGACAATGCAGATAGGTACAGTGTAACATATTTACGTTACAGTTGTTCATCCAATCAGTCCAATAATTTCCTAGCATCTTCTACTGACTTGGGGCAAGGTCATTACCTATGTATGGATAAGATGGGTGACTTGGTAAAATAAATTACAATTCAATAGAAATGATAAATGAGCCGCAGCATGAGATATCAAACAATGTGGCATGTGCGACCAGCAAAACCTCAGACCAGCCTGCGCAGACGCGCAGTCTGATCGGAGCCTTTGCTTGTCGCTTGAATATTCTATGGCTGTTAAGCTACTGACTGTACATCATTTAGAGTTTCAAAGCTTAAAAGGGGGCTGCATGGGCTTGTCTGAGTCTACACTTGTCAAAATGCCACATTGTTGGAAATCTCATGCTGTGGCTCAAATTAAATTTGCTACGGCATTACGTATGATTTCTAATAAATATTTATCCGTCCTTCTCCTGGTGCCCGTCCCTCTATGTAGCTGAGTATAATTTTGTGTTTTATCTGTCATGAGCCAAATGTCTTCTCGTGTTGCGGTTGAGGTATTTCGACATTGCCTATTGATTGAAATATACTTAAAGCCAAAAGTAACATTACACTGTTATAATATATGCCTTTTCTGGGCATTGGTGGTGATATTTTAAATGTGTTTAACTCACATTAAAGTTCAATCATTTATTCATATGACAGTTGAATTTCATGTTTTTGCCGTCATAAGTACAACCACAATGCCCTAATGAAAGAGGCAAGGGGGGGCAAAATAAACTTTTCCAAAACGCATCAATTTTGATATGTTACTGTAGCTTTGCGATTGGACAATTTTTGACTTTAAAGAACCAGTCTGAAAAACAGGCTATTGTATTGTTGTTTAAAGTTCAAATCAGCCCGGAGCACCCTTCGCGTTACACAAATTAGAGTTGTGTTTTTACGTACATACCCCTTTTGTGATCTTTACTGTGCTTTCAATGGAATTTTCCATAAGAAATTGTTTGCCGTTTTTCTTCCAAACCGATGGGAATTTTTATCCGATTATCTTGTCACATACTCAGGGCAGAAGTCCCAACAAATCGCTGATTAAAAACTTTAAATGTCATCTGAGATAAAGCTTTTAGCAGAGACTAAAGTTTACTATTGTTTTTATTCAAAGGGAGATAATTTCGAAGTAAACCAACTTTAAGATGCTGCAAAAAACTAACTATACGACGGATACTAAATGCCTTGCAGTATTTTTAATGGGCAATCGATGGCCCTTCAAATAGTGTGTTCAAATCATAGGTTTACTTTGGAATTTGCTAGGAAATGCTGATTTTGTGCTTTTAATGAAAGCACAGACAACTCGAATGAAGATTAATTTACCTAAGTTGTTTTTCATCGATTAAGTTAGGGCGGGCGCCAGCAACTCATTGCAATATTTAATTTGGTTAAAATCAAAAACAGTAAAGATATATTCGGTAGTGCAAAGTGTAAAGTTACTTTTGGCTTTAAGTATATAATGCCTATACAATTGTTGTGTCAAGTCTGTGGGCATTCAGCCGAGGAAATACCTGGTATGTCAATACTGCTGTGATATTTTATAGCTGTGAAAGGACGAAAACGATTATATAAATTGCGTACTTCAGGATCAATTTATTATAACGAAATAATATAATCATGGCGAATCCATTCAGTAAGTAGAATTTTTTCTTATTTATTTTGAATATAACCATGAAAAAAACGAGAAAGAAACAACAACTGTCTTTGGGGTTTGCGAACAACAACACCAGCTTGCGACCAGCATTCGCACAGACTGATCAGTACCTTCGTTATTCTAGTTTTGAAAAGTATCCTTTACAAACTTGTTGCAAGTGAAGTTTCAATTTTCCAGCTAAACTGTGTAGCTGAGGAGACTGGTTTGCGACTTGCTTCAAAGACAGGCTTTATCTCGTCGAAGTTCAAAATGAGTGGTGCACACAATTTACCACAAGAAATCCATCTGATAAATTTGTTACTGTTGTTTTACGGTTATAATGTCGACGCAGTGTTGCCCTCCACCTTAGGCATATGGAGCGCGCACAAAGCGCCCAGTTTTATGCACCCACCAAGGCTTCAATAAAGGAATTCAGACTGTGTCCCGTCTTTATCCTACGCCTATTGTAAAAGTAAAAGTAAAGTGCTTGTTTATTATAGTGTCGCCCCTATTGAAAGGGCCAGCCATTTCTGACTTATGAGACACCTTAACTTGCCACATTTACTTCCCAAATCCCATCCTTTTGCCAGGCACCAGGCAGGCTAGGTAACCATTACGTTTAACTAGCTGGCGGCTCACAACAGGCCATATCAGAACGAACCCCAATGTCGCCGACACTGGGAATCGAACCTTCGACCTCCTGCTCCCGGAGCGGATGCCTTATCCACTAGGCTATCGGGACCGGTATTAAGTAAAGGTGTGGGGCATTATGAGTTTGAATTTTAGAAATGTTCCAAAGCAGGGATCGACGTGACAATTTCGTCTGCACAGTGTCATCCCCACGGTTCCTGAATGTATTTTTTTTTCATTCCGCCTGTAAGGGCAAGGAGCTTTTTGTTTGTTTTTAACGTTTGTTTAAGTTTGCCGCCCCCAATGGTGAGCTGTACGCTGATGTTTTAGAGGTAACATCACCCAGGTTTCACTCCGCTTCTCCGTCCAGTTCTTGTATACATATGCTCGCGGGCTGTGCTACTAAGACGCGGTCATCGATCTACGAAGTTTGCTTCCCTAGGACAAGCTGTGGGAAATAAAATTTTGCCTCTTTAATTAGGTTTCCTTTTATTTCAGTAGCAGTTTTTGTGGAGCGGGTAGTGAGGAGTAGGTGTTCATTGTCATTATTTCCCTATTTGGATCAGTTGTTCGCTCCTTAGAATTTTGAACTCCATTTCCAAAAAATGGCCAATCAACATACGATGGCCTAGTCGTCTGGGGTTACATGTATACGCGGGGATTTGGGGTTTATTCGTAGGGGGAAGGGCGCCGATAAATTTGTTATATTAACGTTACCTTATATATCATAGTCATGCATTATCATCTGTATAGCGGATCTTATTCCAGCTGGGACTACTTTCGATTTATCTTGCTACATAGGCTCCCCCAACATCTGCTAATACCACCCCCAACAACAACAACAAAAATAAACAACAACACACAAAACACTATATAGTCTTGAACGGTGGCTGGGGAAACTTGGGGTTTATCCTGGCTGTCCATTTGCACGTACTATGTTTGTTTCGAGAAAAAAAACTAATATTTTTGTAGCATGCATGCTGTTCTTATATCTCAGAGATAAAATGCACGGTAGGTACTCAAAAGAACCATCTCATGTGACAGCTTTTTTTTTTACTCTAAAATGAGATGCCTCATTTGAGCACACAAAATACAATTTAAACTAAAAGCTAAAAAAGAATGTAGAAACGCAAATGAAGATAAAGCCAAAATGTTAACATGTACATTTACATGTGCATTTTAAAATAGAGGATTAACATAAGAGATCATATGGTTAGATACTGAATTTATTAAACGGATTGAAGTTTTGCAGTCTTTGACTCTCCTTTGAATATAAAATAAAAAGAAATTTACTTTTTTTCGGTAAACACAAATTTTTTTCGGTAAACACAAAATATATTTACAGGTATCTTGTGGGGTGAAAGTATCAGCATTTTCGCTCATGCTACGCACTCGTGAAATATACTGATTTGTCACCACATTCCATAAAATATATTTGGTAATCGCCTAAAAAGTTAATAATCTCTATATTTGTGGGTGCCATTTCATAACGTCACTAAAATCTGTGAACCACTAGCAGGACATTGACGTCAATAAATGGCGTTATATAATTTTCCAAGATACTATCATAATCCGAGACACGTGATTTTCAACAATATTGCATTTTGACATGAATAGACCCAGACGAGCCTGTGTAGCCTTCTTTTAAGCTTAGATACTCCAAATGATGGTTGGTCAGTAGCTAAACAGTCATAAAATATCCAAGCGACAAGCAAAGGCTATGATCAGTCTGCGCGTATGCGCATGCTGGTCAGAGCCTTTGCAGGTCGAACATACAACCTTGTTGAAAATCTCATGCCGTGGCTCATATCATTTTACAAAGATTATTTAAAATATTTGTGATAAATCCCATAATCACTTCTATAATTTATTTCAGATCCTAATATAGTACCAAGCAAAGACGAAATGAAACATCACAGATCATTATCTCTCGATCTGTTTGGTGTATTGGAAGATCTTGGTGCAACAATTGAAAACAGAAATATAACAATGGAGGCTGCCATTACAACTGAAATCTTACATACAATTGAAGTCGCACCTTCTCCAGTGTATATATTTGGTAGTGCGTATGAAGGCACCGCTACAGAAGGTTTGCAACCAGACATTGATGGAGCTATGATACTTCCTGAAATGCCAGTGATCACTGATATTGCTAACTGTCCAAGTTCTAACAGTTACCTATTGGTGCCTGAGGAGAAACCTGGTTATGTGAGACTACAACTGGTGCATAAAGGGGACGTTCAACGGGAGAGGTGTCAAGATTTAGAATTAGATATGTGTCATCATCTGTCGGTTGACATGAACAATAGGGTGTGTTTGGTCCAAAACTCGGAAGGTTTTATGTCGACAGAAATGCATCGAAAGGACGGCCCAGCAATCCACATGGACGCTGTAAAAAACGTGCCATCATCAGATACTGTAGTAGCCTTGTCGTGTACAGATTGGCCAGACTGTGCACAGGAATGGTTATCAAGGAAACGTATTTATGGCTGGCCTTCCAAGGAACTGATAAAAAAATGTAACTCTCTGGGATTTATTCTCGTATCCGCCTGTCACCCAGCCAGTGATGAAAGACAATTTCAATGGAGAATATCTTTCTCACACCAGGAGCGTTTACTTGTCACTCAGTTTAACTCTGTACAGCTTAAATGTTACATTCTTCTTAAGATCATTAAGAAAGAGCTCATAAAGCAATATATTAAAGAGGACACATTGACCTCTTATCACCTCAAAACATGTATGTTATATATTCTGGAAAACACACCAAGTGAACTATGGGTACCTGAAAACTTAGTGGGCTGTCTTATAATGTGCTTAAGACAGATTCACTTATGGATCAGAGATGAGAAGATTCCGAATTATTTTATCCCTGAAGAAAATATGCTTGACCGAATTACTACACCAGAATTGAGGCGAAAACTAGCTGCCAGAATAGACTGGACCTTGAACTGTGACATACGCAATGTACTTTGTAATTTGCAAACTGACAATATAGGTTTCTATTTAATGAGATTTCCAATAAGGCGAAGAGATCCTCTGGTAAGACTATATGTGAGAGTAAAATCTCTAAGATCTCCTCTAATAACCACATCGCAAATCCGCCTTAAGATAACTTTCAAATGTGTTTATCAACCATATATTGAATGTCTCCGTTATGATAGAGATTCTAGAATCAGCCAAATGAAGGAAGTACTCGTACACACTATTTCAGATTTAGCTGGAACCACAAGAATAACAATTCACACTGAAGAAGAAGCAAGAAGAGCCTTATCATTGATCTTACCCTTTCTTTATCTTAGTCTCGTATCATGTGAAATTGTACAAAGGATAGATAATCCAACGGAAGCTGTACAGTATATTCTCAAGGACAAAGTCTGGTTCCCAGCTGATCCTATTAATTCATCTGCTAAACTAAAGCAGGCATCAGCACTATCAATGCTGGTGTACCAGCAGTTGTCTTTAGATGTTTTATCATCATTAACCGTTAGAGACAAATTGTCTTTGTGTAGCTGCTATTTTCCTGATGTACCTGATCAAGACATACAACTACTTCCACAAGCAATACAAGACCGCCAAGGTATCGCAGCTATTGAACTATTGCGAGATTATAGCCAACCTTGTGTACACTTCTTTCCACATGAGCAGCAGATTACTCCAGTTGCTATAAATTACGAGATGATCAGACTTTATGTAACACCCTACATGCTCTTAGAAGAACACTATAGCAATCCCCAGTGGTATAGATGGGGTGTTGTTGATGGACACTTCCTGCGATGGTTTCTTCTATACCTTAATCGAAGAGATCTTGGACACAATTCTCAAGCCACAAAATATGTCAAGAAGATGATCAGACTGTTGAATTCTAAGACTGTATGTCATAGAGAAACGTGTTTAAATCTTCTTGGTTATGTCCACAGAGATAGAGGGGAGATAAACCGTGCTGTACAATGCTTTGACAAGTCTCTTCAGAATAACCCGCTTTGTAACGCAGCTTTCTGGCACTTGTGCTTTCTTATCTGTGAAACAATGAACGAACGCTGATTTTAAAGATCTCAGCAAGAAATTCGCATAGAGAGATTGTTCTTGCACACCAGATAGTGTCTTTGCAAGAAATTCGCAAAGAGAGATTGTTCTTGCACACCAGATAGTGTCTCAGCAAGAAATTCGCATAGAGAGATTGTTCTTGCACACCAGATAGTGTCTCAGCAAGAAATTCGCATAGAGAGATTATTTCTTGCACACCAGATAGTGATCCTGAGAATTTACCCTGGGATAGAAAAACTTATCTTACCTAGGTTGTCACGCAAAGGTTGCACATTGGTTGCATATAGTTGTCAAGTGATGTCATTGTTATGTTAACATCTCGTATATTGGCGTATTCAGGGACATCTGGGAGCTGTTTTAAACATAAAATGTGGTTTTAATAGTGAGCCGTCAAGTGATGTCATTGTTATGTTAATATCTCGTATATTGGCGTATTCAGGAACATCTTGGAGCTGTTTTAAACATAAAATGTGGTTTTAATAGTGAGCCGTCAAGTGATGTCATTGTTATGTTAACAGCTCGTATATTGGCGTATTTAGGGACATCTGGGGGCAGTTTTAAACATAAAATGTGGTATTTGACAGTAAGTCGTCAAGTGATGTCGTTGTTATGTTAACATCATGTATATTGCCGTATTCAGGAACATCTGGGGGCTGTTTTTAAACATAAAATGTGGTTTTAATAGTGAGCAAGAAAAAGAGTCTAATATTCTCGTGAGGATTTGATAGAAAATTCCCCTCACGTGATCACCGATTGTCACCACTCGACAAGCCTCGTGATGCCAAACGGTGTTCCTAGGGTAGTATTTTTCTATCATACCCTCACACTCATAAAAGATTCTTACATGGGCAAAATAGTATATGATATAGTCTTACACTCGTGTTTTAACACACACACGCACGCGCGCGCACACACGCACGCACGCACGCACGTGACCTTGTCAGTAAGACAACAATCGAGGTTATTGAAATCGTTGACGATTTGTGTTTGGCCTCGAAATCGTCAAAGAAAAGAGGCACGCAACAGCATTAGATCAGTTTCCATTTTTCCCAAAATTATACTAAAAGTATGTTTGAAACGCCCCTCTTGACGTACCCAGAGGTACATGAAATATACCGTTTAGTAAAGATTTTTCCTGCTTCCATGTTTTTTAAAAGACATAGTTGCCATGTTAAAAATTCTCGACTAGGGCATGCATTACTTATATCAGTAAACGACAGAGTGATTTCAGCATTACACGATGGTTTTATTTTCATGAAACCTCGCAGGAGCGAAAACTTCCAGATTTACAGTATTAATCTTCGCTGCAAGCCTGCGTGATAAGTTCAAACCACTCATAGGAACGTTTGTTGTTCGCCTACGTGATAAGTTTTAAACACTCGTAGGAACAGTTGTTGCTTGCTCCACGTGATAAGTTCTAAACACTCGTAGGAACATTTGTTGCTCGCCTACGTGATAAGTTCTAAACAGTGGTAGGAACATTTGTTGTTCGCCTACGTGATAAGTTCTAAACACTCGTAGGAACATTTGTTGCTCGCTCCACGTGATAAGTTCTAAACACTCGTAGGAACATTTGTTGCCTGTCTACGTGATAAGTGCTTAACACTCGTAGGAACATTTGCTACTCGCATGCGTGATACGTGCTTAACACTCGTAGGAACATTTGTTGCCCGCCTACGTGATACAGTTCTTAACACTCGTAGGAACAGTTGCTGCTCGTCTATGTGATACAATTCTAAACACTCGTAGGAACATTTGTTGCTCGTCTGCGTGATAATTTCAAAACACTCGTAGGAACATTTGTTTCTCGCCTACGTGATAAGTGCTTAACACTCGTAGGAACATTTGTTGCTCGCCTACGTGATACAATTCTAAACACTCGTAGGAACATTTGTTGCTCGTCTACGTGATAATTTCAAAACACTCGTAGGAACATTTGTTTCTCGCCTACGTGAAAAGTGCTTAACACTCGTAGGAACTTTTGTTGCTCGCCTACGTGATACAGTTCAAAACACTCGTAGGAACATTTTTTTCTCGCCTACGTGATAAGTGCTTAACACTCGTAGGAACATTTGTTTCTCGCCTACGTGATAAGTGCTTAACACTCGTAGGAACATTTGTTTCTCGCCTACGTGATAAGTGCTTAACACTCGTAGGAACATATGTTTCTCGCCTACGTGATAAGTGCTTAATACTCGTAGGAACATATGTTTCTCGCCTACGTGATAAGTGCTTAACACTCGTAGGACATTTGTTGCTCGCCTACGTGATAAGTGCTTAACACTCGTAGGAACATTTGTTGCCCGCCTACGTGATAAGTGCTTAACACTCGTAGGAACATTTGCTGCTCGCCCACGTGATAAGTGCTTAACACTCGAAGGAACATTTGTTTCTCGCCTACGTGATAAGTGCTTAACACTCGTCGGAACATATGTTTCTCGCCTACGTGATAAGTGCTTAACACTCGTAGGAACATTTGTTGCTCGCCAACGTGATAAGTGCTTAACACTCGTAGGAACATTTGTTGCTCGCCTACGTGATACAGTTCTAAACACTCGTAGGAACATTTGCTACTCGTATGCGTGATAAGTGCTAAACACTCATAGGAACATTTGTTGCCCGCCTACGTTATAAGTGCTTAACATTCGTGGGAACATTTGTTGCTCATGCGCAAACTATGAACGTATATAAAGACTTGGACCAACATTATGATCTCAAGCTCTACGACAAGTGTCAACATGTCAGTTTAATCAGAGGCTTCTTCAAATACGCGAACCTTAAATGTGTTAATGCAAATATGGATAAGTCTTTCCCTCCTTACATTACCGTATGTTTCCATCTCATTGCGGCCAATGCAAGTGGGGCAGCTGTCTTGGTTAGGACCTATATGTTTCAGATAAGTATGACTAGATAAACTGATCAACATTATAACATGACCTAGGATGTCAAATAAGTATGACTAGGTGATAACGCGACCTTGGATGATACCTGAGATGTCAGATAAATGTGACTAGGTAAACTGACCAACATGATAACATGACCTGGGATGATGCTTGAGATGTCAGATAAATGTGACTAGGTACACTGACCAACATGATAACATGACCTAGGATGATACCTGAGATGTCAGATAAGTGTGACTAGGTACACTGACCGACATGATAACATGACCTAGGATGATACATGAGATGTCAGATAAGTGTGACTAGGGACACTGACCGACATGATAACATGACCTAGGATGATACATGAGATGTCAGATAAGTGTGACTAGGTACACTGACCGACATGATAACATGACCTAGGATGATACATGAGATGTCAGATAAGTGTGACTAGGGACACTGACCGACATGATAACATGACCTAGGATGATACATGAGATGTCAGATAAATATGACTAGGTACACTGACCAACATGATAACGCGACCTAGGATGATACCTGAGATGTCAGATAAATGTGACTAGGTAAACTGACCAACATGATAACATGACCTGGGATGATGCTTGAGATGTCAGATAAATGTGACTAGGTACACTGACCAACATGATAACATGACCTAGGATGATACCTGAGATGTCAGATAAGTGTGACTAGGTACACTGACCGACATGATAACATGACCTAGGATGATACATGAGATGTCAGATAAGTGTGACTAGGGACACTGACCGACATGATAACATGACCTAGGATGATACATGAGATGTCAGATAAATATGACTAGGTACACTGACCAACATGATAACGCGACCTAGGATGATACCTGAGATGTCAGATAAGTGTGACTAGGTACACTGACCGACATGATAACATGACCTAGGATGATACCTGAGATGTCAGATAAGTGTGACTAGGTACACTGACCAACATGATAACATGACCTAGGATGATACCTGAGATGTCAGATAAGTGTGACTAGGTACACTGACCGACATGATAACATGACCTAGGATGATACATGAGATGTCAGATAAATGTCACTGGGTAAACTGACCAACATGATAACACGCCTAGGATGATACCTGAGATGTCAGATAAGTGTGACTAGGTACACTGACCAACATGATAACATGACCTAGGATGATACATGAGATGTCAGATAAATGTGACTAGGTACACTTACCAACATGATAACGCGACCTAGGATGATACCTGAGATGTCAGATAAGTGTGACTAGGTACACTGACCAACATGATAACATGACCTAGGATGATACATGAGATGTCAGATAAATGTGACTAGGTACACTGACCAACATGATAACATGACCTATGATGATACCTGAGATGTCAGATAAATATGACTAGGTAAACTGACCAACATGATAACATGACCTAGATAGATACCTGAGATGTCAGATAAGTGTGACTAGGTACACTGACCAACATGATAACGCGACCTTGGATGATACCTGAGATGTCAGATAAGTGTGACTAGGTACACTGACCAACATGATAACGCGACCTTGGATGATACCTGAGATGTCAGATAAGTATGACTAGGTACACCGACCAACATGATAACGCGACCTTGGATGATACCTGAGATGTCAGATAAATGTGACTAGGTACACTGACCAACATGATAACGCGACCTTGGATGATACCTTAGATGTCAGATAAATATGACTAGGTAAACTGACCAACATGATAACGCGACCTTGGATGATACCTGAAATGTCAGATAAGTGTGACTAGGTAAACTGACCAACATGATAACGCGACCTTGGATGATACCTGAGATGTCAGATAAGTGTGACTAGGTACACCTACCAACATGATAACGCGACCTGGGATGATACCTGAGATGTCAGATAAATATGACTAGGTACACTGACCAACATGATAACGCGACCTTGGATGATACCTGAGATGTCAGATAAGTGTGACTAGGTAAACTGACCAACATGATAACGCGACCTTGGATGATACCTGAGATGTCAGATAAATGTGACTAGGTAAACTGACCAACATGATAACATGACCTAGGATGATACCTGAGATGTCAGATAAGTGTGACTAGGTAAACTGACCAATATGATAACGCGACCTAGGATGATACCTGAGATGTCAGATAAGTGTGACTAGGTACACTGACCAACATGATAACATGACCTGGGATGATACCTGAGATATCAGATAAATGTGACTATGTACACTGACCAACATGATAACATGACCTAGGATGATACCTGAGATGTCAGATAAATATGACTAGGTATACTTACCAACATGATAACGCGACCAAGGATGATACCTGATATGTCAGATAAGTGTGACTAGGTATACTGACCAACATGATAACGCGACCTTGGATGATGCCTGAGATGTCAGATAAATATGACTTGGTACACTGACCAACATGATAACGCGACCTTGGATGATACCTGATATGTCAGATAAGTGTGACTAGGTATACTGACCAACATGATAACGCGACCTTGGATGATGCCTGAGATGTCAGATAAATATGACTAGGTACACTGACCAACATGATAACGCGACCTTGGATGATACCTGAGATGTCAAAAGAACAACAACACCAGACAACTGTTATAGGATGTCATTTATACAAATAGTTCCTGCCAATACATTGACCAGTAATGACGTCACTGTTGCTGTGTTTTGCATTAACTTTTCTTTCAAATTCATTCACTCCGCCTCGTGCTCAAATAGCTCCATTGGGTCAGAACGAGTGCTGATGCATGAAAAACATACTTTCGTTATTATATTGAGGATCTTACATGGGTGCTCGTGTTTATTGAATTTATTAAACGAATTTGGGAAAAGAGATAAAATGCGGGGCTTGCCAAGCATTTTATATACAGGTCAACCTCGCTATGTCAAACTTGCTTATCTCGAATACACGGCATATGTCGAAGTGATCATCCATTCCCGAGCATTTCCCCTTTATTGTTTTGTATTTCAAACCTGTTTATGTCGAACTCGTTTATCACGAAATCTCGGCTATGTCGAAGTGGTTTTTCATTCCCGAAAATTAGTTTTCCGCTTCTTTACAACTACTTGTGTCGAAGTAAATTTTGTGTTGGTCAAAAAATTAAACAATATGAATGTCAAACAAAGTAATTTACCTTCGGCCATCGAACAATAGCCTTTAATTCAGTCCAGTATAATCCATTGTTGCGGGTAATCGCCAATTAGTTATAGCGTGGAGGCGGCCATTGTTCATTGATAAATAATTGCATCGATTGACCTTGACAATGCATAACAACAAAGGCGTGCTTGATTTGAACATCAGAAAATTAGCGGTGCCATTCAAATCTTAATGTTGTTTATTGGTGTCCTTTGATGAGATATTTTCGACAGTCTTTACTTATTCAACTTGATTTGGTTTTTATGTTGTTTATTCTCTTGAAAAAAATCGGAAATTTCAATAATTAAAGTCTGTTTTCATCATTTCCCTATTCATTACCAGTATTTAAAAAATCACCGTTTCCGCAATATTGTTTATCCCTCGCTAAGGCTGTGGTGTTATGGCGGTCCACACGTTATTAAATTGGAAATAAAACGAACTAAAATGATTTTTTTTTGCTTTCATTTCAATCCCGTTTTCAGTAGGAACAGTTTGACTACACATGTACTGCAACAGTATGCCTTGGAGAAATTGATCATGTACATCATATTGGGGTGACGTCATATTTGCTTATGTCGAACTTCGGATAACTCGAAGTATTTTTGCCATTCCCTTGGACTTTGAGATAGCGAGGTTGACCTGTATTTTGCAACGAGTTGAATAACTCAATAATACCTGATCACGAAAGTTAGATTATTTTTATCATATAACATAAGAGTACTGAAATCTCACTTATGGCGTAAAAAGTTATAATTTTGTCATTATTTACGAAACATTGGAACATGTATGACCGTCATAACGCTTCCGTAAAATCCGTAAACCACTAGTGAGTTATCGATTGTATTGCTTAGCATTATCACTCCCAGCCGAAACATCATTATGATATATTGTATTTTGGATTGCCATCAGAATGTTAAAAATTAAATGGATCCAGACCAGGTCCCATCCTTGGTCGAACGTGATCTTGTTCCAAAAGGTTTTTAATAGTTTAGCATAACGTGTGTATGCTAGAAACCCCTAAACGGATACCTTGACAAACAGTGAAGACCCAGCTGAAATGTCGCATAATGGGATATTTCATCAGGATCTACACTGTTTGTTATGGTAAAACAATCGGTAGGGATATAAACGTATGATTATTGGGAAATACCGACCTGTGGCTCCTTAAGAAATATACTTGACAGTCCAACCATTATTGTTTTCATTTCTTGTACATTGTATCGTAAAAATATTATACTAGAGGACTTTGAAAACGCATCACCATATTTTGCACTTTTCTTGCAAACCGTATATGCGATTGAAAAGTACTTCGCAGGTTTTAATGTGCAACCCAGAATTGCAATGAATCAGTTGTTAATTTGACTGCATTATCGCGGCGACGCTGCTGATGACGTCACATGGGTACATACAACACCCAGCACCTTTCTGCACAGTTAAATGAAGCTTTTTGATTATTTTTATGTTTAAACTGTGGCGTGTATATACCATAACTGCAAAAGAGTTTATAGACTTTATCTAATTAAAAGTAATTGATAACTTCAATATTTCGAAAATAAATGTCAAATTTGAACATCAATTTTTAGCTTTTTTTTTAGAAACATCTCCATAAGTTACCTTTATGCACGCTTTCATTACTGATTTTGACTACATACACTGACAGTCATGTGGGGAAGACGTTTTGATGTAAAGCATGGCAGCAGATTTTCTGTCATGTTATCGAGAACGTCTTAAAAAATACGTTAACGTCACTTGCACGATACAAAAGACACGTGATACAAGCGTAATTTATGCATAATCTGTCATTTGTTTATGCCCTTAGCCTCTTCTAACAAAACCTGACGTAAAACAATCGAAACTTTAAAGGCCCAAGACGTTGAATTTTATTGCCAGACTACAGTAATCAGGATGGGTGGGGTATGTTGGAATCTTTAAAGGGGTGTAATTTTGAGCATACCGAACCGACAATTTATTTTGAATCGTTCAATGATGAATGTGCAATCGTGAAAGAAGCAAATGACGCAAATCCGTTGAATCAGTCAGGAATCAAAACTAACGCGTGTTAACTTGCAGCTGAATTTGTGCCCTTCAAAATCGACCACCTCTGTCTTTAAACGGATACTTTTTCAGTACCTTAAAGTAAATATCCATCCATGATTTTTTTATGACAAACTACAAGCTGGTCAGACTATGATATGCAATAACAATGATCTCGCTGACATTCTCAGGGTATGTGAGATACTTTAGGATCTAATCTGGGTGATGCGTTTTCAAAGTCCTTAAAGCTGCATAGTCTGTAACTTTTGATCTTCTAATTTTAAAAATAATGTTTTTATTTTTCAAGAACACAGTAAAAATACTCAAATTCAGGTAAACATTTTACCATTTTCGTAAATCTTAACAAGGTATCACTATCAAAACAACTGCATTTATGTTAAAATTCAACGGTCTAGAATTATTGGAGGGACGCAAATAATTACCAACACGAGAAAAATACACCTATTTGATGAGATCATTCACTTTTCCATGCAGTTTTCAGCTGTACTGAACATTTTTATTGTGAAAACATAGCTTAATTCTACTTTTACAAATGATTTAAAAAGAAAATAATTTTTTTCGAAAAATGTTCATAGTTACAGAGTATGCAGCTTTAAGTATAGTTCCACGTGTTACTTACGATCGTAGCTGGCGACAATTTAGGATTTATATAAAGTTTCATTTGGTGCCACATAACATAGCAACTTATTAGTGTCCGATCTAATGATTCAGTAGAAAGTAGCATTCCATTGAGCTTTTAAAATAAGTGAGGAGGCAAAGATCAGGAATCGATACAATCAAGTACCGCACCTGACCAAGTACACCATATTGAAAAGTGACAAAAAGACAAGACAAACTCATACACAAGAGAGCCAATAGGCCAGGCATTTCCCAACAGATCAGCACAGGGCTACAATAAACATACATCACAGAAGGCAAAGACACACACAATAAAGATCACCAAAGGATGCACCGTGCTGGAACATTTAGTCATAAACCGTTTTTGTTTGTTTTATTTGATTCTTTACGTCCCATCATCAATCTATCAGTTATAAAGGGACGTGTATTCCTGGTTTGAACCAGTACTAAGCTAGGATTAATGTTCTTGCTCAAGGACACAACGCAGTGACGCCGCTGAGGCTCAAACCAGCGGCCCCTCGGTCTCGAGTCAAGCACACTACCACTAAGCCACTGCGCTTCCTAATAAAAAAATAGTGGAGGGCTTAAACTTGTTTCACGGTACCAGCCTCCAATGCGGTACTTCTATTTTTATCTTCTTTCTTTATCTTCTTCATTTGTATATGTCTTTGCCATACTATATTGTCTATGTCTTGCAACTTTGTGGTCACCTGCTGGGAAAAGACTGACCTCTTGTCTCTCCTTTAAGTGACGTTTCGTTGTGTTTTAACACTTCCTCATACTGTGTCCTGGGTCGTGTGTGATACATGATTGTATCGTTTCCTGATAGTTGCATTCTTCCTTTCTTTAGACATTTTTCCTCAATATACAAGGAGAGTCGTTTCATCTGAATCTATGAAGTTTAAAACATAAAATAGCACTCCAAATAAAACAACATGATAAACTACTATTTGGTCCTCGGCGCGAGAAAAACCTGTTTTCGAAATTTGCGAAAAACAAAGGCACAGACCAGCCTGGGTACATGTATTAGCGCAGCCTGATCAGCAACTTTAAACTCGCTTTTTGGAAAGTATCTTATCTAGACTTGCTACCGGTAGAGTTTCAAAGGACCTCAGACAGTTTCCTATTCAATCTGCCCAAATTTTAACAGCCTGTGGCTAGGATAATGCATAATTGACAACTATAGTTTTGGGCGTAAATCAAACCTTTACAGTTAGTGCACCTAGCAAAATAAAAATATTTTGAAATATTGCATAACTATGCCAGGACTCTAGGGTTTAGGGGCTGGGGGTATTTTTTGTGAACATTTTATTTCACAGAAAGTCAAAGTTTCGTCGATTTTTCACCTAAATACATGTAAATATTATGTTTGCGGCATAAAACTTGAGACGAAAGTGATGCGCTAGCCGAAAATTCGGGTTGAGAAGATTTCATTGTTTCATCTAAAGAAGTGTGCTGTCAATTACTTTTGACTATTACCTGTAATATTTTAAGATCAACCAGTATGACTTGTGCACTGAGGTGTATCATATCTGCATACTGTATATATCATAGTCTAGATATACACATTTTTTGAGCGTAAAATCGTTAATATTTTCTTACACATTAGATTTGACCTATAATGTGGTGTTTAAAAGAACCATATGTTTTGGTTGAGAAATGAGACAATTAATTACTTTGTAAGCACTCATAACTAAAGCCATGATACATGCCATTGCAAATTGATATTTACCTACAGTTTTTTACAAAAAAAGGTTTCTAATACCTTTTTATACTTAAATGTTTTTGAGCATTTTGATAGCGTCCCCCCCGTGACCAATCATGCCATTTTTATATGATGTGTGAAATGTAAAACTACAACTGTATGCAAAATGAGTAGTTTGGTCACGGGGGGGGGGGAAGCACTTCAGTAAAACTTTTTCGATTTTCTTTATGTTGAATAGCAAAAACAGAGTTTTCAACCCATATTTTTCAATTGGTACTTGTCCAATGAGAAAACGGCTTTTGTGGATAAGTCGAGTATATATCTATCTTTTTCATAGAAAAAATATCATTTTCTTTGAAACTTTTCTCTGGTCATTTTTATGGGCAATCCTTCATTAAGACTGTCCGAGGTCCTTTCTAGCCCCTCAATGTAGTTAAGGAGACTGGTTTGAGTCTCGCTTTGTTGGAACCCAACAAAGACAGTCGCGAAGTTGATCATTTTTCACTGAAAATACAGCTAAGGCTCTGGACTAAACCATTCACTAGAAACAATTGCTATTTCTCTATCAAATGTATAATAATAAACCATTCACTAGAAACAATTGCTATATCTCTATCTACTGTATTATAATAAACCATTCACTAGAAACAATTGCTATATCTCTATCTACTGTATTATAATAAACCATTCACTAGAAACAATTGCTATATCTTTATCTACTGTATTATAATAAACCATTCACTAGAAACAATTGCTATTTCTCTATCAACTGTATAATAATAAACCATTCACTAGAAACAATTGCTATATCTCTATCTACTGTATTATAATAAACCATTCACTAGAAACAATTGCTATATCTCTATCTACTGTATTATAATAAACCATTCACTAGAAACAATTGCTATATCTCTATCTACTGTATTATAATAAACCATTCACTAGAAACAATTGCTATTTCTCTATATACTGTATTATAATAAACCATTCACTAGAAACAATTTCTATATCTCTATCTACTGTATTATAATAAACCATTCACTAGAAACAATTGCTATGTCTCTATCAACGGTATTATAATAAACCATTCACTAGAAACAATTGCTATTTCTCAATCTACTGTATTATAATAAACCATTCACTAGAAACAATTGCTATTTCTCTATCAACTGTATAATAATAAACCATTCACTAGAAACAATTGCTATATCTCTATCTACTGTATTATAATAAACCATTCACTAGAAACAATTGCTATATCTCTATCTACTGTATTATAATAAACCATTCACTAGAAACAATTGCTATATCTCTATCTACTGTATTATAATAAACCATCACTAGAAACAATTGCTATTTCTCTATCAACTGTATAATAATAAACCATTCACTAGAAACAATTGCTATATCTCTATCTACTGTATTATAATAAACCATTCACTAGAAACAATTGCTATATCTCTATCTACTGTATTATAATAAACCATTCACTAGAAACAATTGCTATATCTCTATCTACTGTATTATAATAAACCATTCACTAGAAACAATTGCTATTTCTCTATATACTGTATTATAATAAACCATTCACAAGAAACAATTTCTATATCTCTATCTACTGTATTATAATAAACCATTCACTAGAAACAATTGCTATGTCTCTATCAACGGTATTATAATAAACCATTCACTAGAAACAATTGCTATTTCTCAATCTACTGTATTATAATAAACCATTCACTAGAAACAATTGCTATTTCTCTATCAACTGTATTTTAATAAACCATTCACTAGAAACAATTGCTATTTCTCCATCTACTGTATTATAATAAACCATTCACTAGAAACAATTGCTATTTCTCTATCTACTGTATTATAATAAACCATTCACTAGAAACAATTGCTATTTCTCTATCAACTGTATTATAATAAACCATTCACTAGAAACAATTGCTATGTCTCTATCAGCTGCATTATAATAAACCATTTACTAGAAACAATTGCTATTTCTCTATCTACTGCATTATAATAAACCATTCACTAGAAACAATTGCTATGTCTCTATCTAGTGTATTATTATAAACCATTCACTAGAAACAATTGCTATTTCTCTATCTACTGTATTATAATAAACCATTTACTAGAAACAATTGCTATGTCTCTATCTACTGTATTATAATAAACCATTTACTAGAAACAATTGCTATGTCTCTATCTACTGTATTATAATAAATCATTCACTAGAAACAATTGCTCTTTCTCTATCAACTGTATTATAATAAACCATTCACTAGAAACAATTGATATTTCTCTATCAACTGTATTATAATAAACCATTCACTAGAAACAATTGCTATGTCTCTATCTACTGTATTAAAATAAACCAATCACTAGAAACAATTGCTATATCTCTATATACTGTATTATAATAAACCATTCACTAGAAACAATTGCTATGTCTCTATCTACTGTATTATAATAAACCATTCACTAGAAACAATTGCTATATCTCTATCTACTGTATTATAATAAACCATTCACTAGAAACAATTGCTATTTCTCTATCTACTGTATTATAATAAACCATTCACTAGAAACAGTCGCTATTTCTCTATCTACTGTATTATAATAAACCATTCACTAGAAACAATTGCTATGTCTCTATCTACTGTATTATAATAAACCATTCACTAGAAGCTATTGCTATGTCTCTATCTACTGTATTATAATAAACCATTCACTAGAAACAATTGCTATTTCCCTATCTACTGTATTATAATAAACCATTCACTAGAAACAATTGCTATGTCTCTATCTACTGTATTATAATATAGCATTCACTAAGAAAAAATGCTATATATCTATCTACTGTATGATAATAAACCATTCACTAGAAACAATTGCTATTTCCCTATCTACTGTATTATAATAAACCATTCACTAGAAACAATTGCTATATCTCTATCTACTGTATTATAATAAACCATTCACTAGAAACAAATTGCTATTTCCCTATCTACTGTATTATAATAAACCATTCGCTAGAAACAATTGCTATGTGTCTATCTACTGTAATATAATAAACCATTCACCAGAAAGAATTGCTATTTCTCTATCAACTGTATTATAATAAACCATTCACTAGAAACAATTGCTATGTCTCTATCTACTGTATGATAATAAACCATTCACTAGAAACAATTGCTATTTCTCTATCTACTGTATTATAATAAACCATTCACTAGAAACAATTGCTAAATCTCTATCTACTGTATTATAATAAACCATTCACTAGAAACAATTGCTAAATCTCTATCTACTGTATTATAATAAACCATTCACTAGAAACAATTGCTATTTCTCTATCTACTGTATTATATATAATAAATGTTTTATCTAGCACAACTGATTTTGTCTGATTCTTGGAATTGTTAAAAAGTTTGGAGTTGCTGATATTAAAATGAAATGTACATGGAATAATGTCCTGTATTTATGTTCTTGCTAGCAATGACTTTTTCATTTGAAAAAAGGAAGTAATAAAATGATATAATTCTAGATTTTCGTGTTTCCTATATATTCCAGTAGGACTATAAAACAATTGCTATTTCTCTATCTACTGTATTATAATATATGTGTTATCTAGCAGAACTGATTTTGTCTGATTCTTGGATTTTCTTTAAGGTGTGGAGTTGCTTATATCAAAAAGAAATTTACATGGTAGAATGTCCTGTATCTATTTTCTTGCTAATAGTGAATTCTTTAGTAGCCCATTTAAGCAAACCGTCTAACTAAGAGGAACATATGACTGAAGTTTCATGAAAATCGACCAAAGGGTTCAGGAGATATGGAGCGGACACGAAAGTGTTACGGACGGACAGACAGACGAATGGAATTCCTATAACCCCCTTTGGCTTCGTGGCGGGGGATTTAAAATTGCCATTGGTTTCAGATGGATGCTTTGTGCTCAATTTAATCCCAACTTGCATCATTATTCTATATTGTGCACCGTTGGGCAATTGATTGGGGCTTGTTTTTAGATATACACATGAAAATTTGTGTACCTCCGAAAATTGACCTAATTTGTGGACAGATTTTAATTTTCTTTTGAGTTACTATCAGTCCCCCACAATACCGACTATTCATAATTGCTTCAGACAAAAGTCACTTCATCTAAAAGTTGTTTTACCGTTAATACAACTGTTTTACGGTAGTATGGGCAATTGGTCCAAAATTTTATTATAGCTGACAGTTGCATAGCCATACATTCATGGGCCAAGGAAACCCATATCATATAGAAAGTTCACCATATGTACAGACATATTGGCTTATGGATGAACATTGAGCTGCCATGAAAACGAAATACCGAGACTGCTCTTGTCTAAATTGTTTGTTTGTTTGTTTGCTTTACGACCCAAGTCAACAGCTATGGTCATTGCGGGACGGTCAGTTAACCTATGCACACTTTTTCCTGGGCAGGCTTGAACAAGCGGTTAACCAGTAATTCGTACACATACTTTCGCTTGTAACTGACAACAACCCTTCTTGATAAATCAGCGGAAGGGAGGAGAATGACCGTAGAAATCATTTCATGATCAATCTCCACGAAAGTATGGGACCGGACCGGGATCGAACTCGCGACCCCTGGATCTGCAGTCAGACACGCATCTGTAGCCAGACACATTACCGACTGCGCTACGTGGCCCGGCTTGTCTAAATTGTGAGGTCTTTAAAATGCATAGTCTGCTTGATAGTGAAATGCATTAAGGATATGGCGGTTTAAAGATAGATTAGAGGTAGATTTTCCGATCTCTCCTTCACGTACCATAACGTGTCATAACGGTGTATAGACAAAGCATATAATATTATTTGGTACAATATTCATTCATGCTGGCTGGTTGGTTACAGAGATATCACGTCAGGATCAGAACTTTAGGATCATGCCTCGTATATTAAAGATTGAAAAGCAAACTTTGTATTTTCTATAAGACAAATGAGTTTGTTAGTAAATCAAGATTGAAATTTTTGTAAAAAAAAATACACAGATCAGTTGTAAAAGAAAATGATGTAACAATTATCATTTTCAAATCTATGTAACACACATAACACCCTTGGTATTGTTCAAAATGCTATCTTGTGTATCTTTGACATCCAGCCTGCAGACTAAAAGAGTAATTTGAATAATTATAGCTGTTCCTTTGGAGTTTATAACAATCCACCAGAAATGTCATGTCCCTGGTAAATATTCTACCCCGTGGGTGCGATTTCTCTATCCTTCATGGACAGGGTCATTGTGGATTGTTTTTTATCCCAATGTTTGAAGCTTTTATTATTGGAACATAAAACATAAATTCAAAAACGTAATAATGGTTTTTACTCTTCCCATGTAAATAAGCTGTCACGTGGTCATGTAAGATAGAAATTTCTTATATGAGTTGACAGCCTGTCTTTTGTGGACAAAGGTGGGAGAAAGAAATTTCTTACATGAACTGAGAGCCTATCTTGCATAGGAAAAGGATTATTGGCTTTGAAATATATGATATATATGTATGAGCTTTGACATATGATTTCGAACAATTTGACATTTTGACAAGTGTAGACTCATACGAGCCTCTGCAGCCTTTTGTTAAACTAAGAAAATCCAAGTAATGTTCGGTCAGTAGCTTAACAATTATATATCGTTCAAGCGACAAGCAAATTCTCTGATCAGAATGCCCATATTCGTGGGCTTGTGTGAGCCTTCGCTCGCACATACCACATTGTTGGATATCTCATGTAGCGGCTAATATACTATAAACATTGGCAAATCAAACGCAATAAACTTGCTTTTTAATCAGCTTAAATTATCAATATCGCAAAAGTAAATATACAATAATATAGGCTATTTTAAGATAAAAGCTGATAGCTTCTTTTTTGGATAAACTTATATTTTGGTATAATAATATCTATTTAACACACAATTATTAAAAACCCGTTGTGATATGGGCCTCCTCGCGAGAAAACCTTCAGGTTTCTGTCAAAGCGAGTAACAAACCAGTCTCCTCATCTACAGAGACTAGCTAGAAAATTTAAAATCTCACTTGAAGCGAGATTACATATGATACTTTCCAAAAAAGAGAAACACAAAGGCGCTGATCAGACTGTGCAGATGCGCAGGCTGATCTGCGCATGTGTTGTTCGCAAACACCAGATGACAGGGTTTCTCGCGACGAGTTCCATATAGCCTTTGATGCATAACCAACGGAAAAAGACTATACAAAATGACTTTATGTGATTCGTTTTACCAGATTATTTAAAAAATGTGGTATACATGTACATGTATGCTGAACATTGCTTAAATATCTGTATAATATTTACACTAGATACATCGTTTAGTAACGCATTTAAAAAGATGTGGTATGCATGGTTGCTGAACATTACCAAATTAACTGTATAATATTTACACCAGATACATCGTTAAGTATCGCATTTAAAAAATGTGGTATACATGTATGCTGAACATTACTAAAATAACTGTATAGTATTTACACATGCTACATCGTTAAGTATCGCATTTAAAAAGTATATGAGTACGACCAAGATATGCTCAAGTCAAAGACTCCAAGTGGAGCTTTCGTGTTAGGTTTTCAACCGTCATGCATTTGTTATTGTTCATCGTGGGTTAACCTTTTTAATTGACATCGCTTAAAACACTTGTCCAAATTAAACCTAATCCAAAAGCAAAGTTCGTCACATAATGCTCTCTAATATAATTGCACAAAATGGATTTGCTCCCATTCAGCAAAATGGCCACCAGAGCTAAATGTAACTAAAATTGTCAGATAATCTGGTCATTCTCCGCTGCAGGGCTTTTTATGCTGTAAAAATCAATCTTAATCAAGATAAATAAATTTGTGAAAAATGACAGGTAACAATCCTAATCTAGATCTAGCCAATTTAAATGCATATATACATGTACATCCTAGAGAAACATGACAGATATATAATGCCAAACTAGATCTTGTCCGTTTGAAAACATATGACACAATTGGTCAAGTTCTTACCAATCTATTCTGAAAATTTTGAGCGGACTTAAGTGCTGACATAAATCGATCGTCGAATAAGCAATAATTAACAGGTAACTATCAAGGACCATAACTATGTTACCACTGTGCCAAATGTAATGCGTAAGTCCTAACGTAGATCTTGTCGCTTTCAGTGAATAGTTAAATCGCGAAATTCTATCAATTTATTCACATGATATTGAGCGGAACGAACGAAATTTTTACATCAACTAAGGTCAAATTTGCAAATAATGACAGGTTACATTCCCAGCCAAGATCTTGTGAATACCAATGCACATGTGTTGAAATTATATCAACACGTTCTTTAGGTATTGAGTGGGAACGATATTCTGAATGAAAATCTGACATCAGTCAAGGACCGTAACTCTGTTACAATTGTGCGAAAGATGATGTGTAACAATTCCAATCTTGAACTTGTCACTATCAATGCACATACACAATTTGTCAAAATTCTATTCATTAGGTCTCAAGATATTAAGCACGGTATCTAACTGATTAAGGACAGAATGACGGACAACACAAATCCAGTGTAGCACCATCTTTTCAACGCAAGGCTATAAATGCAAAATAATTCTTTAAAGGACATCTTGTCTCCCGAAGCACCCGGCCAAGTTTAAAATAAGTTCGCCTGAATGTTTCCCACACTGTCATCTACTAAAACTCCATAGACAGATCCAGAGGGGGACAGGGGGTCCGGATCCCCCCCTGAAAAATCACAAAAATATAGGGTTTCTTAGCAAAGTAAGTAAGGTTGCAAAGATCAGGAATCGATACAATCAAGTACCACACCTGACCCAGGATACCAATGGGAAAATGACAAACTCACAGAAGACACCACAAACGAGAGCCAAGAGGTCAGCCCTTTCCCAGCAGGTGACCACGAAGCACATATAAACAGACGCGCACAAAACATAGCAAACACAAGACAGAACAAAAACTTAAAAGATCCACAAAAGAAGTACGGCCTTGGAACGGACAGTAAAATATTTTACTGGAGGGCTTAAACCGGTTTAACGGCGCCAACCTCACCCTTAATTCAGATGTGGATCAAGACACATAGATATTTGGTTTGCATGAAAGACCCCTAACTTATCAATGCATCATCTCCTAAAACATATAAATCAAGATATAACAAGGAGATAAAGCAAGGATAAACACTGGTCCGGATCTCCTGAAAAATTACAAAGCTACCAAGCCAGCATTAATTGTCAGGCCATTATCGACACGCCAGCGAAACGCCTGAAATGGCGTTTCACTGGCGGGTCGATTATGGCCCGCTTATAATAGTATAGCTCGTGAAAATTAACCCCGTACTGATGAATAAATTTCACGGTCGAAATAGTTTCCGACGAAACAACTCGTTATATTTCGCAATTTCCCGTGTATTTCCGATTGTGCAGATAGAATACAGTAAACCATAGGCAATCAATCTGGTGTTGAACTGCAGAGGAGGTTAGTGGTTGTAGCGCAGTGATACGAACTCGGAGGTTGCGAGTTCGAGTCTCACCTGCGGTGCTTGTTATTTTTATTTTTATTTTTGAAGAATAAAGTATTTAAATATTTTTCCACCAGTTTCCCGTGCTAAGTGAAATTATCGTTCTACCCAAATAATTATTTGAGTTTCACTGATATCTGCATTACTGTTATAGCGTTGCGACATGTCAGACAGTAAACTGCAGTCTTTAGGCTCTCTAGGGTCGAAAGCAAAGCAGATAGTTGCAAATTTTGCAGGAATCAAAGAAGGAAACGTCACCAGCCTCTACGGAAACGGCCAGTGAAGGAGAATGAAATGACGTTTTTTTTCGCTGTTCTGTAAATTGTTTTCTATGTATTATCGAATGAAATAAAACTTATGAAAAAAGAAATTATTGAAATAAAAAAAAAACATCAATGCAAAACATAAAGCAAATCAAAGTAAATTACATAAAAAAACGGATTAAAAAAGGGGAAAAAACCGTAACCCTTTCCGGAGTCGAACTCATGACCACAAGATTTCAAAAACTACACATTACCTCTTGGCTTATCTCTGCTTTCTTGCTGTAACGCTCTCAAATACCAATAAATACTTTGTTTTGTCAATTCAATTCCATCTTCGCAAATACGGAAATGTACGAAGCTATTAATAAACTACGCAACTACCGTATAATCTATGCAAATTTTATTCATGAGTACGGGGTTAATTTTCACGAGCTATATATGTTTGGATCTTCTCCTCTCTTATAAGACGTTGTCAAAGTTGTGGTTCTCAAACAAGTGTTCTTCATACAGTAACGTTTCTTCGATATAATCTTGACTGGGGCTGGCTTTCCTTTGAATATTATAACACAAGACTAGCGATATATTTTCTGATGCATTGTAACCCTTCTGCAGATACTACGCAACCAAAGTGTATGCATCCTGTTAAATTTACTAGTAAAATGCCCCAACTTACAGTAGATTTTGCCAGGTGCATGTAATCCTTAATTCCAAAATGAGTATTCCAAAATTGACGCCTCCGTGCGAGCTAAACATGTTTTTGTGTTTCAACATTAACGGTGTCTAGAGCGAAGATTAACCGCCAGAAAATGCATTTAAGCGCCCCTTCTACCGACACCCAGTGACGAATGCTGCATTCCGTTCTTAGTCGGTGGTTCTATTGTTGTTGATTCATTGTGTAATGTTCCTCCCATTTGTTGATGGGGTTCCGTGTTGGTCCTTGTTGTCATGTATGCATTACTTAGTGGCCTTTTTTAGGTTTGCAATCATCTTTACGAAAAAGAATTAAAAGTTCAACATGTTACATTAAATGTTTAATGAATTGCCTGGACCGATGCAGTACTTTATGGTCAAATACATCATTGTGATATACAGAACCAACGAACCTTTTTTTATTTTAATAAGTTCGAATCGTTAGTTTTAGCATCCTGAAAGTTCAATACTTAAATTAAGTCTTCCTTAACTTTAAGGAGTCATATAATAAAGTAAAATACATATAATCAAGTAAAATAGCCAAATCATGGCAACATATATTAAGTGACTGAAATATCATGCAAGCTTAAGAAACGTTTTTTGACCAACTTTCTGCTGAAAATGCTTCATAATGCAAATACTCAAATGTGTTGACAAGTCATGCAGTGAATGTTATTGCTCTGTAATTAACGTGTAAATTGTATAATGTATTTTATATGACATATTGACAATAAGATATAAATAACAAAAACAAACTTTAAGGAGCCATTGGAATCTTAGGCACAGATGTCTTGTGACTATAAAAGTTATGTGGTCCTTCCTCCCAGTGCTGTTTGTTGGTTTGCATTTAGTGTTTGTGGTATTTCAATGTGGATAGGAACCCATAAAATATACATTTTAGATGATCTTGCCTCCTTTGTTAGAAACGTGAAAAATGCCGTAAAAATTGTACATTTGTTTTATCCCAATAGTTTTTTCTTTAACTAGCTTCATAAAACTATAACCTTTTTCTCGTAACCTCTCAATTTTGTCTCTCACTAATAAATTCTTTATCTTCCCGAACTTTGCTCAAGACACTTAGTCACGAGGGTAAAGTAGTACAGTGTATATAAACACAAGATATAGAAAGGCAACTTCATTGTCTTCACCTCTGATATTTATTGCTGGTGTTACTTAAGAGCAATGTAAATACTCTAACTAGACTGGATATATTTCCAGAGTTTCTATTTGTTCCATAAGCTAATTAATATGTCATTTTATTGGTTGTTCTTCTAAGCAGCTACATCATAGAGAAATATTAAAAATGGCGGAACCATTCTGTAATGAGAAATTTCGTTGCCTTTTTTCTTCAAAACGATTGTGAGTGTCGCATAGAGAATTACACCCCAGTCGCCCTCCGTCTCGATTATTTTTTGAGGTATAAGATCTGACATAACCTTTCTTCATAGAAAAAACTTGATAAATTGTCAATTATTCACGGTATGTATTGAACAGGAAGACATCTGCGTATGTATGGTTTTAAAATTATTCGCACAAAGACGGTGTCTCCTACTCTCACTATTACGCATATGAAGGTCCTCTTTACACTAAGACGGTCTCACCTTACTCTGACTAAGACGGTTTCCCTCTTACTCTCACTAGGACAGTCTCCTCTTACTCTCACTAAGACATTCTCCACTTACTCTCACTAAGCTAGTCTCCTCTTACTCTCAATATGATATCTCCTCTTACTTTTATTAAGATGGACTTCCTTTACCCTAACTAAGACGGTTTTCTCCTTGCTCTCACTAAGACGGTCTCCTCTTACTCCCACTAAGACGGTCTCACCTTACTCTGACTAAGACGTTTTTCTCCTTGCTCTCACTAAGACGGTCTCTTCTTACTCTCACTAAGACAGTCTCCTCTTACTCTCACTAAGTCAGTCTCCTCTTACTCTCATTAAGTCAGTATCCTCTTAATCTCACTTAGTCAGTCTCCTCTTACTCTCACTAGTTCAGCCTCTTCTTACTCTACATAATACAGTATCCTCTTACTCTCACTAAAACGGTCTCTTCGTACTCTCACTATGACAGTTTTTCTTACTCTCACTAGGACAGTCTCCTCTTACTCTGACTAAGACGGTTTTCCCATTACTCTCACTATGACAGTCTCCTCTTGCTCTCACTATGACAGTCTCTTCTTACTCTCACTATGACAGTTTCCTCTTACTCTCACTTAGACAGTTTCTCCTTACTCTCACAAAGGCAGTCTCCTCTTTCTCTCACTATGACAGTTTCCACTAACATTCACTAAGACGGTCTTACCTTACTCTGACTAAGACAGGTTTCACTAAGACAGTCTCCACTTACTCTCACTATGACGCCCCCTTACTCTACATAATACAGTATCCTCTTACTCTCTCTAAGACGGTCTCTTCGTACTCTCAATATGACAGTTTTTCTTACTCTCACTAATACAGTCTCCTCTTACTCTAAGACGGTTTTCCCATTATTCTCACTATGACAGTCTCCTCTTACTCTCACTATGACAGTCTCCTCTTACTTTCACTATGACAGTCTCCTCTTACTCTCACAAAGACAGTCTTCTCTTACTCTCACTAAGTCAGTATCCTATTTCTCTCACTTAGTCAGTCTCTTCTTACTCTCACTAGGTCAGTCTCTTCTTACATTACATAATACAGTATCCTCTTACTCTCACTAAGACGGTCTCTTCGTTCTCTAACTATGACAGTTTTTCTTACTCTCATTAAGACAGTCTCCTCTTACTCTGACTAAGACGGGTTTCCCATTATTCTCACTATGACACTCTCCTCTTGCTCTCATTATGACAGTCACCCCTTACATTTACTATGACAGTCTCCTCTTACTCTCACTATGACAGTCTTCCCTTACTCTCACTAAGTCAGTATCCTCTTACTCTCACTAGGTCAGACTCCTCTTACTCTACATAATACAGTATCCTCTTACTCCCACTAAGACAGACTCTTCGTACTTGTTGCTGTGATGTTTCCGATAATGGATATGGCAAACAAAATAATAAGAAACTCCAATGATAAGTTTCACAAATTCTTCATAAGTTCAATCCCTGCACAGTGAAACAATAATTCCGTCTGAAAATGACAGAAATATATGGCGACTCTACTTGAAACTCCTTAGTAACTAACGCCAAAAATCTACGTCACGCTAACGTTACGCAATTACGTTAATTGCGTAACGTTAACGTTACGTTAAGTTCATTAATTCAGACAAGAGATGAACCTTTCATCCAAGACAGTTCGTATAGAAGAAGAACCTTACATCCATTCTTCCCCTCCGGAAATGTTTTACATTTTGATTAAACTAGTTCCCAACAAACTAAAGTTAACTCTTCTCAATGAAAATCAATAGGAAACTTGAAAACATGAATCAAGTTTGAAGTACCCTGACGTTTGATAAATGCAACGACATTTAATTAATAAACTAAGGTTTCTCTCTTTTATGAATTTACAAATAGTTTGCTTATCATTTTCATAATGAATAAGTTCATATTTAGTTCCTTTTTTCAAGTTCCTCTTTTAGTCCTACATCTCTCCTTCTGAAGGACACAGCTTCGATATTAGTCTTATCAAGGTACCCTGCCCGACCTGGACTTTAACAACCCAAACTTGTCCGTCGTCGCCTGGATAGCTCTCTATGACTCTTCCCATAGGCCAGCTTCCCCGTGGTGTGTCTGGCGAATTGATTGGAACCACCTCGCCCATCTGAATGTTTCGTCTTTCCCGGTGCCACTTTTTTTCGCGCACTTAGTCCTGGCAACCACTCCCAAAGCCATCTATGCCAAAAATTTCAAGCCAGCTCTTGAACATGTCTCCATCGTTTCGGGGGACTGAATTATGTTTCGTCCACAGATGTAGGTGCAAAGTTACCCCCAATCTGACCATGTAAGAAATGATTTGGGGCAAGCGGAACATCATCTATGTGGAATGCTGACTGGTATGTTAATAGTCGCGAGTTAATCAACCCTTCAGCGCCGATGATGGTCGTCATCAACTCCTCGTCGTTGATATCAGCATGTCCCAGGATAGCCAGGATAGCCTTTATCGCCTTTTTCGCTGATTTCACCATCATTTCGTGAGACCCTCCAAAGTGTGGCGCTAATGGCGGATTGAAATGTCACTTTATTCCCTTGTTCGCAAGTGATTGTTCTATCTTGTGACTCTCTACTTGCGCAAGTAGTGCCTGCAGTTCTCTGTCAGCGCCTATGAAGTTGGTCCCATTGTCAGAATATACCTCATCTGCCAGACCTCTCCGACTTGCCATTCTGTAGAAAGTGTTGAGAAATGAGTCCATGGAAAGACTGTAAGCTATTTCTAAATTTACAGCTCTGGTGGCCAGACACGTAAACAAACATAGATATCGTTTTTCACGTCGTTTTCTTCTCCCCTATATGGTAAAAAAGGACCTCCAAAATCCACTGATGTCCTGGTGAAGGCCCTCATCGATGTTTGGACTCTCGCCAATGGCAATGGAGCCATAATTTGCTGCCCGACTTTAGCTTTCCGATGGTGACACTCGGCACATTCTCGCTCCCACTCTTGAATAGCTTCTCGTGCTGATATAATCCAATAGCGGGCTGATAATATCGCTAATGTTTGGTTGGTCCCAAATGCGTGATTTCCTTTCTCATGTGCATCTTTTATAATCAACTTTGTGACCCAACTTTTACGTGGTAAGATCACTGGATGTCGAACATCATAGGAAATGAATTGTGCGTTTGTAAGTCGTCCATCTGAACGAATAAGCCCATCATCGTCGAGTTGTGGCTTCAAAGCTAGTAGTTTGCTATTCGATGACAATGGTCCTCTGCTAAGCAACGCATTCCATTCATCTTGGAATTCACACCTCTGTGCCTGTTTAACTAGCTAAATTTCGGATTTCTTAAGTTCATCAGCCTTCAACTCACCAGTCATCGGAAATGCCGCGTTCTTCTTGCAATTTTCAATAAACCGATTGACCCAAGCTACTGTTCGTCGTAACTTCAACCAACTGGAATAGTGAGTTGGATCCAATGGATAATCCTGTCTGTCTGTCAATGCAACAAATGTACGGCGCATGCTGTGATCCATCTCAGGTGCTGGATGAGTTGATTTCATTCATTGTGCTGCAGAATGTTTGATTTCAGCATCTCCCACGGGAGTTTCAAAGTCTTTATTTTGGGGCCATGCATCTTCTGACTCTCGCAGGAATAAAGGTCCGCTCCACCGTGAATAACACAATGCCAGATCAGTTGAATGCATTCCTCTACTTAGCATGTCCGCAGGATTTGCTTTTGTAGGGACATACCGCCACTGAGTTGGTTAGTATTTGTTTGGATTTCTCCGACTCTGTTGGCAACAAAAGGCTTGAAATCACGGCTTCGGCCTCTGACCCACCACAGAACATTGACGCTTTCTCACTAGAAAGTAACTTTGTCCATGTTTACACTGAGTATGTCCGAAATTCTCGTGGTACATGTAAGTCGCACTCCCACTACTGCGCCCATCAATTCAAGTCTGGGAATGCTTGTTGCAATGTTCGGTGAAGCTCCTGTTTTTGCTGCAACAATGTTTGTAGAGAAAGTTCCATCGCAATTTTGGCATCTTGCGTAGATAACAGCCCCATACGCATTTTCAGATGCATCTACAAAGGTATGCAGCGACCTAGTATCCGCAATTGTGCTTTCATACCATAGAGATCTTGGAACCTGGATCTTTTGTAGTTGTAGCGATTCAGAGAACCACGCACGTGCAGAAGTTGTTAGCGGTTCGGTAAGCTCGTCTTCCCAGTCTATGCCAGCTGTCCATATATCTTGTAGCAACATTTTTGCACGCACTATGTAAGGAGACAGAAAACAATTTTGATCAAAGAGAATTGCGATTTTCTCCAAAAAATTCCTCTTTGTGTATGGCAGGTCCTCCTCTGGAACGTTTTCTCTAAATGTGAAGACGTCTGTATCTGCACGCCACCATACCCCGAGAGTTTTGGCACACAGTCCAAATCGACATCTGCCTTCCGATCCTCCAGTGTTATTTCGTCTCATACTTCAGATGAGTTTGACAGCCATTTCCGAGCATGCATTCCGGCTTTTGACAGTAAAGCTGACAGTTGGTGATAAAGCTGAATTGCTTGTACTGCAGACTGTATGGAGTCCATGGAATCGTCCATAGATGTGTCGTTGCTTATCATTCTAGACGACGAACCTTGGTACCAAATTACAGTTGAGACATTGGAAAAATGACCAACTGAATAGATATACGAATTATCTCATTTGCATTTTCATGAATATTAGTGAGAACATACAGAATAAGAGAAAAATCGTCGAAAAGTTAAGGGGATATAACTACAAAATTACCTCTACATCAGCTGCTAATTACCTTATACTACAAGAATTGATACCAAGTGAAAGTTAAGACATAACCAAGAGACCAAAAGGATAAAAAATATACTAATTATCTAATTTGAATATTTAAGGATAATAATAAAATACAATACAATACAATACAAAAAGTTTATTTCGTAATGGAGGCCACCGGCCCATAATACAAAACAGTCATAATACAATATTGACGATGAGTGGTAAACTAGAAATTAGTTATTTATCTTACTAAATTAGATTAGGAAAAATAGTGTTCAAACTTGTCTCACAAAAAAGTGTATTCATGGTTTTAACTCACACCAGGTCATCCACACTGGTCGCCCGCAGATATTGTACTTTTAAAGATAGATGAGAATTGTTGTAAACAAACAGTGGCGAGTTTACCTTGATTTTGGGCGTACGGGTAGTCTCAGTTTACAGTTATATTGAATCTACCACAGATTACTGCATATGTGCGTGGCAGCGAATAGTCATGCTTTACCTATTTATAAGAAAAATAGAACTGCCTCATTACTATGCATCTTTGAAACAACAATATGTGGTCAAACAATGTAGTTCAGTGTAGAAGCAATCCTATTCTGGTCCACATCGTTTGCCCCCCGCTATTATCAGTCAATAGTGCCAGCAAATGTGTGTAGCAGACGACATGAGCAAACAACATTTTCAGCTGTTTTTTTTCTTCTTTTTTTTCTTTTTTTCAAGCGCCTTCGGGTCAACATATGTTGTGGTGCGCAAAAGAACCCTCTCATTGAGACGGTTCTTTTGAGCACCACGACACAAGTCTGCATATCAATTGATGCGTATTCAATTGACGCCAGTTTGGACATGCGACAGACGCTTGCCCCGCCCATAATAAATCCTCGAATCAGGTTGCTAAACCCATCGCCAATGAAATACTGTCCATTGTGTATTCTTATACAGCTGTCCATACAGGTAATATAAACGTTTCATATGGGCGGATCAAGGACTGTCACATTGACCATATTTGGCGAGTGCATTTGAACTGGTTTTAAAGAAAATGCACACTTCGCACGAGGCTAACCTAATTATTTTCTGGTCAGCGGATTTAGAGTTATTTTTTATTTAACAGCGAGATTTATAGTTATTCACTGTGCTTTGGATTACTAATACTTGTGTACATAAAATTGTGTTTCCTTTGTACTTGATATTTAGATGGTGTGACCATCGTCTTGATATGAAAGGTAAGTAAAACGTGGTTGCCTTTCACTGTTATTGGAAGAAATATGGAGGGACGGAGTTGCCATCACAGTAATTCTGTCAACCATATACTTCCCCAACAGGCGATTTTCGAATTTTGTGTATTAAGGGTTTTAGGTTTGCTTATATTTATTCATGTGAACATGCATCTGTAGACTATCAGAAGCTTAAAATTAGGACATACAGCCATGCACCATCTACACCCTGTTGCATTTTCCCCACGCAATGTCATAATGATTGTGCAATGTGCATCAGATAACCTCGATTTTGAGTGGACACTCAGAACAGAAAATCTCACTGAGATCTCCCCTTCTGTGCAGCCAAGCAAATATACTGTTTCAAGTGGTGGAAGAAATCTTGTTTGGAGCCGTGTTAGACTGGCTCCAGTCTATCATCACTACCATATATTGATTTCCTTAATTCAAAAGCACTGACCAGGAATATAGAAATCTAGAATAAACTCCGAGCATCAGACAGCTGCATAATGATGTAGAACTTTTGAACACTTTTGTTTGCCCTCCACTGAGGCTTAAAGTACATATTTCGTAGGTTATCATACATTGGACATAGCATAAAGAAATGAAATTCATCCTCTACGATGTAGACATTTCTCTGCAGACAAAATTGACAAAATCTATATTCCCGTTCTACATTTGTATGTCTTCCCTTCTCAATTGCTAGATTGTAACTGGAACACCGAAAATTTGCCAAGGTTTTTCTACATATATAACTAAGGTCAATTGATAAATATTTTTCTACATCAAGTTGTGACTTAAAATGCTTATAATGCAATGCTTTTGGTGAATCGTTTATTAGACTATGCCAATTCTGGAGAGAAATGTCTTTTAAACGTCTTGTAAATATATTTAAGAAGTTACGCACATTGCCTACACCACCAGCCATCCAAGCATGGCCAAATCCATTCTGAAACAATAGTGATTTTACGTGAGTTGTCCACGTAACTTTACCATTATCTGTTAACGATTTAAGCATTAAATAACACTGTCGAGGATATCTATTGTTTGGCATTTGTGTTAGTTTAAGCCAGTATTTCATAACCTGCGTCATATAGAAAATAGCCATAAGAAATCTACCACATTCCCCTTATGCAAAGGTATCATTGGTATTTTGTTTTAAACCTGTATAGTATTTGCAACATTTGGTTTGTACTTTTTTGGTTTTTTCGCTGAATTTATAGCCCCATATCTCAGAGCCATAGCATGCAATGGGCTTCACCATTGTATCAAATAATTTAACAGCATCTACTGGCTGAAAGTAACCAAAATGTTTCTGGTAACGTTAAATACTGGATATAGCTTTCTTAGCTTGCATTGCTAACAGTTCGTTAGATTAAGACCATATTAGTTTTGGTGTAAAATAAAGACCTAGATATTTGTATATGGAGACAATTTCTATTTCTGTACCTTGATACAGCCATTTTTCTGTTTGCTTAACGATACCACCATTCCTGAAAACCATGATTTTTTCTTTTTCAAATTTATTTCCATGCCGACCGATTTACAAAATTTTCCAATCAGGTCTACCATTTTTTGTAGACGTATTACGGTATCAGAGAAACATGAAACGTCATCAGCAAACATTAAAGCCAGAATATCCTCAATATCATTGGTAAAAAAGATACCTCTATTATTACACTCTGTCCTAAGGTAAGCAACTAAATCATTTATAAACAGACAAAATATGATTGGAGAACTGATACAACCCTGCATTGTCCCAATAGTGCATCTAAAAAATTCGCTTAGACTATTCTCTATTTTTACACAAGATTTGAGTTGTTTGTACATAGATTGAAACACTTTAAGAAAATTTCTATTTTCAGGTATACCTTTCCTTTTTAAAGAATCCCACATTTTCTCGTGCTGTATACTGTCAAAAGCACGTTTAAAATCAACAAATAGACAGTAAAATCTACCCCTTGATCTACAAATGTACTTTTGGATCATGGCATGTAGGGAAAAAATGTTATCTATAGTGGAGAAGCCCCTGCGGAATCCAGCCTGTGATTCATCTAATACATTGTTCACTTCCACCCATTTTTGTACTCTAGCTGTTAAAATGCCATTGAATATCTTACTGATACTGTTCATAAGAGATATACCCCTATAATTTTGAGGTTCCCGGTTTGAACCACTTTTGAAAATAGTACAAATGATACTTTCACACCAGTCCGCAGGAACTTCTCCTCTATCATATACATCATTGAACAAAGTTTTCAAAAATGGCAAAAATCTGGCCCAGTGTAGATTTAAACATTTCAATTACTAATACCGTCTGGTCCTGGTGACTTACCAGGATTCATAGATTTTATGCTACTTATGATTTCGTCATCAGTTATAGGGCTATCTAGGTCGCTAGCATTATGATTTTGAACTATTTCCTGTAGCAGAGTATCATTTTTGCTTTCTGCATTTGTATTCAATAAATTTTCAAAATAATCTATCCATTGCTCTGGTGCTATTTGATTTTCTGGATTCGAATTTCTATTACAGTGTTGTTTAATTAATCTCCAGAATTCTTTTGGATTTTTACATGCATTTGACAGTTCAGACCGCTTTTGCTTTTCACAATGTAACTGTTTCGACTTACACAATGCCTTAAAACGCGACTTAGCCCTTTTATAGCGCTCGAAGTCACGCTGATGATTTGTTCTACGAAATTGTTTTAGAGATGAGTATTTTTCTGCTTTCACCGACTGGCAGTCTGCATCCCACCATGGTGGTTGGTCTCTACGTCGCTTTTGTTGTCTATTTACACATGCCATATTTTTATCAGCATATATATATTTTTATTAATAAACTCGGGTAAAAAATTCACAACAATTGGTACATTAGCTCTGGAAATTTTTGTTTTTAGTTCAGCAAACAGTGTAGTAGAACTGTAAATAAACTGATCTTTTAAATTTTCTTTCCATTTAAATTTCCTCCAGGCATTACCATTCATATTCAAATTAGTGTTTTGAATGCCTTGTCCTGGACAAGTTAAATTTATCCTACAAATTAATTGAAAATGATCAGAAAAATCTTCGCATCCCACCTTAAAGTATGTAAAAGAGTCAAAAAGCGACGTTGAGGCCACCATATAATATACTACGCTTCTCCCTGCGTTTGCTACACAGGTTATTTCCCCTTTTACATGGATATTATACATACAGCATAGGTCCAAAAGTGAAATACTTAATCGATTTTGCGTCTCATCTTTTGACGCTCTGCTCATTTCAAAGGGGTCGGTAGGATACTTAGTTTCGCCAAAAATATACTCTAAATCGTCATGGGGTATAAAGTCTTGCAATTTCCCTATTCTAGCGTTCAGGTCGCCGGCCACAAAGAGCTCTGCCCTTGGGTGTTCGGAGACTATTTCTAGAATTTTTTCGTTTAACAATATTACGCCATTGTCCTCGTCTGTATATATTGGCGAATTTTCTGGAGCAATATATGTAAAAATTAAAATTAAATCATCTCTTCTGTCAAAGACAGCAGCATCAAGCATTAATACAACACATTCGTTAAATTTTGCAAATATACGTTTAATACCTTTTGTTTGCACGACCCAGTCTTTGACGAACACTGAGATCCCCCCAGACCCCCTGGGTGCGGTTCGCTTCTTTTTTTGCATAGAATTGAAAGTTTCATATCCTGGCAAGAAATTTATGAAATCGCTTTCATGTTCCTGCCAAGTTTCATTGAAAGCAACAACATCAAAGCGATTGCAGAAATTCTTGAGGCTAGAATCATCTCGATATTTTTCAACCCTTGAATATTTAGTGAGCAGATATTTAAGTCTACCTGACTAGTAACATCACTGTGTGAAACACCAAGACCTTGACCAAAAACCTATTGTGACAGCATCGGCCTGCCAAGTTCTTCATTAAATATATAGCTTTGACCCTAATGAAAACAAGAAATAAGTGGAAATTGGTAGAAACATTAAGGTGGTATACCTACAAAATTACCTGTATGTCTACTACTAACTACCTTAGACTACAAAACGTGGAACAAAGAATAAATTGAGACAATGCATTTTGACCTAAATGATTAAATTTATGAATAATATAATTTAAATATCAATGAATATTAATATAAACATAAGGAAAAAGAGAAAACTGGTAGAAAAATTTAGGTGGGATACATACAAAATTACCTGTCCACCAGTTGCTAACTATCCTAGAGTAAAAAAACTGGTACCCAATTAAAGTTGAGACATAGCCATTTGACCAAAATATTTAAATAAACGAATAATTTAATTTGAATATTCATGAATATTAATGGCAAAATAAGAAATAAGAGAAAATTGGTAGAAAAATTAAGACGGCATTATACCCACAAAATGTCCTATACGTCTGCTGTTTACTAGACTATAAAACTTGGTACCAAATTAAAGTTTCGACTTTTCCTTTTAACCAAAATTATTAAATATGTGAATTATCAAATTCAAATATTCATGAATATTAATGTAAACATAAGAAATAAGACCAAATTGGTAAAAATATTAAGGGGTTATACCTACAAGTTTACCTGTACTCCAGCTGCTAACTATTATAGACTATAGAATTGCTGCCCAATAAAAGTTGAGACAAAGCCATTTGACTAAAATGATTAAATATACTAATTATCTAATTTAAATATTCATGAATATTACTGTATACATAAGAAATAAGACAACATTTGTAGAAAAATTAAGGGGGTATACCTACAAAATGTCCTAAACGGCTGCTGCTTACTAGCCTAGACTACAAAACTTAGAGCCAAATAAAAGTTTAGACATTTCCATTTGACCAAAATGATTATACATGCGATTTATCTAATTTAAATATTCATGACTATTAATGTAAACATAGGACATACGACAAATTTGGTAGAAAAATAAAGGTGATACACCTTGAAATGTATCAGGACGCTAGCTGCTAACTATCATATCTTACTATACCTGGTACCAAATAAAATATTAGAAATAGCCATTTGATCATAATGATGAAATATACGAATTTTCTAATTACAATATTTATGAATATTAATGAAAGCATATCAAATAAGAGAAAATTGGTAGAAAAATTAAGGTGGTATACCTTCAAAATTATCTATATATCTACTGTTAACTATCGTAGATTGCAAAACTTGGTACCAAATTAAAGTTGAGGCATTGTATTTTGACCAAAAAGATTAAATATGCGAATAATTTAGTTTGAATATTCATGAATATTAATGTAAACATTACAAATAAGAGAAAATTGGTTGAAAAATGAAGGTGGTATACCTACAAAATGTCCTATACATCTGCTATTAATTAGACTAGACTATAACACTTGGTATCAAATAAAAGTTGAGACTTTGCTTTTTAACCAAAATTATTTAATATGCGAATTATCTAATCTAAATATTCATGAATATTAATGTAAACATAAGAAATAAGACCAAATTGGTAGAACTATTAAGGGGGTATACCTACAAGTATACCTGTACTCCAGCTGCTAACTGTCTTAGACTATAAAAATTGGTACCCAATAAAAGATGAGACAACACCATTAAATATACGTATTATCTAATTTAGATATTCATGAATATTAATGTAAACATAAGAGTCAAGACAAAAGTGGTAAAAAAATTAAGGTGGTATATCTACAAAATTACCAGGACGCTATCTGCTAACTATCCTATCTTACAAAACTTGGTACCAATAAAAGTTGAGACGTAGTCATTTGATCAAAATGATAATATGAATATTCATTAATATGAATGAAAGCATAAGAAATAAGAGAAAAATTGGTAGAAAAATTAAGGGGGTATACCTACAAAGTTACCCATATGTCTGCTGCCAACTATCGTAGACTGCAAAACTTGGTACTAAATTCAAGTTGAGACATTGCGTTTACATCAAAATGATTAAGTGTACGAATTATCTAATTTAAATATTGATGAGTATTAATGAACACTTTAGAAATAAAAAAGAAATTGGTAGAAAATAAAGGTAATTTACGTTCAAAATAACCACTAAATCAGGTGCTATATATGTATGATTAACTTCAAAACTAGGTACTAAATAACAGTTGAGACATTTTTATTTGATGATAATGATAAAATATACAAATAATCTAATTTGAATATCCATAAATACTAATGTAAACATAAGAAATAAAACAAAATTGGTAGAATAATTACGATGGATGGTACCCCTACCAAATTACCTCTACGCCAGCTGCTTACTATCATAGACTACAAAACTTGGTACCAAATAAAAGTGGAGATACAGGTATGCAATCCTATGATTTGATGTATTCGAAATATCTAATTTTCATAGTCACGAATATTAAAGCACACGTAAAAAGAATTAGTCTAAAATAGTAGAAAGCTAAAGTGGTTTGACATACAAAATAACCTTTATTTCCGCTGCAATATATCATAGACTACCAAACATTGAGATATAGCTCGATGACCCAATGATGAATATGCAAATGATCTCATTTGCATACTTACGAATATATAAGAAAACATTAAAAAAAACAATAACACAGAAAGATACAAATTAGTTCTAGGCTTTAATTTGAGAACAAGCTTAGAAAATAAGGATACCTAGCAACTAACAAATGCGTAATTTTGTAAGTTCACCCCCTTATTTTTCCAAAATGTTCTCTTATTTCTAATATTTTGATCAATATTTATGAGTGGGAATGTTAGAAAATTTGTACAATGTAGAATTAAGCAAATTGCAGTGCATTGGCATTATTTGGTACCAAGAGTGGTTGCCTAAAATAATTCGCAGCTGAGCTGAAGTAACTTTTGTGGGTACATCCTTTTTTTTTACGATTTCCTAATGTATTCATTAATTTTCATGAATATGGAAATTTGATAATAAGCATATTTTACCGCTGAATGAAGCTGCTATGTCTTACCTTTGATTTCTTTTATCGAGTTAGTACTTATGAATGATTTTTCTGCTGAGATATAAATAAATTGTAGGGATATACGAAACTGTTTTGAAGCGCATTATTTGTTGCATTATTTGTTGCCATGGAAACCACGCAATTTCACATAGCTCAAATGGAATTATTTCCAGGGCAATACTTTTACTTATTGAAGTTGGTCCAACAAAACAATTTGATGCCCATGAGAAGTAAGTAAGGGTGCAAAGATCAGGAATCGTTTCATTCATAGCACTTTTTTGAACTGATCAAGCTTTTAAAGTGATAAACGAGAAATGAGTTTTGAGAATCAAGTTTCTTTGATCTAACTGTTGTCATATTGTCCATTCTTCCTAGCAATACCATCAAAATGTATTACATTATCTATATATCAAACTTTAAAGTAAAATCATTTAAATTCCTAAGTACCCAATTGTCGAATAAGACCAGCCTGGTATAGACATTTATCTTCAATTGAAGACTAGTTTCATCTTTTAGGACGATGCGGTAAATTTTCTCACTGCGCCTAATAGTATATCAAGTATATTGGTGAAATTTCACGAATACAGAGTATTTTTCACATGGGGGTAGTAACTTTGCAAGCAATTTTCCGAGCCGTCAAGCATGTCAGAATGCTGTTAATCATGTTTTTGAAAAGCAAATTTATATTTTTCTTCGAATTACTCAAGTTTTACAGGGTTTTTTTTACTAAAAATAACGGTATTATTAGAAACGATATCAAGGAATTTGTTCTATTTTATAGGGCAGTAAGAGTTATCCCTCATTAATTATATCTGCAAGTGAAGAAAATTAGCCAAATTTGATTTGAAAATAAATAAAAGTTGAATTGATTTTAGAAATTATAATAATTTACAAAAAAATAATGTTTTTAAACTGCAAAAAAACGTTTCGAAAAATCGTACTTTACAATTCCCTTTTTTGCAAGGAAAGAGTTATCTCCCCATTTAAGATATGACGCTACAAATTTTCGAACGTACGACCCAATCAAAATTAAAGAAGATGCATTTAGTTTTGATTTGAGACCGGTTTCATCTTTTATGACGATGAGGTAAGATTTCTCAAAAAGTAAGCCTTATATGAAAATCAGCAACGCGCCTATTGACCTCATTTCAGACCGTTTATCCTTCATTGATTATGTAAAAACTCAGATGAGACATAAATTAGTAACTTTTCGTTCATGTCTTCACTGTCTCCAGTATGTATGTAAGAGCAGAGTATTTGAGCCGCGACATGATATTTCCAACAATGTGGTATATGCACATGAGTCTATTCATGTCAAAATGCCACATTGTTTGGGCACATTATATATAATAGCTAAATATTTATTGATGACTATCATTGTTATTACCAATGCTGTTTTAATGTAAGCTGAACATCGCCTGAGTTTACACTTATCCAAATGCTACATTGCTAGTAATCTCATGTTTTGGGCTTTTCATCCTAGCGTCATTAGTGTTGCCATAGATTTACTTCATATTTGCTTGTATGTACTAGCTCCTCATGTTGTTATTATTATTTATAACCTGAGTGTATCAAATAAACTAAACTTGGAAATTCGGCACAATTATATGCAATAGATAAATATTCATTGATGACTATCAATTTTGTTGCCGGTGGTGACCTGATGCTTGCGTTCGTTATGTAGAAAGACTAGCACAATGGTGGGTGATCAAGACACTTTAGTACTGATTCAAACCTATATTCCCGACATGTCTGAAAATTGTTGTTGGTGACGTAGAACGTCAAAATAAACAAAATAATGCTATGCCATTATCCAAAATATGTTAGTTTTGCAAGCTTGTCTTTAAATAAGGCTACAATAAAGTAGACATGCATGTTTTTTGAGTTTAATTCATTGTGAAGAACATTTTTGAAACGAAACAAGATGTCATTTATTCAGAACTAATGGAGAGCATTACCCACGTCAAGAGACAATCCACAACCGGCGCGGCATACAAACCCCGTAATATACACTTCATATTAGAACGATTGATAGGAATGCTGGTCTTTAATTGAGACTAAAGTCTCCTTTTCACCATAATCAATTTGACTGATCTGATGAGTAAAACAGGGTATAATTGAATTTTTTGATCGCTATAAAGGTGGCAACTTTAATATTCATATCTGGGCGTGTTTCGGCTGTTTCATCTGTAAAGGAAAGGAATCTTGTATTTATATTTGTATTTGGTAATGTTGTTTGAACCGTTCATGAAACTCGTGACCGTATATACACTGAATACTCTTTATTTAACACTGAAAGCGCCAATCAAAACAAGTCATCTGCTTTTGTCGTCTGCATAAAGGTTTTGAAACCTCTTTGACAAACAGTGTGTATCCGGATCAAACTGCCCCTGGGAGCAGCCTGATCTGGGGTCTACACTGTTTTACTATACTTACGTAATTCAATAAACAACAGTTAAGGGTAAAATAATGTTTTTGTCTGACCTGAGGCGTTATGGGACAAGATGTCACGGTTAATCGCGCCCCATTTTCAGCTTTTAACCTTTGTCTAAGATAGACACACGAGATGCTGCCTTTACAGTAACCAAACAGTTCTATTATATAAAGAATTTGATATATATAGTTCTGTCAGACATAGCTTTACTCCGTGTAATTTATCTTGATTTCTGACTGTCCTGTGCATGGTTGAGGGGACAGAAGTCCGCTCAATTCAATATTAAAAGTGTATTCCGCTGTTATTTTCTTGCAAACTGGGATTTAGGGAATATGACGGGGGGCAGAAATCCGCTTAACTCAATGTTTGCAAGTGTATTCCGCTGTCATTTTTTGCAAACTGGGATTTCAGGAATAGGGCGGGCAAAAAACCGCTTAACTCAACTTCTGCTGTCATATATTATTCAAACCATCTGAACCTAGATCAAAACTGACGTTTAGTCAGGCCTGATCAGGATCCGAACTGCTTGGCACCTAACGGAGTTTTGAATATGAAATGATAGTTACGTTTTTTTCCTCAAACATGTGACACTGTTTACAATGAGAGCATCTAGCTGTGAGATTAATGACAAAAGAGCGATTGCATTTCAATAACAAAATGACCCAGTTTCCCAATGTATATTTGATTATAGTTTTAAGCGTTATTTAAGAGCGACGATAATTGTACATGTAAGCAGACTGTATATATATAGGTTGGTCTCAGTTTTCCGTAAACTTATACTTCATGTAATTGCATGGTTGTGTCATGAAGCTGCCCCTATCACAAGACAGGCTGTTATATTCAATGGAGTGTATTTTGTAAAGAGATAAAATATATTCAAAATGGCGGATTCGCGCTTAGCTTTCGGTAAGTTTTGTTGATTTTTCTGCAATTTTAAAATATAATATGTCCCCCACTGAGATTTACTTCGTCAAGGGGAATTACGCCTTAAATGATTTTTGTAGTATAAGGTTTGACAGACTATTTCTGCATAGTCCTTAAAAGTAATAAGCAGGAATGGCAAAACATTCATATTGTCACATGAGTGATTGTGAAATTTTGCAATGGGCTTATTTAGGGAAAACTTAAAGACTAGCCTTGTGCTTGTGTCTTGATATTTGGTATGAAGCATTGTCTAGTGGGCCTCTACCAAGTTTATTCAAATTACGCCAATGGAGTTAAAACAGCTCCGACTCGCCAGAGGTCACATCTATCTATCATCCAATTCGTCTTAATCCTCGAGGGGATGTCAAACGAATATTCCAGTATACCAAGTGCCAAGCGGGTCAGCTGACAAATGATAGAACAAAGTGGTGAAATGAGTTTGTACAGTGTGATAAGGGGTGTTTGTATAGTTAAAACAATAAGTGGTAGGTACTAACAAATGAAGGTAGACACATGCATCACCTGGCTGACAGCACTGCTAAACTGTGTAAGGGTGGAAATAAACTGTGTGTTAGAAAAGAAGGCGTTCTAAAGTATAAAATTCATAGTAAAGTATGTGAACCTGTAATAGTCTTTGCGAGTTTAAATCTATCTGTAGTCCAGTAAATGGATAGGACTTGATACTCTGGTATTTCGAACAAGGTAACGCAATGCTGGGATAGCCTAAAGTCGGATATTACCTTGTACGTCATGATGAGCATGCTACAAATGCAACATTGGTTATAGGGGAGCAAGTTCAGGATTTTAAACATAGCAGTGGCATTGAAGGTGTAATTATAGTCTCTGAAAACTCACTCTTTGTTAGCTCACCTTGTAGGGTCCTTGTTTTTTTTTATTAATTTGTTATTTTACATAGGCTTATATAGGAACAATTTACATTCATCTTCTAGCAGCAGCAACCAGGCAAATGTACAAGTAGAAATCTCGAAAATAAGCATGTTTTATGATTGGTTCATCAGTTCAGAGTATATAGCAACACTTACCCCACAATGACAACGATCTGGGATCGATTTTGTAGACAGTGACTGAGGGTCTTCTCAAAGCCAACGATAGATGAGAAAAGCAAACCACGTGGAAGGGACAGAGGAATTTGCATAACAAAATGTTTTAAACTAGAACCCGGGTCGAGAAAAAAAAACACTCTGGTGATCACGTTTTTTTTCATAGGCTAAAATGATGAAAACCACAATATATTTTGTCTGAAACCATTAGGCATACAATCTTGATATTTTGGATGTATCATTCATTTACCTACCATAGTAACCAGTTGGTTCAAAATTGGCCCTGGGACTGAAAAGTTACAACACATATGAAGAACCACTATTGCACAACGTATAAAATATCTGCGCTTACGCCTGACTATTAAACGTATATATAATATCCACTATCTTGAAATCATATCGTATCATATACAAGTACTCATGACACATTAAAGTGTAAAATACTATACAATTATTGACTTCAATTGGGTAGACCTAGGGATTTATCTACCCGAAAAAAGTGATAATTCATCGAGGCCGCAAGGCCGAGGTGAATATCACTTTTAAGGGTAGATAAATTCGTAGGTCTACCGAAATTAAAGTCAATAACTGTTTTGTTATATAACTTATTTAAGAATGAAATTTTACTACTTTCACTTTTGTTGTTAAAGACATGTTCAACCTTCTATCTAAGACATCTAAGGACTTTCTCACAAGTTTTATCAACTTTTATTAAAATATATAATAATTTAGTATTTTGCATTTTATTAATTCTCTTAATGGGGAATATAAAATGTTTTCATAAAATTGTTTTAACTGTTTGTTTATTCAAACAAAGATAAATAAGCAAACAAAACAAAACAAAACTGTTGTAAAAAATCATGAAAGCCTTTAATTTACCTGTTGGGAGGTGAAACAGTAAACCATGTCTATTTCATGCAGCACATGCTAGTTTCACACTATTTTAGCTCTCTAGAGGGTAATATATCAGAAGTGTTAAACATATTAACTTCTGGAAACTAGTTCCAGCTGGTTTTCATGCAATATTAACTTGTGGACCCGTTTAGACTAGTTTCCAGGTAGACATAGATATTTATGAAGACAAATTAAGCCAATCAGGAGGCAGTATTCTCTCCAGTCATATAACAAACATGTTTAATATTGATCGCCTATGAAGTAATCAATTCTTTACACAAGCACTAGCATCTATCTGGAGGGACTTAAGAACCAAAAATAGTAAGTGAGTATGATCAGGAACTACCACAATCATAAACTGCACATCTGTGTTCGTCACTTCATCTACGTCCCCTACTTAGTAGGTGCGAGTAGCAAATGCTCTGGTGGGTCTGCGCAGATTTGCAAGTTAGTCTTATTAATGACGATGCAATAACTACATATAAATCACTTGCAGGTACCCGCTCTTATATACTGAGACCAAGTTCTAATTGGTCACCTTACATATTTATGCTAGTTCAGAAAGTAAAAAAAAGAATATGAAATATATGTTTTTTATAAATACAGCTAGACTTTGCCGTGATTCTGCAAGTTATTTCATTTAAACATGAATTGTACTTCTTACACAGACGAACTAAGAGAAAAGGTACCATAATTTTAAAAAGTCACGCTTTTTCTGCGATATAAAATGTTACACAGAGATGTTATCAATTAATGTTTTTGTGCCTTTGAAGATGTAACTGACTACCGCGAATTAAGAAGAATATAAAATCAAAATTTTTGTTTGATATGACTCTTCGGTTTCTTCTACATAATAACAAGAGACAAACACAATAATAGAAATTCAACTTAAAGCTTGCAATTAGCATACAAAATTCGCACTGCTCTGACCGCTTTATTATCAGCTACACAGCAACGACATTTACAGCGACTATTCATTATTACTAGACCCCACCGTTCTAATTTGAGAGTTGAAAAGAAATAACATAATGCCATCAAATTGATCTTTAAACGTTTTCATTGAAACTATTTAAACTTAATAAAGTTTATACCTCTGATTCCGAAGCCACGTTTTTAGACTTGTAAAAGATTACATATTGTGATAATTCCACTAAAAGATATAGAAATATTCTTCGAAAAGATTACATATTGTGATAATTCCACTAAAAGTATAAAAATATTCTTAGGCTTGAATTAGATTTAAAGTGGATACAATTATTACAAACACCACATCCACTTGGTTTTAATGATAATATTTACCATGAGGGTAACATTTCTAGATTTTCTGATTTTGCTGTTTTTTCTCTTTTAGATATACGTAAACGCAATAACCGATCTCATGGTAAACACAAAAATGGAAATTTAAAAAACGCAAAAATTAACATGTTTTAACTCTTTCAGAATTATGTATCATCTTAAAACATTCTGGCAGACATATGGCCCTTTCGCGGTTAGTATCTCTTTCTATATCTTCACTTCGTAATTTGGATATTGAGGCTAATAAATTCTATGATAGAGCTCATCGAATTTATGATGCAGCAATTCTTACCCGGTGTTACACTCAACATGCTCTTCAGCCATTAACAGACTCCAAAATTAATCATATTAGGCATTTTATCAAAATTCAATTTGTCAACAAGGGGAGTTAATTCATTAACTTACCCAGTATATTTAAAGATAAATCTGTTATCTCTTCTATTCCTACTTATTTTGAAGATAAGGAGTCCCCTATCATTTGTTATAAGTATAATAAACCTGTTCGTAGTACTGTTTTTAACTATAACAAATTAGTAACAAAACTTGATATCGAAAATTCTATTCCTGACTCTTGAGATTGTAAAGACTCTAAGTATTACTATCAACCCGCTGGTCATATAGTCACAGGGGATTTAAAAATCATAACTGATTCAAGAATTCGGTCTATTATATGTAAGGGACCTAAATATAGGTTCCCTGTGCCAATAGACTTCAAATCATGTCATGAGGAAATTGCAGGTGCCTTACAAGAATTTTGTAATCGCTGGTGTAAACGAAAGCATGTTGAGTCTAATGCCTTAAATAGTTGGAAACTAAATATTTTTAAAGTTATTCATGGTAGAATTTAATTTTATTTCAATAATTTAGATCTTCTACCACCTAAACCTAAATTCACTTTTAGACACTTGAAGAAAGGGATACAAGAATTACATAGGAAGTTTGTTTTGGCCCCGGCAGATAAGGCTGCTAACAATGTTGTGGTCATTTGAAAAAGATACTATATTAGCACCCTAAAGCAAGAACTTAGCACTGCAAAAACATATGAGCATAACAGGCTTGATGAGACGTCTATCGTCGGGAGGCATCTATGCCATATGGCAGATAAGTTTGGGTTGTTTGCTGATGAGGATCATAGCAGGCTTCCTACGTTATACTGGTTACCTAAACTTCATAAACGGCCCTGTTCATCGCGTTTTATTGCTAATTCTAGTGCATGTACAGCTACTGAGTTGTCTATTCTTTTGACTTCTTGCCTCACTGCGATTAAAAAACACATCATTAAATATTGCACATTTGTTTGTTTGATTTGATTATTTACGTCCCATCAACAATCTTTCAGTTATATAAGGACGAGTCTTCCTTGGTTGAACCAGTACTAAGCTAGGATAAATATTGCACAACTGTTTATGAAAAAAATGGTAAAAATTTATTTTTGTATATAAAAAGTTCAAGTGAAATTCGTAATAAATTGAAGTCTAGAGGTTTTCTAGCATCTGGTTTGTCTACATATGGTTTCTCTACCCTCTATACTACATTGCCTCATAATCTAATCAAAGAAAAACTAACTGAATTAATTGAACAAACATTTAACAGAGAGGGCTCACTTTATTTGGCTTGTAATGATAAAAATGACTTTTTTTACTTCTGAACAACCTAAAAGATATGAATTGTGGTCATGCCAGAAAATGTGTGATGCGCTCCATTATCTTTTGGACAATATATTTATAAGATTTGGCTCGAAATTATATAGACAAAGTTTAGGTATTCCAATGGATGAGAGAGACTTTATGTTGTCTCTGTCTGACAATAATCCAACTGATATAATTGAAGCTTTTAACTCAAGACTGTCCCACCTTAAGGTGGTCCCACCTTACTCCCACTAAGAATGTCCCACCTTATTCTCTCTTAGACAGGCCAACCTCACTCTCACTAAGACTGTCCCACCTTACTCCCACTAAGACAGTCCCACCTTACTCTCACTAAGACTTTCCCACCTTTCTCTCACTAAGGTGGCCCCACCTTACTCTCGCAAAGACAGTCCCACCTTACTCTCACTAAGACAGTCCCATCTCACTCTCACTAAGACTGTCCCACCTTACTCTCACTAAGACTTTCCCACCTTAGTCTTACTTAAGACTTATGGTGAGCTATTGTGATCGTTGGATATCCGTCTTCAGTCATGCGTCGTGTGTCGTCAACATTTGCCTCAAAGGACATCTGCTCCTATAATACTGGCAGGATTTTGACCAAGCTTGGCAGGAATGATCCTTGTATGGCCCTCTTTTATCATTGCTCATGTGGGTTTTGTTCAGTACATATCTAGGTCACACAGGCTTAAAAAGATTTTCAAAATGAAATCTTCAAAATTCTTCTTGTCCTGAATGTAGCATCATCAAGTGGACCTATACCAAGATTGTTCGAATTATGACTCTGGGGCCAAAAACGGGTCTGTCCCGGGGGTCCCTTGTTGTACATAGTCTTATATAGGGAAAACACGAAAAATCTTCTCTGCAACCACAAGGCCCGCCACGATGGTCACTTGTTTTTACAAAGGCTTAGATAGGGAAAACATGAAAAAATCTTTTCTGAAAACAAAAGGCCTAGAGCCTTGATAATTGGTATTTAGAATAACCTAGTAGACGTCACCAAGTTTGTTTAAATAATACCCCTGGGGCCAACAATGATCCCGCCATGGGGTCACATGTTTTACATAGACTTATACAGCCCAGAGTCTTTATATTTGGTATGTAGCATCACCTAGTGCACCTCTACCACGTTTGTTTAAGTTATGCTCTAGGGCTGAAAATGGACCCTCCCTGGGGTCACATGTTTTAAATATTCTTATATAGGGAAACACGAAAAACATTTCTTCTCTGCAACCACAAGGCCCAGAGCATTTATATTTGGCCAGTATGTAGCATCACCTAGTGAACTTCTACCAAGTTTGTTCAAATTATGTCCTGGGGCTACAAATGGGTCTGCACTGGGGCTCACATGGTTTACCTAGTCTTATATAGGGAAAATGCGAAAAGAAGTTCTTCTCTGCAACCACAAGCCCTAGAGCCTTGATATTTGTATGTACCGTCATCTAGTGGAGCTCCGCTATACGAGAGGGGATACGACCTGTCTGTGATAGGTCTGCCTGACAGCCTTTGGTTACCGTGAAACGAATTAAAGCCCTCCAGTAATGTTCATACTGACCGTTCCAAGGCGTTGCTTCTTTTGCTGGATCTTATTTTTTTGTTTTCTGTGTATCATGCCTGTCTTTGTCATACTATCTTGTCTGTTTCTTGCAGCCTTGTGGTCACCTGCTTGGAAAGGGCTAATTATTCGGCTCTATTGTATGTGATGGTTTCTTCTCTTTTTGTCACTTACCTATATGGTGGTCTTTGTTGGGTGTATATCGTTTCCTAATACAAATATACTGAACTACTAAAGAAACCTGACACGTTTTACTTGCCTCAAATTCGTAAATAACAAATTATAGAGCTAAGCCGATATGCTTAGTTCAATAACAAGACATTAGAAAGTATTCTTCGAAAAAAATATATTTATCAAATATTGAAAATGACGCCACGACACCCAAAACACCGTTTTTATCACTTTTGCCTCAGGAATGTATGTCTAGATATTTTTTTTAAAAACAGTTTTCATGTATGCAATACCGATTCAAGTACAGACAAAAGTGCATTTTTAAAATTTGCAATTTCTCGCTGTGACGTATGGTATGGGGTTTTTAAAGTTTGCTTTTGACGTTGTCTAAACGGCAGTGTTTTTTTTCCTTTGTTTAAGCAATTTCTAGAAACTGAAATGACTTGGAGTCAACCAGTCATTTTAAGAGAATGCATTTTCAAAAATCAGAACTTATGTTTCACGTCACTTTAAATGGTTAAAGCGGAATAAACCAAGTTCAAAGTCTATTAAGGAATAACGTAAACTATGGATAATAGCCGTTTTTCTTTGTCAACGTATGTCGCCGTTTAGTGTGTGCTGTCTACTTTGTTATAGTGCCAATTGGCTACACTTTACTTTAATCGCGTATGAATTTCAAGCTTTGCAGTATACACATATCAGCATGTCATTCTAACGCTTGACGTCGCTAAATGGACGTAGGTGGCAGCTCCGGAGTTCAAAAGGACTGAATCATTAACAAAATGCATTCAAAATATCATACAAAGTGAAAAAGTTGATAAAATAGCAGTGCTTTTTAAAGCTCATAAAACGCTGAAAAAAATGTGACGTTAAGAAAATGAAAATAGGTTTTTGGGTTGAACAATGGGTGTATGCTTTATTTGAATGCCAAGAAGATGTCAATGAAAAAACAAAGAATCACACTAAAGCGGTTTCTGGTGATTGCGTGATTTCTTTGTTCTTGCGAAAATTGATTTTAGGGTTTACGTGACGTTTTGATAGCTGACGTCTGAAATTAGTCCATCTTTTCAAATAATCTCAGTGCATCTTAGTCTACCTTTGTTCAGCTTTACGCAAAGGAAAGACAAGTGTGCATCGTATTCATTTACTACCAAAAAAAGTTGACACACAGTATGTGTCAGGTATCTTTAGTAGTTAAGTATATTTGCCTTCTTCCTTACTTTTGCCCCTAGTTAATCAATTAGGCGAGTTTGCTGCAACATTAATACATGGTCTGTGCATGTTTTTACTTTTTCCCCACATTTGTAATAATAAACTCTCATAAGAGTGTGCAAAATCCTGTAAATGCGTATCATATTTGAAGGCTTGTTACTTGGGGGAGTTCTGATCCTCGTAGATGTCGAGAACTGGCTTGATGCTGCTTGAATGTGTAATGGCTATATAAAAAATAAATGAAAAGAAAAAAAAAAGTCTGATGGTACGTTAAACTTTCACTACTAGCCGCCTAAACGCAGCTGAAAAGTTGTTTATTGACCAGAGTCTCTCGACACAGGTGTGCAGAACGACCCTGAGCGTGGGTTTCTCCTAAAATAAACCAACTATACGATTTGTAAACGAGTCCGGGACATTTTGGCCCAAAGCAAGCTTGGCATTTAATCGGTACATAAATTCGACCCCTCATAATTCGGTGCCGTTGATGCAAAAAAAAAAAGCTTTTAAGATAACATTTTGTGCGTATGAGTATATTCATTTTCTACACGTCTGGTCTACACACTTGGACACGCTCGAGAAATGCGCCTGCCGGTTTTGCATCGAATTATCGATATATTGAATCTTTTCAGGCGCGGACCCAGAAAGTTTTGTCAGAGGGGGTATAACTCTGCAACACTGACAGTATATTTTTTCAGGGGAGAGAGGATCCAAATACCACTAAAAGCGGGCCAACATCGGCCCGCTAGCAAAACGCCATTTAATAGCTCGTTAGCTTTGCGAATTACAGGGAGTCCGGACCCCCTGTCCCCCCTCTGGATCCGCGCAGCGCATGATGTTGAACACCCAACTTATATTGGGGAAGGAGTAAGTGCGGGGGGGGGGGGTCTCGGTAATTCAGAAAACTTTGAATCCCTTACAAAGAAGAAGGAAGGTTCCATCGGTTAAGAAAGTGTTTAAATGCTTTTTATGACGACTCCAGTGGGAAGAAAACAAAATTTACTAGTCAAGAGGTAAGAGGGCCTGGATAGGTAGTGTTAACCCACCCTCATTTTGGGAAATTGACAAACAGTGCTGATCCAGATTAGACGCAACATGGTACGCCGTCTGATCAGGGTCGCCACAGTTTGCTAAACACAATGTTCTATTAAAATTTAAATAGACATGACAAATACCGCCCAACAGCGGATGTGGACTGGTCCAATTCAAGACATTTCATTAGGCATAAATGGGAGATAAGAGACGTGTTGTATCCTAACAAAAAATTAATGATTTGTTGTTTAACGTCCCAGTCAGCAGCTACGAGCATATCGGGACGGTCAGTTCACCTAACAAAGCTTGAACAAGCGGCAACAAGTACTTCGTGCACATACTTTTGGCTTTTCCTGACTGCAACCCTTCTTGAATGAATCAACGGAATGGTGGAGAATAACCGTATAAATTAATTTATTTCATGATCAATCTTCACAAAAGTATCGGACCGGGCCGGGATCAAACTAACTGACCCCTTGATCTGCAGTCAGACACGCATCTGTAGTTAATGTACCAACTGCGCTAGACTAGCCACTAGTCTGATAAATTCTTTTTTGATAATTTAATTTTAGAACAAGTATTTCTTTATTCTCTTCCTTTCCTCTTTGATAGCAAAATTTGTGATTAGGTAAGGACAGAATGATGTCAAAGAGAGATGAGACTAGCTATATGAAATCAAATTATACTGAATTAAAAGTAAAGTAAAATTGACAAAAACATCAAGGTCTTGGAGCTAGACTACCGACTGCGGTTAACGGCCTGGTATTAACAAATATGTAAAGATCACAAGCGATGGCTGCTGGTAATATTTATAAGCAGTTTTGATGTAGATCAGGTCGTAAAATGTCAGACTCTGGATCTAAACTGCTTGAAACTAGGTGAGCCTTGTATCTACATTAAGGAATGGCTAATACGGGAAAGATGTTAGATAGTTTTGCCGGACCCCATCTTGATCGACCTGATTGAACAGTGCAAAGCCAGGTCATATGCATCAACGTGCGACAGTCGATCTATGTCTTCACTGTTGGCGTTTCACCAGTTTATGTGTTTGTACATTCCCGTTTAGGGACATTTTGTTAGTAGCGAAAACACACGACTAAAAACGTGTTCCTTACGTTGCACGTGCTGAAGAACAGGTGTTTCACTTACAGCTTTCAAATCGACAAGAAAACATTTGCAGCTGATTACTGATAATAAATAGTTAATTTATTGTTACAAAACGCTTGCATTTAGTGACGACACGTCTTTCAGAAGATTACAGAAACCAAGTGTTTTGCATGCTCAATGCGGGGTCTACGGTAACTGATATCGCGCATCATTTTGGCTGCTCTAGACAGACTATTCATAATCTTATGAACCGGTACAACAGTACTGGGTCTTTAAGGGTTCGTGCAAGACCTGGTCGCGCACGTTTGACAATGTTACGTCATTATCGCGTTAACACGTTAACTCACCCATGAAATCGTTTTAACCAGCAACTATTATTGATCGACGCTTAGGGGGTTTTTGCACAAGAGATAATTAGTCATTTCATGTAAAATAACGGACCTGGCATTTTCCAGCATGCCACACAAAGCTTAAATAACCACACAGTCCATGCTCAAATAGCGTCAACGTCTTGCCTTGGCCTGCTTCATCCCCACTCATGAACCCCATAGAACACGTATAGGATGAATTAGGTCGGAGGACCGGGTGGAATCATCAAATGGATGCGATAAGTGACCCCAATATGTACCTCTCTTAGCATGGCATACGTATCCATAACGTGCTCATACACCGTTACGTAAATTTAATGCGGCGACGTGTTTTGCTAAGCATTCGTGAAAATGGACATCATACTGGTTACATGTACAGTCAACCCTCTTTATAACGACACTGTTTGTTCCAAGCTATCTGTGACGTTAAAGTTACTTTGCTGATATAAAGAAATTCTGACCATTACCAGATTTCAACATAATAATCATTTGGTAAAAGAAAAAATTGTACAAATGAATTATTTTAATGCTATTATTCCAAATGTATACATCAGTTCAATTTCATATTGCATCAAGATGCACAAAGCTTCCCACTTATCAAGTGAGACAGAAACCTGTTCATGCCAAAAGACCTTGTTCTGATCACAAAATTGTCCAACACATTGTAACAATTCTGTTATAATGAATTTATTTTCAATAGAAATTATATATATGTTCCCAGAACTTACTGTTGGTGTCGCTAAGTGAATATTCTGTTATAAAGAGGGATTTCAATGGAAACAGATCCGTTCCCAGCAACTTTATGTCGGATATTGAATATTATGTTATAACGAGTGACGTTATAAAGAGTTTTGACTGTAATGATGATCTTTTTAACATCAATTAAAGCACGCAGTCAGTAATTTCTTTTTTTCCAAATGCTGTGTGATGGTTTTAATATTTCTTAGAAATTTTCATTTTGACCCCTCTAAACTAAATTATTCAAAAAAAATATGCAATTCCTGATTTTCATCCAGTCATTTTTTCCGAGACATCAATAAGGTATGGAAGATTCGATGACCGAAAATATCCACCTCCGAAAATTAATTTATCATCCAAAAAAATACTTTTGAATACTATGTAAAGTTTTCATTTTTTGTCAGTGCATTTTGGTACACATGGGTATACTGACAGGGTAAAAAACTAAGTTATTCTTTTGTACAGGGGATATGGGCTTCATTAAAAATAAGGGCGTCACCCGAAAATAAGTTTTAGTTACGCGGTGTACATTTAATTCCACAAGCTTAGTGCCGTTCTTCTAAGTTCAATTTAAAGCTGTTAACGGGGCTCACTTAAAACCGGGAAACACATTAATGTTTGACATTGACACTATATATGGCGCTATATTTTTCCAAGACACGATCATTATCCGTAACACGTGTTTTCCAACAATATGGCATTTTGACATGAATAGACTCAGATGAGCCTGTGTAGCCTTTTTTAAGCTTAGAAACTCCAAATGATGTTTAATCAGTGGCTAGACAGTCATAGAATATTCAAGCGACAAGCAAAGGCTCTAATCAGCCTGCGCGTATGCGCAGGCTGGTCTGAGCCTTTGCTGGTCGCACATACCACATTGTTGGAAATCTCATGCTGTGGCTCATATCATTTTACAAAGATTATTTAAAATGTTTATGATAAATCCCATAATCTCTTCTTTAATTTATTTAACACTCGTTGGAACATTTGTTGCTCGCATGCGTGATATGTGCTAAACACTCGTAGGAACATTTGTTGCTCGCCTACGTGATAAGTTCTTAACACTCGTAGGAACATTTGTTGCTCGCATGCGTGATAAGTTCTAAACACTCATAGGAACATTTGTTGCTCGCATGCGCAAACTATGAACGTATATAAAGACTTGGACCAACATTATGATCTAAAGCTCTACGACAAGCGTCAACATGTCAGTTTAATCAGAGGCTTCTTCGAATACGCGAACCTTAAAATGTGTTAATGCAAATATGGACGAGTCTTTCCCTCTCTACATTACCGTATGTTTCCATCTCATTGCGCCCTATGCAAGTGGGGCAGCTGACTTGGTTAGGACCTATATGTTTCAGATAAGTATGACTAGATAAACTGATCAACATTATAACATGACCTAGGATGTCAAATAAGTATGACTAGGTGATAACGCGACCTTGGATGATACATGAGATGTCATATAAATATGACTAGGTAAACTGACCAACATGATAACATGACCTAGGATGATACCTGAGATGTCAGATAAATGTGACTAGGTAAACTGACCAACATGATAACGCGACCTTGGATGATACCTGAGATGTCAGATAAATGTGACTAGGTAAACTGACCAACATGATAACGCGACCTTGGATGATACCTGAGATGTCAGATAAGTATGACTAGGTAAACTGACCAACATGATAACATGACCTTGGATGATACCTGAGATGTCAGATAGATATGACTAGGTAAACTGACCAACATGATAACGCGACCTTGGATGATACCTGAGATGTCAGATAAATATGACTAGGTAAACTGACCAACATGATAACGCGACCTTGGATGATACCTGAGATGTCAGATAAATATGACTAGGTAAACTGACCAACATGATAACATGACCTGGGATGATACCTGAGATGTCAGATAAATATGACTAGGTAAACTGACCAACATGATAACATGACCTTGGATGATACCTGAGATGTCAGATAAATGTGACTAGGTACACTGACCAACATGATAACGCGACCTTGGATGATACCTTAGATGTCAGATAAATATGACGAAGTAAACTGACCAACATGATAACGCGACCTTGGATGATACCTGAGATGTCAGATAAATGTGACTAGGTAAACTGACCAACATGATAACATGACCTGGGATGATACCTGAGATGTCAGATAAGTGTGACTAGGTAAACTGACCAACATGATAACGCGACCTTGGATGATACCTGAGATGTCAGATAAATGTGACTAGGTACACTGACCAACATGATAACGCGACCTAGGATGATACCTGAGATGTCAGATAAATATGACTAGGTATACTGACCAACATGATAATGCGACCTTGGATGATACCTGATATGTCAGATAAATATGACTAGGTAAACTGACCAACATGATAACGCGACCTTGGATGATACTTGAGATGTCAGATAAATATGACTAGGTAAACTGACCAACATGATAACGCGACCTTGGATGATACCTGAGATGTCAAAAGAACAACAACACCAGACAACTGTTATAGGATGTCATTTATACAAATAGTTCCTGCCAATACAGTGACCAGTTATGACGTCACTGTTGCTGTGTTTTGCATTAACTTTTCTTTCAAATTCCTTCACTCCGCCTCGTGCTCAAATAGCTCCATTGGGTCAGGACAAGTGCTGATGCATGAAAAACATACTTTCGTCATTATATTGAGGATCTTACATGAGGTCAGGTGTGGTACTTGATTGTATCGATTCCTGATCTTTGCACCCTTACTTACTTTGCTCGTGTTTTATTGAATTTATTTAACGAATTTGGAAAAAGAGATAAAATGCGAGGCTTGCCAAGCATTTTATATATTTTTGCAACGAGTTGAATAACTCAATAATACCTGATCACGATAGTTAGATTATTTTTATCATATTACATAAGAGTACTGAAATCTCACTTATGGCGTAAAAAGTTATAATTTTGTCATTATTTACGAAACATTGGAACATGTATGACCGTCATAACGCTTCCGTAAAATCCGTAAACCACTAGTGAGTTATCGATTGTATTGCTTAGCATTATCACTCCCAGCCGAAACATCATTATGATATATTGTATTCAGGATTGCCATCAGAATGTTAAAAATTAAATGGATCCAGACCAGGTCCCATCCTTGGTCGAACGTGATCTTGTTCCAAAAGGTTTTTAATAGTTTAGCATAACGTGTGTATGCTAGAAACCCCTAAACGGATACCTTGACAAACAGTTAAGACCCAGATGAAATGTCGCATAATGGGATATTTCATCAGGATCTACACTGTTTGTTATAATAAAACAATCGGTAGGGATATAAACGTATGATTATTGGGAAATACCGACCTGTGGCTCCTTAAGAAATATACTTGACAGTCCAACCATTATTGTTTTCATTTCTTGTACATTGTATCGTAAAAATATTATACTAGAGGACTTTGAAAACGCATCACCATATTTTGCACTTTTCTTGCAAACCGTATATGCGATTGAAAAGTACTTCGCAGGTTTTAATGTGCAACCCAGAATTGCAATGAATCAGTCGTTAATTTGACTGCATTATCGCGGCGACGCTGCTGATGACGTCACATGGTTACATACAACATCCAGCACCTTTCTGCACAGTTAAATGAAGCTTTTTTGATTATTTTTTATGTTTAAACTGTGGCGTGTATATACCATAACAGCAAAAGAGTTTATAGACTTTTTCTAATTAAAAGTAATTGATAACTTCAATATTTCGAAAATAAATGTCAAATTTGAACATCAATTTTTAGCTTTTTTTAGAAACATCTCCATAAGGTACCTTTATGCACGCTTTCATTACTGATATTGACTACATACACTGACAGGCATGTGGGGAAGACGTTTTGATGTAAAGCATGGCAGCAGATCTGCTGTCATGTTATCGAGAACGTCTTAAAAATACGTTAACGTCACTTGCACAATACAAAAGACACGTGATACAAGCGTAATTTATGCATAATCTGTCATTTGTTTATGCCCTTAGCCTCTTCTTACAAAACCTGACGTAAAACAATCGAATCTTTGAAAGGCCCAAGACGTTGAATTTTATTACCAGACTACAGTAATCAGGATGGGTGGGGTATCTCGGAATCTTTAAAGGGGTGTAATTTTGAGCATACCGAACTGTCAATTTATTTTGAATCGTTCAATGATGAATGTGCAATCGTGAAAGAAGCAAATGACGCAAATCGGTTGAGTCAGGAATCAAAACTAACGCGTGTTAACTTGCAGCTGAATTTGTGCCCTTCAAAATCGACCACCTCTGTCTTAAAACGGATACTTTTTCAGTACCTTAAAGTAAATATCCAACCATGATTTTTTTATGACACACTACAAGCTGGTCAGACTATGATATGCAATAACAATAATCTCGCTGACATTCTCAGGGTTTGTGAGATACTTTAGGATTTAATCTGGGTGATGCGTTTTCAAAGACCTAAGTATAGTTCCACGTTTTACTTACGATCGTAGCTGGCGACAATTTAGGATTTATATAAAGTTTCATTTGGTGCCGCACAAACATAGCAGCTTATTAGTGTCCGATCCAATGATTCAGTAGAAAGTAGCATTCCATTGAGCTTTTAAAATAAGTGAGGAGGCAAAGATCAGGAATCGATACAACCAAGTACCACACCTGACCAAGCACACTATATTGAAAAGTGACTTAAAGACTCATACACAAGAGAGCCAACAGGCCAGGCCTTTCCAAACAGGTCACCACAGGGAAAGATCACCAACGGATGCACCGCTCTGGAACATTAAGTCATAAAACCGTTTTTGTTTGTTTGATTTGATTCTTTACGTCCCATCATCAATCTATCAGTTATAAAGGGACGTGTATTCCTGGGTTGAACCAGTACTAAGCTAGGATTAATGTTCTTGCTCAAGGATGAAATAAGTTTAAAACACAAAATACCACTCCGAATAAAACAACATGATAAACTACTATTTCGTCCTGGGCGTGAGAAAACCTGTTTTCGGGATTTGCGAAAAACAAAGGCGCAGACCAGCCTGAGTACATGTATTAGCGCAGCCTGATCAGCAACTTAAAACTCGCATTTTGGAAAGTACCCTATCTAGACCTGCTACCGGTAGAGTTTCAAATTTCTAGCTCCTCAATGTAGTTAAGGAGACTGGTTTGAGTCTCGCTTTGTCGGAACCCCACAATGACAGTCGCGACGTTGTTCATTTTTCGCTGTAATTGCAGCCAAGGCTCTGGACTAAACCATTCACTAGAAGTAATTGCTACTTCTCTATCTACTGTATTATAATAATTGTTTTATCTAGCATAACGGATTTTGTCTGATTCTTGGAATGTTGAAAATTTTGGAGTTGCTGATATTAAAATGAAATGTACATGGAATAATGTCCTGTATTTATGTTCTTGCTAGCAATGAATTTTCATTAACCTATTCAAGCCTGTCGTCCTTTTAATGGGACATCAGCAAACAGTACATAACCAGATCAGACCCCGAAGAACGCGGTATCTGATCAGCTTCTCCACTGTTTACTTACACGATATTCAAATACGATTTAAATAAGGTTGCAACTACCACCCAACCCCCATATAATCGGAAATGTACTGGTCAAATCGATAGGTTGATCTTTTGAAAAAAGGAAGTAATAAAATGATATAATTCTAGATTTTCGTGTTTCCTATATATTCCGGTAGGACTTTAAAACACTTGCTATTTCTCTATCTACTGTATTATAATATATGTTTTATCTAGCAGAACTAATTTTGTCTGATTCTTGGATTTTCTTTAATGTGTGATGATTGGGCCTCGTCGCTAGGAAAACGTTTCTTCACGTTTCTGACAAAGCGAGTTACAACTCAGTCTCCTCAGCTACAGAGACTAGCAAGAAATTAAAATCTCACCTGTAGCGAGATTACAAAATGATACTTTCCAAAAGTGAAGAACAAAGGCGCTGATCAGCTTGCGCAGATGCGCAAGCTGGTCTGTGCATGCGTTGTTCGCAAACCCCCGAAGATAGGTTGTCTCGCTATGGGGCCCAATCATAACCTTTGATGTATAACCAATGGACAAAGACTATATGAAATGACTTTATATGATCCGTGTTACCAGATTGTTTAAAAGATATGATATATATGCATGCTGAACATTGCCAAAATATCTGTATAAAAATTACACCAGATACATCGTTAAGTATCGCATTTAAAAAATGTGGTATACATGTATGCTGAACATTACCAAAATAACTGTATAGTATTTACACCAGCTACATCGTTAAGTATTGCATTTAAAAAGTATATGAGTACGACCAAGATATGCTCAAGTCAAAGACTCCAAGTGGAGCTTTCGTGTTAGGTTTTCAACCGTCATGCATTTGTTATTGTTCATCGTGGGTTAACCTTTTTAATTGACATCGCTTAAAACACTTGTCCAAATTAAACATAATCCAAAAGCAAAGTTCGTCACATAATGCTCTCTAATATAATTGCACAAAATAGGTTTGCTCCCATTCAGCAAAATGGCCACCAGAGCTAAATGTAACTAAAATTGTCAGATAATCTGGCCATTCTCCGCTGCAGTGCTTTTTATGCTGTAAAAATCAATCTTAATCAAGGGCAGTAACTCTTATAAATTTGTGAAAAATGACAGGTAACAATCCTTATCTAGATCTAGCCAATTTAAATGCATATATACATGTACATCCTTGAGAAACATGACAGCTATATAATGCCAAACTAGATCTTGTCCGTTTGAAAACATATAACACAATTGGTCAAGTTCTTATCAATTTATTCTGAAAATTTTGAGCGGACTTAAGTGCTGACATAAATCGATCGTCGAATAAGCAATAATTAACAGGTAACCATCAAGGACCATAACTATGTTACGACTGTGCCAAATGTAATGCGTAAGTCCTAACGTAGATCTTGTCGCTTTCAGTGAATAGTTAAATCGCGAAATTCTATCAATTTATTCACATGATATTGAGCGGAACGAACGAAATTTTTACATCAACCAAGGTCAAATTTGCGAATAATGACAGGTTACATTCCCAGCCAAGATCTTGTGAATACCAATGCACATGTGGTCAAATTATATCAACACGTTCTTTAGGTATTGAGCGGAAACGATATTCTGAATGAAAATCTGACATCAGTCAAGGACCGTAACTCTGTTACAATTGTGCGAAAGATGATGTGTAACAATTCCAATCTTGAACTTGTCACTATCAATGCACATACACAATTTGTCAAAATTCTATTCATTAGGTCTCAAGATATTAAGCACGGTATCTAACTGATTACGGACAGAATGACGGACAACACAAATCCAGTGTAGCACCACCTTCTCAACGCAAGGCTATAAATGCAAAATAATTCTTTAAACGACATCTGGTCTCCCGAAGCACCCGGCCAAGTTTAAAATAAGTTCGCCTGAATGTTTCCCACACTGTCATCTACTAAAACTCCTTAGACAGATCCAGAGGGGGACAGGGGGTCCGGATCCCCCCCTGAAAAATCACAAAAATATAGGGTTTCTTAGCAACACTGGTCCGGATCTCCTGACAAATTACAAAGCTACCAAGCCAGCATTAATTGTCAGGCCATTATCGACACGCCAGGGAAACGCCTTAAATGGCGTTTCACTGGCGGGTCGATTATGGCCCGCTTATAATAGTATGTGTTTGGATCTTCTCCTCTCTTATAAGACGTTGTCAAAGTTGTGGTTCTCAAACAAGTATTCTTCATACAGTAACGTTTCTTCGATATAATTTTGACTGGGGCTGGTTTTCCTTTGAATATTATAACCCAAGACTAGCGATATATTTTCTGATGCATTGTAACCCTTCTGCAGATCCTACGCAACCAAAGTGTATGCATTCTGTTAAATTTACTAGTAAAATGCCCCTACTTACAGTAGATTTCGCCAGGTGCATGTAATCCTTAATTCCAAAATGAGTATTCCAAAATGGACGCCTCCGTGCGAGCTAAACATGTTTTTGTGTTTCAACATTAACGGTGTCTAGAGCGAAGATTAACCGCCAGAAAATGCATTTAAGCGCCCCTTCTACCGACACCCAGTGACGAATGCTGCATTCCGTTCTTAGTCGGTGGTTCTATTGTTGTTGATTCATTGTGTAATGTTCCTCCCATTTGTTGATGGGGTTCCGTGTTGGTCCTTGTTGTCGTGTATGCATTACTTAGTGGCCTTTTTTAGGTTTGCAATCATCTTTACGAAAAAGAATTAAAAGTTCAACATGTTACATTATATGTTTAATGAATTGCCTGGACCGATGCAGTACTTTATGGTCAAATACATCATTGTGATATACAGAACCAACGAACCTTTTTTTATTTTAATAAGTTCGAATCGTTAGTTTTAGCATCCTGAAAGTTCAATACTTAAATTAAGTCTTCCTTAACTTTAAGGAGCCATATTATAAAGTAAAATACATATACTCAAGTAAAATAGCCAAATCATTGCAACATATATTAAGTAACTGAAATATCATGCAAGCTTAAGAAACGTTTTTTGACCAACTTTCTGCTGAAAATGCTTCATAATGCAAATACTCAAATGTGTTGACAGGTCATGCAGTGAATGTTATTGCTCTGTAATTAACGTGTAAATTGTAAATTGTATAATGTATTTTATAGATGATCTTGCCTCCTTTGTTAGAAACGTGAAAAATGCCGTAAAAATTGTACATTTGTTTTATCCCAATAGCTTTTTCTTTAACTAGCTTCATAAAACTATAACCTTTTTCTCGTAACCTCTCAATTTTATCTCTCACTAATAAATTCTTTATCTTCCCGAACTTTGCTTGGGACACTTAGTCACGAGGGTAAAGTAGTACAGTGTATATAAACACAAGATATAGAAAGGCGACTTCATTGTCTTCACCTCTGATATTTATTGCTGGTGTTACTTAAGAGCAATGTAAATACTCTAACTAGACCGGATATATTGCCAGAGTTGCTATTTGTTCCATAAGCTAATTAATATGTCATTTTATTGGTTGTTCTTCTAAGCAGCTACATCATAGAGAAATATTAAAAATGGCGGAACCATTCTTTAATGAGAAATTTCGTTGCCTTTTTTTCTTCAAAACGATTGTGAGTGTCGCATAGAGAATTACACCCTAGCCGCCCCCTGTCTCGATTATTTTTTGAGGTATAAGAGCTTAACCTTTCTTCATAGAAAAAACTTGATAAATTGTCAATTATTCACGGTATGTATTGAACAGGAAGACATCTGCGTATGTATGGTTTTAAATTATTCGCACAAAGACGGTGTCTCCAACTCTCACTATGACGCATATGACGGTCCTCTTTACACTAAGACGGTCTCACGTTACTCTGACTAAGACGATTTCCCTCTTACTCTCACTAAGACATTCTCCACTTACTCTCACTAAGCAAGTCTCCTCTTACTCTCAATATGATATCTCCTCTTACTTTTATTAAGATGGACTTCCTTTACCCTAACTAAGACGGTTTTCTCCTTGCTCTCACTAAGACGGTCTCCTCTTACTCCCACTAAGACGGTCTCATCTTACTCTGACTATGACGTTTTTTCTCCTTGCTCTCACTAAGACGGTCTCTTCTTACTTTCACTAAGACAGTCTCCTCTTACTCTCTATAAGACAGTCTCCTCTTACTCTCACTAAGTCAGTCTCCTTTTACTCTCACTAAGTCAGTATCCTCTTAATCTCACTTAGTCAGTCTCCTCTTACTCTCACTAGGTCAGCCTCTTCTTACTCTACATAATACAGTATCCTCTTACTCTCACTAAAACGGTCTCTTCGTACTCTCACTATGACAGTTTTTCTTACTCTCACTAAGACAGTCTCCTCTTACTCTGACTAAGACGGTTTTCCCATTACTCTCACTATGACAGTCTCCTCTTGCTCTCACTAAGACAGTCTCCTCTTACTCTGTCTAAGACGGTTTTCCCATTACTCTCACTATGACAGTCTCCTCTTGCTCTCACTAAGACAGTCTCCTCTTACTCTGTCTAAGACGGCTTTCCCATTACTCTCACTATGACAGTCTCCTCTTACTCTCACTAAGACAGTCTCCTCTTACTCTGTCTAAGACGGTTTTCCCATTACTCTCACTATGACAGTCTCCTCTTGCTCTCACTAAGACAGTCTCCTCTTACTCTGTCTAAGACGGTTTTCCCATTACTCTCACTATGACAGTCTCCTCTTACTCTCACTAAGACAGTCTCCTCTTACTCTGTCTAAGACGGTTTTCCCATTACTCTCACTATGACAGTCTCCTCTTGCTCTCACTAAGACGGTCTCTTCTTACTCTCACTATGACAGTCTCCACGTACTCTCACTAAGACAGTCTCCTCTTACTCTGACTAAGACGGTTTTCCCATTACTCTCACTATGACAGTCTCCTCTTGCTCTAATTATGACAGTCTCCTCTTACTTTCACTATGACAGTCTCCTCTTACTCTCACTATGACAGTCTCCTCTTACTCTCACTAAGACAGTCTCCTCTTACTCTGTCTAAGACGGTTTTCCCATTACTCTCACTATGACAGTCTCCTCTTACTCTCACTAAGACAGTCTCCTCTTACTCTGTCTAAGACGGTTTTCCCATTACTCTCACTATGACAGTCTCCTCTTGCTCTCACTAAGACGGTCTCTTCTTACTCTTACTATGACAGTATCCACGTACGCTCACTAAGACAGTCTCTTCTTACTCTGACTAAGACGGTTTTCCCATTACACTCACTATGACAGTCTCCTCTTGCTCTCACTAAGACAGTCTCCTCTTACTCTGTCTAGGACGGTTTTCCCATTACTCTCACTATGACAGTCTCCTCTTGCTCTCACTAAGACAGTCTCCTCTTACTCTGTCTAAGACGGTTTTCCCATTACTATCACTTTGACAGTCTCCTCTTACTCTCACTAAGACAGTCTCCTCTTACTCTGTCTAAGACGGTTTTCCCATTACTCTCACTATGACAGTCTCCTCTTGCTCTCACTAAGACAGTCTCCTCTTACTCTGTCTAAGACGGTTTTCCCATTACTCTCACTATGACAGTCTCCTCTTACTCTCACTAAGACAGTCTCCTCTTACTCTGTCTAAGACGGTTTTCCCATAACTCTCACTATGACAGTCTCCTCTTGCTCTCACTAAGACGGTCTCTTCTTACTCTCACTATGACAGTCTCCACGTACTCTAACTAAGACAGTCTCCTCTTACTCTGACTAATACGGTTTTCCCATTACTCTCACTATGACAGTCTCCTCTTGCTCTCATTATGACAGTCTTCTCTTACTTTCACTATGACAGTTTCCTCTTACTCTCACTAAGACAGTTTCTCACTACTCCCACAAAGGCAGTCTCCTCTTTCTCTCACTATGACAGTTTCCACTAACATTCACTAAGACGGTCTTACCTTACTCTGACTAAGACGGGTTTCACTAAGACATTCTCCTCTTACTCTCACTATGACGCCCCCTTACTCTACATAATACAGTATCCTCTTACTCTCTCTAAGACGGTCTCTTCGTACTCTCAATATGACAGTTTTTTCTTTCTCTCACTAATACAGTCTCCTCTTACTCTATGAAGGTTTTCCCATTATTCTCACTATGACAGTCTCCTCCTACTCTCACTAGGTCAGTCTCTTCTTACTCTACATAATACAGTATCCTCTTACTCTCTCTAAGACGGTCTCTTCGTACTCTCAATATGACAGTTTTTTCTTACTCTCACTAATACAGTCTCCTCTTACTCTAAGACGGTTTTCCCATTATTCTCACTATGACAGTCTCCTCTTACTCTCACTATGACAGTCTCCTCTTACTTTCACTATGACAGTCTCCTCTTGCTCTCACAAAGACAGTCTCCTCTTACTCTCACTAAGTCAGTATCCTCTTACTCTCACTTAGTCAGTCTCTTCTTACTCTCACTAGGTCAGTCTCTTCTTACTTTACATAATACAGTATCCTCTTACTCTCACTAAGACGGTCTCTTCGTTCTCTAACTATGACAGTTTTTCTTACTCTCACTAAGACAGTCTCCTCTTACTCTGACTAAGACGGTTTTCCCATTATTCTCACTATGACAGTCTCCTCTTGCTCTCATTATGACAGTCACCCCTTACTTTTACTATGACAGTCTCCTCTTACTCTCACTATGACAGTATTCCCTTACTCTCACTAAGTCAGTATCCTCTTTCTCTCACTAAGTCAGTCTTCTCTTACTCTCACTAGGTCAGTCTCCTCTTACTATACATAATACAGTATCCTCTTACTCTCACTAAGACAGACTCTTTGTACTTGTTGCTGTGATGTTCCCGATAATGGATATGGCAAACAAAATAATAAGAAACTCCAATGATAAGTTTCACAAATTCTTCATAAGTTAAATCCCTGCACAGTGAAACAATAATTCCGTCTGAAAATGACAGAAATATATGGCGACTCTATTTGAAACTCCTTAGTAACTAACGCCAAAAATCTACGTCACGCTAACGTTACGCAATTACGTTAATTGCGTAACGTGAAAGTTACGTTAAGCTCATTAATTCAGACAAGAGATGAACCTTTCATCCAAGACAGTTCGTACAGAAGAAGAACCGCAATCCATTTTTCCCCTCCGGAAATGTTTTACATTTTGATTAAACTAGTTCCCAACAAACTAAAGTTAACTCTTCTCAATGAAAATCAATAGGAAACTTGAAAACATGAATCAAGTTTGAAGGACCCTGACGTTTGATAAATGCAACGACATTTAATTAATAAACTAAGGTTTCTCTCTTGTATGAATTTACAAATAGTTTGCTTATCATTTTCATTATAATTAGTTCATATTTAGTTCCTTTTTTCAAGTTCCTCTTTTAGTCCTACATCTCTCCTTCTAAATGACACAGCTTCGATATTAGTCTTATCAAGGTACCCTGCCCGACCTGGACTTTAACAACCCGAACTTGTCCGTCGTCTCCTGGATAGCTCTCTATGACTCTTCCCATAGGCCAGCTTCCCCGTGGTGTGTCTGGCGAATTGATTGGAACCTCCTCGCCCATCTGAATGTTTCGTCTTTTCCGGTGCCACTTTTTTTCGCGCACTTAGTCCTGGCAACCACTCCCAAAGCCATCTATGCCAAAAATTTCAAGCCAGCTCTTGAACATGTCTCCATCGTTTCGGGGGACTGAATTGTGTTTCGTCCACAGATGTAGGTGCAAAGTTACCCCCAATCTGACCATGTAAGAAATGATTTGGGGTAAGCGGAACATCATCTATGTGGCATGCTGACTGGTATGTTAATGGTCGCGAGTTAATCAACCCTTCAGCGCCGATGATGGTCGTCATGAACTCCTCATCGTTGATATCAGCCTGTCCCAGGATAGCCTTTATCGCCTTTTTCGCTGATTTCACCATCGATTCGTGAGAGTCTCCAAAGTTTGGCGCTAATGGCGGATTGAAATGCCACTTTATTCCCTTGTTCGCAAGTGATTGTTCTATCTTGTGACTCTCTACTTGCGCAAGTAGTGCCTGCAGTTCTCTGTCAGCGCCTATGAAGTTGGTCCCATTGTCAGAATATACCTCATCTGCCAGAACTCTCCGACTTGCCATTCTGTAGAAAGTGTTGAGAAATGAGTCCATGGAAAGACTGTAAGCTATTTCTAAATTTACATCTCTGTTGGCCAGACACGTAAACAAACATAGATATCGTTTTTCACGTCGTTTTCTTCTCCCCTATATGGTAAAAAAGGACCTCCAAAATCCACTGATGTCCTGGTGAAGGCCCTCATCGATGTTTGGTCTCTCGCCAATGGCAATGGAGCCATAATTTGCTGCCCGACTTTAGCTTTCCGATGGCGACACTCGGCACATTCTCGCTCCCACTCTTGAATAGCTTCTCGTGCTGATATAATCCAATAGCAGGCCGATAATATCGCTAATGTTTGGTTGGTCCCAAATGCGTGATTTCCTTTCTCATGTGCATCTTTTATAATCAACTTTGTGACCCAACTTTTACGTGGTAAGATCACTGGATGTCGAACATCATAGGAAATGAATTGTGCGTTTGTAAAAGTAAGTAATGGTGCAAAGATCAGGAATCGATACAATCAAGTACCACACCTGACCCAGGATACCAATGGGAAAGTGACAAACTCACAGAAGACACCACAAACGAGAGCCAAGGGGTCAGCCCTTTCCCAGCAGGTGACCACAAAGCACATATAAACAGACGCGCACAAAACATAGCAAACACAAGACAGAACAAAAACATAAAAGATCCACAAAAGAAGTACCGCCTTGGAACGGTCAGTAAAATATTTTACTGGAGGGCTTATACCGGTTTAACGGCGCCAACCTCACCCTTAATTCAGATGTGGATCAAGACACATAGATATTTGGTTTGCATGAAAGACCCCTAACTTATCAATGCATCATCTCCTAAAACATATAAATCAAGATATAACAAGGAGATAAAGCAAGGATAAGGACTCAACAGTAAATTAAACTGAATACCGGAGCAAAAGAAATCCAACAGGTAAACCCCCGTGGGCCCGACAAACAGCCAAAGCATCAGGCCCCTACCATCTCATCAGTAGATAAGTCTTTAATTCGGAACCATCATAGAGTCTGAAGTCCGACCCACCGGCGTGCAATTAAAGAGGAAAGCAAAGTTGCCAACCGTGATTGGGTTGACTACCAAGCATGCAGTCTGTTGCAATACATTAATGTTATAGCCAATCTTTTTATAATGGCAAATTATTTTAATGAACTGCGCTGAAAAATTATTAGAGCCAACAATCTTCTTCAACTTATACACCAAGTCACCATAGAAATCAGGTTCCGAAAGTCCTTGGCGCAAGAGAGATTTAAGTCCAACTTGGAATTTAGAAATCAAATCATAGTATCGTAAGTCGTCCATTTGAACGAATAAGCCCATCATCGTCGAGTTGTGGCTTCAAAGCTAGTAGTTTGCTATTCGATGACAATGGTCCTCTGCTAAGCAACGCATTCCATTCATCTTGGAATTCACACCTCTGTGCCTGTTTAACTAGCTTAATTTCGGATTTCTTAAGTTCATCAGCCTTCAACTCACCAGTCATCCGAAATGCCGCGTTCTTCTTGCAATTTTCAATAAACGGATTGACCCAAGCTACTGTTCGTCGTTACTTCAACCAACTGGAATAGTGAGTTGGATCCAATGGATAATCCTGTCTGTCTGTCAATGCAACAAATGTACGGCGCATGCTGTGATCCATCTCAGGTGCTGGATGAGTTGATTTCATTCATTGTGCTGCAGAATGTTTGATTTCAGCATCTCCCACGGGAGTGTCAAAGTCTTTATTTTGGGGCCATGCATCTTCTGACTCTCGCAGGAATAAAGGTCCGCTCCACCATGAATTACACAATGCCAGATCAGTTGCATGCATTCCTCTACTTAGCATGTCCGCGGGATTTGCTTTTGTAGGGACATACCGCCACTGAGTTGGTTGAGTATTTCTTTGGATTTCTCCGTCTCTGTTTGCAACAAAAGGCTTGAAATCACGGCTTCAGCCTCTGACCCACCATAAAACATTGACGCTTTCTCACCAGAAAGTAACTTTGTCCATGTTTACGCCGAGTACGTCTGTAATTCTCGTGGTACATGTAAGTCGCACTCCCACTACTGCGCCCATCAATTCAAGTCTGGGAATGCTTGTTGCAATGTTCGGTGAAGCTCCTGTTTTTGCTGCAACAATGTTTGTAGAGAAAGTTCCATCGCTATTTAGGCATCTTGCGAAGATAACAGCCCCATACGCATTTTCAGATGCATCTACAAAGGTATGCAGCGACCTAGTATCGGCAATTGTGCCTTCATACCATAGACATCTTGGAACCTGGATCTTTTGTAGTTGTAGCAATTCAGAGAACCACGCACGTGCAGAAGTTGTTAGCGGTTCGGTAAGCTCGTCTTCCCAGTCTATGCCAGCTGTCCATATATCTTGTAGCAACATTTTTGCACGCACTATGTAAGGAGACAGAAAACATTTTTGATCAAAGAGACTTGCGATTTTCTCCAAAAAAATCCTCTTTGTATATGGCAGGTCCTCCTCTGGAACGTTTTCTCTAAATGTGAAGACGTCTGTATCTGCACGCCACCATACCCTGAGAGTTTTGGCACACAGTCCAAATCGACATCTGCCTTCCGATCCTCGAGTGTTATTTCGCCTCATACTTCAGATGAGTTTGACAGCCATTTCCGAGCATGCATTCCAGCTTTTGACAGTAAAGCTGACAGTTGGTGATAAAGCTGAATTCCTTGTACTGCAGACTGTATGGAGTCCATGGAATCGTCCATAGATATGTCGTTGCTTATCATTCTAGACGACGAACCTTGGTACCAAATTTCGGTTGAGACATTGGAAAAATGACCAACTGAATAGATATACGAATTATCTCATTTGCATTTTCATGAATTTTAGTGAGAACATACAGGATAAGAGAAAAATCTTCGAAAAGTTAAGGGGATATACCTACAAAATTACCTCTACATCAGCTGCTAATTACCTTATACTACAAGAATTGATACCAGATGAAAGTTAAGACATAACCAAGAGACCAAAAGGATAAAAAATATACTAATTATCTAATTTGAATATTTAAGGATATTAATACAATACAATACAAAAAAGTTTATTTCGTAATGGAGGCCACCGGCCCATAATACAAAACAGTCATAATACAATATTGACGATAAGTGGTAAACTAGAAATTAGTTATTTATCTTACTAAATTAGATTAGGAAAAATATTGTTCAAACTTGTCTCACGAAAAAGTGTATTCATGGTTTTAACTCACAACAGGTCATCCACACTGGTCGCCCAAAGATATTGTACTTTCAAAGATAGATGAGAATTGTTGTAAACAAACAGTGGCGAGTTTACCTTGATTTTAGGCGTACAGGTAGTCTCAGTTTACAGTTATATTGAATCTACCACAGATTACTGCATATGTGCGTGGCAGCGAATAGTCATGCTTTACCTATTTATAAGAAAAATAGAACTGCCTCATTACTATGCATCTTTGAAACAACAATATGTGGTCAAACAATGTAGTTCAGTGTAGGAGCAATCCTATTCTAGCCACATCGTTTGCCCTCGCTATAATCAGTCAATAGTGCCAGCAAATGTGTGTAGCAGACGACATGAGCAAACAACATTTTCAGCTGCATTTATTTTTTATTCTTTTTTCTTTTTTTCAAGCGCCTTCGGATCAACATATGTTGTAGTGCGCGAAAGAACCCTCTCATTTGAGCACCACGACACATGTCTGCATATCAATTGATGCGTATTTAATTGACGCCAGTTTGGACATGCGACAGACGCTTGCCCCGCCCATAATAAATCCTCAAATCAGGTTGCTTAACCCATCGCCAATGAAATACTGTCCATTGTGTATTCTTATACAGCTGTCCATACAGGTGATATAAACGTTTCATATGGGCGGAACAAGGACTGTCACATTGACTATATTTGGCGAGTGCATTTGAACTGGTTTTAAAGAAAATGCACACTTCGCACGAGGCTAACCTAATTATTTTTGGGTTAGCGGATTTAGAGTTATTTTTTATTTAACAGCGAGATTTATAGTTATTCACTGTGCTTTGGATTACTAATACTTGTGTACATAAATTTGTGTTTCCTTTGTACTGGATATTTAAATGGTGTGACCATCGTTTTGATATGATAGGTAAGTAAAACGTGGTTGCCTTTCACTGTTGTCGGAAGAAATATGGAGGGATGGAGTTGCCATCACAGTAATTCTGTCACCCCTATACCTCCCCAACAGGCGCTTTTTGAATTTTGTGTATTAAGGGTTTTAGGTTTGCTTATATTTATTCATGTGAACAGGCATCTGTAGACTATCAGAAGCTTAAAATTAGGACATACAGTCATGCACCATCTACACCCTGTTGCATTTTCCCCACGCAATGTCATAATGATTGTGCAATGTGCATCAGATAACCTCGATTTTGAGTGGACACTCAGAACAGAAATTCTCACTGAGATCTCCCCTTCTGTGCAGCCAAGCAAATATACTGTTTCAAGTGGTGGAAGAAATCTCGTTTGGAGCTGTGTTAGTCTGGCTCCAGTCTATCATCACTACCATATATTGATTTCCTAAATTCAAAAGCACTGACCAGGAATGCATAATGATGTAGAACTTTTGAACACTTATGTTTGCCTTCCACTGAGGCTTAAAGTACATATTTCGTAGGTTATCATACATTAGACATAGCATAAAGAAATGAAATTCATCTTCTACGACGTAGACATTTCTCTGCAGACAAAATTGACAAAATCTATATTCCCGTTCTACATTTGTATGTCTTCCCTTCTCAATTGCTAGATTGTAACTGGAACACCGAAAATTTGCCAAGGTTTTTCTACATATGTAACTAAGGTCAATTGATTAATATTTTTCTACATCAAGTTGTGACTTAAAATGCTAATAATGCAATGCTTTTGGTGAATCGTTTATTTGACTATGCCAATTCTGGAGAGAAATGTCTTTTAAACGTCTTGTAAATATATTTAAGAAGTTACGCACATTGCCTACACCATCGGCCATCCAAGCATGGCCAAATCCATTCTGAAACAATAGTGATTTTACGTGAGTTGTCCACGTAACTTTACCATTATCTGTTAACGATTTAAGCATTAAATAACACTGTCGAGGATATCTATTGTTTGGCATTTGTGTTAGTTTAAGCCAGTATTTAATAACCTGCGTCATATAGAAAATAGCCATAGGAAATCTAACACATTCCCCTAATGCAAAGGTATCATTGGTATTTTGTTTTAAACCTGTATATTATTTGCAAAATTTGGTTTGTACTTTTTTGTTTTTTTCGCTGAATTTATAGCCCCATATCTCAGAGCCATAGCATGCTATGGGCTTCACCATTGTATCAAATAATTTAACAGCATCTACTGGCTGAAAGTAACCAAAAATTTTCTGCTAACGTTAAATACTGGATATAGCTTTTTTAGCTTGCATTGCTAACAATTCGTTAGATTAAGACCATATTAGTTTTGTTGTAAAATAAAGACCTAGATATTTGTATATGGAGACATTTCTATTTCTGTACCTTGATACAGCCATTTTTCTGTTTGCTTAACGATACCACCATTCCTGAAAACCTAATTTTTGTTTTTTTTCAAATTTATTTCCATGCCGACCGATTTACAAAATTTTCCAATTAGGTCTACCATTTTTTGTAGACATATTACGGTATCAGAGAAACATGAAACGTCATCAGCAAACATTAAAGCCAGAATACCCTCAATATCATTGGTAATAAAGATACCTCTATTATTACACTCTGTCCTAAGGTAAACAACTAAATCATTTATAAACAGACAAAATACGATTGGAGAACTGATACAACCCTGCATTGTCCCTATAGTGCATCTAAAAAATTCGCTTAGACTATTCTCTATTTTTACACAAGATTTGAGTTGTTTGTACATAGACTGAAACACTTTAAGAAACTTACTATTTTCAGGTATACCTTTCCTTTTTAAAGAATCCCACATTTTCTCGTGCTGTATACTGTCAAAAGCACGTTTGAAATCAACAAATAGACAGTAAAATCTACCCCTTGATCTACAAATGTACTTTTGAATCATAGCATGTAGGGAAAAATGTTATCTATAGTGGAGAAGCCCCTGCGGAATACAGCCTGCGATTCATCTAATACATTGTTCTCTTCCGCCCATTTTTGTACTCTAGCTGTTAAAATGCCATTGAATATCTTACTGATACTGTTCATAAGAGATATACCTCTATAATTTTGAGGTTCCCGGTTCGAACCACTTTTGAAAATAGTACAAATGATACTTTCACACCAGTCCGCAGGAACATCTCCTTTATCATATACATCATTGAACAAAGTTTTCAAAAATGGCAAAAATCTGGCCCAGTGTAGACTTAAACATTTCAATTACTATACCGTCTGGTCCTGGTGACTTACCAGGATTCATAGATTTTATGCTACTTATGATTTCGTCATCAGTTTTAGGGCTATCTAGGTCGCTAGCATCACGATTTTGAACTATTTCCTGTAGCAGAGTATCATTTTTGCTTTCTGCATTTGTATTCAATAAATTTTCAAAATAATCTATCCATTGCTCTGGTGCTATTTAATTTTCTGGATTCGAATTTTTATTACAGTTTTGTTTAATTAATCTCCAGTATTCTTTTGGATTTTTACATGCATTTGACAGTTCAGATCGCTTTTGCTTTTCACAATGTAACCGTTTCGACTTACATAATGCCTTAAAACGCGACTTAGCCCTTTTATAGCACTCAAAGTCACGCTGATGATTTGTTCTACGAAATTGTTTTAGAGATGAGTATTTTTCTGCTTTCGCCGACTGGCAGTCTGCATCCCACCATGGTGGTTGGTCTCTACGTCGCTTTTGTTGTCTATTTACACATGCCATATTTTTACCAGCATTTATATATATATTAATAAACTCGGGTAAAAAATTCACAATTGGTACATTAGCTCTGGAAATTTTTGTTTTTAGTTCAGCAAACAGTGTAGTAGAACTGTAAATAAACTGATCTTTTAAATTTTCTTTCCATTTAAATTTCCGCCAGGCATTACCCTTCATATTCAAATTAGTGTTTTGAATGCCTTGTCCTGGACAAGTTAAATTTTTTCTACAAATTAATGGAAAATGATCAGAAAAATCTTCGCATCCCACCTTAAAGTATGTAAAAGAGTCAAAACGCGACGTTGAGGCCACCATATAATCTACTACGCTTCTCCCTGCGTTTGCTACACAGGTTATTTCCCCTTTTACATCTTCGAACAATCGCCCATTCAAAACATGGATATTATACATACAGCATAGGTCCAAAAGTGAAATACCAAATCGATTTTGCGTCTCATTTTTTGACGCTCTGCTCATTTCAAAGGGGTCGGTAGGATACTCAGTTTCACCAAAAATATACTCTAAATCGTCATGGGGTATAAAGTCTTGCAATTTCCCTATTCTAGCGTTCAGGTCGCCGGCCACAAAGAGCTCTGCCCTTTGGTGTTCGGAGACTGTTTCTAGAATTTTTTCGTTTAACAATATTACGCCATTGTCCTCGTCTGTATATATTGGCGAATTTTCTGGAGCAATATACGTAAAAATTAAAATTAAATCATCGTTTCTGTCAAAGACAGCAGCATCAAGCATTAGTACAACACATTCGTTAAATTTTGCAAATATACGTTTAATACCTTTTGTTTGCATGACCCAGTCTTTGACGAACACTGAGATCCCCCCAGACCCCCTGGGTGCGGTTCGCTTCTTTTTTCGCATAGAATTGAAAGTTTCATATCCTGGCAAGAAATTTATGAAATCGCTTTCATGTTCCTGCCAAGTTTCATTGAAAGCAACAACATCAAAGCGATTGCAGAAATTCTTGAGGCTAGAATCATCTCGATATTTTTTCAACCCTTGAATATTTTGTGAGCAGATATTTAAGTCTACCTGACTAGTAACATCACTGTGTGAAACACCAAGACCTTGACCGAAAACCTATTGTGACAGCATCGGCCTGCCAAGTTCTTCATTAAATATATAGCTTTGACCCTAATGAAAACAAGAAATAAGTGGATATTGGTAGAAACATTAAGGTGGTATACCTACAAAATTACCTGTATGTCTACTACTAACTACCTTAGACTACAAAACGCAGAACAAAGAATAAATTGAGACAATGCATTTTGACCTATATGATTAAATTTATGAATAATCTAATTTAAATATCAATGAATATTAATATTAACATAAGGAATAAGAGAAAACTGGTAGAAAAATTTAGGTGGGATACATACAAAATTACCTGTCCGCCAATTGCTAACTATCCTAGAGTAAAACAAAACTGGTACCCAATTAAAGTTGAGACATAGCCATTTGACCAAAATATTTAAATAAACGAATAATTTAATTTGAATATTCATGAATATTAATGGCAAAATAAGAAATAAGAGAAAATTGGTAGAAAAATTAAGACGGTATTATACCCACAAAATGTCCTATACGTCTGCTGTTTACTAGACTATAAAACTTGGTACCAAATTAAAGTTTCGACTTTGCCTTTTAACCAAAATTATTAAATATGTGAATTATCAAATTTAAATATTCATGAATATTAATGTAAACATAAGATATAAGACCAAATTGGTAAAAATATTAAGGGGTTATACCTACAAGTTTACCTGTACTCCAGCTGCTAGCTATTATAGACTATAGGATTGCTACCCAATAAAAGTTGAGACAAAGCCATTTGATTAAAATGATTAAATATACTAATTATCTAATTTAAATATTCATGAATATTACTGTATACATAAGAAATAAGACAACATTTGTAGAAAAATTAAGGGGGTATACCTACAAAATGTCCTAAACGGCTGCTGCTTACTAGCCTAGACTACAAAACTTAGAACCAAATAAAAGTTTAGACATTTCCATTTGACCAAAATGATTATACATGCGATTTATCTAATTTAAATATTCATGACTATTAATGTAAACATAGGACATACGACAAATTTGGTAGAAAAATAAAGGTGATACACCTTGAAATGTATCAGGACGCTAGCTGCTAACTATCATATCTTACTATACCTGGTACCAAATAAAAGAATAGAAATAGCCATTTGATCATAATGATGAAATATACGAATTTTCTAATTACAATATTTATAAATATTAATGAAAGCATATCAAATAAGAGAAAATTGGTAGAAAAATTAAGGTGGTATACCTTCAAAATTATCTATATATCTACTGTTAACTATCGTAGATTGCAAAACTTGGTACCAAATTAAAGTTGAGGCATTGTATTTTGACCAAAAAGATTAAATATGCGAATAATCTAATTTGAATATTCATGAATATTAATGTAAACATTACCAATAAGAGAAAATTGGTTGAAAAATGAAGGTGGTATACCTACAAAATGTCCTATACATCTGCTATTAATTAGACTAGACTATAACACTTAGTATCAAATATAAGTTGAGAATTTGCTTTTTAACCAAAATTATTAAATATGCGAATTATCTAATCTAAATATTCATGAATATTAATGTAAACATAAGAAATAAGACCAAATTGGTAGAAATATTAAGGGGGTATACCTACAAAATTTACCTGTACTCCAGCTGCTAACTATCTTAGACTATAAAAATTGGTACCCAATAAAAGATGAGACAACACCATTAAATATACTAATTATCTAATCTAGATATTCATGAATATTAATGTAAACATAAGAGTCAAGACAAAAGTGGTAAAAAAATTAAGGTGGTATATCTACAAAATTACCAGGACGCTATCTGCTAACTATCCTATCTTACAAAACTTGGTACCAAATAAAAGTTGAGACATAGTCATTTGATCAAAATGATATTATGAATATTCATTAATATGAATGAAAGCATAAGAAATAAGAGAAAAATTGGTAGAAAAATTAAGAGGGTATACCTACAAAGTTACCCATATGTCTGCTGCCAACTATCGTAGACTGCAAAACTTGGTATTGGTATCCTGGGTCAGGTGTGGTACTTGATTGTATCGATTCCTGATCTTTGCAACCTTACTTACTTTGGTACCAAATTCAAGTTGAGACATTGCGTTTACATCAAAATGATTAAGTGTACGAATTATCTAATTTGAATATTGATGAGTATTAATGAACACTTTAGAAATAAAAAGAAATTGGTAGAAAATAAAGGTAATTTACGTTCAAAATAACCACTAAATCAGGTGCTATATATATATGATTAACTAGGTACTAAATAACAGTTGAGACATTTTCATTTGATGATAATGATAAAATATACAAATAATCTAATTTGAATATCCATAATACTAATGTAAACATAAGAAATAAAACAAAATTGGTAGAATAATTAAGACGGTACCCCTATCAAATTGCCTCTACGCCAGCTGCTTACTATCATAGACTACAAAACTTGGTACCAAATAAAAGTGGAGATACAGGTATGCAATCCTATGATTTGATGTATTCGAAATATCTAATTTTCATATTCACGAATATTAAAGCACACGTAAAAAGAATTAGTCTAAAATAGTAGAAAACTAAAGTGGTTTGACATACAAAATAACCTTTATTTCCGCTGCAATATATCATAGACTACCAAACATTGAGATATAGCTCGATGACCCAATGATGAATATACAAATGATCTCATTTGCATACTTACGAATATATAAGAAAACATTAAAAAAAAAACAATAACACAGAAAGATACAAATTAGTTCTAGGCTTTAATTTGAGAACAAGCTTAGAAAATAAGGATACCTAGCAACTAACAAATGCGTAATTTTGTAAGTTCACCCCTTTATTTTTCCAAAATGTTCTCTTATTTCTAATATTTTGATCAATATTTATGAGTGGGAATGTTAGAAAATTTGTACAATGTAGAATTAGGCAAAATGCAGTGCATTGGCATTATTTGGTACCAAGAGTGGTTGCCTAAAATAATTCGCAGCTGAGCTGAAGTAAATTTTGTGGGTACATCCTTTTATTTTTTTTTACGATTTCCTAATGTATTCATTAATTTTCATGAATATGGAAATTTCATAATAAGCATATTTTACCGCTGAATGAAGCTGCTATGTCTTACCCTTGATTTCTTTTATCGAGTTAGTACTTATGAATGATTTTTCTGCTGAGATATAAATAATTTGTAGGGATATACGAAACTGTTTTGAAGCGCATTATTTGTTGCATTATTTGTTGCCATGGAAACCACGCAATTTCACATAGCTCAAATGGAATTATTTCCAGGGCAATAATTTTACTTATTGAAGGTGGTCCAACAAAACAATTTGATGCCCATGAGAAGTAAGTAAGGGTGCAAAGATCAGGAATCTTTTCATTCATAGCACTATTTTGAACTAGTTTCAAGCTTTTAAAGTGATAAACGAGAAATGAGTTTTGAGAATCAAGTTTCTTTGATCTAACTGTTGTCATATTGTCCATTCTTCCTAGCAATACCCACAAAATGTATTACATTATCTATATATCAAAAGTAAAATCATTTAAATTCCTTAGTACCCAATTGTCGAATAAGACCAGCCTGGTATAGACATTTATCTTCAATTGAAGACTAGTTTCATCTTTTAGGACAATGCGGTAAATTTTCTCACTGCGCCTAATAGTATATCAAGTATATTGGTAAAATGAATGAAAACAGAGTATTTTTCACATGGGGGTAGTAACTTTGCAAGCAATTTTCAGAGCCGTCAAGCATGTCAGAATGCTGTTAATCATGTTTTTGAAAAGCAAATTTATATTTTTTTTCGAATTACTCAAGTTTTACGGGTTTTTTTTTTTACTTAAAATAACGGTATTATTAGAAACGATATCAAGGAATTTGTTCTATTTTATAGGGCAGTAAGAGTTATCCCTCATTAATTATATCTGCAAGTGAAGAAATTAGCCAAATTTGATTTGAAAATAAATAAAAGTTAAATTGATTTTAGAAATTATAATAATTTACAAAAAAATAATGTTTTTAAACTGCAAAAAAACGTTCGAAAAATCGTACTTCACAATTCCCTTTTTTGCAAGGAAAGAGTTATCTCCCCATTTTAGATATGACGCTACCAATTTTCGAACGTACGACCCAATCAAAATTAAAGTAGATGCATTTAGTTTTGATTTGAGACCGGTTTCATCTTTTATGACGATGAGGTAAGATTTCTCAAAAAGTAAGCCTTATATGAAATTCAGCAACGCGCCTATTGATCCCATTTCAGACCGTTTATTTTTTCATTGATTATGTAAAAACTCAGATGAGACATAAATTAGTAACTTTTCGTTCATGTCTTCACTGTCTCCAGTATGTATGTAAGAGCAGAGTATTTGAGCCGCGACATGATATTTCCAACAATGTGGTATATGCACATGAGTCTATTCATGCCAAAATGCCACATTGTTTGGGCACATTATATATAAAAGCTAAGTATTCATTGATGACTATCATTGTTATTACCAATGCTGTTTTAATGTAAGCTGAACATCGCCTGAGTTTACACTTATCCAAATGCTACATTGCTAGTAATCTCATGTTTTGGGCTTTTCATCCTAGCGTCATTAGTGTTGCCATAGATTCACTTCATATTTGCTTGTATGTACTAGCTCCTCATGTTGTTATTTTTATTTATAACCTGAGTGTATCAAATAAACTAAACTTGGAAACTTGGCTCAATTATATGCAATAGATAAATATTCATTGATGACTATGAATTTTGTTGCCTGGTGGTGACATGGTGCTTGCGTTCGTTATGTAAAAAGACTAGCACAATGTTGGGTGATCAAGACACTTTAGTACTGGTTCAAACCTATAGTTTGAACATGTCTGAAAATTGTTGTTGGTGACGTAGAACGTCAAAATAATGCTATGCCATCATCCAAAATATGTTAGTTTTGCAAGCTTGTCTTTATATAAGGCTACAATAAAGTAGACATGTATGTGTTTTGAGATTAGTTCATTGTGAAGAACATTTTTGAAAACGAAACAAAATGTAATGGTATCCTGAGTCAGGTGTGGTACTTGATTGTATCGATTCCTGATCTTTGCACCCTTACTTACTTTTATTCAGGACTAATGTAGAGCATGATCCACGTCGAGAGAGAATCCACGACCGGTGTGGCATACAAACCCCGTAATGTACACTTAATATTAGAACGAGTGATAAGAATGCTGGTCTTAAATTGAGACTAATGTCTCCTTTTCACCTTAATCAATTTAACTGATCTGATGAGTACATGTAGAACAGGGTATAATTGTACTTTTTGATCGCTATAAAGGCGGCAACTTTAATATTCATATCTGGGCGTGGTTCGGCTATTTCATCTGTAAAGGAAAGGAAATCTTGTTTTATATTAATTTTGTACATGTATTTGGTACATGTAATTTTGCTTGAACCGTTCATCAAACTCGTGACCGTATATACACTGAATACACATTTATTAGCACACGGAAAGCGCCAATCACAACAAGTCATTTGCTTTTGTCGTCTGCATAAAAGTGTTGAAACCTCTTTGACAAACAGTGTAGATCCAGATCAAACTGCCCCTGGGAGCAGTCTGATCTGGGGTCTAAACTGTTTGCCTTTATACTTACGTAATTCAATAAACAACATTTTAAGGGTTAAATAATGTTTTTGTCTGGTCTGAGGCGTTATGGAGCAAGATGATTCGATTAATTGCGCCTCATTTTCAGCGTTTTATCTTTGTCTAAAGTAGACAAGTCCTAATTAATCATTCACGAGATGCAGCCTTTACAGTAACCAAAACGTTCTATAATATAAAGAATTAAATTTGTTATTTGACATATACAGTTCAGTCAGGCATATCTTTACTACGTGTAAATTACCTCAATTTCTGACTGTCCTGTACATGGGTGACGGGAGAGAAGTCCGCTTAATTCAATGTTCACAAGTGTATTCCGCTGTCATTTTTTTGTAAACTGGGATTTCAGGAAAAAAGCGGGCAGAAATCCGCTTAACTCAATGTTTGCAAGTGACTTCCATTGTCATTTATTTTGCTAACCATTTGAACCTAGATCAGGACTTATGTTTAGTCAGGCCTGATCGGGATCCGAACGGCTTGGCACCTAACGGAGTTTTGAATATGAAATGATAGTTACGTTTTTTCCTCAAACATGTGACACTGTTTACAATGAAGGCATTTAGCCGTGAAATTATTGACAAAAGAGCGATTACATTTCAATACTTCCTGGTTAAGTTCAACAAACTGACCTAGTTTCCCAATGTAGATTTGATTCTAGTTTAAGCGTTATTTAAGAGCGACGATAATTGTACATGTTAGCAGATTGGATATGGCATCTTGATCTCAGTTTTCCATAAACTAATATTTAATGTAATTGGTTGTGTCGTGAAGCTGCTCCTATCACAAGACAGGCTGTTATATTCAAAGGAGTGTATTTTGTAAAGATATAAACGATATTCAAAATGGCGGATTCTCGCTTAGCTTTCGGTAAGTTATATTGATTTTTCTGTAATAGATATTATGCCTTCCTTCGCGTCAAATGATTTTTGCAGTATAAGGTTTGACAGACTATTTCTGCGTAGTCATGAAAAGTAATGAGCTGAAATGGTAAAACATTCATGTTGTCACATGAGTGATTGTGATATTTTGCAATTGGCTTATTTAGGAAAAACTAAACGAATATTATTGTACTAGTGCCTTGATATTTGGTATGTAGCGTTGTCTAGTAAGCCTCTTCCAAATTTGTCAAAGTTACGCCACTAAGGCTACAAAGGCCCGAACCTCGCCAAGGGTCACATATTTCTATCTTCCGTTTCATCTTAATCCTCGAGAGGGTGTCAAACATATACCAAGTGGTGGTTGTTAGCTGAAAAAAAAAAAGATATAAAAAGTGTTGAAATGAGTTTGTACAGTGCGAGAAGGGGTGTTAGTATAGTTAAAAGAAAAAAAACATGAGTAAGTACTAACAAATATAGGTAGACACATGTATCACCTGGCTGAAAGCACTCCTAAACCGTGCAATTGGGGGGGAGGGGGAGAAGCGATGTGTTAGCAAAGAGGGCGTTCCAGAGGATAACATTCCTGGGAAAGTATGTGAACCTGTAATAGTCCTGCGAGTTAAAATGTGTATGTAGGCCAGTGAGTCGTTATGCCTTGATACTCTGGTATTTCGAACAAGGTAACACGATGCTGAGATTACTAAAAGTCGGATATAACCTTGTACATCATTATAAGCCTGCTACAAATGCAACATTGGTTCTAGGTGGGGGGGGGGGGGTCAATGAGTGGGTATGCCTTGATACTCTGGTATTTCGAACATAGTATCGCAATGCTAGGATAGCTAAAAGTCGGATATTACCTTGTACATCATCATGAGCCTGCTACAAATGCTACATTGGTTCTAGGGGGGGGATGCGTGAGTGGACATGTCTTTATACTCTGGTATTTCGAACAAGGTAACGCGATGCTGAGATAACTTAGGTCGGGTATTACCTTGTATATCACAATGAGCCTGCTACAAATGCAACATTGGCTCTAGGGGAGGGGGGTCAGTAGTGGGTATGTCTTGATACTCTGGTCTTTCGAACAAGGTATTGCAATGCTAGGATAGCTAAAAGTCGGATATAACCTTGTACATCATGATGAGCCTGCTACAAATGCTACATTGGTTCTAGGGGGGGGGGGGGGTCAGTGAGTGGGTATGTCTTGATACTTTGGTATTTCGAACAAGGTAACGCGATGCTGGGATAACTAAAACTCGGAAGTGACCGTGTACATCATCATGAGTCTGGTACAAACAGAGTTGGGGTAATTAAAATTGTAATTGTAATTAATTGTAATTTAATTACATATTCTAAAGTAATTGCATGTAATTGTAATTAAGACATTTGTTTAATTACAGTAATTGAATGTAATTAATTACATTGGCCAAAAATGGGAGTAATTAACACTTACTTTCAATTACTTTTCAATTACTTTTCAGATCAGTTCTGAACTTCAGTTACTAAAGATTATCATAGATACTTAAAACTCTGCTGAATGGATTGTTCTTGGCCTTTGTAAATGCATATATCATTTGCTGTACTAGTAAAATGCAACATGAAACAAATGAGAATAGGGACTGGTCATGCTAGTATCTATAGACATAAAAATAAAAAAAATAACAATTTTACTGCAGACACAGACTGTATGTTACTTCTACTATTCCTTTTTTTATTCTTTGTTCATCTGCTATTAAAAGATATGGCTTTGTGACAATCAACCTTTAATAGTAAAGTTACCAAAACAATACAAAAACAAAGGAGGTGTGAAAATCTCAACAATAGTATTTACTCAGACAATAGTGTTGGTTAGTGTGTGGCTCCCTGAATGCATTTTGTTAAATTTTCACACCTAGGATCAACACACTCATATGCTAAGGTGCATGACCATATCTATCTTCTACACTATTTAAAACCCTTAAACTGTTTTCAATAATAATAATAATAATAATAATAATAATAATAATAATAATAATAATAATAAAATTGATAATAAAAAAAATGTGATTCAGAAAATTAAATTGAAGTTCACTCAGTTAGTGAACCTGGGGCCCATCATAGCTAACAATAATATAATAACAAAAAATAAAATAAAATAGATGTTCCAGGGGTGACAAAACTAGTGACCTCTTGCTTGCCAAATTAGCATTTCAACAGGCTAGTAATATTTTAGTTCGTCACTATCTGATATTCCTTTTTGTACTTTTTTGCCAACTTTCAGAACTCATAGGGCCACACAGATTTTTCATCAACACGTTTTGAAAACAGTTATTCTCTGGCATTTAAGCTAGTTTTACAAAATAATTTTCATGGTTTATCGTCCCAAGTTTTAAGCCTTTCTCAAGCCAATGCGTATTCCTGAACTTTGTTCTGCGGTTAACAGCTAGTTTGAGAACTTTGACAATTTATCCCCCCCTCAAAAAAATCTGTTTCTGTATTTTCTCTTGTGTGATCAGGTCATCAACCACAAAAAAATAACAACTGATTTTGTGCATTTCATTTCTTTTAAGTTGCATCACTTGACAATAATTTGATACAAGAGGAAAAAAATGAATTCAACCTAATAGACATATATTGAATTGAGAATATCAAGGTTACTCAGACTTCTATGGAGATTTTAACTCATTTTGAATATCTCTGAAATTAAAATCTGATGAAGCTATCTAAGTGGCAGTGAAATGTAATTGTAAACTAATTAATAACATTTGGCAAAGTAATTGTTATAATTAATTACTTTGCTAAAGAGCCATGTAATTGTAATTTAATTGAACAATTTTCAATGTAATTGTATGTAATTAATTACTTTTTCAAAGTAATTGACCCCAAGTCTGGCTACAAATGCTACATTGGTCCTTGTGGGGCCAGTTTAGGATTTTCAACATAGCAGTGGCATTGAAGGTGTATCTATAGTCTTTGATAGGTCACCTTGTAGGGTCCATGTTTTTTTTTCAATGTTTTGTTATTTTGCATAGGCTTACATAGCGACAATTTAAATTCGTCTCCTTGCAGCAGCAAACAGGCAAATGTACAAGTAGAAATCTCGAAAATAAGCATGTTTTATTATTGGTCTTACCTCACAATGACAACGATTTGGGATCGATTTTGTAGACAGTGACTGAGGGTCTTCTTAAAGCCATCGGTAGATGAGAAAAGCAAACCACGTGGAAGGGACAGAGGAATTCGCATAACAAAATGTTTTAAACTAGAACCCAGGTTGAAAAAAAACACTCTGGTGATCACGTGTTTTCATAGGCTAATGTGATGAAAACCACAATATATTTTTGTCTGAAATCATTAGGCATACAAGCTTGATATTTTGTATGTATTATCAATTTAGCTACCATAGTAACCAGTTGTTCAAAATTGGCCCTGGGACTGAAAAGTTACAACACATATGAAGAACCACTATTGCACAACGTATAAAATATCTGGGCTTACGCCTGACTGTTATACGTAGATAGCATTCTTTGTTAACCAAACAATATAATATCCACTATCTTGAAACACTACCGCATCATATACAAATGTACAAGTACACATGACACATTAAAGTGTAAAATATGCACGTTTAATATCGATCGCCTATGAAGTTATCAATTCCTTACACAAGCACTAGCATCTATCTGGAGGGACTAAAGAACCAAAAATAGTAAGTGAGTATGATCAGGAAATACCACAATCATAAACTGCAAATCTGTGTTCGTGACTTCATCTACGTCCCCTACTTAGTATGAGCGAGTAGCAAATGCTCTGGTGGGTCTACGCAGATTCGCATGTTAGTCTTATTATTGACGATGCGATACCGCTCATATATACTGAGACCAAGTTCTAATTGGTCACCTTACATTTTTATGCTAGTTCAGAATGTAAAAAAGGGCATATAAAAGATATGTTTTTTATAAATACAACTAGACTTTGCCGTGATTCTGCAAGCAATTTCATTTAAACATGAATTGTACTTCTTACACAGACGAACTCAGAGAAAAGGTACACTTATTTCAAAAAAGTCACACTTTTTCTGCGTTATAAAATGTTACACAGAGATGTTGTCAATTAACGATTTTGTTTGTTTGAAGATGTTACTGACTACCGCGAATTAAGGAGAGTAAAAAATCAAAAGTTTTCTTTTGATATGACTCTTCATTTTTTTCTACATAATAGCATAAGACACGCACAATTTACAGCTCAATCATAGAAATTCAGCTTAAAGCTTGCAATTTACATACAAAATTCGCACTGCTCTGACCGCTTTATTATCAGCGACACAGCATTGACATTTTCAGCGATTATTCATTATTACTAGACGTCACCGTTCTTCTTTGAGAGTTGAAAAAGTAAAAAACCTAATGCCATCAAATTAATCTTTAAACTTTTTCATTGAAACTGGAAGTGTGAGGCATTCCTGAAACTTTTATTGTTAAAAATGGAGTAAAGAATTTATATTGTGTTTGGCGTACAGTGTTTAGATGAAATAAAAAATTTCAAAAATCTTGAAAATCACGAAAAATGCAATTCTTTTAAAATGCGTATTAATCTACCCTTAGCAGAATTTCAATTGTTTGGTATTTTTCAATCCAGGTAGAGCAGTTTGTAACCAAATACACTTTGATTTCATAAAAAGATTACACCAAACCCTGTTTTTCTTTAAAAAGCCCGTCTTTTGCTTTCTTAACCCAAAAACTTTGTAGTTAGGGACAACTGTTTTAAAGTCCGCTAAACGTTTGCCCATTAAAATGCACATATTTAGGCTAAGAATCATTTCAATTTTTTAGCGCTTGGTCAGAAGTAATGAATTTAATAAGTGACCGATGAGAACTTGGTTTCAGTTCCTGATGAAGTTAAAGTCAGATTACACAAGTATTGTTTGCCATGGCTTTCAGTTCAACACATAGTTATCTGATTATCTATGTTTTCAATCTGCTTTAGTTTGAAATGCTAGTTTTAATTACAGACACTCAGAGGTGATTGTTAAATACAATGTTTGTTTAGAGTTTTGTAGAAATTTGGCCTCTAACTAATTAACGAACACTGCATTGGCATAATTAGGGTTATTGCATAAGCATATCTAACTTGTTCCATTTAGAATTACACGGAATCACTCAGAAGTACTGATTTTATGCCAAAATATTACTGATGGGACAATCCTTTTTCATATACTGTGGTGACCTTTGATTTTCATTTAATATTTTTCCAGGTTATGTTAAGATTCATCAAATTCATGAAAGTCATTAATTATTATAATTTTAAATTCCCGCATTTATGTAAAATTAATCAAAATTGACATTTTTATAATTAAAAATCCTTTTTGTAGCGACCCTTCTTTTATCTTTTTAGATTTTTGGCCCCTTACCAATTCTTCAACACAGTATAGGCATAATTAAAGTTATTGTTTAAATAAATCTAACTCTTTGTATTCAAAATTAAACAAAATCCACCCAAGGTACTAATTTTAATGTAAAAATGCTACTTTTAGGATGACCCCTTTTCATATAAGACGGTGAACTTTGATTTTTATTTCAAATTTTAACAGATTATTTTTAGGTTCATATAATATCTAAAATTCATTAATTTCTCTTGGACAGATATATAGATATAAATACAATATTGTATGTAAGAATAAATCTGCAACTATTATATGTAGATAGCACATGGGTGAGTGTAATGTGATTATTCCTGAATTCAGAATTCTGAGACTGTTCTTCCCTAGAAAGTCAGCCTCAGAATTCTGAAATTGGCAAAGAGTTTAAGCGTCTATGATAAGCTTTCAGTTATAGTATATTTGATTAATTTTCAGTCTATCTGAAGACATCTCATCATTCAAAATTTTTAAATTATTGGTACAAGTATTTTTTGTACAATTAATTAAAACATGGACGAGAGTTGTAGGCTTATCCCCAAATTAAGTATTTTGAGACTGATCGTCTGTAAAGTCAGTCTCAGAATACTGAAATTGGCAGATGATTATAGCTTCTCTGAATAATTTTCAGTCTGTCAGAAGACAATTTACCATTCACACACTTACAATGTTTTTTTAGTAATTTGAGTGTCAATAATTCATGATGTCTGAAGTTTTAGCTTTAACCCATGACATTACGCTATTTTGAGCCATAGGTAAAGAAGTGCGCCTACTATGAGTGAACATCAAAGACGCAGATCTCAGAATACGTATGCGTAGTCTAGGTTTGCAGCTTTGATGTTCAATAGTGTTGACATTCAGTGTATGTGTTGATTTGAAGATACCGTTTTCAAAAAGTGGCCAAACAACGGTGCATGCGTGAGGTTTGATTGATGCTCATTAGTCGGATGTAAAGTGTCTTCAAACAGGTTATAATGTCCTACATATGTACATGCTTGTCAAATGTTCTTGAACTTGCACTTGTTTGATTTCATGCCAACGTACTCAAATATTCTCTGTGTGTGTATTGTATGTAGCTCATAGGCCAGTAGGCCTTTTGCGAATAAATTGTATTCGAGTATTGATGATACATTATCCTACCATGTGAAAAAAATTGATTACTAAATGATTTGTGAAGTCAAATTTTGATTATTTCAAATATTTATCGGCCATTCGCGTGGTGCAAATTACACTTGATAGCTTAGTATGATTTTGCGGTTGTTCTGTCATGGACCAAAAGTCAGTCTTCTCGTATTGCGGTTTGGATATCTGACATTGCCTATCGATTGAGATATATAATGCCTACACAATTGTTTTGTCAAGTCTTTGGGCATTCACCAGCGGAGAGACCTGGTTATAGTCAATACTTCAATAGTTTATGGTTGCGAGAGACCTGGTTATAGTCAATACTTCAATAGTTTATGGTTGCGGAGAGACCTTGTTATAGTCAATACTTCAATAGTTTATGGTTGCGAGAGACCTGGTTATAGTCAATACTTCAATAGTTTATGGTTGCGAGAGACCTGGTTATAGTCAATACATCAATAGTTTATGGTTGCGAGAGACCTGGTTATAGTCAATACTTCAATAGTTTATAGTTGCGAGAGACCTGGTTATAGTCAATACTTCAATAGTTTATGGTTGCGAGAGACCTGGTTATAGTCAATACTTCAATAGTTTATGGTTGCGGAGAGACCTGGTTATAGTCAATACTTCAATAGTTTATGGTTGCGAGAGACCTGGTTATAGTCAATACTTCAATAGTTTATGGTTGCGAGAGACCTGGTTATAGTCAATACTTCAATAGTTTATGGTTGCGAGAGACCTGGTTATAGTCAATACTTCAATAGTTTATGGTTGCGAGAGACCTGGTTATAGTCAATACTTCAATAGTTTATGGTTGCGAGAGACCTGGTTATAGTCAATACTTCAATAGTTTATAGTTGCGAGAGACCTGGTTATAGTCAATACTTCAATAGTTTATGGTTGCGAGAGACCTGGTTATAGTCAATACTTCAATAGTTTATGGTTGCGAGAGATCTGGTTATAGTCAATACTTCAAAAGTTTATGGTTGCGAGAGAACGAGAACGATTATATCAATTACGTACTTGCTGGTTAATAATAATGCTGAAATAAAATAATTATGATGACTCCATTAAGTAAGTAGATCATTTTCTTATTTATTTTGAATATGAAAAAACGTGAGAAAACGACAACTGTCTCTAAGGTTTGCGAACAACAACGGGGTAACCAAGTCTGCGGCCAGCATCCGCGCAGACTGATCAGTACGTTCATGACGAATATGTCACAGTTTACAGACGAGATCAGTTTCGTGGAGTCGTCCAGCATTTTCGATGAACATTTCAATCTGCGAGAATGAGGGAGATGCAGTGAGAACTTTGTTCAACCAGGCTCTCCAGTTGCGGGGGTTGTCGGGTTCTTCACAACAGCCAAAACACAGTGTTCAAACAGTCTCGCCCTTACCGTGACCGCAGGGTTTTCACAGCAGGCCAAACCTGGACTTACATGGGAACAATGTTCATACTCGTCAATACACCTTTTATGCAAGATAAGCATACGTGCGACTCCAGTTTGGGGGAGCATAGCTCAAAGCACGATATTTTAGAATACACCTGTGCAATCCATCGTCATAATACACTCAAAAGCTGTAAGACACCGGGTCTTTACAGAGCTTGTATTCATTAAAACGGCGAGAAATGTCAATCGTGTTCCCAACCTTCTTCAGTAGGGCACACTTTCATGGGCACATTAATACCCGTGCAATGAGCAAGTCCTACACATGTAAGTCATTTACGTTCAAAACTTCTCTTGATATGAGCATGGGCCACATACAAATCATACGGAGTACATGTAACAAGAAATACTCTTCAGCTGTCCAGTAGGAGCATTGAGGGACCACGAGAAGGGTAAACATGGACAGCCAAGTCAACATTGTGATTGCAGGAAGTGTAGTGAGACGCCAGAAGAACTGCAAAGATTCCAAATGAATACGTTGTTCGGACACTGGAGTGTTTGTTAAAGCTTACATACATGCATAAGGTTGAATCCATGGCCACAAATAAACGGCTTTAGCACCCTAGAAACGAAACTGATTAAATTGCTCGATAGAACCTCGCCATTTCAACAGAAAACAAATCTTCGACGTGACCATACGTTTTTTTTTGTTTTTTTTTTGTTTTTGTTTTTTTTTTTTATTTTGGGGGGGGGGGGGGCGTTTTTTTTTTCTTTTTTTGGCCACAATTTTTTATTTATTTTATAATGTTAGATTCTCGTGTGAGGGGCGTTGCAAAATTACACGAAATTTCCTGTACCTTTATTCGTGCTTGGCGAATTCTAGTAAAATTAAGGGATATATTGAACTTAGCATTAATGTGGATATAAGTTTGTAGTAAAGTCCTTGTATTAAATAGATTCTAAAATATAACGAGGTTCACATATATGTGAAAGGCTAACTTTGAGGTAACAAACAACGTAATGGAAACAGAGGAAGCGTTTTGTATGCAAACACTACATTACGTCAATAAAAATGTTATAATGTGAGTATACCGCTTAAGATCCACACATCAATCAAACACAATGCATTTCATAAACTTAGCCTTAGAGTCAAAAAATATTTCAGGCTCGTATAAAAAACTAAAGAAAAGTTTTCGTTTTAAACATTAACACTATTTTTAAATCGTCATAAAAACCGTAACTACTTCGTCATAAAACCGACACATTTTAAACGAAAATCTGCAATAAAAACAATATTTTTTTGTTAGTAATTGTAATCATATAGTAGTACATGTAACCAGCGATCTTGTACGATATTGCCTCCGAGGGCAGTTACAAGTATACAAAAAACGTCGAATGATGAGTTACCCGCCTTATTAATGTACAGTATCGATACATTGTCGCAGACAGGAAGCACTATAAAACGCACTAAATAGATGAGATATCGTCAGGTCGCGCGAGAACGGTATCACGCCTACCAAACGGTCGGATGCTCAACCGCTGGTTGAGCGAGAAAAACAATTCGAGTATCGTCCTGTTGAGATTTCGAGGAGCTAAAAGGGTAAAGACATGTTGCATGTTCTGTATATTATAATTAATATTTCTTATCCTAGGAAGAGAATCAAAAATCCGGGAATGTCATGCAACCTCTAACGGGTCCCTACGTTTATGGTGTAAATAGGACGTCAGAGAATTTTCTCCTTTTGTCAGATTTCCTTTTTGCGTGAGGAAGGTGTACCAGAAGCAGATATAAACGTGTAGAAAATCGTATTGTTTATGGCTGTGTATTCAATTTTACGATTGTGCTCGAAGGTGATATATACAAGCCTGATCAAGACTGAGATCGGCAACTGGAATTCAGATGGTTATTTTCATCGAGCCTGTGCAATATGCGAAAAATCCTGGTGGAAAGTCCCGGAAAATCTGGTTGAGCATTGGATAATAAGAAATGACAAGAAAATTTCATAGCATCATTTGTCGTTTTTTCGCACCACATAGTCAAGACAACGCATTCAGTCTGTTAGGTGGGCCCATACCGGCGTACTATTCCCAAACTTGGCGCAACAAATGCTTAATTCTTGAAAAATGCCAAATAGCAAACTATATGTAATAAACTATTTTTGCACGAATATAAAATCATATGGCTGATTATATGCGACCAAAATGCACTAAAATACAGTTATAAACAATTATGAGGTTTGTTTTCGTCAAGAAATACCACTCTTTCAGATTTTTTATGGTTATGCAACCAGACACTCTGATGCGTAACCATAAAAATCTGAAAGAGTGGTATTTCTTGACGAAAACAAACCTCGAAAATAGTAAGTGAGTATGCAAAATTGTTTTTACTGTATTTTAGTGCATTTCGGTCGCATATGATCATTCATATGATTTTATATACGTGCAAAAGTATTTTATTACATATAGTTTGCTATTCGACATTTTTCAAGAATTTAAGAATTTGCAGCGCCAAATTTGGGAATAGTAAGTCGGCATGGGCCCACCTAACAGACTGAATGAGTTATCTTAACTATGGGGTGCGAACAAACGACAAATGAAGATATGAAATTTTCTTATCATTTCTTATTATCGGATGCTCAACCAGATTTTTCTGGGACTTTCCACCAGGATTTTTCGCATATTGCACAGGGTCGATGAAAATAACCATCTGAATTCCAGTTGCCAATCTCAGTCTTGATCAGGCCTGTATATCACCTTCGAGCACAATCATAAAATTGAATACACAGCCCAAAACAACACGATTTTCTACACGTTTATATCTGCTTCTGGTACACCTTCCTCACGCAAAAAGTAAATCTGACAAAAGGAGAAAATTCTCTGACGTCCTATTTACACCATAAACGTAGGGACCCGTAAGAGGTTGCATGACATTCCGGGACTTTTGATTCTCTTCCTAGGATAAGAAATATTAACTATAATATACAGAAAATGCAACATTTCTTAACCCTTTTAGCTCCTCGAAATCTCAACAGGACGACACTCGAGTTGTTTTTCTCACTCAACCAGCGGTTGAGCATCTGACTGTTTGGTAGGCGTGGGTATCGATATAAGCAATCGAGAAGCCATTGAACGTCATTTTCTCGACTTTGACGGACTAGAAGGTAAATATGACTTGCATTTGACCGATAAACTCATGTTCTATGAACCAAAAAGGCGTTTTTCCTTGGACCAAACAGCTGCAGAACACACTTACTGAAGTTAATCTATAAACAAACCAGGAATATTCCCAAAGTGACGTTATTTTCGCGCATGCGCATATCACTGGCCTTCAACGTTAAATGTTGGTTAATATTTTGAGAAAATTGGCTTTTATAGCCACATTCATATCAAAACTTGCTTGTTTTCTTTGACATACATTCAAAATACATCTTCCCGATAAAACAAACGTTTATTCCGTTATTAAAACAAGTGTGGGCATCAGCGGAACTAGCGTGAAATCGCGTTAACGTAAATTTGTTCCTTTGTCACATCCTGGACCTTTCGCGGTAGTGGCATCGTTACGGAATAGCCAAATAAAGGTAGGTACTCTCGCTTGTTTTGATTTTTTTTTTTGTAAAAGAATGAGCTAACTATTTTAAGAATCCGGCAATGCTTTTCCATGAAGATATGATTTACCTTGCTAAACAGGCCAAACGTGATGTTGAAAAAACTTTGCTAAAGAGATGAGGACCGTAGCCAAATCGAACCCAGAACGGGATTTCTTCAATTTTATGTCAAAACAAAGAAAGTATACAGCTGTTTTTTTGCCAGTTTGAGCTCAGAACAAGAGCATTTTACACATGGCATGTACATTAGAGCCCTTATTCGTCCTTCGGGCGAAAAAATCGAACTGATCATGTTCAATGATGGAATGATGCCAACGTTTTCAGGCGCAGTACCGACTTCCCCACCGCGGTAGTTGTAACGTCACGCTCTAGTTCCTTCGAGTATAACATGTCAGTACATGCAGGCGCAGAAAGAAATGTGTGTTATATTGTAGTATCTACTGAAACACCCCAAACCACCACCAATCCATCTCAAACGCCGCTCCCCGTGTACAAACTAGGACACGTACCCCTGCCCCACACCAAGTCCTCACCTCCAAGACCCCCACAGCGTTTAGCTCAGCCTTTTGCGCAGATGCTCTACAGATGTCTGTATTAGGGCCCCGAATAACAGTACCTCCTTAAAGTTAAGGAAAAGACTTAAGTTAAGTATTGATATTTCAGGATACCAAAAATAACGTTTCAAACTGATTAAGATAAAAAAGTTTCATTTTTGTCTGTAGATCACAATAATATCTTTGACCACAAGTACTGCATCGATCCAGGCAATTTATTTAGCATTTAAAAAAGCATGTTGAAATATCAATACTTACAATGTAACTTAAATTTTCCTTAACTTTAAGGAGGCTTTGTAATTCCGGGCCCTGATACTTACATCTGTAGTGCATCTGCGCATCTTCTCGCTCTCTCAAGCACCTGTGATCATAATTATCAAACTGGTGATTATTGACAGTCCAAACTTTAGCTGAAAAGGCTAAAACAGTTGATTTACGTATAATTTGTTCCAAAGAAATAATTAAAATTCCATGTTAAATGTTTGCTTTTCACGGGTGACGCTGTTCTACATTTGTAACAGATCCGTTTACGTCACACTCAGTTGAATAAATGGACTGCAAGCCCCGTGGACACTGGGACAATCAGAGAAGCCTTAGCATAACGTTTTCACGCGTATGTCCTTGGTGTCATAAAAGAGGGTCATAAAAGATCAATAAGGATGCCCACTGTTTCAACATCACACATCAATACCATATAAGGTAGCATTCTACTAAATATTAATGAAGTATGGCCACACCCTTTTTGGAGAGGAAGTATTCATCAGAAAAAAACACTGAGGATCACTTCATTAGTCATATTCCTTTTGCTTCATTGGAAGGTTAATTGGACGGAAGCGTGGTAGCTCATTGGTTAGGCACTTGCCTATGGTGCTAGAGGTCCCAGGTTCGATCCCTACTTGCGGCGAGGAAAATTTCTATGTCCAAACATGTTTTCTCTAGTGTCATTTGCAGGGATGACACTAGATAAGGGCATCGTCCTTCGGATTGGGACGTTAACTGGATATCCCCTGTGCAGGGAGAGTCACACCCTGTGCAGGTTAAAGAACCCTACGGTAATTTAGATATGGTTACTTGTAAGCTTTCTTCCTGCTACCCGGAGCGAACAAAGTACACCTGCCGATAATACTCGAAAGAGGGTCTGGCAATATATAGAGAAAGTAAGGAAAGGTGATAAGAGGCCAGATAAAATAAATCAAAAATCAAGAGAGTTTGAACATTTTTATGCCCTAAGCAGGAGAATAATGTTTCGATTTTAAGAGTACCCTTCTGATAAAAATCATCTGTTTATTTGCTGCGGACTAGGGGATTCCCCAACTTATACTGAGGGAAAAAAGTTGAGCAATATACTTTGATGATTCAAAGTTTAGACGAAATAGGACTTTTAATTTCATAGTGTCAAAACTATTTGTTGACAAACGTTCACGAGTACGATGACATTAACAGGTTGACATTTCACATGATGTAAACTCTGATTTTATGCCCCCTTGCTAAAACAGCTAATCTGGCAATAGTGCGAATAGTTTTCGACTAAAAGTTTCATTTTTTTGTCCAATGTTTAGATCCAACATCAAGAAAGTGAAAAACGGTTTAAAACTGAATGTTATGTTCACCCTTTTCTTACAATTTATGTTGAAAATCGTATTTTTCCAAATTACCTCCCTTTCAATTAAATAACGTTTGAAATTAAAATGCTCAGCAGATCAAATCCTCACTATGAAGTCGGATTTTGTTTTGACCACTTGCGGGTAGCCATTAGGTCATTTTCAAACAACTGACATGTTTGCGACCCTGTCGATTACAAAGATATAGAGCTTCAAAGATCACCTATGGGAAACCCCATTATAAATAATTGCTAAACTATTTTCCCTCAGTATATTTACACAAGACAAATCAGCTATGGCAGGTCTTTCAAATAAAAGACTTTTGTCAAAATTGTATTTGTGAATAGATTTTGAGAATGGATTACTTTACTGCTATTTTGCACTGGCAATGGAGAAATATTTAGTGGAAAACCTCCTTAAAGACACCGACCTCGATACGGCTGCGCATGCGACACTCGCTCCTTCCGTAAACAATTTGACGTCGTACTTCTAATACATGTCAGTTTCTGCGAGGAAAAACGCCAAATAGTTCTAGTTAATAAGCGGTAAATAACGCATTTTTGAAAAAAAATGAATGTCAATAAAGTAGCCAGGTCATATATTAACAATCTGAGAACAAATATCAACTAGGTTAAAGAGATTGAAAGCAGGAATATTCGTGAAACCGGAATGCATATTCACTCCGAAGTCGACAGCGATTTTAAATTTCAGTTGCGATTATAAAAAAAATTGGTTAGTCGGCAATTGTGCCCCTTTGATTATTTTACTCAGTGTGCAAAAACAAAATATAGAAGGTCATAAAAAGAGAGTTCTTTAACCGATAATGTCAAAATAAATCAGACAAAAAGCTCTCGGTTGAGCAAATCAAGTGTAGCATCATTCCACCTGATGTGGGAGCGCAGTGGCTCAGTGAATAAAATCAATATGTTGCAGTCCACGACCCAATCACTGAATCAGGACACCCCATATACTGAATTATGCGTTCAGTTTGAAACCCTTGAATAACTTTCAAAATGGTCCAGATTTCAAAAAAAATTCACATTAAAGTATTGTAACTTTGCATTTAGCTAAAGTTAGTCTAATTTCCAGGACATAAACAAAAATGCCTTTAATCCTTTTTGCAGGAGAAAAATCACCTTTTTGGTGTAAGTCAGGCGTTGTATCGACTATCACTTAACTCGCATAAATATTGTTAAGATGATACACAGCTGGATTTATAGGTTACACTAATTAGCAAAGACTATTTTCAGAAGTAAAATAATGACAGAAATATTACCCTTTTAAACAACTAGATACACGTGTCGCCTGCAACCAACATGCGATGACTGCTCTGGGTGAGTACAGGGTTTTCTAGCATTACTACACTGGAAACTCTACTGATTGTTGGGTGTCCATAAATTGATTTATTGCATTTCCAAACATACAAATTCAAATGTTTTTTGACATTTCAGTTATCATTTATTTAATTGCAAACAATATAGCCCCATCTTAATGGGATTCATGGTGTTTGTTTCTATCGTAAAAGTTTTCTGGAAAGGATTTAAATATATGTAACAGAACTTATAAGTAGGCCGCAAATGCTAGACCAACCAAATTGGCAGGATAAATTTTGTTCATGGGAAATAAACAGTAGGCAATCATTTTTATATGACCGATCTAGACTGCTTCACTGACCATGTACAAAGAAGACTGTAGAAAAACAAATCTACCAGAGCAAACACCCCCTGAAGATTCTGATCTCACTTTGAATAACTAACATGGAATACCCTGAGCAAACATGGAAGACCCAGATCATTGAACGTCTTTACAAGTATCATTCATTGATTTATTATCTATAAATAGACGACTTTCCTAGGAGACGAGGTTGGATAATCTTATTTACATGTTTTTATGTAAATGATAAATGTTCATATTTCAATAAGTTCAAAGCGATCTTAACAAACCAGGGTGTATTTTTCTCTACTATCTATCAGTGTTTTTTTATATGTGAAAGTGTATTTTGGAAGCTTTATGACATACAATCACTTGTCTCAGAATAGGTCCTTTATTTTGTGGGGCCTGATCTAGGTCCAAACTGATTCAAAAATTATCAACAGATGACATAAGTACATGTATATAGGGACCAGTAGGTAAAGAGTTAAATGTGGACTTTATCTGTGTATGGGGAAGGTATTAAATAGCTGTTCTATAAATACAGCAATGGTCCTGAATACGCATATGTTTACATCTTCGAAGTGTAGAAAGATGTGTAGTTATCGGCTAATATATATGGTGGAATAAAACATGTGAGTTTTGGTTTGCTATAATTGTCAATATTAATGTTGATCTGTATTGGAGTTTGTGACTGATCTTGACTATCTTAGATAGATTTATAGAGCTACACATTTTTGTTTTAAATATTTGAGTAAAAGTTATTGAGCAAAAGAGATAGTTTCATATACTAAATTAGTAAGAGGAAGACTAGAAATTGTGTGTATGAAATATAGGCCCCCAACCATTAGCTTGTTCACCATCATTTTCACCATGTAATTTATTTATCATCCTCTTTCAGCTGACCAAATCTGAGGCTACTAGCTGTAATAGTTTTCGAGATATCGTTATTGTTGACCAAGTTTGAAGTTCCTAGCTGTAATGTTTTCTGAGATATAAAGTTTTCTATGTCCAAATTAGCAAAGGGCAATAACTAAAACAAATGAAAGGATTTTTTTCTTTAATTTTTACCAGGTAATCTACTCATTATCCTAGAGATATAAGCTGACCAAGTTTGAAGCTCCTAGCTGTGATATGGGCGAATCTTCCTGGGTTGAACCAGTCCTAAGCTAGGACTAATGTTTTTGCTCAAGGACACAACGCAGTGACGCCAGTGAGGCTCGAACCTCCGCCCCATAGTCTTGAGTCAAGCACTCTACCACTGAGCCACTGCGCTTTCATCTCTACTATATAGTGGTAAATTGAGCCACTGCACATGATACACTATTTTGAACTGATATATAAGCATATTTTACAGCCAACAATCTCAATCCTGCTTAAAAGACTGCAACCAGAAAATGTTATGTACAAAAATAAAGGGATCGATTAGCTCCTTATAATTAATATATCTGATAATTAAACACATACTGAAAAAAATAGGTGTCATATATAGATCAAATCTACTTTACTCACCTCATCCAATATCTCTTTCCTAACTCATAATTCACTGAAAGACAAGACATATTTGTTTTTGTTCTCTCTCCAACAGTTGTCTGCTTGCAAGTATAAGGTATGAGGCAGTGTGTTTCCCTGAAAGAAATCATTACAAACGTGTTTACCACTATACTTGCTGCAAAAAAGAATAAATTTGTTGATGAAGGTTTCCTCTTTAATTGCAGAATGGTGGATCGAGCCTCAGAACTTTCAATGTCAGCACCTGATGTCTGTCTATAGCTGAGGCAGTCATGGGTCAACTAGAGGTTTTCTTTATTACCTGACATTGCAGGCAACATAGCCCAGTCAGGAATGAGTCTGGCTACAGATAAGGGAGACAGACTAACCTTTTTTCGCCTGGAGCAAGCTGGGCCCCTAGAAATGTTTTGGGTCCAAACTAAAGGGCCCAGGATTCAACAGAAAATTAAAATCATTTAAACACCATTGTCAAGAGTTTGCTTTACTCGTAATTTAAGTCAGAGACCCTCAAAATCTGTATTCCTGTAAGTTTTAACCATATTACCTGACAGTAGGAAAATTAGTGATTTTCTTTTCTACAATATTGCTACTAGATAGTCAATACTTCTGTTCATTTTTAGGGAAACTGTTCAAGTTAAAGAAGAGAATGGTGGTGCTGAGGAGGATATTGTAGTAGAAGATAGAGATATGGTAGGATTTTATCATTTTCATTTTGATATATTCTATAGATATGAAGTGAGATACATAGATTTCGCATCCTGTTTGTTCTATCGGGAACCATATCTCAGTACCTATTGAGTATTCATCAGACTGGCGGAATTCATGTTATAAATGGTAAGCACCATGAACAATCAATATCGTGTTGACTCATAATTGCCTTGTTAACATGTTACTGCCCTTGACTTAGAATTATAGTACAGCTGCTTTGCCAAAATTTTTATAGATAGCGATTTTTGTCATAACTATTTACATACCCTATACTTGTTTGCGTGTCTGTTGTGAACATATGCTTAGTTTGATGATTGATTTTTTTCTTCCAATACACGAACGATATATCTAGTTTTGGTGAGTAACAATATTGATTGTTCTTGGAGTTTTTTTTGTATCAAGTTTTAACTTCTGAAAAAGTTGACTATATTTTTAGTAAGTCAAAGTTACTTATCAAAACTCTATTTCAAATTAAGGGCTAATAAGGAGAGCAGCAACGAATATTGTGGTGGTCATCTATAATGTCATGTGTACCAAGCATTGTGAATATACTTTGAGAATTGAAGCTATCGAGTGTATCAGCAATCAATCACTTGATTGACTTGGGTGTATTTGCACTAGCGGGTTGTACAAATTTTGTACTTAACAAAATGACTTTTAAAAGATATTTTAAGCGCATTTTTGGATGTCCAAAATTGATGCTACATAGTAAGTGGCCTTTATTAGGAGAAAGACCAAAAGGAAAGTACTGCAGAACAGAACAAAAAATCTCCAAGAACAATCAATATTGTTACTCACCAAAACTAGATATATCGTTCAAGTATTGGCAGAAAAAAAATCAATCATCAAACAAAGCATATGTTCACAACAGAAACGCAAACAAGTATAGGGTATGTAAATAATTATGACAAAAATCGCTATCTATAAAACTTTTGGAAAGCAGCTGTACAAAGGCTTTATTGGCTTTAAGTGAAATAAATTGCACATGTCCTCAAAGCTAAAATAACAGAAACCTCAACATGGCCCATGATGGCCTAGTGCATGTTGATAAGCACTACAGTGTCAAAAATATATAACCTAAGGCGGGGTCACAGAATCAATATTAAAATTTTGCAATAACTTACTGTTGATATTTCATCTAAAGACATAAAAAACATAATTTTAGCTGGATTGCCTGTGTTGGTTATTCTGAGACTGAGTGGACTAAGGAGTGGGGTCAAGGTCAAAATTAAACTTTTATCAGAATTTTCTCATGATTTGTTATATCAAATTAAAGGATATGAAATGTACAAGAGCATACTCACAAATATTGAGCTCTCCCACACCATACCCTGTGGCCCAGTCTGACTGCTGATCTAGCGATTGCGAGTTTAATCCCCACCTGGTCCCATTTTCTTTCCTGGGCCTCTTGGGTAGGGTCGGAGGTCAAAACAGTTTTCTCTGGAAGAAGTGGTGCTTCATAATAAGTTATAGGAAGAACAAGCAACTGTTCTGACACCATCAACCACTGGATGTGGTCAAAACTTTTTCATATAATAGAGTTGAGCTTTTGTAACACTTCTTTAACCGTTATCTGTCATCAATAAACACTCCTTTTTATACAACTGGTGTCAGCTGTCATCCGTCTGAAATTATTTTCTTTAAAAACATAGCCCTTCATAAGCAACTGGGCCAAATTTAAATTAATTTCACACAAGTGTTCCTCCTATGGCCTTTTAAAGTTTTAGTGTTTCCACTCACGCAAACTGAAAGGCTGTCAGAGCTGTAGATAAGAAAGAGTTGTAGATATGAAATAAATTCAAACGTCATGACCACTATAAGAAGTGATTTTATAGAAATGTTCTTCATAAGAAACCTTTACTGAAATTAACAAAATGGTTTCACCCCACTGAACACTTTTGGCTGCCAGAAGTCTAGATACACTTTATTTTAAATTAACATCTCCTGAGAAGAGATGTCGTAAAACAACCTTGAAGCAGACCCTTTGTTTAAGAAATTTGTGCTTTGACAATCATACCTGGTTTTGTTGCTTAACAGGAGGTGGATGAGATGACAGCAAGTGAAGAAAATTATGACTTGCTTAAAAGGCAGAATGAGGAAATAAAGGTAAACAAAAACAAAATATCATTCGGGTGTATACCTCCTTAAATCATTGATATAGATCCTATTCATAACCTCGAATTTAGTTATTTTGATCACTAATTTAGCTCTTATGCTGCTTTGCGCAATTAATATCTGGAATAACCCTATTAGCGCAACTTTTTTTCATCGATAATCCCTAATTTTTCCAAATTTGTATCCTTACTTTTTCCATACTTTTCTGTTGATGGGCACCTAGCCTGGGATTGTATAGCTAGGTTTACTTAACTTGTCTTGTGAGAGATCGAGCTGCACAGTGCAGTACAAAGCAAGTCCAAGAGTCTCAAGTTCAATCTTGGCCCAGTCCCATACTTTCATTGAGATTGATCACGAAATGATTTATATTGTCTTTTCCTCCTTCCGCTGTAGCATTAATTTTGGACATCCAAAAATGCGCTTAAAATATCTTTTAAAAGTCATTTTGTTAAGTATAAAATTTGTACAACCCGCTAGTGCACAAACACCCAAGTCAATCAAGTGATTAATTGTTGATACACTCTATAGCTTCAATTCTCAAAGTATATTCACAATGCTTGGTACACATGACATTATAGATGACCACCACAATATTCTTTGCTGCTCTCCTTATCAGCCCTTAATTTGAAATAGAGTTTTGATAAGCAACTTTGATTTACTAAAAAAATAATCAACTTTTTCAGAACTTGATACAAAAAATCTCCAAGAACAATCAATATTGTTACTCACCAAAACTAGATATATCGTTCAAGTATTGGCAGAAAAAAATCAATCATCAAACAAAGCATATGTTCACAACAGAAACGCAAATAAGTATAGGGTATGTAAATAATTATGACAAAAATCGCTATCTATAAAAATTTTGGAAAGCAGCTGTACAAAGGCTTTATTGGCTTTAAGTGAAATAAATTGCACATGTCCTCAAAGCTAAAATAACAGAAACCTCAACATGGCCCATGATGGCCTAGTGCATGTTGATAAGCACTACAGTGTCAAAAATATATAACCTAAGGCGGGGTCACAGAATCAATATTAAAATTTTGCAATAACTTACTGTTGATATTTCATCTAAAGACATAAAAAACAGTTAACATTAATAAACAGAATTTTAGCTGGATTGCCTGTGTTGGTTATTCTGAGACTGAGTGGACTAAGGAGTGGGGTCAAGGTCAAAATTAAACTTTTATCAGAATTTTCTCATGATTTGTTATATTAAAGGATCATTGACACTTGCTATGGGTAAATGCCTATGGTTTTCAGTAAAAATAAAAATTTGTCAATTGTCCCTTTCTTCACCATGAAGCTACCCTGACCTGAGTACTTTATGGCTGTGAAATCCGTTTTCGATATTAAATGCTTCAAAGATGTAAAATTTTGGGTAGAACAATCAGTTTTACATTAAGATATATAGGAATCCGAAAACATTTTTTGAAATATCATTCCCCCCCGTGTGCCAGCAAAAGCTTTTGCATGAATATGTGTTACCATATGTTGTACATTGTATGGAAGTGGCTTGCTGGCACAAGGGGGGGAAAGATGTTCAGCAGCCCCAAAACCCACGGTCCAAGCCCATAAAATGCCTTTTCTACCAAATAAGAAATTAATGACAGTTATAAAGTCCTCTAGAACCAACCTATTAAATTGCTTTGTATTCTGTGCTAGTTTAATATAAAGTACTTAAAGTTTAAAAGTAGAATTAGCAAGGTTTTATGCATTTTTGTCATAAGAAAAAATCTCACTGTTATTAAATAACACATTTTTTGCAAACGTCCTGTACTTATCTATTTGCATGCTTGGGAATTGTTCATGTTTTTATTTTCGTCTGCTGACTTTCTTCAAAATTAAGTTTTTAAAAATAAACCACCCAGGACACCCATCAGAGTGTCAAACAGTTTGGATCCAGATCAAGACCGACATGTTATTGATCTTCATCTGGGTTCAAACTGTTTGCAAAAGGCTATTGGCAGACTACAAAATTATCCACTGGCATGCAAAGAGTTATAACAGGTAAATACTTTAGTGTTCAATATATTGTCTCGTATAGGGATATACATGCATCATGTATATCATAAATATTAGGACACTTTAAATGCATTTCAACATGCTATGTCCTTTAAACAAAGCAAAAGTAATATTCAAATGATCTAGTTAGAATCAGTTTTACTTTCCAATGCTAAATGGGACACTTTCATTCCTTCAAAAATATCTATTTCTTTTGTTGAGCTTTCAGTTTTGTATTATTTACGGTACATGTAGTCAAACATGTACAGGTAACTTCTAAATTATCTCCCCAAAATCATTTTATTACCAAACGTATTTTGTTTTTAAAACAATTTCATCAATTATCGTGATTCGTTCATACTCTGCATATGGTATGTTCAATAGATATCACCATGCCTACCAAATAAATCAAGAAAACGTGCAGAAATCACTTTTTTAAGCACTTTTTATTTTCATGAAATTTCAGACCCCTATAACTCTCGAGTGCGTAGGAATTTTGAAAATATTTTGCTATCTGGCTCTTGGCATTAGATTCACCTACTGCACTGATACTACATGCACCACACTAGAAGCTCAAAAGCAGCGTTCTGGGAATGAGAAAAATAGGCGTATAAGGCCCAAACCGTCAATGATCCTTAAAGGATATGAAATGTACAAGAGCACACTCACAAATATTAAGCCCTCCCACACCATACCCTGTGGCCCAGTCTGACTGCTGATCTAGCGATTGCAAGTTTAATCCCCACCTGGTCCCATTTTCTTTCCTGGGCCTCTTGGGTAGGGTCGGAGGTCAAAACAGTTTTCTCTGGAAGAAGTGGTGCTTCATAATAAGTTATAGGAAGAACAAGCAACTGTTCTGACACCATCAACCACTGGATGTGGTCAAAACTTTTTCATATAATAGAGTTGAGCTTTTGTAACACTTCTTTAACCGTTATCTGTCATCAATAAACACTCCTTTTTATACCACTGGTGTCAGCTGTCATCCGTCTGAAAACATTTTCTTTAAAACCATAGCTCTTCATAAGCAACTGGGCCAAATTTAAATTAATTTCACTCAAGTGTTCCTCCTATGGCCTTTTAAAGTTTTAGTGTTTCCACTCACGCAAACTGAAAGGCTGTCAGAGCTGTAGATAAGAAAGCGTTGTAGATATGAAATAAATTCAAACGTCATGACCACTATAAGAAATAATTTTATAGAAATGTTCTTTATAAGAAACCTTTACTGAAATTAAGAAAATGGTTTCACCCCACTGAACACTTTTGGCTGCCAGAAGTCTAGATACACTTTATTTTAAATTAACATCTCCTGAGAAGAGATAGAAAAATAGTTTTGTCGTAAAAAACCTTGAAGCAGACCCTTTGTTTAAGAAATTTGTGCTTTGACAATCATACCTGGTTTTGTTGCTTAACAGGAGGTGGATGAGATGACAGCAAGTGAAGAAAATTATGACTTGCTTAAAAGGCAGAATGAGGAAATAAAGGTAAACAAAACAAAATATCATTTGGGTGTATACCTCCTTAAATCATTGATATAGATCCTATTCATAACCACGAATTTAGTTATTTTGATCACTAATTTAGCTCTTGTGGTGCTTTGCGCAATTAATATCTGGAATAACCCTATTAGCGCAACTTTTTTCATCGATAATCCCTACTTTTTCCAAATTTGTATCCCTACTTTTTCCATACTTTTCTGTTGATGGGCACCTAGCCTGGGATTGTATAGCTAGGTTTACTTAACTTGTCTTGTGAGAGATCGAGCTGCACAGTGCAGTACAAAGCAAGTCCAAGAGTCTCAAGTTCAATCTTGGCCCAGTCCCATACTTTCATTGAGATTGATCACGAAATGATTTGTATTGTCTTTTCCTCCTTTTGCTGTAGCATCAATTTTGGACATCCAAAAATGCGCTTAAAATATCTTTTAAAAGTCATTTTGTTAAGTATAAAATTTGTACAACCTGCTAGTGCACATACACCCAAGTCAATCAGGTGATTAATTGTTGATACACTCGATAGCTTCAATTCTCAAAGTATATTCACAATGCTTGGTACACATGACATTATAGATGACCACCACAATATTCTTTGCTGCTCTCCTTATTAGCCCTTAATTTGAAATAGAGTTTTGATAAGCAACTTTGATTTACTAAAAATATAATCAACTTTTTCAGAAGTTAAAACTTGATACAAAAAATCTCCAAGAACAATCAATATTGTTACTCACCAAAACTAGATATATCGTTCCAGTATTGGCAGAAAAAAATCAATCATCAAACAAAGCATATGTTCACAACAGAAACGCAAACAAGTATAGGGTATGTAAATAATTATGACAAAAATCGCTATCTATAAAACTTTTGGAAAGCAGCTGTACAAAGGCTTTATTGGCTTTAAGTGAAATAAATTGCACATGTCCTCAAAGCTAAAATAACAGAAACCTCAACATGGCCCATGATGGCCTAGTGCATGTTGATAAGCACTACAGTGTCAAAAATATATAACCTAAGGCGGGGTCACAGAATCAATATCAAAATTTTGCAATAACTTACTGTTGATATTTCATCTAAAGCCATAAAAAACAGTTAACATTAATAGACAGAATTTTAGCTGGATTGCCTGTGTTGGTTATTCTAAGACTGAGTGGACTAAGGAGTGGGGTCAAGGTCAAACTTAGACTTTTATCAGAATTTTCTCATGATTTGTTATATCAAATTAAAGGATATGAAATGTACAAGAGCATACTCACAAATATTAAGCCCTCCCACACCATACCCTGTGGCCCAGTCTGACTGCTGATCTAGCGATTGCGAGTTTAATCCCCACCTGGTCCCATTTTCTTTCCTGGGCCTCTTGGGTAGGGTCGGAGGTCAAAACAGTTTTCTCTGGAAGAAGTGGTGCTTCATAATAAGTTATAGGAAGAACAAGCAACTGTTCTGACACCATCAACCACTGGATGTGGTCAAAACTGTTTCATATAATAGAGTTGAGATTTTGTAACACTTCTTTAACCGTTATCTGTCATCAATAAACATTCCTTTTTATACCACTGGTGTCAGCTGTCATCCGTCTGAAAACATTTTCTTTAAAAACATAGCTCTTCATAAGCAACTGGGCCAAATTTAAATTAATTTCACACAAGTGTTCCTCCTATGGCCTTTTAAAGTTTTAGTGTTTCCACTCACGCAAACTGAAAGGCTGTCAGAGCTGTAGATAAGAAAGAGTTGTAGATATGAAATAAATTCAAACGTTATGACCACTATAAGAAATAATTTTATAGAAATGTTCTTCATAAGAAACCTTTACTAAAATTAACAAAATGGTTTCACCCCACTGAACACTTTTGGCTGCCAGAAGTCTAGATACACTTTATTTTAAATTAACATCTCCTGAGAAGAGATAGAAAAATAGTTTTGTCGTAAAACAACCTTGAAGCAGACCCTTTGTTTAAGAAATTTGTGCTTTGACAATCATACCTGGTTTTGTTGCTTAACAGGAGGTGGATGAGATGACAGCAAGTGAAGAAAATTATGACTTGCTTAAAAGGCAGAATGAGGAAATAAAGGTAAACAAAACAAAATATCATTCGGGTGTATACCTCCTTAAATCATTGATATAGATCCTATTCATAACCACGAATTTAGTTATTTTGATCACTAATTTAGCTCTTATGCTGCTTTGCGCAATTAATATCTGGAATAACCCTATTAGCGCAACTTTTTTTCATCGATAATCCCTACTTTTTCCAAATTTGTATCCCTACTTTTTCCATACTTTTCTGTTGATGGGCACCTAGCCTGGGATTGTATAGCTAGGTTTACTTTACTTGTCTTGTGAGAGATCGAGCTGCACAGTGCAGTACAAAGCAAGTCCAAGAGTCTCAAGTTCAATCTTGGCCCAGTCCCATACTTTCATTGAGATTGATCACGAAATGATTTATATTGTCTTTTCCTCCTTCCGCTGTAGCATTAATTTTGGACATCCAAAAATGCGCTTAAAATATCTTTTAAAAGTCATTTTGTTAAGTATAAAATTTGTACAACCCGCTAGTGCACAAACACCCAAGTCAATCAAGTGATTAATTGTTGATACACTCTATAGCTTCAATTCTCAAAGTATATTCACAATGCTTGGTACACATGACATTATAGATGACCACCACAATATTCTTTGCTGCTCTCCTTATCAGCCCTAAATTTGAAATAGAGTTTTGATAAGCAACTTTGATTTACTAAAAAAATAATCAACTTTTTCAGAACTTGATACAAAAAATCTCAAAGAACAATCAATATTGTTACTCACCAAAACTAGATATATCGTTCAAGTATTGGCAGAAAAAAATCAATCATCAAACAAAGCATATGTTCACAACAGAAACGCAAATAAGTATAGGGTATGTAAATAATTATGACAAAAATCGCTATCTATAAAACTTTTGGAAAGCAGCTGTACAAAGGCTTTATTGGCTTTAAGTGAAATAAATTGCACATGTCCTCAAAGCTTAAATAACAGAAACCTCAACATGGCCCATGATGGCCTAGTGCATGTTGATAAGCACTACAGTGTCAAAAATATATAACCTAAGGCGGGGTCACAGAATCAATATTAAAATTTTGCAATAACTTACTGTTGATATTTCATCTAAAGACATAAAAAACAGTTAACATTAATAAACAGAATTTTAGCTGGATTGCCTGTGTTGGTTATTCTGAGACTGAGTGGACTAAGGAGTGGGGTCAAGGTCAAAATTAAACTTTTATCAGAATTTTCTCATGATTTGTTATATTAAATTAAAGGATATGAAATGTACAAGAGCACACTCACAAATATAAGCCCTCCCACACCATACCCTGTGGCCCAGTCTGACTGCTGATCTAGCGATTGCAAGTTTAATCCCCACCTGGTCCCATTTTCTTTCCTGGGCCTCTTGGGTAGGGTCGGAGGTCAAAACAGTTTTCTCTGGAAGAAGTGGTGCTTCATAATAAGTTATAGGAAGAACAAGCAACTGTTCTGACACCATCAACCACTGGATGTGGTCAAAACTTTTTTATATAATAGAGTTGAGCATTTGTAACACTTCTTTAACCGTTATATGTCATCAATAAACACTCCTTTTTATACCACTGGTGTCAGCTGTCATCCGTCTGAAAACATTTTCTTTAAAAACATAGCTCTTCATAAGCAACTGGGCCAAATTTAAATTATTTTCACTCAAGTGTTCCTCCTATGGCCTTTTAAAGTTTTAGTGTTTCCACTCACGCAAACTGAAAGGCTGTCAGAGCTGTAGATAAGAAAGAGTTGTAGATATGAAATAAATTCAAACGTCATGACCACTATAAGAAATAATTTTATAGAAATGTTCTTTATAAGAAACCTTTACTGAAATTAAGAAAATGGTTTCACCCCACTGAACACTTTTGGCTGCCAGAAGTCTAGATACACTTTATTTTAAATTAACATCTCCTACGAAGAGATAGAAAAATAGTTTTGTTGTAAAAAACCTTGAAGCAGACCCTTCGTTTAAGAAATTTGTGCATTGACAATCATACCTGGTTTTGTTGCTTAACAGGAGGTGGATGAGATGACAGCAAGTGAAGAAAATTATGACTTGCTTAAAAGGCAGAATGAGGAAATAAAGGTAAACAAAACAAAATATCATTTGGGTGTATACCTCCTTAAATCATTGATATAGATCCTATTCATAACCACGAATTTAGTTATTTTGATCACTAATTTAGCTCTTGTGGTGCTTTGCGCAATTAATATCTGGAATAACCCTATTAGCGCAACTTTTTTCATCGATAATCCCTACTTTTTCCAAATTTGTATCCCTACTTTTTCCATACTTTTCTGTTGATGGGCACCTAGCCTGGGATTGTATGGCTAGGTTTACTTAACTTGTCTTGTGAGAGATCGAGCTGCACAGTGCAGTACAAAGCAAGTCCAAGAGTCTCAAGTTCAATCTTGGCCCAGTCCCATACTTTCATTGAGATTGATCACGAAATGATTTGTATTGTCTTTTCCTCCTTTTGCTGTAGCATCAATTTTGGACATCCAAAAATGCGCTAAAATATCTTTTAAAAGTCATTTTGTTAAGTATAAAATTTGTACAACCCGCTAGTGCACATACACCCAAGTCAATCAGGTGATTAATTGTTGATACACTCGATAGCTTCAATTCTCAAAGTATATTCACAATGCTTGGTACACATGACATTATAGATGACCACCACAATATTCTTTGCTGCTCTCCTTATTAGCCCTTAATTTGAAATAGAGTTTTGATAAGCAACTTTGATTTACTAAAAATATAATCAACTTTTTCAGAAGTTAAAACTTGATACAAAAAATCTCCAAGATTAATCAATATTGTTACTCACCAAAACTAGATATATCGTTCCAGTATTGGCAGAAAAAAATCAATCATCAAACAAAGCATATGTTCACAACAGAAACGCAAACAAGTATAGGGTATGTAGATAATTATGACAAAAATCGCTATCTATAAAACTTTTGGAAAGCAGCTGTACAAAGGCTTTATTGGCTTTAAGTGAAATAAATTGCACATGTCCTCAAAGCTAAAATAACAGAAACCTCAACATGGCCCATGATGGCCTAGTGCATGTTGATAAGCACTACAGTGTCAAAAATATATAACCTAAGGCGGGGTCACAGAATCAATATCAAGATTTTGCAATAACTTACTGTTGATATTTCATCTAAAGACATAAAAAACAGTTAACATTAATAAACATAATTCTAGCTGGATTGCCTGTGTTGGTTATTCTGAGACTGAGTGGACTAAGGAGTGGGGTCAAGGTCAAAATTAGACTTTTATCAGAATTTTCTCATGATTTGTTATATCAAATTAAAGGATATGAAATGTACAAGAGCATACTCACAAATATTAAGCCCTCTCACACCATACCCTGTGGCCCAGTCTGACTGCTGATCTAGCGATTGCGAGTTTAATCCCCACCTGGTCCCATTTTCTTTCCTGGGCCTCTTGGGTAGGGTCGGAGGTCAAAACAGTTTTCTCTGGAAGAAGTGGTGCTTCATAATAAGTTATAGGAAGAACAAGCAACTGTTCTGACACCATCAACCACTGGATGTGGTCAAAACTTTTTCATATAATAGAGTTGAGCTTTTGTAACACTTCTTTAACCGTTATCTGTCATCAATAAACATTCCTTTTTATACCACTGGTGTCAGCTGTCATCCGTCTGAAAACATTTTCTTTAAAAACATAGCTCTTCATAAGCAACTGGGCCAAATTTAAATTAATTTCACACAAGTGTTCCTCCTATGGCCTTTTAAAGTTTTAGTGTTTCCACTCACGCAAACTGAAAGGCTGTCAGAGCTGTAGATAAGAAAGAATTGTAGATATGAAATAAATTCAAACGTCATGACCACTATAAGAAATAATTTTATAGAAATGTTCTTCATAAGAAACCTTTACTAAAATTAACAAAATGGTTTCACCCCACTGAACACTTTTGGCTGCCAGAAGTCTAGATACACTTTATTTTAAATTAACATCTCCTGAGAAGAGATAGAAAAATAGTTTTGTCGTAAAACAACCTTGAAGCAGACCCTTTGTTTAAGAAATTTGTGCTTTGACAATCATACCTGGTTTTGTTGCTTAACAGGAGGTGGATGAGATGACAGCAAGTGAAGAAAATTATGACTTGCTTAAAAGGCAGAATGAGGAAATAAAGGTAAACAAAACAAAATATCATTCGGGTGTATACCTCCTTAAATCATTGATATAGATCCTATTCATCACCACAAATTTATTTATTTTGATCACTAATTTAGCTCTTGTGCTGCTTTGCGCAATTAATATCTGGAATAACCCTATTAGCGCAACTTTTTTTCATCGATAATCCCTACTTTTTCCAAATTTGTATCCCTACTTTTTCCATACTTTTCTGTTGATGGACACCTAGCCTGGGATTGTATAGCTAGGTTTACTTAACTTGTCTTGTGAGAGATCGAGCTGCACAGTGCAGTACAAAGCAAGTCCAAGTCTCAAGTTCAATCTTGGCCCAGTCCCATACTTTCATTGAGATTGATCACGAAATGATTTATATTGTCTTATCCTCCTTCTGCTGTAGCATCAATTTTGGACATCCAAAAATGCGCTTAAAATATCTTTTAAAAGTCATTTTGTTAAGTATAAAATTTGTAATACCCGCTAGTGCACAAACACCCAAGTCAATCAAGTCATTAATTGTTGATACACTCGATAGCTTCAATTCTCAAAGTATATTCACAATGCTTGGTACACATGACATTATAGATGACTACCACAATATTCTTTGCTGCTCTCCTTATTAGCCCTTAATTTGAAATAGAGTTTTGATAAGCAACTTTGATTTACTAAAAATATAATCAACTTTCTCAGAAGTTAAAACTAGATACAAAAAATCTCCAAGAACAATCAATATTGTTACTCACCAAAACTAGATATATCGTTCCAGTATTGGCAGAAAAAAATCAATCATCAAACAAAGCATATGTTCACAACAGAAACGCAAACAAGGATAGGGTATGTAAATAATTATGACAAAAATCGCTATCTATAAAATTTTTGGAAAGCAGCTGTACAAAGGCTTTATTGGCTTTAAGTGAAATAAATTGCACATGTCCTCAAAGCTAAAATAACAGAAACCTCAACATGGCCCATGATGGCCTAGTGCATGTTGATAAGCACTATAGTGTCAAAAATATATAACCTAAGGCGGGGTCACAGAATCAATATCAAAATTTTGCAATAACTTACTGTTGATATTTCATCTAAAGACATAAAAAACAGTTAACATTAATAAACAGAATTTTAGCTGGATTGCCTGTGTTGGTTATTCTGAGACTGAGTGGACTAAGGAGTGGGGTCAAGGTCAAAATTAAACTTTTATCAGAATTTGCTCATGATTTGTTATATCAAATTAAAGGCTATGAAATGTACAAGAGCATACTCACAAATATTGAGCCCTCCCACACCATACCCTGTGGTCCAGTCTGACTGCTGATCTAGCGATTGAGAGTTTAATCCCCACCTGGTCCCATTTTCTTTCCTGGGCCTCTTGGGTAGGGTCGGAGGTCAAAACAGTTTTCTCTGGAAGAAGTGGTGCTTCATAATAAGTTATAGGAAGAACAAGCAACTGTTCTGACACCATCAACCACTGGATGTGGTCAAAACTTTTTCATATAATAGAGTTGAGCTTTTGTAACACTTCTTTAACCGTTATCTGTCATCAATAAACATTCCTTTTTATACCACTGGTGTCAGCTGTCATCCGTCTGAAAACATTTTCTTTAAAAACATAGCTCTTCATAAGCAACTGGGCCAAATTTAAATTAATTACACACAAGTGTTCCTCCTATGGCCTTTTAAAGTTTTAGTGTTTCCACTCACGCAAACTGAAAGGCTGTCAGAGCTGTAGATAAGAAAGAATTGTAGATATGAAATAAATTCAAACGTCATGACCACTATAAGAAATAATTTTATAGAAATGTTCTTCATAAGAAACCTTTACTGAAATTAAGAAAATGGTTTCACCCCACTGAACACTTTTGGCTGCCAGAAGTCTAGATACACTTTATTTTAAATTAACATCTCCTGAGAAGAGATAGAAAAATAGTTTTGTCGTAAAACAACCTTGAAGCAGACCCTTTGTTTAAGAATTTTGTGCTTTGACAATCATACCTGGTTTTGTTGCTTAACAGGAGGTGGATGAGATGACAGCAAGTGAAGAAAATTATGACTTGCTTAAAGGGCAGAATGAGGAAATAAAGGTAAACAAAACAAAATATCATTCGGGTGTATACCTCCTTAAATCATTGATATAGATCCTATTCATAACCACGAATTTAGTCATTTTGATAACTAATTTAACTCTTGTGCTGCTTTGCGCAATTAATATCTGGTATAACCCTATTAGCGCAACTTTTTTTCATCGATAATCCCTTCTTTTTCCATATTTGTATCCCTACTTTTTCCATATTTTTCTGTTGATGGGCACCTAGCCTGGGATTGTATAGCTAGGTTTACTTAACTTGTCTTGCGAGAGATCGAGCTGCACAGTGCAGTACAAAGCAAGTCCAAGAGTCTCAAGTTCAATCTTGGCCCAGTCCCATACTTTCATTGAGATTGATCATGAAATGATTTATATTGTCTTTTCCTCCTTCCGCTGTAGCATCAATTTTGGACATCCAAAAATGCGCTTAAAATATCTTTTAAAAGTCATTTTGTTAAGTATAAAATCTGTACAACCCGCAAGTGCACATACACCCAAGTCAATCAAGTGATTAATTGTTGATACACTCGATAGCTTCAATTCTCAAAGTATATTCACAATGCTTGGTACACATGACATAATAGAGGACCACCACAATATTCTTTGCTGCTCTCCTTATTAGCCCTTAATTTGAAATAGAGTTTTGATAAGCAACTTTGATTTACTAAAAATATAATCAACTTTTTCAGAAGTTAAAACTTGATACAAAAAATCTCCAAGAACAATCAATATTGTTACTCACCAAAACTAGATATATCGTTCCAGTATTGGCAGAAAAAAATCAATCATCAAACAAAGCATATGTTCACAACAGAAAAGCAAACAAGTATAGGGTATGTAAATAATTGTGACAAAAATCGCTATCTATAAAACTTTTGGAAAGCAGCTGTACAAAGGCTTTATTGGCTTTAAGTGAAATAAATTGCACATGTCCTCAAAGCTAAAATAACAGAAACCTCAACATGTACCATGATGGCCTAGTGCATGTTGATAAGCACTACAGTGTCAAAAATATATAACCTAAGGGGGGGTCACAGAATCAATATTAAAATTTTGCAATAACTTACTGTTGATATTTCATCTAAAGACATAAAAAAACAGTTAACATTAATAAACAGAATTTTAGCTGGATTGCCTGTGTTGGTTATTCTGAGACTGAGTGGACTAAGGAGTGGGGTCAAGGTCAAAATTAAACTTTTATCAGAATTTGCTCATGATTTGTTATATCAAATTAAAGGATATGAAATGTACAAGAGCATACTCACAAATATTAAGCCCTCCCACACCATACCCTGTGGCCAAGTCTGACTGCTGATCTAGCGATTGCGAGTTTAATCCCCACCTGGTCCCATTTTCTTTCCTGGGCCTCTTGGGTAGGGTCGGAGGTCAAAACAGTTTTCTCTGGAAGAAGTGGTGCTTCATAATAAGTTATAGGAAGAACAAGCAACTGTTCTGACACCATCAACCACTGGATGTGGTCAAAACTTTTTCATATAATAGAGTTGAGCTTTTGTAACACTTCTTTAACCGTTATCTGTCATCAATAAACATTCCTTTTTATACCACTGGTGTCAGCTGTCATCCGTCTGAAAACATTTTCTTTAAAAACATAGCTCTTCATAAGCAACTGGGCCAAATTTAAATTAATTTCACACAAGTGTTCCTCCTATGGCCTTTTAAAGTTTTAGTGTTTCCACTCACGCAAACTGAAAGGCTGTCAGAGCTGTAGATAAGAAAGAGTTGTAGATATGAAATAAATTCAAACGTCATGACCACTATAAGAAATAATTTTATAGAAATGTTCTTCATAAGAAACCTTTACTGAAATTAACAAAATGGTTTCACCCCACTGAACACTTTTGGCTGCCAGAAGTGTAGATACACTTTATTTTAAATTAACATCTCCTGAGAAGAGATAGAAAAATAGTTTTGTCGTAAACCAACCTTGAAGCAGACCCTTTGTTTAAGAAATTTGTGCTTTGACAATCATACCTGGTTTTGTTGCTTAACAGGAGGTGGATGAGATGACAGCAAGTAAAGAAAATTATGACTTGCTTAAAGGGCAGAATGAGGAAATAAAGGTAAACAAAACAAAACATCATTCGGGTGTATACATCCTTAAATCATTGATATAGATCCTATTCATAACCACGAATTTAGTTATTTTGATCACTAATTTAGCTCTTGTGGTGCTTTGCGCAATTAATATCTGGAATAACCCTATTAGCGCAACTTTTTTTCATCGATAATCCCTACTTTTTTCAAATTTGTATCCCTACTTTTTCCATACTTTTCTGTTGATGGGCACCTAGCCTGGGATTGTATAGCTAGGTTTACTTAACTTGTCTTGTGAGAGATCGAGCTGCACAGTGCAGTACAAAGCAAGTCCAAGAGTCTCAAGTTCAATTTTGGCCCAGTCCCATACTTTCATTGAGATTGATCACGAAATGATTTATATTGTCTTTTCCTCCTTCCACTGTAGCATCAATTTTGGACATCCAAAAATGCGCTTAAAATATCTTTTAAAAGTCATTTTGTTAAGTATAAAATTTGTACAACCCGCTAGTGCACAAACACCCAAGTCAATCAAGTGATTAATTGTTGATACACTTGATAGCTTCAATTCTCAAAGTATATTCACAATGCTTCGTACACATGACATTATAGATGACCACCACAATATTCTTTGCTTCTCTCCTTATTAGCCCTTAATTTGAAATAGAGTTTTGATAAGCAACTTTGATTTACTAAAAATATAATCAACTTTTTCAGAACTTGATACAAAAAATCTCCAAGAACAATCAATATTGTTACTCACCAAAACTAGATATATCGTTCCAGTATTGGCAGAAAAAAATCAATCATCAAACAAAGCATATGTTCACAACAGAAACGCAAACAAGTATAGGGTATGTAAATAATTATGACAAAAATCGCTATCTATAAAACTTTTGGAATGCAGCTGTACAAAGGCTTTATTGGCTTTAAGTGAAATAAATTGCACATGTCCTCTAAGCTAAAATAACAGAAACCTCAACATGGCCCATGATGGCCTAGTGCATGTTGATAAGCACTACAGTGTCGAAAATATATAACCTAAGGCGGGGTCACAGAATCAATATTAAAATTTTGCAATAACTTACTGTTGATATTTCATCTAAAGACATAAAAAACAGTAAACATTAATAAACAGAATTTTACATGGATTGCCTGTGTTGGTTATTCTGAGACTGAGTGGACTAAGGAGTAGGTCAAGGTCAAAATTAAACTTTTATCAGAATTTTCCCATGATTTGTTATATCAAATTAAAGGATATGAAATGTACAAGAGCATACTCACAAATATTAAGCCCTCCCACACCATACCGTGTGGCCCAGTCTGACTGCTGATCTAGCGATTGCGAGTTTAATCCACACCTGGTCCCATTTTCTTTCCTGGGCCTCTTGGGTAGGGTCGGAGGTCAAAACAGTTTTCTCTGGAAGAAGTGGTGCTTCATAATAAGTTATAGGAAGAACAAGCAACTGTTCTGACACCATCAACCACTGGATGTGGTCAAAACTTTTTCATATGATAGAGTTGAGCTTTTGTAACCCTTCTTTAACCGTCATCTGTCATCAATAAACATTCCTTTTTATACCACTGGTGTCAGCTGTCATCCTTCAGAAAACATTTTCTTTAAAAACATAACTCTTCATAAGCAACTGGGCCAAATTTAAATTAATTTCACACAAGTGTTCCTCCTATGACCTTTTAAAGTTTTAGTGTTTCCACTCCCGCAAACTGAAAGGCTGTCAGAGCTGTAGATAAGAAAGAGTTGTAGATACGAAATAAATTCAAACCTCATGACCACTATCAGAAATAATTTTATAGAAATGTTCTTCATAAGAACCCTTTACTAAAATTAACAAAATGGTTTCACCCCACTGAACACTTTTGGCTGCCAGAAGTGTAGATACACTTTATTTTAAATTAACATCTCCTGAGAAGAGTTAGAAAAATAGTTTTGTCGAAAAACAACCTTAGAGCAGACCCTTTGTTTAAGAAATTTGTGCTTTGGTTTAAACAATATTTTATTCAGATAATTTGCATGTAGACAAATTTATACAATGTTAATATATTCAGGATCTGACAGTAAGCTTTAAGCTTGTATGTAAGCCATTTCCTGACACAAAATGTATAAACAACATATGTGAATAGTATAGAAACATTACAAAGAATAAGCAACTAGCGCTACAGGTAGAATATGTAAAGATAACAAATGAGAAAGTTATTTATTAGGGAAAACAAGAGAGAGAGAGAGAGAGAGAGAGGGCGATTAGAGGGAGATGGGGAGTTATTAAACTGCGTATTTATTTGCACACCATTAGTTGTAGGTGCAAGATAGTCTTTTAATATTTGAAATGGGAAAGATAGAGTTATGAAAGTTGAAAGGAAGAAGGAAAAAAGTTTGTTGACCGCATTCCTTCAGTACACTTTGGAAGATAGACAAGGTTTAATGAGACTAAACATCATAGCTCAGGCCTGGACAAGTATAATACATTGGTTTACAAGTATATAGTCTAGTGGGCCTATTGTTCAAATCTTTTTGACTTAATTATAAAATCTTGGACTTTAAGAAATAGTGATACATTTTCATCATTTGTAAACTCCGGTTTGCCACAAAGGAGCTGAAGCGTAGTGTGGTTTCTAAGGACATCACCCAGATACCTTTCACATACTGCTGTTAATTGAGGACAAATATAGAAGAAATGGTATGCACTCTCAAAACCACCACATGAGCAAGACGGGCTAGGTATTATATTTTTACGATAGAGATCGGCATTTAGTGAGCTACATTGCATACGTAATCTTGCATGGAGAATTTGCCCTTTTCTTGAACCAGTTGAGTAATACTTATGGGGTGCACGATTCCTTGTTTCTCTGTTGAGTTGGTATTTGAAAGACGCTACAGAGCTGGCATCTTTTATTTCCTGTGCTAAGTTATTCCATTCTCTAATTGTTGAGGGATAAAACGAGTTATAAAACAAATTTGTATTAGTATGAATAGTGCGAATATCGCTTGAATTCATAAGTCTATAAGGATTACCATCCTGAACAAGAGGGGGTACAAATTCCTGCAAGTAATTCGGTGTAAGGTTATTTATGATTTTATAAAATATCACGAGCTTATGTTTGGTGCGACGTTCTTGCAATGAATCCCATCCTAGATCAGCCAGAAGTTTTTCAAGGCTACAGAGCTTGGTGCCTCCTGTGATTATTCTAGCTGCCTCGTGATGGATAGAATCAAGTTGTCTTTTTGCTTCATTGGAACAGTTGTCCCAAACTGAGTCACTATACTCAAGCAAGGGACGTATGAATGCGAAGTACATTTTTTCTAGTGCTTGTCTATTGACCTTAAACTTGAGAGCTCTCATAAGATGTAATCTTGACCATGCTGTATTGGTCACTCTTTGGATGTGATCTGACCAGTTACATGTATTAGAGAAAGTAAGTCCTAAATGTCTGTGAGAGGTGGTTTCGTTCAAGATAACATTGTTCATTTCTAGTGGAGGATGGGCAATCGGAAGCTGTCTTTGAGATATAAGAAGAGAAGTCGTTTTTGGATTAAAGTCTTCTAGCCAATCATTGGCCCAGACATTGATAGTATCAAGATCAGAATTAAGAATAAAAGCTGCAGTTTGTGGGTCGTCAATGATAATGTATATACTTGTGTCGTCAGCAAAAAGACGTATTGATGATCGAATGTTATTTACAATATCATTAATGTAAATAAAAAAAAAGCAAGGGACCAAGAATAGAGCCCTGGGGAACTCCTGCTAAAACGTCGGCCCAATTAGATTCTACCCCATTCTGCGGTTTGAGAGATAACTTTGGAACCATTGGAAAAGAGAGCCAGAAATACCCATGCAGGCTAGTTTATGTAATAGACCTTTGTGCCATACTCTGTCAAAAGCCTTGCTGATATCACAGAAAACAACACGCACTTCTTTACCACTGTCAACTGCTTCTAAAAATGAGTGATATGTTTGAATAACTGGAAAGTAGTTGAATCGCCTTGGATGAATCCGGACTGAAAGGGGGTGAGAAGACTATTTTCACTAATGTAGTTGAAAATATGTTTGTGCACACACCTTTCCATGACTTTCCCCAATTGGCTTAGTAAGGATATTGGCCTATAATTTGAAGGAACCGATTTATCTTCTTTTTTGTGGATAGCGGTGACATTGGCGTCTTTCCAATTTGAGGGGAAATAACCTTGTAATAATGAGCGATTAAATACCGTTGCTAAAGGCTTAGACAGCACGGACGCGCCTTCCTTCAGTAAGCGAGGACTTCAAATTATCTAAGACATCTTTTACTTCTTGTTCTGATATAGTTATGAAGTTGAGCTCATTATTAGTATCAATGCGTGGAGGCAACGTTTTATTTATATCATTAACAACAGACTGGGAACTGAAATATTCGTTTAACATATTAGCCTTATCAGCATTATTCTCAGCAAATTTATTGTTGAGCTTCAATGTTGGTATTGTATGAGATGCTTTACTTACACCGAGTATTTGTTTGGACGTTTTCCAAAATAATTTGGAGTTGACATTTTCTTTAGATAAGATATCTTCAAGCTTGTCGAAGTAATTCGTTTTTGACAATCTAATTTCATTGATGACCTTATTTCTCAGGGCCTTAAATTTTTCCCAAAATGACTGATTGGATGTTTTTTTTGAATTTCCTGAAAGCGCGTTTTCGTTTTCGGATGAGGTTTTTAATATGGCAAGTTATCCATGGTGGCTCGTCAGGCCTTATTGTAACTATTTTGCTTGGAACGGAATTTTCACAAGCATCATCTAGGGCTTCTTGTATACATACTACATCAGCATCAATATTTTCTGTAACTAGCTTTTCCTCGAGATTAAATGATATCAAATTTTCACGAAATTGGGTAAAATCAGCTCGTTCATAGTTACGTATTTTGCGCTTAAACGATTTAGTTGAAGGGCGCAGAAACTTGAGTAAAACAAGTATTGGACAGTGGAATCAGATTTGATCTGGTATAAATGAATCAGCTACACCACTCATCAAAATATTTTAACTATTGCGTACAAGAATCAAGTCTATAAGGGATGATGAATTTTCTGTGAAGTGCGTGTCTTCATTTATCAGTTGTTCTAAGTTGTAATTTTGAATTAAATCTTTTATTTTATTGTTTCTGTTGGTTCTCATATTAAAATTAAAATCTCCAGTTATAACAATATCTGGTATGTTTGTGTTATATGCTCTGTCAATGCTTTCGCTTAAAATAGTAAAGTAATCTGCTGTGCTGTTTGGTGGTCTGTAAAACCCACCAATCAATATTTTCTTAGATCTCACACATATCTCTAACCAGACGGCTTCCAGGTTGTTAATTTCCAGATCAGTTCGACGTTTACATACGAGAGACTGTCTGACGTAAATGATAACTCCCCCGCCAGGACGACCGATCCTGTCTGCTCTGAACGGTGGATGAAACGCTTCAATTAGTAATTTATAATTTGCTGTTACAGGTTTCAGCCAACTTTCAGAGAAGACAAGAACATCGTATGCCATAGATTCACATTTAATCAAATCGAGTTTAGGAAGTATGCTCTGGATATTGAGATGCATGATACTAAGATGGTTCGCCAAAGCACTGAAAGAGTTAACACTATTCGAAACGCTAAGATCAGCAAGGCTAGTGACAGAATCTGGACCAGGGTTTGGATGAATGTCTCCCCTTTGAAGAATAAGATCCACAGTCCAGGAGAGAACAACGCTTGTTATAAGTAGAGAAATGCATAAAACGGAGAAAATTGAGTTATCATTTTGTCTTGGACTCATTCCTTTATATGGACATTTGATGTTTCTGTAAGCTTTGTTACTTGCCTGTACAGCTATGATGATACTGAGACATGTGAGGTCATATAGGAAGGCATAACTGCAGCTCGACAGAATTAAGAGAATCAGTATGTAGAATTTGTTATAGTCGAGCTTCTTTTTGGTACCAAGATGCATCGACTGCGTCACAGCGAGGTTGCCACCAAGGCTGGCTAAATCACGCGTGCGTTCCATTAATGCTATATGCTGAAATATGCAACAAAATAAGAACAAGCCTCGCCAGGAAAAATGCCATGATACAGCCAAATGACACCGTGTACAACAAGTGGATCCTATATGACCTCAGACCATATGTCTTCACAATTGATTGTTTGAAGGAAACGGTCAACGGAGAGAAGAGTAGAGATAAGATGAAGTGGAGTGCAAACATGTCAAAAATAATAACAAAACAGCTTCAAAATCGTCCTTCTGCGGGGACGCTGGTATAGATACAATTTACACAGAGACCATGGTTAATAATGGATACAAGTACGTTTAGGGGTATCGTGCGAAAAGGTGTCTCATCGATTTCAAAATTTTGGAGCAAAAACGACCCTTCAAGGCTTTGTAATTAGTTTACATTTGATAGAAGTAATCTGTTCAACATCAGAGAGGGTAGTCGGATCATGTTTATGTCCAGTACACACAGTCCGACAATGGACCATGTAAGTTCAGCATGTTCAGTATTATTGTATAACACCCTTCGATCGACGCCGCTTCAAAGCTTGAACAACATAGCGAAGAAACCTGCTTTCATAGATCACCAAATATGACTGAATATTGTGTAATAAGCGTCATTGCTTTGCAGCGCATATCAATTAATATAAGTTGGGTCATCATCGGACTGCTAGGGAGGCGCCATTTAAATATTGGTATTGCCATGTCTGAAATATTTGGAGTCAATCGCGAGGATTCGCGATGCTGCGTTTAAGTTGGTATCTCTGTGCCCCAAATCGCATATCATCGCTCCCTATAGTTAATGGACGCAAAAAATATTGTTCGCGAGAGCAAACGCATTCAAGCGAATTACAGCTAGCATTCGTAAACCATTCGCAAAAAAACAGTTCACTATCGTCAAATTTTAAGATTATGTAACAAATTTTCAAAACTTTCGTTCAGAATTTACTTGAATTCACAAACTTACTCTATTCTCAAGGCTTCGTCGAACGGATTTCCCTTATGTGTGAGGAGGCCTTAACAAACGTTCCATTTTAATATAGGGGAGTGGTCGTTTCAATCCTCAAGAAATTCGTGGAAATTCACAGAGAGTGACGACACACCGTATATCTGGAAAAGAGAACGCAGAGATTAACGATTTTGATTTTGTTTACAGTTTGAAAAGTCTATGCTATATAGGACCTGTGAACAATATTCAAACAATGATTATCTGTCTCTCATTTTTTTCTGTCTATGTCTCTGTCTGTCTGTCTATAATAGTAGAGGACCCAGGGACCAGAAATGTCATAAGCAAGCAATAATAAATTGTCACTTGTTTTAATTGATAGTACATAGCATCGACAAAATGAAAACAACTTTTGCAATCAATTTAAGCCTTGCAAACATGTAACAGTGTGTTTATCGCGTTAATCATCATTTTCTTGAAAACAAAAATATGTAATTATGTCTAATTAGGTTTAAACAGCTTAAATTAACAAAACAGTTATGCAAACTGCAAGAACATGTTATAATATACTCATATTAACATTTGTTTACGTTGCTTTGGTGCATTAAAATGTCAATTTCGTTATACTTTGAACTATACCCCTTAAAATCAATAATATTTTGGTAAATTTCCGTTTCTTATTTAATAACAGCTATTTTCGTCCGTGATAACATGTATTTAAAAGGTCATTTATTGACAATTACAAAACTGCAAACAGATATGTTTTATCATAAATACTTTGTCTGTTACAAGCTGTTCAATTAGATCAACATAAATAAAACGTTATAAAAGATTAGAACCTTTAAATTCTAAAATTAAGCATGTCTTCTTTTGGTTAGCTTTTAAACATCTTCTGATTATTGTAGTTATATCACTCTACATAAGAGTACTACTTAAAATTATTTCTGGTGTAAAATGTCACTTTGATGTCCAATTTCTAATAGGTCACGTTAAAGAAAACAAATAGTGCTTAAATCCTTATATAATACATCACTTGGTAGTTTCTTTCATCTAAAAAAGTCAAATTGCGTTGGATAGGCATGAAGTTATTGTTTTTCCAAAGAATATGTATCAATTGTATTAAAGATGATGTATGTTTATGCGTGCATATTTTCTTTTAAAATATGGTATATATCGTAGCTTCAAAACAACACGACATGCTTTGCTAATTTTAATCATTTATATGTTATGAAATTTACAAACTAACACATTGTTAAGTCTGATGCATTATCTCAACTAGAAAATATTCCCTTGTTATATCAAATTTTCTGAAGTAACATATATAACTATAGAACTTTATATCATGATTACATATTTGACTCAGCTGTTTCCAGTATACAACTGAGCCTGTAAATCTAAAACAGATATTCATGTTCGCATATATTTATATCTTTAAATGGGAAGTACATTACCAATATATCACAGAAACAGAACCACCGCCTTAGAACGGACAGCAGCCTATGCCACAAAGGGCTTAATTGCATTTACTTGCCCCAAACCTTCGCCCTAGATTGTGTTGCTGTCAAAACAATTTATTGTTTTGCTCCAATAGAAGCTTTCTGACTAATGCCATGTATCAACACAGAGTAGCCATCAAATCAAAGAAGCGCACTATGATGAAACAAAGAAAATGGCTCATGAATCACAAATAGAAAGAGCTGCAGAAAACGTCAGGGCCCAGCCTATGACATACATGGGGCACCAACCAGCGGATTAAAGCTTTTCGTCAGGGCCATTATAGAGTCTGAGGTCTGACCCACCGTTGTGCAATTAAAGGGGAAGCCATAGCTATAAATCGTGATTGGGTTTTACACTCAGGCATGAAGACTGTCGCATGATATCCATGCTGTACACCAATCTCTTTTATAACGTTAAAAATCGTTTTAAATTCATCACTGAGATTAGAATTTATATCAATTCTTTTGAATTGATAGATTAATTGCTGTAAAATACAGGTTTTGATATGCCATGTTGCCGGAGAGTCTTAAAGCAAATATTGTATTTATCAATCACCTTTGAGTGTCAGTAATACAAATTCAAAGTTTTAACGAGTTTATGGTATTGATAACCTTGATTTAGTAACTAAGAACCTGGGCCAGGTGTGGTACTTGATTGTATTGATTCCTGATCTTTGTCACCGTTTTACTTAGAAGTCAAAAATTAGTTTCTGTTGTTGAAGTCATCAACATGGGAACAATCTTGCAAACAAATGAGTTTGGAAATATACTCACCATAGGAAGGGGAGCGAGGAACATCTCGATCAAGAAATTGAAAAATAACTACTTCAAAATTAAAGTTGTCCTGTTTATCACAAATTTTTGCTGAAACACTGTCATATGTGATGGACAAGTCTAAGTCCAAAATGAGGGCTTCAGTATCTGTGGAATTTTCATTACTCAAATGAAGTTCAGTGTGATATATCTGACATTCTATTTGTTCAAAATAAGGATTATCAATATTAAGCAAGTCATCTAGATATCTTGAGTTGTTTCGAAAACAGTATGAAACCATGCAGATATCAACAGTGTAGCTCCAGATCAGCTGGCTTCTAAAGAAGCCAGCTGATCAGGATCCACACTGTTACTATTTTCAATGCAACATGTGAACTCATAATGATTAATAACAATATGAAATGCAAAACTTTTATTAACTTTATATAAATTTTGCACTTGTCCAAGGACAAGTAAATTGAAATTTTCAGCTTGTCCTGAATGAAATGGGACCAGGTGGGATAAGTCGGGCATGGTATATCCACAGCCCTGGTTAATGTGTCTTGCTCAAGGACACTATGCAGTGATGTCGGTGAGGATTGAACCCACAACCCTCGGCTTAAGTCAAGCACTGAACCACCGTGTTCCCTTCACATACGTTTTTTGTCTGTCACCAACATATGTTGGGTACTCATAAGAATCGTTTCACTGAGATGTTTCTTTTAGTACCAACAATTTAGGTTTAAAATATGGACAAGAAAATAATCATCATTTTATGCATATAAACTTATTTATTTTACCAACATACGTATGGGTCACAGCACTAAATACATGAGAAACTGTCACTTTTCAGATTGGAGGCATCTGACCTGGGTGCCATTCATGAACAGTTTATTTCAATATATATAATTAGTGTGATAATGCAAAACAAGTAAGTGTTGGTTGTTTTTACAACTTATATTTTCTACTTTCAGCATTGCCCTGAAGGCAGCCCATCAGACAAATATCCAGACCCGGTGGCAGCAGCGACCGCTAGTGCAACACGTTACACTCCAGCTAGACCACTTCCAAAAAGAAGACCCATGTCTGAACCACCAAAGAAAAAGCAGAAACTTGTATCAGAAATACAATGGTAATGTATATTTGTACCTATTTTTGGTCATAATTTTAATTATCACCCTTATTAGACCAGCAACCCATACGTAAACAAATATTTTGACAAGCATTGAAGACCAAGATGAAATGCCACGTAATTTGGCATTTTATCAGTATCTGCACCGTTTGCTGCAGTAAAACTAAGTTCATCTTCAGAGAAAGACCAAACACATACACACTTTTTGGAAACAATATAAAGCTGTTAACCCTCAATTTTTCAATGGACCCTCCTGGCTCTATTGTATGCAGCTGTATGTAACAACTCCATAGGTCTAAAAAGGTTTGGTGCCATCATGAAATTGAATAAAACATTATACAAATCAGAATTACAAAATAATATTTGTTCAAACTGTAAGATACTGTTATATTTATATATGCATGGAACTATTAAACAAGCATCAAGCATTGAATTGTCAGACAAGCATGAGCCTGTGCACAGTCTAACCAGAGCCTTCACTGCTCACATATACAATCAGATATGAATGTTGATGAAGGTTCTAATTAAAACCTTAGACCTGCTGTAAACCCCCATATACACAATCAAATAATGGATGTTGATAAAGGTTCTAATTAAGACCTTAGACCCTTAGTCCTGCTGTAAACCCCTATATACACAATCAAATTATAGATGATGATAAAGGTTCTAATTAAAACCTTAGACCCTTAGTCCTGCTGTAAACCACCATATACACAATACACAATACACAATCAAACTATGGATATTGATAAAGGTTAGAATTAAAACCTTAGACCCTTAGTCTAGCTGTAAACCCCCATATACACTATCAAATTATGGATGGTGATAAAGGTTCAAATTAAAACCTTAGACCCTTAGACCTGCTGTAAACCCAATATACACAATCAAACTATGGATGTTTAAAAAGGTTCTAATTAAAACCTTAGTCCCTAAGTCCTGCTGTAAACCCCCATATACACAATCAAATTATGGATGTTGATAAAGGTTCTAATTAAAACCTAAGTCCTGCTGTTAACCCCCATATACACAATCACATTATGGATGTTGATAAAGGTTCTAATTAAAACCTTAGACCCTTAGACCTGCTGTAAACCCCCATATACACAATCAAATTATGGATGTTGATAAAGGTTCTTATTAAAACCTTAGACCCTTAGACCTGATGTAAACCCCTATATACACAATCAAATTATAGATGATGATAAAGGTTCTAATTAAAACCTTAGACCCTTAGTCATGCTGTAAACCACCATATACACAATCAAATTATGGATGTTGATACTCATAAAAACATTTCTGATGAAAAACCTGCTGTAAATTCACAACTGCAGACTCTAGATAAGAACAGTGTCTAAATCCTCTACCACAACCTGATTTGAGAGCTCCAAATAACCCCCAGACAATGGTTCTGTTGATCACCCAAATACACACTGTATAAGGCCAAATAAAAAAAACAATACCTGTGTTTAGGGAAACAAGAAACTACCTTAATTTACTGGTGAAACTTTTTTTCAGTTTTCTGGTAAAATATATAGTATTATGCATTTTTTAAAAACGAAATGCCTTTCAAGATGCATGAAAAAAAAATTCTAGAAAAAAAATATATGTGCCTACACTACCTACAAAATTTCGAGCCCGTTACCCGAAACTTGCTTAATGTTTTATTTTGCCTATAAAAAATCACAGGTTCAAATATTGTGCTTATCTAGAGGTCTTTATAACATGCGCTGATTCTGAAAGAGGGGGTTCAAATTCAACAAATTGTCCAAAAGGTTTTTTTTGTTGATGAGGGGATAGGATCCAAATGTTGCTATAAATGGGCCATCATCTGCCCGCCAGCGAAACACCATTTTCATGGCGTTTCTCTAGCGGGCTGATGATAGCCCAAAATTAAATGCTGGCTTGGTAGCTTTGGGATTTTTAATGGGATCTAGACAGTATTGCAAGGAAACCCTATATTTTTGTGGCTTTTCAGCGGGGCCCTGTCCCCCCATCTGGATCCGCACATGTTATAACATTTTCTTATCCAAAAATACTCATGGACAAAAAATCTTTCATGAATGGAGTATAATGCATAAGATTTATAGAATGTAATGTTTGTCTTTTTCAGTGGTGTCAAGGAGAATAAGACCCCAGTCAACACTGACACACACCAATTTGAACCTTTGACAGATCTCCATATCCAGACTGAAAACACAGGAAATGACTGTAAGTTACGCATTGATTGTTGTATTTTATGTTTAAATTAATTACATAGGTGCAGAAAAGCAATATTTTTGAAATTTTAATTTTCTTAGCTATACTTTTAAATGTTTGTTTTGGGCACTCACAACAACTTTCTCATTAAGACGGTTCTTTTGAGTACCCACAACAAATTATTTGATCCAGAAATGAGAAAACAATACATTCTAACATATATCTGGAGTCTATGCACTTCGAAAAGTAAGTATGACCAGGATGTGTCACAAGTCTTTCAGTTTGGGCACAACATGAGCGATATCCACATTGCTGAGTCTCTCAAGTATTTGAGTCATTACTCCTTCATCGGGATCTATTCTCTCGATAAGAAGATCCTGCTTAGTATAAGTTACAATGTCACAGATTTTTGCTCCACTCACTAGCAACTGTCCCTGCACTTGGAACCAGTGCATATGGTTTCTCTTCAGGGTAATTTGATTCCCAACAGTCTCTGAAAACAAACTATCCCTCTTTTTATATGATTCCAGGGCTTCAGAAATTTTCCAGTCTCTTAGGGAAAAGGGTGATTTCACATCTAGAATGTCAGACTGTCCATTCTCACATATTTTACCATCAGGAGACGCACTAATGAATGGAAACTTTGGGTTTACCAGAAAACCACAGTCATGTACATGGTTGCCAGTCTTCTTCCTGTACATATTTTTTGCAATTTTTTTACTGTTTGTGCCATAGCTGGTTGCTGCTGATGTGAACTTTGGCGGCTTTAGGATACTGCTTAAAAATTTGTCTGTCACCTGAGCTTTTTGTAACATGAATCTCCCAAAATTGGATGCAGTCAATCAGTGTTTCCGCTCTAGATGCCAAGTAGGACTTGCTGTCTGGTCTCTGGTGTTTCTATCTAATTTTTCCGCATCAGAACGCTATAGCACTGAAGCGACGAATTGTGCTCCCCTGGTTGCCGATTTATTCCTGTTTTGTTTGGTTATGAGAGGGACTTTACCAGACAGGCCCATCTGTCCTCATTATCTATAACAAAACTTGATAGAGAAAATGTTGGGGCTTGTGGAAAATTCAACTGTCCATACTCCAATCGGTGCTGACCAGGCACTTCAACAGCCTTTATAAGTGGTATCTGAAAAAATAAACAGTCACATAAATACAGCATGCTACAGTTTTTGTTTGTTTGATTTGATTATTTACGTCCCTCAAAAATCTTTCAGTTATAAAGGGACGGGTCTTCCTGGGTGGAACCAGTACTAAGCTAGGATTAATATGTCTTGCTCAAGGACACAACGCAGTGACCCTGGTGAGGTTCGAACCCGACAGCATGCTACAGGTCTGCATTCATGATTTTATCATATTTTTATATAAAAAAACAAAAGTTAGGAGATCATGGCAGATTTCAGATTTCTCATACATATAAATGGACTTCTCCAATTGTATACCATATTTTTTCATCTTGGCAAACAGTGAGTTAGCAGCAAAAAATGGATGGTCAATATTAAACACACATGTTATGAGACTATGGCCATTCTCATATACTGTAAATTCGGAATTTTTTGCAAGGTTCTTATTTTCACAAAACTTCGCATTGTGCGAAGTTTTGTAAAAATAAAATCCTCGTATAATGGCGAAATCACTCTTCCATTTACTGATATAGGAAAAGCATGCCGTTTTTGTCAATTTTTAGTGTCCCAAATATGTCTTTTAACGCTATTCGCAAAAACAAAATTCCCGCTAAAATTTCCAGATTTACAGTAGTTGGTCAGAAAATAGTTGGGAGGATAAAGATGATAATCTCACAGTCTCCTAGGTCTAGATGAGGATCGCTTGTGCACCTGAAATTGTATTTTTTCCTTATCCATCAATTTTAATACGTGTTTATGTGCTCAAAAGAACCGTCTCATTGAGACGGTTGTTTTGAGTACCCACAACATATGTTTTGGTTGAGAAATAAAAAATAATTTTCAAATATGCACGCTTATCTTGAGGTCTGAGTCGTGCAGCTTTTGAAATATTTTTGTATGATTATTCTCCACCCTCTGGCCTGATGAATGATGAGCGGTACAGTTTGAGCAGTGTACATGTAGCTTTAATCATGCCCTGTTATCATTATGCGGAGTATCCTGTTTAAAAAATTGGCAAATAATGTGCAGACCTAGTTCAGATGCCATATTTGGTGACACCTGATCAGGGCTTACACAGCCTGCATAAATGATTCAGCTATTTTGTAAAATGAAGAAAATTTCATAGGGAAAAAAATGGTGCCAAAATAAATTACCTATTGTCATCAAAATTTGCAACCAGAGGTCTCCTTTTTCTGTTTACTGTTCCGGGTTTGGCTATGATCATAGTAGAAACTGGTTCTGCCTGAATCTTTGAACCCCTTGGTTTGTGCCACTCTTGTGGTGTACTTGTACATGCTTGCTGTGCTGGAACTTGTTGATATCCCTGCAGAATCCAGTCCTCTAGCTTATACAGAACTGCCATTACATGAGAACATTCTCCTGATGTCCTGAAAATATATAAAGTGAAAACAACTATAGTTAATTTTCTAATAACTTACTTATCTTTAATTATTGTCTCCTGATAACCTGTAGCATATACCCTTTGGACCCAGAATAGGCCCAACATAACATTAGGCATGGCCACATTACCTGGAATGAAACTAATGCATATATACATATAGCTACATGTATATACTTCACTGCTTTAGTCATCTGCTGATAACCTAAAAGCAGACACTTCGTATTTTTGTAACCAGATCATAATCGATAATTTACTTTAGACTACTTTTGTTGATTGCTGAAAACTGTAGCTTACACTTTGGACCCAGATCAGACCCGCCAAAAGGTTGGCCTTTATCTTATCCAAACTATTGGACAATAAAATATATTTTTACTCTTTATCTCCTAGTGTCATCTGCTGATAACTTTTGCAAACACTTTGGTTTTTGGCTTGGTTCAGTTCATGTCATCCCAGTCAACAGCTATGGTCATGTCGGGATGGTCAGTTCACCTTACCACAATTTTCTTAGGCATAATTGAACAAGCAGTAAACTAGTACTTTGTGCACATAATTTCGCTTGTAACTGACAACAACCCTTCTTGAATGATTCAGTGGTAGGTATGAGGATAACCATAGAATTTATTTCATGATCAATCTCCACGAAAGTATGGGACCAGTCCGGGATCAAACTTGTGATCCCTGAATAACTGCTATGTTCTGATTGAGAAATTTATAACAACTTGAAGTTCTGAATACACATCATCTGGAGACCTGTTAAAAGCCAGTTCATTTTAAACTCAGACAGTTTAATTTAGTTGTGATCATCAGGACCAGCTGATCTGGGTATTCAAAATTCTAATTAGCTCTGAGCATACATGCCTTGATCCTAGGGGTGGGGCTCGAGGCCTTCTGGAAAATCTCAGGTTATATGGGGTTAATGAGTGGGAATAAGCAAGGGATCAGAACCCCTTCCTTGGAAAAGTTGCACCCCCCAATTGTATCCCTTATGGAACCTAAGAAATTATAGTTTCCTTTGATAATACCATTGAACCTATACTGTATAATAAGTTGAGGACTTCAAAAACCTCTTCAGAGTTTTTTTCTGTAAGATGGACCTGGACCCCCCATATGACGAAAATCCCTGGATCAGCGCATGGCATGCATTTAACTAGCACTTTTATAAAGATAAAGGACTTAAAGTACACCGTGTAAATTGGTTGCAGATATTGGTTCTATCAAGAGATAACGACAGAGCCACACTGTGTCTGGAATCTGGTACTGTCGGACATGGGTTCTAGTGCTATGTAAACAGTACAAAAAAATAAGTTTACTCCCCTTTCAGCGGTGTATAATCTTGCGTAAAATGATTAAATGTAAAATCTGAAAAGAAAATACTTAATAACTTACCCGCCCTTATACCCACAGAAAGCTTCAGTCACCGTTTTCTGGTCCCTATCAACTGATAGCGTTGTTTTGTGTGGCTCTCCATTTCTCAACTGACCGTGATAAACATCTGCCTTTATTTGATTCTCGCCGGTTTCTGCCCAATAAATTTTCAATCCCTCAATATAGTTGCCTTTACTAAACTTACTGCCCTGTTGACGTTGACGCAATGTTGTTTAGTAAGTCAAATAGCTTGCTCAAATGTCGTCTGGTAAATCTTTCAAATCAATACTTTTGGCCATATTTGATGAAAGCTTGTCTGAGGTTTCCAGTTGTTAGGCCACGTGACATCGGAGTGCGGAGCGTTTTGTCGATTCGCGTTTGGTCAATTCAGAATATATAGCAACACTTACCCCACAATGACAACGATTTGGGATCGATTTTGTGGACAGTGACTGAGGGTCTTCTCAAAGCCATCGGTAAATGAGTACAGCAAAACATGTGGAAGGGACAGAGGAATCAGCATAACAAAATGTTTTAAACTAGAACTGGGTCGAGAAAAAAACACTATGGTGATCATGTGTTTTTCATAGGCTAATGTGATGAAAACCACAATATATTTTGTTTAAAACCATTAGGCATACAACCTTGATATTTTGTATGTATTATCCATTTGGCTACCATAGTAACCAGTTGTTCAAAATTGGCCCTGGGACTGAAAAGTTCCAACACATATGAAGAACCACTATTGCACAACATTTAAAATATCTGGGCTTACGCCTGACTATTTTACGTAGATAGCATTGTTCGTTGACCAAACAATATGAAATCCGCTCTCTTGAAACCATATCGTATCACATACAACTTCTCATGACACATTAAAGTGTAAAATGTACAAGTTTAATATTGATCGCCTATGAAGTTATCAATTCTTTACAAAAGCACTAGCATCTATCTGGAGGGACTAAAGAACCAAAAATAGTAAGTGAGTATGATCAGGAAATACCACAATCATAAACTGCAAATCTGTGTTCCAGACTTTATCTACGCCCCCTACTTAGTATGTGCGAGTAGCAAATGCCCTGGTGGGTCTGCGCAGGTTCACAAGTTAGTCTTAGTATTGACGAGGCGATAAGTACATATAAATCACTTGCAGGTACCCGCTCATATATACTGAGACCAAGTTCTAATCGATCACCTTACATTTTTATGCTAGTTCAGAAAGTAAAAAAAAAAAAAAACATATAAAAAATATGTTTTTAAAACTACAGCTAGACTTTGCTGTGATTCTGCAAGTAATTTCATTTAAACATGAATTGTACTTCTTACACAGATGAACTCAGAGAAAAGGTACCCTAATTTAAAAAAAGTCACACTTTTTTTTGCGATATAGAGAGATGTTATCAATTAACGTTTTTGTTCGTTTGAAGATAATACTGACTACCGCGAATTAAGAAGAATAAAAAATCAAAAGTTTTCGTTTGATATGACTCTTCGTTTTTTTTCTACATAATAACAAGAGACAAACACAATCATAGAAATTCAGCTTAAAGCTTGCAATTAACATGCAAAATTCGCACTGCTTTGACCGTTTTATTATCTGCGACACAGCATCGACATTTTCAGTGATTATTCATTATTACTAGACATCACCATTCTAATTCGAGAGTTGAAAAAGAAATAGCATAATGCCATCAAATTGATCTATAAACTTTTTCATTGAAACCGGAAGTGTGAGGCAGTCCTGTGACTTTTATTGTTAACAATGGACTAAAGGAATAATTATATTGCGTTTGGCGTACAGTGTTTAGATGAAATAAAGTGTATTTAACCATTTTAGCATTATCTGCTGATAAATTTCAAAAATCATGAAAAATCTCGAAAAATGCAATGCTTTTAAAATGCGTAAAATCTACCCTTAGCAGAATTTCAATTGTTTGGTATTTTTCAAGCCAGGTAGAGCAGTTTGTAACCACATACACTTTGATTTCATAAAAAAACTACACCAAAAATAGTAAGTGAGTATGATCAGGAAATACCAGACTCACAAACCGCCGACATCCCTGTGGCACCGCGAGGAAGAGCCGCTCAACCATCACGAGACACCACGAAGACAAATGAAGCAAAGCAACCAGCTCTCTCATCCCCATCAAGATGATTGCAATACTAGAATGGACATAAAGTAACGTACAACAAAACATAGAACAATTACAGACTCCCACAAAGGGAGTAACAATAAACAAAAAGTCAACAACAACAGAACCACCGGCTTAGAACGGACAGCAGCCTAAGCCAACGGGGGGCTTAAATGCATTTTACTGGTACCAAATCTTCGCCCTAGATTCTGCTGTTGTTGAAGTACAAGAAATGTTCAGCTCGCATGGAGGCCATCTAACAAATGCAATGTATCATCATGAAGAAGAGTGGTGGTTCTAATAATTTTTCAGCGCAGTTCATTAAAGTAATTTCCAATTATAAAAAAAAATATTGGCTATAACGTATTGCAACAGACTGAATGCTTGGTGGTCAACTCAATCACGGTTGGCAACTTTCCTTCCCTCTTTAATTGTACGCCGGTGGGTCGGACTTCAGACTCTAGGAGCTTAATTTAATGCTACTCTTACAAATTTACAAATTGGCTTGCGAACGTATGACGTATCTGGAATCGCTTTGAACGCCACGGCAAAGCCACAACATGGAAAGCTTACGTAGTTGTAACGTTGAACGATCGCAAACGAGGCGATCGTGCAGCGTGACACCTACGTATACATTTGCTGATGTGGCGTTGCTGTGGCGTTCTAAATGATTCCAGATATGCCGTACTTTCGCAAGCTGATTCGTAAATGTATAAGAGCAGCATTAGTGATCACTTTCAGCAGATAATAGACTGATGGCTACAACGGTTTATCTCTCGCTGCTAGGGAATTTGCAGATATATCATCTCTTGTAGAGATTTCAAGTTGCGTCGTTTAAGAGATGACTGCACTATGTACGCTGGGGCGTCAGTCTCTGACAGCCTGCAATATAATGTTACCATATCAAATTTAGAAAAATAGAAATAACAATTTGAGTTACAGAAAGAAGGCATTAAACTGTAAAATGATTTATTTTTTCATTTAGTCTGCATGCTTGCTACCTTAGCTACATATACAGATTACGGCTTCCTAAGGTGTTATGCATGTTACTTTTATTAGATTACCCTTCAAAAATGAGAATTGTAACCAATATCATTTACTTTAACAGTTGATCAGTGCTGTTTAATATATATTTGATTATGCTGTAGTAGCATACGTTTTTGGCATTTCGAAAAAACTACATTTTGTTTTTCTATCTTAAATGTGTTGTCATATATGAGCAATTAAACAACCCTAGTCCAGTTTTAAGGAGTACAATATTATGAGTATTTTTTAAGTAAAAATATATGAACATATTCACTGCCGCTGGTTATCTTATATATTTGGGATATTCTTGCTCATATATTAAAGAAATATATACAACAAGTTTGGAGAGATTGTTTAAGTATGTATAATACGTTACATGGCATAAAATATGAGGATTGAAATTGATTTGATACAATGGATGATATTTCAGAAAAAGATGAATATTTTTGTATGTTTTCCTGTAATTCTCTAATCTTTGATGCATATTCTTAGGTATTTATTTATTGTTTATCCCCACGCGGACGTACCTTCGTTACAGATGTTATATTTATTTAAACATACTTCCTTATATGTATAATACTAAATGTATATAAAGTCTAGAGGGACAAGGAGTTTAAAGTTTTACATTTAAACAAGACGATTTGGTAAATGTTCCTATCAAATGTCAATATTCTAAACATAGCCTTATCGAAGTCAAATTACAGTATCAGTTATTCCTGCTTCACTGGAAAAATAATTGTCCAGTGGAAAAACCAAACAATATTTTGACTGCAAGCTGAGTAAGGGCCTGCTTCATCCTAAACCCCTTTGGAATTCTGCAGACATATTCTATCCTAAATAATAATGCAAGGTGCATCAAATAGAGATGTTCACACTCTGTAAGTCGGGGCGTTACCCTATAACAGCTTGTTACATATGTTACTATATCAAATTGAGACTAAGCAAATTTTATGTTCAAGCTAGAGAAAAAAACCCCATTAAAACCATCTAATTAATTGACATTCTAATAGTCTGCATACTGGATGTCTTTACTATATATGGAAGCTAATTAACACTAGTACAGCTACCTGTGTTGTTGTGTGCATTTTATGAACCTAATTATAATTTAAAAGTGGTAATTGTGGCTATCGTTGTTTAGTTAAACAACTGCTCTGTGTTGATTTAAACCCGTATTAGATTTGGTTTTACAAACATATACTCAATTGACGAATATCAAAATAAAAACAAAGTTTGCTTTTCTATCTAAGTGTTCAGAAATTGTGATGTGACGGTTCCCGCTTTTCCTGCTTTTATATATCATTTTAGGTTTTACGTCTCATGAGAAATTTACTCGTGTAGACCTCCCCTAATTTATTCAACAGGTTCTATGTAAATGTCAAAGGTCCTGGCAAAACCCTGGTATTTTGAAAAAAATCGCGAATTTGAGAAATGCTTCTGCAGACTAAATTGAATACGATTTGACATGAAGGAAACGCCCTTCATGAACAAATATGGATAAAACAAACGTTTCATTTTAATATTTGGGAGTGGTCGTTTCAATGCTCAAGAAATTCGTGAAAATTCACAGAGAGTGACGACACACCGTATATCTGGAAAAGAGAACGCAGTGATTTACGATTTTGATATTTTTACAGTTCGAAAAGTCCATGCCATATGTGACCTGCGAACACTATTCAAATAATGACGAGCTGTCTCTTAATTCTTCTGTCTGTGTCTCTGTCTGTCTGTAAATAATAGTAGAGGATCCAGGGTCCTGAAATGTCATAAGCAATCAATAAGGTATGACCCCATTTTGGCAGAAATGTCACTTGTTTTAATGAATAGTACTTAGCATAGACAAAATGAAACCGGGTATTGCACTCAATTTAAGCCTTGCAAACATACCTGTAACAGTGTGTTTAATTTTCTTAAAATATGTAATTATGTCTTATTAGGTAGTAGATAAACGGTTAAATTAGCAAAACAGTTATGCAAACTGCAAGAACATGTTATAATATACACATATTGACGTTTGTTTAAGTTGCTTTGGTGCATTAAAGTGTCGATGACGTTATACTTTGAACTATACCCCTTAAAATCAATAATATTTTGTTAAATTTCCGTTTCTAATATAATAACAGATATTTTCGTTTATGATAACATGTATTTAAAAGGTCATTTATTGACAATTACAAAACTGCAAACAGATATGTTTATCCTAAATACTTTGTCAGATACAAGCTGTTCAATTAGATGAACATAAATAAAACGTTATAAAAGATTAGAACCTTTAAATTCTAAAATTAAGCATGTGATTCTTTCTGTTAGCTTTTAAACATCTACTGATTATTACCTCACCTGAGCCAAGGCTCTCGGTGAGCTTAAAGGATGGGACTCAAGCCGGCGCCCCTTAGTGTTTCCGTTCACACTTTCAGAAATGAATATCTCTGAGAGCAGCTGGCCGATCATAATCAAATTTCATCTAAAGCATTATTGGGGTAGGGGATTGGCTGCATTGGGTTTTGGGCCAGATTGGATTAGAACTCTGGTTTCCACGGCAACAGATAGCTCCCATAGGGTTATAATGGGGAAATCTTGTGAGCACTCTAACTCTTCCATAATTCATTGTATCTTCTTCATTCTTGCAGGTTATAAGGACAGCAATATAAGCTTGGATGGGTTTGAAACTCGGCAATATTGGATTAGGGACTTCGGAGCTAGCTACCCTTGAACTTCTGAAAAATCCCCATAGACTTATAGTGGGAGAAATGTTGTGAGCACTCTAGTGCTTTCATTTTTAAATGGATCTTCATCATTCTTACAGGTAACAAGGACAACTATAAAAGCTTGTATGATTTTGAATTTCTGCAAGATCCCACTACCAATTACTGAGTTAGCCGCCCTTGAGCGTTCGAGAAATGAATGTATATTGTTGGGAGCACTCTAGCACCTTCATTTTTGATTAAAGCTTATTCATTCTTGTATGTAAAAAGGATAGCTTGGATGGGTTCGAAATTCAGCAAGATCTGACTGGGGTCTACGGAGTTAGTTGCCCTTGAACGTCTGAAAAAAATCTCCATAGGCTTATAATGGGAGAAATGTTGTGAGCACTCTGGTGCTTTCATTTTTGAATGAATCTTCATCATTCTTGCAGGTAACAAGGACAGTTATAACAGCTTGAATGAGTTTGAATTTCTGCCAGATCTTATCACCAACTACTGTGATCGCTGCCTTTGAGCGTTTGAAAAATGAATGTATAATGGTGTTAGCACTCTAGCACTTTCGTTTTTGATCGGATCTTATTCATTATTGCAGGTAACAAGGACATCTATAAAATCTTGGATGGGTTTGAAATTCAGCAAGATCGAACATGGAGTTAGTTGCCCTTGAACGTCTGAAAAATATCCATAGACTTATAATGGGAGTAATGTTGTGAGCACAATTTTGCTTTGATTTTGAATGGATCCTCATCCTTGCAGATATCAAAGACAACTATTAAAGCGTTAATGAGTTTGATTGTTGGCCACACTTGACCACCAACTATTAAGTTAGCTGCCCATGAGTGTCTAAAATATAGCTTTATGATGTCTTGACTCTTCTAGCGCATCCATTTTTCATCTGATCTTCATTCTTGTAGTTAACCAGGACATACATAAAAATATGTATGAGTTTGATTTTTGGTCTGATCTCATCAATGACCTTGGAGTTGTCTGCCCTAGAGCATCTGACAAATATAGTTTCACCAGGTTCCTCCGCAATTTTTATTCAGATCGTTTTAATACTTGCAGATAACCAGAACTGGCATAATATCTTGAGTGTTTGAATTTATTTCTGATCACTGTTTCAAGTTCAGAGTTACCTGCCTTTGAGCATCCTAAATTATGGTGTCTCCAAACAATATACTGGCTCCCAGGTGAGCGATCGTTGGCCATTTGGCTACTTGTTGTAGTTATACCACTCTACATAGGAGCACTACTTAACATTATTTCCTATGTAAAATACCACTTAGATGTCCAATTTCTAATAGGTCACGTTAAAGAAAACAAATAGTGCTTGAATCCTTATATAATACATCACTGGATAGTTTCATTCATCTAAAAAGTCAAGTGCGTTGGGTAGGCATGAAGTAACTATTTTTCCAAAGAATATGTATCAGTTGTATTAAAGATGATTTTGTTTGTTTATGCGTGCACATTTTCTTTTAAAATACGGTTTATATCGTAGCTTCAAAACAACACGACATTCTTTGCTAATTTTAATCATTTATATGTTATGAAATTTACAAACTAACAAATTGTTAAGTCTGATGCATTTTCTCAACTAGAAAATATTCCCTTGTAAAATCAAATTTCCTGAAGTAACATATATAACTATAGAACTTTATATCATGATAACATATTTGTCTTAGCTGTTTCCAGTATACAACTGAGCCTGTAAATCTAAAAAAGATATAGATGTTTGCATATTTTTCTTTCTTTAAATGGGAAGTACATTAACAATATATCACAGAAACAGAACCACCGCCTTAGAACGGACAACAGCCTGAGCCACTGGGGGCTTAAGTGCATTTTACTGGCGCCAAACCTTCGCCCTAGATTGTGTTGCTGTCAAAACACTTTATTGTTTTGCTCAAATAGAAAAAAAGTAAGTTAGTATGATCAGGAAATACCACAATCACAAACCGCAGACTACCCCATGGCACCGCGAGGAAGAGCCGCTTAACCATCATGAGGCACCAGGAAGACAAATTAAGCAAAGCAACCAGCTCTCTCTTCCCCATCAAGATGTTTGCAATACTAGAATGGACATAAAGTAACGTATCACAAAACATAGAACAATTACAGACTCCCACAATGGGAGTAACAATAAACAAAACGTCAACTACAACAGAACCACCGGCTTAGAACGGATAGCAGCCTAAGCTACCGGGGGGGCTTAAATGCATTTCATTGGTACCAAATCTTCGCCCATATTGCTAGTAATTTTCTTACAAGAAATGTTCAGCTCGCATAGAGGCCATCTAACTAATGCAATGTATTATCATGGAGAAACACTCTAATCAAATTAACACACCATGATGAAACAATGATAAGGGCTTAGAAGCTTTCTGACTGATGTCATGTATCAACACAGAGTAGCTGTCAAATCAAAGAAGCACACTATGATGAAATAAAGATGATGGCTCATGACTCACAGATAGTAAGAGCTGCAGAAAACGTCAGGGCCCAGACTACGACATACAAGAGGCACCGAACAGCAGATTAAAGCTTTTCGTCAGGGCCATTATAGAGTCTGACGTCTGACCCACCGTCGTGCAATTAAAGGGGAAACCATAGCTATAAATCGTGATTTGGTTTACACTCAGGCATGAAGACTGCATGAAGACTGTTACATGATATCCATGTTGTATACCACTCTCTTTTATAACGTTAAAATCGTTTTAAATTCATCTCTGATATTGTACTTTCTAACAACTCTTTTGAATTTATAGATACTCACCATAAAATACAGGTTTGGATATGCCTTGTTGCTGAAGAGTCTTAAAGCAAATATTGTATTTATCAATCACCTCTGAGTGTCAGTAATACAATTTAAAAGTTTTAACGAGTTTATGGTATCGATAGCCTTGATTTAGTAGCTAAGAACCTGGGCCAGGTGTGGTACTTGATTGTATTGATTCCTGATCTTTGTCATTGTTTTACTTAGAAGTAAATTATTAGTTTCTGTTGTTAAGGTCATCAACATTAGAACATACGCTCGCAAAACAAATGAGTTTTGAAATATATACACCATAGGAAGGGGAGCGAGGAAAATCTCTATCAAGAAATGGAAAAATAACTATTTCAAAATTAAAGTTGTCCTGCTTATCACAAATTTTGGTTAAACACTGTCATATGTGATATATATATATATGTCCCACAAAAAGAACGCTAGTCTAATATGGGTAAATACTTTTGTTGTATACGTTACTCACATCAGTTGTATTGTTTCTTCATCGAACTGGATAATGATTGGATATAGAGCGGTTAAACCATATGTATAGGCATGGCGTTTGCCATATGTGGGACAGAAACCGTTACGATTAAAATAGCTTTTTGCTATGGCAAGGGTTAACGTTTGTTTTAATGTTTCATTTCTCGATTTCAACCAATGTTGTAAATAAAAAAAATAATTTTAGGAATTAAGTGTTAGTTTTTCCCCAAATCATAGCTATTAATATAGTTATTTGTAGTCAAAGCTGACAAGCTATAATTGCATGTATTTTGGTGGCTTACACACAATTGGAGATATAGTGCTGTCATTGCATTAAATATTGTATTTAGCAAGAAGTAACATATCTAACTGTAATAACATGTGCCAAACTTAGTTTAAAATCATATTGCTAGTAATTTTCTTTCAAATAAAAGTTAATATTGAAACGTAAGAATATGAAATAACTGGATATTAACACTATAGGAATTCCTATTATTTTAGGGTAACGTAGTGAACTTGGCTATTGCAGGGTAACGCCTTATCTGCTGAAAAGCTAACGCACTTCATTATCTGGCTAATATAATTTGGTTTTAGAAATTTACAGTATACAAGCCTCATTTTGTGGAGGTCGTTCGGTAGCCTATAATCTAATGATTTTGCTGCATTAAAATGGTAATACATTTGAAAGTAAGTAACGTATATTACTGTAATATCATGTTGTATAATGGTTAAACGCATACTGGTTGTTTGCTGCATTTCATTTAATGATTTTAAGGCTATCGTCATGTCCATATATAAGAATTTAGTATAAGTCACAGATACAATATATTGCAGCAGAGAATGTACACTGATAATTTTGTAGTACACGCGTTCATGAATTGTCGTTTCAGATGGTGTGTTCTTTCTTTGATTAGTAATAAATGTAAAACATGACAAACATACTATAAGAATAATGTTTAAATATGATTATAAATATGCTATTTTACTTTATAAATTAAGAAATGGGAAAGATTTCTTTTCTTTTTGAATTTGGATACATTATAGTCTGGGAGGTGGGGTAAATCACCCCTTCCGTTGGACATTTTCACGTCCAATATGCCATATATACATTTTTTATATTGCTTTACTGTCGTATGCCATTGCATACATGTAATGCATATATTTAAAGAGAAATATGCTAAATAGGAAGCATTGGTTGAACGTGAGACGTGTTTTCCTCTCAATTTACCTAAGCCTCATTTAGCGTAGGGTACGTTCAAAGATGACGTCCTACAGCAAGACTGCTATCACAATTTAACTGTGCGACGTACCCAGGAGTATTGCAGAAGACCCCAGGATTGCATTAATGCAGTCAAACCTTTTCTTGCAGGTAAGTTGTGCCAAGTCAAAAACTAAGGCCTGTACAGAAATCAGCGCCTGGACTAGAGCAACTACGCTCCCTACAACAACATCAACACAGGGTACCATGAAGTTTTCACCCAGGCCACCGCGGGGTTTTCTTCCGTCGAAATATCATGTGTTTTTAAAATTTCAAAAACAAAAACATCAACAACAACACACAATCAACTACAAATAATCAAGCAAGTATTGCCCGGTCATGCCAAAGTCCGTAACATGTTGTTGAAATAAAAATAAAAACCAAGCGAGTATGATCAGAAGGTACATAATTATACCACAAACCGACCAACGACTTAGCGAGTAAGAAACACAGAACAAAGACAGTCATATGACAGCACGAACACATTTGATCAAAAACAGTCACATTTCAGCAAGAACACATTTGAAAAAAGATGTCAAATTCCAGCAAGAATACATTTAAACAAAGACAGTCACATGCCAGCACACACATTTGAACAAAGACTGTCACATGCGAGTATGATCAGAAGGTACATAATTATACCACAAACCGACCAACGACTTAGCGAGTAAGACACACAGAACAAAGACAGTCATATGACAGCACGAACACATTTGATAAAAAACAGTCACATTTCAGCAAGAACACATTTGAAAAAAGATGTCAAATTCCAGCAAGAATACATTTAAACAAAGACAGTCACATGCCAGCACACACATTTGAACAAAGACGCCCACATGCCAGCAAGAACACATTTGAACGAAGACAGTCACATAACAGCAAGAACTCATTTGAACATAGACAGTCACATGCCAGCAAGAACACATTTGAACAAAGACAGTCACATTCCAGCAGAACAAATTTGAACAAAGACAGTCACATCCCTACAAGAACAGATTTGAACAAAGACAGTCACATTCCTACAAGAACACATTTGAACAAAGACAGTCACGTGCGTACAATAACATATTTGAACATAGACATTCACATGACAGCGAGAGCACATTTAAACAAAGACAGTCATATACCAGCAAGAACATATTTGAACAAAGACTGTCACATGTTAGCAGGAACACATTGTTCAAATGTGTTATTGTAGGCACGTGACTGTCTTTGTTCAAATGTATTGTTGCTGCCATGTGACTGTCTATGTTCAAATGTGTTATTGTAGGTATGTGACTGTCTTTGTTCAAATATGCTCTTGTAGGCATGTGACTGTGTTTGTTCAAATATGTTCTTGCTGGCATGTGACAGTTTTTGTTTAAATTAGTTTAGAATATGACTGTCTTTGTTCAAATGTATTATTTCCGGATTGTGACTGTCTATGTTCAAATGTGTTCTTACTGGAATGTGACTATCTTTGTTCAAGTGAGTTCTTGTAGGCATGTGACTGTCTTTGTTCATGTGTCCTTGCTGGCATGTGACTATCTTTGTTCAAATGTGTTCTTGCTATAATGTGACTGTATTTGTTCAAATATTTTCTTGCTGGCATGTGAATGTCTTTTTTCATTTTTTTTCTTACTGTCACGTGACTGTCTATGTTCAAATGTGTCCTTTAGGCATTTGACTGTCTTTGTTCAAATGTTTTCTTGCTCTCATGTGACTGTCTCTGTTCAAATGTGTTCTTGTTGGCATGTGACTTTCTTTGTTCAAATGTGTTCTTGCTGGCACGTGACTGTCTATGTTCAAATTTTTCTTGTATGCATGTGACTGCCTTTGTTCGAATGTGTTCTTGCTGGAATGTGACTGTCATAGTTCAATATGTGTTCTTGCGGGCATGAGACTGTTTTTGTTCAAATTTTGTCTTGCTGTCACGTGACTGTCGATGTTCAAATGTGTTCTTGTAGGCATGTGACTGCCTTTTTTCAAATGTTTTCTTGCTCGAATGTGACTGTTTTTGTTCAAATGTTTTCTTGTAGACATGTGACTGTCATTGTTTAAATGTGTTCTTGCTGGCATGTGATAGATTTTTTGTTCAAATGTGCTCTTGCTGGCCTGTGGCTGTCATTGTACAAATGTGTTCTTGCTGGTATGTTACTGTCTTTGTTCAAATGTGTTCTTGCTGGTATGTTATTGTCTTTGTTCAAATGTGTTCTTGCTGGTATGTTACTGTCTTTGTTCAAATGTTTTCTTGCTAAGCTCAAATGTGGTTAGCTTTGTTCAAATGTGTTCTTGCTAGAATGTGAGTCTCTTTGTTTGAATGTGTTCTGGTAGGCATGTGACTGTCTTTGTTCAAATGTGTTCTTGCTTCCATGTGAATGTCTTTGTTCAAATCAGTTCTTGCTGACATGTGACTGTGTATATTCAAATGTGTTCTTGCTTGCATGTGGCTGCCTTGTTTAAATCAGTTCTTGTCGACATGTGACTGTCTTTTTTTAAAGGTGTTCTTGTACGCAAGAGCACATTTGACCGAAGACAGTCATATGCAAGCAAGAACTCATCTGAACAAAGACAGTCACATGCCAGCAAGAACACATTTGAACAAAGACAGTCACGTGAGAGCAATAAAACATTTGAACAAATTTAGTCACATGACATAAGGAACACACTTGAACAAAGACAGTCTCATGCCTACAATAACACATTTGAACGAAGACAGTCATATGCCAGCAGAACACATTTGAACAAAGACAGTCACATGCCAGCAAGAACTTATTTGAACAAAGACAGTCACATTCTAGCAAAAAACATTTGAATAAAGACAGTCACATGCCAGCAAGAACACATTTGAACAAAGCCAGTCACATGCCAGCAAGAACATATTTGAACAAAGATAGTCAGATCCCTACAAGACCACATTTGAACATAGACAGTCACATGACAGCAAGCAAACATTTGAACATAGACAGTCTCTTTCCAGCTAAATCACATTTGAACAAAGACAGTCTCATGGCAGCTAGAACACATTTGAACAAAGACAGTCACATGCCTCCAAGAACACATTTGAACATAGACAGTCACCTGATAGCAAAAAATATTTAAACAAATACAGTCACATTCCAGCAAGAACACATTTGAACAAAGACAGTCACATGCCAGCAAGAACACATACGAACAAGGACAGTCACATGCCTTCAAGAACACATTTGAACAAAAACAGTCACATGCCAGCAAGGACACATTAGAACAAAGACAGTCACATGCCTACAAGAACAGACTTGAACAAGATAGTCACATTCCAGTTAGAAAACACATTTGAACGTAGACAATTACATGCCAGCAGGAACACATTTGAACAAAGACAGTCACATGCCTACAAAAACACATTAGAACAAAGACAGTCACATTCCAGCAAGAACACATTTGAACATAGACAGTCACTTGACAGCAATAAAAAACATCTGAACAAAGACAGCCATATGCCAGCAAGAACACATTTTAACAAAAACAGTCACATGCGATCAAGAACACATTTAATCAAAGACAGTCACATTCCAGCTAAACCACATTTGAACAAAAAAGTCACCTGACAGCAACAATACATTTGAACAGAGAGAGTCATATGTCAGCACAAAAACATTTTAACAAAGACAGTCACATACCAGCAGAACTCATTTGAACAAAGGCAGTCACATGCCAGCATGAACACATTTGAACAAAGACAGTCACATTGCAAGAAAAACTCATTTGAACAAAGACAGTCACATGCCTACAATAATACATTGAACAAAGGTAGTCACATTCATGCAAGAACATATTTGAACAAAGACAGTCACGTGCCAGCATGAACACATTTGAACATAGACAGTCACATGACAGCAAGAGCATATTTTTACAAAGACAGTCATATTCCAGCAGAACACATTTGAACAAAGACAGGCACGTGCCAACAGGAACAAATTTGAACAATGACAGTCACATGCCTACAATAACACATTTGAACATAGACAGTCACATGACAGCAAGACCAGATTTCAACAAAGTCAGTCACATTCCAGCAAGAAAACATTTGAACAAAAGCAGTCACATGCCTACAAGAACACATTTGAACATAGACAGTCACGTGAGAGCAATAAAACATTTTAACAAAGACAGTCACAAGACAGCAAGCACAGATTTAAACAAAGACAGTCGCATGCCTACATAACACATTTGAACAAAGACAGTCATGGTACAGCAACAAAACATTTGAACATAGACAGTCACATGCCAGCAAGAACACATTTGAACAAAGACAGTCACATCACAACAAGAGCAGATTTGATCATAGACAGTCACATTACAGCAAGAAAACATTTGAACAAAGGCAGTCACATGCCTACAAGAACACATTTGAACATAGACGCTTACGTGAGAGCAATAAAACATTTGAACATAGACAGTCACATTCCAGCAAGAACACATTTGAACAAAGACAGTCCCATGACAGTAATAACACATTTGAACTAAGACAGTCACATGACAGCAAGAACACATTTGAACACAAATAGTCACATGACAGCAAGAGCACATTTGAACAAAGACATCACATGCCAGCAAGAACACATTTGAACAAATACAGTCACATGCCAGCATGAACACATTTGAACATAGACAGTCACACTCCAGCAAGAACACATTTGAACAAAGACAGTCACATGATAGTAATAACACATTTGAACTAAGACAGTCACATGCCAGCAAGAACACATTAGAACACAGACAGTCATATTCCAGCAATAGCACATTTGAACAAAGACAGTCACATTCGACCAAGAACAGATTTGAACAAAGACAGTCAAACGACAGCAAGAAAACATTTGAACAAAGACAGTCACATTCCAGCAAGACCACATTTGTACAAAAACAGTCACATGCCAGCAAGAACACATATGAACAAAGACAGTCACATCCCTACAAGAACACAATTGAACAAAGACAGTCATATGACAGCAAGAAAACATTCGAACAAAGACAGTCACATGCGAGCAAGAACACATAAGATCAAAGACAGTCACATGCGAGCAAGAACACATTTGAACAAAGACAGTCCCATGCGAGCAAGAACACATTTGAACATAGAAAGTCACATGCGAGCAAGAACACATTTAAACAAAGACAGCCACATGCCAGCAGGAACACATTTGAACAATGACATTCACATTACAGCAAGAACACATTTGAAGAACAAAGACAGTCTCGTGCATACAATAACACATTTGAACTCTAGACAGTCACATGCCAGAAGGAACACATTTGAAAAAGACAGTCATATGACAGCAAGAACACATTTGAACAAAGACAGTCACATCCCTACGAGAACACATTTGAACTAAGACAGTGACGTGCCTACGACAACACATTTGATCAAAGACAGTCACGTGCCTACGAGAACACATTTGAACATAGACAGTCACATGCCTACGAGAACACATTTGAACAAAGACAGTTACGTGCCTACGAGAACACATTTGAACTAAGACAGTCTCATGCCTACAATAACACATTTGAAGAGAGACACATTTGAACAAAGACAGTCACGTGCCTACGAGAACACATTTGAACTAAGACAGTCTTATGCCTACAATAACACATTTGAAGAAAGACATTCACATCCCTACGAGAACACATTTGAACAAAAACAGTCTCGTGCCTACAATAGCACATTTAAACAAAGACAGTCACATGCCAGAAGGAACACATTTGAAAAAGACAGTCACATGACAGCACGAACATATTTGAACAAAGACAGTCACATCCCTACGAGACCACATTTGAACTAAGACAGTCACGTGCCTACGAGAACACATTTGAACATTCTCAGTTACGTGAAAGTACGAGAACATTTGAACAAAGACAGTCTCGTGCCTAAAATAACACATTAAAACAAAGACAGTCACATGCCAGAAGGAACACATTTGAAAACGACAGTCACTTGACAGCAAGATCATTTTTGAACAAAGACAGTCACATCACTACGAGAACACATTTGAACTAAGACAGTCATGTGCCTACGAGAACACATTTGAACAAAGACAGTCACATGTCAGCAAGAACACATTTGAACAAAAACAGTCCCATCCCTACGAGAACACATTTGAACTAAAACAGTCACGTGCCTACGAGAACACATTTGAACAAAGACAGTCACATGTCAGCAAGAACACATTTGAACAAAGACATTCACAATCCTACGAGAACACATTTGAACATAGACAGTCACATGACAGCACGAGCACATTTGAAGTTCATCAATCAGCAGTATCTTTATTAGCAAGATAATTACATAAGACAGTCCTATGCCAGCAGGAACACATTTGAACAAAGACAGTCACATGCCTACAGTAACACATTTGAAGTGAGACAGTCACGTGCTTACAAGAACACATTTGAACATAGACAGTCACTTGACAGCAAGAGCACATTTGAAGTAAATCAATCAACTGTCTCTTCATCAGCAAGATGATTTCATAACTTGAAAGGATCTTAAGATTTTTCGAGGATATTCCTCAAATCAAGCGAGTATGACCATTTAATGCCACAGTTATACAACTACAAACCAACACACGGCACAAAGACAGACACATGACAGCAGTAACATTATTGAAATAAATAAAAAGGACGCCTTTTGTCGCAAGTGAACTTTCGCTACTCTAGCTTGTCTCTGTAGCTGAGCAGACTAGTTTTGGCAAGACCTGGTCTCAAAAACTGAAGACAGATACTTTCAAGGTCTAGGTGAGCTAGCGTCGGGGCCCATAAACTAATTTACATCTAGGTCATTCACGGTACAATTGTTCTCAGTTCTGAAAGCCAGACAGGCAAATATAAACAGACGTTTCAAATAACTGACTAATCAAGGACAAATATCCATATTATGAAATCAAAGGACAATATAAGGACAAAATAGCCGTGGTATAAGGACAAAATAGGCGACGTTATACATGCAAAATGATCAACATATTTTGGGTATACATTTTAAATATTTCTGACTATAATGTATACCATCTCATATCATATAATAGTGCACTGGTTAACTTTGCTATACCCACACTTTTTTAAAGTCGGAAATATCATAATCGATACCGGCCAGCCTCTTTTCAGTCCGTCGATTGGTTGATCGGTCAGTCAGTCGGTTGGTCGGTTAGTCAGTCTGACAGTCAGTTCTGCTTTTAGCGCAAAAACCTTTATATTTGACCGATAATGTACACATTTGGCAAAATGCGCAATAGAAATGTATTTAGACGTATATAATAATCTACATGTATGTTACAGAAATGAGAATGAACATTATGTTAACAATTCGGTATGTTACTCAAATCTGTAGGCATGTTGCAAAGACTTGCCGTATATACCTTATTTTGCTATAAGCTGAACAAGTGACACTGTGTGCAAATTTGCATGCTTAGTTTAAACATATTTCATTGCCAAATATATACAGCAACGGGGTTGGGTCACAAGTTCTCACAACATTAGTTACGACCCTTCCCCTACATTTTAAACATACATAATAGCTAATAAACATGGCTATATATATACAAATGCATTTGTGTTATACACACCTAATTAACAAAGCAAATAAGTTAGGAACATATATTGGAAACATATCAGAATAAATAAATAAATGAATAAAAATAAAAATAAATAAATAAAAAAAGATAAATAAATAAATAAGTAAATAAATGAGTAAATAGTAGACAGAAAGAATAATATGAGTATACAGAAGTAAATAACAAAAATAACTATGTATATTAAGTATACTAAAGACAAATGAAATAGGATGATACAATAGTAAGTAGATAAGTATATAACTGCCACCGGAATTTTTTTGCCAAACCAGTTTTTGGCAAAATGACCTAGTACTTTAAGTTGACATAGAAAGCTAAAGTGACTTATTTCCAGTAGAATAGACCCTACTGAGGAAATTCTATAGGTTTTTGGCTTAAAATCTGAAATGACCTAGAAAATATTTCACGACAAAGGTCAAAATCCCCGCGGGGATTTGCAAATCCCCGCGGGGAAATATTTTCCCCGCGGGGATTTTTCACCATCCCCGCGGGGATTTTTTCCCCATGCGAAAAATTTCCCCGCTGGGATTTTCGAAAATTCTAAAACTCAGTTTTTTATTCAAATATGACAAGATCTCATGTTAATGGTGTGTAAAAATGAATGTCCACCAGTAATAACAATTTTTCATTTTTCCCCGCGGGGATTTTTCCCCGCAGGGATTTTTGGAGAAAAAATCCCCGCGGGGATTTTTGGAGAAAAAATCCCCGCGGGGATTTTTTAAAACATCTGTTTAAGGGTCTAAAATCAAGCTTAGGTTCACTCTTGCAATCTGTATGACACATTTGAGCATGTCTCAAGTATATATTAACATTTTGATTTTCGCCATGGGGAAAAATCCCCGCGGGAATATTTCCCCGCAGGAATTTTTTTTTCTGCACAGTATTCATCTTTAGAGGATCTTATTCAATGTCAAAGTATTTTTTCTGCATTTATTCACATTTATATTGTATATGGTATGGATCCAGCTCAGTTGCTGCATGTTGTAGTGAAGCAAGCGTGTAAACTGTATTTTTAGATTTACTTGGTCACAAACCCAAAGACAGTTTTTCACATTATGCTGCCCATATATCATTATTCACAGTAAAGCTGCACCTGTTAGGGCCACCTGATTGTTCCATCTCTTAGTTCAGTTTGCAAAGAGTTTAGATCCAGATCAGGCCCTACATCTCGGGTACAGATTACAGGATCAAAGTTGTTTGATATTGTGGTGTTTTTTTCTGAATTTGCTTGGGCATAGTAATAAAACTAATATTATTAATATCAGCAAATAAAAATAAAACATTTGTCTACTTTAACAGTTTTTATTAAATAGTTGAGAGGTAATATGATTTAGCATTTGTGTTGTCTGCTGATTCTTCATGATTTAACTTCTTCAAAACAAATTCAGTAATACCAACAGAATGACAAAGAGTTTGATTTGGACTTTGTCTTAAGGGATAATTAGTAGGTTTGTTTTGACATGCACAGTCAAACAAGCTGTGCCTCCTTTAAGCAATAACTGTTTGAATCCAGATCAGGCCCTACATCTCAGGCCTGATCAGAATCCAAACTGTTTGACATTGTGGTGGTATTCCTGAATTTGCCTCGGCATAGTAATAAAACTAATATTAATATCAGCTAAGTATACATAAAACATTTGTCCATTTTAACAGTTTTTGTAAAAGAGTTGAGAGGTAACATTATAATTTTAGCATTTGTGTTGTCGGCTGATTCTTTATAAAATTACTTTTTCAAAACAAATTGGGTAATACCAACAGAAAGACATACAGTTTTGATCCAGATCAGGCCCAAATGAAATATGTATTTATAATTTAGATGACCTTTTGGGCCATCTGCTAGGGTATTCTGTTGGTATACTTTGAACAAAGTTTAAATCCAGATCATACTTAGCTGCATAGCACATGGCAGTCAGTAATATGTCTGACTACAGATGTATGTCTTACTGCAGATCCAGGGGTCGCAATTTCGATCCCAGTCTGGTCCCATAATTTCTTGGAGACTGATCATGAAATAATTTCTATGGTTATTTTCCTCCATTCTGCTGATTTATTCAAGGATTATTGTCAGAACTTTATGCACGAACTACTGGTTAACTGCTTGTTCAAACTTGCCCAGTAAAAAAAGTGTGGTTAAGTGAACTGACTGTCCCGACATGACCATAGCTGTTGAGTGAGACGTAAAATAACAAGGTAAACCAAACTAAAATACAGATCATACCTACACTAAACATTAGGCCTGATCAGGATCCTGTTGTTTAACATCAATTTGACACCAGGACTCTCAGATGTTTATATTACAAACTGTATCCTGCATTATGACAAGGATTTTTACATTTACACAAGAACTTAGCCAGCAATTACTTTTTTCCTTAAATTATTGTCTGCTCATACATTCAAATGCACTACAGACTGGATTTTTTCAATAAGATTTTTCATGGAAGGAAATGTTTACAAGGGAAGCAGTCTGATCTGGGTCTGTATTGTTTACAGTATAAGCTAAATAAGAACATTTACAGATCAGGGAAGCAGACAAAAGTGGCTAAATAATGCTTTATTAGTCAGGGCAGGCCTTGAAATATCATAAAATAGCACTTGCCCTGCATCACAAAGTATTTGCATATATATATATGGAAAAAAAATCACTAGAAATATCAAAACTTTCACTTGCCCTGCAGCCTAAGGCACATGTAAATCCAAGCAGATAAGTGCTATTTTCCAGCCCTGTGGGGGCAGGGGCAGTTGATTGCTGCATACCCAATTCCCTTTAATTTGAAATGCAACATGACGGTGTTCTGAAAAAGTTGAAATTTGACCTTTTGACCCAATCCCCCAGGGAGAGGGGGGTGGGTGGGGGTCTGCGGGAAAAAATATTTGCTGCCATGTTGCTGCATACCTGATTCCCTTTAATTTGATATGCAACCTGACATTCTGGAAATGATGAAAGTTGACCTTTTGACCCTATCCCCTGGGTAAGGGGATGGGATTCTGGGGGCAAAATATTTGCAACAATGTTGCTGCATTCGTGATTCCATTTAATTTGATATACAACATGACTATGTTTTTAAAAACTTGAATTTTGACCTAGTGACCCCACCCCATGATTCGGGGAGGGTCTATGGGCAAAATATTTTCAACCATGTTGCTGCAATAGTGGTTCCCTTTAATTTGATATACAACATAGAGGGCATTATGGGGAACATTCATGTGAAGTAATTTTACAATTGGACCAGTGGTTCGAAGAAGATGTCCTTTAAAGAAAAAGTTTACTGACAACGGACAAAGACCGATCACAATAGCTCACCTTGAGCCTTCCCCTCAGGTGAGCTAAAATGAGCCATAACTCAGTAAAAAATTTGCAGATTACCCCCCTTTTCTAAGTTGGCCTGTATTTTATGATGCTTGACCCTTCTGTGAAATTTGAATGAAATTGATGCATCCCTTCGAGGGTTATCGATTGGTAACCAATGTGTGACAATGGGGAGAACTATTATGCCGACGAAGACATGATCCCTAAGTGTCGACCATGCTTCGCAGGCGATACAAAAGCTAGGGATAATAATCTGTCCCACTTGATTATGTCTACTACAAAGATTTTTACTCTTCTCCAATTCAGTGATTTTGTACAGCAACTTCTTGTTTTTTTGCCAGATGGCTTGTCCATCAGTTTGCAGATTTACATATACAAATTTTACTCCATAAAACATTCTATCCTGCTGAACAATATTCTATAGTCCTTCCTGAATTTCAAGGATGTGTTGCATGGTTTCAGTTTTATCCTTTTTCTCATCTAGCATCTGCTGAAGTTTGGGTATGAGACTGTCTTCACATTTGGTGTAACAGCAAATGAGTGTCCATGAATCTGTAAGAAGAATATCAAGGGTTACTGTTAATTTGCAAATTCAACTTTTAAATATGTGAGAGCAAAATTCATCAAATAAAAATACAAAACTTAGATCCTTTGACAGCAGTGAAGACATTGGAAAGAAATAGAGTGGGCCATACTGTGCTATTTTGGATAATGGATTCGATGCTCATATCCTGCATAGAGTAACAGGGATTTTTTTTAATGTTATTAAGTCGAGCCAGGGGCCCCCAAAAACATTTGTTTTGGATGCTTAAAAGAAGTGTCTCATTGAGACATCGCTTTTGAATAACCACAACAAAGGTTTCCTTTAGAAAATAAGAAAAACTATTTTTAATACCAAACTCTTATCTAGAGGTGTATGCCAGGAATATGTTATCTATGCTGAACAAATAAAGTGAGGAAGAAGGCAAAGATCAGGAATCAATACAATCAACCCAAGTCTGTTGCACTTTGTTGGTGTAGACCACATGCTCTGTGGCCTCTGACCTTATCTACACTATTTCCCTATGTCCCACAAAAAAAGTAAACTTTAAGACTTTTCCTACTATTTTAATTCCTCTGCTGATGACCTTTGCAAATAGGATGGACTCAGATCAGGCCCGACAAAGCCTTGGGCCGGATTTGGACCCAATATGTTTGATAATCTCAAGATCTTTTTGAAAAAGACGACTTTGAAAAAACCCCGCACACAACCAAAAGGCATACCAAATTACCCAATAGGTGTCCGATCTGGGTCTGCACTGTTTGGCTTTGTCCCTCAAAAAGGATATTAGGCTTATTTTGGTTATTTTGTTTGTTTGATTTTATGCTTTACATCCCATCAACAAGCTTTCAGTTATGAAGGGACGGACCTTCCTGGGTTGATTTGTCTATTTGTTTGATTTGATTATTTACGTCCAACCAACAATCATTCAGTTATGTAGGGACGGGTCTTCCTCGGTTGAACCACTACTAAAGTAAGAATTAATGTGTCTTACTCAAGGACACAAGGCAGTGATGCTGGTGAGGCTTGAACCCGCGGCCCCTCAGTCTCAAGTCACACACTCTACACTGAGCCACTGTGCTCACTATTATGTTGATTATGTCTGTCATGTTGGTTATGGCCGTCTACTAGTGTTTTCTGCTTATAATCTTTGCAAACATGGTTGAACCAAGATCAGGCCAAACAAAATGTCGGGCCAGATCTGGATCCAAACTAGTAGACATTCTAATGGTAGAGACCTTCATCAGACCCCACATTCTGTAGTCTGATCTGGGGCTACACTGTTTGCCTATGCCCCAAAACAGGATACATGTACTAGGCTTATGTTTATTAACTGTAGTCTGCCAATAATCTTAGCAAACAGGTTGGAACCAGATCTGGCCTGACCAAACAAACAGATTGGACCTAAGATCTTGATCCAAACTTTTTGCGAACTGAAGGTAAAGACAATACATTCTGTGGTATCTGATCTGGTCTAGGCTCCACAAAAAGGATATCAGGCTCACATTTTGTTAACTCTTTGCCTTCTACACTAATGTCATCTGCTGATATACCTAGATCAGACAAGACAAAACAATTGGTCTGATCTGGATCCATTCTCTTGGACACTCTAAAGAAATTTTCGTAAAAGATGACTTTGGAAAAAATCAGGAGATGACAAAAAGCATGCAAAATTACAGTAGACAGATAGTTTATAGGAGTTCTCTGAAAAAAAACCCAGGCCTTTTGTTTAGAGTGCGTACCAGAAAATAATTTTCTTTTTTCTCAACCAAAACATATGTTGTGGGTACTCAAAAGTACCGTCTCAATGAGAGGTTCTTTTGAGCACCAAAACATAGGTAAGACAATATTTACAATTTTACGCTGAAATTTTTTGTTTATCTAAACCTATGAAACATACATCTTTTACATATTAATTTGTTTCATACATTTTGTCATCTGCTGATTTTTTCAAAACCATCTTTTTCGAAAAATTCCTTCAGGAACACCCTGAGAGTGTCAAACAGTTTGGATCCAGATCAGGCCCAACACATTAAATGTCATTAATTTGTCATAAAATCAAATCTAGTTAATAGTCAGAAAAGGTGCCTGGTTATTGACTCCTTGTGATGAGCTGTATACTGACTTGCCCATGTGTATAGCATAAATCATTCAGGATCATACAGTTTGGATCCAGGTCAGGCCCAACACATTATATGTCATTAATTTGTCATTAATGGTCAGAAAAAGGTGCCTGGTTATTGACACTTGTAATGAGCTGTATACTGACTTGACCAGGTGTATAACATAAATCATCCAGGAACACCCTGAGAGTGTAGTCAAACAGTGTGGATCCAGATCAGGCCCAACACATTAAATGTCATTAATTAGTCATAAAATCAAATCTAGTTAATAGTCAGAAAAGGTGCCTGGCTATTGACTCCTTGTAATGAGCTGTATACTGACTTGCCCATGTGTATAACATAAATCATTCAGGATCATACAGTTTGGATCCGGATCAGGCCCAACACATTAAATGTCATTAATTTGTCATAAAATCAAATCTAGTTAATAGTCAGAAAAGGTGCCTGGTTATTGGTCACTTGTAATGAGCTGTATACTGACTTGACCATGTGCATTACATAAATCATTCAGGATCATACAGTTTGGAACCGGATCAGGCCCAACACATTAAATGTCATTAATTTGTCATAAAATCCAATCTAGTTAATAGCCAGAAAAGGTGCCTGGTTATTGACCACTCGTAATGAGCTGTATCCTGACTTGACCATGTGTATAACATAAATCATTCAGGATCATACAGTTTGGATCCAGATCAGGCCCAACACATTAAATGTCATTAATTTGTCATTAATAGTCAGAAAAGGTGCCAGGTTATTGACCACTTGAAATGAGCTGTATAGTGACTTGAACATGTGTATAACATAATCACATAGCTAATATGTTCAAAGCCCCAACAGAAGTTTTTTAAACTAGAGTGGATTAGGTTTGATGACTTCAGAGTATGGTGCTTGGAGTACACCATGTGTTCTCAGCCGCCAGCTAGTTCGTTGCTTTGAAGTACTCCCATCTCATTACTCATAGGTTAACATTTGGAAGGGTTTTTAACACTTTGGTATCTAGTGTCATCTGCTGATAACCTAAAAATGCAAACAGTGTGCATCCTGATCCGGCTCGACTGATCTGGACCGAAACTGTTTGACTCTCTGATGGTGTTTCTGAAAGAACATTTGGGAAAAAAACAGCCGATGACAAAAAAAGCAAGCAAAATTTGTAACCCAGGTTACAAAAAGGACACACATTAAATTCAAAATCACAACTTTGGTGCAGTTCACTTTTATTCTGAATTTTTCTCATAAAACAAGTTCCTTTTTCCAGCTGTTAAAACTTTATGATGTGAAAGAATTTTATGTACCCCAGATCAAAATTCTAGCACTTAAAAGTTGGTATTTACAAGAAATAAATAAAACCCTGACAGACCCTCTGGATTGGTACTCTAATCTCAGAGTTTACGAAAGTTTCCCAGACTTTACAGGACAGTAGGTCTGGGGGACTGACAAACCACAATTTTACCAGACCGACACCATATGAGAAAAAGCAACAAAAAAAGAAAAAAATATGTTTTAAAGTTTGATGTAATATTATGTATAAAGACCAATGACGGCAAAATATCCAAGACAGCTCAGTAAACAAAATATTGATTGCTGCTAAACACATTTTTCCAATATGACTTTTGATTGGTTGATTAAAACAGAGTATTTTGTTATATTCCGCCAAAACAGTAACTTTTGGGCACAGTCGGTCCTGTGACGTGGTAACTCTTGTCAGACGGCAAGTTTATCCGCCAGTCAGGACTGCCGGTCCTGTGAAGTTTCATAATGACTGTAATCTAATCCTAAATGCTTACATAAATCACAATGTACATGCCAAACGTTCCAAAAAGATTGAATTCTATATTGTCCCTTTGGCATACAGTGTGTTTTCCTATGTACATGTAGTATTAACACCAACAAAAATGAAAAAACCTACCACATCCGCTCTATGTGCGTAAATACGGGTAATAACATGTCTCCCATAATAAGTCTATGGGGATTTTTCCAAAGCTCAAGGGCAGCTTACTCCTATGTCCTAATGGTTGGATCTTGGCGAATTTCAAACCAATCAGAGATTTTATGGTTGTCCTTGTTACCTGCAAGAATAAAAATGAAAGTGTAAATTCTGATGTAATTATGCTCCCTTACAGTCTGGGTCTTATCACCAGTTTTTTCTACCAATATTGAATACTAAACGATGTAAAATTGCTTTTAATTAACCCACATCATCTGTGGTGTATTATCGCATACAAATTGATGGTCTATTTTGTATGTTAAAATTTCTAAAAAAATTGTGGACGACGGAGTGACTGATATACTATTAGCTCACCCATGATCCTTCGGCTCAGGTGAGCTAAAAATATAGTATTTCTGTCCCTGTGGAATGTCTTTAATTTTGCATAGATCTTACTGGGTAATTTTGAATGCTTTTTTGTTGTCTGCTTGAGCTATCTCAACAGGTTCTACATATGTAAAATATCTTTTAAAACTCATTACCACCACTCACTACTTTTGTTATCTGCTCCCTAAGCTGCAGCTTAAGTTATTAGGTGGCCTGTATAGGTAGTCTATGACAGCTCCTTGTGGCCAGTCTAAGGTATCTAGGCTGAAGTGCACTTGAATATACAATACAGGCAGCACAGTTGTAATAAGCAGACATCTTTTTCAGGACAAAATATTCCCATGTAAGGAACTGTCTGCCAGTGGCAAAAAGTCATCTGCTGCTGATCTTTTCATACAGTTTGAACCCATATCAGGCCAGACAAAATATTGGACCTGATCTAGATCCAGAATGTTAACACTACATGGTTGCGTACCTGCTGAAAGATTTTTTGAAAATTTATTTTAAAAAGGTCAACAGATGACAAAAAAATCATGAAAAATTACTCGGCATGCTGAGTTAATTTATGCTCCTATTTTAACCACATTGACCTACAAGACTATAAACTGATTCTTTGCATGCGGGGGGTGGGGAAGTGAGGGGTGGAGTAATTTTGTTAATGCTTTTGCTGTCGTATGCTAAATGCCATACCAATGTTAAAGGTCTGTTTATAAGTTCTCAGGTGCTGCATAACTCAGTATCTTAGATCCAAATTCGGTAAACATGGATTTGCCCATTTTGTATTTGAAGGAGTCGCAGGTTGAAATTTCTATATTTAAACTCTTTGCATTCTGGGTACATGTAATTGTTTATTCTTATTCTTTTGTTGTCGTCTGCTGACTTATTTCATTTTGTTTTTCGTATATATAATTCTTTCAGGAACACTAAAAGAGTGTCAAACTGTTTGAATTCAGATCTCGACCGACATTTCATCAAATTGGATCCAGAATTCTAGTCCTAATCTGGATCCAAACTGTTTGCAAAGGTTACAACATATGACAAGCTAAAGTGTTAATTTATAACTGTCAATGAAGAGTGATTGATTTAGTCACTGCATTTTCAAAGTTTTAACTCAATGGATTCCATAACAACACTGCTCAGAGAACTACAAACACAAAAGTCACAGACCAACCATAATAGGAGTATTCTCTCAGGGATAATTATTACTTGTATATTTATTTATTGAAAGCTAGTATGTATAAGACCAATTCACAAATTGGAAGATTCCATTTTAGAAATTCAGGATCCTGAGTGGAGAAACATGCAAACATGTTCTCTTTCTAGTCTAGTGTATGCTGCTGAATGAGCAGTCTACTCAGGGCCAATATTTTTTCTTTCATTTATTGGCAAGTCAGTTTACCAAATGGAAGATTCCGCTTTAGAAATATAGGATCTATAGGGGTGAAACACAGAAAAATGATCTCATTCTAAGTGCCGCTGAAGAAACAATATTATCCATTCCACAAGGAGAAACACAAATTTTATTTCACCACTTCATTTTAACATGTATAAAGGGCTTTAGATAAGCTTGTGTACCGCGTAAATTACACAAATATTTGGCAGGATACGTATTTACTTAAAGTTTAGAACGTATCATGTACAAAAACAAAGTAAGCATTACTCATTCAATGTTTTTCCAGAGCATAATGTCCGAAATATTATATTTAGTTTCTTGTTTACACAATAGGAAAAAGGTAGAAGTAATCCGACATTTTTCCTTTCGGGCATGAATGCATAGCAAATCTTCGTAACTGCATTCTAAATATAGATCAGTTAGAAATGAAGCAAGCGCAAATCTCTGGCGGATCAACAGTGTAGCTTGTGGAAACAATCGGAAACCACAGAGGAATGCTGTGTGTTTTACTTTCGGTTTCACGACACGCTGTCAAAAGAAAGTCATAAAATTCAAGCCATATCCTAGCACACAATGCTTTCTTGCAAGAAGGAACAGTATTTTCAGTAAAACATCTCTGAAATCCAGCCGCCTTTTCTTTTTAGAAAAGTGATCAGAAGACCTGTGTCGCGAAAATCCAATACACAAAATCCAAACATGTATTGGCGTATGCAAAAGTTGGTCCTATTTATCTATTATCGTATTTCGGTCTATCTGTCATATGAGAATAAATTTCTATAAAATCATTCAAATCATCTTTTTCTTAAGTTTTTAAGTAGCACCTAGTTCCTGAAGATTCTACATTTTGATGATTTCCACACAACCCCCTCCCAAAGCATTTAATTTAAGCCACCTAAAGGGGACTCATAATGCTCCAATTGGCACTATTTTTTCCAAAAATTCTTCATCTCCGGCACCCTACCCCCCATCCCCATTGTGGCTTAGTTGCATTCCTGCAAAACCCAAAACCTACTATGCCAAAGAGAAATTAAATATCTTAATGTTTACTTTTTTGTTAATGAACAGCCTAGGAAAACAAGCAGCAAGCCAAGGCTCAATTGAAATAATTACTTTGTATGGGTTTTTTTAAGACGAATAGTCATCAGTAATCATAAAAATTTCTTGTTACACCTTTTTTTAAAAATGGACAAGTACAGTACTATTTTGAAAATAAAGCTTATCTAAAGCCCTGTATATATATGAAAAAAGATAACTCTGGACATTTCCATTATTATTATTATTATTATTATTATTATTATTAATCATAATTAGCTCTGAAGAGTCAGACTATAGACACAGTGCACTTATAGGGTGGAATACAGCTAATACTTGATCAGAGACAGTATGATAAAATTTGAAAGTGGACATATAATAAGTCACATGGCCATATTGAGCTATAATTTGCAGACATCTGTATATCTACCTGTCTGTATTTTTTTGATTGTAGATGCTGTTGAGCATAGATAAGAAGCTACTTATACTTAGATTAATATAAGACTATATACTCAATATGAAGGACAAGTTTCAAACAACCAAATTTTTTTTGACCTGTATATAGGTTCTGTTAATTTACAATAGAAAAAGGTTGAAAAATATCTTGAAATCAAGTCTGTACAGTAAGTAGATTTTTCAGCAGGACAAGGGTAAACCATGGCCAGGAGACTAGGATGACTATTTCCCTGCTAGCAGTAACTTTTGTCATCTGCTGATAACATTTGAAAACAGTTTGGATCCAGATCAGGACCAACAAAATGATCTGGATCCAAACAGTTTGACATTTTGATTTTGTTCCTGAAAGATTTTTTGAATGAAAGAAGTCAGCAGACGACAACAAAATCGCGAAGAAGTATGCAGCATGTAAAGATATACCTCGGACCCAGTATAAACGGACTGGTCACTGACGGAAATACAAAGTTATGTTGTCGAGGCTTTATTTTAGCGCTATTTCAAAGTACTACAGCGAATGAAATTGATTCTGAACATACACGAGATTATAAGAGGTTACTCCTGGTATGCGAAGCTGAAATATTACGAGTTACAGTAAAAAGAATTGATGTTTTCTCATCTTTTTATGTTGATTTCTGACGATTTTCGGCTAAAAATGCTGAAAATAGCTAAAAAGGGTACCTAGGTTTCTTGCTGATGTTCATAAAGACGGATAAACTTTCAATAAATATAACAATACAGTCTTAAAGGTAGTATATAGAACCATTGCTTTTTTAAGGAAATTCAAAGATATGCAGAGTAATAACGGAGATATAATAATTTAATCTTCAACATATGTCAGTTTTGAAAGCTCATCCACCCTTGAGCCATGACAACGTATTTCCAATGTATACATTTACCTGTATGTAAGTGACCAGTCCGTGTTTATTGGGTCCGAGGATATACATATAAAAAAATGCTAACTATTTCTCCTCTTTTGTGTTTTTGTCCAGCAATTTTAAGTCCTCACTGAGCATTAGCATATTGTGTTTACGAATATCAGGGAAGTCTGGTCAGACTTTACAGGATTTGACATTCGCAAATATGTAAAGATGTGGGGGATGGGGTTCGCTTAGCTGATTTTATTTCTTTTTTATTAAATATCCTGTGAAAATGAAACAATTTTGTCTCACTGAGACCAAATTATTTCGTAGCATATTTCAAAGCAGTGGTAGCGGAGGGGGTACAAAACAAAACACTAAGGATCCGCCACTGAATACCGCCTTAGTGATCACACATTTTCGTTTTAAATGAAATACATGACCATATAATTTACCATTACCACTTTTTCACCTTGTAAGCAGTTTAGATTAGAGAAAATATCCAGCCAGGTCCTGATCCATGCTCAAATCAACTACTGAGCATGCAATTTATAATGCTCATAATGTTAAAATGCCAACATTGTTTGCATTTCAATATTTAACAACATCTGAGAGTTTAAAAAGAACATTTTTTTTGCTATATTTTGTTGAAATGTTGTAAAGTTGTAAATTAAATTCTAAAAATGCTGCCTGCTTATTACATCTGCTGCATTGATTCATATGCATTTAAGACTAGTTTTATCATGGAAGCAAACAATATGAACCCTGATCAGAGGAGCCATCTGAAATGGGTTCATATTGTAATAGAAGCGATCAAAGTACATCAGCAGATGAAAAATCAGCCAACATTTGAGCCGCGACATGAAATTTCCAGAAATGTGGTATGTGAAGCCAGCGAAGGCTCAGACCAGCCTGCGCATATGTGCAGTCTGATCAGAGCCTTTGCCAGTCGCTTGAATATTTTATGAGTGTTAAGCTACTGACCGAACAGCATTTGGAGTTTCTAAGCTCAAAAGGAGACTGGACAGGCTCGTCTGAGTCTACACTATTCAAAATACCACATTGATACTCATTTGTCATGAATAGCAGGAAAAGGGTTAGCTCTGTATTGTTTCAAACAACTGACCATTGATCTTTTAATTTTATCATGTTCAAACCATCACAAATTTTTTGTTGTCTGCCCATTATTTATGGTGTATACTTTTTTATTATTTTATTATGTAGTCCTTGCTCCATGTGTATGCCTGGTATAAGCATATCAAACAAAAAGGGACCTAACTCTTTTAGTGCTTTATTTAGGAAATTGAATTTCAAATGATGATCTGAAGTAACCTGTCGTGTTATCAATAAAAAATTTGCTGAAGAAAGCAAAGAAATATAGATGACATGTTTAGATAAACAAACATTTTCAGCGTAGAATTTTAAATATTTTCTTACCCATATATTTTTGCTATGTTTTGGATGCTCAAAAGAACCCTCTCATTGAGAGGGTTCTTTTGAGTACCCACAACATACGTTTCGGTTGAGAAATAAGAAAAATGTTTTTCTGTTACGCACCCTTTACTAAAGGCCTGAGATTCTGATCCAATTGTTCTCTAGGAAGAATAAAGTCTACCAAAGTACATAATAGCAGTTGAGTTAGTTGAGCAAGCAGACAGCATTAAATTTTGTAGTGAATGGCAGAAACTGGTTAAGGCCGTTTTTGTTTGACCTTCTTATTGTGTGTGTGTGTACTCTTGTATGTCTGTGTTGACTGTATAAAAAGATACAAGTGAAAGATAGGGGTATCCATAAACCTATTGCACATGAAATTAACTCAATGCATGTTGTTTTGCCATTTCATGGGTAGTATTAACACTTTGCTTGCCACCACAGGGTTCTCACTAACTCCAAATTTGGATTATTTTACTCCAACTTTTTGATTCTGACTCTAAACTTTTTCAAAAGTCTCAATAGAACTTTGGCAAACAGCAATTTTACTCCTATTTTCAAAATCCTAGTGAGAATCTGCCAGCGGCGAATTTCGTCGTCTGCTGATGATCTTTGCAGTTTGGACCTAAATCAGGCCCACAAGAACATTGGGCCTGATCTGGATCCAAACTGTTTGACACTGAAAGAATTATTTGAAAAAGTGAATGTTGAAAATTTGTAAGCAGATCACAAAAAGGCATGAAAAAAACCAGCATGCAAAGAGTTAATTTGAATCAGAATCAAATATACTGTCTGGCAAAACAAGAGTTAACTTTGTGTAGTACATTAGATAAATAGAAATTTAGCCTCAAAATACTGAAGGCTGTAGCAAGACTGCATACATGTGCAGGCTTGTCTGAGCCTTCACTGACAGCATATGTCAGGCCTTTAGTTAAGCGTGTGTACCCCCGAAAAAATACTTTTCTTATTTTTCAACCAAAACATATGTTGTGGGTACTCAAAAGAATCGTCTCAATGAGACGGTTCTTTTGAGCACCCAAATCATATGCTAAGAATTATGGGTAAGGGGATTTTTACAGTTTTACAATTTTTACAATTTTACGCTGCAAATTTGTGTTTATATGTGATATGTTATATGTACCAAAAGTTTGGCCCATATTATGAGTTGAATGTTTCAAGGTATGCATGTGTTATAATTATGATAATAAACTTTTCCTGCTAGATCTCATTGTTATTCATTCTTGCACTAGGCTGAAGCTATATAAAAAAAAATGACATACCTTAAAAAAATATTTTGTTGAAACAGGCCCATTTTTTTTTTAAATCAATAACCTCCAGGCTAGATCTGGATCCAAACTATTTGCAACAAAGAATTAAACAACTAATATAGGCAAATAAGCATATATTAAAAACATAGTCTCAGATCAGCATGCTTCAAGAAGAGCAGTCTGATCAAGGACTATTTTTATTTGGTTCTCTGAACAAAATAATTTATTCAAATGAGTTGAAGATTTAACTGTTAGCGGCTTCTCATCTGTATCTACCCCATTTTGTTAAAGCTAGTATGTGCATTTCAGTATAAACCTGAAAATTTTGTGTTTATTAATAAGGGATTAATCACCAGGTGATACCAACTCACCATGTGGTCAAAACCTACTCTTTGTTGTCATGGTAACAACAAAAACATCCTTCAATTTAGATGAACAATAAATTACCAGACCAATCTGGTCATGCCCACATTAATGTTTTGAGGTCTGCTGACTTTTTAGAAATTGAATTTCTCAAAAATATTTTTCAGGAACACTTTTAGAGTGACAAACTGTTCTATAGTTGATTATTAAAGCTGCATACTCTGTAACTATGAACATTTTTCGAAAAAAAATATTTTCTTTTTAAATCATTTGCAAAAGTAGAATAAAGTTATGTTGTCACAATAAATCTAATTTCTACATTTGAAAACTGCATGAAAAAGTGAATTATCTTATAAAAACAGGTGTATTTTCTCTTGTTTGTAATTATTTGCGTCCCTCCAATAGTTCTAGACAGTTAATTTTTAACATAAATGCTGTTGTTTTGGCACTAATAATTTGTTAATTATTACGAAAAAGGTAAAATGTATACCTGAATTTTAGTATTTTTACTGTGTTCTTGAAAAATAGAAACATTTTTTTTAAAATGAAAATATCAAAAGTTACAGATTATGCAGCTTTAAGACAGAAGACAGAAAGATCTTTTTCTATCATTTACTCAGTTTGCAAGCTTTTTTCATGCTTTTTTGTTGTCTGCTGACTATAGCATTCAAAATTAACTTTGTAACAAAAATTCTTTCAGGAACACTATCAGAGAGTCAAACGGTTTGGACCCAGATCAGGACCAACAGTCTGCCTCCTATATAATTGTTCACAAAGGTTATCAGCAGATGACAGAGGTGGCTGAGCACTAACAAGAATAGGTAAAATGATACGAATTGTTATTTTTAGATCCAGAAAGAAACAAACTATCCATCCTATTCTATTCTTTATATAGTTCTTCTTTCAAACTGCCCAAATTGACATGAGACTGATTAATTTTCGTAGAAATCTTTGTGATATTCGTGCTTTTATAAGAGTGATTTTCGTGTGACTTGTTGTTTTTCGTCTATTTTAGAATTGTCAGTGAGAGGCGAGTCCAATGAGTTTCACAAATTTAATAATTTTATTTTACAGCAAAGCATTGTAAGAAAGTAACTGTACATGTCCATCCTCCACCTTAAATATAGCAAAGTAAGGGGCCAGGTCCCTTGTAGTTTCTTTTATAGAATATAGTCACATTTTGGTTTTCTTGGGTTTCTTCACTTTATATAAAACTATGACCTGTTCTTTCCAAAATTTATCTTAAACTGACTATCTGCAGAGAGAGTACAACTTTCTGCACAAAGACAAATCTAAAGACATATTGTCCTAAATGCAACTTCTGAATAATTTAGTGTTTTTTCTGTTTCCTGACCATAACAATGAAGTTGTATTGGTAAAATTATAGATAGAATATTAGCAATTATATTACATCTGTCTTGAAAATACATACAGGATTTGACTCAACTACCTGGTACCGTAATTAACATAAAAAAGCCAAGCTTGATGAAATTTAATGTAATGCAATGAGACCTATTTTCCCCCTGTCACACTTTTTTCGTGAAATACTCCAACCTTGATCATGCTTTTACCAAGATTATTACGATAATGTCGATTCTTAAATCTATATGGTCTGATAGCCTAGTGGTTAGTTCACAATTTGAAAAAGAGCACCCAAACCTGGATCGAATTTTTGGGTGGGAGACTTTTTTTATGACTGTCAAATATATGCATTCTTTTTAAGTCAAAGTTGTTCAAATATTTTATGCCACCTTCTGATTATCTTTACATCTTTTCATTTGGATATTCAGTATTAATTGACTTGGTTTTATTAACTCTTTCCTTGCCAGCGGCGACTTTTGTTGTCTGCTGATAGTCTTTGCAAACAGTTTGGACCCTGGTCAGTACCGACAAAACATTGGTCCTGAACTGGATACAGACCGTTTGCCATCATCTGAAAGTGTTTCTGTAAGAGTTTTTGAAAAAGATAACTTTGGAAAAAAGTCTGCTGATGACATAAAAGTATTAAAATGACCCAGCATGCAAAGTTTTAATTACATGTGAGCTTATATTGAAATCATACAATGTGCTAGTTGTAGTTGATCAGATTTTTATAGTTATTATATATTAACCATTTGTGCACAAAAGACTTAACAAACAAAATAATGAAAAAAGACTAAAAAAATAATTAAATGAAATGGAACAAGATTCGAACCCACATCTTTTGAATGCTAAACACATCCTGTTAAATGTATCCATAAAGCTATCGAGAAATTGTAGAATTCTTTCATTCAGACATGTAATTGTACCACAATTTAAAGCTCACTTTTTACGATGATTCCCAAAGATTGGATGTAAGGTCAATGAATATTCATATGTCTCGGGTCAATTTTGTCAAACAATAACTATAAACATAGAACATTACAAGATATATATAGATATATAATGTACATCCCATTACGGAAACCGCTTCGTGCGAAATTTAATATATACCGAACTACTTTCTGCTGATAGGAGACTTCCGTATATTTCCGATAACGAGGAAGTTGGAACAAGTATTAACTTTATAAAAACAGTAGCAGTCGTTTAGCTTTGGAAATTACAGGACATGCATTAACTTTATATGATATGTCTGTGCGCGCGTGCGCGCAGTAAAGTGTTATTTTATTTTGTTTCTCGATGTTGTCTCGGTAATATGAGATTAATAAATGCTTAGCTGAATCTAGAAATCCCACCTTTATTATTGTGCAGTTGTTTAAGTCCAAAGTATAAGATATAAGCCATATAAGACCAGTGCCTTTTGTGGGAGAAATACGAACAGTGCAGATCCAGATCAGACACAGCAACTGAAAGTGGCGTCCGATCAGGGTCTCCACTGTTGCTTACAAAATACTCTTTTAAAATGTGAATAAACATGTAAAATACCACCCTACAACCCTTAAAACGGAAATTGACTGATCCAGATGTTTCATAAGGCACACATGGGTTAATTAGACCAAGAATTGGACAGTAATGTAGTATCCTAACATAAAATTTATGATACAGGGATGGTTTCTGATTATAGTTATAAATAGTTTGGAAACGGATCAGGTTCTACGAAATGTCCTGCTTGGTCTGGATCTTAACTGCTTGAAACTTGGTGAGCCTTGTATCTACCATAAGGGATGGTTGATAATAACATTTATAAGCAGTTTTGTCGGGCCTGATTTGGATCTAAACTATTTGAACAATTCAAACCTAGATCAGAGGCATCAACGCGAGATGTTAGATCTCGGTCTCCATTGTGTGTGTTGCGCCAGGTCACATGTTTTGTAAATATTTTTTTCCGTATCCTGCTATTTAAAGGGCATTGCATTAGCAATGAAAACCAGGTTATACGCTGAGCGTCGGCGACCGATCAGTCACTGCGCAATAACTTGCCAACAAACTCATTTGGGCCTAGAAACCATTACAGTCTGGTCTAGGAACACAGTGGTTCTGCTGGTAGAGCTGTAGACTGGGTATAGAATGGTTCGAGACTCGCCTGGGTCACTGTGTTGTGTCCTTGAGCAAGACACTTTATCCGTTCTTTGTTCTTGTTTAACCAAGGAAAACAGCAAATTGTTCAGACATGATTAAAAATTGTAGACTGGGGTGTAAAGAAGCAGCACAAACAGAACAAATCAATTTGATCACAGTTTTTCTGTTTGAAGAAAAAGCAAGCATTCAAATTGAACGAATATTTTGAAATGATTTTGTCCTCTCTATATATTATAAACCCAATTATGCCGGATAAAATCGTACATCCTAATTGGGAAAATGGGGTTAGCTTCAATTTTCTGATTATTATGGTTGCTGTATGCGTTTTTTATGGTCACCAAATGGTGTTGACTCCGACTCGGACCCAGTATAAGACCGAGAATTAGACAGTTATGTCGTATCCTAACATACTGTGTGTACTGTGTCTGAGGCTCCCATGAGATTGTTTCTAGTGTGGTAGATCATCTTGGTCTGCACTGTTTGCCAAGGTTCCATTATTTGGACAGTATATGATAATATGTCTCTTTAAAGCCTTTTTAAATTTCTAGTAATGCCTTAATTCTACTTTTCGCTTATGATGGAGACCTAGATTTGATGTGGGCCTTCACTGTTTGCTGAAGCAAAAACGATCTTCACAGAAAAATATGCAATTTTTATTTGGAAATTACAACATTCGATCCATCGATATATTCAATAGACATTCTCAAGTTTAAAGTATCAAGCCATAAGGAAAATGGTTAAAAAATGAACACACAGATCTACACAGAAGCGCTACACGATTTTTACGACCGGATGTGATTTTCGCCTCCGGGTATTGCAGACATCCTGCTATCACAGAGCCGTATCAAAAGAAAATATAATCCTACTTTTGTTGTTGTTGTGTTTGTGCTACACGTCCCACCAACAGCTAAGGTCATATGGAGACCAACGGGCTTAATGTCTCATCCAACAGACTGGTGAAGCCGGGAATCGATCCTGCGACCCCTGGTTTACAAGGCAAGCGGTTTGTACACTACACCACAGCGGCTCCTATATTCCTACTGTTGAACTAAGCTGCCCTTTGTCTCAGACAACTTTGGGACAGAACTTGAACTATATCAGTTCATTAGTACATGACGTTGAATGCGTGACAGTGCTCCTTTTCTGTAGCTCGCGACCGGCGCACGAAAATCCTTTGACATGAGTCGAAATTACCTATCAAACCCCATGAAACTCGTGGTTCTATATATGTGCGATACAAATTTCGGGTTCTTTTCGCACGGAGAAGTTTCGAAGATGAACTTGGCTACGTAGTGGGCTGACTTCCAAAAGGCTTATTTGAATAGGCCGGGCCCCGAGGTTATTGAACTTTTTTCATGCTATACTCAACGAGTGACGTAGACTCAACGAAATTTCAACTGTTCATAACAACTAAAATACCGACAAATGAAGAAGTTTCTTGCTTTAGTTGTATTTATCATTAAAATTTTACCATTTATGAGCAGGATAAATTTCGTGCTCAGCTGAATCAGTGACCTATTCGTCACTTGCTGAGTTGAGTATGAAAAATGTTTTATATCTAACTACTGGTAAACCGTCAGTCCAGCACAGCTTTGTAGCTCTAAAACAGGAAACACCAAAAATCACTAATCAGCATGCAAGGAAAAATATTGCAGACGAATAAAGCTGCTAAATGAGGGCACCCACCCATAACAATGCAAAACAGTACAAATTATAAAGACATACTCATTGCGAGCTATCAAAACCAACCCACAATCAAATTGAGTCAATAAACAATTATTATTTTGTTTTTGTTCAGTCAGATTGTTCTGTGACTGATAAAATTGTCCAGCCTGCTTAAATCGTCTTGTACCCGGGACCGGGCCACATAGCACAGTTGGTGACGTGTCTGACTTGCAGATCCAGCGGTCCTGAGTTCAATCCCGGCCTTGTCCCATACTTTCGTTGAAATCGATCATGAAATAATTTCTGTGGCCATTGTAGCTCCTCCCTACAAGCGAAAGTAAGTGCACGACTTACTGGTTTACCGCTTAGTCAAGCTTGCACGGGAAAATAAATGGCCGTCCCGATACGACCATAGTTGTTGACTGGGACGTAAAGCATCATTTGTATCACTGTAAGTGTAAGGGTCTGCCTGTCTTATTGCAGTTGCTGAATGTTTTAATGATAGAAAATGGTGTAGACCATGACGACACAGCATAATTGATCATAGCTTCCTTAAAAATGTAGACACAGATTAGAAGCGACATGCATTTCCTGTGTTTATTGCCAATATGTCCTGGCATTTATATTTCTTCAGGGTATTGCGCTAATCCGCTTTCCCTAAGCCGTACCAAATGAAAAGATATTCCTACTTTGTCATACGAATGTCTGCTGCCAATATTCAGTGCATTCGATTGATGCTTTAAATCAGGACCTACGTTGCTTGCTTGGCATATTCGCTTTTACGACCCAGCAAATGACAATTCAGTCATGTTGGGCCAGTTTTTGAACTGCGTACATCGATCAGTATTGGCATTTTACTTAAGTACACTGTGCACATAAATGGCGCGCGAGTAAATGAACCGTTCCTTGTGAAAATTGCCGTTGCTCAATTGAAAATAATGTAAGTGCAGAGTTTTGAAAAGCCCACAAATGATCTAAGATTGATCTGCACATATACAGCCTGTTACTTAAACTCTGATTTGGAAGTTTACAAGCTGAGCAAATCAGTTTATGTCCTATATTGTATGGAATTGTTTATAAAGCTTTTACCGTGGAGTGGCTCAATCACCTGCTCCATTTTTACGAATACACGATGGATTCCGTAAATCGACGAGTCCGTGTAGTAATATCTCTAAAAGCGTGGATAGTTTTATATCGCAAATATATGCTTAGATTTTTTTAAGATAAAAAAAAATTAAAAAGCATTTACGATTTTCAATAAAATGTAAATTGATTTTTGGGCTATACTTTGTATTTTCATTTAAAATACAGCGTGTTTTTGGACGCACTATCTTTTTTCTCGACCATCCCGGCCTTTCCCTCGGTTTTACTATATGATAGGTGCAAATCTGGGTGTTTTTCGCACGGAGCCGTTTCCGTGATGCCACAAAGGGGGTTCATAATATATAAAGGTGTGGGGGTTCGCTTTGCTGATTTTATCTCATCTTTCCTAAGTATCCTATGAAAAAGAAATAATTTGGTCTCACTGAAACCCAATTATTTCATTTTCATAGGACATTTAAAAATGGGGGGGGAGGGGGTTCGAGCGAGCCCCTGAAACTCCTCTGGATCCGCCACTGCTTGACCATTTAAACCAGAAAGATCTTTTTTAAGTAGTTGAGTGCTTTTTATGCTTTTTGTAGTCTGCTGACTTTTTTTTTTCAAAATCAACTTTTTTCAAACACTATTAGAATGTCTAACATTTTGGATGCAGACCAGAACTGACTTTCAATAAGTACTGATCTGGGTCCTAACTGTCTGCAACTACCCTAAGTTAATCTATACCCCTTATGTTCTTTCATACTTTAAAAGACTGTCATGTTTTTATTCTACTGTGGTGTCACTCACAGAAAAAAATGCTGAAAGATCACAAGCATTTTACAAAAGTTTTAACTTTGTAATTGTATAAATAATAATTTGTTTAAAGGCAAAAAACATAAAAGTTTTACACTAATGATAACATTATGTGTCCAGTCTGATCTGGGTCCAAACTGTATGCCAACCCCTTTTTCAGTGGAGCAAAACTGTTTGAGCAATTTTGGTAGAGGGAATCATTAGGAACATTTCTGTAAAATTATTTAAAATTTGGACCAGTGGTTCAGGAGATGTCATTTAAAGACATTTCTCATCTTGAGCACTGGCAACCCATTAAAGTAAGTACAGGTGCAAAGATCAGGAATCGATACAATCAAGTACCACACCTGACCAAGGATACCAATGGGAAAGTGACAAACTCACAGCCCGACACCACAAACGAGAGCCAAGAGGTCAGCCCTTTCCCAGCAGGTGACCACAAGGCACACATAAACAGACGTGCACAAAGGCATAGCAAACGAAAGACAGAAGAAACATAAAAGAAGTACAGCCTTGGAACGGTCAGTAAAATATTTTACTGGAGGCCTTCCAAACTGTTTGCATAGAACATCAGCATAGAACATCAGCAGATGACAAAATTATCACTAGCTGGTATAGGGGTAATTTACTTACCCTTTTTATTAAGCAAGCACACAAAACTGACATCTTTGCTCCTAAACTACTGGCACAAATTATGTGGGGTACATAGTGTGTACATAGTGGCTTTAGTGCTGATCCTGTTGGCGTTGTGAGTCCATGTCACCATCTGTGTCGCTTCGACGGTGTAGCTGCTGTTCCGCACTTTTTCTGCAAAACCAATGATTGAAACATTGTTCAGGCCTCCAGAGAGCTTATTTGAAAATCATATTTCATTTTTCTCAAAATAAAACATTTGTTGTGCAAACGTGGGTACTCAAAGGAAGCGTCTTAATGCGTCGGTTCTTCTGAAACAAAAAACACATAATTATTCTGAAAGGGCTCAAATTTTTGTTTATCAGGGCCTTTGATAGTTAGGAGGGTAGGGGGAGGGGTATTAGGTTTGAGTTCAATTCATTAACCTTAATTTCAAGGTCAGATCAGCACTTTGAAATGCCTAATTTTGACCAAAATAAGAATTCCCCATGTTTTTTCTAAATGAATTGAGCTGAATTCCCGTGCCAATTGTAAATAATTGCACACAAATGATCCCCTTAACTCTTTTTAGGCCAATAGAACATCCCATAGTTTTTTATAAAATGAAGTTGGGATTGTGCATTGTATATATATTAAAAGGTCACGGGTTAAAATTTCAAAAAAAAATAATAATGCATCATGGCCAAAAAAAGGAGGAGCTTTAACAACAAATGAACAGACTTGAAATTCTATATATCCCGAGATATTATCAAGCTCTAGATAGATAAATGACTATTTTGAATCTGAATTCTGACATTCTCACACCTCCAAGTTTGACACTCAACACCTTTGGTACAATGCAACCTGTCATAAAAGCTATCCTTTTCAAAAAATGTTCTCAGCAATTATTATGTGGATTTCCATATGAAGCAACAATAGCGATACATGTGAGGGTCCAAGAATTCTCGTCCAGGAGGTAGGATTCAACAGATACACCATCTGCCATAAAAAAATCTTTTTTTTTGTCCTCAACTTATTTTATAGAAGTCAATTGGTTTATTTCAAAGAAAATTTTAATTTTCCATGGTTCCAGAGGGGGTCCATCAATTCTTCCAGGGGTGAGGATGGTGTCCAACTTTTTCCAGGGGGAGGGGGGGTATCTAGGTGCTTAATTATTCCCTATTTAATCCCATATAACTTGTGTTTTTTAAGGGGGTCTGGTCTCCCCTCTGGATCCAAGCATGCAATGCTTGGATTATCTGGATGCTGTGACAAAAGTTAGATATTTGAAAAAGTTATCAATTTTGAACCTCCCTGAATACATGGTGTCTGGGAAAACAGCCATAGAGGCCTGATATTGGCCTAAATTAAAATTTTATTTTTACCCCTTACTCGACTGACCCTGAAAAAGCCCCTACACAAAAAATTCTATTACAATCTTTTGTCAAGATTTTTTTTTTAAATTTCATTGCAAACTTAGAGAATTGTCAATTGTAAACAGTGTTATCTTTAAAATATATTCTAAAGCAAATTGTTTATGTGCAGAAAAACCTGCCTAAAACAACCACTCTCAAAAAGGGTAAAAATTGCTTTCAAGACAAATCATCACTTAATGCAGGTCAAAAGTATTGCAGAATGCTCCAAAGGGAAACAACAATATTTCTAAGGTTGGCCTAACCCTTATGGTTCTGACAAATTTAGGTCAATTTAAACCATTGCAGTTTACCCTTTGCATTAAATCTGTAACCTTTACAACAGTTTGGACCCAGATAAGGTCTGGCATTCTGTCCGGGCCTTTTCAGGTTCCAGACTGTTTGACACTTTTGAGCTTATGACAAGTTGAAGTTGAACCTATGTATTTTAACTAAGCAAAAAACATTTACATGACATTGTCATCTGCTTATAACCCTTTCAAATAATTTGGACCCAGATCAGGCTGACATTTTGTCCAGACTTATCAGGGTTCTGAATGTTTAGCACTTTAAAGGATATGACAAGTTGGAGTTAAACCGATGTTTTTTAACTTTGCGTCACATCTGTCCATGACATTATCATCTGCTGATAACCCTTTCAAACAATTTGGACCCAGATCAGGCCTGACATTTTTTATCGAGGTTCAGAATGTTTGGCACTTTAGAGGTTACGACAAGTTTAAGTTAAACCTGTATTTAACTTTCCATTAAATTTTCATGTGACATTGTTATCTGCCTATATGCATTTCAAACAATTTGGACTCAGATCAGGCCTGACATTCTGTCCCGTGTATTTCCTCTCTGCTTAGAAGCTTTACCTGAAATTGTCATCTGCCTTTAACCTTTGCAAATATGATACATTAGTACTAGAACAGTCTGCTGAGATGTAACATCATAGACCAGCTCACAACAGTTACTCTATCTACAGAGGACAGTCTGCTGAAAAGAAACATGATACACAGGTTTGTAGCTCTTATCAACAGAGAGCAGCCTGCTGAGATGAAACATGATTAACAGGTTTCCAAATCTATCTACAGAGGGCAGTCTGCTGAGTATAGTGTGATACATCAGTTTCCAGCCATATCTACAGAGAGTAATCTGCTGAGAATTAATATGAGAAACCGGTTTACAACCAGGCCTACAGAGGGCAGTCTGCTGAGATTAAACATAATATAACAGTTTGCGACTCTATCTACAGAGTGCTGTCTGCTGAGCTGAAACATGATACACAGATTGCGATTCTACCAACAGAGAGAAATGTGCCGAGATGAAATCTGCTACACTGATTTGCAACTCTACCAACTGAAAGCAGTCTGCCAAGTTGAAACATGATACACCCGTTTGTGATTTAATATTCATTTTATTTTTGCAACTGTAGTATCCACAAAGGGCAGTCTGTTGAGATGAAACATGATACAACTTAGAGCTGTGACGATATATCGATATGTATCTATACGGACTTGGCCGATACCGTATCGATACGCTTGGGTGCCGTATCGCGATACTTTCAGATATTTACTAGTAAAAAAATTTGGTAATTTCTAACCTCAAAATATATATTCAGGTACATTCTATTCTTACAGTGTAAATGTTCGCTACTTAAAACAAGATCAAATGGACAAATAGTCAAAAGTAATGATAGATAAAAAAATTCTATTGTGCTCTCATAGGGCAACCATATGCCGATTACTTGCAGTTATTCAAATGCCTGTATAGATTTTTTTTCAAATTTAGGTTTGGTACTTCCACAAAATAGGAATAACTTTTAAGGTTTAGCAGAGCTGCATGGTACACAGGACCTGCTGAGATCTATCCATTAAGGCGGTGCTCGCTTCATGTTTACTGGTTTTAATAGTGTGTATTACATGCTTCACTACACAATTTCGGTATACAACATAAATGTCAAATTAATGCTCAATTTTTCAAAAAGAGTGACAAAAATATTTGTCTTATTGAATAATGGGCAAATGGGATAGAAAAAAGTGCAAACATTTTTTATCAATATACTACAGAAATAGTGCTTCTAAGTGTTGGTGTATCAGTGTCGATATATCCTGATACGTATCGTATTGCATGAAGCGCTATACGTATCGTATCTGATGACAGCCGTATCGTCCCAGCCCTAATGCAACTACAGAGGGCAGTCTATCCGGCAGCGTAGCCAAGTCGATAACGTGCTTGCAGGGGTCATGAGTTTGATCCTGGTCCGGTCCCATACTTTTGTGCAGATTGTCCTGAAACAATTTCTGCTGTCATTCCCCCTTCCGCTGAATCATTTAAGATGGGTTGTGGTCAGCTACAAGCGAAAGAATGTGCACGAAGTACTTGTTAACCACTTGTTCAAGCTTGCCCAGGAAAAAGTGTGCATGGTTAGGTGAACTGACCATCCCACAATGACCATAGCTGTTGACTGGGACAAAAGCAACAATACAAACAAACAAACAGAAGGCAGTCTGCTAAGATGTGACATGATACATGGCTTCGCAGTCATGAATATCAACACTCCTTGTGAAGACCACATTTATGAAATTGAGCTACCCAAAGAAATTGACATCAAAAGTCCATAGTGTATAACAACCCATACTGTACTCACTTTTCATTGAAAGTTCAGGATATTTCAGTGACTAATCTATCTATCTATCTATCTATCTATCTATCTATCTATCTATCTATCTATCTATCTATCTATCTATCTATGTGCACTGCGACAAACATATCTGTACTGAAATGGTCTTTTAAAATTGTTGTTGCTTAACTGTTGACATTTAGTGTCTATATACGAATTCACGCAACACCAACCTGACTGCAAAGATCGATGTTTCTAAGCGTTTGACATAATAATTTGGGAGCTAAAGACCTGTATTTTCTCGTCTTTCATCGTGTTATGATTGTTGCAGCCTAATGCAAAATACGATTTTGCCATTTTTTGAAGGTTATCTTGAGGAAAACACAAAAATCAAAATATCGAAAAAACATGTGGTTTTCACATTTGGTAGACTAAGTCCTTGACAACCACTGCTATCTGGAAGTGCGGGCCCGAGAATTGTTTAAATGGATACATAGGAAAGCTCCTGTTTTAAGGATACAGTTGTTTGCTTTAATTAAAAATAAAAAAGTTATCAATATGAAATTCTGTATCAGGCCTTGTGGCACTATCTTCAATGTAAACGTCTCACGATGTAGGCTGAGTGACTAAAATATGTAATGTTTCCACCCATGTAATTAACATAAAACATCAAGCTTACTGATTTTGAATCTTTGAAATCTTTTTAGTGTAGATCTATCTGTCAAAAGATGAAAATTAAAGGGGTGGACATTTTAAGTTATTTTAATTAATTAAATGCCTAATCTAATTTAAGCTTTTTGCTAAGCTTCCAAAGTGCCACTATAATCCATAGTTCTTATAATTTTATAAGCGTAAATTTGGTATGATTTTTCTCACCAATATCAAGCTGTGTCTTCTTAGTTGCTCAAAAGAACCGTCTCAATGAGATGGTTCTTTTTTGAACCCACAACATATTTTTTTTCTCACCAATATTAAACATGTGTTTTGGGTTGTCGAAAGGACCGTCTTATTGAGACGGTTCTTTTGAGTACCCACAACATATGTTTTGGATGAGAATTAAATGGAGAAAATGGTTTTCCAACGGGCGCTCTTATCTGGAAGCCTGAATAAATTAAAGCTTTATTATATACAGCTGATAAGGTCTACTCTCCACTGATCGACCTCATCTTTTGGTCTATCTGCGCCCTATCTACTCCCATTCATGAGAGTTCTGCGTTCCAGTTGTTCATATTTCACATTTATATATTGTCATTTTCATTTTTTGTTATCATTCGGAACGCGTCACATTGCACATCTAGAAAAAGTCAAATCAATAAATGGGTGCATGTGTACGTCTAACCTGTTGGACTACGCCATATCTAGGTTTCGTCTTTCGCCTAAGAGCCTTGAAACCATGCAGCCATCATAGCGATCCCCTTTTATCCCACCTTAGTTTCGTCAATTACTTCCTCTAGATAGATCGCAAAGAAGGATCTCTTATTTATATGCTCATAATATATATTTTAACAATAGAAAAATTATCAGTTTTATAAAAAAATATCTATATAAGATTTTATCCTACATATGATCTTAACTGTGTAAATGTAAATTTCTGTGATATTAACCTTTCTTTTCGAATTTAAATCTTGACAGGACAGAAGCCTTGAGTGCCTCACCCTTTACAACAGGCACTTAGGGGAAACGACTAGCAGAATGAATAAATCCAATGGACTGAGTACGAACTGCTTTGGGGACGAAACGCAACAATTTTTTTCGCTTCAACAGACGAATTAGGAATGAAACAACGCGATCTGTATGATTTCTTACCTCCAAAACATTCTTTCTCTCTTTTTCTGCCATTGAATACAGATGACTAGTTATTTAAACAAAGAAAAAAAAAAATTCTGTGGCACATTTGTTTGTACACACATTTTGCTAAGTCTCGCTAAACCAAGTATCGGCTTTTACTAAAAGTAACAAAGAGGGGAAAGATCAGGAATCGATACACAATCAAGCATCCACACCTGACCCAAGATACCAATGGGAGAGTGACAAATTCACAATTAGACATCACAAACGAGAGCCTAGAGGTCCCAGCAGTGACCACAAGGCATCAATAAACAGAGGTGCACAAACGCATAACGCCTGGCAGCGTAGCGCAGTCGGTAACGTGTCTGGCTACAGATACATGTCTGACAGCAGATCCAGGGGTTGCGAGTTCGATCCCTGTCCGGTCCCATACTTTCGTGGAGATTGATCATGAAATTATTTCTACGGCCATTCTCCTCCCTTCCGCTGATTCATTCAAGAAGGGTTGTTGTCAGTTACGAGCGAAAGTATGTGCACAAATTACTGGTTAACCGCTTGTTCAAGCCTGCCCAGGAAAAAGTGTGGTTAGGTGAACTGACCGTCCCGCAATGACCATAGCTGTTGACTTGGGACGTAAAGCAACAAAAACAAACGCATAACAAATACAAGACAGAAATAACATAAATGGTCCACAAAAGAAGCACAGCCTTGGAACGGACAGTTGAATATTTTAATTGGAGGGCTTAAATAAAATCTCTTTACAGAATGTGAGTAAGAGCAAAATAAACATTATATAAAATTGTTCTGTGTCCGAATCCAGAAAGATCTAGAGTTTAAGTAATTTAAGTCAGGAAGTATGCGTGTGTGTGTAGGGGTTGGGGGGGGTATGTATGATTGATCCTGTTCCTTACTTTTATAAATGATCTGCCGGATAACATAAGGTCTTCAATCTGTGGCCAATCATTGGCAAATGAAGTTCAATGTGGCCAAATGTCACTCCATGAGAGTGACTCAGTCATAGAGTGACTCGGCATCAGCATTACAAACAAATTCTCTTTGATTATTCCCTTCACAAGAAAACTTTGGAAAAGTTCAGTCAGCAAAATACCTTGGTATAACCATCTCTGATAATATGGATTGGGGTCAACACATTTCAGAAATTTCTTCCAAAGCAACTAAGACACTCGGTTTCCTTCGCAGGAATTTGGCTTTTGCAACTACAAGTACTAAGGAAGTTGCATACAAAACTTTGGTTAGGCCTAAACTAGAGTATGCAGCACCCTTTTGGAGCCCTTACTCAAAACCTCAGATTAATCAGGTAGAGAAAGTTAGAGGACAGCAGCCCGCTGGACCTGCCGCAGATGGCGAAACACAGGTTCCCTGAAGAACTTTTTTCTGCGGACTATTCCACAGTGGAATAGTTTTTCTCCTTCGGTGGTCAATTCCCAGACCACTGAGGAGTTTAGGGCACTCCTAAATTAGTAAAAAGCACAGCCAACAGACTCTATTTTCTTTTTTCTTAAAATTCCAAAATTTTCCTAATGATCAGTATCGATTGAGCAAGTGTCTAAAGATAAAAGAAGGGGGGGGGGGGGGGCGGGGCGGTCAGGTGGTAGAGGGTGGTGATTTTTAGTTCCAAACAAGAAGGTGGAGCACTGCCTACATGGGTGTAAGTATTTGTATAACTTGATTTATTGTGGAGTACTCCAAAGTGTCCAGTTTTACTTGTGTTAGGTGGTTGTTCTGGCATATGCCGAGTACTAATCGAGTCGGCCCAGTACACTGTACTTTTGCCAGTAATTAAGTCATATGCATAGCACCTTTCCGACCTTTTATCCGCTAATGTTGTCTGCTGATAAGCAAAATATTAAGCAAACAGTTTTGACCCAGATCAGGTCTAACACATTGTTGGGCCTGATCTGGATTCAAACAGTTATTACTTAAAGGAGGCACAGCTTGTTTGACTGTGCATGTCAAAACAAACCTACTAATTATCCCTTAAGACAAAGTCGGAATCCAACTGTTTGTCATTCTGTTGGTATTACTGAATTTGTTTTGAAGAAGTTAAATCATGAAGATTCAGCAGACAACACAAATGCTAAAATCATATTACCTCTCAACTATTTAACAACTGTCTTATTTGTATTAGCTGATATTAATAATATTAGTTTTATTACTATGCCCAAGCAAATTCAGAAAAAAAACACCACAATATCAAACAACTTGGATCCTGATCCTGTAATCTGTACCTGAAATGTAGGGCCTGATCTGGATCTAAACTCTTTGCAAAGTGAACAAAGAGATGGAACAAGCAGGTGGCCCTAACAGGTGCAGCTTTACTGTGAATACAGGTATATAGGCAGCATAATGTGAAAAACTGTCTTTGGGTTTGTGACCAAGTAAATCTAAAATACAGTTTACCTGCTTGCTTCACTACAACATGCAGCAACTGAGCTGGATCCGTACCATATACAATATAAATGTGAATAAATGCAGAAAAAATACTTTGCCATTGAATAAGATCCTCTAAGGATGAATACTGCGCAGAAAAAAATCCCCATGGGGGAAAATCCCTGCGGGGAAAAATTCCTGTGGGGAAATATCCCCGCGGGGATTTTTCCCCATGGGGAAAATCAAAATGTTAATATATACTTGAAACATACTCAAATGTGTCATACAGATTGCAGGAGTGAACCTAAGCTTGATTTTAGACCCTTAAACAGATGTTTTAAAAAATCCCTGCGGGGATTTTTTCTCCAAAAATCCCTGCGGGGAAAAATCCCCGCGGGGAAAAATGAAAAATTGTTATTACTGGTGGACATTCATTTTTACACACCATTAACATGAGATCTTGTCATATTTGAATAAAGAACTGAGTTTTAGAATTTTCGAAAATCCCCGCAGGGAAATTTTTCGCACGGGGAAAAAATCCCCGCGGGGATGGTGAAAAATCCCCGTGGGGAAAATATTTCCCCGCGGGGATTTGCAAATCCCCGCGGGGATTTTGACCTTTGTCGTGAAATATTTTCTAGGTCATTTCAGATTTTAAGCCAAAAACTTATAGAATTTCCTCAGTTGGGTCTATTCTACTGGAAATATGTCACTTTAGCTTTCTATGTCAACTAAAAGTACTAGGTCATTTTGCCAAAACTGGTTTGGCAAAAAAATTCCGGTGGCAGTTATATATTAATGTAAGAAATATAATAATGACTATGAAAAAAAAAAAATACTAGACTGCTATTATGACTACCCCATGGGCTCAACAATAATACATAGTTTAGTTGGTATTCACGTAATATGATGTTTTCAAACAAGGAGTCTAAATATTATTGAAACGTTTAGTAACCTGTATGTACCTTTGGACTGCTCTGAACAAGACTATGTTGGTTTCCAAATTCCAGTTTTCATTGCCAAAAAGTATTAAATTAATGCTTATGGGTTGTAACATTACCACTGTATCGTTGAAAACCTGTCTTTCAATTGTGTATCTTCTACAATGGAAGAAGTAGTGAATGGCGTCCTCTACCTCACCACACAAGTCGCAAAGAGGGTTATCACGTATATGATTTATATAAAGGTCATTATTTAGGTTGCTACACCTATTTCTGAGCCGTGCATGTAAGACTGATATATATCTATTTCCAAAGGTAAAGTATGATGGAATGTATGACTTGTTGAACTTAGAGATTACATGTTTTTTGAAGGTAGATAAAGTTGATAAGTTTTTAAAATCATCTTCAAGGCCATTCCATAATCTAATGGATGAAGGTATGCATGATTTCTGTGAAATGGTCGTCCTATTATAAGGAAGAGAGATGTTTCTATTATTTCTCAAGGGATAATCTGAATTTTCATTGACTAATGGAGGGATTAAATCTGAGATATATGATGGCACTAAGCCAGCATTAACATTATACATGAATGAAAGTTTATGTTGTTGTCTTCTTTCTGATAGAGTTAACCATCCACACTCTTTGTACAGGTTTTCTAACGGTACAGATCTAGTAAGTCCTGTTACAAGGCGTGCTGCTTCATTTTGTATCTTTTGAAGTGTTTGAGAGTCCCGTTCAGAGCATCCATCCCATACCACTGATGCATACTCAACAACAGGAAGCAGATAGGACATATACATCTGGTTGAGGGCATTTCTGCTAATAGAGAATTTAAGTTTACGCATTAATGCTAAAATTTTACTTGCCGAATTTACAATATTTTCAACATGTGAATGCCACTGCCCATTGCTACTTAAGGTAACACCCAGATGTTTATGGCTATCAACAAAGCTTATTGGGATATTATCAAAAACAAGTTGTGGAAGGAAATCAAGCTTTTTAAGAGTAAATAAGACAGCCTCTGTTTTCAGTGGATTAAATGTAACCAGCCATTGTTTAGCCCAGTTAGTCAGTAGCTGCAGATCATGGTTAATAATACCAGCAATGTCAGCAATATGTGCTGCAGAATAAAAAAGTGAACTGTCATCTGCAAATAGCCTTGTCAAACTAAGAAGATGTTTAGCTATATCATTTATATAGACCAAGAATAAAAGAGGCCCTAGAACTGATCCCTGAGGCACCCCTGCAAATATAGGTTTTAAGCCAGAAAAACATGATTTTAAACCAACTTTCTGCTTTCTCTGACTTAAATAACTGTTTAACCATTCTAAAAGTTTTCCCTCAATACCATTTTGCCTCAGCTTAAACAAAAGACCTTTGTGCCAGACTCTGTCAAATGCTTTTGAAACATCACAGAACACTATACAAGAAAACATATTATTATCAAAAGCTTGGCATATATTATGAAAAATATCAATCAACTGAAAAACTGTTGAGTGGTGTGGTAAGAAACCAGATTGATACTTGTATAATAGGTTATTGTCTAAGAGAAAGTTGTACAAATTTTTAAAAACAATCCTTTCCTGCAATTTCCCAATACAGCTCAAAAGTGCTACTGGCCTGTAATTGGAAGGTTGAGATTTATCTCCCTTTTTAAAGATAGGAATAACATTTGCAAGCTTCCAAGTATCAGGAAATATACCCTCACTAAATGATCTATTCATCAAAATACATAGGGGTTTGGAAACAGATTTGGAGACACCCTTGAGCATTATATGGCTAATGCCATCATCACCACTTGCTTTGTTAGGATTGAGAACTTCTATTATAGTTTGTATTTCATGTTCAGTGCAGTTTATTTCAGAGAGAGAGTTATTGGTAAGCTTTGAAAAAGGAGGTAACTGGGTATGTTCATCATTTACAGTTGAAATAGAAGCAAAATAGTCATTCAAACAATTAGCTTTGTCCTGATCATTAAAATGCCATTGGTTTTCACCATTTGGAAGTGTAGAACATAAAGGAGGGATAGAAGATGAAGAATTATTATTTTTAACAAAATGTCTAATTACTTTCCAAAATTTACGTTTATCATTATTTTGAAAGTCTGAAACAATGATATCTAAGTTATTATAAAAAGATTCTTTTGCATGCTTTTTTAGATTATTTACCTTGTTTCTATAATACTTGTATTTGTTCCAGTCATTAGGGTTACCTGATTTTAAAGCTGATTTTTTCATCCTGTCTCTTTTCCTTGAATTTCTCCTAATTTCCGAATCATACCATGGTTTATCGTCTTCTCTCACTACAATTGTTTTATTTGGTATGCACAATTTAGCAAATTCAATAAAAACATTTGTAAATAATGAACTTGCTTCATTGACAGTACCTTGATGAAGACATGACCAGTCAAATTCAGATATTTTCCTATTAAACAGTTCATAGTTTGCAAATTTATACATCCAAACGTTTCTAGTGAAGGTTCCATGTAATGGATATTCAAATGGTAAATAGACATAGGTAGCACAGTGATCACTTATTTCAGATGGTACTTTAATAATACCTTGATTCAGGGGTGTCATGTCTTCATGAAGAATTATAGGATCTAACAAAGCAAGTTGGCGTGTTGGTTCAGCTATGATATTATGGAGGGAGTTGATAAGTAAAACATCTTTCAAGTTATGCATATTTTGATTAAATAAATCTTCATTCAAATCTCCCAGAATAATAATATTATTAGTGGTGTCTAAAGCCTTTTCTATATTTTTGTTGAGAGAATCGAAGAAACGGGTGTCTGCAGTGCGTGGACTATAAAACAAACCAATAAGATAAATATCCCTATTTACCTTAATTTCAACCCACAGTGACTCATTCCAGAATGTCTCCAAACCTGTTACCCGTGTATGAGCAAGCTCACAGGACAAATACATTAATAAACCGCCACCATGATTTGTTCTGTCTTTTCTGTAAGGAATATCATATTTGCTAGACATTATCAGAGATTCTGTACTAATGTTAGCATCTAAGTGAGATTCACTAAAGCATAATATGTCAAAATCTAACAGATTTTCTGTTATATAATCTAATTTATTACGTATACTTCGAATATTACAATGCAAAATGGAAAGAGAGTTATTAATAGTATTAGGTCCTGGATTTCTTTCTACGTCACCAGCTTCCAAAAGTAGTAGGATAAGCACTATCTTAAAATATATGGTACACACTATATCATTTAATGCTATTGATAATAAGTTGCTAGCACCAGCTGCCCATTTCAGTAAAAGAATGATATAATAAAAAATAAAGGTCATTGAGACATTTACCTTGACTCTTTGTTTGATGATACACCTGCTGTTGAATAGACCAATGCTTGCACGCCATTGATCCAGACTATTACCTATGCTGATATAAGATTATCAAAACAAAAGACATGCATACAAGCATTAGATCTAGGCAACAGCTTTTCTGTTTGTACTGTACATGTAACCAAATAAGGTTAAGTAAAGACTTGTTCTCATGGGGTAAATAGCAGTCAAAGAAAATAATTGAGATAAAAGAGTACATAGTCAAAATACAATAAAGCATTTCAAGTAACAAATAGAAAGACATAATATATATATCAAGCATTCTAATAAGATTTATACATATATGGTTTTTGGTGGAAGTGTACCATTCTTGGACGGTATTCTTAACATTGAATCAAATATTTTGTGTTAAGAGTTATGTACAGCAAAGCCTTGAAAATTTGAAACCCGATTCTTCCAGCTACTCAGTACTCACTGATAAGATATAAGATTCGGACACGATCAATTGAGGAAAAAAGAGCCATATTCTAAATTCAACTTTAGATACCATTGCACAGAGATCCAGATAAGAAAATTCTAAGAGCACAGAACTGTAATTATTTCAATTTCAACATGTATTTTAAACATGTGTATTGGGTCCTCAAAAGAACTGTCTCATTGAGGCGGTTATTTTGAGTACCCACAACATGTTCTATATGAGAAATATAGAGAATTTAGATTCCAATGTGTATTCTTATCTGGAGGCTTGTGTCGAACAATTCTCTAGTCCCCCTGGACTTCAAATTTACAAAATTTGACTGTATTACTCTTATCTTTAATCAACAATAAGTGTGACATAATGAACTTTAGTTTGAATTGTAATTGCATACTGTAAGTTGCGGGTGCTCAAAAGAACCGTCTCAAAGAGATGGTTCTTATTGAGCACTCACAACATGTGGTAAAACTAATGGGTAAAATTCAGGGATCAGGCAACCAAGGAAATCAAATATCTTTGACCATGACAAGAAAATTAACTCTATTGATTAATATAAAACTAAAAGTAAGTAATGGTGCAAAGATCAGGAATCGATACAATCAAGTACCACACCCGACCCAGGATACCAATGGGAAAGTGACAAACTCACAGAAGACACCACAAACGAGAGCCAAGAGGTCAGCCCTTTCCCAGCAGGTGACCACAAAGCACATATAAACAGACGCGCACAAAACATAGCAAACACAAGACAGAACAAAAACATAAAAGATCCACAAAAGAAGTACCGCCTTGGAACGGTCAGTAAAAGCCATACAGAAGAGAAAGTGAAAACAAGCAAAAAACAATAATATGTTCAATTTAACGCCATATTTTAGTCTATTTACTAGATACGCTGATTTTTTTCAACATTAAGTTTAATTTTGAATATGCGGATAAAATGTCTTCGAGTATATTAGTGAGTCAGATTCACAACGTATATTTATAAGACACGATGCATGGGTATGAGAATGTGTAAGACAGACATCATACTGAAATATGTCCTTAGTTTCAAGTTAGCGTGGTTGGTTGGTTAATATCATGAATACTAAAGGGCTTGCCTTTCACTATAGTCTACATGTAGATTTCATTTTCTTGTCCTTTGGGATCATAGGTTTTATTGTGGAACGAAAGTAGCTTGTCTGGCCCCGAAAATCTGAAAGATTTTTGACTGGGACGTAAAGAATCAAATCAAACAAACAAACAAAATAAGGATATTTTCATAATCTAAAGAAAATATGTCTAAAAAGTTGACATTTATGACTAAAGGGTTTTGAAAAGGATACTTACTTGTACTGAAAATAGCATTTATTTGAAAGAAAAAGAAAAAAAAATCAATAGATCAAGACAGACCCTGATTCTAATGTTCGGGCTCATCCAGAATTCACATTTTCAGCTGTGGACTAGCATTCCTACCGAACCCAAACACGTTATACTCATGTATTATGCAAACTATGAGAACGCATTGACCTCAAAATAATCAGTATATTGACTGTTATTGTTGTAATAATTGATATTGTGATTTTAGGCAGATTTCTACGTTTTGATTTCTCCAAGCAGCCTCTTCACAGCTTATCTGTGGCTGGACCATGCTTAAATAAACAAGTATGTAATTTGATCCAACACACACATGTGTACCATGTGGTTTATGAGTGATGAGCATTCTCACTTACTGCCCATGACAGGCTCGAATGATGCTCAGCACAGTCACAACCATCAAAAAGGGCTGTTATGCCTGTATTTTGTTATACGAAACGTGACATTATGCAGCCTTGTGGTCATTTGCTGGACAAGGGCTGACCTTTTGGCTATCTTGAATGTGATATTTGCTTGTTCTATTGTCACTTTCCATATTGTGTCCTGAATCAGGTGTGGTGTTTTATTGTATGGACTCTTGATCTTCGCTTCCTGACTTTTACCTTATGCATATGTATGCAAAATAGTAAGTGAGTATGATCAGGAAATACTACAACCACAAACTGCAGAAAAACCCATGGCACCGCGAGGAAGAGCAACACAACCATCACGGGACATCAGGAAGACAAACTAAGCAAAATATTCAGCTCCCTCGTCCCCATCAAGATGATTGCAAAACTAGATGGGACATAAAGTAACGTAGAAAAATTACAGACTCCCACTATGGGAGTAACAATAGTAGCAAGTCAACAACAACAGAACAACCGCCTTAACACGGACAGCAACACAGGCCACTGGGGCTTAAATGCATTTTACTGGTACCAAATATTCGCCCTAGATTCTATTGTTGTTGAAGTACAAGAAATGTTCAGCTCGCATGGAAGCCTTATAACTATTGCAATGTATCATCATTGAGAAACACTCTAATCAAATTAACACACTATGATGAAACAATCACATATAGTCAGAGCTAAAGAAAACCTCAAATTGAGCCACGGTGGGTCCACATACATATAAGTTTGATCAAAATATCCTGTGCGGTTTAAGAGTTGTGAGCATTTCCCCTGAAAGACCCCGAACAGTCAAAATGATGCTTGACAAACCCTTGTCACTATTTAGCATACTTTTCTCATACTGACCACAGACGGACAGATCATGATGTCATGTGATTCGCTCAATTGATTATTTGATCTGCATCATCACGTGTCACTGAAACGGCTGCTTAAACCTGGCCATGTGCAAAATGTTTTCAAAAGTGCTTTAGTGTAGACAATAGTATGATTTTATCGCTAAATTCTGTAATACAAATCATTGTTATGGTATTGCTATCAAAGGTGACTCAATATCTCCATAGACGGATTAGTCCCCTGTTGCTAATTTTTAAAGTAAGTGCTTTGAGTAATGCATAACGCATATGTACACAAAACGCATTTTCAGCAGTAATGTGCCATAGCAGTCAGGTCGATCTTTTAATATCGACGCATGCACAGACAATGACTGACGACTCATATAGTGTTTTAGACCCAAGGGTCATGCATACAATAGTAGAAACTCTGCATTGTTTTGAACATATGCAATTGCAAAGAATGATAACTCTTCGAGTCACTTGCAAATACCTTAATATGTGAAGAGAAACTTTATTCGTTAGCATAAAAAGAAAGCGCAAATACTTACAACTATTCTGTTTCTGCACTTAATCTTATTAATAGATAGAAAGGTACATTCTGTATAACACAAATAAAGAATGATAATATTCCCGTTTTTTTTTCATATAATCTTACATATTTGATGTTATTTTTATGTTTTTCAAAAAGATTATTGTAGATAAAATAGAAATCACTTTTCATGTTGATATATATTGTTATCAAAAAAGATCAAAGAGTTGATGTAATTTTAACATATTTTTCTCAAGAAGAGCGTAAGTTTCATATCTTGGCAAGTATTTTAACCCGTCACTGAAGATAATTATCGTGTTGACGGTGGCCCTTTAACGCTTCCGTAATTTGGTATTCACATAAACAGTTAAAACATTTAAAAAAAGTTAATATTCTCTAAATTTTCGCGATGTTGCTCAGTGTGCCATTTCATAACGTCCCCAAAACCTATAGACCACTAGCATGACTAATATATGGCACTATATTATTCCAAGATGCGCGCGAACATAATCCGTGACACGTGATTTCCAACAATGTGGCACTTTGACATGAATAGACTCAGACGAGCCTGTGTAGCCTTTTCTGAGCTTGGAAACGCCAAATGATGTTTGGTCAGTAGCTTAACAATCATAGAATATCAAAGCGACAAGCAAAGGCTCTGATCAGTCTGCGCGTATGCGCAGGCTGGTCTGAGCCTTTCCTGGTCGCACATACCACATTGTGGGAAAACTCATTCCGTGGCTCATATCATTTTACAAAGGTTATTTAAAATATTTATGATAAATCCCATAATCTCTTCTATAATTTATTTCAGATCCTAATATAGTACCAAGCAAAGATGAAATGAAACATCACAGATCATTATCTCTCGATCTGTTTGGTGTATTGGAAGATCTTGGTGCCACAATTGAAACTAGAAATATAACGACGGAGGCTGCCATTTCAATGGAAATCTTAGGTACAATTGCACTCGCACCTTCTTCAGAGTATGCATTTGGTAGTTATTATGAAGGCACCTCTACAAAAGGTTTGCTACCAGACTATGATGTAGCTGTAATACTTCCTGACATGCCTGTGATCACTGATATTGCTAACTGTCCAAGTTCTAACAGTTACCTATTAGTGCCAGATGAGCAACCTGGTTATGTGAGACTACAACTGGTACATAAAGGAGCCGTTCAATGGGAGAGGTGTCCTGAATTAAAGTTACATAAGTATCATCATCTGTCGGTTGACATGAACAATAGGGTGTGTTTGGTCCAAAACTCGGAAGGTTTTATGTCGACAGAAATGCATCGAAAGGACGGCCCAGCAATCCATATAGACGCTGTAAAAGGCATTGCATCAACAGATACTGTAGTAGCCTTGTCGTGTACAGATTGGCCAGACTGTGCACAGGAATGGTTATCAAGGAAACGAATTTATGGCTGGCCTTCCAAGGAACTGATAAAAAAATGTAACTCTCTGGGATTTATTCTCGTATCCGCCTGTCACCCAGCCAGTGATGAAAAACAATTTCAATGGAGAATATCTTTCTCACATCAGGAGCGTTTACTTGTCACTCAGTTTAACTCTGTACAGCTTAAATGTTACATTCTTCTTAAGATCATTAAGAAAGAGCTCATACAGCAATATATTAAAGAGGACACATTGACCTCTTATCACCTCAAAACATGTATGTTATATATTCTGGAAAACACACCAAGTGAACTATGGGTCCGTGAAAACTTAGTGGGCTGTCTTATAATGTGCTTACGACAGATTCGCTTATGGATCAGAGATGAGAAGATTCCGAATTATTTTATCCCTGAAGAAAATATGATTGACCGAATAACTACACCAGAATTGAGGCGAAAACTAGCTGCCAGAATAGACTGGACCTTGAACTGTGACATACGCAATGTACTTTGTAATTTGCAAACTGACAATATAGGTTACTATTTAATGAGATTTCCAATAAGGCGAAGAGATCCTCTGGTAAGACTAAATGTGAGAGTAAGATCTCTAAGATCTCCTCTAACAACCACATCGCGAGCCCGCCTTGAGATAACTTTCAAACGTGTTTATCGACCATATAGTGAATGTCTCCGTGATGATAGAGATTCTAGAATCAAACACATGAAGGAAGCGCTCGTACACACTATTTCAGATTTAGTTGGAACCAGAAGAATAACAATTCACACTGAAGAAGAAACAAGAAGAGCCTTATCACTGATCTTACCCTTTCTCTATCTTAGTCTCTTTTCATGTGAAATTGTACAAAGGATAGATAAACCAACAGAAGCTGTACAGTATATTCTCAAGGACAACGCCTGGTCCCTAGCTGATCCTATTTATTCATCTGCTAAACTAAAGCAGGCATCTGCATTATCAATGCTGGGGTACCAACAGTTGTCTATAGATGTTTTATCATCATTTACCGTAAGAGACAAATTATATTTGTGTCACTGCTATTATCCTGATGTACCTGATCAAGATATACAATTACTGTTACAAGCAACACAAGACAGACAAGATATCACAACAATTGAACTATTGGGAGATTTTATCCAGCCTTGTGTTCATTTCTTTCCACATGAGCAACAAATTACTCCAGTTGCTATAAATTACGAGATGATAAGATCTTATGTAACACCCTTCAAGCTCTTAGAAAAATATTATCTCATTCCTCAGTGGTATTTGTGGAGTGTTGTTGATGGACATTTCCTGCAGTTGTTTCTTCTGTATCTTAATCACAGAGATCTTGGGCAGAACTCTCAAGCCACAAAATATGTCAAGAAGATGATTAGACAGTTGAATTCTAAGACTGTATGTCATAGAGAAACGAGTTTGAATATTCTTGGTTATGTCCACAAAGATAGAGGGGAGATAAACCGTGCTGTACAATGTTTCCTAAAGTCACTTGAGACTAACCCCCTCTGTAACGCAGCTTTTTGGCACTTGTGCTTTCTTATCTGTGAAACAATCAACAAGCATTAATCTTAGTTACATCAGAAAGACATTCGCATAGAGAGATTCTGTTGAAATAGTCTCTAATATGGTATGACAATAGTGTTTTAACACACACACACACGCGCGCGCGCGCGCACGCACGCTCGCACACCTTTAAACCCGTTGTACACAAGTGCCGTCTCTTGATAACCTTAGCAAACAGTTAGGACCCAGATCTGATCGACCCTGATCTGTATCTAAACTGTCTGACAATCTGATGGTATTCCTGGATTTTTTTTCAAAAAAGACGTTTTTGAAACAGTAAAATCAGCAGAAGACAAAAAGCACAGAAAATATCACAGCATGCAACAAGTTATATCCACTTGCCTGGGATTTGCTTGGAAGATTGAACATGTCTTAATTTGCTTAAGGGGGCATGCCGACTGCTTAGATGTCAATGCGATGGCCAATTAAAGACTTTCGTCGTAACGAGTTGGACTAGAGGTCCAAATTTTGTATCAAGTATTTATCTTCTTCCATACTTTGTATATGCTAGTAACATAAGCCAATGCAAGTCTGCAATGCTTGCCTGGTCCTTCGTCTGTCCACAATGCAACAGATACCCCAAAACACATGTGCTGACTCATTTATATATTGGACAACCCGCGACTTATGCGTACAGTTCTCTTTTATCTAAGCCCAACGACTGCGTACGGGACGAAACGATCATTGGGCCAGAACACACGATAGAGATAACTGTGCGTACAGTATTAAATACTTAAATAGCTTTCGAATTGCTCTACCCGCAGGTTTCAAACTAATGCACATTAGAGCCATGATATTTAGCATTTTATCTATAGTAAGCATTTATATCAGAACATAACCAAAAAATGTCTTTTATATTTTTTTTGGGGAAAAATCACCTTCTTTGTATGACTTAGGCGCTATATTGATTATTGCTTAACCCACACAAGTATTGTTAAGCATATACAGAGCTGGATGTATTAGTGACAATAATCAGCAAAACATACTTTCAGAAGTTTGTTTGTTTGGTTTACGTCCCATCAACAACCTTTCAGTTATGAAGGGACGGGTCTTCCTTGGTTGAACCAGTACTAAGCTAGGATAAATGTGTCTTGCTCAAGGACACAACGCAGTGACGCCGATGAGGCTCGAAACGAGGCCCCTCGGTCTCGAGTCATGCACTTTACCATTGAGCAACTGCGCATCCCTACTTTCAGAATTAAATTATTAAGAAATGTATTACCCTTTTCACCAGCTAGGTGGACATAAAAAGGCCATATTGTCCGCTCGTTGACTGCTACCACCACGCGATGACTGCGTTGTTCGACTACCGAGGTTCTCTGGCGTGTTAATTGTCATATTAATAGTCATAGACTATTCAAGCGACTAGTAAATGCTCTGATCAGACGGTGCGTATGCGCAGGCTGATCTGATGCTTTGCTGATCGCACATACCACATTGTTAGAAATCTCATGTTTCGGCTCAATTATGAATTAGATGCTGTCTGTTACATCAGACACTTACACAAACATCTTAATTAGAAAAAAATAACTCAATAAGATACTATATATGCTATGACTCTTAATGACCATTTATAACGATCGTTCCTCAATAAATACACTCAGGAGAAAACCGAAGAACATCGTACTGGGCGAAGTGTTTCTAAGGTCAATCATTTTGACATTAACTACACACATAAACGACACCATGCAGGACCTACCCTTCCATTAGCGTCTGCAGCTGGTTGCTTCAAAAACTTTAGATGGCTACAAATAGTCCACTGGCTAAAAGTTCACCGTAGGTCGTTAAAAGTTCAATTCTTAAATCTCGTGTATTTTGATCAGCATTTAGACTTTTTAAAATGATTTGTACTTTTCTTTCATTCTTTAAACCGCTGTCACACGCGAGCAGCGTTCTTTTGGCTATCCCACGGCGTCCAAGACAATTGCAGATTGCCGGGACAAAAACTTTCATTTATCTTACATTTTATGTCAATATCTGTTGCAGTTGCAATTCGTGCTAATTTATAAACTCATGGTATATGTATGCGCAGTAATCCATATGACTAAAAGTTAAGCAAATCCGTATATATAAAAGGCACAAATTTATAAGCATATCCCCATATATAATATGGATCTGTTCTAGATACGCTGGCTTATAACGTCATGGTCTTATAATAAATAAATTAGTGGCTATCTGCAAATTTAACAGGAGCTAGGTCTGCTTGATAATACGGGGGCCGAAACGTTAATAAAGGTACCCTTGTTTACCCAAATAATTCCGGTCCTCATAAACGTCTCGTCAAGAAATTAGAAAGGTACAGAGTGACTGGAAACTTGTTGAAATTGTTGAAAAACTTTTTAAATGAAAGAAAGTGGAGAGCTGTCATCAATGGAAAGTCTTCCAAATGGAGTGATGTTTTATCCGGAATGTCCATTATTGTTCATAATCTTATAAAAAAAAAACGATTTGCCTGGAATAGTAGGAAGTGTCTGTAAACTATTCGCAGATGACCGCAAACTTTATCGTAACATTGAGTCTGAAGCTGACCTGAAGGAATTGCAAGAAGACATTGAAAGATTGTGTAAATTGAGTACAGTGAGCCACTTTAGTTATGCACCATTTTTTCAGGGCCCACATTTTTTGACAAAAATGCTGGAAACAAACATTTTCTATGATAATTTATTTATTGGCATTTTATCTGTTAGATAACATCGAAAAAAAAAAAATATTGGAATCACTCATGCGAACCATTCTGCTACTCAAAGGCAAATTTGACAAATTTTAAAAAATGCACGTGCAAGCGGAACGTCTAAATTTTCTATTTTTGTTTTGTGCTAGGCATTATCCATGGTGATCGTTGTGACAGAAAAACACCAAAAACAATTTATTTATTCAAGTAAAACCCTTTTTTCGGTCGTTGAATTTAGTAACACCGTTACTTTTTGAATAATTACTCGTTTTAACGTCATATTAACGTCAGTTACAATAATCAAACTAGGTTGTCTCCGCAAATTATTTTGTAATGAGTCCCTTGTTGACATAGAAGTATCAAAACACTAAAACATCTTATCATTGACACGTCTTATAGCCTTGGTAGTAGTGACGTCATCATTAACGTCAACACCATGATGCCAATAAATCCATTAATTTTTTTACGAAAATGAACGGCGGATACATGGTTGTTTAAAATGAAATCATAAAAGAAGTGTTTTGATATTCAGTTTGCTCAGAACCATCCGAAATTTTAACTAACTTAAAAAAAATGACTAAAACCAACTTTTTTTCAAACCTTTGTCAGCTGGGAACCAAAATAGTAAAACATTAAAAAAACTATGAAGTTAACAATCACATTCCAGTCTTAGATATTGCCAAGAATAAATCGGCTCTTATATCTGGCATAGCAGAAATTCGACCCTGAAAAAAGTGCAATGTGATCTGAGTTTCATTGGATATAATGCATGTGAAATGGTGTTTTGAGGGTAGTGCACTTAAAAATCCATTTTCTCCTTTGTTTCTGATCTGATCACAATGAAATTTCAATGGCTAATGCAAATATAGATACGTTTTACGTTGGTAGTCTCAGAATAATAATATCACATTTCTTTTCCAAATAATTTTACATTTTATAAGTGGTGCGTAACCAAAGTGGCTCACTGTAGAGACTGGCTTTTAGGATTAAATATAAAGAAGTGTAAAGTGATCTAATTTGGTAATATACATTTTGAAATTAAATATAGTTTGACTGACAGTGAAAACAACTCTAATACATTATTGTTTTTGTTTGTTATATTTGATTCTTTACGTCCCATCAACAATCTTTCAACAGGGACTGGTCTTCCTGGGTTGAACCAGTACTAAGCTAGGATAAATGTGTCTTGCTCAAGGACCACAATACAGTGACGCCAGTGAGGCTCGAACAAGCGGCCCCTTGGTCTCGAGTCAAGTGCTCTACCACTGAGCCACTGCGCTCCCTCAAACATTATCGTTAGAAGACTCTGAATGTGATCTAGGCATATTGTTCAAGGAAAATCTCAAATTTGATGAGCATATTGACAAGGTTGTGAATAAGGTGAATAGAATAAGTAATTTAATTAGAAGGAAATTTACATATATTGATAAAAGCACATTTTTGACATTATATAAATCATTGGGGAGATCTGTCTATGTCTATCTCACCTCGATTATGGGAACCTCATATATGGGCCTCGACGCGAGAAAACCTGTCTTTGGGGGTTTGCGAACAACACAGGCGCAGACCAGTCTGCACATCCGCGCAGTCTGATCAGCGCCTTTGTTATTCGCTATTTGGAAAATAACATATCTACACTTGCTACAAGCGAAATTTCAAGTTTCTAGCTAGTCTATGTAGCTGAGGAGACTGGTTTGAATCTCGCTTTGTCGGAAAACCTGAAGACAGTTTTTGTCGCGAGGCCCATATTATCCAAACAACTAAAAAGTGCAAGCAGATCCTGGAATATGCCCAGAGGAGGGCTACCCATCTGGTACCTGAGTTACAAGGAATGTCATACTTTAAGAATCCATCATGAGTGTGAGGGTGAGATAGAAAAATTCGTCCCGAGGATCACCGATTGGCATCACGAGGCTTGCCGAGTGATGACAATCGATGATCACAAGGGACTGATTTTCTATCCCACCCTCACACGAATAATGGATTATTTTTCTTGCTCACCACTAAATACCTCGTTTTATATTGGAAAAACATGAAAAAGACTTCTAGAAAATCCTGAATGCGCTGAGATGCGACAAGATGACGTAATTTTAGCATTACAATGGCGTCACGGATCGACGTGCGGCTGTTCGTTTTTTTATCTTTTCCTAGGGCTGGTATGGGTGTGTGAGATAGAAATATCTCACATGGGTAAAACAACGGAAATTACTATCTGGTGTGCGAGAAAGAGAGCGTCTAATGGAATTGAATTTAACTTTGGACTATAGATGAAAAAGGTATGATATAATTCAAGTGTTTAAAATAATTCACAAAATAGATGACATTGCCATGAGCAAGTTTTTTTTATATTCACGGACAACAGCCAGTTAAGAGGACACAATTTAAAATTGAACAAACCTCGAGTTAATAAATCTATCAGATTGAATTCATTTGCAATGAGAACTATACCAGTGTGGAACAATTTACCATCAGAAATAGTAAATACAAAAAACGTGTTGGAATTCAAAACTCACTAGATAAATTATGGAAGAACTCAACATATGACTTATCTGAAATTTACAAATTTATTAATGTATCACAATAACCGGAAGCAACGACAGGAAAAACAGAGAGCAGAGGGGAAAAACAAGCCTTTGGTATCTTAAGTATAACAATTATTATTATTATTATTATTATTACTATTATTACCCAATGACTACAAGTAAGACTACAAGTAAGAAATAATCATAAACTAACTTGAACATTCCTCGATTTCCTGATGCATGATTGTCAGTTTTGTTGATTCTTCAGTTATCTCTGTCTTGAACAGATAAAGAGAGGATTATTTTTAAACGAAAGATTTTCTTTGGGCTCTATTTTAGGCCATTTTTCTGATATCTGAAGATTTTTGAGGGAACAATTTTTTTTATTTCAATTAAATAATAGATAATGACCACATTCAAAAAAAATATTTAATTTCATATTATCTTTTCCTGCCTCTTACCATAAAATATAATCTTAGACAAATACACTGTGTTTATTTCAATGAAAACGGTCCAATAACAAAAAAGTCATGACACTTCAAACTAAGAAAACCATCACATTTTCAAATATGAGCGGGAAATACCACAATCACAAACAGCAGACAAACCCATAAGGGACCGGGAAGAAGAGCCACACAATAATCACGAGACATCAGCAAGACAAACCAATCGAAGCAACCAGCTCTCTCTTTCCCATCTAGGCCACTGATTACACCTGATTATGTAGAGTGTGTATTGAATTCAGTGCTTTTTAATGGAGAGGGCTATGCTATGTAACTGCTTCGCGCAGCTATGTATAGCCAAACCAATTATATACAGTATAGAACTGGAAAGAGGAGGTGTCCCAAAATCTAACGGTACCATGCCAATATATGCCGAGCTATTTTTGGAGGAATGACATCATCTTGAATATAGTCACACCATTTGCCACCAAATTTGACAATTGACCTCAAACATAAAAATATCACATGATAGGTCATTCATTTGCATACATCATGTGACCCTATCCACCAATCAGTAATATTTTATAAAAAACAACCACGCTGCCTTCATGATTAGGTGTCAAATGGCATGCATAATTCAGTGGTAGTTTTCCGATAAAGTTACAAAGTAGATCAAGCTTGGATCAATATTTTCATGAAACTACTGGAACAAATGACATAGTATTTATATTATTAGAAAGCTGCACCATTCTTTAATTTCTTTGTATTTCAGTTGAAACAATGCATGAATTGAAGCATCAGGAAGGAAAAAAAGTGTGACATTCTTTACATGGTGACACATAGGAGGCGGCCATAATCGGAAACCAGCGGTGGTTGTTATTAAAGAGGAACAGGTCCTACACAAGTGAGATATCTGGGTTGTATAAATGTAATAATTCATGTAACTCTTATGTGAAATAGGTAATCAGAGACAAAAAATGTAGTAAAACATTATATGGTGTACAAACTAAATGCAAAGAGCTAGTATTGAACCTCAAATGGAACACAGTTGTTCGTTTTTTTTAAATTTTACATGAAGGTTTCCTCACCCTGAAAATTTGCATGTGCATAGATATAGCAAAACCGTAACTATACTGAACAAAAGTGAAAACGCTACACCTGAATTTTTTGCCATCTATATACAAATTATGCAAACCAAGAATGCAAATGAAAGTGTATCTTTATGTTCAAGTACTGGGTAATGCATAACAGTAAACGTTTTACGGATGTTGTCACGAGGAAACACATGAAAGTCTTTTAATATGACAGGGGTCCAGTTATTCAGGCTGCAAATTTGAACAGAAATATCACACAGTTTAAGCCTACAGAAATCCACTACCTACGAGATCCGACTGCACGAAATGGAAGTATAGTCATGTGACAACCAGAAATGTGAAGGACATCTCAAGCGCGTTTTAATCGTTAAGAAAAGCATTCTTAAAAAGCGGATTTTCTATCAAATTACCAAGTCTGAAATTTTATCACTGAAATCTCCATAGGAAAATCAATGTGTTGTTGTATCTTAGTTTGAAGACATTACTAGTCAAGAAATGGTAGACACAATGTGCTGAGAGGTCTACCTGATTTGGCAAAAGAAAAGTATCGAAAATCGTGATAAATCGAAGATTACCAAACATTTAATATTCCCTATTTATTTTGGCAAGGGAGACAATTTTCAATTTTTGCAAATTTGCTAAATTCTAAATTGATTTCTTAGCTTGTTTCAAGTGATTATCCAGTTTTCTTGTGTTTTTATGCAACTCAATTTTGATAAGCATAACAATTTTAATTTGCGCATGCGCAATAGCATAATATAGTAAATAAAGCTTTAAACACTTAAAGGAGCATAACTCAGACATCAAACGATACAAATTGGTGGAGTTTCGGCAAATTGTTTGCTGGATATCTGAGAACCATTATAAAGCTTTAGTAAATATTTTTTGTTCAATACTTTCTCATAAAATATAGATAATTGTAGTGTAGCGTTTTCACTTTTGTTCAGTATAGATTTAAATTTTGGCGGAGAATGATATCAATCTAACTGCTCTGATATCTTGTAAAAATATCTTGTGCGGTTTTCGATGCAATCCAAGCTGCTTATTTAGTTCTACGGATATTGAGTTATGTACACATTTCATGCCTGCCAAGTACCATCATTTTGCCTGCTTCCGTCTGTCTACCTATCTGTATGTTTTGTTCATGTGTCTGTATGTGCAAGCGTACAACTAGAAATACACAGTCCTGAAAATACGAATATGATCACAGATGTAGGGGCACCTGTAACTTTTACTGCTTCTATATATGAATGAAAAATATGCCTGTTTTCATATGGGAGTGGTGAGATCAATAAGCACACTCATTCGTGGAATAGCTAGGAAATGAGCGCTTCCAACTAAGAGGGCATTTTGAGCAGCAGACATCTATAGATGTAGACTTTCGTTTGGGTCACCGTCTTTGTGGCATCGTTAGATAACTTAAATAGTGTTGACTAAGCTGATAAACAGCAACGCAAGCCAATATGCAGCTACTGTAAGTAAGGGTGCAAAGATCAGGAATCGATACAATCAAGTACCACTGATGCATTGTTTTAAATTGTCTTATATTAGTATATACATGGCTTTATGTGCAACTGATAGTCATTGATCCATATCGCTCGAGGTACAAGAAGGGAATGTTATTTGGCATAAAACATTAAGAATGTTAAAATTCCATCCTATCACAGCATTTATGAAAACGTATACAAACTTAAAAAAATATTTTTGCTTAGGGTTTTTTGGTTAAAATATATTTTTCGAATTTAATTTAAGATTCCCATTTTAGATCAAATGTTATTGCCATAAAACAGTGTTCCATTTGAAGGGCTATACTACATTAGTAAATAGACTATTAATGAACATGGAAAATTTCAATAAATTAATGGCATGCATATAATTTTATTTTAAACGGAAGGAATTCTAATACTAGATCATTATCAGACTACTGGCTACCAAATCTTACCTATACAGGATCAACAAAACTGAAAATGACCTTTGCTCTATTTGTCAAGAAGAATCGGAAACAATATCTAATCTTTTTTTCTATGCTACAAAAACAATTAAATTTGGAACGTTTTACAGAGGCAAGCTGATATTGCATTAAACTTAAAGATATGAAATATTTTGTTTACAAAACAAGAAGACAAATTAATGACATATATGGCTGTAGTAGCAAACTATTATTAGAGACCTGCCAACGACTGTTGGCGGAGCTCTATTGTTTTTGGCTTGTCCGTCCGTCTGTCTGTCCATCTGTCAGTGGTCACTCTAACTCAGTCATTTTTAATCAAATTTCTTTCAAATTTCATATATGGATTGCTTCGAAGTTCGAATACTGATTTTGTCCGACGTACGATAACCAAGATGGCCGGCAAAATGGCCGCCGCATTTGTATGGTGTCGTGGTCACACTAACTCAGTCATTTTTAATTGGATTTCTTCCAAATTTCATATATTGATTGCTTACATCACAATCCTGTCTAAGTTCGAATTCGGGTTTTGTCTGATGAAAGATAACCAAGCATATGGGACAATATCAGCTGTTATCGATTTTATCTGCCCGATTATCTCCCTTGAATATTGACCACTCACGCAACTTACCTGTTGAAAATCTGTGGCATCAATTACATAGAAAAGTATACAAACCTTTAAATAAATTATTAATAACTAACTTATTTTTAAGTTGTCATTATTTTATAAGTTATCAAAAGAAAATTTATTGTTTTATCTTTACAATGATATAAACAAATATGAAATAACTAAATATTTAGTTTTGTCAAATTGTTCATCTTTTTAACTGGTAAAATCCCATTCATTTCAATGTAAATTGAATGAAAATGCTTATGGTGAGCATTTTATGACCCCAAAATAATCATATACGGATATTTTCCCAATGTTTTATAAGTTATAAATGGTATCTGTATTAACCAACAATATCAACCATATAAGTTTCATAGAAATAAAATACATTTTAGTTCTGTCATTTTTAGGTTGAAAATTGAGTTTAAGCGCCTTCTTGCCAGAGCGGAGAAAATGACTAAGTTCGAATAATGTGGGTCTGTAATGCTTCCGCAATATGGAATATGCTTGCTTAGATAATGTTGAGAAATCTTAACAGAATTTTAAACATGTTAAATGAAAGGGGAAACTTAGCTGATTGGGAGACATAATTATGAAAAAAATCTTAATTCTAGTAAAATTAAGAAAATGACAATAACCATATCTTATCGCCGAAATAAAAATAATTTTATTACAAGTTGCTTCAATTTATTTTTTATTTTTTATCTTAAGTATAACAATTATTATTATTATTATTACTATTATTATTATTTTTTTTATTATTTAACATATTTGCCTATTTATAGCAAAAAATTATTTGAAGAGAATATTCGTACTTCCGAGTCTCACTACTTGTCCTATCGACGGACGTAGATCAAAATAGTTAAAAACAGAGTTTTCCACTGCTATTTGTCACCCGACTGGTGAAAAATGGCACTCAAAAACACTGTTTCTTACCATTTCTGATCAACGTTCGTCGATTGTTAAGAGTGTGTTCGATTGCCACCTATCCGGTGCGATTGTGGTGACAAACGATTTTGAGACGCTCATAACGGGATATGCGATAAGCGAAACGTCTTGTTACCTGCGATAATCCCAGGTGTCAGATAATCCCTGGGGCTATAGGGCTTATCTTGGTCCTAATAAAATACTGCTTTTACGGTTTTGATCGAATAAACGACTCTGCGTGTCTCCTAAAAACTTGTGCATAAACTCAGATACCCAGATTAATAACAACAGCGTTCATGCACAATACACCCATCTTATTAGTTTTGTTGTGCGGCGTCTCTTAAGGGTCTTTACTGTTCAGTATAACAACCATTTTCTGTCATACTACCAAATCTGTCACTTCATGGGCAGATGCTCAGACTACACAAATAGTTTCGTTTGAAATTCAACTATTGTTTAGGCTTTGCAAGTACAGTAAAAGACATGCATATGTTATGCCGATGAGTCCTATAAATGAAGCATAAGCAACAGTGTAGATCCAGATACTTCATAAAAAGACATATCTCCGAGCCTGCATTGTTTTCAATATTGAACATTAACATATATAAATTGTAGACTATTAATTTGAGTTTTAAGTGAGGCCGTTCAACTTGAGGGAACAGCAAAGGTTCTGTTGAGATTGCACAGCGCGGTCTGGCCTGAACCATTGCTGTTAGCGTTCCATATGTCTCGGTTAAAAAATTCCCAGAAGGCTTCCCGTCACACCGAGCTGATCGGGATCTGTGAGGACTAGAACTGACCCAAAACAATTTATAAAAGGTAAAGGTATTTCAACAGCAAACAGCAGTGGGCTGATCAGACTGAGCAGATAAATTATTGTGCGCATATGTTGTACGCATATGGTTAATTGAAAATTCATGCTTACAGTAGCATCTGGGCAGTGAAGACAAGAAACTGCTATGAGCATGTAATATAAGCACAGACTGACCTGGCAGTCGTCACAAGTTTGTGATGTGGTCATTTTCTCATTGACACAGCGGGAACTCAGTGGGAGTTCGCCCATCTGTGTTTAAAGTGTGAAAATGGCTGATAAGGATTTGACCTAAAGTGACTGCTCTCATGAATTTTGGCGCATTTTTCTGTCTGCATTATATTCCTGTATTATGTATTTTTAACTTGAAGCAAAGACGCTGATCAGACATTTTTGTCAAAATCGGACCCAGTCTTTACAGATGTAAGCTGATTTTATTTTCGAAAGAAATGTACAGTGTGGATCCAGATAAGGAACGAGTATAGTTAAGCTCACACCATATCGATTCCACATTTCTCATAATTCGTTATCTTATTATCTTTGATAAATTAAGCCAGGGTAATCATCCGCTTACCCCCTGCTGCGGGTATACATGTACTCAAAGAACTGTCTCAATTTATTTTTATTTATTTTTTATTTATTGATACAATAAATGAGACGGTTCTTTTGAACGCCCAAAGCAAACCTTAAAACGTTGGGTAAAAAAATATTCACAATTTTATGCTAGAATTTTTCTAATCTAGACCTATAATTCTAGATATATACCGTTCTGTTCTGTATAACGAGAGAAGACTCAAATCAGGCTGCGCATCTACAATACTGATACGAGTAAACTTGTTGGAATACATCATTATATTAATTTTCTCTTCCTTCTCATATAATAGAGATAGGCCTCATTGTTCTGAAATAATACAGATAAAAGAATACTTTGTTGCATAATCACTCCAAACGATAATCTTTAATTATAATTTCTGTCGTTAACACAGGTATCAGTTTCTTAATCTTTGACACACTGGGGTAAATATTGACCTCATTAGATCATTGCATTAAAAGTCTAGAGGAAACTGAAAAAAATAACTTGACCAAATAAGCATATTCGGCCCCCAAAATGTGGTCCTGCTAAAAACTTTTTGGCCTAAAAAGTGGTCATGGCCGTACCGCCGCCGACGATCTTGTTTGGTGAAGTTGTGTTATTTCTAAATCACTGCGGAAGCGCAGACGCAGACTGGTCTGCGCCTTTGTTGTTCTCAAACCCCTGAAGACAGGTTTTCTCACGTTGTGGCCCACATAATTTTTTATCAACATTTAGAAATTAAGTACTCAAGTGCTCATGTGCTGTTTTAAGACTCAACTCAGAACACACGAATAGTGGACAAACATGTTTAACATTAGGATATGAAAAACATTTTTCTTGATTCCAACTAAATGCATGCATACTCCTTTTTGAAACAAATTTTAAATGCAAAATTTATGTTACATTAATGAAAATTCTATCCAACAATTTCGGTAAAACATTGAGGTGGTATACTTAGGCCTCTTTCGTCAGACAAATACCATCGATACCTGGACTGAGATGCAATCGATTTCGCGATATAGTCGCCACAGTGTAAGGGGGACAATTGACTTATCGATTATCTAGGTGATCAAAGCCAATAACTGACCTGTTAAGTCGGGCAATAGTTCTATTTGATGGCCGACAAAAATGGCCGCCGCCTATCAGTTTGCACTTGTGTACGGTGTCGTGGTCACTCTAAAACAGTCATTTTCATCAGATTTTTTTTCAAATTTAATATATGGATTGCTTCCATCAAACTCTCGTTCAAGTTTAAATATGAGTTTTGTCCGCTGAAGGATTACTAAGATGACCGACAAAATGGCCGCCACATATCAGTTTGCTCTTGTGGTCCTCTAACTTATTTTAATCTGATTTCTTCCAAATTTCATATATGTATTGCTTGTATCAAACCCTCATTCAAGTTTGAATACTGGTTTTGTTTGATGAACGATAACTAAGATGGTCGACAATATGGCTGCTGCCTATCAGTTTGCTCTTGTGTATGGTGTCGTGGTCACTCTTATTCAGTTATTTTTAATCGGAGTTCTTCTTAATTTCAAATATGGATTGCTTCCATCAAACTCTTGTTCAAGTTCGAATCAGGTTTTGTACAACGAATGATAACCAAGATGGCCGAAAAAATGGTGGCCGCCTATCAGTTTGCACTTGTGAACGCTGTTGTGGTCACTCTAACTCAGTCATTTTTAATCAGATTTCTTTCAAATTAAATATATGGATTGCTTCTATTAATCTCTCTTTCAATTTTGAATACGGGTTATGTCCAACGAACAATTACCAAGATGGCCGACAAAATGGCCGCAGCCTATCAGTTTGCTCTACCTTAGTCATTTATTATCCGACTGCTTCCATATTTCATATATGAATTACTTTTACCAAACTCCCACCCAACTTCGAATATGGGCTTTGTCCAATAACCAAGATGGCCGCTAAAATGGCCACCACATGTCAGTATGCACTTGTGGACACTCTAACTTAGTCACTTATCACCCGATTCCTTTAAAATTTTATATACTTATTACTTTAATCAAACTCTCGTTCAAGTTTAAAAACGGATTTTGATGAATGATAACCCAAATGGCCGACAAAATGGCCGCCACCTATCAGTTTGCATTTGTGGACACTATACCTAAGTCATTTATTACTTGATTGCTGTCAAATTACATATATGGATTACTTTAATCAAAATCTTGCCAAAAGTAAGTAATGGTGCAAAGATCAGGAATCGATACAATCAAGTACCACACCTGACCCAGGATACCAATGGGAAAGTGACAAACTCACAGAAGACACCATAAACGAGAGCCAAGAGGTCAGCCCTTTCCCAGCAGGTGACCACAAAGCACATATAAACAGACGCGCACAAAACATAGCAAACACAAGACAGAACAAAAACATAAAAGATCCACAAAAGAAGTACCGCCTTGGAACGGTCAGTAAAATATTTTACTGGAGGGCTTAAACCGGTTTAACGGCGCCAACCTCACCCTTAATTCAGATGTGGATCAAGACACATAGATATTTGGTTTGCATGAAAGACCCCTAACTTATCAATGCATCATCTCCTAAAACATATAAATCAAGATATAACAAGGAGATAAAGCAAGGATAAGGACTCAACAGTAAATTAAACTGAATACCGGAGCAAAAGAAATCCAACAGGTAAACCCCGGTGGGCCCGACAAACAGCCAAAGCATCAGGCCCCTACCATCTCATCAATAGATAAGTCTTTAAGTCGGAACCATCATAGAGTCTGAAGTCCGACCCACCGGCGTGCAATTAAAGAGGAAAGAACAAAGTTGCCAACCGTGATTGGGTTGACTACCAAACATGCAGTCTGTTGCAATACATTAATGTTATAGCCAATCTTTTTATAATGGGAAATTATTTTAATGAACTGCGCTGAAAAATTATTAGAGCCACAAATCTTCTTCAACTTATACACCAAGTCACCATAGAAATCAGGTTCCGAAAGACCTTGGCGCAAGAGAGATTTAAGTCCAACTTGAATTTAGAAATCAAATCATAGAATCGTCTATAAAATTTTGAAAATGTTATGCGAAGTTTATGATACCGATAGCCTTGTTTAAAAAGTTTCTGAGTTAACAATTTATTGCGAGTGTTGAAGTCAGCAACATAGCTAGATGCTCTAGCAAAACGAATGAGTTGAGAGATATAGACTCCATAGGATGTAGAACGAGGAACATCACCATCTAAAAATGGGAAATTGACAATTTCAAAATCAAAGTCGTCACGTTTGTCATAAATTTTGGTAGAAACAATATCATTAGAAATTGACAAATGCAAGTTTAAAAATGCGGCTTCGGTATCAGAGGCATTGGCTTTATTAAGTTGGAGCTCTGAAGGGTATATTTGACTAACCATATTGTCAAAATAAACATTATTAATATTTAAAATATCGTCCAAATATCTGGAAGTAGTGTTAAACGCATCAATAACATCAGCCTGCTTATCATCAGAAAGAGACATCATAAAGTCCCTTTCATAACAAAACAGGAATAAATCTGCAACCAGGGGAGCACAATTAGTGCCCATAGGAATCCCAACAACTTGTCTATAGAGCTTGGTGCCAAATCGAATAAAAATGTTGTCCAACAAAAAGGTCAGCGCATCGCATACATTTTGACACGACCATGCATGATATTTTTTAGGTTTTTCTGAAGAAAAAAATGCATTTCTGTCACTACATGCGTAAGGAGAGCCTTCTCTCTGGAATGTACTTTCAATAAGATCAATAAGTTTATCTTTAATTAAATTATGAGGTAAAGTAGTGTAAAGAGTAGAAAAATCATAAGTAGACAAACTGGTCGCATTGAAATCTCTAGCTTTAAGTTTATCTAAAGTTCCAATATGCAAGATGGCCACCAAAATGTCCGCCAAGTGTCTAACTTGGTCATTTGTCACCCAATTTCTTACGAATTTCATATATGGACTACCTTCATTAAACTATTCTTCATGTCTGAATATGGGTTTTGTCCAATGAACAGTAATCAAGATTGTCGCCAAACGGCGGGATATCCCCTTTTTCAAAACAGGGCATTATGAGGGGCCCTTTGTCGGAGTCCGACTGTTCTAGTATTTATAGAACAACATCTACATCAAAAGTTCTCAGAGCGCAACGTATATTTCAAAAAGTTAATAACAAGTTTGAGAAAATTAATAAAAAATGGTCCATTATGTAGAACTATTTCATGGGATTGCCAGTTTATGCTAAAGTTGCAAGATATTGTAATTAAAAAAGGAACAAGATCGTTTCTGCTGCATGTAGACTTTATCAAGACATCAGGCGGATAAAATGTTGGACTTGCCAGATTTTTATGAAAAAAAAATGATTTTGAAAAAAAAAATCACCAGATGACAAAAAGGCATACATTACTAGTAAAAAGGGTTTATAAGCTTACCAGTGAACTGAAGCTTTGTCTGAAGCCCTTAAAGCCCAGAATGGAGCTTTCGTGAACATGTCAAAGAAGCCCTTGCTAGTCAACCTACTTGTTCTTGCACCTTTGCACATTTTTCACAAAGGGGGTATTTTGATGTTTTCGAGTGGGGACGGGCTTTTATTATGTCTAATACATTCAGGGCTTATTTTCATCAATTTGGGACAATGACCCTTACCCCTGGGCATTTTTAGTGGTATCAGCTATATTGACAAATCATGAAATACATCATACTTGTATTTCGCTGTATTTAACTGAACTGTTACTTATAATCACCATTGCATGATGAATTATATGGGACTGTGCAATGTTGAATATTCTCAGGGTTCCCATTTATATTATTTCGAGGGTGTACACATATTTTAGAGGGTACATGGAGCCACGAGAATACTGACAGCCACAAATTTTGAAATGGAAGATTAGGCCTAGTTTTACTATCAACTGCAAAAAGGGTCTTTGCAAACCTACTATAAACAAATTTGAGCAGGGCTACTAAGAACAGAAGTTGCTCAAAAATGACTTTTGCTCCAAAATAACTTAGTTAACACACTGAAAAAATTGGGCAGGGGTTCCCCTATACATAATGATTTTTCGTTCACCACAAACCCTTTCCCTGGCCAACATAAAGTGGGGATAAGATAAAAAAAAATGAAGGAGTGGGGTAGGGTACTTGGAACTACAGAAACTAACACCAAATTACCAGCTCCTTCAGGTCTTATAGAAGAGAGACAGTTAAGATAGTCAAAATAATACTTTATCTCTTATTTGAGTCCCATTCTGTCCCATAGCATTTTTATCAACCGTTCCGTTCCCTCAGATCATTGGACAGATGCAAACTCTTTGGTTCACTGAATGTTGACTCGTTATTCAGTAAAAATGAGTATTTTGAAGTTGTCAACATTCAGATCATGCACTCTGTATTAGAAAGATCCAATTTCTCTGTCGCTCTAGTTTATAGCAGACGACGAAAGCATAAGATTTTGACCAAGCGTCGATCTTTTTTTCCTTTTTATTATCGTTTTACAGAAAGAATTTGGATTAATTATCAATATTCGATGAGAAGGGGAGATAATTCCATAATTTATAATATACAAACCTTCAATGTGGTCAAAATAATCTAAAATGTAGGAAGAAATGCTCAAGAGAACAGTAAAGTTTAGTTTTTAATTGTGGTCTATTCCAATTAGAGTTACTTCCCTTGTCTGCAATATAATATTGGCCGGTACTTATCATGTTGTACATTTTGTCACAAATGCCATAAATTGAGCTACAATTGAGCCCTAATCTTGCGAAAAAATATTTGTTAACTAAATTCAACATCCAAACATTGCTATGGCGTTGAGAATAGATGAGACTGGCAATTTTCCCAGAGAATCCATTGCTCAAATCCCCAAATGTACTAATTCTAGGATTTTTAAAGACCGTGAATGACCAGTATCTAATTCTTGTACTTTTCTGGATTTCCCGGTTGCGTTGGAACCCTGTTTTTGTAAAGTTTGTTTTTTGAAAACTGTTGAAGCAAAAGTCCAAAAGTCATTATCAAATCTTATATGTTTAGCATAATTAGACAATGGCTACATATAAGTTCCAAAGGTCAAGCTTTACCTGTGACATATCGGCCAAGGTCGCTAATATTGGAGTCCCATCAACATATTAAAACAGTTTTCTCAGAACCATTTAACCAATTAAACTCAAATATCATATGAAGACTACATATGATAGGTTAGCCAAAATTGATACAAATTGTTCTGGTCACATGACCAAGATGGCCAAGACGTCCATATATGGTAAATAAACTATTTAAATATCTTCTTCTCCAGAACCAAAAGGCAATGGCCTTGGGTCTAGTATGTGGCAGTGGTTATGTGGGCCCTACAAGGTCACAAATGATGATCTCTAGGTTGAATTCGACCCACTTTATGGCAAGAAGGTAATGGTGCAAAGATCAGGAATCGATACAATCAAGTACCACACCTGACCCAGGATACCAATGGGAAAGTGACAAGCTCACAGAAGACATCACAAACGAGAGCCAAGAGGTCAGCCCTTTCCCAGCAGGTAACCACAAAGCACATATAAACAGACGCGCACAAAACATAGCAAACACAAGACAGAACAAAAACATAAAAGATCCACAAAAGAAGTACCGCCTTGGAACGGTCAGTAAAATATTTTACTGGAGGGCTTAAACCGGTTTAACGGCGCCAACCCCACCCTTAATTCAGATGTGGATCAAGACACATAGATATTTGGTTTGCATGAAAGACCCCTAACTTATCAATGCATCATCTCCTAAAACATATAAATCAAGATATAACAAGGAGATAAAGCAAGGATAAGGACTCAACAGTAAATTAAACTGAATACCGGAGCAAAAGATATCCAACAGGTAAACCCCGGTGGGCCCGACAAACAGCCAAAGCATCAGGCCCCTACCATCTCATCAATAGATAAGTCTTTAAGTCGGAACCATCATAGAGTCTGAAGTCCGACCCACCGGCGTGCAATTAAAGAGGAAAGCAAAGTTGCCAACCGTGATTGGGTTTACTACCAAGCATGCAGTCTGTTGCAATACATTAATGTTATAGCCAATCTTTTTATAATGGGAAATTATTTTAATGAACTGCGCTGAAAAATTATTAGAGCCAACAATCTTCTTCAACTTATACACCAAGTCACCATAGAAATCAGGTTCTGAAAGTCCTTGGCGCAAGAGAGATTTAAGTCCAACTTCGAATTTAGAAATCAAATCATAGTATCGTCTATAAAATTTTGAAAATGTTTTGCGAAGTTTATGATACCGATAGCCTTGTTTAAGAAGTTTCTGAGTTAACAAGGTCAAGTTTGATTCCTCTTGCATTTATATGGTGAAAATCTTGAGATATTCATTTTTCTACAGCTGTTTAAGCCGAAACTTGTAAGAAATGTTTAACCTAATGAGACAATGGTTTTATGTAAGTATCAAATGTCAAGCTGAACTGTGAACTTTTATCCAAGGCCACTCATTTGGATTGCCACATGCCTATCTAAACATCCTTTTCTCAGAATCCGCTGTTTGATGAAAAATTCATTTTGTCACTTGAACAAAATGGCCACAACCCCAAATAGTTGGTAAAACAAAATAAGTTTCATTATAAGCTGTCGTTGACCTTGACCTATTTTAACATTATTTAGGAGACCAGGTGAGCATTTCAGGACCATAAGGTCCTCTAGTATAAAAAAGCGTGGGGTAAATCATACTAATCGATCCTACTTTCTTTTATTATTCATAAAGGAACATATTGAAAATTGAACACCGCGCATGCACATCCTTCATAAATATTTACATTTCCTTATATGCAAATTAGTTGCTTAAAATATAAAAAAATGGCTGCCAATTACGTCATATTACGTAATAATTATTAACATAACTACTTTTTACACTCACACAAACTTCTAAGCGGTCACCTAGCAATTCCAAAATTTTGACAAATTTTTTAATCATTGTTAACTAGTTTCAATTTCATGTTTTGACATATTGTATTGAGAGATGCCATACAAAAAATCATTCCATGATGTTTCACGTGAAATTAATGAAGAACCAAATGCCCTTGTTTATAGGACAAATACATGGTGATTTTAATGTGACCGCTTAGAACTTTGGGCAAGTGTATATGGTGTCCCGGGTCAATTGTGGTACACAATTGTATGGATTCCTGATCTTTGCCTATTTCTTAAAAACATTTTGTCGTTTCAGAGAACTATTGAACATTAATTGAGGAAGTGCCCTCATTTAGGGAGAGACATTTTGTTCTGTTGAAAGCTAATTGTTGTTAGAAGACTGTCCTACTTCATTTTGTCATCAGCTCTACTTTTATACAAATATACTGGTATTCAAATTGCTGGAGAATCAACACTTCGTAGAATAGTACATTCATAGTTATTTGACTTTAAAATGGCCGGTTTTGTTACGCGTGTCGATATTTTAAAGCAACATTAAAAATGCACACTAGAGAGAAACCGTACGAATGTTATATAATACATGTGGCAAAACCTTCTCTCGATTCAGTACCCTAAACCAGCATGTTAGAATACACACAAGAGAAAAGCCATTCGAGTGTGATACATGCGATTACGCCTTCTCTCAAGTTAGTAGCTTAAACGACCATGTTAAAATACATACTAGAGAGAAGCCATACAAGTGTGATACATGTGATAAATCCTTCTCTCAGTTCAGTAACTTAAGCCAACATCTTAGAATACACACTGGAGAGAAACCGTACAATTGTGATACATGTGGTAAAACATTCTCTCAAGTCTCTCATTTAAACGACCATGTTAAAACACATACTGGAGAGAAATCACACAAGTGTGATAAATGTGGTAAAGCCTTCTCTCGCGCCAGTAACTTGAACGAACATCTTAAAATACACACTGGAGAGAAACCATATGGGTGTAGTATTTGTTATAATATCATTTGTCGATATTTTAAAGCAACATTTTAAAATCCACACTGGAGAGAATCAATACAAGTGTGATACATGTGGTAGAGCCTTCTCTAAAGTAGGTTCACGTTCCAGGCACAACCATATGCATTTATGCGAGTAAGAATGCATATGTTTTTTGAGATCATGCTTTGTACAGTTTTATTATATTTGTACATCTTAGTTATTATCTTTATTTTGTATATCGAATACTTCTTATGTCTGTTCCAATTGATGGGTGCACCAGGTCGTGGGAGGGGCTGGAAAACAGACTCGCTGCTGATACGCCAACTCAATATTACAACACGGGTATTCATCCCAAATGGGTAATGGGGTTGATCAGTGGCGTGTCAGTATCGGTCTGTTTGACAGCAGGGTTTGCGTCTGCAGACAGAGGGTGAAGGTTTCTTTTTTATGGAACTTTACTTTTCAGTACTTTGTTTTTCTTCTAAGCGGATTTAATCATGCTGTGAGATTGATGTCTACGTCTTCGAAGGACCTCGTAAACAACTTGGATTTTAAGCTTTTACTGCTCTTTCTTAATTTAGAGGCCGGGGACGTAGAGATGAATCCGGGTCCAAATACAACCGAACATTCACTCTCAATTATTCATAATAACATAAGAAGCATACGTAACAAAATTGACTTCATAACTGAATATTTTTTAGACTTTGATATTTTATGTTTCACAGAAACTCACCTCGATGTAAATATTTATCAGACTCTCTAATCCTAACTGATAAATTTGATGCTCCGTACCGAAAGGATAGATCAAATCATGGAGGGGGGTTATTGGTTTATTTGTCTCATGAGCTGGTCCACAAACGTAGACTTGATCTAGAGGGCTATTGGAATGAATCCATATGGGCAGAAATTAAGGTAAATAGGCAAATCTACTTAATAGGAACGTTTTACAGTCCTCGTACATCTGGTGCGAATTTCTTTGATTCTTTAAATAAAAATATCGAAAAGGCTTTAGATATTACAAATAATGTAATTATTGTGGGGGACATGAATGAAGACCTCTTAAACCCTAACGTACACAACTTGAAAGATATACTGATCCTAAACTCTTTTAATAATGTTATCTCTGAACCCACAAGACAACATGCTCTGCTAGATCCCATCATAAATCACAACGACATGTCTTTTCTACATGATGGCATATTAGAAATCCCACCTGAAATTAGTGATCATAGTGCTACATATCTTAATCTTCCTTTTCAATACCCTCTGCATAGATCATTCACTCGTAAAGTCTGGTTATATAGAAATGCAAACTTTGAATTGCTCAATAACAAAATACTCCAATTTGACTGGACATGTTTAAATCAGGGCTCTGTAAATGACGCAAGTACTCTTTTTAATAATATTTTTATTGAATTTGTAAAAGTGTGCATACCTTGTAAATCTATTCTTGTTCCAGAAGATGACAAACCATGGTATGACTCTGAGATTTGCCGAAATACACGGAAAAGAGATAGGCAAAAAAGAAAGCAGTTAAAACAGGTAATATAACAGACTGGATTAAATATAAACGTCTTCGTAACAAAGTTAACAATCAAGAAAACATGCCAAAGAATCTTTTTATAACAACTTAGAATTAATTATTACGGATTTCGAAAATAATGACAAAAGGAAATTTTGGAAAGTTATTAGGCATTTTGTTAAAAACAACAGTTCATCTTCAGCTATCCCTCCTCTCTCTTCTACCCTTCCTTCAGGCGAAACACAATGGGCATTCACTGATGAAGCAAAATCAGACTGTCTAAACGATTACTTTGTCTCTATTTCTACTGTTAATGATGAAAACACTGTACTACCCCCTTTTGAAAAACTTTCAAACAATTCACTATCAACAGTAAACTGCACTGAAAATGAGATTGAAAATTTAATAAATGTTTTGAATATAAATAAGGCAAGTGGCGATGACGGAATTAGACATAGGATGCTTAAAGGAGTCGCTAAATCTATCTCAAAACCCCTTTCTATTCTTATGAACAGATCCTTTAATGAAGGTATATTTCCTGAGGCATAGAAAGTAGCCAATGTTATACCGATTTTTAAAAAAGGTGATAAATCTCTACCTTCAAATTATCGACCTGTAGCACTCTTAAGCTGTCTTGGTAAACTACAAGAAAGAATTGTTTTCAAGAACTTGTATAATTTTTTAATTGATAACTACTTGTTATATAAATACCAGTCAGGATTTCTTCCTCACCATTCTACAGTTTTCCAACTGATTGATATATACCATAATATTTGCCAAGCTTTTGACAATAACCTGTTTTCCTGTATAGTTTTCTGTGATGTGTCTAAAGCTTTTGATAGAGTCTGGCATCAAGGTCTGCTATTTAAGTTAAGGCAAAATGGTATTGATGGTAAGTTGCTCCAGTGGTTAAATAGCTATCTAACTAATAGAAAACAAAAAGTTACCCTCAAGTCCTGTGCTTCGACTATAAAGTCCATCCTTGCAGGAGTTCCCCAGGGATCAGTGCTTGGACCCCTGTTATTTCTAGTATATATCAATGATATTGCAAAACAGTTGCTAAGTTTAACACGATTATTTGCTGATGACAGTTCTCTATTCTATGCTGCAGCACGCCTCTCAGACATAGCAGGTATTATAAAACCATGATCTTATTATGCTTTCTAATTGGACCATACAATGGTTAGTCAAATTTAACCCTCTTAAAACTGAAGCAGTTCTTTTTACTCTTAAATATTTTGAAGCTTTTCCTCAATTGATATTTGATAATACTCCAATAAAATTTGTCGAAGATCACAAACATCTGGGCATAACTTTCAGCCAAAACGGTCAGTGGCACACACATATTGAACAGATTGCAAATACAGCGTCGAAAATATTAGGCATAATGCGCAAACTCAAATACACTCTGAGCAGAAATGCATTAAATCAAATTTATCTATACCACTTATTGCCCATCATAGAGTATGCATCATTAGTTTGGGATGGCTGCACACAACAAGACTCTAACACTCTTCAAAAAATACAAAATGAAGCAGCTCGTATTGTTACTGGACTAACCAGATCGGTATTGTTAGTCAAATTATATAACGAATGTGGATGGACTAATTTATCAGTAAGGAGACACCAACAAAAACTGCATTTTATGTATAAAGTAAATAATGGACTGGTTCGATCATATATTACTGATTTATTTCCCCCATTAGTAAGTGAAATTTTGGGGTACCCCCTCAGAAACAACAACAACTTCTCCACACCATTTACTCAAACTAATATATCACTAAGATCATGTATTCCATCAGCCATCAGAATGTGGAACACTCTTGACGAAGGCCTCAAAAATCAGCCAACTATATCTTCCTTTAAGAACAACCTGCAAATTACTACTTTTCCTAAACTACATGTACCTTACTACTTCACATCAGGAAACTGATATCTATCAGTAATACATGCTCGAATAAGAAACAATTGTAGCAATCTGAATAATGATTTATTTATCAATCATCTTCGTGAAAACCCTCTCTGTAATTGGTGCAATGAAATAGAGGATAGCGAACACTACTTCTTTCATTGCAACAACTACAGAAACGAGTGTCATCTATTTTTTGAAGCTGCAAGAGACTTTCAACCACTAACTACACACTAATTGTTATACGGAAATGAAATAGTTGACAACACACTTAATTCAACATTATTTAGAGCAGTACATGATTATATAAAGAGCACCAAACGTTTTGACAATACATAAACATATTTTTCTTTTTGACTTGGAAATTCAAGTATATTTATCTCATTTTCTGCTATACCCAATCTTCCCTATGTCGGAGGGGCAGGCCTGCTCCTTGGTACTGGTGGACCCAACAACTGGGTGAACATTGACATGGAGTATTTGATCATTGTAATAAATGTTTCACGAGTGTGAAAAGAATATAATAGACGCATATCAGATAATTGAAGACAAGTGGTTTGGATGTCGATCAACTAGGATTGGCAGACAGATTTTTTGCCTTTAATGATCTGAATGATGCTAACCTGCACTCTAAAATGCACTCATAGACAGTTATTTATTTATTTATTTATTTATTTATTTATTTATTCTTTATGATTTTGTATAGTTGAAGATATGTTTTGTAGCCATGTTTACATGCTTTGATTGATCTGTATATGTAGGGGGAGGGTCGTAACTAATGTTGCGAGAACTTGTAACCCAACCCCATTGCTGTAATTTGTGGAAATAAAATATGTATAAACTAAATCTAAAGTAGGTAACTTAAAGAACCATCTTAGAATACATACTGGAGAGAAACCATACAAGTGTGATACATGTGGTAAAGCCTTTTCTCAAGGCAGTGACTTAAACAAACATGTCAAAATACATACTGGAGAGAATCTATACGAGTGTGATACATGTGGTAAAGCTTTCTTTGGAGTCAGTAACTTAAACCGGCATGTTAAAATACACTCTGGAGAGAAACCATGCGAGTGAGATACATGTGGTAAAACCTAGCATAAACTGTCATTTTATAAAATACACTGGAGAGAAACGATGCAAGTGTGTTAAATGTATTCAAGCCTTCCCACAAGTTGGTCACTAACATGTGAAAATACATAACATACAAAAATTACAGACGAATCTTGTTAATTCTAAGTCCTATTGACTAGAATTCTTTTCGAAGTATCGAAATTTCGAACTATTTGAGGATAGACACCAGAGGAAGAGTCACACACCAATCACAAGACACCAGGAAGACAAACTAAGCAAAGCAACCAGCTCTCTCATGTAATGTAATTAACATGTAATTCTATAAAATGTTGGTTGTTATCCCATAAACTGTTAAGTTGGCCGTAAGAAGGTCCTATTCCCTGAATCCAATATGTCTGAAGCTTGTTTTGAATTAGAAAGTATTTAAACAGATTGGAGTTGCATTTTCGAAGTTTTATTGTATAAAAGTGTGGTTATGACAGTTTTTTTCTTTTCCTATGTAACACGGATTCTGATGAGATTTCCAACAATGTGGTATTTTGACAAGTGTAGACTTGGACGAGCCTCTGCAGCCTTCTTTTAAGCTTAGAAACTCCAAATGGTGTTCAGTCAGTAGCTTTACAATCACAAAATACTCAAGCGACAAGCAAAGGCTCTGATCAGACTGCGCGTATGCGCAGGCTGATCTGAGGCTTTGCTGGCCGCACATACCACATTGTTAGATATCTCATGCACTGTCTCAAATATATTCACATAATTTCAACCATGGCTTTTGTGCAGTGCTAAGCGTCAACTTGCTTTTCTTAAACAAATACCAATTAGATCAATAATGTCAATCCAAAATGACAGGGAGATGCATTTTATGAATATTGATAATCGTAGAAACAGATAATCTTTTTTATGGTTATTCACTGAAATGAAAGTGTTATTAAAGCAGTCATATTTAACGGATAAGGCCAGAATTTTTACATTAGTTGATTTACGAAACCCTCCTACTGTAATTTTTCGTAAAGTATATAAAAATAGAATTTTAATTTCTAAAAATTATTTTTATATTTTATCCACTGACTCTAAATAATATTTGTTTCGTTGAAAAAATATTTTTGAGGTTCTGTCTGTGCATTTTTGAGAGTGACACTGTTAAAAGTGATTGTCCTGTCTAGATTGGTAGGAAAATGATAAAATATTTAATGATTTAATACGGACTGTTGGTTCACCTTACTAGGTTTAATGTTTTTTCCGGAGATATTTAAAAAAAAAATTCTGAAAAAAGCTCTGAAAATGACTAGTTAACTGGTCATTTTCAGAGCTTTTTTATTTTATTTTTTCCGTCCCCTGACCCTAAATCTGAAAATAAATTCCCGTAAATCCGTAAATAAAAAAAAATCTGGCCTTAAATAAGCAGAAATTTACATTCACAGTATCATAGTTACAAGGAATTAGTATTTGCGTGGCATAAAATGAGTTTTTGTTTGTTTGTTTTATTACTTTACGTCTCAAGTCAACAGCTATGGTCATGGCGGGACGGTCAGATCACCTAACCACACTTGTCAAGTTTCAACAAGCAGTTAGCCAGTACTTTGTGCACATGCTTTCGCTTGTATCTGACAGCAACCCTTCTTGGATGATTCAGCAGAAGAGAGGAGAATGGCTGTAGAAATTATTTCATGATCAATCTCCTCAAAAGTATGGGTTGGGCCAGGCTCCGACTCGCCTCCCCTGAATCTGCTGCCAGACCGTATCTGTAGCCAGACACGTTACCGAATGGGCTAAGAGGCAGGGTAAAAAAATGAGTTAAATGGACCTTTCAGCTTTCTAATTTTGATTGCTAAAATAAAGCATTAAAGCAAGAAAGGCTGCAAAGATCGGGAATCAAGACAATCAAGTACCACACATGACCCAGTATACCACATGAGAAAGTGACAAAATCACAATTACACATCACACACCCTAGCCAAGAGACTAGTCCATTCCCAACAGGTGACCACAAGGCAGCAGTGAATGGACGCGAAAGCATGACATACACAAGAAATAAATAACACAAATGATCCACAAAAGAAGTACTGCCTTGGAAGTCAGTAAAAATAATTTACTGGAGGGTATCACTTATACCGAGGGCCATCCTTGTATATGCATGGTAGTGTAATCTAAAAGTAGACTTCTAATAAGAAATAAGTTCACATAGCATTATTTATTTAGACTAGTAACTCAACATCAACACATTGTCAAAACAACAACCATTTTAAATGCCACTTTCTACTTATGTATTATGCAGTTAGACATAAAATTTCCCAAAAACAGAGGGTTTCCACACAGGAAAGCACTAAGCTTAAACCACAAAGGTTTTCCGCACAGGACTGCACAAAGCTTTGACACTAAGTCTTTTGAATAATGACACGAAGTCGAAAGAACTAAGCTGGTCTTTGTCAACAACATAATCACTGCATGACAGCGCTCAACAATGAGTTTGAGTCCCAAATAAAATGGCCACCTGAAAACAATGTAAGTACACTAAGTCTATTGTCCATCAATGCTCAAGTAAAAACAAATATTAATTTCAAAGAAAACAGATCACCTTTTGATCTAAGTCTGCTCAAAGCTTTCATTCTTATATGGCATTTGCTATAGAGACAGTATTCAACTAACTGTACAATATAATCCCAATTAACTGTACAGAATACTTAAATACTATATATTTCTACACAGACTATATGCACATGATTGCACAGTATATTTGCAACTCGCTGTACAACATTATCACATTCAGATCATGTAAATTATTTGAGCTATTTGCAACTGACTGTACAGTACACTCGCAATCAACTGTACACCATGATAGCTATAAACTGTACATACAATCGCAATTAACTGTTCAGTATAAACTAAATTAACTGTACAAAAAATCGCAATCACCTGTACACAATGTAGACCTTGAATACAGTACTTAAAATACCAGCCATAAGTAAATCATAACCATATGCGGACAGTGCAAATATTTTACAAGTTTTTGAATGATATGTGCCCTGCAATCACCCTAGACCTTTGTAAAGTTTGCGCATAAAAATCATATCTGAAGCTAGTTTATTCACAAGAATATTTCAGTTCAATTTGATATTAAGACTGTCACTGCTCCGTGCACTAGATAAGTGCAAATATATGAATAAAATTTGCATCATGTGCAGGCAAAGTCATAAAATAAATCTACTTACAGAAATCACGGCAGTCTCTCTCTATATATATATTTCCATATATCACTATTCAATATTTGTCCCCAATCAGATTTTTATCTGCACTGTTCAAAAACTAAACCAGGAATGATTATAATAATGCAGTTACTAATTATTCACTCAAAATTTCTCACCTGTTTTCTTAACACTTTTACAGGTAAATAATCCTCACCTAGCAACTACTGACCACTAAAAACATAATTACACCTGTATTCAGCTATACTGTGAACTACTATTTAGGGCACTGCATATGCTCACTGTTCATCTACAGGTTGTGTCCTAAAGTTAAAAATACAATTTAAAACCACATGTCATCATATTTGTGACATCACTCCCCCTTTAGAAAAAATGAATGAATTCATTTTTCAGTTCTGCTCATGTAGTCTGCCCCAATGTTTTGAGATCCCTTGATAGCTGCAATTCTAAATCAGTAAGGTTGAAGACACAATACCCACCTCATGACTCTACTATTTGTCAGTTTGGTGTTTTGCATGTCAATAAGGGGACAATGGTCAGTTTCTACCTGGAATTCCTTGCCATAGAGGTACATGTGGAATTTTTTTATACCCCAGACAAGTGCCTAACACTCTCTCTCTATGACTGAATATCTAGTTTTCCTAGGGAGTAACTTCTTACTTGCATATGCTATAGGAAACTTAATCTCATTTGTTTCCTACATCAGCACAGCACCTATGCCTACATTGGAAGCATCTGTCCGAAGTGTGAAACCTTTATCCAGGTCAGGCAATCTCAAAATAGGTGTACTCACCATGTAACTTCTCAGTCTTTCAAATGCTCATTGGTGCTCACCTTCCAAAACAAATTTGTTTGGGTTACCTTTTTTAGTCAGGTTTATGAGTGGAAGAGCAATTTCTGCAAACTGTGGTATAAATCTCCGATAAAAACCTACCATCCCTAAGAAAGATCTTATCTGCTTCTTAGTTTCAGGCCTCCTGGCCTCAACAATATCTCTAGCCTTATCCTGATTGGAAGTCAAGATACCATCTCCCACATTATGCCCTAAAAATGCTACTGATGTGTATCCAACCATACATTTGCAAGGTCTAGCTGTTAAGCCTGCCTGTCTAAGTCTTTGTAAAAACTCTCTGAAACCCACTATATGATCACTCCAGTCAACTGTGTGCTCGAGAATATCATCTATGAAATTATCTATGTCTTTCAAACCTCTCAACAGCAGTCTCATCATTCTGCTAAAATCAGCAGAGGCTGTTACTAAACCAAAAGGAAGCTTTCTGAACTGGAATAACCCATATGGGGTTCCAAATGCTGTTTTCTCCTTACTATCTTCTGTGAGCCTTATCTGCCAGTACCCTTTACTCAAGTCAATTTTTGTAAAATACTTACAGTTGGCCAATTTTGAGAATATCTCATCTGGATTTGGAATAGGTTCTGCATCAAACACTGTCAATTTGTTCAAATTCCTGAAATCTATACAAAACCTGATAGATTGATCTGACGTTTTGACAAGCACCACTGGGGATATATAAGGTGATTGGGAAGGTTCTATAATACCCATTTCTAACATTTTCTCTGTTTCATCTTTTATTGTTTCTGTCATTGAAAAGGGCAGTGGATATTGTTTTGTTCTAACAGGCTGGTCTGAAACCAACTTAATTTTATGTTCAATTAAGTCTGTTTCTCCAGGTACATCTGTTAAGACATCTCTAAAGTCTTCCAGCAGTTTGCTTACCTCGGCAAGCTGTGTCGCCGACAATTCTGGGTTAATTCTCACATCTGCAACGGTCTCCTTACCTTGGACAACAGGCAATTCAATCTGTTCTTCTTCATCTACTGAACTTTCACTTTCATCTTCATCATCCTGTCTATCTATGCTACTATCTATTACTCCTGTACATACTATCTCTAACAGTCCCTGACCATGTGTATCTGTCCAATTATGACCATTATTACTTTCTACGCCTATGTCATTTTCTCTACTGAAATATTTCTTCAACAAGTTTGCATGAAATGGTTTGATCTTGCCATTGACAAAGAGCTTATAATCACACCTACCAACTTTTTCCACAACTTTATATAGGCCCTGCCATTGCATAAGTAGCATATTTCCATCTGTTGGTAAAAGAACTAAAACATCATCATCTACTTTGAACTTCCTACTTTTGCTCTTTTTGTCATAATTCTTCTGATATCTACCTGCAGATATTCCCAGCTCTTCCTTTGCTACCTCTAGTGTGGCCTCTAGTCTTTGTTTAAGATCTAACACATACTGATATGTTGTTCTTACCTCAGGTTCCTTCACCTCATCTGTCCAAAGATCTTTCAAAGTTGCCATTAGACCTCTCACAGTTCTACAATATAAAAGTTCAAAGGGACTAAATCCAAGACTTTCTTGTGGTGCTTCCCTAAATTTTTCAACCAACCCATTACACATTGGGTGATAGGGTGTTGTGTTTAACATATGTATTGACAGAAGTTTACTCACCTCTTTCATTACTTCTGATGTAAACTGGGATCCTAAGTCCGTTAGTATCTTAGATGGAAAACCTAACCATGTGAACATGTTGAACAATGCTTTAGCCACGCGTTCTGCTTCAATGCTTGGCAATGGAATTGCCTCTGGGTATAGAGTTGCATAATCTACAAAAGTAAGAATATACCTGTTCTTCCTATCTGTAACCGGTGCTATTGGGCCAACCAAGTCAACCCCTACCCGTTCAAAAGGCGTTTCAATTAGAGGTATTTGCTCCAATGGTACCCTTGTAACTTTTCCTTTTTGGAAAGTTCTTTGACACAGATCACATGATAAACAATGTAATTTTTCATCTTGTTGTAAACATGGCCAAAAAAATTGTGAACTTATTTTATCACCTGTCTTCGTCATACCCAAATGTCCACCAAGTATTGACTCATGCGCCAAATTCAGGACAGTACTTCGATATGACTTTGGTACTACCAATTGCTTTTCAATTTTTCCTTTATCTTTCCCCCTGTCTTGAAAAGTCCTGTACAGTAAATCATTTCTAATACAAAACCATGATACCATATCTTTTCTGAGCTTCTTTTCTCCTGATTTTAGCCTTTCTGTTACCCATTTCAAAGTTTCATCTTTATCCTGCTCTTCTTTAAATTCATGTTCATGAACTTCCAGTCCTTTCATTACTTTTTACTTCTGAAATGGCTTACCTTCTTTCAGCTTCTGTGCCCTAGTTTGCACAGCTTGTCCCTTTTCTATCACATCAGTCTTACTTTGTTTGGTAATATCTTATATTACCTTCTCTGGAAGAATATCACAAGGTTAATTCAGAATCATATCATTGTCATCTTTTGTTACTGTCTTGTCATGGGCTGTACTTATATCACTCTCTTGTCTCAAACTTACCTCTTTATTGTCCAAACAAGATTTTTCTTTTTCCAAATGCCCTGTATCCCAGTTAACATCTGGGTTATTTGGTTCTCTCACTCCAGGCATGTTACCTAAAATAAGGTCATAAATAGGTTTTGTATTATATTAATACTCTTAAGCGTGAGCTTGTTGACACTAATGCCTATAAACTGCAGCCTTCTTTAAGTGAAAGGGTGATTGTTGATGGGCATGGTTGTCATACAGCCCTACATTTTGGTGTCAAAGCTAAAGAAAATCAAGACAAAGTTCCTACGTTGTACTGGTTACCTAAACTCCATAAAAAACCATATAAAGCAAGATTTATTGCAAACTCCAGTTCTTGTACAACAACAGAACTTTCTAAATTGTTAACCTCGTGTCTTACAGCTGTTAAAAAACATGTTATAAAATATTGTGAAAAGGTATATGAGAGATCTGGTAAAAACCTATTTTGGTCGATTAAAAATTCAGGTGAAATTTTAGATAAACTTAAAGCTAGAGATTTCAATGCGACCAGTTTGTCTACTTATGATTTTTCTACTCTTTACACTACTTTACCTCATAATTTAATTAAAGATAAACTTATTGATCTTATTGAAAGTACCTTCCAGAGAGAAGGCTCTCCTTACCTTGCATGTAGTGACAGAAATGCATTTTTTACTTCAGAAAAGCCTAAAAAATATCATGCATGGTCGTGTCAAAATGTATGCGATGCGCTGACCTTTTTGTTGGACAACATTTTTATTCGATTTGGCACCAAGCTCTATAGACAAGTTGTTGGGATTCCTATGGGCACTAATTGTGCTCCCCTGGCTGCAGATTTATTCCTGTTTTGTTATGAAAGGGACTTTATGATGTCTCTTTCTGATGATAAGCAGGCTGATGTTATTGATGCGTTTAACACTACTTCCAGATATTTGGACGATATTTTAAATATTAATAATGTTTATTTTGACAATATGGTTGGTCAAATATACCCTTCAGAGCTCCAACTTAATAAAGCCAATGCCTCTGATACCGAAGCCGCATTTTTAGACTTGCATTTGTCAATTTCTAATGATATTGTTTCTACCAAAATTTATGACAAACGTGACGACTTTGATTTTGAAATTGTCAATTTCCCATTTTTAGATGGTGATGTTCCTCGTTCTACATCCTATGGAGTCTATATCTCTCAACTCATTCGTTTTGCTAGAGCATCTAGCTATGTTGCTGACTTCAACACTCGCAATAAATTGTTAACTCAGAAACTTCTTAAACAAGGCTATCGGTATCATAAACTTCGCAAAACATTTTCAAAATTTTATAGACGATACTATGATTTGATTTCTAAATTCCAAGTTGGACTTAAATCTCTCTTGCACCAAGGACTTTCGGAACCTGATTTCTATGGTGACTTGGTGTATAAGTTGAAGAAGATTGTTGGCTCTAATAATTTTTCAGCGCAGTTCATTAAAACCATTTCCCATTATAAAAAGATTGGCTATAACATTAATGTATTGCAACAGACTGCATGCTTGGTAGTCAATCCAATCACGGTTGGCAACTTTGCTTTCCTCTTTAATTGCACGCCGGTGGGTCGGACTTCAGACTCTATGATGGTTCCGACTTAAAGACTTATCTATTGATGAGATGGTAGGGGCCTGATGCTTTGGCTGTTTGTCGGGCCCACCGGGGTTTACCTGTTGGATTTCTTTTGCTCCGGTATTCAGTTTAATTTACTGTTGAGTCCTTATCCTTGCTTTATCTCCTTGTTATATCTTGATTTATATGTTTTGGGAGATGATGCATTGATGAGTTAGGGGTCTTTCATGCAAACCAAATATCTATGTGTCTTGATCCACATCTGAATTAAGGGTGAGGTTGGCGCCGTTAAAACGGTTTAAGCCCTCCAGTAAAATATTTTACTGACCGTTCCAAGGCGGTACTTCTTTTGTGGATCTTTTATGTTTTTGTTCTGTCTTGTGTTTGCTATGTTTTGTGCGCGTCTGTTTATATGTGCTTTGTGGTCACCTGCTGGGAAAGGGCTGACCTCTTGGCTCTCGTTTGTGGTGTCTTCTGTGAGTTTGTCACTTTCCCATTGGTATCCTGGGTCAGGTGTGGTACTTGATTGTATCGATTCCTGATCTTTGCACCATTACTTACTTTTACTCATACAAAGGGCTTCTGTCCTACCTTGGAAATATGGGGAATCAACCAGAGTTTCAGCCACTGGTACACTCTTGACTGTCCCATCTATTAATATACATGTCTGAATTTTACCTGTTAACTGTACATTTTTTACAAGTTCTTTCCTAACCACTGCACTACTACAACCAGTGTCCCGAAGAACAGTACTCCCTTTGCCTTTTAACACTCCTTGCACCACTGGCATTGATTTCAACATTCTATTGTTACATAGTTCATTAATCACGGGTAATTCATGTCCACATTCAAGACGAAATTTATTTTCATGAATACAACATTCATGATCCTACTTACCTCCAGAGTAACAAGCACTTGCTTCGAAAACATCATCTTGAACCTCACCTGCCTTCACTTCTGTTTGATCATCTACACAGCTCATAAAACCAGCTGCTTGCATACCACCTTGATTTTTAACTGCTCCTGTCTTTCAAAACAATCTTTAAGCACATGACCATGTTTCTTACAAAAGTAGCATGTTCTTAATTGCCTACCTTCTGCTGTTATACTTTTACCTACTCCACCCGGAGGTTTACTTCTATTTTCATGTTTACCTGAATTATCAAATTTCTTTCCTTGGGGAGCCATTTTGCCCTGTGTCATAAACAAATTACCATGTGCTTCTAGATATTGCTCAGCCAATTCAGCCATCTCTGATATATTACCTGATTTCCTTTCTTTAAGGAATAGTGCTAAATCTCTTTGAGATGCATTTATAAATTGCTCTCGCAACAACAAATCTTTCAAACCATTAAAAGATTTGTCTGCATCAGCCATCTCAACCAATCTAATTAAATAGCTCTCTATTCTTACAGCAAATTGGGAATAACTTTCACTACTTTCTGGGAGACATGACCTAAATTTTTGTTTAAAACCCTCCTGAGTTAACGCAAAACTTCTCAATAAGGCAGTCTTTACTTTCTTATAATCATTTGCTTCTGCAATTGATAGCCTGTTATATACCTCTAGGGACTTACTGTTCAACAGTGCACTAAGACTTCCTGCCCAATCTTTCTGTGGCTATCCTGCACTTTCTGCAAAGCGCTCAAACCTATTTAAATAAGCATCCATATCATCCTTACTGTCCTCAAAATGAGGAAGTTTGGAACCCATTGATAAATGTTTAACCGAAACATCCTTTCCAATTTCAGCTGCGTGTACCTTAACCTTCTCTAGTTCTACCTGTCTCTCTAACAGATCTAACTTTGCTTTATTCTCTAGCTCCATGAGATTTATTTTATTTAGATTTTCTAACTCTAACTCCTTTATTCTATCTTCCCTCGTTTTCCCTCTCTCCTCTCTTTCAGCTCGTTCTTTCTCAAGTTTACTTTCTCTTTCTTATCTTACTTTTTTCTTTCCTCTCTTTCTAATGCTTTACGTTCTTTTCTTTCCTCTCTTTCCATAGCTTCTTTCTCTTTACGATCAATAAAACTCACCAAATCAGTTCCTTCTAGACCTAACTTTTTTCCTATTTTAAGAATTTGTGTCATTTCCATGATGAAAACTATTAACTAAACGACTTGTTGTACAGAAATGGATCAAAATGAAAGATTCTTGTATATAAAAGAGTAAGTGAGTATGATAAGGAAATACCACAATCACAAACTGCAGACAACCCCGTGGCACCGCGAGGAAGAGCCGCTCAACCATCACGAGACACAAGGAAGACAAATTAAGCAAAGCAATCAGCTCTCTCTTCCCCATCAAGATGATTGCAATACTAGAATGGACATAAAGAAACGTACAACAAAACATAGAACAATTACAGACTCCCACAATGGGAGTAACAATAAACAAAAAGTCAACAACAACAGAACCACCGCCTTATAACGGACAGCAGCCTAAGCCACTGGGGGGGGGCTTAAATGCATTTTACTGGTACCAAATCTTCGCCCTAGATTCTGCTGTTGTTGAAGTACAAGAAATGTTCAGCTCGCATGGAGGCCATCTAACTAATGCAATGTATCATCATGGAAAAACACTCTAATCAAATTACTACACAATGATGAAACAAGGAAAAAGGCTCATGACTCACAGATAGTCAGAGCTAAAGAAAACCTCAAGTTGAGCCACGGTGGGTCCAGCTACAGAAAAGCATCAGGCACCAACCCACCGATTAAAGCTTTACGTCAGAGCCGTCATAGAGTCTGAGGCCTGACCCACTGTCGTGCAATTAAAGAGGAAACCATAGCTATAAACCGTGATTGGGTTTAAAACTAGGCATGCAGACTGTCGCATGATATTCAAGTTATATCCAACCCTTATATAACGTTTTACTATCTTTTTGAATTGATCACTAAAATTAGGCTTTCCAACAATTGGTTTGAATTTATAGACTAAATCACCATAAAATATAGGTTCTTATATGCCTTGTTGCAGATGAGTTTTTAACCCAATGTTGTATTTAACAATTAACTCTGAGTGTCTGTGGTAGAATTTAGAAAATGCTTTTCGAATTTTATGATATCTATAACCTTGTTTTAATAATTTAGCAGTTAAAATTAAGTTTCTGTTGTTGAAGTCATCAACATTAGAACACACTCTAGCAAAACGAATAAGCTGAGAAATATATACACCATAGGAAGGAGAGCGAGGAACATCTCCATCAAAAAATGGGAAATTTACTATTTCAAAATTAAAATCATCACGTTTATCATAAATTTTAGAAGAAACGATGCCATTTGTTATTGACAAGTTCAAAAAAAAAAGGAAGTAATGGTGCAAAGATCAGGAATCGATACAATCAAGTACCACACCTGACCCAGGATACCAATGGGAAAGTGACAAACTCACAGAAGACACCACAAACGAGAGCCAAGAGGTCAGCCCTTTCCCAGCAGGTGACCATAAAGCACATATAAACAGACGCGCACAAAACATAGCAAACACAAGACAGAACAAAAACATAAAAGATCCACAAAAGAAGTACCGCCTTGGAACGGTCAGTAAAATATTTTACTGGAGGACTTAAACCGGTTTAACGGCGCCAACCTCACCCTTTATTCAGATGTGGATCAAGACACATAGATATTTGGTTTGCATGAAAGACCCCTAACTTATCAATGCATCATCTCCTAAAACATATAAATCAAGATATAACAAGGAGATAAAGCAAGGATAAGGACTCAACAGTAAATTAAACTGAATACCGGAGCAAAAGAAATCCAACAGGTAAACCCCGGTGGGCCTGACAAACAGCCAAAACATCAGGCCCCTACCATCTCATCAATAGATAAGTCTTTAAGTCGGAACCATCATAGAGTCTGAAGTCCGACCCACCGGCGTGCAATTAAAGAGGAAAGCAAAGTTGCCAACCGTGATTGGATTGACTACCAAGCATGCAGTCTGTTGCAATACATTAATGTTATAGCCAATCTTTTTATAATGGGAAATGATTTTAATGAACTGCGCTGAAAAATTATTAGAGCCAACAATCTTCTTCAACTTATACACCAAGTCACCATAGAAATCAGGTTCCGAAAGTCCTTGGCGCAAGAGAGATTTAAGTCCAACTTGGAATTTAGAAATCAAATCATAGTATCGTCTATAAAATTTTGAAAATGTTTTGCGAAGTTTATGATACCGATAGCCTTGTTTAAGAAGTTTCTGAGTTAACAATTTATTGCGAGTGTTGAAGTCAGCAACATAGCTAGATGCTCTAGCAAAACGAATGAGTTGAGAGATATAGACTCCATAGGATGTAGAACAAGGAACATCACCATCTAAAAATGGGAAATTGACAATTTCAAAATCAAAGTCGTCACGTTTGTCATAAATTTTGGTAGAAACAATATCATTAGAAATTGACAAATGCAAGTCTAAAAATGCGGCTTCGGTATCAGAGGCATTGGCTTTATTAAGTTGGAGCTCTGAAGGGTATATTTGACTAACCATATTGTCAAAATAAACATTATTAATATTTAAAATATCGTCCAAATATCTGGAAGTAGTGTTAAACGCATCAATAACATCAGCCTGCTTATCAAGTCCAAAAACGGAGCTTCAGTACCAGAAAAATTGGCCTTATTTAACTGAAGTTCAGTGGGATATATCTGACCTACCATTTGTTCGAAATAAGGATTATCAATATTAAGTAAGTCGTCTAAATATCTGGAGGTAGAGTTAAATCTAAAATAAATCTATATTTATAAATATGTTGTATGGCACTGCACATTGCCTATAGCAAATCTTAATCTCAATCTGCTAAATGACATACTACATTACCTACAACTAGTGTCAGTCTTATATGGTACAGGAATATGTCACTGGACCATGTATTGTTTAATTTCCTAACTGTTATTCAACTGCTTTTTTTTTAAATGTTCCTGCAAGAAAGTAATTGAATAAGATCTTACTTTAGCTTGAAACTTCTGTCTCTAATACAAAACATATCACTGCCTTAAAGCTGTCCCTGGAGTTCATGTAGACATCACCATAGAAAAGAAACATCACTCTAGCAGTCTGCGAAACATAGAATCATCTCCACCATGAAAGCATATATCCAATAAGTACTCAAAATTCACCATGAGGAAAAAGACTAAGGGATAAATCAAAATCCACCAATTTATCTATGCAAAAACTATGCACAGACCATATTTCGTAATATGTAAAAATTCTTCATAGAGCTGGATACAATAATCCACCATGTTCCTTACAGACTATGTCCAAAGATTGTAAAACAAATCACATCAGGATGGAATCAATCCAACCGCTGCCACCAAAATGTCACGTATACCGAGGGCCATCCTTGTATGTGCATGGTAGTGTAATTTAAAAGTAGACTTCTAATAAGAAATAAGTTCACACAGCATTATTTATTCAGACTAGTAACTCAACATCAACACATAGTCAAAACAGCAACCATTTTAAATGCCACTCTCTACTTATGCATTATGCAGTTTGACATAAAAATTTCCCCAAAACAGAGGGTTTCCACACAGGAAAGCACTAAGCTTAAACCACAAAGGTTTTCCACACAGGACTGCACAAAGCTTTGACACTAAGTCTTTTGAATAATGGCACGAAGTCAAAAGCACTAAGCTGGTCTATGTCAATTCATAATCACTGCATGACAGTGCTCAACAATGAGTTTGAGTCCATAATAAAATGGCCACCTGAAAACAATGTAAGTACACTAAGTCTATTGTCCATCAATGTTCAAGTAAAAACAAATATTACTTTCAAAGAAAACAGATCACCTTCTGATCTAAGTCTGCTAAAAGCTATCATACTCATATGGCATTTGCTATAGAGACAGTATTCAACTAATTGTACAGTATAATTCCAATTAATCCCAATTAACTGTACAGAACACTTGAACACTATATATGTGGTACACAGACTATATACACATGCCTGTACAGTATATTTGCAACTCACTGTACTACATTATCACATTCAGATCATGTAAATTATTTGGGCTATTTGCAACTAACTGTACAGTACACTCACAATCACCTGTACATCAAATTGCTATAAACTGTACAGTTCACCAGCAATCAACTGTACACTAAACTTGCAATAAAATGTACAGTACACTAGCAATCAACTGTACACCATGATTGCTATAAACTGTACATATAATCGCAATCAATTAAACAGTATTATCTCAATTAACTGTACAAAATAATCACAATCACCTGAACACAATGTAGACTTTGAATACAGTACTTAAAATACCAGCCATAAGTAAATCATAACCATATGCGGACCACGCAAATACTTTACAAGTTTTGACCGATATGTGCTCTGCAATCACCCTTGACTTCTGTAAAGTTTGCACTTAAAAATCATATCTGAAGCTAGTCTATTCACAAGAATATTTCAGTTCAATTTGATATTCAGATTGTCACTGCTCCGTGCACTAGCTAAGTGCAAATATATGATTTTCCATATATCACTATTCAATATTTGTCCCAAATCACATTTTCATCTGCACTGTTCAAAAACTAAACCAGGAATGATTATAATAATACAGTTACTAATTATTCACTCACAATTTCTCACCTGTTTTCTTAACACTTTTACAGGTAAATTATTCTCACCTAGCCACTACTGACCACTAAAAACATAATTACACATGTATTCAGCTATACTGTGAACTACTATTTAGGGCACTGCATATGCTCACTGTTCATCTACAGGTTGTGTCCTAAAGTTAAAATACAATTTTAAACCACATGTCATCATATTTGTGACAGTAGACCACAATCTGGTACAGTTATTATACAATTGATGTCCGAGTTGGATGTTTCTAATAACTAAATGCCGAACGGCAATACCTAAAACCGTCCAGAAAGCAAAGCAATGCGCTAATTTTTAGACTAAAAATCGCATGTCACAATTCACATAATTTGAATATATATATATATATATATATATATATATATATATATATATATATATATATATATATATATATATATATATATATATATATATATATATATATATATATATATATATATAGAACTGACAGTAGTTTAAAAATGCAGTGCGTTGGTATTTTTGTCAAGCACACTTTATACTCTTCGTATTGAAAACCAAAAGAAATTTTGTAAACCAGAACAAAGGGAAGATATCTATAATCTTCCCATGGGGCAGAGTTAGTTTAGCTATGAGTTGACGTACTGATTCATTCAATTAAAAACGGTGATAAACAAAAAAAAAGTAAAATTACCTTGAGAGTAGAAAGTAATCAATTTTGTAATGGTTAACGCGATATCATGAGAAGTTCTTATGCCATCGACAAAATGTGAGGGGCTATGATACCCCAGCCACTTCTACATAGAAATGATATCGTATCAATTCACTTTAGTTAGTGATACGATTTATATCATTTCACTATGATAGCAAAACAAGGCTTTCTTGGCAATTTGGGGACTAATATATTTTTTTCAAACTGAGGTTTCAAGGCGTTACCGTTCCAAGGCGGTACTTCTTTTGTGGATCATTTGTATTATTTAAGTCTTGTGTTTGTCATGCTTTCGCGTCTGTTCATTGCTGCCTTGTGGTCACCTGAAGGGAAAGGGCCGACTTCATGGCTTCCGTTTGTGATGTTTATTTTGATTGTGTTACTTTCCCATTTGGTATCCTGGGACAGGTGTGATACTTGATTGTATCGATTCCTGATCCTAGCTATCTTTCTTATTTTAAGTGAAGATTTTCGCCAAAAATAATGCTACGCATATTATGACATCAAAATCAAACATAATGATGTAACTGTTTGGCATGGCGTAGCGCAAGTTCGCACGTGACGCCTACCCAAAGGAACACTTAACAGACTTTCTTTATATGCTTATTTCTTACCTTTCATTCGATAAAAATATAATCTTAAGCAATTTTCTAGGTTTTAACTTTTCCGTTGAGTATACAATAAAAAGAAATTGTCCAAATATACATCTATTTCATCTCGTGCAGTGAAAATATCAGCATTTTCACTCGTGCTACGCACTCGTAAAAATACATATTTTTTTACCGCACTCGATTAAATATATTTAGTATTCACCTCAAGAATGTTAATACCTCCATGTAATGTGAAATAGGCACACCTAATGGGCAACAAACCAATTTGTTCTGAGATGAATAGCACAGTATATAATATTCTTGTGAGTTGGTACTCGTGTGAGTAAAACCCGACTTTAAACCTCACTCTTAGTATAAGGAAATCCCATTTGGCTATAAAATAATACTGCACTCTTTTTTGATAGCGTCAGGGCCCTTGAAGTCCCCATTGAATATCATTAAGCCTTTTTCTGAGTCATTATATATTTTAACAACAAAATCCTGTCCCAATAGATTTATGCTCAGTAAGTATTAGCATTGGGAAAATAATTATGTTTGGGCTTTGAGTAGTTGCAAATTGTGCTTGATTCATGGAAAATGTGTTTTCTAAATTACAGGAAAATACTGAATAATGATGATCAAAGTGTCCAAATAAGTATCTCTTCCTTGTCTCTAACTTGAATTTTGTACTCATCAAACGCGTTATGATGAAGGTCTCGTAAAGATGGTTGTTAAAAATGTTATTCAAATTACATTTGTTCATATATGCATGTAATAATCTTAAAATCTAATATCTACAGGCTGTATACCTTAATTTGGCTTCATATTCATAGTACCAAACATCAGTTCTGTGATGTTACCATTTGCATAAATGTATCAAATACAACGAAGGATGCCTCCCTTGATAAATATTACAAAAAAAACTACCATATTACAGAGAACAATTGAGAACAACTATAACAGACAACCCAATAACATGTTCAAAGATCAATGTAAAACATTTCAAAATTATAATTTTAAGGTAAGTTCATTTTTTTCAACCGTCCCTGATGTAACAAACTATACCTAATTGGGTTTTACAGCAAAGTGTTTATAAAATATGTTTGGTGGAAATGTCAACATTTTACTCTAGGAAACTGCACACGAAAGCATATTCGGATACATGTCAAAGTAAATAATCATAAAGATGTCCTTGATGTCACAATCAGTGAGGTAATATTTTACCTGTTGTGTCACATCAAGGATGTTACACGAGGGAAACACTTAAAAAAAAGACACGCCAATCGTTTTTCTTTTCCAGAAAAAAATATGTTATCTCTGGGGCTACCAGATTTTGTTAAACTCGTTTAATCGCATAATTTGACTTAATCAATAAAATGCACAATGCGTTTTGAGAGATGTTACGTCAATGAATTTAGATGTGCCACGTCCATTAAAAATGAATTAATGGACGATGTAATGTAAATTAAAAGTCACTTAAGGGCATTTTATACAAAAGAGTAATCTATAAAACCCTTCTTGATAGTCATTTCCCAATCTGAAAGGTTTTTAATTTTAGCGCCAAGGACCTGTCAATTGTTGCAAAAATATATATTGACTCTCCTATACAATGTGTAACTTGTGATTGCCTCTTTCAAAGCCGTGCGATGGTGCGACGTCACGTCATGGGGATCACACAGCCGCTTGCTTGAAAGAGCTATGATTAACGTTCAAGCTCTTGGTGATCGAATAAATTCATCAGTCTTATGGCTAGATAGTTATTTAAATATCGACAAAGCTGGTATCTTCGCCATTCAATTTTTTGCATTTTTTTGATTGCCAAAAATGATCACAGCACATTTTTCAACGTAAGAATACAATTTTACTTCTATCCAATCCGACTCTGTGGGGAGGGCAGTGGCTCAGTGGTAGAGTGCTTGACTCGAGACTGAAGGGTTGCAGATTCGAGCCTCACCGGCGTCACTGCGTTGTGGTCCTTGAGCTTGACACATTTATCCTAACTTAGTACTGGTTCAACCCAGGAAGACCCGCCCCTGTTAGATTGAAAGATTGTTGATGGACGTTAAGAATCAAATAAAACAAGCAAACAAAATAGATACAGGAACTCGGTGACTTGAACAAAAGCTTGCTTTCAAACTGCAAATGAATAGAACAGAACCTCTTATCGTAACAGCAACCAACTCTCGTTGTTGGCGGCCAACAACTCGTTTGTTGGTGGCGATTAAAATCGATAAAGCACTAGTGGTCCCAGGCTAGTGGTTATTACAATGTAACGTCCATAACAACGTTGCATGCATAATGGCAAAATAATGACGTTTAACGCCATAATTGAGATTTTAAAGTAATTTTAATATCATATGAAGAAATAAAATCGTGCTCTTGTGTTATTATACTCGTTGCGAAAAAGCGATAAATAATCCACAAGACTTAACTCGTTAAATAAAGTAAATATAATATAGTTTCTTGCACATCAGATAAGGATATCTGAGACATTACCATGGGATAGAAAATCTTATCTTTCCCATGCTATCTTACCAAGGACATCAAGCAACGTCATCATGTCAAATTGCACCTAAGCGTGTTCATGGACTTCTGGAAGCTTATTTTAAAATAATTAAGTAAATAAAAACAGTGGTGAGCAAGAAATAGAATCCATTATTCGTGTGAAGGTAGGATAGAAAAATCCGTCCCTCGGGATCACCGTTTGTCATCACTCGGCAAGCCTCGTAATGCCAAACGGCGATCCTCGGGACGGATTTTTCTATCCTACCCTCACACTCATGATAGATTCTTATAGTCTCGGCAAGCCTCGTGATGCCAAATGGCGATCCTCGGGACGGATGTTCCTATCCTACCCTCACACTCATGATAGATTCTTATATTGTACTACATAAGCACTCTTGTTGGATCCCTAAAATATTTTTCAGTGAAGCTACAAGTAAACTAGTTTGCCAAAACACAATCAACATATTCAATTATGCCGTGGTTAAAACACAGCGTAGCTATCGTAAGTATACAGAATGTGTATTGAATTTAAAACATCACCCCCAAAATTCCACACTGAGCAAAATCAAAGGCATCCAAATTAAAGATTATTTTTCTTATAAACATGCAAATGTACCCTAATCGAAAAATCTAACCGATAAGTTTTTAAACGCATTTATCTAGAAAACTACATAATTTTGACAAACGAAAAATTTCAACACCAAGTACACGGACAGACTTATATCAATTTTTCATGTTTATTCCTGAAATGACTTTTTCTCTTATCCAATCTAACCGGACTTATTTCATTTATAAACCCTGAATGTAGCCTGCTTGAAAAAATGCAAGTGATCGGTTAGAACTTTAGATTAGTGTATGTTGTGGGTACTTAAAAGAACTGCCTAAAAGCCTAAACGAAGCGGTTCTTTTTAGCACTACATTGATGGGTACATGTACGAAAATAAATACAATTTAAAATTGTTCTATATCTGGCCCTACGCAATTCAACACAAGAGTTATCGTAAGTACAGAGATGGTTCCAAGATAGATATAGAATAAAAGGAGAGTGTCTTTTGATGTCAAGTTTACCTGGCAAGGCTTCCAGAACGCTTGCTGGATCGCGAGACTTGCCAAAAGCGATCGACATACGTTCTAGAAGCCGAGCCTGGTAAATTTGATATCAAAGGACGCGAACCTGGTATTCTATTTTCAGTTTACCCATTGGTTAACTCATCTAACTAGCAATTATGACGAAATTATCTTTTATTGTCGATAAAGCGTCATTGGTGACGTCATTCAAAAAAGTGCAACGTCATCATGACCTGTTAAAGACACATGCCATGAGATAGCCAACGTTTATCAGGTCAGCATGTCACAATGCGGTATTATGAGAGTCATAATTATTTAAGAATTCTAAGAGCAAATAAAGAAATACAGCCACTAATATGCTTTTTAGTTCGATTAATTAGACAATTAGGTGCCAGGAGGGATTTTGTACATAATGGTTTTCTAAAACTACATTATAATATCACATGTTTACTCTCTGGCAGTTTTCGGCGTTACCATGTAACAGCCATGTAACTACGTTCGGTTATGATGCCAGTGTGCCGCGGTCCCTTCGCACTAGGCATATACATTGTTGTTAACTACGTTACCAGATACGAGTTTAAAATCATATTGTGCTAATACAACATTATACCAAAATTTTATTTATCAACTTGCTGATTTCTTAAAGGGCACTTAATTAAATGTAGCCGCCGTGGTGTAGGGAATAAACCTATGTCTTGTAAGCCAGGGGTCGCAGGTTCGATAACCGGCTTCTCCCAGTCTGTGGGATAAGACTTTAAGCCGTGGCCCCGTCTTCTGAGACGCTTTAAACCAGAACCACAGGAGGTTCAGCCTTCGGGTGTTCCTGGACATAAAAAAACACAAACCCATAAACCCACCCGGCTAGTACTGGTTATAGCCAAGGAACACGGCCACAAAAATATCAATTAAATTTATCATATGACGTCGCGTCTGGGAGTGAAATAGCTCCATGCCATAAAATCGATAAACCGCTAGTGGAGGGGGTGGACAGGGGGGTACCCAATCCCCACTTCCCTCCCTCTTTCACCCCACTTCCCTCCCCTTTCACCCCAATTGCCCCCCTCCAACCCCACTTCCCTCCCCCTGTCAGATTCCCCCCCTGATAAAGTTTTGTTCTTGTTCATGAAATTAAGCGTAGCTAAGAATCAAAATTAGTTCTAAAAATAGCTTTCCAAAGACCCATCCTTTTTTTCAGGGGACAAAGAGTTAAACATACTTTAGTTTGTTTGTTTTTATGCTTAATCCTTCTTGATTCAGCGTAAGGGAGGAGAATGGCCGTAGAAATTACTTCAAGATCAAATCTCCACTTAAGTATGGGACCAGGCCGAGATCGAACTCTAAGCCCCTGTATCTGCAGTCAGACATGCATCTGCAACCAGACACGTTATCGTCTGCACTGCGCGGTCTCTTAAAGTACTCTCACCAGAGATGTATGTCTCTTCTGGAGTGAGCAAAGTAAACATTATTTATATTAGGCAAAAACACTTCTTGTTTCCGATTACCCTAATAACGACCCTTATATTTTAGGGCCTCCTGTTGGAAATGTTTTTGGATATTCAGTATTCTAATTTTTGAATTTTAATGAGTTTATTTTACTTTTTGAATGCAATTTTTTTATATAAAAAAGGCTTGCCTACCTATTGACCGTTTAATTATTGAAGATGTATTCGTAAAATAGACATTTTATATCCGCTTTTTCTTGTAGAAAAAAGGGTACATTAATTTCGTACCAAAGTTGGTCCATCTGAGTCTGTCCATCCGTCTGTCCATGCGTGTGGGCTTATGTTCGTGCGTGCGATTTCATGTAATTGTATCTTCTCCTAAACCGTCGGCCGCAGCAGCTTTAAACTTTGTAGCTGCATAAGTTACATGATGTAGAGGATACTGGGCAACAATATTTCGTGGTCAAGGGAAAATTGCAAATAAATTATTTTCATGTAAATGCATCTCTTCCTGAACCATTAGCCGTAGCAACTTGAACCTTTGCAGCTGTATAGGTTACATGATGTATAGGATAGTGGACAAAATTTCGTGCGACCTAGGTCAAAGGTCAAATAATCTATTTTAATGTAAACGCATCATCTTCTACACCGTTGGAAGCCGCAACATCAAAATTTGCAGGTGTACAGGTCATATGATATAGATTTTGCTTGTTTGTTTTGTTTGATTTGATTCTTTACGTCCCATCAACAATCTTTCAGTTAAACAGGGACGGGTCTTCTTGGGTTGAACCAGTACTACTCTAGGATAAATGTGTCTTGCTCAAGGACCACAACGCAGTGACGCCGGTAAGGCTCGAACCCGTGGCCCTTCGGTCTCTAGTCAAGCACTCTACCACTGAGCCACTGCGATCCCATATGATGTAGAGGGCACTGGGCAACAATTCATGTGATATTTGACCCCAAGGCTAAATGCTGTATTTTCTTGTAAAAGCATCTACTCATAACTGTTGGACGTAGCAGCTTCAAACTTTGCAGGTGCATACGTCACGTGATGCATATGATACTAGTTAGGCAACATTTCATGCGACCTAGGTCAAAGGTCAAATAATGTATTTTCTTGTAAATGCATCTTCTTCGAAACCGTTGGACGCCACAACTTCAACATTTGCAGGGGCACGGGTCATATGATATAGAGGGTACTGGGCAACAGGTCATGTGACATTTGCCCCTAAGACCAAGGTTTGATACTGTATTTTCTTGCAAATGCATCTCCTCATAACTGTTGGTCGTAGCAGCTTCAGCCTTTACAGGTGCATACGTCACGTGATGCATAGGATACTAGGCAATATTTCATGCGACCTAGGTCAAATGATATATTTTCTTGTAAATGCATCTTCTTCTAAACCGTTGGACGTCCCAAAATCAAAATTTGCAGTTGCATAGGTCGCATGATATAGAGGGCACTGGGCAAAATCTTATGTGACCTTTGACCCAAGGTCAATGTTAATACTGTATTCTCTTGTAAATGCATCTGCTCATAACTTGAACGAAGCAACTTCAAACTTGGCAATATTTTAAGTGACCTTGATGTCACAGTCAAGTCATATCTCGATTGATATCTTCTAGTAGATGATGCATCGATAAGTTAGAGGTCTTTCATGCAAGCCAAACATCTATGTGTCTTGATCCACATCTGTACTAAGGGTGAGGTTGGCACGCTGTGAAACCGGTTTAAACCCTCCAGTGAAATATGTTACTGACCGTTCCAATGTGGTGCTTCTTTTGTGGATCATTTATGCTATTTCTGTCTTGTTTTTGTTTTGCTTTCGTGCGCATCTGTTTATTGATGCCCTGTGGTCACCTGCTGGGAAAAGGCTGAACTTTTGCTCTCGTTTGTGATGTTTAATTGTGAAGTTGTCACTTTCCCATTGATATCATGTGTTAGGTGTGGTGCTTGATTATATCTTTTCCTGATCTTTGCCCTATTTCATACTTTACACACGTGCAGTCTATATGGAGAATATTTGATTCACATTGGGGTTTAATGTGTTCGTCTTACAACAGATCAGTTAATGTAGGACGCACATTGCTAGTCTATATGAGACTTATGTCAAAGCCCCTCCGGTATTATTTTTACTGACCATTCCAAGGCGATAGTTCTTTTGTGGATATTTTTTATTGTTTGTGCTTCATGTCTGACATGCTGTCTTGTTTGTACATTGAAGCCTTATGGTCACCTGCTGGGAAAGGGCTGACCTCTTGGCTTTTTGTGTGATGTTTTCTTGTGTGTTTTTTCTCTTTCCCATATGGTGTCCTGGGTCGGGTGTGGAATTTGGTTTTATTGATTTCTGATCGTGATACTTTTATGTTAAGCTTTTATAAAAAAAACTCACATGAAAATGTAGGTTTTACATGGTGATTTTAATGGGGCTGATATTTTTACCATTGAGGTTCCATACGTGTATCCCACTACTGAAGGTTTCACATGGGGAGTTTTTATTGGGCTCATAAGTTTCTCATATGTTTTATAGGTTTGTTCCACTACTGACTCGCTGACGTGTGTTTCACATGTATATTTTATATGAAACTTACTCTTGTTAATGTTGATTTACCAAGTAACCAGTCTACATGGAGCTTATATATTTTTGTTCGAGGTTTCAAATTTTCGCCCCTCTACTGACTAGTTAATGTGCGTTTGAAATAGACAGTCAATTAGGAGCTCATGTGTTTCCAAGGAGGTTTCTGATGTTCGTCCGTCAACTGAACGGTTAATGTGGCGATCACATGTTCCGTCTATATGGGACTCATATATTTCCCATATACACTTAAGGCCTCAAGCTGGTCCAATCTGTTTTGAAGATCCCGAAATTTCAGTCTAGCAAATCAAGATGAACACACACAATTGAAGGTCACAGCAACAAGATACTTTAGTCCACTTTTGGGCAAAATTGAGTTAGCCACTTTGTCATGCATAAAACCATTTCCACACCGTATTAACTCCCTTTGACCATCAAATTATTATAAAATGTTGAAAAAATAGGATTTTATCTTTTACACTAAGGTCCCAAGTTCAAATTTGGATATTTATGCAACAAACGGCCTAACTCCATATCTTTTTTTTGCTTGCAAGACATTGTTTCCCGTCAAATGGATTCGCTAAACTAATTTATTAAACATATAACCTAGACTATGGAGTTAGAACCTTTGTGTCATTGAAATCTGCGCAAATCTATTAAATTTACCTAAATAAGCTGCTGTATCCCAGTTTTTGCTGTTGTATTCGTAAGAAATAAAATTTCACACAGTATCGTGTAATGTTTTAGTATTGATGGACTGTCAAAAAAGTTCAGTATGCAAGTTTTAAGTTTCATGAAATTTGGAGCCTAGGTCCCTTGTTGCAGAAGCGAAATCGCTAAATCAAGGTTTTCTTACTTTAAGCAGTAAAATCATTGCAAAATTTCTTGAATTCAATGTTTCAAACATGTCTTGTTCATTTGTGCAAGAAACATCTACATATTTTGAGAATTGCAAACAATTATTATTTTTTTAAAAAAAATCTCAAAATAATGGACTAAATCACCTTGTTGCTCTGACCCCTTCCATTGTATTCTCTTTTTGCACCTTATAGGCTTGTAATATTATATTCTCATCACGTGACGATACTGAAATACCAGCCAACACACAATATAGCGGTACTTGCTGCATACAGTCACACTAAACAATCGTGAATGAACGACTATCCAGTAGGACCAGAGGAACGTATTACAAACATATTTGTGTATAGTGGCATTCCAAAATGGAACCCCAGTTTTTTGCCTTAAGCTACGAGTGCGGGAACCTACTGTAGCTTACTTTAGTTAGCTATACTATTTTCATAGTATCATGCCGATGCCGTCTGTTTGTCATTTAAAGATATAAGTAGAGTACTGATTAAAATTATGTTTACAAAAAAATATAAATACAAATAAAAATGAATGATACGACCTTTATGTTATTGACTATATACCGTATACAACTTACCTTAAATTATGCAAAACGGAGCCTGCCACAGAGTAAGGCTGTACATGTCAATGACATCAACTGGAGTCCTTTTCAACCCAATCATTATTTCCTGTTTAAAACACATTGCCAAAACACACCTACTATTCATTAGTGTTAAAGCATGATAACAAACTAGCTAGTTAGTGCACATCAACCATGGCTGATCTTAATTACTGTAGATTTGATAATTTGTATACGGCAGTCCATGTATTTACGAATCAAAAAATGTGCAGAATTGCATATAGCCTCTGCAAGGTTTTTCTCATTATACCGGCTGAACTTATTTGTTACCAGTATGCTAGCTATCATTGAATAGGCACTCTGCTATCTCGGACTTGGGACCGAGCCGTTTCAGCAGCAGTTGACAGCATTTTATACCACAATCACAACCAAAACATGGACCCTTAAACGTTTTCACGGCCGGCCAAAACCCTCGGGTAATAGCAAATGAACCTATTGTTATAGCCCTGCACATAGAGATATTTAAGCATGTAACATTTGGCTAAAATGGAATATTTGAAAAAAACATGGAATGCTGTAACTACATTATCTCATGACAAATTAATACATGAAATAAACAAACAACAACACACACCCTAACACACCAAATCCGTAGCTTGCGAAGGATTTGGGTAGGCATCAACCTTATTGAAGGTAGGTATTGTAAAGTATGATCATGCATTTAAAACAGCTGGGTAAATAAAATTATTGCAGAGTAGAGTGCAGAGGAGAATGGTTTCATTGCTAATTTTACCTGCTAATCAGTGTAATCCATGCTTCTTGCTTTGAGCACTGGTATCTGTCACTTCTTTCTATAATTAGAGTGTTATTCCAGGTATAAATCCCCTATTTTGGTAATAATTAGCTTTGAAAATGTCTATTTCAAGTGAAAACATCTGTCTGTTGGTTTGTTTTTGAAGGAAGTTGCAGAAGACAGTACAGCGTCATATATGACGTCATGTATTTTTCACTTCCTGTTTGCTTGAATAGAGTAGAATAGAATAGAATTTACTTTGTAAGGCGCACCAGGCCCTCTCTATGTACTTTGGGGTATATCTATTTCAAACGGAATGCATCTGTCTGCTGGTTTGTAGATGTTTTGACATGAGTACAAGCCACTGTATTGCATCATATGTTTACTTTGTGTATGTCTGAATTGAACAGATACTTAAGAACTAGTCCAGGACCACCCGTGTGATTGTATCTAGTGAGTGTTACTATGTATTGCTTGCTATGTTATGTGATAATGACAATAATAATAATGACAACAATAAAAGTAATGCTAAGTAAAACCAACCAATTGAAAGAAAAAATAAAATAAAATGATTAATATAGAATGGTGTGGTAATTTTAGTACACAATATTAGGTAAAGCGTATAGTATAAAAGAGGTCTTTTTTTTAAAAAAATAGCATTTGAGAGTAAGAACAATGTCTGTCAGTCTACGGCATATTGCAGGTTCTACGTTGCTATAGGCATTACCACCCGAAGGTGTTCCTGTACATATTTGTGTATAGTGGCATTCCAAAATGGAACCCCAGTTTTTTGCCTTAAGCTACGAGTGCGGGAACCTACTGTAGCTTACTTTAGTTAGCTATACTATTTTCATAGTATCATGCCGATGCCGTCTGTTTGTCATTTAAAGATATAAGTAGAGTACTGATTAAAATTATGTTTACAAAAAAATATAAATACAAATAAAAATGAATGATACAACCTTTATGTTATTGACTATATACCGTATACAACTTACCTTAAATTATGCAAAACGGAGCCTGCCACAGAGTAAGGCTGTACATGTCAATGACATCAACTGGAGTCCTTTTCAACCCAATCATTATTTCCTGTTTAAAACACATTGCCAAAACAAACCTACTATTCATTAGTGTTAAAGCATGATAATAAACTAGCTAGTTAGTGCACATCAACCATGGCTGATCTTAATTACTGTAGATTTGATAATTTGTATACGGCAGTCCATGTATTTACGAATCAAAAAATGTGCAGAATTGCTTATAGCCTCTGCAAGGTTTTTCTCATTATACCGGCTGAACTTATTTATTACCAGTATGCTAGCTATCATTGAATAGGCACTCTGCTATCTCGGACTTGGGACCGAGCCGTTTCAGCAGCAATTGACAGCATTTTATACCACAATCACAACCAAAACATGGACCCTTAAACGTTTTCACGGCCGGCCAAAACCCTCGGGTCATAGCAAATGAACCTATTGTTATAGCCCTGCACATAGAGATATTTAAGCATGTAACATTTGGCTAAAATGGAATATTTGAAAAAAACATGGAATGCTGTAACTACATTATCTCATGACAAATTAATACATGAAATAAACAAACAACAACACACACCCTAACACACCAAATCCGTAGCTTGCGAAGGATTTGATTGGCATCAACCTTATTGAATGTAGGTATTGTAAAGTATGATCATGCATTTAAAACAGCTGGGTAAATAAAATTATTGCAGAGTAGAGTGCAGAGGAGAATGGTTTCATTGCTCATTTTACCTGCTAATCAGTGTAATCCATGCTTCTTGCTTTGAGCACTGGTATCTGTCACTTCTTTCTATAATTAGAGTGTTATTCCAGGTATAAATCCCCTATTTTGGTAATAATTAGCTTTGAAAATGTCTATTTCAAGTGAAAACATCTGTCTGTTGGTTTGTTTTTGAAGGAAGTTGCAGAAGACAGTACAGCGTCATATATGACGTCATGTATTTTTCACTTCCTGTTTGCTTGAATAGAGTAGAATAGAATAGAATTTACTTTGTAAGGCGCACCAGGCCCTCTCTATGTACTTTGGGGTATATCTATTTCAAACGGAATGCATCTGTCTGCTGGTTTGTAGATGTTTTGACATGAGTACAAGCCACTGTATGGCATCATATGTTTACTTTGTGTATGTCTGAATTGAACAGATACTTAAGAACTAGTCCAGGACCACCCGTGTGATTGTATCTAGTGAGTGTTACTATGTATTGCTTGCTATGTTATGTGATAATGACAATAATAATAATGACAACAATAAAAGTAATGCTAAGTAAAACCAACCAATTGAAAGAAAAAATAAAATAAAATGATTAATATAGAATGGTGTAGTAATTTTAGTACACAATATTAGGTAAAGCGTATAGTATAAAAGAGGTCTTTTTTTTATAAAAATAGCATTTGAGAGTAAGAACAATGTCTGTCAGTCTACGGCATATTGCAGGTTCTACGTTGCTATAGGCATTACCACCCGAAGGTGTTCCTGTACATATTTGTGTATAGTGGCATTCCAAAATGGAACCCCAGTTTTTTGCCTTAAGCTACGAGTGCGGGAACCTACTGTAGCTTACTTTAGTTAGCTATACTATTTTCATAGTATCATGCCGATGCCGTCTGTTTGTCATTTAAAGATATAAGTAGAGTACTGATTAAAATTATGTTTACAAAAAAATATAAATACAAATAAAAATAAATGATACGACCTTTATGTTATTGACTATATACCGTATACAACTTACCTTAAATTATGCAAAATGGAGCCTGCCACAGAGTAAGGCTGTACATGTCAATGACATCAACTGGAGTCCTTTTCAACCCAATCATTATTTCCTGTTTAAAACACATTGCCAAAACAAACCTACTATTCATTAGTGTTAAAGCATGATAATAAACTAGCTAGTTAGTGCACATCAACCATGGCTGATCTTAATTACTGTAGATTTGATAATTTGTATACGGCAGTCCATGTATTTACGAATCAAAAAATGTGCAGAATTGCATATAGCCTCTGCAAGGTTTTTCTCATTATACCGGCTGAACTTATTTATTACCAGTATGCTAGCTATCATTGAATAGGCACTCTGCTATCTTGGACTTGGGACCGAGCCGTTTCAGCAGCAATTGACAGCATTTTATACCACAATCACAACCAAAACATGGACCCTTAAACGTTTTCACGGCCGGCCAAAACCCTCGGGTCATACCAAATGAACCTATTGTTATAGCCCTGCACATAGAGATATTTAAGCATGTAACATTTGGCTAAAATGGAATATTTGAAAAAACATGGAATGCTGTAACTACATTATCTCATGACAAATTAATACATGAAATAAACAAACAACAACACACACCCTAACACACCAAATCCGTAGCTTGCGAAGGATTTGGGTAGGCATCAACCTTATTGAAGGTAGGTATTGTAAAGTATGATCATGCATTTAAAACAGCTGGGTAAATAAAATTATTGCAGAGTAGAGTGCAGAGGAGAATGGTTTCATTGCTAATTTTACCTGCTAATCAGTGTAATCCATGCTTCTTGCTTTGAGCACTGGTATCTGTCACTTCTTTCTATAATTAGAGTGTTATTCCAGGTATAAATCCCCTATTTTGGTAATAATTAGCTTTGAAAATGTCTATTTCAAGTGAAAACATCTGTCTGTTGGTTTGTTTTTGAAGGAAGTTGCAGAAGACAGTACAGCGTCATATATGACGTCATGTATTTTTCACTTCCTGTTTGCTTGAATAGAGTAGAATAGAATAGAATTTACTTTGTAAGGCGCACCAGGCCCTCTCTATGTACTTTGGGGTATATCTATTTCAAACGGAATGCATCTGTCTGCTGGTTTGTCGATGTTTTGACATGAGTACAAGCCACTGTATGGCATCATATGTTTACTTTGTGTATGTCTGAATTGAACAGATACTTAAGAACTAGTCCAGGACCACCCGTGTGATTGTATCTAGTGAGTGTTACTATGTATTGCTTGCTATGTTATGTGATAATGACAATAATAATAATGACAACAATAAAAGTAATGCTAAGTAAAACCAACCAATTGAAAGAAAAAATAAAATAAAATGATTAATATAGAATGGCGTAGTAATTTTAGTACACAATATTAGGTAAAGCGTATAGTATAAAAGAGGTCTTTTTTTTAAAAAAATAGCATTTGAGAGTAAGAACAATGTCTGTCAGTCTAAGGCATATTGCAGGTTCTACGTTGCTATAGGCATTACCACCCGAAGGTGTTCCTGTACATATTTGTGTATAGTGGCATTCCAAAATGGAACCCCAGTTTTTTGCCTTAAGCTACGAGTGCGGGAACCTACTGTAGCTTACTTTAGTTAGCTATACTATTTTCATAGTATCATGCCGATGCCGTCTGTTTGTCATTTAAAGATATAAGTAGAGTACTGATTAAAATTATGTTTACAAAAAAATATAAATACAAATAAAAATGAATGATACGACCTTTATGTTATTGACTATATACCGTATACAACTTACCTTAAATTATGCAAAACGGAGCCTGCCACAGAGTAAGGCTGTACATGTCAATGACATCAACTGGAGTCCTTTTCAACCCAATCATTATTTCCTGTTTAAAACACATTGCCAAAACAAACCTACTATTCCTTAGTGTTAAAGCATGATAATAAACTAGCTAGTTAGTGCACATCAACCATGGCTGATCTTAATTACTGTAGATTTGATAATTTGTATACGGCAGTCCATGTATTTACGAATCAAAAAATGTGCAGAATTGCATATAGCCTCTGCAAGGTTTTTCTCATTATACCGGCTGAACTTATTTATTACCAGTATGCTAGCTATCATTGAATAGGCACTCTGCTATCTCGGACTTGGGACCGAGCCGTTTCAGCAGCAATTGACAGCATTTTATACCACAATCACAACCAAAACATGGACCCTTAAACGATTTCACGGCCGGCCAAAACCCTCGGGTCATAGCAAATGAACCTATTGTTATAGCCCTGCACATAGAGATATTTAAGCATGTAACATTTGGCTAAAATGGAATATTTGAAAAAAACATGGAATGCTGTAACTACATTATCTCATGACAAATTAATACATGAAATAAACAAACAACAACACACACCCTAACACACCAAATCCGTAGCTTGCGAAGGATTTTGGTAGGCATCAACCTTATTGAAGGTAGGTATTGTAAAGTATGATCATGCATTTAAAACAGCTGGGTAAATAAAATTATTGCAGAGTAGAGTGCAGAGGAGAATGGTTTCATTGCTAATTTTACCTGCTAATCAGTGTAATCCATGCTTCTTGCTTTGAGCACTGGTATCTGTCACTTCTTTCTATACTGAACAGCAAAAGAAACGCATATTTTGCATATTTGGAATAGTGTATAAGTTGGGGTTTAAAATTCCGATCTAATGATATGTAAGGTATCACTAATGTATGGGACATGTGTTTTATCAAATGCATCACACATTGGAATAATGATGATAAAGGGGCGTAACTCTGGGCGTAATAAAATAACTCATTATAAAGGTAACTTTCGAGATGGTGTATGCCTAAAACCACCGAACGGATTTGAATGAAAATCTCTCTGCATGATGATCATGACATACAGACTACTTATGAAGGTAAAACTGTCCGATATTCTTTAAGGTTGACCATTGTGAACCAGTTACATTATCGGACAATTAACCGGAAGTGGGTTTAATACAGGCAAGTAAGGGTCCAAAAATTGTTTTAAAAGGGTCTGTTGGACAGTGCCTTACTTGATATCAATCATACTGTGCCAGATTTCCTTAAACCCCAAAGATTCCGGTGATTTTCAATATACAATGTAAAAAATACAAAAAACGATTTTTTTGGATTTGCAGTATAATTTCTACAGCAGTGAATTTTAAAGTTTTATTCTGTTTTCTTATCTGTTACATTGTGCTCTGGTGACATGCAATGAAAACGGACTCAAATCATGTCTTTTCGAATGTATGGCACCGTTTTTGCGTTTTTTTTGTATTAATTAACAAAAAAAATATTAACTGTGTGATGACGAATAAAATGGTCAGATATGAGCGCAAGAGTCCGTTCAAACATGTTCATATCATTTAGGGTAAAATTTGATAGTGGGTTCTGGTATTAAATGGATATTGAATAATATGCGTTTCTTTTGCTGTCAAGTATATAATTAGAGTGTTATTCCAGGTATAAATCCCCTATTTTGGTAATAATTAGCTTTGAAAATGTCTATTTCAAGTGAAAACATCTGTCTGTTGGTTTGTTTTTGAAGGAAGTTGCAGATGACAGTACAGCGTCATATATGACGTCATGTATTTTTCACTTCCTGTTTGCTTGAATAGAGTAGAATAGAATAGAATTTACTTTGTAAGGCGCACCAGGCCCTCTCTATGTACTTTGGGGTATATCTATTTCAAACGGAATGCATCTGTCTGCTGGTTTGTAGATGTTTTGACATGAGTACAAGCCACTGTATGGCATCATATGTTTACTTTGTGTATGTCTGAATTGAACAGATACTTAAGAACTAGTCCAGGACCACCCGTGTGATTGTATCTAGTGAGTGTTACTATGTATTGCTTGCTATGTTATGTGATAATGACAATAATAATAATGACAACAATAAAAGTAATGCTAAGTAAAACCAACCAATTGAAAGAAAAAATAAAATAAAATGATTAATATAGAATGGTGTAGTAATTTTAGTACATTATATTAGGTAAAGCAAATAGTATAAAAGAGGTCTTTTTTTTAAAAAAATAGCATTTGAGAGTAAGAACAATGTCTGTCAGTCTACGGCATATTGCAGGTTCTACGTTGCTATAGGCATTACCACCCGAAGGTGTTCCTGTACATATTTGTGTATAGTGGCATTCCAAAATGGAACCCCAGTTTTTTGCCTTAAGCTACGAGTGCGGGAACCTACTGTAGCTTACTTTAGTTAGCTATACTATTTTCATAGTATCATGCCGATGCCGTCTGTTTGTCATTTAAAGATATAAGTAGAGTACTGATTAAAATTATGTTTACAAAAAAATATAAATACAAATAAAAATGAATGATACGACCTTTATGTTATTGACTATATACCGTATACAACTTACCTTAAATTATGCAAAACGGAGCCTGCCACAGAGTAAGGCTGTACATGTCAATGACATCAACTGGAGTCCTTTTCAACCCAATCATTATTTCCTGTTTAAAACACATTGCCAAAACAAACCTACTATTCATTAGTGTTAAAGCATGATAATAAACTAGCTAGTTAGTGCACATCAACCATGGCTGATCTTAATTACTGTAGATTTGATAATTTGTATACGGCAGTCCATGTATTTACGAATCAAAAAATGTGCAGAATTGCATATAGCCTCTGCAAGGTTTTTCTCATTATACCGGCTGAACTTATTTATTACCAGTATGCTAGCTATCATTGAATAGGCACTCTGCTATCTCGGACTTGGGACCGAGCCGTTTCAGCAGCAATTGACGGCATTTTATACCACAATCACAACCAAAACATGGACCCTTAAACGTTTTCACGGCCGGCCAAAACCCTCGGGTCATACCAAATGAACCTATTGTTATAGCCCTGCACATAGAGATATTTAAGCATGTAACATTTGGCTAAAATGGAATATTTGAAAAAAACATGGAATGCTGTAACTACATTATCTCATGACAAATTAATACATGAAATAAACAAACAACAACACACACCCTAACACACCAAATCCGTAGCTTGCGAAGGATTTGGGTAGGCATCAACCTTATTGAAGGTAGGTATTGTAAAGTATGATCATGCATTTAAAACAGCTGGGTAAATAAAATTATTGCAGAGTAGAGTGCAGAGGAGAATGGTTTCATTGCTAATTTTACCTGCTAATCAGTGTAATCCATGCTTCTTGCTTTGAGCACTGGTATCTGTCACTTCTTTCTATAATTAGAGTGTTATTCCAGGTATAAATCCCCTATTTTGGTAATAATTAGCTTTGAAAATGTCTATTTCAAGTGAAAACATCTGTCTGTTGGTTTGTTTTTGAAGGAAGTTGCAGAAGACAGTACAGCGTCATATATGACGTCATGTATTTTTCACTTCCTGTTTGCTTGAATAGAGTAGAATAGAATAGAATTTACTTTGTAAGGCGCACCAGGCCCTCTCTATGTACTTTGGGGTATATCTTTTTCAAACGGAATGCATCTGTCTGCTGGTTTGTAGATGTTTTGACATGAGTACAAGCCACTGTATGGCATCATATGTTTACTTTGTGTATGTCTGAATTGAACAGATACTTAAGAACTAGTCCAGGACCACCCGTGTGATTGTATCTAGTGAGTGTTACTATGTATTGCTTGCTATGTTATGTGATAATGACAATAATAATAATGACAACAATAAAAGTAATGCTAAGTAAAACCAACCAATTGAAAGAAAAAATAAAATAAAATGATTAATATAGAATGGTGTAGTAATTTTAGTACACAATATTAGGTAAAGCGTATAGTATAAAAGAGGTCTTTTTTTTTAAAAAAAATAGCATTTGAGAGTAAGAACAATGTCTGTCAGTCTACGGCATATTGCAGGTTCTAGGTTGCTATAGGCATTACCACCCGAAGGTGTTCCTGTACATATTTGTGTATAGTGGCATTCCAAAATGGAACCCCAGTTTTTTGCCTTAAGCTACGAGTGCGGGAACCTACTGTAGCTTACTTTAGTTAGCTATACTATTTTCATAGTATCATGCCGATGCCGTCTGTTTGTCATTTAAAGATATAAGTAGAGTACTGATTAAAATTATATTTACAAAAAAATATAAATACAAATAAAAATGAATGATACGACCTTTATGTTATTGACTATATACCGTATACAACTTACCTTAAATTATGCAAAACGGAGCCTGCCACAGAGTAAGGCTGTACATGTCAATGACATCAACTGGAGTCCTTTTCAACCCAATCATTATTTCCTGTTTAAAACACATTGCCAAAACAAACCTACTATTCATTAGTGTTAAAGCATGATAATAAACTAGCTAGTTAGTGCACATCAACCATGGCTGATCTTAATTACTGTAGATTTGATAATTTGTATATGGCAGTCCATGTATTTACGAATCAAAAAATGTGCAGAATTGCATATAGCCTCTGCAAGGTTTTTCTCATTATACCGGCTGAACTTATTTATTACCATTATGCTAGCTATCATTGAATAGGCACTCTGCTATCTCGGACTTGGGACCGAGCCGTTTCAGCAGCAATTGACAGCATTTTATACCACAATCACAACCAAAACATGGACCCTTAAACGTTTTCACGGCCGGCAAAAACCCTCGGGTCATAGCAAATGAACCTATTGTTATAGCCCTGCACATAGAGATATTTAAGCATGTAAAATTTGGCTAAAATGGAATATTTGAAAAAAACATGGAATGCTGTAACTACATTATCTCATGACAAATTAATACATGAAATAAACAAACAACAACACACACCCTAACACACCAAATCCGTAGCTTGCGAAGGATTTGGGTAGGCATCAACCTTATTGAAGGTAGGTATTGTAAAGTATGATCATGCATTTAAAGCAGCTGGGTAAATAAAATTATTGCAGAGTAGAGTGCAGAGGAGAATGGTTTCATTGCTAATTTTACCTGCTAATCAGTGTAATCCATGCTTCTTGCTTTGAGCACTGGTATCTGTCACTTCTTTCTATAATTAGAGTGTTATTCCAGGTATAAATCCCCTATTTTGGTAATAATTAGCTTTGAAAATGTCTATTTCAAGTGAAAACATCTGTCTGTTGGTTTGTTTTTGAAGGAAGTTGCAGAAGACAGTACAGCGTCATATATGACGTCATGTATTTTTCACTTCCTGTTTGCTTGAATAGAGTAGAATAGAATAGAATTTACTTTGTAAGGCGCACCAGGCCCTCTCTATGTACTTTGGGGTATATCTATTTCAAACGGAATGCATCTGTCTGCTGGTTTGTAGATGTTTTGACATGAGTACAAGCCACTGTATGGCATCATATGTTTACTTTGTGTATGTCTGAATTGAACAGATACTTAAGAACTAGTCCAGGACCACCCGTGTGATTGTATCTAGTGAGTGTTACTATGTATTGCTTGCTATGTTATGTGATAATGACAATAATAATAATGACAACAATAAAAGTAATGCTAAGTAAAGCCAACCAATTGAAAGAAAAAATAAAATAAAATGATTAATATAGAATGGTGTAGTAATTTTAGTACACAATATTAGGTAAAGCGTATAGTATAAAAGAGGTCTTTTTTTTAAAAAAAAAATAGCATTTGAGAGTAAGAACAATGTCTGTCAGTCTACGGCATATTGCAGGTTCTACGTTGCTATAGGCATTACCACCCGAAGGTGTTCCTGTACATATTTGTGTATAGTGGCATTCCAAAATGGAACCCCAGTTTTTTGCCTTAAGCTACGAGTGCGGGAACCTACTGTAGCTTACTTTAGTTAGCTATACTATTTTCATAGTATCATGCCGATGCCGTCTGTTTGTCATTTAAAGATATAAGTAGAGTACTGATTAAAATTATGTTTACAAAAAAATATAAATACAAATAAAAATGAATGATACGACCTTTATGTTATTGACTATATACTGTATACAACTTACCTTAAATTATGCAAAACGGAGCCTGCCACAGAGTAAGGCTGTACATGTCAATGACATCAACTGGAGTCCTTTTAAACCCAATCATTATTTCCTGTTTAAAACACATTGCCAAAACAAACCTACTATTCATTAGTGTTAAAGCATGATAATAAACTAGCTAGTTAGTGCACATCAACCATGGCTGATCTTAATTACTGTAGATTTGATAATTTGTATACGGCAGTCCATGTATTTACGAATCAAAAAATGTGCAGAATTGCATATAGCCTCTGCAAGGTTTTTCTCATTATACCGGCTGAACTTATTTAATACCAGTATGTTAGCTATCATTGAATAGGCACTCTGCTATCTCGGACTTGGGACCGAGCCGTTTCAGCAGCAATTGACAGCATTTTATACCACAATCACAACCAAAACATGGACCCTTAAACGTTTTCACGGCCGGCCAAAACCCTCGGGTCATAGCAAATGAACCTATTGTTATAGCCCTGCACATAGAGATATTTAAGCATGTAACATTTGGCTAAAATGGAATATTTGAAAAAAACATGGAATGCTGTAACTACATTATCTCATGACAAATTAATACATGAAATAAACAAACAACAACACACACCCTAACACACCAAATCCGTAGCTTGCGAAGGATTTGGGTAGGCATCAACCTTATTGAAGGTAGGTATTGTAAAGTATGATCATGCATTTAAAACAGCTGGGTAAATAAAATTATTGCAGAGTAGAGTGCAGAGGAGAATGGTTTCATTGCTAATTTTACCTGCTAATCAGTGTAATCCATGCTTCTTGCTTTGAGCACTGGTATCTGTCACTTCTTTCTATAATTAGAGTGTTATTCCAGGTATAAATCACCTATTTTGGTAATAATTAGCTTTGAAAATGTCTATTTCAAGTGAAAACATCTGTCTGTTGGTTTGTTTTTGAAGGAAGTTGCAGAAGACAGTACAGCGTCATATATGACGTCATGTATTTTTCACTTCCTGTTTGCTTGAATAGAGTAGAATAGAATAGAATTTACTTTGTAAGGCGCACCAGGCCCTCTCTATGTACTTTGGGGTATATCTATTTCAAACGGAATGCATCTGTCTGCTGGTTTGTAGATGTTTTGACATGAGTACAAGCCACTGTATGGCATCATATGTTTACTTTGTGTATGTCTGAATTGAACAGATACTTAAGAACTAGTCCAGGACCACCCGTGTGATTGTATCTAGTGAGTGTTACTATGTATTGCTTGCTATGTTATGTGATAATGACAATAATAATAATGACAACAATAAAAGTAATGCTAAGTAAAACCAACCAATTGAAAGAAATAATAAAATAAAATGATTAATATAGAATGGTGTAGTAATTTTAGTACACAATATTAGGTAAAGCGTATAGTATAAAAGAGGTCTTTTTTTAAAAAAAAAAAGCATTTGAGAGTAAGAACAATGTCTGTCAGTCTACGGCATATTGCAGGTTCTACGTTGCTATAGGCATTACCACCCGAAGGTGTTCCTGTACATATTTGTGTATAGTGGCATTCCAAAATGGAACCCCAGTTTTTTGCCTTAAGCTACGAGTGCGGGAACCTACTGTAGCTTACTTTAGTTAGCTATACTATTTTCATAGTATCATGCCGATGCCGTCTGTTTGTCATTTAAAGAAATAAGTAGAGTACTGATTAAAATTATATTTACAAAAAAATATAAATACAAATAAAAATGAATGATACGACCTTTATGTTATTGACTATATACTGTATACAACTTACCTTAAATTATGCAAAACGGAGCCTGCCACAGAGTAAGGCTGTACATGTCAATGACATCAACTGGAGTCCTTTTCAACCCAATCATTATTTCCTGTTTAAAACACATTGCCAAAACAAACCTACTATCCATTAGTGTTAAAGCATGATAATAAACTAGCTAGTTAGTGCACATCAACCATGGCTGATCTTAATTACTGTAGATTTGATAATTTGTATACGGCAGTCCATGTATTTACGAATCAAAAAATGTGCAGAATTGCATATAGCCTCTGCAAGGTTTTTCTCATTATACCGGCTGAACTTATTTATTACCAGTATGCTAGCTATCATTGAATAGGCACTCTGCTATCTCGGACTTGGGACTGAGCCGTTTCAGCAGCAATTGACAGCATTTTATACCACAATCACAACCAAAACATGGACCCTTAAACGTTTTCACGGCCGGCCAAAACCCTCGGGTCATAGCAAATGAACCTATTGTTATAGCCCTGCACATAGAGATATTTAAGCATGTAACATTTGGCTAAAATGGAATATTTGAAAAAAACATGGAATGCTGTAACTACATTATCTCATGACAAATTAATACATGAAATAAACAAACAACAACACACACCCTAACACACCAAATCCGTAGCTTGCGAAGGATTTGGGTAGGCATCAACCTTATTGAAGGTAGGTATTGTAAAGTATGATCATGCATTTAAAACAGCTGGGTAAATAAAATTATTGCAGAGTAGAGTGCAGAGGAGAATGGTTTCATTGCTAATTTTACCTGCTAATCAGTGTAATCCATGCTTCTTGCTTTGAGCACTGGTATCTGTCACTTCTTTCTATAATTAGAGTGTTATTCCAGGTATAAATCCCCTATTTTGGTAATAATTAGCTTTGAAAATGTCTATTTCAAGTGAAAACATCTGTCTGTTGGTTTGTTTTTGAAGGAAGTTGCAGAAGACAGTACAGCGTCATATATGACGTCATGTATTTTTCACTTCCTGTTTGCTTGAATAGAGTAGAATAGAATAGAATTTACTTTGTAAGGCGCACCAGGCCCTCTCTATGTACTTTGGGGTATATCTATTTCAAACGGAATGCATCTGTCTGCTGGTTTGTAGATGTTTTGACATGAGTACAAGCCACTGTATGGCATCATATGTTTACTTTGTGTATGTCTGAATTGAACAGATACTTAAGAACTAGTCCAGGACCACCCGTGTGATTGTATCTAGTGAGTGTTACTATGTATTGCTTGCTATGTTATGTGATAATGACAATAATAATAATGACAACAATAAAAGTAATGCTAAGTAAAACCAACCAATTGAAAGAAAAAATAAAATAAAATGATTAATATAGAATGGTGTAGTAATTTTAGTACACAATATTAGGTAAAGCGTATAGTATAAAAAAGGTTTTTTTTTAAAAAAAAATAGCATTTGAGAGTAAGAACAATGTCTGTCAGTCTACGGCATATTGCAGGTTCTACGTTGCTATAGGCATTACCACCCGAAGGTGTTCCTGTACATATTTGTGTATAGTGGCATTCCAAAATGGAACCCCAGTTTTTTGCCTTAAGCTACGAGTGTGGGAACCTACTGTAGCTTACTTTAGTTAGCTATACTATTTTCATAGTATCATGCCGATGCCGTCTGTTTGTCATTTAAAGATATAAGTAGAGTACTGATTAAAATTATGTTTACAAAAAAATATAAATACAAATAAAAATGAATGATACGACCTTTATGTTATTGACTATATACCGTATACAACTTACCTTAAATTATGCAAAACGGAGCCTGCCACAGAGTAAGGCTGTACATGTCAATGACATCAACTGGAGTCCTTTTCAACCCAATCATTATTTCCTGTTTAAAACACATTGCCAAAACAAACCTACTATCCATTAGTGTTAAAGCATGATAATAAACTAGCTAGTTAGTGCACATCAACCATGGCTGATCTTAATTACTGTAGATTTGATAATTTGTATACGGCAGTCCATGTATTTACGAATCAAAAAATGTGCAGAATTGCATATAGCCTCTGCAAGGTTTTTCTCATTATACCGGCTGAACTTATTTATTACCAGTATGCTAGCTATCATTGAATAGGCACTCTGCTATCTCGGACTTGGGGCCGAGCCGTTTCAGCAGCAATTGACAGCATTTTATACCACAATCACAACCAAAACATGGACCCTTAAACGTTTTCACGGCCGGCCAAAACCCTCGGGTCATAGCAAATGAACCTATTGTTATAGCCCTGCAACATAGCTAGATGCTCTAGCAAAACGAATGAGTTGAGAGATATAGACTCCATAGGATGTAGAACGAGGAACATCACCATCTAAAAATGGGAAATTGACAATTTCAAAATCAAAGTCGTCACGTTTGTCATAAATTTTGGTAGAAACAATATCATTAGAAATTGACAAATGCAAGTCTAAAAATGCGGCTTCGGTATCAGAGGCATTGGCTTTATTAAGTTGGAGCTCTGAAGGGTATATTTGACTAACCATATTGTCAAAATAAACATTATTAATATTTAAAATATCGTCCAAATATCTGGAAGTAGTGTTAAACGCATCAATAACATCAGCCTGCTTATCAAGTCCAAAAACGGAGCTTCAGTACCAGAAAAATTGGCCTTATTTAACTGAAGTTCAGTGGGATATATCTGACCTACCATTTGTTCGAAATAAGGATTATCAATATTAAGTAAGTCGTCTAAATATCTGGAGGTAGAGTTAAATCTAAAATAAATTTATATTTATAAATATGTTGTATGGCACTGCACATTGCCTATAGCAAATCTTAATCTCAATCTGCTAAATGACATACTACATTACCTACAACTAGTGTCAGTCTTATATGGTACAGGAATATGTCACTGGACCATGTATTGTTTAATTTCCTAACTGTTATTCAACTGCTTTTTTTTTAAATGTTCCTGCAAGAAAGTAATTGAATAAGATCTTACTTTAGCTTGAAACTTCTGTTTTTAATACAAAACATATCACTGCCATAAAGCTGTCCCTGGAGTTCATGTAGACATCACCATAGAAAAGAAACATCACTCTAGCTGTCTGCGAAACATAGAATCATCTCCACCATGAAAGCATATATCCAATAAGTACTCAAAATCCACCATGAGGAAAAAGACTAAGGGATAAATCAAAATCAACCAATTTATCTATGCAAAAACTATGCACAGACCATATTTCGTAATATGTAAAAATTCTTCATAGAGCTGGATACAATAATCCACCATGTTCCTTACAGACTATGTCCAAAGATTGTAAAACAAATCACATCAGGATGGAATCAATCCAACCGCTGCCACCAAAATGTCACGTATACCGAGGGCCATCCTTGTATGTGCATGGTAGTGTAATTTAAAAGTAGACTTCTAATAAGAAATAAGTTCACACAGCATTATTTATTCAGACTAGTAACTCAACATCAACACATAGTCAAAACAGCAACCATTTTAAATGCCACTCTCTACTTATGCATTATGCAGTTTGACATAAAAATTTCCCCAAAACAGAGGGTTTCCACACAGGAAAGCACTAAGCTTAAACCACAAAGGTTTTCCACACAGGACTGCACAAAGCTTTGACACTAAGTCTTTTGAATAATGGCACGAAGTCAAAAGCACTAAGCTGGTCTATGTCAATTCATAATCACTGCATGACAGTGCTCAACAATGAGTTTGAGTCCATAATAAAATGGCCACCTGAAAACAATGTAAGTACACTAAGTCTATTGTCCATCAATGTTCAAGTAAAAACAAATATTTCTTTCAAAGAAAACAGATCACCTTCTGATCTAAGTCTGCTAAAAGCTATCATACTCATATGGCATTTGCTATAGAGACAGTATTCAACTAATTGTACAGTATAATTCCAATTAATCCCAATTAACTGTACAGAACACTTGAACACTATATATGTGGTACACAGACTATATACACATGCCTGTACAGTATATTTGCAACTCACTGTACTACATTATCACATTCAGATCATGTAAATTATTTGGGCTATTTGCAACTAACTGTACAGTACACTCACAATCACCTGTACATCAAATTGCTATAAACTGTACAGTTCACCAGCAATCAACTGTACACTAAACTTGCAATAATATGTACAGTACACTAGCAATCAACTGTACATCATGATTGCTATAAACTGTACATATAATCGCAATCAATTAAACAGTATTATCTCAATTAACTGTACAAAATAATCACAATCACCTGAACACAATGTAGACTTTGAATACAGTACTTAAAATACCAGCCATAAGTAAATCATAACCATATGCGGACCACGCAAATACTTTACAAGTTTTGACCGATATGTGCTCTGCAATCACCCTTGACTTCTGTAAAGTTTGCACTTAAAAATCATATCTGAAGCTAGTCTATTCACAAGAATATTTCAGTTCAATTTGATATTCAGATTGTCACTGCTCCGTGCACTAGCTAAGTGCAAATATATGATTTTCCATATATCACTATTCAATATTTGTCCCAAATCACATTTTCATCTGCACTGTTCAAAAACTAAACCAGGAATGATTATAATAATACAGTTACTAATTATTCACTCACAATTTCTCACCTGTTTTCTTAACACTTTTACAGGTAAATTATTCTCACCTAGCCACTACTGACCACTAAAAACATAATTACACATGTATTCAGCTATACTGTGAACTACTATTTAGGGCACTGCATATGCTCACTGTTCATCTACAGGTTGTGTCCTAAAGTTAAAATACAATTTTAAACCACATGTCATCATATTTGTGACAGTAGACCACAATCTGGTACAGTTATTATACAATTGATGTCCGAGTTGGATGTTTCTAATAACTAAATGCCGAACGGCAATACCTAAAACCGTCCAGAAAGCAAAGCAATGCGCTAATTTTTAGACTAAAAATCGCATGTCACAATTCACATAATATATATATATATATATATATATATATATATATATATATATATATATATATATGTATATATATATATATATATATATATATATATATATATATATATATATATATATATATATATATATATATATATATATATATATATATATATATATATATATATATATATAACTGACAGTAGTTTAAAAATGCAGTGCGTTGGTATTTTTGTCAAGCACACTTTATACTCTTCGTATTGAAAACCAAAAGAAATTTTGTAAACCAGAACAAAGGGAAGATATCTATAATCTTCCCATGGGGCAGAGTTAGTTTAGCTATGAGTTGACGTACTGATTCATTCAATTAAAAACGGTGATAAACAAAAAAAAGTAAAATTACCTTGAGAGCAGAAAGTAATCAATTTTGTAATGGTTAACGCGATATCATGAGAAGTTCTTATGCCATCGACAAAATGTGAGGGGCTATGATACCCCAGCCACTTCTACATAGAAATGATATCGTATCAATTCACTTTAGTTAGTGATACGATTTATATCATTTCACTATGATAGCAAAACAAGGCTTTCTTGGCAATTTGGGGACTAATATATTTTTTTCAAACTGAGGTTTCAAGGCGTTACCGTTCCAAGGCGGTACTTCTTTTGTGGATCATTTGTATTATTTAAGTCTTGTGTTTGTCATGCTTTCGCGTCTGTTCATTGCTGCCTTGTGGTCACCTGAAGGGAAAGGGCCGACTTCATGGCTTCCGTTTGTGATGTTTATTTTGATTGTGTTACTTTCCCATTTGGTATCCTGGGACAGGTGTGATACTTGATTGTATCGATTCCTGATCCTAGCTATCTTTCTTATTTTAAGTGAAGATTTTCGCCAAAAATAATGCTACGCATATTATGACATCAACATCAAACATAATGATGTAACTGTTTGGCATGGCGTAGCGCAAGTTCGCACGTGACGCCTACCCAAAGGAACACTTAACAGACTTTCTTCATATGCTTATTTCTTACCTTTCATTCGATAAAAATATAATCTTAAGCAATTTTCTAGGTTTTAACTTTTCCGTTGACTATACAATAAAAAGAAAATGTCCAAATATACATCTATTTCATCTCGTGCAGTGAAAATATCAGCATTTTCACTCGTGCTACGCACTCGTAAAAATACATATTTTTTTTTTACCGCACTCGATTAAATATATTTAGTATTCACCTCAAGAATGTTAATACCTCCATGTAATGTGAAATAGGCACACCTAATGGGCAACAAACCAATTTGTTCTGAGATGAATAGCACAGTATATAATATTATTGTGAGTTGGTACTCGTGTGAGTAAAACCCGACTTTAAACCTCACTCTTAGGAAAAGGAAATCCCATTTTGCTATAAAATAATACTGCACTCTTTTTTGATAGCGTCAGGGCCCTTGAAGTCCCCATTGAATATCATTAAGCCTTTTTCTGAGTCATTATATATTTTAACAACAAAATCCTGTCCCAATAGATTTATGCTCAGTAAGTATTAGCATTGGGAAAATAATTATGTTTGGGCTTTGAGTAGTTGCAAATTGTGCTTGATTCATGGAAAATGTGTTTTCTAAATTACAGGAAAATACTGAATAATGATGATCAAAGTGTCCAAATAAGTATCTCTTCCTTGTCTCTAACTTGAATTTTGTACTCATCAAACGCGTTATGATGAAGGTCTCGTAAAGATGGTTGTTAAAAATGTTATTCAAATTACATTTGTTCATATATGCATGTAATAATCTTAAAATCTAATATCTACAGGCTGTATACCTTAATTTGGCTTCATATTCATAGTACCAAACATCAGTTCTGTGATGTTACCATTTGCATAAATGTATCAAATACAACGAAGGATGCTTCCCTTGATAAATATTACAAAAAAAAACTACCATATTACAGAGAACAATTGAGAACAACTATAACAGACAACCCAATAACATGTTCAAAGATCAATGTAAAACATTTCAAAATTATAATTTTAAGGTAAGTTCATTTTTTTCAACCGTCCCTGATGTAACAAACTATACCTAATTGGGTTTTACAGCAAAGTGTTTATAAAATATGTTTGGTGGAAATGTCAACATTTTACTCTAGGAAACTGCACACGAAAGCATATTCGGATACATGTCAAAGTAAATAATCATAAAGATGTCCTTGATGTCACAATCAGTGAGGTAATATTTTACCTGTTGTGTCACATCAAGGATGTTACACGAGGGAAACACTTAAAAAAAGACACGCCAATCGTTTTTCTTTTCCAGAAAAAAATATGTTATCTCTGGGGCTACCAGATTTTGTTAAACTCGTTTAATCGCATAATTTGACTAAATCAATAAAATGCACAATGCGTTTTGAGAGATGTTACGTCAATGAATTTAGATGTGCCACGTCCATTAAAAATGAATTAATGGACAATGTAATGTAAATTAAAAGTCACTTAAGGGCATTTTATACAGAAGAGTAATCTATAAAACCCTTCTTGATAGTCATTTCCCAATCTGAAAGGTTTTTAATTTTAGCGCCAAGGACCTGTCAATTGTTGCAAAAATATATATTGACTCTCCTATACAATGTGTAACTTGTGATTGCCTCTTTCAAAGCCGTGCGATGGTGCGACGTCACGTCATGGGGATCACACAGCCGCTTGCTTGAAAGAGCTATGATTAACGTTCAAGCTCTTGGTGATCGAATAAATTCATCAGTCTTATGGCTAGATAGTTATTTAAATATCGACAAAGCTGGTATCTTCGCCATTCAATTTTTTGCATTTTTTTGATTGCCAAAAATGATCACAGCACATTTTTCAACGTAAGAATACAATTTTACTTCTATCCAATCCGACTCCGTGGGGAGGGCAGTGGCTCAGTGGTAGAGTGCTTGACTCGAGACTGAAGGGTTGCAGATTCGAGCCTCACCGGCGTCACTGCGTTGTGGTCCTTGAGCTTGACACATTTATCCTAACTTAGTACTGGTTCAACCCAGGAAGACCCGCCCCTGTTAGATTGAAAGATTGTTGATGGACGTTAAGAATCAAATAAAACAAACAAACAAAATAGATACAGGAACTCGGTGACTTGAACAAAAGCTTGCTTTCAAACTGCAAATGAATAGAACAGAACCTCTTATCGTAACAGCAACCAACTCTCGTTGTTGGCGGCCAACAACTCGTTTGTTGGTGGCGATTAAAATCGATAAAGCACTAGTGGTCCCAGGCTAGTGGTTATTACAATGTAACGTCCATAACAACGTTGCATGCATAATGGCAAAATAATGACGTTTAACGCCATAATTGAGATTTTAAAGTAATTTTAATATCATATGAAGAAATAAAATCGTGCTCTTGTGTTATTATACTCGTTGCGAAAAAGCGATAAATAATCCACAAGACTTAACTCGTTAAATAAAGTAAATATAATATAGTTTCTTGCACATCAGATAAGGATATCTGAGACATTACCATGGGATAGAAAATCTTATCTTTCCCATGCTATCTTAACAGGGACATCAAGCAACGTCATCATGTCAAATTGCACCTTAGCGTGTTCATGGACTTCTGGAAGCTTATTTTAAAATAATTAAGTAAATAAAAACAGTGGTGAGCAAGAAATAGAAACTATTATTCGTGTGAAGGTAGGATAGAAAAATCCGTCCCTCGGGATCACCGTTTGTCATCACTCGGCAAGCCTCGTAATGCCAAACGGCGATCCTCGGGACGGATTTTTCTATCCTACCCTCACACTCATGATAGATTCTTATAGTCTCGGCAAGCCTCGTGATGCCAAATGGCGATCCTCGGGACGGATGTTCCTATCCTACCCTCACACTCATGGTAGATTCTTATATTGTACTACATAAGCACTCTTGTTGGATCCCTAAAATATTTTTCAGTGAAGCTACAAGTAAACTAGTTTGCCAAAACACAATCAACATATTCAATTATGCCGTGGTTGAAACACAGCGTAGCTATCGTAAGTATACAGAATGTGTATTGAATTTAAAACATCACCCCCAAAATTCCACACTGAGCAAAATCAAAGGCATCCAAATTAAAGATTATTTTTCTTATAAACATGCAAATGTACCCTAATCGAAAAATCTAACCGATAAGTTTTTAAACGCATTTATCTAGAAAACTACATAATTTTGACAAACGAAAAATTTCAACACCAAGTACACGGACAGACTTATATCAATTTTTCATGTTTATTCCTGAAATGACTTTTTCTCTTATCCAATCTAACCGGACTTATTTCATTTATAAACCCTGAATGTAGCCTGCTTGAAAAAATGCAAGTGATCGGTTAGAACTTTAGATTAGTGTATGTTGTGGGTACTTAAAAGAACTGCCTAAAAGCCTAAACGAAGCGATTCTTTTTAGCACTACATTGATGGGTACATGTACGAAAATAAATACAATTTAAAATTGTTCTATATCTGGCCCTACGCAATTCAACACAAGAGTTATCGTAAGTACAGAGATGGTTCCAAGATAGATATAGAATAAAAGGAGAGTGTCTTTTGATGTCAAGTTTACCTGGCAAGGCTTCCAGAACGCTTGCTGGATCGCGAGACTTGCCAAAAGCGATTCGACATACGTTCTAGAAGCCGAGCCTGGTAAATTTGATATCAAAGGACGCGAACCTGGTATTCTATTTTCAGTTTACCCATTGGTTAACTCATCTAACTAGCAATTATGACGAAATTATCTTTTTTTGTCGATAAAGCGTCATTGGTGACGTCATTCAAAAAAGTGCAACGTCATCATGACCTGTTAAAGACACATGCCATGAGATAGCCAACGTTTATCAGGTCAGCATGTCACAATGCGGTATTATGAGAGTCATAATTATTTAAGAATTCTAAGAGCAAATAAAGAAATACAGCCACTAATATGCTTTTTAGTTCGATTAATTAGACAATTAGGTGCCAGGAGGGATTTTGTACATTATGGTTTTCTAAAACTACATTATAATATCACATGTTTACCCTCTGGCAGTTTTCGGCGTTACCATGTAACAGCCATGTAACTACGTTCGGTTATGATGCCAGTGTGCCGCGGTCCCTTCGCACTAGGCATATACATTGTTGTTAACTACGTTACCAGATACGAGTTTAAAATCATATTGTGCTAATACAACATTATACCAAAATTTTATTTATCAACTTGCTGATTTCTTAAAGGGCACTTAATTAAATGTAGCCGCCGTGGTGTAGGGAATAAACCTATGTCTTGTAAGCCAGGGGTCGCAGGTTCGATTACCGGCTTCTCCCAGTCTGTGGGATAAGACTTTAAGCCGTGGCCCCGTCTTCTGAGACGCTTTAAACCAGAACCACAGGAGGTTCAGCCTTCGGGTGTTCCTGGACATAAAAAAACACAAACCCATAAACCCACCCGGCTAGTACTGGTTATAGCCAAGGAACACGGCCACAAAAATATCAATTAAATTTATCATATGACGTCGCGTCTGGGAGTGAAATAGCGCCATGCCATAAAATCGATAAACCGCTAGTGGAGGGGGTGGACAGGGGGGTACCCAATCCCCACTTCCCTCCCTCTTTCACCCCACTTCCCTCCCCTTTCACCCCAATTCCCCCCCTCCAACCCCACTTCCCTCCCCCTGTCAGATTCCCCCCTGATAAAGTTTTGTTCTTGTTCATGAAATTAAGCGTAGCTAAGAATCAAAATTAGTTCTAAAAATAGCTTACCAAAGACCCATCCTTTTTTTCAGGGGACAAAGAGTTAAACATACTTTAGTTTGTTTGTTTTTATACTTAATCCTTCTTGATTCAGCGTAAGGGAGGAGAATGGCCGTAGAAATTACTTCAAGATCAAATCTCCACTAAAGTATGGGACCAGGCCGAGATCGAACTCTAAGCCCCTGTATCTGCAGTCAGACATGCATCTGCAACCAGACACGTTATCGTCTGCACTGCGCGGTCTCTTAAAGTACTCTCACCAGAGATGTATGTCTCTTCTGGAGTGAGCAAAGTAAACATTATTTATATTAGGCAAAAACACTTCTTGTTTCCGATTACCCTAATAACGACCCTTATATTTTAGGGCCTCCTGTTGGAAATGTTTTTGGATATTCAGTATTCTAATTTTTGAATTTTAATGAGTTTATTTTACTTTTTGAATGCAATTTTTTTATATAAAAAAGGCTTGCCTACCTATTGACCGTTTAATTATTGAAGATGTATTCGTAAAATAGACATTTTATATCCGCTTTTTCTTGTAGAAAAAAGGGTACATTAATTTCGTACCAAAGTTGGTCCATCTGAGTCTGTCCGTCCGTCTGTCCATACGTGTGGGCTTATGTTCGTGCGTGCGATTTCATGTTTTTGTATCTTCTCCTAAACCGTCGGCCGCAGCAGCTTTAAACTTTGTAGCTGCATAAGTTACATGATGTAGAGGATACTGGGCAACAATATTTCGTGGTCAAGGGAAAATTGCAAATAAATTATTTTCATGTAAATGCATCTCTTCCTGAACCATTAGCCGTAGCAACTTGAACCTTTGCAGCTGTATAGGTTACATGATGTATAGAATAGTGGACAAAATTTCGTGCGACCTAGGTCAAAGGTCAAATAATCTATTTTAATGTAAACGCATCATCTTCTACACCGTTGGAAGCCGCAACATCAAAATTTGCAGGTGTACAGGTCATATGATATAGATTTTGCTTGTTTGTTTTGTTTGATTTGATTCTTTACGTCCCATCAACAATCTTTCAGTTAAACAGGGACGGGTCTTCTTGGGTTGAACCAGTACTACTCTAGGATAAATGTGTCTTGCTCAAGGACCACAACGCAGTGACGCCGGTAAGGCTCGAACCCGTGGCCCTTCGGTCTCTAGTCAAGCACTCTACCACTGAGCCACTGCGATCCCATATGATGTAGAGGGCACTGGGCAACAATTCATGTGATATTTGACCCCAAGGCTAAATGCTGTATTTTCTTGTAAAAGCATCTACTCATAACTGTTGGACGTAGCAGCTTCAAACTTTGCAGGTGCATACGTCACGTGATGCATATGATACTAGTTAGGCAACATTTCATGCGACCTAGGTCAAAGGTCAAATAATGTATTTCTTGTAAATGCATCTTCTTCGAAACCGTTGGACGCCACAACTTCAACATTTGCAGGGGCACGGGTCATATGATATAGAGGGTACTGGGCAACAGGTCATGTGACATTTGCCCCTAAGACCAAGGTTTGATACTGTATTTTCTTGCAAATGCATCTCCTCATAACTGTTGGTCGTAGCAGCTTCAGCCTTTGCAGGTGCATACGTCACGTGATGCATAGGATACTAGGCAATATTTCATGCGACCTAGGTCAAATGATATATTTTCTTGTAAATGCATCTTCTTCTAAACCGTTGGACGTCCCAAAATCAAAATTTGCAGTTGCATAGGTCACATGATATAGAGGGCACTGGGCAAAATCTTATGTGACCTTTGACCCAAGGTCAATGTTAATACTGTATTCTCTTGTAAATGCATCTGCTCATAACTTGAACGAAGCAACTTCAAACTTGGCAATATTTCAAGTGACCTTGATGTCACAGTCAAGTCATATCTCCATTGATATCTTCTAGTAGATGATGCATCGATAAGTTAGGGGTCTTTCATGCAAGCCAAACATCTATGTGTCTTGATCCACATCTGTACTAAGGGTGAGGTTGGCACGCTGTGAAACCGGTTTAAACCCTCCAGTGAAATATGTTACTGACCGTTCCAATGTGGTGCTTCTTTTGTGGATCATTTATGCTATTTCTGTCTTGTTTTTGTTTTGCTTTCGTGCGCATCTGTTTATTGATGCCCTGTGGTCACCTGCTGGGAAAAGGCTGAACTTTTGCTCTCGTTTGTGATGTTTAATTGTGAAGTTGTCACTTTCCCATTGATATCATGTGTTAGGTGTGGTGCTTGATTATATCGTTTCCTGATCTTTGCCCTATTTCATACTTTACACACGTGCAGTCTATATGGAGAATATTTGAGTCACATTGGGGTTTAATGTGTTCGTCTTACAACAGATCAGTTAATGTAGGACGCACATTGCTAGTCTATATGAGACTTATGTCAAAGCCCCTCCGGTATTATTTTACTGACCATTCCAAGGCGATAGTTCTTTTGTGGATATTTTTTATTGTTTGTGCTTCATGTCTGACATGCTGTCTTGTTTGTACATTGAAGCCTTATGGTCACCTGCTGGGAAAGGGCTGACCTCTTGGCTTTTTGTGTGATGTTTTCTTGTGTGTTTTTTCTCTTTCCCATATGGTGTCCTGGGTCGGGTGTGGAATTTGGTTTTATTGATTTCTGATCGTGATACTTTTATGTTAAGCTTTTATAAAAAAACTCACATGAAAATGTAGGTTTTACATGGTGATTTTAATGGGGCTGATATTTTTACCATTGAGGTTCCATACGTGTATCCCACTACTGAAGGTTTCACATGGGGAGTTTTTATTGGGCTCATAAGTTTCTCATATGTTTTATAGGTTTGTTCCACTACTGACTCGCTGACGTGTGTTTCACATGTATATTTTATATGAAACTTACTCTTGTTAATGTTGATTTACCAAGTAACCAGTCTACATGGAGCTTATATATTTTTGTTCGAGGTTTCAAATTTTCGCCCCTCTACTGACTAGTTAATGTGCGTTTGAAATAGACAGTCAATTAGGAGCTCATGTGTTTCCAAGGAGGTTTCTGATGTTCGTCCGTCAACTGAACGGTTAATGTGGCGATCACATGTTCCGTCTATATGGGACTCATATATTTCCCATATACACTTAAGGCCTCAAGCTGGTCCAATCTGTTTTGAAGATCCCGAAATTTCAGTCTAGCAAATCAAGATGAACACACACAATTGAAGGTCACAGCAACAAGATACTTTAGTCCACTTTTGGGCAAAATTGAGTTAGCCACTTTGTCATGCATAAAACCATTTCCACACCGTATTAACTCCCTTTGACCATCAAATTATTATAAAATGTTGAAAAAATAGGATTTTATCTTTTACACTAAGGTCCCAAGTTCAAATTTGGATATTTATGCAACAAACGGCCTAACTCCATATCTTTTTTTTGCTTGCAAGACATTGTTTCCCGTCAAATGGATTCGCTAAACTAATTTATTAAATATATAACCTAGACTATGGAGTTAGAACCTTTGTGTCATTGAAATCTGCGCAAATCTATTAAATTTACCTAAATTAGCTGCTGTATCCCGGTTTTTGCTGTTGTATTCGTAAGAAATAAAATTTCACACAGTATCGTGTAATGTTTAAGTATTGATGGACTGTCAAAAAAGTTCAGTATGCAAGTTTTAAGTTTCATGAAATTTGGAGCCTAGGTCCCTTGTTGCAGAAGCGAAATCGCTAAATCAAGGTTTTCTTACTTTAAGCAGTAAAATCATTGCAAAATTTCTTGAATTCAATGTTTCAAACATGTCTTGTTCATTTGTGCAAGAAACATCTACATATTTTGAGAATTGCAAACAATTATTATTTTTTAAAAAAAAATCTCAAAATAATGGACTAAATCACCTTGTTGCTCTGACCCCTTCCATTGTATTCTCTTTTTGCACCTTATAGGCTTGTAATATTATATTCTCATCACGTGACGATACTGAAATACCAGCCAACACACAATATAGCGGTACTTGCTGCATACAGTCACACTAAACAATCGTGAATGAACGACTATCCAGTAGGACCAGAGGTACTTATTGCAAACAGCCACGCTTACTTAAATACGAACATGTATGAATAGCTATCAAGTGGGAACAGACGCAATTATTGCATACAGTCACACTTACAAACGTACCTAGACAGCTAACTAGTTAAACAGGAGGTATTGATTCTGTACAGTCACGCTTACTTAAACATACATGTATGAATAGCTATCAAGTGGGAAATACGCACTTATTACATACAGTCGGACTTACAAACGTGCATAGCAACTAACACGTTGAACAAGAGGTACGTAATCTATACAGTCACTCTTATTTAATCAAACGTGTATGAACAGCTATCAAGTGGGACCGGAGTAACTTAAAACATTAAGCCACGCTACAACAATAGTTTATGAACAGTTATCAAGTGGGAACGGAGTAACTTATTACATTAAGCCACGCTACAACAATAGTTTATGAACAGTTATCAAGTGGGAACGGAGTAACTTATAACATTAAGCCACGCTTCAACAATAGTTTATGAACAGTTATCAAGTGGGAACGGAGTAACTTATAACATTAAGCCACGCTTCAACAATAGTTTATGAACAGTTATATATCTACTTAGACAATAGCTACTTAGTATAACTATATTTATGCATAAGCAAAGTGGAAAAAGAAGAAATGGTGTGTGGCATGTGCCTTCATTGCACATGTAAGCTTTGAAGTTACGGGCGAGACTGCTCGATTAGCAGGCTGGCCTTATGATTCTTTGTTCGAGTGTGCCTTTTATGTGCTGACTCGTTTAAAAAATTTGAAATTTCCTGACTTCGTCTTCTCTGTCAACAAAGAGATTGTTACGCTAAACATTAATGACACGCATCTAAATAAAACGGAAGAACGAATCCTTTCAACATATGGAAGTTTTATGTCAGTGTCGCCATTGAGTCTTTGACCTGATGCACCGTCGTGTAATACACTAGCATATATCAACATATTGTGATTAGGTTTACAAACATACACTGAGATTGTCGCAAACCATTCTCTTTTAAAATGATTGACGATGTTATAAACTGATCATAAACAAGAGGCGGCTGTGAAATGCTAATTTTGAGTTTATAACTCAATTTCGACTTAAATGTACTGGCTCTGAAATGCCGTGTTGCAGATTGGTTTTATTTCTATTAAGTTAAACCATAGTTACATTCAAAACACCAGTTTAGTAATTAACTAAGCGCCACACATTCGCAATTCATTCTGTATGTGACAATGCAGATCGGTATAGTATAACATGTTTACGTTACAGTTGTGCATTCAATCAGTGCGATTATTTCCTTGCATCTTCTACTAACTTGGGTCAAGGTCATTACCTATGTATGGATAAGATGGTTGACTTGGTAAAATGAATTACAATTCAATAGAAATGATAAATGAGCCGCAGCATGAGATATCCAACAATGTGGTATGTGCGACCAGCAACACCTCAGACCAGCCTGCGCAGACGCGCAGTCTGATCGGAGCCTTTGCTTGTCGCTTGAATATTCTATGGCTGTTAAGCTACTGACTGTACATCATTTGGAGTTTCAAAGCTTAAAAGGGGGCTGCATAGGCTCGTCTGAGTCTACACTTGTCAAAATGCCACATTGTTGGAAATCTCATGCCGTGGCTCAAATAAAGTTTGCTACGGCATTACGTATGACTTCTAATACATATTTATCCATCCTTCTCCTGGTGCTGAGTATAATTTTGTGTTTTATCTGTCATGAGCCAAATGTCTTCTCGTGTTGCGGTTGAGGTATTTCGACATTGCCTATTGATGAAATATAATGCCTATACAATTTTTGTGTCAAGTCTGTGGGCATTCAGCCGAGGAAATTCCTGGTATGTCAATACGGCTGTGATATTTTATAGCTGTGAAAGGACGAGAACGATTATATAAATTGCGTACTTCAAGATCAATTTATTATAACGAAATAATATAATCATGGCGAATCCATTCAGTAAGTATATTTTTTTCTTATTTATTTTGAATATAACCATGAAAAAACGAGAAAGAAACAACAACTGACTTTGGGGTTTGCAAACAACAACAGTGTAGACCAGCCTGCGAGCAGCATCCGTACAGACTGATCAGTACCTTTGTTATTCTATTTTTGAAAAGTATCCTATACAAACTTGCTGCAGGTGTAGTTTCAATTTTCCAGCTAAACTATGTAGCGGAGGAGACTGGTTTGCGACTTGCTTCAAAGACAGGCTTTATCTCGTCAAAGGTCAAAATGAGTGGTGCACACAATTTACCACAAGAACTCCATCTGACAAATTTGTTACTGTTGTTTTACGGTTATAATGTCGACGCAGTGTGGCCCTCCGCCTTAGGCATATGGAGCGCGCACAAAGTGCCCAGTTTTATGCACCCACCAAGGCTTCAATAAAGGAATTCAGACTGTGTCCCGTCTTTATCCTACGCCTATTGTATTAAGTAAAGGTTTGGGGCATTATTAGTTTGAATTTTAGAAATGTTCCAAAGCAGGGATCGACGTGACAATTTCGTCTGCACAGTGTCATCCCCACTGTTCCTGAATGTATTTTTTTTTTCATTCCGCCTGTAAGGGCAAGGAGCTTTTTTGTTTGTTTTTAACGTTTGTTTAAGTTTGCCGCCCCCAATGGTGAGCTGTGCGCTGATGTTTTTAGAGGTAACATCACCCAGGTTTCACTCCGCTTCTCCGTCCAGTTCTTGCATACATATGCTCGCGGGCTGTGCTACTAAGACGCGGACATCGATCTACGAAGTTAACTTCCCTAGGGCAAGCTGTGGGAAATAAAATTTTGCCTATTTAATTAGGTTTCCTTTTATTTCAGTTGCAGTTTTTGTAGAGCGGGTAGTGAGGAGTAGGTGTTCATTGTGATTATTTCCCTATTGGGATCAGTTGTTCGCTCCTTAGAATTTTGAACTCCATTTCCAAAAGATGGCCAATCAACATGCGATGGCCTAGTCATCTGGGGTTATAAGCGGGGATTTGGGGTTTATTCGTAGGGGGAAGGGCGCTGATAAATTTGTTATATTAACGTTACTTTATATATCATTAGAAACGGGCCCATGATGAAAAGTGTTCTGAGCTCGGCTGAGCATGGCAGATGTCCTCATAAATATTAAAATTGAGAACAATTGTTAGCATTTCAATATCTAAGAGTAGGATAAATACTAACGAAATTCTGATATGAATCAAGGGCCATAACTCTGTTATAAAGTATATTATCTATTTCTATCAACCTAACTCAAAAATAAGGCGGTAACGACCCAATGGTGAATCTTGATCGAAACAACGCATGTAGCATAACGCACTACTATAGTGTTAATCGAAGTTACTGTACCGTACGACAACCAACGTATATGTATGCCAATGAAAACTGTAAGTTGTCATATCAACTTTAGTCCTTTTCCAATGCTTATTCATTCCCATGAGATGACCAGATATTGAGGGGATGCAGACCTTGGGTCATATTTTAATGTCTTACTCATGGTTGTGCTGGCTAGATACTATAAGTGAAATATGGAATGAGCTTCACAGCTTAAGAGAGACCCGCAGATGCCTGTACACACCATAAGCTCATCTATGAGCCTTCGGCTCAGATGAACTAAAACGTATAAGAAATTTTGTGACTGCAGGAAAAATAGGCCAAAGTTTTCTATTCTGTCTGTATAGATTCGTATAATTGATAAAATGAATACAGCAAATTCATTCTGTATGAAAGAAAGACCAGGAATCGAACCAATGGCCACTTGGTTGATAATAACACTCTACTGATTGAGTTAAGCAGCCCATCAGTTAAGAGTGGTGTATATGGTTAAAGCATTAATGAATGTGGCATTAAATCCAAAGTTTTGAGAAATGTCTACTGTAATATTCCAAAATTTTTAGACTCCCTAAACTTTGCTGTAAATATGCCAAAAATTGAACCAAAAGGGTTTTTATAGAATAATACCAAATAAAGATATTGACAGAACTGCAAACAGTGAAGACCCTGATTAGACTGCTTCTCTAGGGACAGTCTGATGTGGGTCTGCACTGTTTGACCATACCTAATTGTCCAAAAAATTGTGCATTAATTTCATTGCAATTTCTTTTGGTAATTGTGTTATCTTTCACGACCATTGATGAGGACAGTGATTATTACAATAAAAAGAAATTGGTACATACACTTTAAATTTATGTTTTCAACCAAACACATGGTGTTGGTAATCAAAAGTACTGTCGCAATGAGACGGTTCTTTTGAGCACCCAAAATATAAAATCATGGTTGCAAATAGAGCTTTCAAGTTTACAAAATTGTGTTAAGTTTGGACGAATTCCAAAAATCGAAATGATTCCGTTTACACGCACCTACACAGCATTTCTACACGTCGAATCACGGGTTCGTTGTAACTACCATGCAACAACAGACTTCTTTCTTCATAAGAAATGATACCTATGTAAAGCTTTTCTATTTGAAACGCCAAAATGAAATCGGTATATGCATCCGCTGTAACTACCAGACAACAACAGACTTCTTTCGTCATAATAAATGATACCACTGTAAATTAAGCTTATATCTTTGAAATACAAAAAAGTATCAGACTCAAAAGTGCCGTATCAATGAGACGGTTCTTTTGGGCACCCAAAATATAAAACCATGGTTGCAAATATGGCTACCATGTTAACATTCCAGAAATCGAATAATACCACGGTAAAGCTTATATCTTTGAAACACAAAAAAATTGGTATATACACTTTAAATGTTTTCAACTATAACATATGTTGTAGGTGCTAAAATGTACCGTCTAAATGAGACAATTCTTTTGTGCACCATAAATATAAACCCATGGTTGCAAAAGGACTTCCATGTTTATAAATTTTTACACGAATTCCAGAAATCGAATGTTACCAGTGTAAAGCTTATATCTTTGAAACGCAAAAAAGAAATCAGTATATACACTTTAAATGTTTTCAACCAATATATATCTTGTGAGTACTCAAAAGTGCCGTCTCAATGATACGGTTCTATTGAGCACCCAAGATATAAAACCATGGTTGTAAATAGGGCTTTTACGATTTTGTAAACGTTTACACGAATTCCAGAAATCGAGTGATGCCACTGTAAAGCTTATATCTTTGAAAACGCAGAAAAGAAATCGGTACGCTTTAAATGTTTTCAACTAAAACATATGTAGTACCATCTCAATGAGACGGTTCTTTTGAGCACCCAAAATATAAAACCATGGTAGCAATTTTGCAAATGACCTGTGCATAAAAGCGGGGTATGGTTGCAAATGATTTGTGCATAAAAGCAAAAAAATAGGTTTGGTTCGGTAAAACAGTCGAGTTTCCAGTGGTTTGGTGTGTTCAGGGCTACACGGCATTTCTACACGTCGAATCGCGGGTTCGCTGTAACTATCTTCTTTCATTATGATAGATGATACCACTGTAAAGCTTTTATCATTGAAACGCCAAACAATCGGTATGATACACATTAATTGTTTTCAACCAAAATATATGGCCAAATATGTTGTGGGTGCTCGAAAACCGTCTCAAGAGACTTTTCTTTTGAGGACCCAAAATATAAGGGGTCTGTAGCCTGTAGGTCAGCATTTTTTTTCAAAACTCTGCTTTCAGGGCAGGTAAGTTTTATCTTATTTGCCTATAGGCTGTGAGGATTATTTACGTTTTGATTCGATAGGTACCCGTATGATGATCAATAATATATAGGACATCGGTAAGAAAAAGTCTGCAAGAGCCGGAAACTCTTTAGGTGCCAACTAAGTATTGAAACCACACACCCTGGTTGTTTCACCCCTAAAAGAATGCATTTCCTGTTCCAAGCAAGACCTTCGTGCATTATTCATTTTCAGAAATTTGACAATCCAGAAAATGAGCGAAAGGCAGGGTATACATACATGTATATGTGTAGTTAATATTAAAATAAGTTGTTAATGGTGAGGTAAACTTTTTTTGAGAAACATGGGCTAATTAAATGCCATACTACTTTTGTCGCAAGAACTGAACTGCAGCAAAAAATACTTAAAGAATCTGATTGGAACCTTATTTGGCAGACTGTTGAGAAATGGTCTATTTGAATAGACATGTTGCTGTAAATTTACCAAATTGGATCCAATTACCGAATCAAGCCTGAAAATGGTCAATTAGCTTGTGTATCTGTTTGTTTTTTTTTTTTTTTTTTTGGTGGGGGGGGGGGGGGTGAGGGTTGGGCATGTTAGGTCAAGGCGCTCATTGGAACATGAATTTAAGCGCCTAGTGTAACTGATGCTACCCACATCATCTAATTGCAAATTTCAAGACGCCTGCTCTGTCTTGAAATGGTGCTGTGGCAAGTAGTGTAGGCACAGATAAGACCGCCTTTTAGTCCACACTGTTTATCTGGAAGTATGGAACTCAACACAGCAGACAACAACAGCCGGGTAATATATTCTATTTCATACAAAATAACTAAGTACCATTATTCATTTATATTCACCTTTCTAGTAAAAGAAACCACTAAGGCCAACAAAGAATATGACATTTTCGGGCCATTTTGAGTCCGAATCGGTAAGTTTACAGACCCCCCCCCCCCACATATCTAAATCCTTGTCAATACAAATGCTGTAGTAGACTTAGAGATAATGTTTATTTTGAAATAAAAGTAATGAGCTTTCGACAGACTTTGATGTTCCTTTTTTTCCTTACTGTGGCGCAGGACGATAGTCCTAGCCTACGCATGTGAATGAAATGGTCACTTGTCTGACCGCCACAATATACGTTGGACGTATGCAACAACAACAGCCGGGAAATATATTATAATGCCTACCAAATAACTCGGAACCATTATATTCGTTCATTTCCACCTTTCTAGTAAAATAAACCACTCAGATCAACAAATACAAAAACATGGCATTTTCGGGCTTGATTGGGTCCGATTCAGTAATTGGGCCAGATTTGGTAAGTTACGGACCCTCCAAATCTAAATCAATTTCAAAACTTTTTTTTTCATAACATAGACTTAAAGATAATGTTTATTTTGAAATAAAACCAATGAACTTTTGACATACTTTGTCATTCCTTTCTATGTCCCCCCCTGTGGTGCAGGATGATAGCTTATGCACGCTAATAATCACTTGGAATTCGTCAACCACCCATCCCCCAAACAATATTTCCCCACCCACAGGCTCAGATTCAAGACCCCTCTCAAACACTTGAAAAGTCAAGTGATCGGCCAAGAAATCTGCTTAAATGTCTATACAAATGCATCTTTCGAGTAATGCACACTGTTGTCGTTGCAATTTGAACAGAAAAAATGTTATCGCCGCTTCTAAAATGAGCACCACAACTTGAAAAAGTTTTGACCTTTCTCTGCCGACAGAATCGACAGAGATAAACCAGTAATGATCTTTGCTGAAACACTCTTGTTGTTTTTGTGGAAAATCAGCGAGACTGAAAAACCCAGCTGACAGCAGCCATCTTTGTTTTTTTTATCTGGTCATTATCTTCCAATAGGTGGACATGCACAGAAATGTTATCGGGTAAGAAAGCCATGACGAGCCCGATCTGCCGTGCCAGAAATCTTTTTTTTATATACAAAGAACATTATTACGTACCTTTTTATTTTGCAAATGAGAAAATATTTTATGCAGAGGATAGAGCAAAAATGAATAGAGAATTGAACCTCTTTGTTCTGTGGGAAATTGGATTTCTGGCGCGGCAGATCAGACATGGCAGCACCATGCGGTCACGGCTTTCATAACCATCATATCACGTGTCAACTTTGACCCTTGCAAGTGACATATGACCGCGCGACATATGGAAATACACCTTACGACAAATCGTTGCAGCCTTTCTTGGTAGAAGTTGGGAGAATATGAAAACATAGATCGATATCGTCCATTATCATTAGTTGATAAAGAAGGCGTTACCCTGTCAAAATTGATGGGAGATTATGGAATCTAAAACTGAATTGTATCAAGAAACCTCAAAAACGAAATAAAAGTAAAAGAAGGTTAGACCGAAGTTATCAATGGGGGCAATATCTGAATAACTCGGTGTAGAAAAAATGCTGGTAAAATATACCGTTTCCGAGTTTGCTCCTTTAGTAGTATAGATAGTCATGCATTATCATCTGTATAGTGGATCTTATTCCAGCTGGGACTAATTTCGATTTTTCTTGCTACATAGGCTCCCCCAACATCTGCTAATACCACCCCAACAACAAAAAAAACAACAACACACAAAGCACTATAGAGTCTTGAACGGTGGCTGGGGAAACTTGGGGTTTATCCTGGCTGTCCATTTGCACGTACTATGTTTGTTTCGAGAAAAAAAAAACTAATATTTTTGTAGCATGCATGCTGTTCTTATATCTCAGAGATAAAATGCACGGTGGGTACTTAAAAGAATCATATCATGTGACAGCTCCTTTTTTTTACTCTAAAATGAGATGCCTCATTTGAGCACACAAAATACAGTTTAAACTAGAAGCTAAAAGAAGAATGTAGAAGCGTAAATGAAGATAAAGCCAAAATGTTAACATGTACATATACATGTGCATTTTAAAATAGAGGATTAACATAAGAAATCATATGGTTAGATACTGAATTTATTAAACGGATTGAAGTTTTGCAGTCTCAGACTCTCCTTTGAATATAAAATAAAAAGAAATTTACTTTTTTTCGGTAAACACAAAATATATTTACAGGTATCTTGTGGGGTGAAAATATCAGCATTTTCGCTCATGCTACGCACTCGTGAAATATACTGATTTGTCACCACACTCCATAGAATATATTTGGTATTCGCCTAAAAAGTTAATAGTCTCTATATTTGTGGGTGCTATTTCATAACGTCACTAAAATCTGTAAACCACTAGCAGGACATTGACGGCAATAAATGGCGTTATATCTTTCCAAGATACTGTCATAATCCGAGACACGTGATTTTCAACAATATTGCATTTTGACATGAATAGACCCAGACGAGCCTGTGTAGCGTTCTTTTAAGCTTGGATACTCCAAATGATGGTTAGTCAGTAGCTAAACAGTCAAAGAATATCCAAGCGACAAGCAAAGGCTATGATCAGTCTGCGCGTATGCGCAGGCTGGTCTGAGCCTTTCCTGGTCGCACATACCACATTGTGGGAAAACTCATTCCGTGGCTCATATCATTTTACAAAGGTTATTTAAAATATTTGTGATAAATCCTATAATATCTTCTATAATGTATTTCAGATCCTAATATAGTACCGAGCAAAGATGAAATGAAACATCACAGATCATTATCTCTCGATCTGTTTGGTGTATTGGAAGATCTTGGTGCCACAATTGAAACTAGAAATATAATGATGGAGTCTGCCATTTCAGGCGAAATCTTACGTACAATTACAGTCTCGCCTGGTTCAGTGTATATATTTGGTAGTCATTATGAAGGCACCTATACAGTAGGTTTGCTACCAGACATTGATGGAGCTATAATACCTCCTGACATGCCTGTGATCACTGATATTGCTAACTGCCTAAGCTCTAACAGTTACTTGTTAGTGCCTGAGGAGCAACCTGGTTATGTGAGACTACAACTGGTACATAAAGGGGACGTTCAATGGGAGAGGTGTCAAGATTTAGAATTAAATATGTGTCATCATCTGTCGGTTGACATGAACAATAGGGTGTGTTTGGTCCAAAACTCGGAAGGTTTGATGCCGACAGAAATGCATCGAAAGGAAGGCCCAGCAATCCACATAGACGCTGTAAAAAACCTGCCATCATCAGATACTGTAGTAGCCTTGGCGTGTACAGATTGGCCAGAATGTGCACAGGAATGGTTATCAAGGAAACGCATTCATGGCTGGCCTTCCAAGGAACTGATAAAACAATGTAAATCTCTGGGGTTTATTGTCGTATCCGCCTGTCACCCAGCCAGTGATGAAAAACAATTTCAATGGAGAATATCTTTCTCACATCAGGAGCGTTTACTTGTGACTCAGTTTAACTCTGTACAGCTTAAATGTTACATTCTTCTTAAGATCATTAAGAAAGAGCTCATAAAGCAAGAGATTAAAGAGGACACATTGACATCTTATCACCTCAAAACATGTATGTTATATATTCTGGAAAACACACCAAGTGAACTATGGGTACCTGAAAACTTGGTGGACTGTGTTATAATGTGCTTATGACAGATTCACTTATGGATCAGAGATGAGAAGATTCCGAACTATTTTATCCCTGAAGAAAATATGCTTGACCGAATAACTAAACCAGAATTGAGGCGAAAACTAGCTCCCAGAATAGACTGGATTTTGAATTGTGCAATACGCGATGTACTTTGTAATCTGCAAACTGACAAAATAGGTTACTATTTAATGAGATTTCCAATAAGGCGAAGATATCCTCTGTTAACTCTAAGATCTCCTCTAATAGACACATCGCAAATCCGCCTTGATATAACTTTCAAATGTGTTTATCAACCATATAGTGAATGTCTCCGTTATGATAGAGATTCTAGAATCAAACACATGAAGGAAGCGCTCCTACACAAAATTTCAGCTGGAATAGGAAGAATAACAATTCACACTGAAGAAGAAACAAGAAGAGCCATATCACTGATCAAACCCTTTCTTTATCTTAGTCTCTTATCATGTGATATTGTACAAAGGATAGATAAACCAACAGAAGCTGTAAAGTATATTCTTATGGACAACAGATGGTTCCTAGTTGATCCTATTTATTCATCTGCTAAGCTAAAGCAGGCATCTGCATTATCAATGCTGGGGTACCAACAGTTGTCTATAGATGTTTTATCATCATTTACCGTAAGAGACAAATTATATTTGTGTAGCTGCTATCATCCTGATGTACCTGATCAAGATAAACAATTTCTGTTACAAGCAACACAAGACAGTCATGATATCACAGCAATTGAACTATTGTGAGATTTTATCCAGCCTTGTGTTCATTTCTTTCCACATGAGCAACAGATTACTCCAGTTGCTATAAATTACGAGATGATAAGGTCTTATGTAACACCCTTGAAGCTCTTAGAAAAACAATGTATCAGTCCCCAATGGTACAGATGGGGTGTTGTTGATGGATTGTTTCTGCGGTGGTTTCTTCTATACCTTAACCACAGAGATCTTGGACACAATACTCCAGCCACAAAATATGTCAAGAAGATGATCAGACTGTTGAATTCTAAGACTGTATGTCATAGAGAAACGTGTTTAAATCTTCTTGGTTATGTCCACAGAGATAGAGGGGAGATAACCCGTGCTGTACAATGTTTTGACAAGTCTCTTCAGACTAACACCCACTGTAACGCAGCTTTCTGGCACTTGTGCTTTCTTATCTGTGAAACAATGAACAAACGCTAATTTTAAAGATCTCAGCAAGAAATTCGCATAGAGAGATTGTTCTTGCACACCAGATAGTGTCTCAGCAAGAAATTCGCATAGAGAGATTGTTCTTGCACACCAGATAGTGATACCTGAGAATTTACCCTGGGATAGAAAAACTTATCTTACCTAGGTTGTCACGCAAAGGTTGCACATTGGTTGCATATAGTTATCAAGTAATGTCATTGTTATGTTAACAGCTCGTATATTGGCGTATTCAGGGACATCTGGGGCTGTTTTTAAACATAAAATGTGGTATTTAACAGTAAGTCGTCAAGTGATGTCATTGTTATGTTAACAGCTCGTATATTGGCGTATTCAGGAACATCTGGGGGCTGTTTTTAAACATAAAATGTGGTATTTAACAGTAAGTCGTCAAGTGATGTCATTGTTATGTTAACAGCTCGTATATTGGCGTGTTCAGGAACATCTGGGGGCAGTTTTAAACATGAAATGTGATATTTGACAGTAAGTCGTCAAGTGATGTCGTTGTTATGTTAACATCACGTATATTGGCGTATTCAGGAACATCTGGGAGCTGTTTTTAAAACATAAAATGTGGTTTTAATAGTGAGCCAGAAAAAGAGTCTAATATTCTCGTGAGGATTGGATAGAAATATCCCTTCAAGTGATCACCGATTGTCACCGCTCGACAAGCCTCAGGATGCCAAACGGTGATCCTAGAGTAGTATTTTTCTATCATACCCTCACACTCATAAAAGATTCTTACATGGGCAAAATAGTCTATGATATAGTCTTACACTCGTGTTTAACACACACACACACACACACACACACACACACACACACACACACGCGCGCACGCACGTGACCTTGTCAGTAAGACATCAATCGAGGTTAATGAAACGGTTGACGATATGTGTTTGGCCTCGAAATCGTCAAAGAAAAGAGGCACGCAACAGCATTAGATCAGTTTCCATTTTTTTTCCAAAATTATACTAAAACTATGTTTGAAACGCCCCTCTTGACGTTCCCAGAGGTACTTGAAATATACCGTTTAGTAAAGATTTTTCCTGCTTCCATGTTTTTTAAAAGACATAGTTGCCATGTTAAAAATTCTCGACTAGGGCATGCATTACTTATATCAGTAAACGACAGAGTGATTTCAGCATTACACGATGGTTTTATTTTCATGAAACCTCGCAGGTGCAAAAACTTCCGGATTTACAGTATTAATCTTCGCTGCAAGCCTGCGTGATAAGTTCAAAACACTCATAGGAACGTTTGTTGTTCGCCTACGTGATAAGTTCTAAACACTCGCAGGAACAGTTGTTGCTCGCTCCACGTGATAAGTTCTAAACACTCGTAGGAACATTTGTTGCCTGTCTACGAGATAAGTGCTTAACACTCGTAGGAACATTTGCTACTTGCATGCGTGATACGTGCTTAACACTCGTAGGAACATTTGTTGCCCGCCTACGTGATAAATTTTAAACACTCGTAGGAACATTTCTTGCTCGCCTACGTGATACAGTTCTAAACACTCGTAGGAACATTTGTTTCTCGCCTACGTGATAAGTTCTTAACACTCGTAGGAACATTTGTTGCCCGCCTACGTGATACAGTTCTTAACACTCGTAGGAACATTTGTTGCCCGCCTACGTGATACAGTTCTAAACACTCGTAGGAACATTTGTTGCCCACCTACGTGATACAGTTCTAAACACTCGTAGGAACATTTGCTACTCGCATGCGTGATAAGTGCTAAACACTCATAGGAGCATTTGTTGCCCGCCTACGTTATAAGTGCTTAATACTCGTGGGAACATTTGCTGCTCATGCGCAAACTATGAACGTATATAAAGACTTGGACCAACATTATGATCACAAGCTCTACGACAAGCGTCAACATGTCAGTTTTATCAGAGGCTTCTTCGAATACGCGAACCTTAAAATGCGTTAATGCAAATATGGATAAGTCTTTCCCTCTCTACATTACCGTATGTTTCCATCTCATTGCGGCAAATGCAAGTGGGGCAGCTGTCTTGGTTAGGACCTATATGTTTCAGATAAGTATGACTAGATAAACTGATCAACATTATAACATGACCTGGGATGTCAATTAAGTATGACTAGGTGATAACGCGACCTTGGATGATACCTGAGATGTCAGATAAGTATGACTAGGTACACTGACCAACATGATAACGCGACCTAGGTTGATACCTGAGATGTCAAATAAGTGTGACTAGGTACACTGACCAACATGATAAAATGACCTGGGATGATACCTGAGATGTCAGATAAATATGACTAGGTACACTGACCAACATGATAACATGACCTAGGATGATACCTGAGATGTCAGATAAGTGTGACTAGGTAAACTGACCAACATGATAACATGACTTAGGATGATACCTGAGATGTCAGATAAGTGTGACTAGGTAAACTGACCAACATGATAACATGACCTAGGATGATACCTGAGATGTCAGATAAATATGACTAGGTAAACTGACCAACATGATAACATGACCTCGGATGATACCTGAGATGTCAGATAAATATGACTAGGTACACTGACTAACATGATAACGCGACCTTGGATGAAACCTGAGATGTCAGATAAATATATGACTAGGTAAACTGACCAACATGATAACGCGACCTTGGATGATACCTGAGATGTCAGATAAATGTGACTAGGTACACTGACCAACATGATAACATGACCTAGGATGATACCTGAGATGTCAGATAAGTGTGACTAGGTATACTGACCAACATGATAACGCGACCTTGGATGATACCTGAGATGTCAGATAAGTGTGACTAGGTACACTGACCAACATGATAACGCGACCTTGGATGATACCTGAGATATTAGATAAATATGACTAGGTAAACTGACCAACATGATAACGCGACCTTGGATGATACCTGAGATGTCAGATAAATATGACTAGGTAAACTGACCAACATGATAACATGACCTAGGATGATACAAGAGATGTCAGATAAATGTGACTAGGTACACTGACCAACATGATAACGCGACCTAGGATGATACCTGAGATGTCAGATAAATGTGACTAGGTACACTGACCAACATGATAACGCGACCTTGGATGATACCTGAGATGTCAGATAAGTGTGACTAGGTACACTGACCAACATGATAACGCGACCTTGGATGATACCTGAGATGTCAGATAAATGTGACTAGGTAAACTGACCAACATGATAACGCGGCCTTGGATGATACCTGAGATGTCAGATTAGTGTGACTAGGTAAACTGACCAACATGATAACGCGACCTTGGATGATACCTGAGATGTCAGATAAATATGACTAGGTACACTGACCAACATGATAACGCGACCTAGGATGATACCTGAGATGTCAGATAAGTGTGACTAGGTAAACTGACCAACATGATAACGCGACCTTGGATGATACCTGAGATGTCAGATAAATATGACTAGGTACACTGACCAACATGATAACGCGACCTAGGATGATACCTGAGATGTCAGATAAATATGACTAGGTATACTGACCAACATGATATCATGACCTAGGATGATACCTGAGATGTCAGATAAATGTGACTAGGTAAACTGACCAACATGATAACGCGACCTTGGATGATACCTGAGATGTCAGATAAATGTGACTAGGTATACTGACCAACATGATAACGTGACCTTGGATGATATCTGAGATGTCAGATAAATGTGACTAGGTACACTGACCAACATGATAACGCGACCTTGGATGATACCTGAGATGTCAGATAAGTGTGACTAGGTACACTGACCAACATGATAACGCGACCTGGGATGATACCTGAGATGTCAGATAAATGTGACTAGGTACACTGACCAACATGATAACGCGACCTTGGATGATACCTGAGATGTCAGATAAGTATAACTAGGTACACTGACCAACATGATAACGCGACCTAGGATGATACCTGAGATGTCTGATAAATTTGACCAGGTAAACTGACCAACATGATAACATGACCTAGGATGATACCTGAGATGTCAAAAGAACAACAACACCAGACAACTGTTATAGGATGTCATTTATACAAATAGTTCCTGCCAATACATTGACCAGTAATGACGTCACTGTTGCTGTGTTTTGCATTAACTTTTCTTTCAAATTCCTTCACTCGGCCTCGTGCTCAAATAGCTCCATTGGGTCAGAACGAGTGCTGATGAATGAAAAACATACTTTCATCATTATATTGAGGCTCTTACATGAGTGCTCGTGTTTTATTGAATTTATTAAACGAATTTGGGAAATAAGATAAAATGCGGGGCTTGCCAAGCATTTTATATATTTTGCAACGAGTTGAATAACTCAATAATACCTGATCACGAAAGTTAGATTTTTTTTATCATATTACATAAGAGTACTGAAATCTCACTTCTGGCGTAAAAAGTTATAACTTTGTCATTATGTACGAAATGTTGGAACATGTATGACCGTCATAACGCTTCCGGAAAATCCGTAAACCACTGGTGGGTTATCGATTGTATTGCTTAGCATTATCACTCCCAGCCGAAACATCATTATGATATATTGTATTCAGGATTGCCATCAAAATGTTAAAAATTAAATGGATCCAGACCAGTTTCGACCGATCCTTGATCGAACCTAATCTGGTTCCAAAAGGTTTGTAATAGTTTAGCTAAACGTTTGTATGGTAGAAACCTCTAAACGGATACCTTGACAAACAGTGAAGACCCAGCTGAAATGTCGCATAATGGGATATTTCATCAGGATCTACACTGTTTGTTATGATAAAACAATCGGTAGGGATATAAACGTATGATTATTGGGAAATACCGACCTGTGGCTCCTTAAGAAATATACTTGACAGTCCAACCATTATTGTTTTCCTTTCTTGTACATTGTATCGTAAAAATATTATACTAGAGGACTTTGAAAACGCATCACCATATTTTGCACTTTTCTTGCAAACCGTATATGCGATTGAAAAGTACTTTGCAAGTTTTAATGTGCAACCTAGAATTGCAATGAATCAGTCGTTTATTTGACTGCATTATCGCGGCGACGCTGCTGATGACGTCACATGGTTACATACAACATTCAGCACCTTTCTGCACAGTTAAATGAAGCTTTTTGATTATTTTTATGTTTAAACTGTGGCGTGTATATACCATAACTGCAAAAGAGTTTATAGACTTTATCTAATTAAAAGTAATTGATAACTTCAATATTTCGAAAATAAATGTAAAATTTGAACATCAATTTTTAGCTTTTTTAGAAACATCTCCATAAGTTACCTTATGCACGCTTTCATTACTGATATTGACTACATACACTGACAGTTATGTGGGGAAGACGTTTTGATGTAAAGCATAGCAGCAGATCTGCTGTCATGTTATCGAGAACGTCTCAAAAATACGTTAACGTCATTTGCACAATACAAAAGACACGTGAAACAAGCGTAATTTATGCATAATCTGTCATTTGTTTATGCCCTTAGCCTCTTCTAACAAAACCTGACGTAAAACAATCGAAACTTTGAAAGGCCCAAGACGTTGAATTTTATTACCAGACTACAGTAATCAGGATGAGTGGGGTATGTCGGAATCTTTAAAGGGGTGTTATTTTTAGCATACCGAACCGACAATTTATTTTGAATCGTTCAATGATGAATGTGCAATCGTGAAAGAAGCAAATGACGCAAATCGGTTGAGTCAAGAATCAAAATTAACGCGTGTTAACTTGCAGCTGAATTTGCGCCCTTCAAAATCGACCACCTCTGTCTTAAAACGGATACTTTTTCAGTACCTTAAAGTAAATATCCATCCATGAATTTTTTATGACACACTACAAGCTGGTCAGACTATGATATGCAATAACAATGATCTCGCTGACATTCTCAGGGTTTGTCAAGATACTTTAGGATTTAATCTGGGTGATGCGTTTTCAATGTCCTTAAGTATAGTTCCACGTGTTACTAACGATCGTAGCTGGCGACAATTTAGGATTTATATAAAGTTTCATTTGTTGCCACACATACATAGCAACTTATTAGTGTCCGATCCAATGATTCAGTAGAAAGTAGCATTCCACTGAGCTTTTAAAATAAGAGAGGAGGCAAAGATCAGGAATCGATACAATCAAGTACCACACCTGACCAAGTACACCATATTGAAAAGTAACAAAAAGACAAGACACTCATACACAAGAGAGCCAATAGGCCAGGCATTTCCCAACAGATCAGCACAGGGCTACAATAAACATACACCACAGAAGGCAAAGACACACACAAAAAGATCACCAAAGGATGCACCGCTCTGGAACATTTAGTCATAAAACCGTTTTTGTTTGTTTGATTTGATTCTTTACGTCCCATCATCAATCTATCAGTTATAAAGGGACGTGTATTCCTGGGTTGAACCAGTACTAAGCTAGGATTAATGTTCTTGCCCAAGGGCACAACGCAGTGACGCCGCTGAGGCTCGAACCAGCGGCCGCTCAGTCTCGAGTCAAGCACACTACCACTAAGCCACTGCGCTTCCTAATAAAAAAATAGTGGAGGGCTTAAACTTGTTTCATGGTACCAGCCTCCAATGCGGTACTTCTATTATTAACTTCTTTCTTTATCTTCTTCATTTGTATATGTCTTTGCCATACTATCTTGTCTATGTCTTGCAACTTTGTGGTCACCTGCTGGGAAAAGGCTGACCTCTGGTCTCTCCTTTAAGTGACGTTTTTTTGTGTTTTAACACTTCCTCATATTGTGTCCTGGGTCGTGTGTGATACTTGATTGTATCGTTTCCTGATAGTTGCATTCTTCCTTTCTTTAGACATTTTTTCTCAATATACATGGAGAGTCGTTACATCTGAATGCTATGAAATAAGTTTAAAACATAAAATACCACTCCGAATAAAACAACATGATAAACTACTATTTGGTCCTTGGCGTGAGAAAACCTGTTTTCGGGATTTGCGAAAAACAAAGGCGCAGACCCGCCTGGGTACATGTATTAGTGCAGCCTGGTCAGGAACTTTAAACTCGCTTTTTGGAAAGGACCCTATCTAGACTTGCTACTGGTAGAGTTTCAAAGGGGGAGTTCCACACTATATGGAATTTACATAGGGTTCTGTTATGCACAGGCATAGATCTTGATGATATTATGCAAATTGACTGTTCGGCTTATAAGTATTTTGTATTCAATCGCTTTTCATTGGTTGATTACGATATTTGGTATTGTGTAGTATGTGGTTATAGGGGTACCCCACAAATCAACCCAATTTGCATCTATCCGAAATCAGAATGTCTATAAATGATAATTATGTGAATACTCTGTGGGTTATAGCTTATGTGTGTGGTACACACATTACCATATCTATCGCATAAATTGTTTAAAATAATGTTTCATTTAGAATAATTACTCAAATTCAGTTGTACAAATTATATCAAAAATGTTTGGGCTTTCATTATGGAGTGTTACAGTTCTTGTCAACCTTTCCCATCTATATATAATTTGACTATATGTATAAGGATAATATTCACAAGATTTGAAAGTAAGTTAGGGTGCAAAGATTAGAAATCGATACAATCAAGTACCACACCTGACCCAGGATACCAATGGGAAAGTGACAAACTCACAGTAGACACCACAAACGAGAGGCAAGAGGTCAGCCCATTCCCAGCAGGTGACCACAAAGCACATATAAACAGACGCGCACAAAGACATAGCAAACACAAGACAGAACAAAAACATAAAAGATCCACAAAAGAAGTACCGCCTTGGAACGGTCAGTAAGATATTTTACTGGAGGGCTTAAACTGGTTTAACGGCGCCAACCTCACCCTTTATTCAGATGTGGATCAAGACACATAGATATTTGGTTTGCATGAAAGACCCCTAACTTATCAATGCATCATCTCCTAAAACATATAAATCAAGATATAACAAGGATATAAAGCAAGGATAAGGACTCAACAGTAAATTAAACTGAATACCGGAGCAAAAGAAATCCAACAGTTAAACCCCCGTGGGCCCGACAAAAAGGCCAAAGCATAAGGCCCCTACCATCTCCTCAATAGATAAGTCTTTAAGTCGGAACCATCATAGAGTCTGAAGTCCGACCCACCGGCCCGGAAATATATTTTGTTTGAATGGTGAGTAAGACTTTTGTTAAATGAATTAATATTATTGAATTAATCAGAAATATTTATGCCCAGTTTTACAGAATTGTTTAGTATGTCAGCATTATTATTATGAGGTCATTTGAGAATCAAATTCATGATTCTATAAATACGATGGAAATAACAGCACAAAGACTGTTTCACCTCGTCTAATGCCAGATGTTCAGTATGTATACATTCAAAAATTCGCTAAGTGTTTCTTAATATTTGAAAATCAATTTATAATCTTAAAAAGCATCATTTTTATTTTCATCAACTCCATTTCTATTTATTGGAGCATTTTTAAAGCTTTTGTTGGAATATTAATGATTTTAAATGGGGTTTATGATAAGAATTTTTTGATACCTTTTGAAATGTTTTGGCGGATAAAACCTAATGCCGGAGAAATAACCACAATCAATACCAATTAAGATACAATGCAATTCAAATAAGATTCTGTAAAACATTCATTAAAATGTACACATTAAGTGACTAAAGGACTGCAAAATAAGGATACTATTTAGATAATGTGGGAAAACAGATCATTCGGTAATTGAAATAAGCTATAAAGTTTTAAAACTTAAGACTCAGTTTCACTCAGTCTCTGCATGACACTAAATGGAAAGTGCTGCAGCTCTCATGCCTCCTAGCACTAGCTTAAATGGTCTTCTACTTTCTGCTGAAACTAAATATTCCAGAAGGAACAGATTATGAAAATACAACACTTTATCAATGTACGGGGGAAAAGTTTAACCCAATACAAAGACAGCTGAAGCAAAATCCAAGTTCTCTGAAAAAAGAACCTACCAAAATAGTGAGAACATACACAATTTCTTAAACACTTGACCTGGTTTCGCTTAGTTTATAAGAGTTTATGAGAATTATGCACATAGTCCTGAACCAATTTACCCTCGATATTTGATTCGGAGGGACATAAGATAGAGGAAATTCTAGGTGCAACAGGAACATAGAATGTAGATGGAGCCGATGAATTACCTAGCATAAAGCCTAATCTGTTTGAATTTGTTCAATGGCTGAAAGGCATTAAGAGCATAACCACCTGTTGGCTTCAGTCCTAAAATAATTTGGAAACCAGTGGAAGATCAATTCAAAAATGATACCTGCTGGACATCCACCCGTACAACTAAGTTCTAGACCAAGTGCTACTTATCAAATGCTGCTTACAAAAATGCCAGCTTTATGCTATTGAATTAGCTAAAACTTCTGACACCAAAATATTTTGGATCTAATTTGGATGAAGATACTAAATAGTGATAGTCAATGCGTTTTTAGAATAATATTGGTGGAAAAAAAACTGCGGTTTGTAAGACCTAAATGGAATATTTTATTTGAAGTCATTTTAAAGAATCAAAGCTGACTTAACTCATTTCATGCAAATTATAACACTTTTACCGGTGTCCAAATTTTATGAAAATTTACATGCACAAAGAGGATGTATTTGACCTACTTTTCTGAAAATATTAGCGGTTGACAAAAACTGGAACATGGTAAATATTAGGACATAATCCCCTATAGACACTAACTTTAGTGTTCAATATGAGGATAATTCAAATTTTGATGGATCAGAAAAAATTATCTAAATGTATTCATATACATTAATGGTAGTAAGGTATACCCTGGGAAGTCTTCTTTCATATTCCATTCAAAGAAAGTAGCAGTCAATATTGTTAATGATTTGAGACTGATATTTAATAGGTCATGTATTAGTTCAAAGAGGGTGTACATCAAGGTGCCACCCTGTGGCCTAACAGTCTTCGAGGAATGAAATAATTTCATTTTTGTAGTTGTTATTACGTAGGTATTCAACATACAAAATATTATCGAAATCCATGCGTGGGCAGATTTGGAACTCCGCCTTTCTAGCTCGTCAATGTAGTTAAGGAGACTGGTTTGAGTCTCGCTATGTCGGAACCCCACAAAGACAGTCGCGACGTTGTTCATTTTTCACTGTAATTGCAGCTAAGGCTCTGGACTAAACCATTCACTAGAAACAATTGCTATTTCTCTATCTACTGCATTATAATAAATGTTTTATCTAGCATAGCTGATTTTGTCTGATTCTTGGAATTGTTGAAATGTTTGGAGTTGCTGATATTAAAATGAAATGTACATGGAATAATGTCCTGTTTTTATTTTCTTGCTAACAATGATTTCTTTATTAACCTATTTAAGCCTGTCGTTCTTTTTATGGGACATCAACAAACAGTACACAACCAGACCAGACGCCAGAGAACGCGGCGTCTGATCAGTTTCTCCACTGTGTATTTACAGGGTATTCTATAAAGATTAAAATAAAGTCGCACATACAGCGCAACACCCCTTAAAAAGGAATTGTACTGGTTCAATTGATAAGAATGGGACATTCCATTCGGCTTAAATGGACTAATGAAACGCTGGTGCATTTGAGCCGTAACGTATTTGATTTCCAACAATATTGTAGACTCAGACGAACCTATGCAGCCTCCTTTAAAGCTTAGAAACACCAAATGCGGTTCGGTCAGTAGACAGTCATAATATACTGATGGACTTTAAAAACGCACCACCTGCTTAAATGCTAATTTATGTCGAAAATCGGTTATTTTCATTATGCGAAAAATAAAATTGACAAGTTCCGTCATTAAGTTTGCATTCAATAAGAATATCGAAACGCTTTTGCTTACGATTGCCGCGACGTCGCGATAATTCTGAGACAACTCAAAAATAGTAAGTGAGTATGATCAGGAAATACCACAATCACAAACCGCAGACATCCCCGTGGTACCGCGAGGAAGGGCCGCTCAACCATCACGAGAAACCAGGAAGACAAATTAAGCAAAGCAATCAGCTTTCTCTTCCCCATCAAGATGATTGCAATACTAGAATGGATATAAAGTAACGTACAACAAAATATAGAACAATTACAGACTCCCACAATGGGAGTAACAATAACCAAAAAGTCAACAACAACGGAACCACCGCCTTAGAACGGACAGCAGCCTAAGCCACCGCTTAAATGCATTCTACTGGTACCAAATTTTCGCCCTAGATTCTGCTGTTGTTGAAGAACAAGAAATGTTCAGCTCGCATGGAGGCCATCTAACTAATGCAATGTATCATCATGGAAAAACACTCTAATCAAATTACTACACCATGATGAAACAAAGAAAAGGGCTTATGACTCATAGGTAGTCAGAGCTAAAGAAAACCTCAAGTTGAGCCACTGTGGGTCCAGCTACAGATAAGCATCAGGCACCAACCCACCGATTAAAGCTTTACGTCAGAGCCGTCATAGAGTCAAATTCATAAAGTCACAGATTACCCATACCTTCCATCATGAACGAAAAAAGGTTTTCGAACCGATGTTTGTTCTTAAAAGCAAAAGGAAAGACAAAATCAAATCATGACATTTAGGCCTCTGAAAACGTTCATTGCGTCTACACGACGTCATTGATTTTTGACGTAATTGGCCGTTTATATCCTAGGGATCAGGAATAAAAAAAAATTGCCAACAGATACTCCTCAATCAGTTGCATAAAAGACAAAGGTATCGCAACATGCGCGGACGTCATCCGTCTGTTATTGATGTTTGAAAATTTAAGACTGACGTTAGCAAAGAAACGCTGCGAGTGGGAGTGTAATAGAACGATTATTTCTGAAAACTTTTGTGTTTTTCCATTTGTTAAGACATATGGCTACCACCTAAAACTTTTTGATTTCAAATTGAACCAAATTCACATTTATCAGACGACACTTGTTGAAAAACACTTACGTCGATATTACGTCAGAATAACAACATGAGCAAATCGAAATCATGGCAAATCATGGTCCATTTTGCAAGAGGTTAAAAATGATAAAAAAATAACCTCAAATCAATCATGTGGAAGAAACAGAGAGTGTAAAATGGTGCGTTTTTAAAGTCCCTCAGTAGATATTCAAGCGTTTAGCAAATGCTCTGATCAGACTGCGCGAATGCGTAGGCAAGACTGAGCCTTGCTGGTAGCACATACCACATTGTTAGAAATCACAAATTGCAGCCAATTTTTCATAGCGATAAATCTCAAGAAATATGGGTCATGATACATCTATGAGTTAAGGATTTTTTGTGTGAACCAAGCATCTATGTGTCTAGATCCACATCATAACTAAGGGTGACGCTGGTGCCGTTAAGCATGGTTAAGCCCTTCAGTATTTTTGCTGTACATTCCAAAGCGGTGCTCCATATAGTGGACCCTTATTGTTATTGATATAAAATGTTTGCCTTTGCTATGCTGATATGTCGGTTCCTTGCAGCCTTGTGACCACCTGCTGGAAATGGGCTGACCCCTTGGCTCTCTTGTGTGTTGTGTTTTCTTGACAATGTGTTTTGTGACCACCTGCTTGAAAAAGGCTGACTTCTTGGCTCTTTTGTGTGTTGTGTTTTCTTGACAATGTGTTTTGTGATCACCTGCTGGAAATAGCTGACCTCTTGGCTCTTTTGTGTCTTGTGTTTTCTTGACAATATGTTTTGTGATCACCTGCTGGAAATAGCTGACCTCTTGGCTCTTTTGTGTCTTGTGTTTTCTTGACAATGTGTTTTGTGATCACCTACTGGAAATGGGCTGACCACTTGGCTCTTTTGTGTGTTGTGTTTTCTTGACAATGTGCTTTGTGATCACCTGCTGGAAATGGGCTGACCACTTGGCTCTTTTGTGTGTTGTGTTTTCTTGACAATGTGTTTTGTGGACACCTACTGGAAATGGGCTGACCTCTTGGCTCTTTTGTGTATTGTGTTTTCTTGACAATGTGTTTTGTGATCACCTGCTGGAAATGGGCTGACCACTTGGCTTTTTTGTGTGTTGTGTTTTCTTGACAATGTGTTTTGTGAACACCTACTGGAAATGGGCTGACCTCTTGGCTATATTGTGTTGTGTTTTCTTGACAATGTGTTTTGTGATCACCAACTGGACGTTGGCTGACCTCTTGGCTCTTTTGTGTGCTGCGTTTTCTTGACAATGTGTTTTTGTCACTTTCCCATATGGTGTCCTGGGTCAGATGTGGTACTTGATGTGGTACTTGATTGTTTCGATTCCTGATCTTTGCATTCCTCTCTACTTTGTCGTTGAAAGCATTGAACCGCGAAATGAAATTTTAAACAATGTGGTATGTGCGACCAGCAAAGACTCTGATCAGCCTGCGCATGAATTCTGACGAGAGTTTTTTTTATAATCGCTCGAATATTCTATTACTGTTAAGCTACTGACCTAATAGTCTTTATAGTTTATAAGCAAAAAAGGAGGCTGCGAAGGCTCGTATGAGTCTACAATTGTCAAAATGCCACATGGTTGGAAATCACATGTTGCGGGTCAAATGTCAAAAAGCAAGTGAGTATGACCAGGTACTACCACAATCACATGCCACAGTCTAAGCCATGACACCGCGAGGAGGACACACATATCACTGAGAGTCACCCCACCATAGACTAGAGGACCTGATCTCCTTAGTAATGTCAAAATAGGTCAAGGTCAACTACAGATTATAATGGAACAAATTTTGTTTTACCATATGGAGGTTGCAGCCATTATGGTCAAGTGACCTAAACAATCTAATGAATAATCTATCAAACAGCCAAGTGATTTCTGAGAAAAAAGATGTTTAGATGGGTGTGTTGCAGTCCAAATGAGTGGCCTTGGATAAAAGGCCACAGGTCAGCTTGACATTTGGTACTTATTACAAATATATAAAACCATTGTCTCATAAGAAAACTATTATGAATTCTGCTTAAACAGTATTAAAAATGAACATTTTAAAATTTTACATATATAAATGCATAAGGAATCAAATTTGATCTTGCCATAAAGTAGGTCAAAGTCAACCTAGATTCATCATTTGTGCAAACCTGATAGGGCTCACATACCCAATGCTACATACAAAGTCCAAAAGCCAATGTTCTTTTGGTTCCAGAAGAAGATATTTATAGAGTTTTTACCATAATTGGGCGTGGTGACCATTTTAGTCATGTAACCATAACAATTTGTAAAAATTTTGGCTTACCTAACATAAGGAGTTGTCATATGATTTTTTTATGTCAATTGGCCATGTGGTTTCTGAGAAAAACTATGTTTTAATATGTTGATGGGACTCCAATATGAGCAACCTAGACTGAAAGGTTAAAGGTCAGCCTTGACCTTTGAAACTCATTTACAGACACTAGATTGAACATATCAAGTCAGAAAAATGAGTTTGGCTTCCACAGTATTCAACATCAACTTTTCAACAAAAAAACAACAACATTCAAATGCATTAGGAAGCAAATTGGACCTTGACATTAAGTAGGTCAAGGTCATCTTGGGATCATAATTTGACCAAACTTGGTATGCCCCACATCTCCAATGCTACATACCAAGTCTCAATGTCACTGGCCTTCTGGTTCTGGAGAAGAAGATTTTTAAAGGGTTTTTACCATTTATGGGTGTGGCGGCCTTCTTGTCATGTGACCAAAATATTTTGTATAAATTTTTGCTAACTTATCATAAGGAGTCTTCACATGCAATTTGAGTTGAATTGGGCCAATGGTTTGTGAGAAAAAATATGTTTTTATATATTGATGGGACCACAATATAAGCGACCTTGGCTGAAAGGGCAAAGGTCAACCTTGACCTTTGAAACTTATTTACAGCCATTGTCTCATTCGTTTTAACATATCAAGTAAGAAAAATGACTTTGTCTTTAACAGTATTCAAAAATCAATTTTCTAAAAAAATCCCATTCATATGCATTACAACGTTGCGTACATAATGACAAAACTATAATGTTTTATCGGTAGAATTGAGATTTCAAAGTAGTCTTAATGTCATATGATAAATAGAGTATAACATTCGTGCTCTTGTATTATACAATTTAAAACCGTTGCAAAAAAGAGAGAAAATGATTGACAAGCTTCGCATTTTATCTCTTTTCCCCATGCGCGACGACGATGCGCGTACGGTTCGTTTATGAAACGAGACGTTATGCAACATAGGTGAACATAAGGTATGGTTTGGCAACTTTAAACTCCAATAACTCCGTTGTTTATGGCGAGAAACATACAGTGTATGTACAGTGGGTACTGTAAAAGAACCTTTCGTAGTAGAGACTGTTTTGCTAAGCAAAAGGCCTTGTGCCCACAATCCTAAAATTACAACATCCACATTTATACACAAGTTGACAAATAGATTTTTGCTGCTTAGATTCCATTGCCTTAGGGATTCCAAGGTTAGGATAGTGCTAGGGGAGTATCAGAGAAAGGAACTGTTCATATGCTTTAGAGACTCAATTTCAGGACATCTATCACCAAGAACTAGTAGTAATGGGAAACACTATGGGGACCGGGACTTTTAAGCCTGGATAAAAAAAGACCCCGTCCCCATAGATGCCTCCCCATAGTGCCTCCCATTACTACTAAGGCTCTGGTAAATTATGCATCTAGCCAAGCTTGAGAGCTGCAAATGCAGGTTTAACGAATAGTACATGTAGCAGTATCACATAGGACCAGTTAAGCAAAACATTTCAGATTGAAATTGCGATTACTTTTTTATCCATCAGTTTAAATATATGTTTTGGGCACTCAAAAGAACCGTCTCAATATTGAGACAGTTCTTTTGAGTACCCACAACATATATTTGGGTTAAGAAATAAAAAAATAATTTTTATTTAAGTGCTGTTATCTAGGGGCTTGAACTGTATCCAAACAACACATCTTTAAATGAAATGGGTGAGCTGTCTGAGAATGAGACTTTCTCCACAGTCTGAAATTTTTTTTGTACATTTAGTTAAAATTCACCATAACAATAGTATGACATCTTAGCAATTCAAGAATAGAAACAATATGTTTGTGATTGATCAGTTGCCATAGTAACGGGATGCTTTGTGGAAGGCCTTGAAGACGCATGGTCACGTTTATATTATTTTTGCATAGTCCCTTGGCCATTTAAAGTCTTTTAGTTTCGATCACAGATAGAATTCAACGAATTGATATCATTTCTTCAAAGGAACAATCTAAGTGTTACATAAAATGCTACAAAAGAAGAACCAAATATACATACCCTTTATTTTGGTTACCTAGCAACCAATTTACTCGATTTTTATAAACACACTACTTTGCGTTGCTATGGTAACTATGTTAGCGATGTATATCCTACAAAAGGTACGGTTATGTGCAGCTGATTATAATTAAGGTTACATGAATCAAACCATGTTTACTTTAATTGCCTAAGACTATTTGATAATAGATTTTAAAGTCAGAAGGTCAGCGAAAAAACAGATATTATTTGAAAACTTTATTTTTTAATCTTTGTTTCCATGGTAACAGCTGAATACTCTGGAACATAACTTCATCCTATTGGTTATAGACAGAGTGCATGAGCATATCGTTGAAAAATAAACAATACATCTCAAACTGTTGCCATGATGACCACCTATAGTTAGCTGTCCGCGTGTGTTTGCCGAGTCTTCTAATGTTGCCTAGCAACACAAATTGGAACCATGTAACACGTAGAACATGGTACATGTGAACAGCCAAAAAGACGTGTATGCATTGAACGAGATTTCATAAGTCTATGGTGTAAATACACTGCGCTATTGAAAAAGTCTCATTCTTTATTTAATGACCCTCGTATACACAAACATCTCATATTCATACCCATTAATATTGCTCAATTGTCCTTGCATTATGCATGCAAGGGACGAAAGCTCTGACACGTCTGTGCATATGCCCAAATTTGCCGAGCCTTCGTTGCTAGAAAATGAGATAAGTACCAAATCGCATGTGATGGCCCATTTCTAATGCTTAATTATTATTCTGTTATTCTTATTATTGACAATTACCCTTCTCATCCGGGCATTCCTCTGTGTTTACGTCATGAATGATGTCACGGTGTCGTTCATTTTTGATGACATGTGTGTTGTACTTGCCCCGTGTCCTTGCTGGACAAGGACTATAGACTGTGCCTATAATCAACTGACATATATTCCAAGCATGATACCACTCAGGGGATCCACCACAAGCTTCCAAGTTGATCTAACAGGGAACCAGATAACAATGGTACCCGCTGACGCCTTCTACAACCTCTCTGCCATCAGCACGCCATGGATCGGGATTAATTAAGCCCGCAATCAAATTCATCAAATAGACGAACAGGCATTCAGTGGCATCGAAGGAAAAGTCGCCTTGCTTGAGTTGAACAATAACAATTTAACAAACCTTCCTACAGCAATCAGAAAATTGACAAGACTTAGTAAGCATTATATTAAAGATAATCCTATGACGTCATTGGACTCTACAGTTTTGTCCATTATTGGCTCAACTCTACGTGATTTATCAATTTCTATCAACTTATTTCCTTCTTTTCCAAGTGAACTTCATTTTCTGAGGAATTTGAACAACCTTATGATTACCGGTATTACGTTCTCCAGCCTCAGGGCTGATGCTTTTAGTGGGCTTATGGCGTCGCTTGGGTTTTTAGAATTGTCTGACTCAAAACTAGAAAAAATCCCTAGCGCAATCTGCAGACTTCAAAATCTTACACAATTCATGATGAACTCCTCTCCAAATTTACAACAAGACAGTTTCTTATCTATCTCTGAGCGTTGCAGTCAAAAACTCACATCCGTAACGATCTTAAAACTTCGACAAAATAAGCTTCAATATTTCCCTGATGTATTTGAATTATTTCCAAATGTTCAGCTCCTTGCATTATGGTCAAATAATATTCAAAGAGTCGACAGTAGCATAATACCATACAACTCCACTTTAAATGATTTATATATTGATAGAAATGACTTAGTTGAAATTCTGGCTGCCTTTAACAAACTAAACCTGGAAAGTTTGCATATTTCCAACAACAAAATTTCAGCCCTTACCGACACTGACCTTGCCCATTGCCCAATCTCAGGTGGATTGATTTAAATGGAAACCCTCTTGCACATGTTTCTCCAAATGCGTTTAAAATAATCCTCGTCTGTTCCATATCAATTTTGACCGCACCAATCTCGACCATATTCCACGAGCAGTACAACCACTGGCCAACTTGCGGAGTTGTTATCTCTTTAATAATTTGTTCATGTGATGAGATGAGCTATCTAAGATCTTGGAATGTCTCCGACATCACTTTTGACAAGGTGGCCGAATGCACTACTGGGGAGTCTATCAAATATTACCTTACATCAATACTTCCACATTGCCATTGCTCTATTTATAGATATTTCCGAACCACGCCCAGAATGTCACTCAAAAATCATCTGATAGTGTATAACTGACCAATGCAATGACGGCACAAAGTCCCAAAAACTAAATCGCAAAGTGTTCAATCTCCCACAATCCACCTTTCCGAAAACCACGCCTGCTTTAAATATGCGTTTACTAGTGTCGTCTGCTTATGTGTCTTTACAAACGGTTTGGACGTAGATCAGACCTTACAAAATGTCCAGCATGATCTGGGTCCAAACTGTTTGTTAATCTGATTGTATTCATGAACTAATATTTCGAAAAAGATGCTTTTCGAAAAAAATCAGCAAACGGCAAAAAAAAAATGAAAATTACCCAGCACGCAAAGAGTTAAACAGGTACTGTCCTGCCAGCCAAGAGTGACAGTGACGTCATCTTTTATTTACAAAGTTATCAGGGATTTATAATCGATAGATCACTTGTGTAATAATCCTATCCACAGGATAGAATTAATACACAAGTGATCTATCTATTCGCGTTAGCTCAAGTGGAGTGTACAAGTTACTTAATATTTGTAAACAAGATATAATGTCACTGTCAATTTTGGTTGACACGACAGTATATGTATGCATCCTATCCATCCACTAACTGTAAGATGCACCTCGGAATAACTGTGGGAGATTGAACACGTGCTATTTTGTCTGGGGACTATGTCACGTGTTAAGTTATTGCATTGGTCAGTTACATACTATCAGATGACTTTGAGTGACATTCGCATAGGGCCAGTTAAGTAAAAAAAATAAGTCAGCCTAAAATTGCGGTTATTTTCTAATCTATCAGTTTAAACATGTGTTTTATGTGCTAAAAGGAACCATCTCATTATGACGGTTCTTTTGAGTACCCACAACATATGTTTGGGTTGAGAAATAAGAAAAATAATTGTCAGTTACACGCTCTTATCTTTGGGCCTGCATTCGGAAACATCTATTGCATTGGTGAAACGGAATTTTCAAATTTACATTAAATCAATACATCCACAGTGGCATTGAATAAGTAAATAATAATTTCGAAATTGTGATAAATTCTGAATAAAACGACTTAAATCTGAACACAAGCAATATGCCTACAAAATATAGTCTACTCCGCCCCTTTCTGTGCTTCACAACCAATCAGTTTGCACAGAAATTTAAATTTTTGACCAGCTAAATCACATATTGTGTTAGTATTTGTAATATCTATTAAGTAAATCATTAAGTAATTCCGTTAAGTGGTCAATGCGACCATTTTAAAAGGCGCAGTCATGAAAAAAGAGGAGAAAACTATAAGTATGTCATAGATCATATATTACAATTATAAAGAAATTAAGTGGTTCACTCGCTGCGCTCGTTCCCACTTAATTCCTTTATAATTGTGATATATAACCTATAACCTATGAATAAGGATTTCAAGTTTAAACGGTCAATTTTCTATAGATAAATAAAAAATACAATGATATATTATATTCTGCATATCTCAGCATGTTGTTGTTGACTTTCTTTGGAAATTCAACTTAAAAAATCCTGAATTAAGAATACTCCTGAAAACTTTCTTTCTCGGTATACTTAATTGTTAATTAAAGAGGTTTCAATTCAATTCCGTTATTTTCTTGTTGTTGTTTTTTCTGTAACATCGAGTGCTTGACAAAATCACCTATTTAAATACCCGATAAAAACACTTGTGAACTCAGGAATAATGTTTTTTTATCAAACCAATAAAACGTTACAATTTTCACGTTTTTTTGGACTTTTTTATGCTCGAACAAAAAACCTTCGAAAAAGTAGGAGAAAAACAATCCACCATGAGCCTTTCCATGTAGGATAGAGATATCTCACCCTCAGGGTCGGAATTTTAACCAGGAACTCAGCAAGCCTCATTCCTGGTTAAAATCCCGACCCCTTGGGTGAGATATCTCTATCCTACATGACCACTCATGGTGGATTGTTATAATTAAAACAATTCATTTGGTGAGAAAGATCGTCGAATATATATGGTCGGATATTTAGTTTTACGGAGACTCTTCAGTGGATCCATAAAAAGTGATTTCCAAACGTGTACCCAATGAAAACTATGAATATAGTTATCGTCATTCTAATGCACAAGTCATAGTTTTCCTTCAAAAAGACAGTGAAAATGTAGTATGTTACGACTACTGCTAGCAGATTCCAGCTGCATAAAACTAATTGCCAGCCAATGTAAAACGACTTTACGTAATGACGTCTATTTTTCAATTTTATGACGTTATGCAATCAGACGTCGCATTAAACTTGCAAGTGCATTACAATGTGGTTGAAATTTCATAAAATTATTAAAGAATTTCTTTAAAAATATTTAGGCAGACTTTCTGTTCTAACCGGGCCACGTAGCGCAGTCAGTAACGTGTCTAGCTACAGGTGCGTGTCTGACTGCAGATCCAGGGGTCGCGAGTTCGATCCCGGCCCAGTCATATACTTTCGTTGAGATTGATCATGAATAATTTCTACGGTCATTCTCCTCCCTTCCGCTGATTCATTCAAGAAGGGTTGTTGTCTGTTACAAGCGAAAGTATGTGAACGAATTACTCCAGTGGTTAACCGCTTGTTAAAGCTTGCCCAGGAAAAAGAGTGGTTAGGTGAACTGACCGTCCCGCCATGACAATAGCTGCTGACTTGGGACGTAACGTTTGTTCTAAGGAGGTATGTGCTAAGCTGGATACTTGGTAAAGAGTAGCAATATCATCTACATAACCTTCATCATCAAGAAACGTGCTAGTATTGTATAGACGTTGAACATGCTCAGCAGGGTTGTTCCAGCATCTACAAAGAAAGGTAAAATCATAAAAAATATTTGATTGACAATGTTTCATTAAAATTGTTCAACCACTGGAAAAGTTAAGTATCAAAGTAATAAGATCAGGAATCGATACAATCAAGTACCACACCTGACCCAGGATACCAATGGGAAAGTGACAAATTCACAGTTAGACACCACAAACGAGAGCCAAGAGGTCAGCCCTTTCCCAGCAGGTGTCCACAAAGCACATATAAACAGACGCGCACAAAGGCATAGCAAACACAAGACAGAAAAAAACATAAAAGATCCACAAAAGAAGTACCGCCTTGGAACGGTCAGTAAAATATTTTACTGGAGGGCTTAAACCAGTTTAACTGTGCACCAACCTCACCCTTAGTTCAGATGTGGATCAAGACAATAACACAAAACATAAATAATACAAATGATCCACAGAAGAAGTACCGCTAGGAAGGGTCAGCAAACGTATTTTACTGGTTTAACGGTGTACCAACCTCACCTCAGATGTGGATCAAGACAACTAATATGTTTGGTTTTCATGGAAGACCCCTAACTTATCAAAGCATCATCTCCTAGACTTAGGCAAATTTGAAATATAATACCTTCTTAAACTGAAACATTTATTTTATGGTACATGTAAACGACTTTGCAATTTCAACTAGAATAGTTTCAGAGTGGAATAGTTCAGTTTAAGATAAATCAGATGATCAGTTGAAATTTTATGCTCATTTGAGTTTAGCATATATTTCTAACCTCGAGGCCATGTTTTTCTAACGGTGAGACTTATAAAATGTCCACCGTAGCATCATGAATCATACAACGAAACCACACCGGAGAGGTGGCAATCAAAACATCAATTATATCAGCGAACGTAGACCACAAATAGTTAGAAACGGAGTTTTTGATTGCAATTACTCACCCGACTGACGACAATTGTCAATCGAAAACACTGTTAGCGATTTTTGATCCGCGTTCGTCGATTGTTAAGAGAATTTCCGTATGCCGCCTATCCGGTGTAGAAACAAAATTATTTATTCAACAGAAACGTGGAAAGTGTGAATAACTCCTAGCCCTTGTTTCAGATTGTTTGGGCTACGTATTCAGTGTATCAATAAACACACCAGATAGGCGGCACTCGAAAACGTTAATACTATCTACGAACGTAGATCAAAGGTCGTTAGAAACAGAGTTTTCGATTGCCGTTTGTCGCCCAATTGGGCGACAAACGGCAATGAAAAACTAAGTTTCTAGCGATCTGTGATCCGCGTTTATCGATTGTTCAGAGCGTTTTCGATTGCCACCGAGGCTATCCGGTGTGATTAAGGAGAGTATTTTATGGTAATATAAATAGTTTGGTCATTTCTCCATTAAACATTAGCGGGGACACCCTAAAACGCTGAATTTTCTGCTGAATTCAGCAACTTGCTGATCAGCTAAAATACCCTAAAACGCTGAACTGCTGATTTGCTGATTTTTAAGTAATATGTTTTGAACTTTGTTATGCATAATTATTTGAAGACTTTATGTTTTTTTTTAATGTTTATCCATGTATTAAATTAGTATACTTTGATGATAATATTGCGTTTTGTTTTTAATTTTTCTGTGGTTCGTCGGACAATATTATACAATTATTGACTATTGAGGCATTGGACATGATGTGATATCGACCTGAGAGTACCAATATTGACCGAGGCGGAGCCGAGGTCAATATTGGTATTCTCAGGTCGATATCACATCATGTCCAATGCCTCAATAGTCAACAATTGTTTTATTATATAATTTCTCTATTAAAACAAAAAAGCAACACCAACAACAAAATCTTGGCTATGGACTATGTCTTGGACAGTCTTGAATTTCTTTTTTTTACAGGATGACTAACTGATTTCATTCAGTTTAAAGAGGAATGAATGCATACTTTATTTGTAATAGCAACTGCAGACAGAGAAGATCCGGATTAAATGCTGCATAATTTGGCATTTCATTTCATCAGGGTCTACACTGTTTGCTAAGACAAAAATGATCTTCAGGGAAAAAACTGCAATTTTGTTTAGAAATTAAAACCTGTGATCCCTTGAATTATACAATCGACCATTCCAAGTTTATTGCATCAATCTAGAAGGAATAATTCATTAGTTCAATTAAGAGCTCTGCTAATTACTATATTCAACAGCAAAGTCTGAATGTCATGTATATGATGAAACACCAAATATTGTGAATTTCATGCTGCTGTCACTCACTGAATTTTATTTACAGCAAATCATGCAAGTTTCACGCTGAAAGCACACCTGTTATGAAGTCTATTTTTAGTAACTAATATTGAATGGGAAAAACCAGCAGCACATGCGATATGTAGTTTTATGGACCTGAGTGGAAAGACATCTGAGCCAATCAAAAGATGTCTATTTATAGGTTATATAATAATAATTATTGTTTCTTTGTAGTTTAAAAGTCTTTCAATTCATTCAAACGAAACTTTGTTGATTGATCATCGAAAACCAATTGATGAATTGATTGGATAACTATGATTTTTTGTTTGTTTTCCCTTAAGGTATATGCACACAATCGTTCTTTAAACGAACTTGTACAGCTATCTAGTTGGTTTCGATATATACAATTTGTCCGAGATAAATTTTGTTGGCTATGCGACTTTTGGATATCCCCATCCAGGCCCTTGTACATGTAGATGTTTTATTTATCATGCTAATAAATGTTAAAATGCCAACAATTGTAGGCATTTTAACATTTATAAGCACGATAAATTTCGTGCTCAGCTGAGTTGTAGGTTTCTATTTCCTTAATTAAGGTAATTGATCCCTTTTTATCATGATTAAGGAGATTTAACGTGATGTTTAGGCTCGTGTATGTTTGTGGTTTATGCCACGCGCTGACCATTAACAGGGTGTGAAAACGGTAGTTCGTTACCTAATCGATAGGATTAAATCCTTAGATGGTCACACCACGGGTCTGATTGTGTTAGTGTGGAACGTGGGAAAATTACATACCAAAACTTTGGGGTGGTGAAATAGTAATTATCGTTGGTGGTATGGAATGGTAGTACTGAAAACAGTGTTAATCAGGATCATCTGGCTTCTGATGACTCTGCACTGTTTTCCCTCCATACGACTCTCAATCGCTTAATAATGAAATAATGCAAATTAAATGAATTTCCAATGTCGTTTTCGAATATTTCTGGCCGCACCACATTTGCAACTTCTTAGAAGATTCAAAAAATCAAAAATTAAAATAAAACAAATGGAGAAGTACACAAACGGAGTCCAGCAAAATATAAAATCAAATCTTAAAAGGTTTCTAAGCTACACATATTTAGTTAAATTTTAACCCAATTAAGCTGCATTAGACAATTTTGTTTCTTTACAGGAATATAATACATATTTGCGCCTTTTGTACAGAGTCCACCAAAGGATGAAATCAAATCTTAAAAAAAAATTGAACACATATTTAGTTTAATTTTCACCCTATTTAACTCAGAACTGTTGCGTTAGATAGTTGACAAAATGGACACGCGTTATTAATTAAGAATCACTCGTGTGCTTCGCACCTACATTAATGACAGACTTCCTGCATATTTTTTGAAAATTGTTTATTAATCGATCTTTCTTTCTTTCTTTCTTGTATAAGTATTAACTTCCAATAAGGAACACCAGACTTCCGTCTGTAATCTTCTTGAGTAATATTAATAAAAAGTTCTACTTTTTTAAAATGTTCATGCACTGTGAGGGCGTGTGGTTCCTCAATATTTACAACACTGGTTAAAAAGTTGTATACACTTTTATAAAAGACGTTGTGGATCACTGTCGTGGCGTATTCAAACTAATTCCTCAGCAATTCAACTTATGCAGCCGGGTAATATGGAGTCTATGACACATCTCAGTAGTTGCCTTCACAATTGATACGAACTCCTTTCTCCCATTTAAACATGCAAAGCTTGAACAATCTAGGATCAGTCTTACTATATTTTCCTTAGTATTAAATGTCGATTCCCATTGCTTCATTCCCACACAGTTAACAATTAAGGATCTAAGATCACCAAAATACTGATTTCTCTGCGCGAACAAGGCGGGGCAGTCTAGCAGCATGTGTACAATATCCTCACTGTCAGTAGCACAGCATTTGCAGATAGAACTTTCAGTCGCGTTGCTGAATTTGTATACATTTGACTGTAGCATATAGGTACCTGTGATCATCCTAGACTTTGTAATACCCTTTCTGACGTCTGATACAGTAGATTCCAGTGAAGACCATACAGAATGAGTCCGACCGATTTCGACCGAGTCAACGTTCATATATTTCAATGTGGATTTTTCTAACGCCTCCTTCTGTAGTAATTCAGACCAATATTTATTTATAGCTCTTTTAACTTGAAGTTTCCAGATTTCTTTTGAGGTAAGACCTTCACTAAGACACTGAAGATTTAGTAGGTCATATATATTTGAAATGTCCTGCACTTTGCTAAAATAACTTTATTGTCCAAATTAAAAGCAATTTGTCTGGATGAAAGTTCTCTGATAGTTTTGTTGGTACAAGGCAAAATATTATACAGCAAACCTAATTGTCGCTTATGGAGTTCACCTTCTAATGGGAGCGCACCTATGAGCAAGTAGACAGCACATGTAGCAGTTCTAATAAGTAATGACTGAAATCTACGAAGGTTGCTGATATGAAACTTTGATAGTATATTAATCTGGGTCTGAGTTAATGGTAATACTTCTAGGCCGAATAAGAGTCTTGGCAAAACATAACACTGATAAATTTTGTATGAACATTTCGGGTTTAATCCATTTGATCCATGAACACCAGTACTTATTAAAGAGTATAAAGTTCTTCTTGCCAATCTTAGGCGGTCATCAATGTTTATAATGTTTTAGTTTACTTCAGCACGAAGAAGTCCCAAATGAGTTGTATTTTCGGAAAGTGATATGTTATTTCCATTCAGTTCCACTTTAACGTTTTTCTTTGTTACCGACTTATGATTTTTCAGCAATACTACATTAGATTTCGATGGGTGTATAGTGACCCTGTCTTGTTTACAGTTTCTGTTAAACACGTTGGCCATAAGCTGTAGTTCATTTTTACACCTTGTCAGCAGCGCTACATCGTCCGCACATGCTGGACATCCACAATAGCTCGTACCAATACACAATCCAAGGCGATTATGTTCAAGTTCCATTAGGCATGGGTTGAGATATATTTTGTAAAATAAAGTAGATAATATCCCTCCTTGTCTGACTCCTTGCCTTATTTTAAACTGTCACTGAGCTCTCCTATCCATTTGACTTTCGATGTTAACCCTGATTACATGTCTTTCACAATTGTCCATAACGCTGGTTGTACACCTGCTTCATACAGTTTGTCTAGTAGTATGGTGTGACTGACTACATCAAATGCCTTCTGGCTATCTAGTGTCATTAAATATAATGGTGCATTAGGGGTTAATTTGGCCTCAGCTCTTGCTTCGAAAACTATCAATGCTGACATTAATGGTGACAATCCTTTGGTAAATCCAAACTGCATAGATGACTGTTCAAAGTTTTTTGAAAGGCGTGGTAACAAGATTGTCTCAAATAGCTTTCCTAGAATTGGAGTAACAGTTATTCCCCTATAGTTATCTAAGCAGGTAGAGTCTTTGGATTTCTTCAAAACTGGAGTTAGGATTTCTGTCTTAAACATTTCCGGAACCTTCTTTTCTGACAGTATTTGATTAAATAGTGTTGAGATATATGTAGCTGCGGCTGGTCCTGCATATTTGAGGTGTTCTGCGGTAAGACCTGATTCATCCGTCGCTTTTTTTTGTGTTGAGCTGAGATATGGCTTTTGATACTTCCTCTGGGGTTACTGGGTTTGTAGTTTTAGAGCTGTCTTCGCACAGTTGATTTATGAGTTCATGTTGGACATTGCACAGTTCCAAGAAGGCTGCGTCATAGCCATTGTCTTTGGGTACTGAAAGATCTTCATAATATTTTGCAAAGGCGTCTCTTTGTCCGTCTGATGAGTATATCTCCTTTCCGCTTACCATCAGGATACTTGTTTGTTTCACTCCACTAGTTCTGTTTCTTCGTATCAACTGATAAAATTTTTCGGTAGTTGGGTTGCTCATTAAATCCTCATAAAAGTTTTTCCTATCATCAAATTTTTCTTTCCGTAGTTGTTTTTCTTAGGTTTCGTTTTGCAAGAATATTATCTTTTCTTAAATTTTCATCTAACTTGTTACTATCAGTCCAAAGTTTGTATTTCTGTTTACATATCACTAGTAAGTTTTTCACAGTAGGAGATGCCCTCCAGCTTGGACCTTTAAGTTTTATCAGTTTATGCGGTACAGCAGACGCGGTGGCTTTGTGAAACAAATTTGCTAATTCCTCCAATTTCAGGCCAACGCTTCCTTCATTCATACCCTCTTTGTTTTGAAATTTTTTTTGAATAATCAACTTATAAAGATCCTTATCAATTCCATTCCACTGAAGTTTTTTCCGGCTTTTTGTGCTTTTATTTCCTGTATCTTTGCCTGCTTCCGGTGGAGTGGTGTTTATGCGGCATGACATTTTAACATGACTGGATGTATTTTCTGGTTCCTTGTCACTGATGTAATACATGCTAATAAGGTTCTTTTCTGTTGCCATAATATAGTCAATTTGAGAGCTTCCTAGACCCGAATGATGAAAGAATGTTTCTAAATTGGTAGGTACATGATAAACACAATGTTCTTCCACGAATGCTTGTAGTAGACGGTCATGTTTGTTGTATGGTCTGGCTCTAAGCAGGGTCCCGTTGAAGTTTCCACATATGATGATTTTATGCGATTGTCTGTACCTAATAATCAAACTATGAAGAGTGTCTAGACATTCACTATACTGCATATGTGAGTTTACTGAGCTGTTATTTGTTGGCATATAGGTATTTATGAGGCAAAGCTTCTCTTGACCGTTACAAGTTATTTCAATTGCCACGATCCGTTCATTTCCTTCATCCAACTTTTTTACTTTACTGGACCACGCTGTAGGCCATAAAATACATACACCTCCTTTCCCCCTTGGAAGACGCAAACCTGATATGGGGTCTGATTAATCTGAACATCGGTTCGTAAAGTCTTTGTCATACACAAATTTTGATATTTCATGGTTTTGAAATTCCCACAGCCAATGTTCTTGAATACATACTATATCAAAGTTTTTGCACAAATTTTGGAAGTATACCATATTTGTCTTAACACCTTCTATGCTGCAGGATACCAGACTTAATCCCTTATCTCCTCTAGGCTTATTTCTCGTAGAATTTCGGGCGGGTTATGTTTGATTGGGGGACAGACAAAAAAGATTCTGTATCAGTGTTACTAGATTTAGAAATATTTGATGAGTTTTCTTCTGAACCTGAGTTTACATTGCTTTCACTGCAGCTCTGGGTAGTGGTGTCGGTTCTCTGTGCGTGCTGGTCAATTTCTTCTGTCACCTTCAGACTATTATCTTTTTGGGTGCTCATATGAATCCTTTTCTCTTCTATGATATCCTCCATGTTATTACTATCAATTGGCTTTAACTGTCTTTTTCGTGGGTTGTTGGTCTCAGTTGCTTTATTGACCACATGCGCTGCATCTATTTTGGTCCGTTTTGGTCAGTTATTGCGGCATCCGTCGATAATCAGTAGCAAGTCTTCAGTTAATCTCTTTATCGACACGCGTTCAATAATTGAGAAAATGACACGAATATTCAAAATGACAGCACTGCTGATACCGTTTGCAATTTTGTCAAATGGCAATGTATAAATGTTCCATAAAATTAAGTTTATTTGTTATGAAAATTAACATCAAGTTCAAGTGTCTGAATTCAGAGTAAAAGAAATGATACAGAAAGGTACAGAAGTTTAAATTTTGAGCAACTAACACCGACGTAAATGGTAAAATTATGGAACTATGAACATGTGAATGGAGGCATCTGTTAATATCTCCATATAAGTACTTATCGCAAATGCTAGAAGTTATTATATTAATAATCATAATCAAATCTTTTTTCAATGGAATCTCCAAAATAATTATGTACTCAACTTCAATATCAATCTCTGCAAAACAAACTGAGTATGACTATTGCGTCAAATAGCTACATTTGTATGTATGTAACGCTGTGTTACCGCCAAAAGAGCGCTTCGTGACACGTGTCCTTTTCGGAACTGTGCGTTTTAACGGACCACAGAGGTATGCCAAATAAAAGAACCGTTGCAAAGTAATTAAAGCCCGAATCGCTGTTTTATGACGAACCTAAACCTTAACTACAACTGGGCTGTGGGTCCCAGCACATGCGATACTAGAACATTTCGCATATGCGTAGGGTCCAGGGGCGGATCCGTGATTTCTGGAAAGAGGGTTCACATGTTTAAATGTGTGGGATGTTCGCTTTCAAATAACTGATTTTATCTATTTTTTCTCAAATATCTCATTTTCCCATGGAAATGAAATAATTTGGTCTCACTGAGACCAAATTATTTCATTTTTATAGGATAATTAAAAACGGGGCGTGGAGGGGTTCAAATGAACATCCCTGAACCCCCTCTTGATCCGCCACAGGAGACCTACTTTAATCGTTTTTGGTCTACTTCCAAAGTTTATGTATGCAAGTTGCCTTCGCGTTGGCTGCTCGCCGATAAATCGTAAAATTTTATGCTGACCACAGTGTTGTGAGAACCCTGGTATACTAACATCTGATAATGAACATTAAAATTATTCTGATCATCCATTATGATAAACCCGTTGTCAGTTCAACAGTATTCTAAAACAGATAGCGTGTTACGTAATCTGATTTATGCATTAAACTTAACATCAACGTTTCAAGACCTACCATTGTTAGTACGAACAACAAAGACGAAGATCAGACTGCGCGAACGCGCTGTCTGATTACCGTCTTTGTTATTCGCTGCCTAGAGGGTATGACAGATAGTCTTGCTACGTCTCGCAGCCTTAGCTATGAACCCTGGTTTACTAAAATCAGATACATGTAATGAACATTAATATAATTCTGATCAACCATATGATAAACTTTTTATGGGTTCACCAGTATTCTAAAAAAGATAGCGTGCAATGTAATCTCAATCATGCAAAGGCCATATCATAGGATACACGTTTTGTGAAAAAAATCATATTATGTTGTACTAAGATGAGACTCAAATAAATGATTTATCCATATGCTTTCATTGTGTTTACGAACAACAAAGGCGCAATCTGATTAGCGCCATTATTATTGGCTCTACGTCCAAATTTTCAAGACTCTAGCTGATCTGTGTTACTGAGAATGTTTGGCTCTCGGGGTTGCTAAGGAAATCTAGAAGAGAGGAAGAGAGACTTTCTCATGATGTGGTTCACAGCGCAATAATGGTTTATACTCTTTAAGCCATGAATTTTGCATTCAGCTGCAAAGATGACAATAGCCCTCACAGGGCCTATCAAATTACATAAATGGGTTTATTCAAGAGATGGTACTACTGTATTAGACCCAATAAGTGCACTATACGCATAGCTGTTTCAAAATTATTAACATTCGTTTGAAAACAGTGTAGATAAAGATCAGCTGACATTTGATGAATGTATCATGGTTGAGTTCATATAAATATTGGAACAGACCGCAACATCCTTATGTTGGACGTGCAGAGAGTGTTCAATTCTTAATTCAGTTATGAAGGCCCTGCACGTCCGTAATCGAACTGGAAATAATCGAAAAACATCCTTATGCGAAATAAAATGGTTAAATCGATTGAAATAACCTTAAATTAGCACTGAAAAGTCCTTTTCTCATTAAAACAGCCTTAAATTGAGCTGATTTCAATGTTTGACTCTCCGTTGATTTTTTTTCTTTAAAAATGTATATTCAATTGTAGAATAAATGGTCTGAGTGAAACCAGGTCATTGAAGTACCATTAGTACATCCATTTATTCTCTTCAACCATTTCTTGGCTCTCTAAGGAGCATTTTATTATTCACAAAAACCAACTAGATAGCTGTACAAGTTCGTTTAAAGAACGATTGTGTGCATATGGGCCAAATGCACAAATCTGTACAATCTTACATTCTTGTCTAACTTTTGAACATAAAACATTCGGCATAATCTGGATCGGAACAGTTTGATACTAAGCTATTTTTATTGAGAAACACGTCAGACTGTATTAAAGGAAGCATCTTTTTCAATCGATGATATGTATCTAAACAAATAAATATAATTAGGGGTCGAGTTCAATAGTTTCCATTGACCAAACGCCGGGCCTGATCTAGATGCCTATAAAACAGTGCAGACCCTGATGTAACGCCACATTATATGGCCGCAGACCAATGGACATCGAGCTACTAACTGTCATAATAACACACCTCGTCATGCAACCAAATGTTTTTTAATCACATGTTGACACCTTCCCAGCTTAATCCTGATTTGATCAACACGTCACCTACATTCACTAATCTCTTTGTTTATTGAAGTTAATAATCGAGCAACAGCTGGCGATTTATTGCTACCGAATTGATAAGGGAGTAAGCATGTGTATTCGGAAGTTTTGACGCCTATCGCATTTTCGAACAGTGACTGCTCAGGTGAGCCTGCGCAAATGTGCAAGCTCACCTGAGCAGTCGGTGGTATTAAAGTTCATTATAATTGAGACGAAAATATTGGTCTCTAGCTTTAAATTAATGCATTGCTACCGAATGCATGTGTATTCGGAAGATTTGACGCCTATCGCATTTTCGAACAGTGATTGCTCAGGTGAGCCTGTGCAAATGTGCAAGCTCACCTGAGCAGTCGGTGGTATTAAAGTTCATTATAATTGAGACGAAAATATAGGTCTCTAGCTTTGAATTAATGCATTGCTACCGAATTGATAAGGGAGCAATCATGTGTATTCGGAAGATTTGACGCCTATCGCATTTTCGAACAGTGATTGCTCAGGTGAGCCTGCGCAAATGTGCAAGCTCACCTGAGCAGTCGGTAGTATTAAAGTTCATTATAATTGAGACGAAAATATAGGTCTCTAGCTCAAAGGTAGCCGGAGCAACACAAACTAGGGCCTCTTGGGTTTTGCGCATATGCGATAAGTACTAAAGTATCATGACATTTTTACAAGTGTTGACTCTTACGAGCCAGTGCAACCCATTTTGAAGCTTAGAAACTCCTAATGTTATTCGGCTTGTACCTGGACAGTCATAAAACATTCAAGCGACTAGCAAAATCTCTTTCCAGATTAGCATGTGCGCATGCTGATCTGAGCAGGCTTTGTTGGGTGCATATATCGCATGGTTGGAAAGCTCATAATGCGTCTCATAAAAGAATATGAACAGAACAGAACAGAACAGAAATTTTATTTGGACTTAAGCATTACAAGCTCATCGTCACAAAAATACATAATATGCAAAACATATATTTTACGCATGCATTTAAAGTGTAACTAATTTGATAAGTGTAGTTTGAGAGTGAAGCAAATTTAGGCATTTTTGTCCCTATTTTGCTGCAAACTCATATCAGTACATCCTAGGTGAGACTGTCTACAAAACACTACCACCACAGTCGTCGCATCATCGCCAATTGTATATTTCTGTGTATCACAGAAGAGCATACTGCAATAAGGGCAAAACCAGGCCGGACTCTTAAAAGCAACATCGGTCCAGGGTTCACACTCTTTGCGTCTCTCCAAGAAATATAAATTTTGAACGTACATTTCGGAAAAGTAAAAAAGTGAACTCCTGGTCCGGTGTCCCCACTCGGGCTCTCTCTGTATGCGAACGTTCATTTATTGTTATATTAAGTTCCAAAAATTAGGTGCATCTGTGAACAGTATAAGTATAGACTCCGACCAGACGCTGCATGAAGCAACACTTGGTCCGGGTCTACACTGATCACCAGGCAAACTTCAATCTCGTATTACGACAAAAGAATGGTCCCACGCCGGGTCGTCCAAGTTTAAGCCGATGCCAAACGTTTTGGATCCAGATCAGCCCGATGTCTTTCGGGTGTGACCTGGGTCCAAACCGTTTGTGTCAAGTCCCCACCAGCATAAATTATAGTGAATCGTGTTTAAGATATCATATTGTTTTTGAATGTAGTGCAAAACTCAGGTAATTCACCTGTCGTAATGTTGTCATTTTACGATAATGAACTCAATGACCCTGTTGTCACTGAGTCAATACCGTGCACGTGCTTCTATACTGACCAAAACCAGAAGAGACGGACACATGTGTTTTCAGTCGGAATTAACTTTTTGACATGTGGAAAGGCGGGAACAGCTTTATATTGCGTTTACAATTCAAAATTTGGTGAGTTTTGTTTATGATATGTATACCCGTAGGTGCTCGAGTAGAGTAGTCCGAAATATAATATACTTAGGATTAAGGTAAATTAAATTTGTGTGCATAACAGGTATTTACATCAACACATGTACACCAAGGAGATTCCGCCTGTGACGTCAAACGTGTCGCGTTGCTAAATATAACTCACCATTAGGTCCTATAGTTATTTGGGATATACATTGTGGCGCCGTCCCAAAATATTTGTAGGATAGTAGGCTATTTTTAGAACGGTACAATAGCACAAAAGGGTACATAAATAGATAAACCAACTTTTTCCTGAGAAATTCAACTAAATTTAAAACATATGTTTAGGGTACTCAAAAGAACCGTCTCATTGAGACTCCTCCTTTGATCATCCATAAAATATGTTTTGATTGGGAGATTAGCGATATAATTTAAATCACGCTCTCTAATCTTCAGGCCAAAATAGTCATCACCCTTTTTACTTGAGCTCCCTCATGCACTATACAATGTTGCCCGACTTGGGGAATACCAGGATTTTTAAACATGCCTTTATCACATTAACAACATTCAATAAACAAATGCTGATAATTATATATAAACATGTATACACAATAAAATGCCTCGATATTTGTTGCAAGCTATAGTTGCCCAAATCAGAATCAGTACAAGATATGGATGTTTTAGCGAAAGGTTGAGATTTATTTGTACTTGACATGCAGTGCAGGCCCAGATCAGACGCTAATTGCGCCCGACCAGGGTCCACATTACCTGCCTTTTGACAATCGACATAAACTAAAGTTGTCTGACCTAGGAGCCCGCCGAAATGGCTTCATGGTTACATAGTGTGGACCCGGACCATTTGGTTAAACATTGGAGACCCAGACCTAGCTGCTCATACAGAGGCAGCCTGATCCAGATCCACTATGTTTGCCTCAACATTTACATTATACTTTAATATCAACATATATATGCAGCAGCAGACTTGAGAAGACGACATTTCAGATGCATTTTCACGTGCTCTGCTAGGGTTTACTAGACATGAACCCATCCAGGTTGAATGAGATGAGCTTGCCAGCACAAAATAGGTTAAGAAATTACATATTTTTATTGCTCTAAAATATCATTAAAGGCCACGTTTCTGGCAGCAAAAGCGTTCGTTATATATATAGACAAGCGTTTAAGAGTGTTTCCACTTGAATTAAGCAATTTTACAAATTTTAACATACTAGGATGACTATAATAATACCGTGAAATATACTGTGTGCGTAACTGTTGGTAAAAAGGGCAAATTAATACAAAATGAAATTCGTCCTCTATGTCATTTTTTGTACATAATGAACATTTTCTATTTTGCCTTTCTATACCTCGGTGTCGTCCAGTTTCAATTAACAGCTGATGTGATGAAAGTCTTAACTTTGTTACTGAATTTCTATGTTTTCGATTGTTTAAAATAATGAGATATGGTGAAATTTCAAAATCTTGGCAGAGTTCTCTATACAACACCATAGAGGTACATATATTTAAACCAGTTCTTACTTCAACAAGAAAGTTATCCAGTAATCTTCTTTTAAAAACTGGTATAAATAAATCCACATTTACTGACCCTGGATATATCCACACTTCAGCAAATCCATTATCTTTAAGCATATGTTTCAGCTTTGTAAGCCAGAAGGTATTGTTTGAATCATTCTCAACTTTTCCAGACATTTCTGTATACACTGCTTTGATCACACAGTTATACTCTGACTTTTGCATCAGCTTAAACCAGTATTTTACAATTCTAAGCCATCTTTGTATTTTTAATGGGTATCTTCCTAGTTCAAAGTAAAGTGCATAATTATTAGTTGCTTGTTTAACGTTCAGGATATATTTGCAAAATTTCTTGTGTATTCTTTCAACACATTCGGCATTTAAAAAACCCCAGATTTCGCAAGCATAGTTAAGCACAGATGCAACTTAAGAGTCAAATAAATTTAAAGCAATATTCACAGGCGTTTGCACTTCATTTAATAACTGGAGAAGCTGATGCATGGCTTTTAATGCTTTTCTGGACAGAGTTTTAGTGTTTAACATAAAGGAGCCTCCACTTGAAAAACAACACCCAAATATGTGAAACTATTAACAATTTCTATTTCATGACCAGAGTAAAACCAATGATCGTGGTGACTCAAAATTCATTTCGCCTTTGCGAAAGACAACAATTTTAGTTTTTGGTATATTTACGGTGAGATTCCATTTATGACAATAGTTTTCGAGGACGTTGAGATGATTTTGCAATCCTTCACGAGTTTCAGAGAAAAGTACAGCATCATCAGCAAAAAGCATTAGATACACCTGTAGCTGTTCTATGTTAATACCATCATGTGCATTTTCTTGTAAATACATTTCTATGTCATTTAAAAACAATGCAAAAAGGAATGGAGATATTATCTCCCCCTGTAATAAGCCAACATCACACGAAAAAAGGTCAGATAATGAATTGAAGCATTTAACCCTTAGCTTAATGCTATTATACATTGATCTGATAACATCAAATATTTTCCCATCAATACCAGCTTTAATCATTTTGTACCACAGGCTTGCACGCGACACAGAGTTGAATGCTTTTCTTAGATCCATGAATGCACAGTATAACTTCTTTTTGTCTTTGAGCTGTCTGTCAATAATATATTTGAGGATAAGAACAGCATCTAAGGTACAGTGATTTGCTTTGAAGCCAAACTGTGCATCCGTACTGGAATCTGTTGCTTTTGACCAAGATTTTAAACGATTATTTAAAACAGATGAAAATAACTTAGCAAAACAACTAACTAGGGTTATCCCTCGATAATTATTTGTATCATCAACATCTCCCTTTTTATGTATTGGGACAATCAGTCTTGTGGCCCACTGATTTGGAAAAGATCTAGTATCCAAAATTTTGTTGAACAGTATATGAAGTGGCCCAATCAGTAGTTCAGATGCATGACAAAAATACTCATTTATGATTTCATCTATGCCACAAGACTTATTATTTTTTAGAGTTTTTATGGCATTTAGAATTTCAGCCTGTGAAATTGGCTCATCTAATTCTGAAAAGGTTGGCTCTGTTTCCGTATTATCAAAATTTTGCATGTGCTCATTTACCTCTTCTGGGACATTTTGACCTATTTCTGATGACAGATGCTTAAAATATTCATAAAAGTCATTTTCAGATAAATTGGTTTGGTTACTTTTTTATTACGTTTAAATAATTTCCAAAAAATTTTAGGCTTTTTCTTTCTCATATTGTTCATCTGATTGCATCTGTCTCGGTTGAAATTTTGTTTGCTTTTCCGACAAAAGTATTTGTAGTCCTTTCGTGCTTCAAATACTTTCCTCCGATTTTCAGCAGTTTTATTTAAGTTGTAATCTCTGATCGATTCCTGAACTTTTTGTTTTTTCGAAAGACAATGCTTGTCATACCACAATTTCTTTCCTTTTTTGTCAGCACAGGTGAAAACGGTCTCAGATCTTATCTGTGATATTTTTTTAAAATAAACATTTGAACGATCAGTTATAAAAGTTGAAAATTTATCAACCATTAAATCAATAGATACATCCTCATGTACAATATCCTGTAATAAATGTGCATCCTTTGTCAAATCGTTTATAAATGCAGTTTTATATAGCTAGTTCCATTTAAGTGTGCAATTATATTTGATGGTTGCCTCCCTTGACCTATCTGTACCTATTATCAGACTGAACGAGATCGGTGCGTGATTTGAAAAAGCATTATATTAGTGAATGGCCATACTTGAAAGGGATGAGAAGCTAGTTTCGGACGTAATCAAGTAATCCACCACACCTTCGCCGTTAGGCGTAAAGCAGGTCATCTTGTCAGTATTAGGGAAAACACGACCATTAACAATCCGCATTTCTGTGGACTTACATAGGTCAAGAAGGCAATCGCCAAATTTATTTGCCTTACTATCCATAGAAAGGCGCCTCAAGGGCGTGTCAACCGTTATGTCATCAATATCAAAATCCGCTAAAAAGCTATCATGATCAACATAATCATGCTTTTTACCAGTTCTGCTATTCATGTCACTGATTAAGAATATTTCTCCATACTGGGAAAAATGGCTGATTTCACTTTCAATTTTCTGAAAAAAGTCTACATTGTATATTTCATGCACAGGTGAGTGCTCGGGAGGAATGTACACAGCGGCAATATATCTATCGCTCTTACTGCAGAAGAATTGCTTATCAAGTTAAAGCCATACAATCGAGTCAATATCATTTCTTACTAACTTTACTCCGTTTATCATGCTATCTTTAATATAAATAATTATTCCGCCACTAGCGCGCTTTGCTCTTCGATGTTGAAATCGCCTGCAAGAGTGAATAGCTTTGTATCCATCAACAGTTATTTTTGAGTTTTTACCTGTCCATGTTTCGTATAGGCAAATAATGTCGTAATTTGATATGATTTTTGTAAAATCTTCACGCGTTTTCTTTAAGTATGTCAAACCCTCAACATTCCAGCTCAAAACCCGTAATTCACTCTCACAACTGTCCTAGAAAACATCATCGCGTCATTCATTTCCCTGTACTTCTGCCTCCATTGCCTCATTATCTAGACCATCCCTGCTGCTTGATCGTCCCGCCCAGGGGACTCGCTCGCGCTGGAATCTGTTATCTCGACCATGACCTTGACCATGACCTTGATCACGTCTCTGACCTCTTTGCTGCCCTCTGTCTTGCTGTCGCGGTTCTATCAGATCACCAGTGTACAATCTACCATCCACATATAGTTTATCAACTGATATGTAGGCCCGCCTTCCTTGATCTTTAAGGCTTTTGAGTGTGGGTATGAGCCCTTTTCGCCTGGCCATGAGTTCTTTGGGAAATTGCTGACTAACAGAATACTGAGTCCCAGCCAAATTTCTAGCTGCCTTTCTAACAGTCTCTCTATCTGGATAGAAGCAAAACTTCGCAATTATGGGCCGTGTCTTAGCCGGGTTGTATCTCCCCAGCCTGTGCACTCTGTCTAAGGGGAGGTCTCACCCTATAGGAAATTTACATAGGGTTCTGCCCACGCATAGATTTTCATAATATTATGCATAATGATTGCCTCACATATAACTATTCTATTTGCGATATAGTTTCCCACTTACCTATTCACATGGTCAAAAATGAGATGTTATGTAATCGGGCATCTGATTATGGGGGTACCTTCAGTTTAAGCCGCCCATAACTCATATAGTTTCATATATTGTGTTATATTTATTTTTAAAACTATCTAAGATAATCACTGATTAGATATGCATAGAACAAAAATCAGTTTCTGTAAAGTTAAATTCGGAAAATTATGAATTGGTTTGGAATCGTCCCCAAATTTCGGCTTCATAATATTTTTTAACTATTTTGTTTTTAAATTTAGGCATGTTCCAGTTCTTGTCAACCTAAGGATGTACTCTCAAATTAGGCTATACATATATAGATGATATGCTAAAATTTTCAAGAAAATCGAAGGCCGGTAACATGTTGTCCTAGAACATTGAATGTTACAAATCCAAGTTCTCAGAAATGTAAAAAAAATGATGGTAGCTAATGAATAAGTGCTCAGTTAGTTTAAAAGCAAGTTTTTGCGTTTGCTTTCTTCTATAAGCAAGATGGAATCTTAAATATTATTAAAACTATTATAACAACATGAATACTGACCACTTCGCGAGAACTTCACCTTGTCCAACTCCTCATAGAACAGTAAACTTTGATAATCTTCATAATACGGTTTCAATACCATATTCACTTTAATAGAAAGTCATTCTTCATAATTCATTTATTTCATTTGTGTCCGGGAATCGTTTGTTTTATCATTTCTTGATCACCAACACGATAAAATAAATATTTAATAAATATTATAACCTTATATAATCATATCCCACATTCTGCACAATTTCATAATTTAAAACATGTTGCATATTTTCCTGCGTGAGCAAGGCAGAATCTTTAACGTTTTCAAAGCTGTCATCCTTATTCCAATACTGACCACATAGAGAGAATTTCACCCTGTCGAGCTCCTCTTGAAGTAGTTGATTTCATTAATCTTCACATTATGGTTTTATTTTGCTATTAACTTTAATGCCAAACTACAGTATTCACCCATTTTATGTAGCTGTGGGATATTTTGCCTGATTATTTCTCTACCACAAAAAAGGCTTAAATATTTAAAGAATACATGTACCAAAACCTACAATCATAGTTGCTTACAATTAAATTCCGTAACCTGTAAAATGTCATAGTATCAAATGGGACAGACAAAAATAATGTCAACAATATTTTATTAAAGTTTCATCTAGGACAATCAGATCGCTCAAAGGATAACTGATTCCCTGATTAAATTGCCATTTACTTGACTGAGGAACCAGTTATGAAAATACATCATGGAAACTCCAGAAATTGTTAAGCATAAAACTACAAATACAGAACTTATTGAATATATAAACAAGCATAATTGCAAAATAGGTCTGACTGTATAAGAAGAAGTCACAATGATCGGGAACTGAGGTAATCTGACAAAAGTCTTGCCCTTGCAACGGAATTGGCCATCAATCAAAACTTGAAGCCAATATTCAACCCGATACTAAAACTACAAATAGACATAATACTTGGAGAACACAAGGAAAGCAGAACCCATGGGCAACTCTTTCCCAAAAGTAGTAAAATTGCAAACAGAGTTTAAAAGATAGTCAGTGCTTTCAGTTGATATTGTTGCATGTGCATCTTGGTATTCAATGAATTGACAAAATGATGAATTCAAAACAGACATAACATTTGCCAGGTTATTAATGCCTGTGCAACAGTCAGCCAATGGTACATAAGGACTCCCAACCAGTACCTGGTATTTTTGGTACCAGTAAAATGCATTTAAGCCCCCGGGTGGCTTAGGCTGCTGTCCGTTCTAAGGCGGTGGTTCTGTTGTTGTTGACTTTTTGTTTATTGTTACTCCCATTGTGGGAGTCTGTAATTGTTCTATGTTTTGTTGTACGGTACTTTATGTCCATTCTAGTATTGCAATCATCTTGATGGGGAAGAGAGAGCTGATTGCTTTGCTTGATTTGTCTTCCTGGTGTCTCGTGATGGTTGAGCGGCTCTTCTCGCGGTGCCACGGGGTTGTCTGCAGTTTGTGATTGTGGTATTTCCTGATCATACTCACTTACTATTTTTAAAATGAAAAGCTACACCCTAGGCTTTTCCAAACACATTGACATTTTAGGGGAAAATCATGCATAACAACTTAATATCATGTTAAACAAGGATAAAACAAGAATAATTAAAATGGTTTGAGACGCATGCCGTAGTATGAATGACAGTTACATTTTTGACAGTGCATATAAGCTTACAAAGGGACAAAATAAGTGAAGTCAGCGATCAAATGCCTTGCCTTATCTAGCACTATTATAAGACTGAACCGTCAATTAAAACATTGGAATGCAAATATAAACCAAAATACATTTTAGAGTAAAGAAACATTTGGTGAAGAGATCATAGCACTGAATCCATTAATTGATGTGTTTAAACTTGATTTTGAGAAGTTTGAATTCCGCAGACTGTTTGTGTGTTACTCTAACTGATTATTAAAGCTACACAAGTCTTAGATTTGTACCAATGTCAAATTAAATATGCATTTGTACATGAATAGCTTTTTATTATCAATGTTTATAGTATTTTTAATAAAAAAATGAGAAATTACAAGGTTCCAGGACAAAACTAGCCTCAAACATTAAATTATGATAAATGTCAAAAAATGACCTACATGTATATAATGTATTTTCCTGCACTGTTACCGGTTTCAAAAAATCTCGAAACTTTGCCAATATATAGAGGACATGTGAGTCAAATTTCATAGGCAGTATCATAGGTTGACAAGGACAGGAACATTTAGAAATTGTAGACGCAATATGGCATACACATGAATTTCACTTATATATTTTTGGAAAATTTTAACTTTAAAATTTCGTTAAAAAATTGTGTGCATGTTTGTATAGGCCAAAATAGTCTCAAAGCAATCCATATAGAGTCCTTTCACTATTCTAGCTTAAATTCGGTGATATCCAATAAAACTGATGTTTAAAAATTGACAATATATTAGACAGGTGTCATCGAAAAAATGGAGTAACACAAGGTGCTCTCCTGAGACCTAAAAGTCACTATTGAAATAAATAAATGCATTTTTATATTTGATAGGTCATAGGTATTCACCACGTAAAACTAGATGAAAATCCATGCATGGGCGCATATGAGACCCCCCCTTTGATATCACTTGCATTGTCAATTTTCAACTTCTCTTGGAAAAATGAGTACAACTTATTCGCACATTCATCATCCGACTCGTCACGTACATCCAATATATTGTAAAAAAGCAGATTGTCGCGCATCTGTCTACACTGTAGGTCAACTAATCTCTCCTTCTGCTCATCGTCTACTTTTTTCATTTCTTTGATCATAGAGCCAATATGACGTTGTCTCTCTTTCATTTCTTCAAGGGTTTGTGAGTCAAATTCACGACTGTGTTCTAAGGTTTTTAACTGTACCTCCATATTGCTAATTTTGGTATTCATAGTATTCACCTGGTCCGTTACTTTGGTCAATGAACTTTGAATCGATGAGATAACTTTTTGTCCATGATATCCAATCGTTGGAATAATTTAGATACAACGTCTGCTGATAGTTGAGTTTGAGATTGCTCACCCCCAGCAACCCCCGGAGTCTGGCTGGAGAGCGGAATCGGCGGTATATGTGACACTGGTGGCGGGGTTGGGGATCCATAATACGGTTGACCGTAAGGTACCGGTTGCTGGGTATATGGATATACATATGTTGCACTTGCCTGTTGTTGTTGTTGAGGTTGTTCCTTACTCATGGTAGCATTCGCGCGTTTCAAATCCGGTAATTCACTATTAGAATCTGGCGAAAGCAAGTCTTTCTACCGTTTTTGCTTTTTCTTTTTGTCACTTGGCATTTAGCCTACTTAAGAAGATCCAAATCTACACAATTACAATCCATTTCAAGTCCACAAATCATTAAAAATCACTTATTTTCTTGAAATTTTGGAGAGCGGCAAAAACTAAAACATCGACCGCCATATTTCACGCATGCGCACGTAATATGTAAATTGTTACAATTAATTAATTCATTGGATTGGTCAGTTAATTCTATAATGCAAAACTTTATTGGACCCTGTTATCAAGGGTTTCATTTGCTGTACCTTAAGGGAAAACAAACAAAACATCATAGTTATCCAATCAATTCATCAATTTGTTTTCAATGATCAATCAACAAAGTTTCATTTGAATAAATTGAAAGACTTTTAAACTACAAAGAAACAATAATCAATATTGTCCGACGAACCACAGAAAAATTAAAAACAAAACGCAATTTTATCATCAAAGTACTAATTTAATACATGGATAAACATTAAAAAACATAAAGTCTTCAAATAATTATGCATAACAAAGTTCAAAGCATATTACTTAAAAATCAGCAAATCAGCAGTTCTGCGTTTTAGAGTATTTTAGCTGATCAGCAAGTTGCTGAATTCAGCAGAAAATTCAGCATTTTAGGGTGTCCCACATTAGCGACGATATCTCAAATTGCAGACGATGTTCTTGAGCGGGCTTAAATGGCAATGAAGCCCCCTGCTGCCATGTTTTAATGGGAATGAGTCCCGCGGTTAGTGATTCAGCCGTATTGCGACACGTTGAACTTTAGATAAAATTTACAACTATCAGCGATTGAAACACGTCAAATTTCTATAGTAAACACTTATAATGTATATAACAGTATCTGATAATTTTCTAGTCTCTGATTTGGGAGCGCAGTGGCTCAGTGGTAGAGTGCTTGACTCGAGACCGAGGGGCCGTGGGTTCGAGCCTCACTGGCGTCACTGCGTTGTGGTCCTTGACCAAGACACATTTATCCCAGCTTAGTACTGGTTCAACCCAGGAATACCCGTTCCTGTTTAACTGAAAGATTGTTGATGGGATGTAAAGAATCAAATCAAACAAAACAAAACAAAACTAGTATCTAATTACATAAAATTATATTATTGCTTTACTTTCTGTTAGTATCCACTGCTTGGTACTGGTGCAGTGCAACCCAGGAAGCCCTCATCCCAACATGACTGAAAAATTGTTGACTGTTACGTAAAGAATAACAAAAACTTACTCTTAGTACAAGTTGTTCCAGTTTGTGTGTAACCTGATGCCTCGTCACACACACAATTAGTTGAGCAAGTCGCCCCGGTTCCGCCATTACCTTGAGTACACGCCTCATTCTTAGAACATGCATTTCCTAAGTCTGTGGCTGAAATGTTCAAAGATAGAATGGTATATAGAGAATACTCGGTGAGTGTCTTTTGATATCAAGTTTACCAAGCAAGGCTTTGAGAACGCTTGTTGACATCGCGAGGCTTGCCGAGATATAGAGAATACTAGGTGAGTGTCTTTTGATATCAAGTTTACCAAGCAAGGCTTTGAGAACGCTTGTTGACATCGCGAGGCTTGTCGAGATATAGAGAATACTAGTTAAGTGTCTTTTGATATCAAGTTTACCAAGCAAGGCTTCGAGAACGCTTGTTGACATCGCGAGGTTTGCCGAGCGATTCAACATGCGTTCTCAAAACCGAGCCTGGTAAACTTGATATCAAAAGACGCGAACCTGGTATTCTATTTATCAGTTTACCCATTGTTCAACACTCTTCATATTAGCAAATATGACGTAATTTTAGCATTTTGTGTTGATTAAGCCTCATTAGCGACGTCATTCAAAACGTGCAACGTCATCATGACCTGATAAAGGTAACATGCCGTGAGATAGATAACGTTTATTAGTTTATGTTGAAACAATTCAGTTATTATTTTAAAAAAAACCTCCAACTTTTAAGTTTTTAGACTTAATTTTTCGCAATAACTTTTTTATCTTCAATTTTAGCAAAATGTGTCCGCGATGAAAAGTATTCAGGAACATCTCTGCCAACTTCTCCAAATGATTCCAACATCCTATATGCTGCAGGTTCCTCTGTGCTTAGATGCACTCTTTGAATATTTTAAACAAAGCTCAAATAAACAAAGTCCAAAATGTCAGTCAAAAATGTGCATTGCACCGCCCTAATTCAATTATACTCAGAAAAACAATTGAAGGATATTTAGATTTATTTCCATCTCTAACATTCAATACAATAAAAACTAAACTAATTATGCATGCATTTTATAGTTCCAGATATCTGCAACCAAAATGAATGTTTGATTTAAGTCAAGCTTCAATGATTAAAGTACAGTACATGTCCAAATGGTACAACCCTCTTTACTGAAAAGTCACAAACATTCAAAAATTATTTAAACCCATTTTTATCGTTTGTATTCCATAATGATTGGCTCCAAAATCATCGCTGGCTCTCAGTCAAAAATATGACATCTAATTTTGTAGCTGTTGCCAATGTTTTACCTCCAATTTGTTGTCATATTGGCTGGGGTATGCCATATCTGTGCATTTTTGCCGAAGAAGTTATCACGGTATTTTGTGCATCTACTGACAAATGGGTGTAAACACTTGTCTGTGGTCGGAATTAGAGCATAAGCAATGACCAGGTAAAAATTGCAGCAAAAAATAAAAACGCTAAATTTTTTGCTTGTGAACTTTGGGTAAAGAGGGATGGTACATTTGGTGTTGTACTGTATCGTGATCAATGGCCTGTAAATTTTATTTTGCATTTCGCTGAATTGCATATTGGTAGTTCTATCAGATACGAAAATACTTTGTTTAAAAAATATTTTTTTCAAATGTTATATAGTCAAAAGAAATTTAATATCCTTCAATTGTTTTTCTGAGTATACTAAAGCGATGGATGGCATATTCAAATATAATAGACATCGCGCCTGATTCGCTCGTGCGTTACACAAGAAGGGTCATCTCAAAACCGTTCACTTCATAATACGTGCATAAGAGAAAAATTGCTCGTCATGCGATAACCCACCCAGCCTTTGTTCCTACAAATGAGCCTGCTTTAAGTTGATTCTGCATATGCACTGTAAATTCTGAGTATGTTAACGGCAGTTTTATGTTATGCACAGCCTTTGAAGAACGGGATATGCACCGCTTCCGAATATTTTTTGAAACTACCCCTTTCTGTCACGCCTCTACGAACTATATCTGTCATTTAAAGACTTAGAAATTTAGGAAGAATTCAATTTATTACAAAATCTTCATCTATATACACAAAAATCTGTTAGCGCCACAAGCACGAGACCTTTTGGAGAAGTTGGCGGAAATTCTCCTCTACAACTTTCATCGCGAACACATTTTGCTAAAATTGAAGACAAAAAAGTTATTGCGAAAATTAAGTCTAAAAACTTAACAGCTGGAGTTTTTTTTAAGGGTGATTGATAATATAAGATTTGTATCCACGTGCTCGAGAGCTACCAGGGCTCAAAATTACAATGCTTCCTTAAAGTTAAGGTCAACTTAAGATAAGTATTGATATTTCGAATTCAACATTTTACATTAAAAGTTTGATAAATTGCCGGATCGATGAAGTACTTATGGTCAAAGATATCATTGTGATCTACAGAAAAAATAAAACTATTTTGATTTTAATAAGTTTGAAACGTTATTTTTCGCATCCTAAAAATCAATACTTAAGTCGTCCTTAACTTTAAGGAGTCATTGTGTGTTTGGGCCCAGGTCTCCAAATTAGATTGCCTAATTGCAAATTATTTTCCTTATTTCTCAACCAAAACTAATGATGTGGGTACTAAAAATAATTGTGGCAAAAAGACGGTTCTTTTTAAAACCAAAACGGCGTGTTTAAATTGATGTGTAAGAATATAAGGGGAATTTTACGCTCAAAAAGATTACCTGTCTGCGACTGATCGATCGAGCAACACACCATTCAATACCATTTAAAAGTTTAGTAACATTAAATATATACCAATGCGTTTCGCAAAAACACAATTAACAGCATTTGCGAGTAACTCGTACAGACTATAACAAACATGACAAAAAAAACATATTCACAAGAGTTATAAATAGCTTGGTATTCTCACAGAAATATGTTCAAGGATTAGCTCGACTGAGTTTTTTTTTATATTCAAGACTTATATAAATCAACTGGCAGAAAAATGTATGACCCGCGCTGAACGTTAATTATCTAATTAAAATATGGTACCAAAAGGAAATGTGTGAAACCAAGGAATTGGTAATCATCAGCAGCATTATTATCTATTCAGGGTTAAACAAAAATACTGTACTTTTAATATTGAAATTAGATACATTTTTATGATATTAAGTTTTTGGACAAAAATCTGTAGCAAAAACATTACTATAATACGGCGTCGGCATACAATGTGAACCCACCTGAGAACGAGGCTCGGTAACGAGCGGCGATTGGCTATTTGGAATTCGCGTTGAAAATACAGAGCGTATTACCTGCGTTTTCAACGCGAATTGAAAAGGACAAATAGGCAGGCGGTAGTGTGTGTCGTGTATTCTAACACGCCTCGCCTATAGAGCCAACGGTAACAAACTGTGATATATCGGACAATAATTCACAGTTAAAGTGTGTGATAGCTGACGTCACTGGAAAATGACGTCATTTATAGCGTTAGGCGGTGTAACGTCGTTTTTACGTTTGAAAGACGTTACAATTACATGTAAACGTATGCGACGTAGTCTAAGTATTGGCGGGAGTTCTTCAGTGCAATGGCGGAAAGTTGGAAAAAGCTGAAGACTTCGAATGTGTTTTCGTCGTTTATTGTGTGTTAGAATCGAAATAGATCAGCTGCGTGAATTGTTGAGTAATAATTCACTGTTTGTCGGTCAGTTGTACAAAGATAAATCACTCGCGCTGCGCTGCGCGCTCGTGATTTGATCTTCTTTACAACTGACCTCCAAACAGTGAATTATTACTAAACAATTCACTGCTGGAGCTGATCTATTTTTTAAATTAAAAGCTAAAACGTGGCATAACAGCCTATTGTTCCATAATTGCCTTAGGATGTACCGGACCGATATGACTGGTAAAGCAACGGAGAGGCATGTATTACTCTCTAAATGGGCCTCGCCGTGAGAAAACGTGTCTTCGCGGTTTTGACCAAACCAGCATGATCAGCTACCGAGAAAAGCTGGAAAACTGAAATGAGCCGCAGCATGAGATTTCCAACAATTTGACATTTTGACAAGTGTAGACTCGGACGAGCATGTACAGCCTCCTTTTAAGCTTTACATCTCCAAACGGTGTTCAGTCAGTAGTTTAACAATCAATACTCAAGCGACTAGCAAAGGCTCTGATCAGACTGCGCGTATACGCAGCTTGATCTGAGGCTTTGCTGGTCGCACATACCACATTGTTGGAAATCGCATGCACTGGCTCAGATGTCGTTTCTAGCAAGTTTAGGTATGATATTTTCTAGTAAGTGAATAACAAAGGCGCTTATCAGTCTATGTGGATGCGCAGGCTGGTCTGCGTCTATAGTGTTTGCAAACCACGAAGATAGGTTTTCTCCTGACAAAGCAAGCTTACCGTAATTACGTCTATAAAAGTCAACCAGCACTTCAGCTAGGATGTCACCGAAGTCATTCCGTAAGTCTTCGTCGCTTCTTATACTGTAGTGGACCTCCATTTGAAATACATCAGCTGGGTGGCCCGGTAAATTGCTGTATATGCTTGTAATAGGGCTGTTATAGGCACCGAAATACGTTTTGTCATCTGACATCTGTGGAAATTCTGGTGATGGAATCACTTGTAAGCCTTAATCCTGCATACTCTTAGCCAGGCTGTTGTTACCACGTAGAAAACTTACAAACTTTTTACCTAAATAGTCTGATAGGTGCTTTATTGACGAGTCATTTACTTCAACATGAGATCTGTGTCACTCAGCTCCAGGTGGCTTTTTAGAAGTCTCACACCTGAAACATAAACATCGAGCTTCGTTATGAGAAAGCCTCATTGAGCCTCGTTGTGAGAAAGCCTCATTGAGCCTCGTTATGAGAAAGCCTCTTTTCCAACCTACTCAGCCACAGCTATTAGCTAGAATGTTGGAATTCAGCATGAATAAAGACTAGATATTGTTCTACTAGCGAAGAAAGTCACTGAGCGGACTGACCAGATGCACAGGCTGGCTGGATATGCAGGCTGGCCCGATACGCAAGCTGCCCAGCACTTTAATGTTGTTTGCATGCAACACAGTCAGGTTTTATCGCTAGCAGCCCAACTACAATGGTAGTTGTGTATCATTTTCAATGGACGACGTCTTGTTAAAAAGGTATAACGAGCATTACCATATGACGTCGAGTCCTTGAGTGAAATAACGCCATGCAATAAAATCGATTAACCACTAGTGGTTTACAGATTTTCAGGAAACGTTATGACATCCACAACAACGTTGCGAACAAAATAACAAAAATATAGCGTTTTACGCCAGAAATGAGATTTCAAAGTAACCTTAATGTCATATGATAAATAGAATCTTACATTCGTGCTCTTGTATTATTGAATTTATTGTATTATTGTATTTTATCTCTTTTCCCCAACTCCTTTAATAAAATCAATAAAACATGAGCACTTATGTAAGATCCTTTATGTCTGCAACAAGAGGATCACTCATGTAAGATCATCTATATCTGCAACAAGATTAGCGCTCATGTAAGATCCTTTATATCTGCAACAAGAGGAGCACTCGTGTAAGATCTTCTATATATGCAACAAGAGGAACGCTCATGAAAGATCCTCTATATCTGCAACAAGCGGAGCGCTTGAGTAAGATCCTCTATATCTGTGATACCATGTCACTGTGTTTTTCTTAATTCAATAAAAAAACTAGAAGGGCAGCCCATTGCAAATATCCACACAAATTTATTTAAGAAATGAATTCGATTTTTGGAATGTTCATGGACTCATGAATACGTTGGGTCTCTTTGCAAAGTAAGTGAAGGACTTCGCGTTAACTTTGCAAGAGACCTGAAGTATTCATAATTCCATGAACATTCAAAAATTGAATTTATTGCTTATATTTAAATTTTATTATAAATATCTAAAATATAGAAATTATTTATAATTTAGGAAAAAAGACACTGTTTTGTATTTAATATGTAATTGTATTAACGGTTTTGTTGGAGTGTAAAACGGAAACGCGAAACAGCCCGTGTGAACACGGACAGCCAATGGAGCAAACAAGAAACTTGTTTTGCACATGCGACTCAGGTGTGGCTCGCTGTCAGGCACAACACCAGTGTCTCTTCTGGCGAATGAATTCGATGTTCGAAGCGTATTGCACGGGCAAGTGAGCTTGGCAGCTGTCAATCAAATTTATGTCATTGAGGCTATGAACGGTTGCAAAAATCTAAAGATTCATTTAAGATTTGCTTTGAAAAATGTAAAATAGCAACATGGTATGACATATTATGACATTGAACTATGTCTCCAAGGTCATACCAGCAATCAAAAACTATTACTTACCATAGACATCACCCGTCTCCATATGACCCTTAGAGCTCATAATCACAAAATTTAAGTGTTTTTTGTCGTCAACTAAAATATTTGAAGCCTCATAGACAAACAGTGAGACTCAGATCAGACTGCTCCTGTAAAGGCAGTCTGATCTGGGTCCACAATGTTTGCCTCTATGCTTCCGTTAAAATAGACGTTTTCAGATGTAGTTATGTTGATGGCGTTTTAGGGACTAAATAATGTGTTTTGCGTCTGTACTGAGGTAATGGCGCAAGATGATACAGTTACGTTTGAATAAAACCACGCCTCATTTTCAGCTTTTACCCATGCCTAAGGTGGACCAGTCCTAACTACGCATAAATGAGGCGCCGCCTTTACAGTAAGCGAAAAGTATATTAATATAATAATATTTGAAACAATGGTCGTATCATTAGTTCAGCACCATTGCATCTTGTCCTACCAAGGGTTGCGATTGTCTAATCTAACCCTTGGCCTCACAGCTTTGATTTTCTCCGATTGAATACTTCATAAGCCGAAAATAGCAACAATTAATATGATCAATCACAAAGCGGTGCAAAAAGTCGATAAACACCAGGCCTCCAGATAAGACGGCGTGATTAATTTACATTCAGTTTTCTTATTTAACAACTTAAATGTACGTTTACAGTGCTCAAAAGAACTGTCACATTAAGATGGTTATTTTGAGCACCCATAACATAATTTTGAACTTAATTATAGAAGAAAAATATATAATTTTACGACCAAAATCTTTGCTTATCTGGACTTATGGAGACTTAGCAGGCGGTGCACATAAGATGCCGATAAACTGATACACTTAATCTGATTTGCAGGAAGGGATTATCGAAAAAATCCTTCCTGGCGTTTTCATTGGTCGATTAGTCTGCGCTAATAATAAATTTTGAGGGTCGTGAGGCGAAGGGTTTGTCGAAAAGTAGATACGACGAAACCTTCGCTGGTGAAGATGGCACCATTGTTGACATTTACATACTTACGGCAATCAGACTGTGAAATAATTAACCACAGATTAACCGACTACATCAAAACATGCAAGATATATTTACTTTAAACAATGAAAGGGGAGTGCACATTACAAGCTATAAAGCTGGTTTTAGGTACATTTATAGTGCGACCAGGTAACGGACGTTGGGCGTGTCCGACAGAACACTGCCATTCACTGTCAATTTAGACTGGTCTGCAGTAAATTGGGTAAAACAGCATAGGTACGCTTTAACCCTTAACGCCAGCAAAAAAATAATCCGAAAATTCTGTCTTCATTTGTCGTCTGCTGCAATGTTTTGCTAGTATTATTTAATACAGCTTAGTATGGAGACAAACAGTGTGGACCCAGATCAGACTGCTCATATAGGAGCAGTCTGATCTGAGTCTACACTGTTTGTTGGAAAGGCTTCTAAAATATTTCAGCAGACGACAAAAGCAGTCCAATTTTGTTGTGATTGGCGCTTTGAGGGTTAATCGTGCAAAACAACTGAACCGCAGACGACAAAGGCGACCAGCTTTATACGTTAGTATGCCTGGTAAACGTCCGCAGAAAACTTAAGTCTTAGTTGTTTACAGACACATTGGTTATACACTACTGCTCACTGGTCAGGGCCTCCTAGAACCTATGTGGATTTTATTCAAGATCAGCAAGGCAGATTGGTCTATGTTAGAACGGATGTTGCTGCTTCATGTATAAAGATATAGAGTCCGGTTACACAGCGTAATGAAGATCTGATTGCATGTAGCGTGCTTTTATCTGTAATTTCCTTCGGCATTGTATTTACAATACAGCCATGTCTCAAGTAACCATCTGAGACGCAAAGCTGCATAGGGCCTACACTGGTACGGAGGTCGAAATGTTTTACACATGATATACGGATTAAACGGCATACACGTAATTTAGACTTAGTGATTACACATTATTGAACTAACCCAACAAACAGGCTGGCATGAATGAAGCCTTCAAAAAATGTAGTTATTAATCGGCTTTTGGGTCACTGTCTAGCCACGCCCACAACTGGTTCATAATCACCATAAGCTTTAAATGAGAGCGGGACATCGCATACTGTATAATATTTGTAGAGTCAACCAGTGGTAGAGTGATTGACTTGAGATAAAGAGGCCGTTGGTTTGAGTCTCTCTGGAGGCACCATATTGTGTCCTTATGCAAGACACGTTATACTCCATTTAGTACTGGTTCAACCCAGAAAACGTCCCGACATGGCTGAAAATTTCTTGACTGTCATGGGCGGATCCAGAGGGGGACGACAGGGGGTACACACACCCCAGAAATATCACAAAAAAGGTTTTCTTAGCAATACTGGTCCGGATCCCCTGAAAAATCGCACAGCTACTGGGCCAGAATTCAATGTTAGGCCATCATCAGGATGTCAGCGAAATGCCATTTAATGGCATTTTGCTGGCGGGCCGATGATGGCCCGCTTTTAGTGGTATTTTGATCATCTCTCCTCTCATCAACTAAAAAACCATTGTCAAAGTCAGACCCCCTCTGACAAAAGTTTCTGGATCCGCGCTTGACTGGGGTGTAAAGTATCAACTCAAAAAATCGAGATCCACAGTTGCTCAGTGCTAGTGTGTTAGACCTGTGATTTAAAAATCGCTATTTTGAGAAGGTTCAATGAAAGCACTTCGAAATGTCGAAAGCAAGACTCTTTATTCTCTGCAAAGTACTGGTTCAACCTAGGTGACCAGGAAACGTCGCGCGTCATGGCTGCAAAAATGTTGGCAGCGACGCAAAACATCAATACAAACAAACAAAATCAACTTAAAATAACAAAATAGACACTCATCTCTAATTTTGCTGCAGTTGTGTGCGTCTACTGGTACACATGTTTACCTTTAGTGTGCGATATGAAAATATTCGCGTTAAAATGTTGTTCTTCCAAGTTCTGTTCGTTTGGCAAGAAAATGATTTGGTGTTTAGCTCTGAATTAGAAAAAATAGAAATAAAAACAACAACATAAAAATAGCCCCATGCCCCCCCCCCCACACACACACATACACTCACAAACACATTAAAATCCAGCATGCTAAGGGTTCAATAAATTGATTACAGGGAAAGGGTATACACATCTTTTATAATACAATAAAACGTGTGTTATTGTAGATTTCATTGTCGAAGATTGATGTTTTGGTTGTTTTGTTTTGTTTGTTTGTTTTGTTGCTTTACATTCCAAGTCAACAGCTATGGTCATTGCGGGACGGTCAGTTCACCTAACCACACTTTTTCCTGGACAAGCTTGAACAAGCAGTTAACCAGTACTTCGTGCGCATACTTTCGCTTGTAACTGACAACAACCCTTCTTGAATGACTCAGCGGAAGGGGTGTTTTGGTTGTATAGTTTAAGATAAACGTACGTGTATAAGATACATGTATGTGCATATTTCAAACAAGGTATCTGGGCTGATCAGCTTCATCTTCAATAAATCGAAACGCTTATTTTCCACGATACGGCAACAATAAGTCTACGGGTATATACTTTTGGTGTGGAGTTTCACAGATGGATGAATACGCGAACAATGCAACCTGACTAGCCGATTTCCAAATGTATTTGTCCAGGGGTTGAACTTAGCTAAGAACCGCCCAACGTCTCTTATCTGGACGGAGTATAACCTTAACCTATGGCCCAAAGGTCACATTGGTAATCCAAAATATATGATGTGGCCTATACAGAATAAGCTATCATTGAGCCAAACATGAACATCCTTGGTCAAACAATAAAAGAGGAGTGCATGTTATGAGCCATATATGACATAACAAATGTTCATTAATGTTCATGCTCTGCGGCTCTTCCTCCCAAGGTTGGCAAATGAAAATAAGGGTTTTTGCCATGCCAGTGCTATTTACAGGTAAGTATCTGCAAATACCGGCAAATATGATTTAACACCCTGAAAGTTTTACAAAACACTACACTACACCATAGCCTCGCAATTGAACAAGCGTTCTTGAAGCCTTGCCTGATAAACAGGTCGGCCCACCGGGGTTTAACTGTTGGATTTCAGTTGTAATACTGTTAAGTCCTTATCTTAGTTTTATCTCCTTTTTATATCTCGATTTGTATGTACTAGGAGATGATACATCGATAAGTTAGGGATCTTACATACGGACCAAGCATCTTTTTGTCTTGATCCACATCAGAAATAACGGTGAGGTTGGTACATTACCATGAAACTAGTTCGAGCCCTCCAGTAAAACGATTCACAGGCCGTTCCAAGGCGCAGCTTCTTTTGTGGTTCCTTTTTGTTATTTATGTCCCATGTCTGTCATGCTGTCTTGTCTGTTCATTGAAGCCTTGTGGTCACCTGCTGGGAAAGGGCTCTCTTGCCTCTCATGTGTGTGATGTTTTTTCTGTGTTTTTGTCACTTTCCTATGTAGTGTCCTAGGTCAGGTGTGGTACTTGATTGTATCGATTCCTGATCTTTGCCTTCTTCCTTACTTTGATATCAAAAGACACTCACCTAGTATTCTCTACATGCGCGGATCCAGAAAGTTTTGTCAGAGGGGGTCCAACATTGACAAGTATTTTTTATTTAGTTTGATGAGGGGTATAACGATCCAAATACCACTATAAGCGGGCCATCAACGGTCCGCCAGTGAAATGCCATTTAAATTGCGTTTCGCTGGCGGGCCGATGGTGGCCCAACATTGAATGCTGGATAGGTAGCTTTGTGAATTTAAGGGGATGCGGAAAAGTAATGCTAAGAAACCCTATTTTATATCTTTGTGATTTTCCAGTGGGGTCAGATGCCCCTTTCCACACACCCCTCTGGATCCACGCTTGAAAGTTATTTGTATTACTCACCAATTTGTGTCATACTTGGATTGCTACTACCCATGCCATGTAGATCTAGAACAAGACAACCATTGCCACCTGCCTTTTCAATCATGTAAGTTATATTATTGCGATACAAGTCGAATAGCTGCACTGTATATAGATTCCCGAAAGTTGCAATGTCCAACTCTCTGTTTGGGTCAAATTGAATCCGTTTAACCCGGTTGTATAATCTCATTGGAGAGTGGCCTAAGTGTTGTTGAATTCCATCACTTATTCGTTTGCTTAAACTTATGGTATTTAAATCAGTGACTGTAATTACATTACACCTGTAAAACAAATTGATTTTAACCAATAAACATCAATTCTAATGCATTTGCAAATGCAACGGGACGACTGATTGGATAACGTCATAAATTTGCGACAGTATATCCTGCAATATACCGTCGGAAAACCGACGTCATAACGTCGCTTTTCATTGGTTGACAATTGAATATATGCAGCTGACAAGCGGTTTTATTCAGCTGGCAGCCGCTTGACGTATAGGCGCAACAAAGTACATTTTCACTGTCTTTTTGAAGGGAAAATGTTATTAGTACATTACAATGGGGATAACCATATTCAAAAGTTTCATTTTGGGAGGTATATCGTCGTTAACGCGTCGCCGTAAAACTTTTCCGACCATATATCGGACGATATGCCTCCCCAATGAAAGTTTTGAATACAGTTATCCCCTAATTGGGCGAATCCATATTGAATGTAATGGTTGTTCTGTAGTAATTTACAATTTCATTCAAAGTTTAAAAGTACATTTGAGCCGTGGCATGTGATTTCCAACAATGGGGGATGTGCGACCAGCAAAGTCTCAGATCAGCCTGCGCATACGCGCAGTCTGATCAGAGTCTTTGCTAGTCGCTTGAATATTCTATGACTGTTAAGCTACTGGCTGAACATCGTTTGGAGGTTTTAAGCTTAAAAGGAAGCTGCACAGGCTCGTTTGAGTCTACACTTGTCGAAATGCCACACTGTTGAAAATCACATGTCGCGGCTCATTTTGTAAGCAGACAGTGCAGAACCTGAACAGACTATATTTTGCACTCCTTGTCAATGTCAAAAAATGGCCGCTAGGTTAAATGATTTACATAAAATACAACAGTTTATGTTAATATTTTGCATCAGTAAAATTTTACATAAAGGATTTTAAAGTATGACCTTTGGCTGTTTGTCGGGCCCACCGGAGTTTACCTGTTGGATTTCGTTTGCCACGGTATTCAGTTTTATTTACTGTTGAGTCCTTATCTTTGCCTCATCTCCTTGTTATATTTTGATTTATATGTTCTATGAAATGCTGCATTGATAAGTTAGGGGACTTTCATGCAAACCAAATATCTATGTGTCTTGATCTACATCTGAATTAAGGTCTGTCTTGTGTTTGTTTTGCTTTTGTGCGCGTCTGTTTATATGTGCTTTGTGGTCATCTGCTGGGAAAGGGCTGCCCTCTTGGCTCTCGTGTTGGTGTCTAACTGTGAGTTTGTCACTTTCCCTTTGGTATCCTGTGTTTGGTGTGGTACTTGATTGTACCGATTCCTGATCGGTGCACCCTTACTTACTTAATTCCTTTACATCTGTTAATTAAATGACTGCAACATCTAAACATCTACAATGATATAACATGCTGTAGTTACTTTTCACATGCAAAAATACCATACTTAGTTATTTACATAAAAATTGGTAAAAATGAATGCAATTTAAGGACTGAAAATCTATGTCAATATGTTATTGACATTAACAAACATGCCACAATAATTACTATGACTGTTTGACTCTACAATATGTAACATTTATAAACAAATAAGACTAGATGTTTTACATGTAAAAAGTGGCCGTAATAACTTCACATAAGTAAGAATTTGAGCATAGGTTATTATATAAAAAGAGTCATTTCATCATGCGCAAATACTGTCGTTATGCCGTGGCATGCAAAAACAAGAACGCGCAGTCGATGGGGCGTCATCGCAAATCCCCACACTAAAGTTTTTGACCCCCAGCACCCAAGTCCCACCCCTGGCCCATGACCCCGGTAACAGAATGAATATTCTGTTCAATATGTTTTCTATCTTTTATTTGTGAGAACACACAAAAAGTTTGGGATAAAAAATTTAAATTGACATGGTAACCGAAATTTAATGATATTTGACCTTTTGACCTAACCCCAAGGTCACCAGTTTGACCCTAGGATGAAAAGGTAACTTGCATTTAGTTCTGCTTGTCATCTCCGTCGATTTGATATGCCACATGACCATGTTTGAAAGAAAAAAAAATGACCCCCTCGGCACTCCAAGCGCCCCAAAGTCCGACCCCTGGGGCATGACCCAGGCAACAGAATTAAAATCCCGTCTGATATGATTTGTATCTTTCATTTGTGAGAACAAACACAAAGTTTGGTATAAAAATCTTTGAAATTGACTTTGTAAGTGAAATTAAATGATATTTGAATTTGACCCCTCCCCAGGGCCCCAGGGGACGGGGCCAAAAACATTTTTGCCGTTGCATGCCCCATTTCTGTGAATAACTCACGCACCAAATTTGGTTGAATTTTGTCCAACGGTTTAGGAGGAGATAGCATAACGCACAGACGGACGGACAGACGGACGGAGGCGATTACAATATCCCCTTCACTTTTTTAAAAAGCGTGGGGATAATTACGCCTTTGGTATTGCGTAATACAATATAATGCGTCTATAAGCCCATTAAATTCACGTTTACGTTCCGATGCGCGTGCGCAATAAGACGTGTTGTTGAATACAGATTCGATGGTTCAATGGTAGAGCATTTGGTTTTCTTGTGAAAGGCGCTGGGTTCGCTCCCAGACATTTCCACTTTTTTCCCTTCGATTCAAATATTTTCTAAAAACATTTGATATGCCAAGGCAAGTAAAATTACAGTATTTTTTTGGTAGAAAGCGTTCATCAATTATATATAAATAGCTATTTTTAGATGTTTACTTGTCGCACTAAACATTGATTGTGAACACGGAATCAATGGTTCAGCTTTGAATGTAAAAGGCCATGGGTTCGATCCTCGCTATCTCCACTCTTCACATCAACTTTTCAAGCTATATTTAAATATTTTCTCTTGTATTACATGTAACCACAAACAACATTTCCAGTCATATACATCTATGAAGCCGCCTATAATTATTCATATTATAGTTTTCCTTGTTTTAATTACAGTAAAGCCTGTGTAAAACGACCACTCAAAATAGACAAAACAAAGATCTTAATGACTTAAGTAGCTTAATGAAGATCCCATTGGAGCATTCTGCAATGATTTTGACCTGCATGAAGCGATAATTAGTCTTGAAAAACAATTTTGGTCTTTTTGAAAGTGGTTTTACACAGGTTTTACTGTATTTCGTTTTGTTAGCCCCTATCATTAATCAAAGTCACCTGTCCACACAGTTATCACAAAGCTGTAGGGTCCTTAGCAATACTGGTCCGGATCCCATGGAAAATCACAAAGCTACCAAGCCACCATTCAATGTTGGGCCATTATTTAGATGGCGTTTCGCTAGCGGGCCAATGATTGACCGCTTTTAGTTTTGTTTGGATCCTCTCTCCCCTCATCAATTAAAAAATGTTGTCAGAGTTGGACCCACTCTGACAAAACTATCTGGATCCGCGCATGTAATAACTCATTTTAAGCTGACAGGGGTAAATATACATGCATTTGTAGATAAAAAGGTCAATTTAACCCTTTTAATTCTGAGGAAGTTTACAAAACATATCAGTGATTTTGTTACCTGCGCATCCTGCATCTTATGCGCATAATTTTGCCTCTGGGATGCAAAGTTTTTATCTCAGCGAGTCCGAGGATGCAATAGTATTGTAGACTTGTCATTAAAAATAGTGCTCCGGACTCATAAGTTTGCAGTTGGACTCATTGATATGGGTAACAGCGAGTCCCATAAGCCCAAAATTGTAAATGAATCAATGCATATTGATACAGAAAGTGCAGGATAGTCCATTTAAGGAGACAAAGGTTGAAATTTCTAAATTGCAATGTATATTACAATGCATTATGTTTCATCTGTGTATTCACTGTTTGTTAAAGTAACTGTTTAGCGGTATCCAGAAGGAAAATGTTTAACATGTTTTACGGGAATGCCATAGGCCGGCTAAAGCATTTTAGTATACATCGCATATTCTTGTTTATAGCAGTTTGAAGTCATTGTCAAAAGAAGATAAAGATACAGAAGCCTTGTTTAAGGTCGCTTATAATGTAACAGACAACATTAGCTCACGCGCTATTCTGCGAATACTTACCTGCCTTACTCTAGCTTCCTAGCACAACCCTTTTTATGCGAGCGTCAGCAAGGGAGCTGCAATTACCATTCTTTACACCTTTGGTATGGTGCGGCCGAGGGATTTGAACCCACGACCTCACGCTCTGAAAGCGGACGTTCTTCCAACTGAACTATCAAGGCGGTATAAATGAACTAAAATTCATGTTCAAATCATGAGATTAGCGTGCTGTTTGAACATGGGTTTTAATTTGACAAAACTTAAAATGAGCCCCAAGTTGTTTGCTTTATGTTATACGGACCGCATTGTCGCCACTGCTTTTGTTCACGCACCTATGACGTTGTGACGACGTTATGACGTTCGAAAGTTTACAGCTGACGCCATTTTGATTAAAGAAATCCTAAGTAATAGAAATTACATTTTTTAATGTTGTAGCGATATTTTCGATGCGATTTCGATGAAAATCAGGTAAAATAAGCAATGAATACGATCGCACATGTTCCTTTCATTGCAGTAACACTTGTCTGTCGGGTCCATTGGGGGGATGTTTAAATACTCGGTCGAATGGCCTCATGTTCAAACAGCTTCATCAGGACCTGGCGAATGTTAATGCATGAAACGACACGCGTGATAAACAACAACGTACAACAACAGCAAGACTTACAATCGGAACTGGTTCGGTCAATTCCACTGACTCAGACCTCGGATGTACATCGAGTGTCTACTTTGATTACGTGACGCTGACATCACAGAAACAATGCCAATACAATAAAAAGTTTGATTGCAGCTTAAAAACGGTTACAGCATTCCACAAGATGCTACATGAATAAATGAAGTTTAGGTTTTAAACATAAATTTCATTTATTCTGTTGATAGAATAATGAGATCTAATAGAGCCGAACCCACATGTTACATAATTAATTTTTATTACGCCAGTTCTGGCTAACAAAAGACTTTATACATCCGAGGCTTGATTCTCGAATTAGGCCAAGATTTTACGATTGCGACACTTACTCATCGGAATCTACTGTAGTGCAGTCATGGTTGTATGTGCACATTTCCGTGGTATTGTTGTAGCATCCTCCCCCAGGCCTGTCTTGTAACCCGTCTAGTCGTTCACTTCCGCCGTGAGGTACAAGAATCAATATATTGACGCCATCATAGTCATCTATTTTAATACAGTCTTCGCAGCCAGCTACAGCTGTAAGTAAAAGTGACCCACCCCTTGGTAAAACAATAGACTTTTCCATAAAGGTTGATACAGGTAAGTCAGGATGGCCCATATATATATATATTTTGAGGTTACAATTTTTGCGAGCTAATCAATTTTGTGTTTTACATGTAACAACAACTGAATCTAGGGCGAAGATTAAGTACCATTAAAATTCATTGCTGTCTGTTCTAAGGAGGTGGTTCTATTTTTGTTGACTTATTGTTTATTGTTGCTCCCAATGTTTGTGGGGGTTCTGTGTTTGGCTTATGTTTTGTTATTCGGTATTTTGTGTCCTTTAAAGGCAGGGATTCTGTACCCCCCGGCAAAGAGATTATTACCTGTATGAGATGGTCAGTGGTCGGAGCTTAGCTATTGACCAGGACGCCACTGTCCTAATCTGGTCTAGCAGATAACAGATAAGCCTCAGGCTACTACTGTTCTGTTTTCTTGTCTCAAAATATGACAATATTTTTGTAATAATTATTGGTATTTTCTTTTTTGAAAAATAAGAACAAACAAGATGATAAAAATTGAATGAAGACATGAATGTTGAATGCAGCTTTCTTCAATGAAAATATAAAAGAAAAAAATAATTTATTATTTCTATTATTTTTTTGCTAAATGATTTATAATAAAAAGTAGAAGCAAATATTAACTTTCTTTTCTAAAATTTAGATATACAGAAAAAAAATCTTTCAAAATTCAAATTTTATTGCTTAGGTTTTGACTAAATTCCTAATAATTGATAGTGATTGCAGAATACCCCATATTACAAAACACATGGCCACTGAGCTGATAACAGGTGTCAATCATTTTCAAAGTTAAATAGATAAGCCAATCAAATTAGAGATAAGCCTCAAGAGCTCCTGGAGATATTCACAGTTTGAGTGCAAAACAGAAAGTGCCAAATTAAGGCTTATTTTTCCTTATATACCCCACTCCTGCCTTTAAGTTTTGCAATCTTCTTGATGGGGAAGAGAGAGCTTGTTGATCTACTTTAACTGTCTTCCTGGTGTATTGTGACAGTCAGTGTTCTGTTGCTCTTCCTCACGGTGCCGTGGGTTGGTCTGTGGTATGTGATTGTGGTATTTCCTGATCAAATTTACTTGCATTTTTTTTTAAAAATAGGGGTCAGAGGCTACGTTAAAAACCAAGTATATTACATTTTTTAATTCTCTGAAGATCGATTTTAATTTGGTAATCAATGCTGCATTGATTCCCAAATAAAAATCGATCTTCAGGTATAAAATGCCAAGTTCTTCCGACATTAACAACGACTAATGCATGACATGTTTGCTTCCTATACTGAAATGTGACATTGAATGTATTACAGCGCAGATCAACACTTTATAAAATGTGCCGGTAAAGAGCTTGGATTGTCCTTTCGGTGTTCATATATCACTGTTGTCAAATTAGTTTTGACACTTGCGAGCATATATAAAATAACAACGTAGCTGTATACATACGTGAATTTTCACAGCAAAACGCTCCATCCGCTGAAAAAGAATAACAGAAACACTCATGTTTTATTGAAACTCGACGTGTTTCAATCGCTGACAGTTGTCCATTTATTTTTAATTTAACGTGTTGCAATGCGGCTGATCGTTGACCAATCACTGGCCGCAGGATTCATTCTCATTAATACACGGCAGCAGAGGGATCCATAGCCATTTAAGCCTGGTGTGCTGGAAGGGAAGGTATATAAGAATGACGATACAACATTCTTTTCCGTGTATTAACGCTTGCCAAGCCTTCGTGTGATAATGTGTTGCAGCCCTCACCGCGAAGCGGTGAGAGCTGCACCACATTATCCCACGAAAGCTTTGCAAACGTTTATACACGGAAAAGAATGTTTTATCTTTTAATTAAACAAGTTGAAATGCAATACTACGGGAGCACGAGCGTTGGATACTATTTATCATTTTAACGACTTGAAAATCGCGCTTTTGACGTGAACACTCTAAGACTTTGCCATGTATACATGTACGTGGCGTTACTTGTTATGTAAAGCACCATTGATTTTTTGCTGTTCGTTCCAGGGCGGTGCTTCTTTAGTGGATCCCTTTGTTATGCTCTCTTGTCTGTACCTGGTAGCCTTGTGATCACATGAAGGGAAAGGGCTACCCTATTGGCTCTCTTGTGTGTGATGTTTTCTTGTGTTTTCGTCACTTTCTCAAATGGTGTCCCGGTTCAGGTGTGGTACTTGACTGTATCGATTCCTGGTATTAAGTCTTCTTTACTTTCATACTGCACCAGAAACTCGGCAACATTTCCTGGCAGAATGCAACGCTTACATCTCTGAAAGAGAACCCTACATTGAGAACAAGAACAATTATAACATGGTTTATCATGCTATTATAGGCGGCTGGATGCATATATGGTTACGAGAGGTGTATCTTTTTAGCACATGATGAAGAACATGTTGTTAATGTAGTGAATGAGGACAAAACATGTGGTATACAAGTTTGTTAGATGCTCATAAATGGCTGAGCGAATGAGGAAATAGTGATTCCATATTGGATATGATATGCAGGTAGTACTATACTCATTCTTTATACCGCGTAATAATATAAATGAAAAGAATGTAAACATCTGAAATAGCTATGACAGAAACCCGCCCCTTATAGACCCTTTAGCGCCTGCCCAGGTATCGTCACATCACACCATTTTCCGTTGTGACGTAAACTAAAAGGCAAAATCGTGGTTAAACTCGGTATCTACGGCGATGAACAATACAAATGAACCACAGTTACATTGGGCAAAACAGTGTGCGAAAATCGAATGCGCCGTAAACAGAAACGAAGTCTACGATTGTTGAAATAAAACTGAAAGTACACAAATACAAAATAAATGCGTTTTACAAGAACACAAAGGTATTCCATGAATACTTCTTGATAGGATCATGAAATTTATGCAAAAAAGAATCCAACCATGCATCAGATAGTAACTGGTAGGAAATATTCAGCCAAAACTCAATGTTTTACGAAACGCATTCGAATGGGGATAACCATGTTCAAAATTTTCATTTGGATAGGTATAGCGTCGAATATACGTTCGGAAATCATGTTTTACGGCTCCATCAGTTTAAAATGCTATACGCTCTGTTAAAATATATTGAGTGTCTCTCCATGCTTCTGTCTGTCCGTCTCTGCTTTATTTCCCCTCTCTATCATCATTTGAAGACCGATTTTCTTCAAACTTTGTAGAGCTGATATCGAGGAGGAGTGGTTTGGGACTGTAATTGGGTTAATTTAGTCAAATCAGCACACAGAGTTATTGCCCATGATGGATGTTGAAAACCTTTTGCACTGGATATTAGGCAGTGATTTCATATCAAGTTAGTACCCTTGGTGTATGTGCAATTAACTTTTTTTTTATTATAAGGGTCATTTTCAAAAATGTATGCAAAATTTTCAGGCTTTATAGAAGAAAATTTTGCAACATGGCCAGGTATGCTCGTTTTATAGGTAACGCCTATTTATTATTACATTACAATAATTCGTGGATGGTATTCTTTTCACAAATGGTTCCGCTCCGCTACCAGAGCTCTAGATAATAAATATCTTTAAAACTGTCGCTGCCAAGTACCTCAAAAAACCAATACATAAGTGCCAAGCATGTTTCAAGGACTCCTGAATATTGAGGGTATATGGGTTCAACACAGAGTATCTCAAGAACGATTTAACATATTGCTTTGAAACTTTCACAGAATGTTGCCAATATATAAAACTTTGATTTGGATTAATTATAAAAAGAATAGTTACGTGACCGTTGGCGACCATTTTGGAAGCCTTATTGAAAATATGAAAAATGCCTATAAACAACTATTTTATGCAAAAAAAGACAAAACATCCATCTACACTAAGTATCAAACATGAGGATTAATTCTGATATTATATTATTTTATCAGAAATGAATCGAAATATAGCAGTTGAAGGGCTTAATGCATCCTATATGTTATTCCCTTGAACATATTTACGTTGTTTTTGACGTCCGCGAAATCTAATGGCATTACAAACATTTAGTAAATCAGTTCTTGTACAGAAAATTGCGTTGACTTCCATATACGATGTTATTATGTCCCCTGAACATTTTGAAATAAGAAACAAAAATGTGCGTCCCTTATAACGGTTTTTATAGACAGCTATCAACTGTGCCTTTTAATTTCAACTATAGTCGCTTTTGGCAGTGAACGGTAAATTTAACTACAGTCGCGTTTGGCAGCGAAAGTGTTAAATCACATCTCCTACTGGTCCTATTTGTTCAGTAGGAGATGTAGTTTTAAAATATTGGTCCAAATACAAAATAACTTTACAGACTGAAGTGTTTCTCATGATGTCCTCTACCACAATTGCACAAATGGTTCCGCTCCGTCTAACAAAGGGGCCACCAGAGCTCTTGAAAAGAACTATCTTTAAATGATCTCCTCCTGATCCACTGGTCCAAAGTCAAAATAATTTCACAAAAATTGTTCCTCGGGATGCCCTCTACCACAATTGCACAAATTGTTACGCTCCGCAGAACACAAAGCCACCTGAGCTCTAGATAAGATCTTTACACGACACCCCCTCCTGAATCAATGGTCCAAATTAAAAAACAAAAACAAAGAAATATTCCTCATGATGTCCTCTATCAAAATTGCACAATGGTGCCGTTCCGCCGAACAAAGGGTCCACCAAAGACCTAGATACGAAAATCCTAAACGACAGCTCCTCCTGAACTAATGGTCCAAAGCCTAATACGACATCTCCTCCTGAATCACTGATCCAAATTCAAAATAAGTTCACAGAAATGTTCCTAGTGATGCCCTCTACCAAACCTGCTTAGACCATTCAGCTTGGCAGAACAAAATAGCCACCAGAGCTAAAAAAAGAAATATCTTTAAATGATATCCCTTTACAGGCCAAACCTTCATCTCACGCGTCTGGATTCAGGTAAGCGATTAAGGGCCCTAGGACCCTTTGTTTTTGAAAAAAAAAACTATTTATTTACGTTGACAACCTTTTAAGTCTAAAGAAATTTTAAACTTTTGATAAACATTAACTTCAGGCACAACGTTGTAGGTTAGAGGATATAAGACCTTTTTACGTGACATGGCTCATTATAGATAATTATAATAAGCTTGGTTTGAAATTCGATATTTTTTTACAAAATGGACTGTATAATATGCATACAAATTAAACAACTGGTATTGTCTCATCAAACATTTTGAATTGTACTTAAATGAACAATGGCGCTTTAGTTTATCAATTGTATTTTAAGAATGTATCATGAATATGAGGGTAGGATAGAAAAATCCGTCCCAAGGATCGCCGTTTGGCATCACGAGGCTTGCCGAGTGATGCCAAACGGTGATCCAGAGGGACAGATTTCTCTATCCCACCCTCGCACGAATAACGGATTCCTTTTCCTGCTCACCACTGTTTTAATTTATTTATTTATTTTAAAATAAGCTTCGAGAAGTCCCTGAATACGCTAACTTGCAATTTCACATAATGATGTTACTTGACGTCCTGGGTAAGATAGCATGGGTTAGATTAGATTGTCTATCCCAGGGTAAAATCTCAGATATCCTTATCCAGTGTGCACTAAAATTGCTGTATTTAATATGCGACAGCTGCATATCATAGCAAGGGGCTGTGTTATATTTATGTCCCCCAACCAAAAGGAGGGGTGACATATTGTTTTTGGCGCGGATCTCGTCTACGTTGGCGTCAGCGTCCGCGTAGCTTCGTTTCCGTGCGTTATCTTCTGAATCAGTTGATGTATTTTGACCAAACTTGCACAGATACGTACATTGTTGGGAGAGCGTCAAGAGTTTATTAGATTTTGGTGACCTTGACCTATCTACAAGGTGACACCGGCACTTTGAAAAGTCCAAAATAGGATTTTCGTGCGTTATCTTCTGAGCCAGAGGAAGTAGTTTTAATAAACTTGCATGGCTACATTGTTGGGAGGGCGGGAAGAGTTGATTAGATTTGGGTGGCATTGACCTAATTTTCATAAAGATTGTATAAATCTGCCATTTTCGCACACTATTTACCGAACCAGTTGTTGAATTGCACATATATATTGTTAAGAAGGAGTTGAGTTGATTAGATTTGGTGACCTGACCGTATTTTCAAGGTCACAACAGTACTTTGAATTGTCAAGATTCGACCACAATAGGGTTTCCCGTAGTTATCTCTTGAATTGAACAATAGATTCTGGCCAACCTCTATATATTGTTTTCCTGGGGCACAATAAACAGTTGATCAGATTTTGATGACCTTGACCTACTTTCAAGGTCACAATCCAATAAAGAACGTATATGTCAGCCTTTTTTGGCATACTATCTTCTGAACCAGGGAGGGATGTTAACCAAACTTGTATAGATAAGTTGTTGGTAGAAGAGAAATAGCTGATTAGATTTTGGTGATCTTGAAAAGCAAAGGTCACCATCCCATGAACCCTGTGTAATTCTGTCATTTCCGCACACTATCTTCCGAACCAGTAGTTGAATTTTAACCAGACATGCATATATACATTGTTAGGAGGAGGTTAAGAGTTGATTATGTTTTAGTCACCTTGACTTATTTTCTAGGTCACACCAGCACTTTGTAATGTCAAATTCTGACCAAGCTAGGGTTTCTGTATGGTATCTCTGGAATTAAACAATGGATTCAAGCTAAACTTTATGTATTGTATCATTGTGGCATTATAAAGAGTTGATTAGATTATGGTGACATTGACCGAATTTTCAAAGTCACTTAATTTTTAAGGTCACCATCCTTTAAAAAACTGTACAAATCAGCCTTTTCTGAGCCCTATCTTCTGGACCAGTGGGTCGATTTCTACCAAACTTGTATAGATACACAAAAAGTTAGTTACATTTTGATGACCTAGACCTTCTGTTCAATGTCACCACAACACATTGTGAATTCAATTTTTGACCAAAATTGTGTTTGTGCATGGTATCCCTTGATATAATCGATGAATTTGAGCCAGTCTTTATATATTTTATCACTGTGACACAATAAAGAGCCGATTATAATTTTAGTAAGCAAGCTTGCCGACTCTATTTGTAGTTGGGGGACATAGTTTTCACCTGAAAACACTGCTTTAATTCAAAATGATTTCTATTTATCTATTACATGTAGCTAGATATGTTGAAAAACAAATACCTGTATGTCCGGACCTGTGCCATGTTAAATTATCAATTATCAGTTATATGATCAGGAACATCCGATCTTAAAAGACGGTGTTCATTGGTGACACACAACAAAGAGCTAAACTAGCGAAAGCGCGCATGCTGGTGAAGTGAATTGGCCGTAAGTCGTGTTGCATTCGCAGTTGAATTAAAATCATCTTTCAGTGACTGTAATGTGCACGACCCGTGGTGAACGTAGATTGGGGTAGGCGGACACAATTGTGGGGGAGGCGGGGCGGCGAAGCCAATTGTAAGTGAGGCAGGGCGGCGGTCGAATTTTTCGGCGAAGCCTCGTCAACATTTTGCATACCAGTGTCAAGACAATGCTAAAATGTACAAATGTGTAAGTACATGTATGGAAAATTTGATCAAAATATACCAAATTTGTCCTTTTGATGGACATCGGTTTAAATGTTTCAATGTCCAGCAAAAGTTAGAAGTTGGCATGTGTGTCCATCAACGACTTAGATCAGTCTCATGCGCGGATCCTGAAAGTTTTGTCAGAGGGGGGGGGTCCAACTTTGCCGTTTTTGGTTTGTTTTTTAAGCTTGATGAGAGGAGGAATGATCCAAATACCAAATTAAGTGGGCCATTATCGGCACGTCAGCAAAACGCCATTTAAATGGCCGATGATGGCCCAAAGTTGAATGTTTGCTTGGTAGCTTTGTGATTTTCCAGTGGGTCCGGACCAGTATTGCTAAGAAACCCTGTATTATTGTGATTTTTCAGGGTGGGGGGGGGGGGTCCGGACCCAATGTCCCCCCTCTGGATCGGCACATGAGTCTGCGCATTCTCGCAGTCTGATCAGAGTCTTCGAAGAGCGCTCTATGAGTATCCAAGGCTGCAGCGATTCTTCTGGCGGAAACATAAGACTCGGATCAGCATGTGCGCATGCGCTGGACAGATTTGTCGCGCGTCGCCGTAAAACTAAATTTCCGACCGTATATCCGACGATATACCTCCCATAATGAAAATTTTGAATATGGTTATCCCCATTCTGATTCACTTATGCAGTTTGAGCTCAAATTGGAGAGTTGCGAGCCGCATAAAGCCGCACGTCATCAAACGAAATGTGACGTAATTACTGACGTCAAACTGTTTCCGACAGTATATCGCAGGATATACCTTCGCAAATCTTTGACGTTATCCAATCAGACGTCGCGTTACAAACTCGTGTGCATTAGAAATCTTAATTACGCACCAGGGCCCAAAAATTATAATGCCTCCTTAAAGTTAAGGACGACTTTAGTTAAGTATTGATTTTTTTAAGATACAAAAAAACTTATTTCAATTAAAAATGTCTTATGTATCCAGTAGATTACAATGGCACCTTTGACCATATATACTGCAGCCATCCTGGCAATTTATTTGATATTTGAAATACAATGTTGAACTTATGTCGTCCTTAACTTTAAAGAGGCATTGTAATTTTGGGCCCTGATCAAAAAACAAACATAATACGATTTACTTACAGAATCTCCCAGTGCAGTATACAAGAAACAGCACTCCGACGATCGCTATTTTACACGACATTTCTATACTGATACGATTTGGAAGAATGCACATCTATTGGTAAAACTGTTTTTAAATAATTGAAAGCATTGTCAATCTGCTTTAGTAACCTAATCACAATGCAAAAATAGCTCCATCTTGATAAAACCTACTTATGTCGCATCCTTACACACCCAGGTAAACGTCATGTCCAGATATCGGAGTGTGTTGGCTATCGGAGGTATACATTGCGATCATGGATGGATAGGGTCTGTATCTATACATTTGAATGGCATTTCGCTGGCAGGCCGATGGTTGTCTGACATTATGGGCTGGCTGGGATAGGGTGTGTCCATGTCTTGTACCGCCATCTAGTAGCTTTGCACTGATACGCTTTCTTCGGTTTTGTAAAACATTTGTGAGAAAAAATGCACATAATTATACAACAAAGCAGTTCATGCGATGTTGTTATGATCGCTTAATCATGCGCGGATCCAGAATTTTTTATCAGACGAGGTCCAACAAAACTCTGACACACTTTTTTTTTAGATGAAGGGTTGGAGTAATCAAAATACCACTAAAAGCAGACCATCATCAGCCCAACAGCAGAACGCTTGCGGGCCGATAAGTATCCAATATTGAATGCTGGCTTGGTACTCTTTGCGCCATTGCGACAGTAAAATAAAATACCGCACATATTTAAAAGCAATTTACCTTTTTGGTCTGTTGTCAGTGCATTCTTAAAAGTATTAGTATATACGTAAGCTTATCTGGATTTCCACTGCACATTTGTATAGGTGGACAAAGTAATACAAATAACAAATATACGTCAAATATTGAAGATATTGCAGTTTCAGTGGAAATCCATTCTGTTATTTTATCTTTTAACGTTTTTTTAAACTTACATCGAAGTACAGGTTCTCATATTCAGATAAGGTAACAGCAGCCAAAGCCCCAAAATGGCATCTTTTTAAACAATATTATTTGTCATTCTATAAGAAGCGATATAGATGAGTTGTACATGTATATCTTTAAGAAATTTTTAAAAGTTTCACACCGGATAAGCGGCAATCGAAAACGTCAATACTATCGACGAACGTAGATAAAAAAAATCTTTGGATACAGGGTTTTCGATTGCCATTTGTCGCTCGATTTTTTCGATTGCCATTTACGCCCGACTGGCGACAAATGGCATTCAAAAACACTGTTTCTAGCGATTTCCATAGGAATAAAACGACATGTGTTTGTAACATGTGATATGTTTGTACTTGTAAAAGCGGACTGCTTCCCATTTCTGTAAAAATCTAATGTTTAATTAGATCTTTCTTCAATTATTTGCAGTACGACTTTAAATTACCTTAGTTCAATAAATGTACCTGGGTGACGTCCTTTTCAGAAAGAGATGGACAATCTGTTAACTGCTTGTTCATTGTAAACTAAATGTAGCTGTTACTCGTTTAGAGTTTGGGTACAAGATTTTTTTAAACATATCAAGTTTAGTAGTTTTATTGTTGTGATGTTTGTTCTGTAATAGAAGCCCTCCCAGGAGATACCTTTTTCCTTGTTCTTCTTAAATATTGACTTGTCTCCATGTCTCATGTTTTATTAATTTTCCTGTTCTCTGACAATTTTGTTCCCCCAGTTTAACATTTTCACTTAACCTAGAATAAAATGACTTGTACAACGTTCCCTGCTAGCACGTTATTACAGTTCTTTACCATTGGGTGACCTACTTGGAAATTGACAGAGGAGGACTGAACATAGGAGTCGAACACTCGCTATCATTTCATTATAGTCTCGTACTGCTACTGTTATTTACCAAATGTATTGGAGAGAGAGAGAGAGAGAGAGAGAGAGAGAGAGAGAGAGAGAGAGAGAGAGAGGGGAGAGGGAGAGTAGAGAGAGAAATAGTAGAGACAGACTAGAGAGAGAGAGAGAGAAACAGAGAGACAAAGTAGAGAGAGGCAAAGAGTAGAGAGAGACAGAGTAGAGAGAGAGAGTAGACAGAGAGAGACAGAGAGACAAAGTAGAGAGAGGCAAAGAGTAGAGAGAGACAGAGTAGAGAGAGAGAGAGTAGAGAGAGAGAGATAGAGAGACAAAGTAGAGAGAGGCAAAGAGTAGAGGGAGACAGAGTAGTGAGAGAGAGTAGAGAGAGTGAGTGAAAAAGGGAGAGGGAGAGGGTGGGGGTAGAGAAAGAGAGTAGAGAGGAGAGAGAGAGTAGGGAGAGAATAGAGTAGAGTGAGCGAGAAAGTAGATAGAAGGAGAGTAGAGATAGAAAGAGAGAGAAAGAGTATAGAGAGAGTAGGGAGTGAGTATAGAGAGTATAGAGAGAGTAGAGAGAGTAGAGAGGAGAGTAGAGAGAGAGTAGAGTAAAGTAAGAGAGAGAGAGTAAAGAGAGAGAGAGAGAGAGAGCGTAGAGAGAGAGAAAGAGCGAGAGTAGAGAGAGAGTAGAGAGAGAGATAGAGTAGAGAGATAGAGAGATAGTAGAGACAGAGAGTATAGAGAGAGAGTAGAGAGGAGAGAGAAAGTAGAGAAGGAGAATAGAGTAGAGAGAGAGAGAGTAGAGAGAGAAAGATAGAGTGTACACAGAGAGAGAGAGAGATAGAGAGAGAGAGAGAGAGTAGAGAGAGAAAGATAGAAAGAGAGAGTAGACAAAGAGAGTAAAGGGGACAGACAGTAGATAGAGAAAAGAGTAGAGAGAGAAAGTAGAGAGAGAGAGAGAGAGTAGAGAGAGAGTAGAGAGGACAAACAGTAGATAGAGAAAAGAGTAGAGAGAGAGAGAGAGTAGAGAGAGAGTATAGAGAGAGAAAGGAAAGAGAGTGAGAGAGAGAAATAGAAAGATTTGAGAAAGAGAGTTGATGATATAGAGGACAGAGAGTAGAGAGAAAATATAAGAGAGAGAGAGAGAGAGAGAGAGAGAGAGAGAGAGAGATTATCATTTCGAGCCAGGAGGAAACATTATCGTTATGCTATTAGCTTATTATTTGGGTTTTTTTCATACAGTTTACAACTTTTTTCTCCATGTGGTTACATATATGAACAAGTTCATTGATTAATTCTCGATGATATCGGGCACACTTTTGACAGCAAACAGGCAGACTGACGGACGTTTTTGTTTAAGATGGGCCTCGGTAAGAGAAAATAAATCTCTAAGATTTCTGACCAGGTAAAATTCAAACTAGCCTGCTCAGCTACATGGATAAGATAATTAAATTTTGACAGTAGCAAGAAATAGCATTCTTCTTTCCAAATAGCGAATAACAAAAGTGCTGTTTAGACTGTTTGGCTGCAAGCTGACCAGTGCCGTTTTATTAGCTGTCTAGATAGCATAATACTTCATTTATATCAGATATTATAATCTCTAGATGGTGTTTATAGCTGAGAAGACAAAACAGTGCTCCCAGTGAGGCTCAACCACGCAACCCTCTATTCTCGAGTCAAAAACTCTACCACTGAGCCATTTGCTCTTATCCACACCTTCAGACCATGACAAAAACATCTTAAAAGTTTTAAATGATCAGTATAAAGTTTTTGGAGGTTCGCACACAAGCCACCTACTACTTTAAGGAGATGGAAGTACAGACAAACTGAAGGATAAAAGGGTGCAATGCTGAATGATATGTCCTTTTGTTTTTATTACAAAATGCAGGGGATAAAATCAGCAAAAATGATTGCAAAACTAGAATGGACATGTCAGCATGGGCGATTAACGTATCTTTTTTTCGCAAGAAGGCGGGGCATACAAATGACTGGTGCATTGGTAGTGTGTCACACAGGGAAAATAAGCCGTCATCCTTGACTAAGATGGGATGAGTAGCACGCAACACCCTAGCAGGGTCTCCATCGTTCAATTCAGAAAAAAGTATAGACGATGGCCACAAGTATTTATCAATGCGGGTTAAACATTAACTTACAGTGAAGATGCTTCTTATCCGACAGACGCTGTGTGTCAGTTAAGCTTGACTGTGATTGTTATCAAAAGAATTATGCGATAAAGTGCTTTGTCAAGCACACCTGAGGTTTTGTTCCGTTTTTTTTCCTTTTTAAAACAGTGTCTGACTAATGATGTTACAACTGTTCAGTCATTATGGATTAGACGGTACACCTCTCGCAGTCTACCTTCGGTTTATTCTGTTGAGATGGTGCATGTTAAACTGGCACGCCTAGGCTAGGTCCCATCGTCATGGTGACTGTGTCTTCACCGACGTGCATGCAGCAATGTACTGGCGATGGCATGACCTCCCTTTTTGCTTGTTGAGGCAATTTTGACTGCACTGAGGGGGTAGGGGGGGGGGGGGGGTAGGCATCAAATTAAAAAAAATTGAGTCCTGACTTCAATGTCTCATCGATGAGTTGGTGTATGCTCTTTTACCTTGTTTGGGTCCACCGTGGTTCGACTAGTATTTTGCTTTAGCACAGTTGTATGTAAAGACCCGATCACACAAAGCTTTTGAGCGTGCCGCGACCTCTCGGCGGCTGATTTTCGACTACTGGTATGATGGACGGACAGTCTCGGATTAGTCTGGGATCAGTCACCAACCAGTCACCTCTCTCTTGGCGATCGCTTTACATTTAGTCGGCGATCGGTTGGCGGCTGTTCGGCGATTGGTCGGCGACTTTGGAGACTCGTCAACGACTGACTGGCGACTGATGTGAGACTGTTCTACCAGTATTTTTTTAAAAAAAAATAAAATGTTTGGAAAAAATAAAACCGTTTCTGTGCAATTGACTACCATGATAACGCAATATATGCAGTTGCTTCGCTTACAACCAAAAAGAACGTGGCAATTATGGTTATGACGGTTAAGCTGGGACCTACTTAGCTTTCAGTATTTGATATTTCTGGCTCATTTCGTCTTTTGGCTCATTTCATCTTTAGGACAGCTGCAATTCATCATCAGAATCAGGAGTCTGAATTTTGGTAGTATGTTTTACCATCTACTTTGGTGCTACGGTATATTTTTGACCACCTCTATGCCCCATGATGTTAACACATCCAACGCTTGTGGTGAAACGATGTTATGATGGCAAGATAGCATTTTGTTGAAGCTGGCACTGCTACCTATCGGCAACCAGTCGCTGATTTGTCGCCTATCAGTCACTGATAAGTCACAGACTAGTTGCTGAAGATTTCTGAGCCAAAGTCTTCATGAAATCGGTCGGCGACTGATTGGCGATCAATCGGCGAGAGTTTGGCGACTCCTAGAAAACCTTTGCAACTAGTCGGCAATCACAATCAGTCGCAGCTAGTATTTGTGCATGCTATAAAGACTGTCGGCGACTGATTTTGATCAGCGACCTTGCTGCCACCATGTTACGAAATTTGTAAAACCTTGCCGTGACCTCTGCAACCTCTCTGCGATTGTCATTTTTTCAGTCCTAGAGAGCTCACAGCATAGTGGCAAGCTCTGTGGGACCGGGGTTTAAGCTATGAGCATTTTCCTTTGTTTCATTAAAGGTAGTTGGATTTGATTATTTTTTGTAGCGACGCACTAAAGAAGTTAATTAATAGCCACTTTGCATGGTCAAAGTCTACTAACAAATAATCATTTGTCATCAAATGTATTCAAGCCACCTCTCTCTCTCTCTCTCTCTCTCTCTCTCTCTCTCACACACACACACACACACACACACACATGCACGTACACACGCGCGCACACACCCACGCTCACACACACATGCATGCACACATGCATTTTTAATTCTAGGTAGTTATCATTGAATGGCGATTGTCATCTTTATGGGGAAGAGAGAGCTGGTTGCTTTGCTTAGTTTGTCTTCCTAGTGTCTATTGATTGTTGTGTGGCTCTTCCTCGAGGTGCCATGGGTGTGTCTGAAGTTTGGGATTACGGTATCCCTTATTTGTCTGTGTTCCAGTGTTCTGTCTCTTGGTGCCATGTGGCTGTCTGGGATTGTGGCATTTACTCGTCATTAACACTTGTTTTAACCCGAAAGTCGTTTTTTTAAAGCGTGGGGATAACTTTTGCTGTGTAAATGCGAAAACACCTAGTTATATTCATGCATCTAGTGATGACTGATTAGACCATACAGGTGCTCCTCTAAACATCTGGTATACTAATTGCATTTCTACTTGAACTGTCACCTTCACAAAATGGTATGTGTCTATTTCATAGTATAATGCTTTGACATGTTATGTTACTGCCAGAGTGTTTCCTTAATGTGGTACAAAGGGCTAAATAAATATGGTAGGCCATACCATATGCTAATGAATCAAAACAAACTAATGCACAAAAGCACCCATTCAATGTTGAACAAAAACGCTAACACGTTTATTCATTCAGGCTTGTTTCTCTTTTAATATGTCCCTCGCCAATCGAACCACCTGTTTTTGAACGTGTTTGAGTGTTACACTTTTGTTTCCGTATGCGAGAGCTTGTTTCATGACCATGATCAACTTGCCCTTCACCGAAATCAATGTTAACATGCACATGCCTTCCCTCCGACAGCTACCAAACATACCTCCGAATGGAAAGCTACCCATAAACATTATACTATCTTGTCTGCTCCTTATCTTGTGATCACCTGCTGGAAAAGGGTTGACCTCATGACTCTCTTGTGTGTGATGTTTCCTTGTGTTTTGCCACTTTCCCATATGGTGTCTCGGGTCAGGTGTGGTACTTGATTGTTACCGGTTCCTGAACTTTGCATTTATGCATTACATGCGAGCAGAAAAATATTAGATGAAAAAAGGGTAAAGCAAAACAAAACAAACAAAATACACAATCATGAATAATTTTTCAGGATACCATATTTGGGCCGCGACATGAGATTTCAAACAATGTGGTATGTGCGACCAGCTAAGCCTCAGATCAGCCTGCGCATATGCGCAGTCTGATCAGAGGCTTTCCTAGTCGCTTGAATATTTTATGACTGTCAAGCTATTGACTGAACATCATTAGGAGTTTCTAAGCTTAATAGGACGTTGCTCAGGCTGTCTGAATCTACACTTGTCAAAATGCCACATTGTTGGAAATCACATGTCGTGACTCACTTGATTCTCCTGTTAAAATGTATATAACCATGCAACTACTTTCTGATTTCCTTTTAGAATATACATTCACAGGAAGCTTATAAAATTTATCATATGACGTCGCGTCTGGGAGTGAAATAACGCCATGCAATAAAATCTGTAAACCACTAGTGGTTTATCGATTTTCGGGAAACGTTATGACGTCCATAACAACGTTGCGTACATAATGACAAAATTATAACGTTTTTACGTCAGAAATGAGATTTGAAGCTAATCTTAATGTTATATGATAAATAGAATCTAACATTCGTGCTCTTGTATTATTGAATTTATTAAACTCGTTGCAAAAAAGAGATAAAATGCTCGGCAAGCCTCGCATTTTATCTCTTTTCCCCAACTCGTTTAATAAATTCAATAAAACATACGCACTCATATAAGATCCTCTATATAAAAGCGCGGGCAAATTGCATGCAGGACTGTGACAGCACATTAGAGCAACTACTAATAAACAAGGAGATTCCAACAGTGATGTCATTATTAACACGGCGAGGGTTCCGCCATGCATGACTGTGACAGCACATTAGAGCAACTACTACTAAACAAGGAGATCCTCTATATAAAAGCCCGGGGCATATTGCATGCAGGACTGTGACAGCACATCAGAGCAACTACTAATAAACAAGGAGATTCCAACAGTGATGTCATTATTAACACGGCGAGGGTCCCGCCATGCATGACTGTGACAGCACACTAGAGCAACTACTACTAAACAAGGAGATCCTCTATATAAAAGCCCGGGGCATATTGCATGCATGACTGTGACAGCACATCAGAGCAACTACTAATAAAGAAGGAGATTCCAACAGTGATGTCATTATTAACACGGCGAGGGTCCCGCCATGCATGACTGTGACAGCACATTAGAGCAGCTATTAATAAACAAGGAGATCCTCTATATAAAAGCCTGGGCATATTGCATGCATGACTGTGACAGCACATTAGAGCAGCTATTAATAAACAAGGAGATCCTCTATATAAAAGCCTGGGCATATTGCATGCATGACTGTGACAGCACATCAGAGCAGCTATTAATAAACAAGGAGATTCCAACAGTGATGTCATAATTCACACGGCGAGGGTCCCGCCATGCTTACTTTGATGGTTTGAAAATTGTTGCTGTATCTTGCGTCGCCGAATTTTCCTTCCGACTTTGATGTTTTGTTTTTTGACGTAAACAAGTAAAAACAGTAAAATTTGTTGTTTATTATGTAATGACAAAAATGGGTGCTAATGAATAAATTCGTAATAATAATAGCTAATAAATATGGCGCACTATTCTAGATAAACGATTAGAATGCGTATTTTACGTAATATTATCGGATTTGAAGGCAGTGTTATCTTTAGTTTATTTGGTTGTGTCTAAAAGCTGTAACGGAAACGAAATCGGCCAAACCTACGACAATAGCCCAATGGGTCCAGACTAAATCTACAGAAATGTGTAGTAATAAAAGCCGGGACCAATGCCGTTACCAAAATGTATTGACATTAAATTGTTTTTATCATGCAAATAGTAAGATAAAAATCACTTGCTCATGATAGGGTCATTTTTGACACATGGCTAGTTTTCGAAGTATTGACTATATCAAGCAAATATAGTCCCTATAGAAACTTTTTGATCATAATAAATTATATTTTTTTTTTGTTTCGTTGTAAAATTGTCATTTCCTTTTTTATTGCGGTATAGGTGTTGACGATGACAAGGCACTTTTTATATATGGCTACTCAGACTTTAAATATACCATGTTTTATTTTGTGTCATCTGATTGGAAGTCTGAGCGGGTGTAAATGAATTGAGCTTCTAAATTAAGAGGATCTGCCCGCGACTGAACCGGATCAAAACCTTCATTTGTTTATGGTCACATGACCAAGGCAGAGTATATATAGATAAAATACGATAGCCTACACGCCCATACAAGGAAAAAATCCTTTAAAATCATCTTTGAAATCAAAAGGCCAATTTGTTTTGGACATTGTATGCAGCATTGGGAATGTGGGCTCTACCAAGTTCACAAAACACTTCAAATATTTTCTGGCACCTAAAGGTCAATGACCTTAGGTCTTGGTTTGTAGCATTAGGTTGTTGGGTCTGTATATCTCATTTGAATAGTTGACCTTGCAAAATATGTTAAAATAATAAGCCTAGATTGAGTATGGCCTGATAAAACATTGTTAAAGATGATGCATTGATAAGTTAGGGGTCTTTCATGCAAACCAAATATCTATGTGTCTTGATCCACATCTGAATTAAGGGTGAGGTTGGCGCCGTTAAACCGGTTTAAGCCCTCCAGTAAAATATTTTACTGACCGTTCCAAGGCGGTACTTCTTTTGTGGATCTTTTATGTTTTTGTTCTGTCTTGTGTTTGCTATGTTTTGTGCGCGTCTGTTTATATGTGCTTCGTGGTCACCTGCTGGGAAAGGGCTGACCTCTTGGCTCTCGTTTGTGGTGTCTTCTGTGAGTTTGTCACTTTCCCTTTGGTATCCTGGGTCAGGTGTGGTACTTGATTGTATCGATTGCTGATCTTTGCAACCTTACTTACTTTGTGACTCAATATCAGACCCAGGTGAGCACTGTAGGTCGTCTAGTTTTTCTTTTCTCTTCTGTTCTGCGTTGCCTTTTGAATCATATGGTTGAAAAGAGTTATTTTGGTGCATGCACTAATGTTGCATTATCTGCTAATTCCCAGCCTGAAAATAATCAATACTTGAAAATACAGGAAACCAGAAATAGTAAATGAGTGATCAGGAAATACCACAATCACAAACTGCAGACAACCCGTGGCACCGCGAGGAAGAGCCGCTCAACCATCACGAGACACCAGGAAGACAAATTAAGCAAAGCAATCAGCTCTCTCTTCCCCATCAAGATGATTGCAATACTAGAATGGACATAAAGTAACGTACAATAAAACATAGAACAATTACAGACTTCCACAATGGGAGTAACAATAAACAAAAAGTCAACAACAACAGAACCACCGCCTTAGAACGGACAGCAGCCTAAGCCACCGGGGGGCTTAAATGCATTTTACTGGTACCAAATCTTCGCCCTAGATTCTGCTGGTGTTGAAGTACAAGAAATGTTCAGCTCGCATGGAGAACCCCCTTTTAAAATATTGATTTTTTAAAATAAATAATTGAAAAGGAGTCTGCTTACCCTTTTTTCATATATCGTCAATGTGTAATGCTCGAAACCAAAAGATAATGCAATAATGGTCAAAATCATTCAAGGAAGAACAATGGCTCAGTGGTAGAGTGGTTGACTCGAGGCTGAGGGGCCCCGGATTGGAGCCTCATAAGCGTCACTTTGTTGTGTCCTTGAGCAAGACACAAGTACCCTTGCTTAGTACTGGTTCAACCAAGAAAGACCCGTCCCGACATAACTGAAAACTTGTTGACAGTGACGTAAAGAATCAAATCAAGCAAACAAAACAAAGTCAAAACCAATCACTTAAACGGTGTGAAAGAAAAAAAGGTAAAAATTAGATTTAGAAAAAGTGAGTAGAGGTGTGTGTTTCGCCGTGCACAATTAGGCTGCATTTCGCAGCAAGTTTGTAATTGTATGTTTTGTAATAAATTTCAGTTATCAGCAGGTCTTACAGTAACTGAAAATTATAACGGTTTTGGGGATTTACCTTACGTCATTGTCATAAACGATTTGCTGAATAGTACATGTATTTTAAGCTGCTTAATTTTAGCCCATGATTATCCCCACGCTTTTTCAAAAACAGTGATGCGGATATTTCAATCGCCTCCGTCCGTCCGTCCGTCCGTCACGCTTGGACGAAATCCAACCAAATTTGGTGTGTGTGTTGCTCACATGAATGGGATGTGCAACGGCACATTTTTTTGGCCCCGCCCCCTGGGGCCCCGGGAGGGGCCAAAAGGTCAAATATTATTAAATATCATTAAATTTTAATTACAAAATCAATTTCAAAGATTTTTAAACCAAACTTTGTGTGTCTACTCACAAATTGAAGATATGAAACATATCAGACGGGATTTACATTCGGCCCCCTGGGTGATGCCCAAGGGGCGGGACTTGGGGGGTACCGTAGGGGGTTGATTTTTTTTCCGAAATTCAACCAGAGTTGATGCATGAGTAACTCACATAAATGGCACATGCAACGGCACAATTTTGTTTGGGTCCCCCCCCCCTGTGGCCTTAGGGAGGGACCAAAAGGTCAAATATCATTAAATCTCAATTACTATGTCAGTTTCAAATATTTTTAAACCAAACTTTGTGTGTCTTCTCACAAATGAAAGATATAAAACATATTAGTCGGGATTTGCATTAGGTTCCCCGGGTCATGCCCAAGGGTTTGGGACTTGGGGGTGCTGTGAGGTCAAAAATATAATTTGCTGAATATGGTCATGTGGCATATCAAATTAAAGGGGATGAACAGAAGCCCATGATACACTGAGAAAATTTACCCTACAATCAAACTGGTGACCATGGGATGGGGTCAAAGGGTCAATTACCATTAGATTGCTTCTAGAGCGTGGGGATTTGCGATGGCGTGCCATCGAATGTGTTCTAGTTTTAGCTTATTTATAGGCAATTTTGACCATGTCTTTTAAATTGAAGTTAAATGGCGACTTTAATGAGAAGCGCAGTCAACAGTTTGACAATTTAAATTTTATAAAAGTAAGAAAGAGGGCAAATATTTACCAAGAAAGACATGTCTGCATATTGGCATCAGCTTTTATAAGAATCCAAGAATGTGTAGGTGAAATAGAGAAATCCATCCTTATGCATCACTAGGCTTGCCGAATGATGACAAACAGCGATCACGAGGGACGTATTTGTCTATCCCATCCTTAAACGCATAATGTATTCTTTCAGCTTTCTCACCACTAAATAATTATGCAAATGAATTAACCCTTTGTATACTGGGAATCCCTGACGGATAATTAGACAAACGGTGATAACCCAGATGAAATGCAGCATAATGAGGCATTTTATTAGACTCTACACTATATGTTAAGTTAAAATAATAAGGGACAGACATACATCATAATTGGGTTATGCAGACCTACAACCCCATGCGATATATAGTGGATATATAGTTTTCTTTTATCTGTATAGGGAAATCAAATTATAAATAGGCTATGAGCCACTAAGAGTTTTGCTCCCACGTGGGAAATTTTGTAGACCATTATTTTCATAAATGGTATCATCTAACGAATTTTTTTGAAAGATGTTGGCCATAAATAGTCATGTAATGTACAATAACAGTTAATATCCTGCAAATATTGATGTTTGTCAAGGTTATTTAGGCCCATTATTTACGTAACATTTTAACTACACCCTATAAATCATTGAATTTTTGCTAAATAGTTTAATTGATAAATTTCTCAATAAATATTTTAGATTAAAATAACATTTCACTGTAAGACAATTTTCTGATCATTCCAAAACTGCCAACAGCTTGCTTCAATCACAAACACTCTAAGAGCTATAAGCTGTTGAATATGACAACCCTGAAGAAAACGTTATGTAAGGTAAGAATCTTTTCATTTTAAAATACAGCATGCAATCCTATCTATGTGATTTTAAACACCATATATGAGCATTCTATTGATAGGCAAGACTAAAAGGAGATACTAATATTTAACATTGTTTCAGGTGTAAAAATATCGTTTTGATGTTTGATTGCCAATGTGTTGTGAATGGTACAAACTTCAAGGCGTTCAATATAATGTTTAATACCCTAACTGATATACCATAGGGTATTTTATTTTATTTCAAAATTCATTTATTTGTGTTCAATAGATATAAAATAATAATTTGTCTGATATGGAATTTATCAGCTCGTATTAAGAGACTGTGTTGAATTTTCAAAGGATATTTGCTTTTGTGAAACATTATAGTCTTGAACTTTTTAAAACAACAAAATATTTTTACCAATTTTGCAAAATGTATAGCTTTTAAACTTCATTAACAAAAATATTTGAGCTCAAGTATTACTTGAATAAAAGTATATTCCCACGTTTTGTCAATCTTGTTAAAGTAACGTATATTACCATATTAAGTACATAATAAGGTACTATGTGTCCAAAATGATGATAAATAATGTATAAGTTGAATCTCAAATGGTAATAAAGGTGGATTTAGGTTTTGTAATACTTATCGGAAGATTGTTGGTAAATAGATTAATTCAATTACTTATCTAACAGCAACCAAGTAATTTGAGTGTAACCAGTTAACTGTTGTTCATATTCTATGAACATTGTAATACGATACAGGCTAGTATTCCTTGTATATTTAGGCTCATTTACAGCAGGAAAAACTAATTTTTGCTAAATATTGTGTTGAAGGTGGTATCATACAAAATGTGTGCTATCAATCCAGATAGAATCAATCATATATTAGTTTGTACAATAAAATTTGATATATGTTACATTGGATATTATATTAGTGAATGCAATTAGATACTGTGTAAAGAATTTGTCTCCAAATAATACTTATATTGACACTTTTTTTACATATGCAAAAGGTGACACATGACTTTAATTTCAGCTTTTTAGATGACTTTGTTATCTTCAGCATATATTTGACTGTTTAATGAATAAAAATTATGATTAAATCAATACAGTAAAGTGAGCCACTTTAGTTACGCACCACTTATAAAATGTAAAATTACTCCGAAAAGAAACATGATATTTTTATTCTGAGACTACCAGCGTAAAGCGCATTTATATTTGCATAACCCATTGCAATTTCATTGTGATCAGATCAGAAACGAACGAGATAATGGGTCTTGAAGGGCACTACCCTCAAAACACCATTTCACATTGCATTATTTCGAATGAAACTCAGTTCACATTGCACTTTTTTCAGGGTCGTATAACTGCTATGCCAGAGATAAGAGCCGATTTTTTCTTGGCAATATCTAAGACTGGAATGTGTTTGTTAATTTCGTCATTTTTTAAACGTTTAACTATTTTGGTTCCCAGCTAGCCAAGGTTTGAAAAAAGTTGGTTTTAATTTAAAAAATTAAGTTAGTCAAAATTTTGTATGATTCTGAGTAAACTAGATATCAAAACTTTTCTGTTATAATTTCATTTTAAACAACCATGTATCCGCCGTTTATTTTTGTAAAAAAATAACGGATTCATTGGCATCATGGTGTTGACGTTAGTGTTGACGTCACTAATACCAAGGCTATAAGACGTGTCAATGATAAGACGTTTAAGTGTTTTGATTCTTCTATGCCAACAAGTGACTCATAACAAAACAATTTGCGAAGGAAACCCTGTTTTATTATTGTAACTGACGTTAATTTGACGTCAAAACGAGCATTTCTTCAAAAAGTAACGGTGTTACTAAATTCAACGACCGAAATATGGGTTTTACTTGAATAAAAAATTTTTTTTTGGGTGTTTTTCTGCCACAACGATCACCGTGGATAATTCCTAGCTCAAAACGCAAATAGAAAATATAGACGTTCAGGTTGCACGTGCATTTTTGTCAAAGTAAGAAAAATTGCCTTTGACGCAGCAGAACGTTTCGCATGAGTGATTCTGAATATATTTTTGATGTCAACAAACAGATAAAATGTCAATAAGTAAATTATCATAGAGAATATTTGATTCCAGCATTTTTGTCAAAAAATATGGGCCCTGAAAAAGTGGTGCGTAACTAAAGTGGCTCACTGTATTTCATATCATTTGCTCAAGCAACAAATATTTCCATGAATATTGGAAAATAAGTGCGAGTAATGGGTTTGACTTGACAAGGATCACATGTGATAGGATCATTCCCACATAATTGGTGTTACTTACGATACCAATTTAAATTTATAATACTTTATCAGACGGAATAAGGTCAGACAAAATTTGACCAGCTGACATTCAAGTTAATTAAAAATCGATTAACCAATGGTATTTTAGCATGTGGGATAAAAAAGTGAAATATATAAAACAGTGCTGTCATGAGATCTTACTTAGTTTTATAAATTGATTTCAAAACAGCTGATCCTAATTTCCACTATACAGAAAGCGGCATGGCCAAATTATTGCAGGAGTTCTCAATAGCCAGGCGTTATATGAATATAAAGCTAATAGAATGAACTGTAAACCAACCAGGGATTGGAATCAAGACACATACAAAAATGTCAACTGTTCTAACAAAAAAGTATGGAGAACCGACCCTGGTCACTATCAACGGTGTGCCCGTGATAGACTTACATGCAATACTACCATTGTACCTGATTTTGTTAATAATTATATGTGCATTTCTGGTTTCCATGGGTCTGTTTCTTAAGTAAACTCCAAAAGAAATCATGTTTCTTTGACAATGAAAAAGATATCATAAATATCAGAAGTTGATATTGCAGTGTATATTTTGTCATGTGTGTTACATGTGTGTATGATATAGTATACCAAATATTGATACCATTGACAGTAGCAAAAATATGAGCATTAATGCATTTAATTGGTAAAAATAATTTCTGATCTTATTTAATGTACTATATAAAGTGCTCAAATGAAGATTTGACCAGCACGTGAGATTTTGATACATTGTACTTACCACATATTGGCGAACGTCATCATTAATTGTCCATGCTGACGCAGTGCAGCCAGCTGTCTTGATTATGGTCTACATCAATACTTAGTTATGCAGCAAATGCTCTGGTGAGTCTGACCATTTACACATGCTAACATGAGCCTTTATTTATTGAAACTGTGATAATAAGTACCAAATTCAAATGTATTGGCCCAAATGATTTATTCTTTTTATTAATAGTTATAATCTGTTTAGCTTGATTTGAATTATGCAAATGTATAGTTGGATGTAATTATGTAGTCATGATCATATTTTACTTGGCAGGCTAAAAACGAATCAAACAAAATTGCACTGTTATACTAAGTATATTGACAGAAATAACTCAAAGCAAAATTACAAATGAATTATTTAAGTCCATTCATTTAGTCATGTCTACACTACAATTATAATAGTGCAAGCTTTTCTGTCCTTTTTTAATATATGACTGTAAAACCTATAGAACAAAACCTATGCTGTCATGTTTCATTACTTCACAAAATTGTATAACCAGATTAAACAGATAACAAGTGTAATATTCTCCTAAATATTCTTGTTATACATGTAACCAAGGTAAAATGTATACTGGGCATGCTTTAGATATAGAGATATGCATTACCCTAGTATGGGATATAACCATAGGTTAGACATGGTGGGTTCCGAATATCAGAAATCACTATGATAAATTAAACTTTAGTTTTTGTTCTCATGTGGTTCAAGAGTTATGAGCATTTTCACTAAATGGTAATGGGCGTCACACTTTGTTTGCAGTGTCCGCCTTCGGGTCATGCAATTTATGCCTCATGTGATAATTTCACCCACCTACAAGCTAACAAAAGTTTCTGTACGATAATAACGACCGTGTTGCTGACCCAGATGAAGTGAAACTCTAGGTATTTATGTCTCGCCAATTATTTCCAGATGATATTATACCCTCTATTTTACAATGTGCTTATTATTTAATATTTGTACCAATAAATCAAGCGAGAGTGAAATATAGAACATAGTAAGTGAGTATGATCAGGAAATACCACAATCACAAATCGCAGACAACCCCGTGGCACCGCGAGGAAGAGCCGCTCAACCATCATGAGACTCCAGGAAGACAAATTAAGCAAAGCAACCAGCTCTCTCTTCCCCATCAAGATGACTGCAATACTAGAATGATCATAAAATAACGTACAACAAAACGTAGAACAATTACATACTCCCACAATAGAGCATTATTGCTCACGTTGCAACAAAGTAGCATATTTACAAACGTTGCGCCAACGTTTTGCGCAAGGGGGCTTATCCACTAACATTGTATTAACGTCCAATCTAGTATTGTAATCATCTTGATGGGGAAGAGAGAGCTGGTTGCTTTGCTTAATTTGTCTTCCTGGTGTCTCTTGATGGTTGAGCGGTTCTTCCTCGCGATACCATGGGGTTGTCTGCGGTTTGTGATTGTGGTATTTCCTGATCATACTCACTTACTATTTTTCAAGGGAGCTAAATCACTAACGTTGACAAATTTGCACATTTTTTGCTAAAAGCCGAACTAGAGTCGAAACTCGTTTTGTGAGCGTATTGCTGATTGGCCGTCCAATATCAAAAAATTATTTGACTATAAGATGGCCAATTCTGCTGACCTATATAAAAGTTAATATTATTTTGGAGGGTTCTGACTAATTGGTGTCTTGGTATTTATGAAAATGAAATGTTCTTAATGTCATGTTTCTTGTTGTTTATTATTCTTTAACTTTATGTTATTTGATTTACCGATTCAGTTTTCAGGTAAGATGAATAATTGGGATACTTTGATGATCTGTCCAAATGGTCTGAAACGGGGTTAAGTGCAGAGTTTATTGCATGAAATAAACATTTGTCATTATAATTTTTGACATTGTTTCTTGCTTTTTTGTTTGGTAATATCTTTGGTAGAGGTATATAAGAAGAGCCTTTAAGAGGCTACTATTTTGCAATGTTTAAATATAATTTGATACAGTTGCACCTGTTCCTTCCACACTTGTAAAATTCTCAATCCATCTTTCTATATATACAACCTGCTCATTATAAAACTTATTCACAATATTGCCATCAAGAGCAACACTTTGCTCTCCATGTCTCTGTCCGTGGAAATATTTTCTTTTGCCGTCCTTTTCATCTTTAAAGAATTGCAACGAAAGACCAACTGAAAAATTTGACACCATTGTATTCTTTTATGTCTTTGTTGATTTTGTCTATTATGATGGACTTTTGTCATCTAACAGAATAGAAGTGTCTTTGCATTTATGTGCATTTATTTCATACGTTTTGATATAACTACATAATGGTATGTCCACTAATTTTAAGTTGAATTCAGTTTCTTTAGCTTGGGCACTTATTTAATTTTTTTCTATGACATTCTTCTTCAATTCAGCAATTCTCGTCTTTTTTGCCTTGTTCTTTTTTCGACGTCGTGCTCTTACTTTTTCCGCAATTGCTTTATCTGATCATGTTTCTTTTTTTTTTTTAACTGCCTCTACATTTTGTGCAGGTTGTAATGCATTTAAAGCTTTATCTAAAGCACTATAGCTAATTTCCCCTCTTTATGGAGAATAATAAGGTAAGCTATTTCAGCACTCGTGCTTCTTTTATATTTTTCTTATAAGATTTTTTTTTATTGAAAAGAAAAAATAATTATGATAAAAAGAAATGGAATGTGCATTCTTGCGAGTTGGTAATAAGGAACCTTGTCATTTGAAACCCACAAAGAAATTATATATCAATATATTGTAGTATGCATATCTTTTTAATAAAAAAAATAGTCAGGTAAAACATTGCTTGCAGTGTGGTAAAGGCACACGTTCCAAGCTACAGATTTGTAATACATATGATGCTGATAACATAAGACAGAAACAAAGATATCATAATGTGGTCAAAAAATTTAAGGCTAATGAGTATAGAAACCTAAGATACATCGCTATGTAGGTGTACCCCAAAAGTATGTACTCTTCGTTATTTATGTATACCCAAAGTATATACTCTTCGTTATTTAGTTAAATCCAGACGGGGTTCTCTTCGGTAATATATTTATAACCAAATGTAGGTACTCTTCTGTAATTTGTTAATCTTAATATGGTTCTATTTGGTATTCAGTGTTTAGTTGAACCTTGAAGGGTAATCCGAACATGACTGAAACATTGTTTATTGGGCATATAGCATTATCACAAACAAAGCAAGATAAAAACAATTCGAACGAGAAAAAAACAACTAAATACTAGTTTTAATTTAAAAAATATCGTATGCCAGTCTAAAATAAAAAATAATATTCTGTATCCAGTCTGGAAAAAATATTAATCTGATACCAGTCGGCAAAAAATATTAGTCTGATGCCAGTCTGCAAAAATATTATATCACTTTTTGAAATTTTGGATAGCAGGCCTGTCACCTAGAGGCTTGCAATGATCAACAAAGCAAGCGTCTGAGTGATACTGATTGCAATTATTATCGATTAAAACTTTTCACCCACAGTGAGATTCGAACCTCCGACCCAATGAAATCATGCAGTCTGACATTCACAGTCTCACAGCCACCACGCCACTTGCTAGAGTGTGTATTTTAACTTAGATATCGAATAGATGTATCCTGTCTTTTTAAAAAGTTGTGTATCCAGAATTTTAGATATAATCTAGTTGTTTAGTTCAAAGCCCTGTCAGAGGGGCTGAGAATTCTAGTGAGGCCCCCAGGGGGGTCTGTGCTCCCTTGATCCCTGAAAATAATGCATTGATCTCCCCGTCTCCCTGCAAATAATGTCCTCCTCTCCCTAAAAGTATTTGCCTTTGCTCCCCAAATCCCTAAAAATAGTTCAGCTTCTCCCCAAACCCCAAAAAATATAAGCCAATTCTCCCTAAAATGCATTTATCTTTCCGTAGAATTAAAATCACATACGTAAAAACTATGAAGCTATATAAGAGCGCATGACTTTATGATCACTTAATATTTTGTCTTATACATGTAAAGACAGGTCTTTGCCATGGAATACATGACATATAAAAGCCATGGAATGCATGACATATAATTAATTTCAATGAAAGCATTATATATCGCTCAAAGTATGAGGCATCCTTAAAATGTTGTTGCTGTACCTGGTAGAGTAGGCTTGGAGGTTTAGAGACATACCATTCGGTTTTCTTTTTGGGAGCAGGGGCTGATTTTTACCAACAGCTTAAACTAGATTTTTCTAGACACTTTAGTGAAAGCATTTAACTATAAAAAGTCTTTTCTACAATTGCTTATTAGTACCTATATGCTTTTTAACTTCAGTTAATTGTTAAATCAAGTAAGTATAATATACTATATCAATAGATCGAATTGGTCCCGAAGGCCAAACTTTTATGTTAATCAAATGTTAATAAATGAGGATTGATCCTAACAAGATAACTAACTCTTGCTTGAATAAAGCACTTTGTTATCTTTCTATGAAAGCCCTTAAAATGCAGTTGCAGAACCAAATTTATCGAGAGTTATCCTCCGTTATTTTCTGCATTGAAACCTTGAAAAGCCTCGCAGTGGACAGGTGGAGTTTCGATAGTTAATAGGAACGGTAAGGATTTGGTTAAATATTCAAAAAATGTAACTTGTTGGCATTTTTATTATACGATTTTGGTATCAGTTTCTGAAGCTTAATATAGATCTATGTTTTCGAGTGACAGTGCCAATTCCTCGGGAGGGGGGTGGGGGGGGGAAACTTGAGGGTTATTTTGGTACGGGTGTTCGGCCCAGTTTTTTGAAACCTACCCAATCATATACCTGGTCTTCGAAAAAAATGGCCTATTCATATACTTGATTGAGCAAAATGTTAACGTATTCATATACTGTTCTTACAATTTCGCTTTCTGAGCTGAATATCTGAGCAAAAATATGAGTATTTTCAAACAGGGCTGTCAAAAAATGGGACCATTCATATAACAATGATGATAAACTGGGTCAGTCATTTACTTTTTCTTAGAAAAAGGGGGTTTATCGTATACCTGGCAGCGCTGAAAAAGGGGGCAGCCCGCTATTCGCTCCGCACATACGTACTATGTCATATAAAGGTAGTTACCCGCCCCCTCGAGGCCATTCCTAACAGCCTTGCTGTTGGGTTAACTCTTTAACGACATGGTTAGAGTGGTCGACTTTCACGCAGGAGTGGCGGTTTCGAATCTTTCTATGTTTCTATTTTTACTGGTTTCGCTCATACTTGAGCATTACACCATGGAGTGCAATTTTGGAAATTTTGATATAAAAAACAACAAAAAAGCAACAGCACAAATAAAACACAAAAACTTTTGGCTGAATTTTTGTTTAAATTAGGAGTGCCCTAAAGACCTATGTCATATGTGGACTGGGTATTCAGGGCTCTCGATCACCCGATTTTGGAGCCGAAATTCGGCCCCTTTACCAATGCCAAAAAGTAGGCCTATGTTTTTTTCCCAATTCCAGACGAAAATTCCCAATCTGACCAAGCCTACTTTTATGTTTTTGTTCTGTCTTGTGTTTGCTATGTCTTTGTGCGCGTCTGTTTATATGTGCTTTGTGGTCACCTGCTGGGAAAGGGCTGGCCTCTTGGCTCTCGTTTGTGGTGTCTTCTGTGAGTTTGTCACTTTCCCATTGGTATCCTGGGTCAGGTGTGGTACTTGATTGTATCGATTCCTGATCTTTGCACCCTTACTTACTTTGGTCCCAACAAACTACATATTATGTTGAAAAATTCCATTAAAACAGTTGGAAAACATATAAAAGTGTGCTGATTGTTTACATTTTATTCCCTGAACAACGTCTGACTTCTTTTTTGAATGATCTTTTGTTCGCGCACTTGTTAGGGGACGTTTTGACTTGCACCTGTTTTTAGGAATGCGCGAGTTACTTCCCTTACCGCTATACGGGTTCGGTGCACAATTAATCGGTCCCATTCAACTCCATGTAAAAAGGCAGAATTCGAGCATCTGCAAATTTTCCCAGGACATTGCTTGGACTTTTTTCTGTCTGTGAGTGGCAAGATCTGTCATTCACCTATCAAAAAAGTGAAAAGACAACCTACCTTGATAATCTCGTTTTCTCAGCATTCTCCGTTCTTTTGGGAACAGTCAAAAAATCCGGCTCCGACCCGTGTCAGACGTTACCTGGGGAGTGCGCCGGGGAGTCTGTGACAAAATAGTCCACACAAAGATGCATTTTTCTGCATCAGCCTGACAAACATAGACCAATGTTCAATCACATGTACATTTAAAGTCGAATAAAGCACCCACTTACGCCATAAAGGGCCCAGAAACGGCAAGTGCTAAATTTCTAAAGGTACTATTTTCATGGGCTACCAAACCGGAAGACTGTAATTGTGTACAAAAACCTTCAAGAATCTGCAAATTTTCGAATTTTTAAATTTTGTCTCTGTGACATATCAAACTCATATAGTTTAGCAAATAATCGTCCAAAAAAACTAACTCAGTCACCAAAAAGCGATACAAATCTAGGATTTCATATGTGACCCCCCCTCACAAGCTGACACAAGCAAAAGTTCAATTATTCAAACTAGTCTGATGAAAAAGTTCATAGTTTCAATTATTTCAATGAATCTTAATAACCCAAAAGCAAAAAAGAAAGTTTAGGCATTTGTAAGAGTCATTAAAGGATAATCTCACATAAACTTTAGTTACAAAATTTAAAAAAATGAAGCTAAAAAAGTCTTATTTTAAAGTGATTTAAGCAAAATCGCGAACAGTTTTGAATCACATTCAAATTTGCCCCCAAAACCAAGCTACGTTGCACCCAAGCATGCTGAAAACAGCAATTTATACCACTTACTTTGTGTCTGAAGTAGAGCAGCTTCACTGATGATTGGCTGATGCTGGACGAAACACATCATTTCATTCTAATCATGATCTACACTGCTAGTTCTGAATGTGAAATATTCCGTAATTTACATGCTACCAAAATGGCCAGAGTGGGAAAGATTTGAGACCTAGGTCTAGATTTAATGCCCATGTCATAATGGAAATTGCTCATCCTCTTTTTTTGATGAAACTATATCCCAAATTTGAAATTTCTGAAAAGACTGTAAGTAAAGATTACTCATTAGAACGGCCTCGTCGAGCGAGAAATATCACAACCCACTTAAGCACATAATACGAGTATCTGTGTGAAAGTGCTTCATTGGGGGTTAGGTAACTAAATGAGCTTTAATAACTGTGATATATCATTATCTATGTGAGGCGGTTCTAATGAGTAGCTTCAAAAAAACAATTTTGAGTGTGAGGCGACTCTAATGAGTACCAAACAATACCACTGCTTGCGTGGTCGAAATAAGAACAAAATTTGATCTCGGGTGAAGCTGGAGGGGGGCTGCAGTTGATTTGTTTAGCTGAAAAAGTTAAAGTTTGTGTTCAAATTAGTACAGCCTCGACCCGGTGAGTTGAACAGCCAAATACAATTGAATTATATTGGTCTAAGCAATGAGGCCAGGGAACTTGCTTGGGGGAATGGTCCCGACCAGTCCCTGCGGATCCTCATCATTATGCCTTAAAATTTCATCCCTTTGAGGCGGTTCTAATGAGTGTATGTATCCTAAGAGTGTTTTAATAAATACCCATATGCTAAGTCACTATACTGGTACAGTTAAAGTGAGTAAGCACTCATAGCACATTTCAGTAGAAAAGGGAATACAATCACAAAAATCAACTTGCACAGCAGTGCTAGCCAGTCTGCAAAAACGGAGTATCACGGTCAGCCTGCTCGGATTGATCAGTCAAATCCTGGTCAAAACTGTCAATGTATGGCCATTTAATTTTCTGGTATATAATGCAATTTGAGTCTTTCCTCGAGAGAACCAGGCTTTAAAAATGATTTTAAGAAAAATTTAAAATTTAAACTAAAATTCAATAAAATTTTAAAATTTAAATTTCTTCCAAAAATAATTTCAAATTATTTCTATTTTGGTTCCAGATCTATGTGCGAAATTTCATCTGAATTCATTGAAAAATGACTGTTTTACAAAGATTTTCGTTTTTTCACCTTCTCTCTTATAGGGTTCGGTCCACAATTAATCGGTCCCATTCAACTCCATGTAAAAAGGCAGAATTCGAGCATCTGCAAATTTTCCCAGGACATTGCTTGGACTTTTTTCTGTCTGTGAGTGGCAAGATCTGTCATTCACCTATCAAAAAAGTGAAAAGACAACCAACCTTGATAATCTCGTTTTCTCAGCATTCTCCGTTCTTTTGGGAACAGTCAAAAAATCCGGGCTGAAATCCGACCCGTGTCAGACGTTACCTGGGGAGTGCGCCGGGGAGTCTGTGACAAAATAGTCCACACAAAGATGCATTTTTCTGCATCAGCCTGACAAACATAGACCAATGTTGAATCACATGTACATTTAAAGTCGAATAAAGCACCCATTTACGCCATAAAGGGCCCAGAAACGGCAAGTGCTAAATTTCTAAAGGTACTATTTTCGTGGGCTACCAAACCGGAAGACTGTAATTGTGTACTAACACCATACGGGTGTGAATCAAGATCACTGCGAGGGTGTTTTGTCCGTTGTCGTGGCTAATATTGTTGCGGAAAACTGCACATCAATTCTTTTTTGATTAAACAAAAAGTATACTATGCATTGCTATCATTTGAAGAGAAGTTCACAAGAATTAATGACGATTCAGTCTTTTTTTCCGTTCGTACCCGGTCAAATTCTGTCGATTATTTTCGGCCATAACTTCTTGCTTTGTACAGCCGTATATCAAAAAAGCAGAACATTTTGGGATTAAATTATCAATCACTCATAAAACTTTCTACTGCAAAGTTTTGCCTCAGAAGCCATAAAGCTTTAGTTTGCACTTCAGAAATTTATTGAGAAAGGATTCAATTATCAATCACTCACTCAAAAAAACTTTCTTTCCTGCAATGTTTTGCCATTTCGCATTTCAGAAATTCAATGGGACGAGGAATTGTTTCTTCTATTCTAAGCTGTATTTTAAAACATATAAGTGGGTTTTCATTTAATTAGAATCATCCAACTTAATGCCCTTGGAGAAAATAAAATATATATATGAAACCAACATTGTTCCTGAATAAGATACTGTCTAATTATTAAAGCTTATTTTATATATAATTTCAAGAAACAATGTAATGTTAACTACTTGAATCAATCTAGCAATGGAAACTTCATACATATAGACAATATAGATTTTCCCAATTTTAGTCGAATCACTGCTAATTTTCCCAATTCCGAGGACCCCGGCCCCATTCCCAAAAAGGGGTGTGAGAGCCCTGGTATTGGCCACAGAAGGAGACAGACTATTCGAGTGTGGAATAGTTCAGGGGAAAAAGTAATTCTTCAGGACATGTCTGGTGTCTGCGTTATTGAGCACTATGTGATGACCTGGTAGTTTTCAAACTGTGAGCAGGGGTCATATACTTGTCTTTTTCAATAGACACTGCTCCACAATGAATCTTGTGAAAGAGAAGCAAGGAGGACTGTTCCCTCCGGGCCTCAAGAGATGGCCATTCAAGCTCATCAAGCATTTCGCCGACACTACTCGTGTTTAGCCATCTCCTGCAGGTCCAGCAGGCTGCTGTCCTCTGAACTTTCTCAATCTGATTTACCTGAAGTTTCGAGTGAGGGCTCCAAATGGGAGCTACACACTCTAGTTTAGGCCAAACCAAACTTCGAATCCTGGTGGACCCAAAGATTTCCCCTTCGAATTACTTCACTGGTGGCAGCTGTGGGAGGATTCATCTTCAAAAATGATTACATTGATATAACGTGAAAACGGGTCAGTGGTAAGGAGTAGGCGATATATAATATTCTGTAACTATTGAGCCAAAGAAAATATTTGCATCATTTTCAATGTAAAACATAGTTCGTTTGAATGGTGCATACTATGCCGCTAAAATGTCCCTGGACAAAGCTACGAGGTAAATTTCAGAATTTTCGGACCACCCCTCGTTGGTAGTACTTGTAGATATGTAAATGTTTTCTTAAACATTTTTTATATTCTCCCTTTTCAGATAAACGGACAGCTTTGAGTGAGGGGCGTCATGGCACAAATGTGATCTGAAAACAGACAATACTTAACTGCAGCTTGAGATTCGATTTAAATTTTAAATGAATTTCATCAACGGAATTAACACTACCTCAGAATACACACCAGGGGAGGACTTTGATAAAGTTGTAGATGTTAAAAAATGTTTACTGACAAAAGGGAACCTTGAGAAACCTTACGAATGTGGTATTTGTAGTAAAGCCTTTTCTCAACATGGTAACATTAAACGCCACCTCAGAATACACACTAAAGAAAAGCCGTATCAATGTGAATTATGCGGTAAATCATTTACTGAGAATGGTAGTTTAAAACGCCATCTCAAAATACACACTAGAGATAAGCTGTATGGTTGTGACAGTTGTGGTAAAACTTTTACTCAAGACAGTAACTTAAGAACGCAAAAAATAGTACAGACTGCAGAGGAGTCATCATCTTCGCAAGCCAAGGGTACTAACTCCACTTTGTTCCTTACGCGGAACGAAGTGGAGTTGGCTTGCGAAGATGAGGAGTCATATAAATTTAAAACTTGTAAAACATTTACTCGCGAAAGTAACTTTAAACACCGGCTAAGAAAACCCACAGGAGAGAAACTATATGAGTGTGATACTTGTGGTAAAAGTTTTATTGGAGCTGGTGGCTTAAAACGCCATATCATAATACACTCTGGTATATATAAGTGCACAACTTGTGGAAAGAAGCTGACATCAAAGCGTAACTTGATGCAACATCTGAGAATACATACTGAAGAGAAACCATATAATTGCAGTACTTGTGTAAAAAAGTTTAAACGTGATCGTGACTTAAAACGCCATATCATAATACACACTGGTATATATGATTGTAAAACTTGTGGAAAGACGTTGAAATCAAAACGTAACTTGATGCAACACCTGAGAATACACACTGGAGATAAACCATACGTGTGTGGTACTTGTGGTCAAGTTTTTACCCAAGAAAGTAACTTAAGGCGTCACATCAGAGTAGATGCTGGACACAAGCCACATAGATGCCAGCTATGTAGCAAAACATTTATTTGTAGTAGTCGCTTAAAGAGTCATATCGCAAGACATACTGGAGAGAACCCATACGAGTGTGGTACGTGTAAAACATTTACTCAAGTCAGTAACTTAAAGAATCACATTAGAGAACATGCTGACGAGAACCCATATAAATGTAATGCATGTGGTAAAACTTTTACCCGTGATATTTACTTAAAACAACACGTCAGAATACACACTGGAGCGAACCATATAAATGTGATCAGTATAAAAAAATATTTTGCTGAAATAAATAGTTAAAAGTCACATCAGAATTCACATATGTGTAAAATGATCATTGACACGTGAAAAACAAGCCTTTTGCGTTTGTATCCAGATCAGACACAATTAAATCTGCCCAGACATGCGCGGATCCAGAAAGTTTTTCAGAGGGCGTCCAACTTTGAGAACAATATTTTTTAGGTGATGTGTGGATCCAAATACCACTAACATCTGGCCATCATCGGTCCACCAGCGAAACGTAATTTAAATGGCGTTTCGCTGGCAGGCCGATGATGGCCCAATATTGAATGTTGGCATGGTAGCTTTGTGATTTATCAGGGGATCCAGACCAGTATTGCTATGAAACCTTGGTGATCCGCACATGCCAGATATAATGACCCGTTAGAACATTGAGATTGAGCATATAACAGCAGTAGCTTGGATACTCTCTTGGTGTTTTCAACGTTTTGTCATAATTTCGTGCATTCTACTTTACGTCAGAACCAAAACGTAAGTGAGTATGATCAGGAAATACCACAATCACATACTGCAGACCAACCCACGGCATCGTAAGGAAGAGCCACAGAACATTTTTTGCAAACGTTAACCTGTATTATCCATTGCATGCGCATGGCCCAAAATGTAACGCAAATCAAGTGACTGCTCAGATTACCTTTTCTCTGGAAGACCCGGAATTACAATGCCTTCTTAAAGTTAAGCAAGACTTAAGTTAAGTATTGATATTTTAACATGCTATATTAAATGCTAAATAAATTGCCTGGATCGATGTGGTACTTGTGGTCAAAGATATCATTGTGATCTTCAGAAAAAATGAAACTATTTTGGTTTTAATCAGTTTTAAATGTTCTTTTTCGCATCCTGAACCGTGTTTAACTTTCGAGAAGTAATATACTCCCTGCTATTCTATATGTTTGTACCACGTGCAATTATCTGGCAAGTATATCCCGGAGTGTTTGTGGTGCTCCACCATGCGCAGATCCAGAGGGGGGGGGGGGGGTCCGGACCCCCCTGAAAAATCACAAAATCATAGGGTTTCTTAGCAATACTGGTCCGGATCCCCTGAAAAATCATAAAACTGCCCAGCCAACTTCAATGTTGAGTCATCATCGGCACGCCAGCGAGACGCCATTTACGTTTCGCTGGCGGGCAATGATGGCCCAATATTGAATGCTGGCTTGGTAGCGTTGTGATTTTTCAGGGGATCCAGACCAGTATTGCTATGAAACCCTTTGTTTTTATGATTTTTCTTGGGTGGGGGGGGCAGGGGTCCGGATCCCCTGCCCCCCTCTGGGTCCGCACATGCCAGATATAATGACCAAGTAGAACATGGAGATTGAGCATATAACAGCAGTAGCTTGGATACTCTCCTGGGGCCCGTTTCACTAACGTTCTTAGCGCTAAGAAATTCGTAAGTTCATTCTTAAGAACGGTTTGCGTTTCACAAACGCCATCGACTTATGAATTTCTTAAGGATTTCGCCAAGATTTTCTTAAATATTGTCGTAACTTTACGACAGGGGGGAGGCGACCTTATCTTTCAGAAAATTTCGTAAATATGGCCGCCTTCATCTGTCCCAACCAGCATACGGAACAAAATTCGCTTATTATTCTGTCAAAACGTATTATTTATCGACAAAATTATCGGAGGGAATTTATTTTAGATGAGTACCTGTCGGCGGAAATGATTTAGAGTGTGTAAAGAGTCCGAGTTCTACGAAATCGATGTTACTTTCGGTTTGAATCGACACGTTTTGAACTATTCATTTATTGTTTGTTTAGTATGTCATGGACTTAACAATAATTTCATTCGACCTGTCTGCTGACACAAGAGAAAGTGAGGTATTGGATCCTGCTGACACCTCTTTGTATAGTCTACACAGATAAATTGCTCGATGTGTTTACACAAGAGATCTTCAGAGTGAGTACATGGCTTCTCAGCTAAAACTACCCTATCATAGAAATTAGCCTAAGTAAGGATAAGGTTAGATCTACATGTACTGCTGAGGAGTGCAGTGGCCTATTGATGGTGGTGTTCGACTTGAGCTCGAGTCCAGGCGTCGCAGGTTTGAGCCCCTCAAGAAGTACTGCACACAAGGCACTGTGTTGTGTCCTTGAGCAAGACATTGTATCATCTGCATAATTGTGCTGGTTCAACTCGAGAAACGTCCAGATAGGGTGGTAAAAATGTTGACTGGGACGTAAAGCATCACCACAGACAGACAAAACGTTATCATTTTATCTGTCTGAGGGCTTACCCTGGCTCAGAATTTGTTGTAGCCAACACTTTAGCCAAATGGAAAAAAGGTTGGAGCCAAAAGAAATTGACTTTAGCCAAGGTTTTAGCCAGAAAGTAGTTTCAATAAGTTGTTCTATATTTAACCGATGACTTTTGCCATCTGCTAATAACCTTTGCAAACAGTTTGGACCCAGGTCAGGCCCGACAAATTGGTGGGCCTGATCTCGATCCTAATTGTTTGACACCCTTTTGTTTGTTTTTTTACTTTTTAGCCAATATATTATATTCGTAGCCACTCTACATTTTTAATAGCAAATGGCTAATGGCAGGGAGAGCCCTGGTTCCAAGTATGTTGACTGGGTCATAAAGTATCACCAAAGACAGACAAAACATTTTCATTTTTCTATCTGACAGAAGAATGTGTTCGAGCTAACATGCATTATTTATATATTGACTGGGCTGTAAAGCCTGAATTGCAGACAAACATTAACAATCAAATAATGCACCAGTCATTTACACCACTGCCCCCCCCCCCCCCCACCCTACACATATGACCCCGGGAATCCCATACTGGAAATATGGTCATTAAAGCTCTGCACTATGTATGGGGACCGCTCAAGGGTCATTGCCCCCACTCTACAATGATAAATTCCTTGGGGTATATTAATTATATTTGCATCATTGCAGAAGATCATGTTTCTGACTACTGTGGTCCTGTGGGGGAATTCAAGATGTGCATCATCCCAATTATCATCTGACCATCCCTGTAGGGGGGAGGGGGTTAAAAATTACTGTGGGGGGAAAGCTGTGATAATGAGGTCACAGTGAGGTGCAGCATGTCTGTCTGACATTTAGAAACTGTATATGTATTTTTGAATCCCTAGTTAGATGGCAACATTTGCGTTCTAAATATGATATCTCTTAATAACTGAACGCAAGCGTAACAATTAATAACTGTATATTTTGCTTGCTAGATAATATTCTCTAAAAATTTGCTTTTTTGGCAGCAGGAAAAGTAATTGGGTAAAAGCTCGAAAATTCTAATGCCAATTTTTCGTAAAAACTCGCCTAATTATTCGAAATCAATTTGGGGCACATTGGATCCAGATAAGAGCTTATAGGACCTATTTATGAAATCTTTTATAACTGTCCTTAAAAAATATGTGTTGGGGTGCATAAAAGAAATGTCTCATTGAGAGGTTTCTTTTACGCACCCAAGACATATGTTTGATAAATGATAACAATCATTTTTGGGGGTTATATATTTTTATGTATAACTCTCTATAATTTGAATTTTCAATACTTAAAAATAAAACAACTTTGATTTACAATATTCGACTGACTGTACTTTTCTATTTCATTTTGTATTCCAAAATAAGCATTGTACTCAAATTGTGCCAGAATTAACCCTTATCCTGCTGATACTATGAGCCCTGATCAGATAGTTCGATCGAAAGGGAGCAGTTTGATCTGTGTCCATATTGTTTGCAATATAGGCCACCAAAAACATAGATAGCAGAAGAGAGCAGATGACAGATATTGCCGTGAACAGCAAGAAAAGGGTAAAAAGAGTGCCTCTACCTTCAGATAAGTATGTGTGATTGAAAAATACTTATCTTTTATCTAAAAAAATATGTTGTGGGTACTCAAAAGAACCGTCTCAATGAGACATTTAAAATGATGATTAAAGAAACAGACAGTTCTGCACTCAACTATTTTGCTTATATAGTACAGGTTAAACGCAGATGAAACATCCCAACATGACCAAACGTTTGCTGACTGGGATGTAAAGTATCATTTAACTCATAAGAAAAATAGAAAACATGCTCTCTTTTTCAGACAGTTTTTCTACCTTGATGTCTTAAAATTACAAATCTCATCAAGATCTTCCCAGTTTGCTCTGAATTGCCTGCAACAAACTTAAAATATTATATCCATCCTTTTTGAGAAAAGTGACTTTAAGTCAGATAATATGTTAGACATATATTGTAATCGGGTCCATTTGTCATTCAGACTTGCTCATAACACAAACTTTTTCATTTTTTGATTGAGGGTGATGTGGCACAATGATTACCTATGATGTTTAGATTACAATGAAGGTTTATGATCGCCAATATGACTGGAGTAAAAGGTCAAGGTAAAATATATTTAAAATATGTCCTTCCACTCCTAAAAGGAACACTTCTTCCAATTTTTCGACCAAGGGTGTTCAAATTTGGCACAATGATTGCCTACTGAGTTTAGATTTTAACAAGGGTTCTAGATTACCAATAATACATTGGACTCAAAAGGACAATTAAGGTCAGATAGACTTAGTATTTGGCTTAAGGCTTATAGTATGAACTTGTCTTCACTTTTTGAATGGCAGTGTTCATATTTGGCACAAAATCTGACAATTCAAAGTTAACAGTTCATACTTCACCTTCATGGTTTATACTTCACACTTCATACATTATTAAATGTATGGAATACAACAGAAACTCTTCATAGTTCAGACTATAATATGCACACTCTCGTTTCAGTTCTTTGGTGCATTCTTTGCTTCCAAATGATACCCTTTAAGTACATATTCACACTCCTTACTTAACACTCAACACTTCATAATTCCCTCTTCACAGTTCATACTTCAAGTCACACTTTAAAGTTTACACTACATAGGTTTTAGATCTTTAAACACCTTACTGTGACATAGAACTGATATAAATGGTGTGTGTTGTTGCATGTTACATTTTTGTTAATCAATATAAATTGCATCAATCTTGCAATATTGGGTTAATGTATTATTGTATAGTAAACAAGAGCATTTCGATGACAAGGTTTAAACATTAAAAAAGAAGATCTGAAAGTGTGATATTAGAAGTGTGAATTACTAAGCATGACGTATGGAATTTGAAGTTGGAACTATGAAGTGTGAAGTTAATTGTGAATTATGAACAGTAAAGTGTGCAATGGAACTATGAGGTATGAAATATGAAGTCTGAACTGTGAAGTTTGAACTGTGAAGTGTGAACCATGAACATATAGACTATAAAGTATGAACTTTCAAATGTCACTTTATGTTACCATAGTTCAGACTTCATACTCAAAGCTTCACAGTAAACTCCTCTTAGTTCATACTTCATACATCATACTTCACAGTTCAAGCTCCTTCTCACTTCATTTGTACTTCAAACTAGACAGTTCAGAATTCAAACTTTACACTTCATAGTTCACATTTCATCCTTCTGTTCATAGTTCATACTTTACACTTCATATTTCATGCTTCATACTTCATTGTTCAGACTTCAATCTTCATACTTAACACTTTATACTCCAAAAGTCATACTTTACACTTTATAGTTATGTGCAATGGGGGACAGCGCAAAATAACATTTTTGAAGTTCATAGTTCATACTTTACCGTTCATACTTCACACTTCATAGCTCACACTTCATACTGCACACTTAGTAGTTCGCATTTCATAAGTCAGATTTAAGGCTGCATATTTCACACCATACTTTGCACAGTTTGAATTGTGAAGTCTGAACATTAAAGTATGAAGTGGAAATGTAAAGAATGAAATGTGAAATCTTAACTGTTAAGTTTCAACTCTGAAGGGTGAAGTCAGAATTTTGAAGTGTGAACCATAAACTGGGAAGATTAAAATGTGAAGTATGAAATGTGAAGTATGAACTTTTAAATGACACTTTCCCGTTTTCCATTGTTCTGACTTTATACTCCAAACGTCACAGTACACCATTCTTTGTTCATAGATCACATTTCTAAGTTAACGCTTCTTACTTAACAGTTCACACTTCATAGTTCAGACTTCATAATTCAGTTTTCACACTTAATTCATAGTTCAAACTTCACACTTAATAGTTCAGACTTCATAGTTCACATTTCAAAGTTCAGACTTCACGCTTCATACTTGGCACTTCATACTCAAATTTATAGTCATGTGTGGGAGACAATGTAAAGTAACCTTTGAAGGTCACAGTTCACACTTTACAGTTAGCACTTCACACTTCATATTTCACACTTCATAGTTTAGACTTCATACCTCACACATTACACACTTCATACATCACATTTCATAGTTCAGACTTAAGGCTGCATAATTCTCACTTCATACTTTGCACTTTATACTTGACAATTCATACTTCCCAATTCATAGTTATGTGAGTGAGACAACGTAAAAAGACATTTTAAGTTCAAAGTTCATACCTCACGGTTCATACGTCCCACTTCATGGTTCTGACTTCATTCTACACACTTAATTATTCGCACTTCATTTGGCAAACTTAAAGCTACGCACTTCCCACTTCATACTTCGCACGATTTGAATTGTGAAGTATGAATATTGAAGTATGAAGTTGAACTGTGAAGTATGAAATGTGAAGTTTGAACTCTGAAGTTTGAACTCTGAACTGTTAAGTGTGAAACATGAATTGTGAAGTATGGTTATTGAAGTATGAAGTCGAACTGTGAAGTTTGAAATGTAAAGTTTGAAGTAGAAATATCATTTTTTGCTGTCCATACTTCAGACGTTATACTCCAAACGTCACAGTACACTCCTCCGAGTCCATAGTTCACAATTCACAGTCGACGCTTTTTACTTCACAGTTCACACATCATAGTTTCATAAGTCAGTTTTCACACTCCATAGTTCAAGATTCACACTTAAAAAATCAGACATAGTACATATTTCACACTTCATAATTAACACTTCCTAATTCAAACTTCATACTTCACACTAAATGCTTCATAGTTCAGACTTCGTTGCACAACTGTAGTGACATTTAAAAGTTCACAGTTCATGCCCTACTGTACATATTTCAATTTATAATATCATACTTCATTCTTCATTTTTCACACTCAATACTTCATAGTTCATACTTCACATTTTATACTTCATAGTTCAGACTTCATGCTTCACACTTCATAGTGAATACATCCTAATTCAGACTTCATACTTCAGACTACATGCTTCATAGTTCAGATTCGTTACATATTTACACTTCATATTTCGCACTCCACACTTTACAATTTGTACTTCACCGTTCATTGTTATGTGTGGAAGACACATTTAAATGCCATTTCAAAGTTCACTGTTTATACTTCACATTACATAGTTCATACTTCAGACTTCACAGTTCATACTTCACACATTTTATATTTCTCACTTCATATTCACACGTCAGAGTTTATACTTAATAGCCCACACTTTTTACTTCACATTTAAAACTTTATAGTTTATACTTTACACTTCATAGATCAAAGTTCATACTTAACAATTCATACTTCACACTTTTTAGCTATGTGTAGGAGACAACGTCAAGTGACATTTCAAAGTTCACAGTCCATACTTCACACTTTATAATTCACACACCATACTTGACACTTCAGACTTCACAGTTCATTTTTTACACTTAATACTTCACATGTCACACTTTATACTTCACAGTGTATAGTTCTTACTTCACACATATAAGTTCACACTTCACAGTTCAGACTTCATACATCACAGTTTCCAATATTTAAACATGTGACAGTGAGGCATTACTGATGAAAATGGTGGGTGTTGTGGTTAACTACCCTCAACTACCCATATCCTCCATCTCCTCCTCCTATCTCCTCTACTACCCATCTCCTCCTCCTAAACACTCTCCTTCTCCTTTCCTTTCACCTCCTCCTCCTCCTATCTCCTCAACTACCCATCTCCTCCTCCTATCTCCCATCCCCTCCTCCTAAACACACTCCTCCTCCTATCTTCTCACCTCCTCTTCCTCCTATCTCCTCCTCAACTACCCATCTCCTCCATCTTCTCCTCCTATCTCCTCCTCTATTACCCACCCCCTCCTCCTAAACTCTCTCCTCCTCCTATCTTCTCACCTCCTCCTCCTATCTCCTCCTCAACTACCCATCTCCTCCATCTCCTCCTCCTATCTCCTCCTCTACTACCCATCTCCTCCTAAACACTCTCCTCCTCCTATCTTCTCATCTCCTCCTCCTATCTCCTCAACTACCCATCTCCTCCTCCTATCTCCTTCGCTTCTACCCATCTCCTCCCCTAAACACTCTCCTTATCCTATCTTCTCACCTCCTCCTCCTATCTCCTCCTCTACTACCCATCTCCTCCTCCTAAACACTCTCCTCCTCGTTTTTTCCCACCTCCTCCTCCTCCTCCCATCTCCTCCTCCTAAACACTCTCCTCCTCCTATCTCCTCCTCAACTACCAATCTCCTCCATCTCCTCCTATATTCTCCTCTACTACCCATCTCCTCCTCCTAAACACTCTGCTCCTCCTATCTTCTCACCTCCTCCTCCTATCTCCTCCTCTACTACCCATCTCCTCCTCCTTAACACTCTCCTCCTCGTATTTTCATCCTCAACTACCCATCTACTCCATCTCATCCTCCTATCTCCTCCTCTACTACCCATCTCCTCCTAAACACTCTCCTCCTCCTATCTTCTCACCTCCTCCTCCTATCTCCTCAACTACCCATCTCCTCCTCCTATATCCTCCTCTACTACCCATCTCCTCCTCCTAACCACTCTCTTATCCTATCTTCTCACCTCCTCCTCCTATCTCCACCTCTACTACCCATCTCCTCCTCCTTAACACATTCCTCCTCGTATTTTCCCACCTCCTCCTCCTCCTCCCATCTCCTCCTCCTGAACACTCTCCTCCTCCTATCTTCTCACCTCCTCCTCCTCCTATCTCCTCCTGAACTACCCATCTCCTCCATCTCCTCCTCCGATCTCCTCCTCTACTACCCATCTCCTCCTCCTAAACACTCTCCTCGTATTTTCTCACCTCCTCCTCCTCCTCCCATCTCTTCCTCTACTACCCATCTCCTCCTCCTAAACACTCATCCCCTCCTCCTAAACACTCTTCTCCTCCTATCTTCTCACCTCCTCTACCTCTTATCTCCTCCTCAACAACCCATCTCCTCCATTTTCTCCTCTTATCTCCTCCTATACTACCCATCCCCTCCTTCTTAACACTCCCTTCCTCCTATCTTCTCACCTCCTCCTCCTCCTATCTCCTCCTCAACTACCCATCTCCTCCTCCTATCTCCCATCCCCTCCTCCTAAACACTCTCCTCCTCCTATCTTCTCACCTCCTCTACCTCCATCTCCTCCTCAACAACCCATCTCCTCCATTTTCTCCTCCTATCTCCTCCTCTACTACCCATCTCCTCCTCCTATCTTCTCACCTCCTCCTCCTACTCCTCCCATCTCCTCCTCTACTACCCATCTCCTCCCCCTAAACACTCTCCTCCTTGTATTTTCTCATCTCCTATCTCCTCCTCTACTACCCATCTCCTCCTTCTAAACACTCTTCTCCTCCTATCTTCTCACCTCCTCCTCCTCCTCCTCCCATCTCCTCCTCTACTACCCATCCCCTCCATCTCCTCCTCCTTAACACTCTCCTCCTCCTATCTCCACCTCCTCCTCCCATCTCCTCCATCTCCGTCCCCTAAACACTCTCCTCCTCCCATCTCCTCCTCTACTAGCCATCCCCTCCATCTCCTCCTCCTAAACACTCTTCTCCTATCTTCTCACCTCCTCCTCCTCCTGCCATCTCCTCTACTACCAATTCCCTCCATCTCCTCCTCCTAAACACTCTCCTCCTCCTATCTCCTCCTTTACTCTCATCCCCTCCATCTCCTCCTCCTAAACACTCTCCTCCTCCTATCTTCTCACCTCCTCCTCCTAACTCCTCCTCAAATACCAATCTCCTCCTCCTAAACACTCTCCTCCTTTCTTCTCACCTCCTCCTCCTCTCATCTCCTCCTCTACTACCCATCCCCTCCATTTCCTCCCCCTAAACACTCTCCTCCTCCTCCTATCTCCTCCTCCTCCCATCTCCTCCTCCTAAACACTCTCCTCCTCCTATCTTCTCATCTCCTCCTCCCATCTCCTCCTCTACTTCCCATCTCTTCCTCCTAAACACTCTCCTCCTCTACTACTCATCCCCTCTATCTCCTCTTCCTATCTTCTCACCCCTCCTCCCATCTCCTCCTCTACTACCCATCCCCTCCATCTCCCCCTCAAATTATCGTTGAGAATAAATTTGATCTTGGATAGTGGCACATATAAATAAGTCTTTTCCTTTTTCCGTCAGCTTTATTCACACCATTGGATACTCATTGTAGAATGTTACATTGTCTTAGTAATGTGTGATTGGATCTGCACCGTTTCTCAATGTGCTAGTCTTAAATGGGTTAATAAAGTGTGTTTGATATCATTATTATGTTAAACGCTGTCTATCACTTTGAAACTTAGAAGTTCAATTTTTTTTTTCTTTCAGATATTAATCAGAGATGTTTACTATACAGAAACAGACAAGGTGGAGTTACTACAACTACAAGTCCCAGAGGCCCAAGTTTTGTGTAGGATTGGAAGTAGCACCATTTGAAAAAGTGAAACGTTTGAATAAGACACAATTGGATAAAAAGCTTTCAAAGAAGTTAACATTCCATGAAGTGTTAGAGTGTAGCATTGGTTTTACTAGACGAAGCTCAATAAAAAAAAAGCAGGGTTTAATTAATAGTTGTGTGTGTTTTTTTTTCAGTTTATACATGACCACTACAGTGTACTCTCGTTAATTCACATCCTTAAACATTAAACTACCTTTTAAAATCCAATATGTAATATATACAGCTGCATAAAACAGATTTTGTTCACTATTACATGTATCTTCCGTATTTGCTATCTAAAGATATGCTGACTTGAATGTACTTAGGGCAGACTCAGTGAGACTGCTACGTTCGTGTGCAAATGTTCTTCATACAGCACATCGCATTGACATGGTTCTTGTATGTCTCCACTAGACATACAGCATATCTTTGGATATATAAAAGTGAAAGTAATCATGTTTAGCCTATGCACTGGTTATCCTTTTATAGATCAGCTATATGTATTCAAACTTCAAATAAAACAACGAAAAGTTTGGCCCTAGGGACTTTGATTTAACGGCAGGCCTTTAGTTAAGAGTGCTTAACAAAATAATAACTTTCACATTTCTTAACCAAAACATATGTTGTGGATGATCAGAAGAACCGTCTGAATGAGACGCGTCTCAATGAGACAATTGTTTTGAGTACCGAAAACATATGATAAAACTGATGTGTAAGAACATATTTACAATTTTTACGCTTAACGTTTTTGTTTATAAACCTGTTTAACTGTATATAAACTTGTGCAGTACAACAAACTTTTCAGACTATGCATGATCGACTATTGCTAAGAAACCAAAGGATGTTGGAAAACGACCCTACATGTAGCTAAGCATCTAAAAGCTTTTGCCATGGTAAATCATTTCATTTGTAAAATGCTGTATTTTGAGCTCACCTGCACACAGGGAGTTTTCATTTTAACTTCTCTCGAGACAAGCAATGGCATGTGAATGGTCAATATGGGCTTTTGTGATCCTTTGATGTCTGTTGTCATTATGCAAACATAGTTCCCCAAGAGTACCACAGTGATCTATAATTTTAATCCCCTCCACTCTACACCAGCAATACCAAGTGAATGGTAGTCAAATCACAGTGAATGGTAGTCTTTAACAATCAGCATCCCTTTATTTTAGCTCACCTGTGCCATGGGCTCAGTATGAGCTTTTGTGATCCTCTAATGTCTGTCGTCATTGTCCGCACGCCATTCTTCAGTCAGCATAGTTCCCGAAGAGTACCGCAGGGATTAAGTTTACATTGACCTACATGTAGTTTACCTCTGGTCAAGTTTGACCCTATGAAAATATTGTTCTTGGAAATCAGATGGTCAGTTGAAGTAAACGTTCATATGGGGCAACTTTTTGATATTATGACTATACAGTGCAGCTCACAAGATCAAATTGGCAGCCATGAGGGTCTCAATGGGGTACATCAGAAATCAATAATCAGTAAAATATAGGCCCAAAAGTTGGTAATCAGTAAAAGTTAGGCCACAAAATCCCCTTGTAATGGTGACATTAAATGGCTCAAGGCGAGCTATTGTGATCGGTTTCGTCCGTCGTCCGTAAACTTTTTTCTTTCCTGAACCACTGGTACAAATTAGAATGATTTCACAGGAATGTTCCCCATAATGCCATCAACCAAAATTGCATAAATGGTCGTTCGGGCTGCTAGAGCTCTAGATAAGTAATCTTTTAAACGACATCTGAACCACTCGTCAAAATTCAAAATAATTTCACAGAATTGTTCCGCGTGATACCCTCCACCAAAATTGCACAAATGGTTCGCTCTGCTGAAGAAAAGAGCCACCAGAACTCTATATAAGAACTATCTTCAAATGACATCTCTTGAACCACTGGTTCAGTTTCAAAATAATTTCACAGAGTTGTTCCTCATGATGCTTTCTATCGAAATTGCACAAAATTTTTAATGGTTCTGCTCCGCCAAACAAAGGGACCGCCAGTACTCAAGATAGGAAATATCTTTAAACGACTTCTCCTGAACCACTGGTCCAAATCAAAAAAATTCACAGAATTATTCCTGATGATGCTCTCTACCAGAGATACACAAATGCTTTCGCTACACAGAAAAAATGGATACCATATCACTAGATAATATATCTTTAAATGACATCTCTTGAACCACTGGTCCTAATTCAAAATAGTTTTACAGAAATATTCCTCATAATGCCCTAGTCCTAAACTGCACAAATGGTGTTTTTCTGCTGAAGAAAAGGGCCACCAGAGCTTTAGATAAGAAATCTCTTCAAACGACATCACCTCCCGATTTTTTTTGGTTTGATTCTTTACGTCCCAATTATTAATTTTTCAGTTATGGCGGGACAGGTCTCCCTGTGTTTAACCAGTACTAAGCAAGGATAAATGTGTCTTGCTCAAGAACACAACGCAGTGATGAGGCACTGGAAGGGGGGGGGGTCCCAGTATCCCATATCCCTTTTATTATTTTGAAAAATATTCCATATCCCTAAAATAAATATGGCAAATATCCCCAAAATTCAGAAAGCATTGTACCCCATATCCCTAAAACTGATCCAAGTATCCCGTATCCCTTTAAGTATTTACAAAAATATCCCGTATCCCTTTAAATTTTTTGCCAATGTCCCTTTATCCCTAAAAACCCTTCCAGGGCTTCAGTGATGCCGGTGAGGCTCGAACCCGTTGCTTGACCCGTGACAGTCTAAAAAAACAAACATGCACATTCAGCGTATCAACTGTTACAGTGATGTCCGGTGATCGCACGACCCATGACAGCCTTCAGACCTCATGCCCAGTCATCGCATAACCCGTGATAGTCATCAAAACTCAGACAGCCAAGCCATGACCCGAAACAATCATCTCCAGTCATCGAACCGTGACAGTATTTGGAACTTATGTCGAGTCATCGCATGACCTGTGACAGTCATGTACAGTAATCGCATGAACCTATTCAGAACTCATGTTCAGTCATCACATGACCTTGACAGCCATGCCCAGTATTCGCATGATCCATCACCCTCTTCCCAACTCGTATCCAGTAATCGCATGACCCGTGACAGTAGTCATGAAAATTCATCGTTTGACCCGTGACAGTTATTGCATGACACACGATAGTCTGCAAAACACATACACAGTCAAAACATGAACAATGAGTCGTGCCGAATCATCGCATCAGAACGCATGTCAATATATGGAATGACGAATGCATTGCAAGACAAATAACTCTTCGGAACTCATGCCCATTCACCCCATGACCCGAACCAGTAATTGCATGATCCGTGATAGTCTTCCGAACTCATGCCAACGCATAACCTGTAACATTCATGAGGGTCTGGATGGGGTATAATGATTAGTGAATAATGGCCCTTTTTACAATGAATAATTCTATTTTTTTAATGAATTGAAGAAAAATATAATGAATAGTGAATAATCAGATTTCTTTGCCACCTTTTTTACTGTTAATGAATAATTGGTCTTATTTTAATGAATAACCCAAAATTTTAATGAGATGGGCTAAATTTTTAATGAATAGTGAATACCAGACCCCCCCCCCCCCATCCAGACCCTCAGTCATGTCCAGTCATCGCATGGCTCGTGAAAGTCATAAAATGTAGCACATGTTAACAGCTAGATATGCTGTGCATTTTTCAACGACCAACAGTCTTGGTCAGTGGTCAGAAGTGTTGTTTGTTTGTTTATTCGTTTGATTTGATTCTTTACGTCCCATCAACAATTTTTCAGTCGTAAAAGGACGGTCTTCCTGGGTTGAATCAGTACTAAGCTAGGATTAATGTTCTTGCTTAAGGACACAACACAGTGACTCCGGTGAGGCTCGAACCCGCGGCCCCTCGGTCTCGAGTCAAGCACACTGCGCTCCCTGTCAGAAGTTTTAAAAGCGGCGAATCGATACCGTTCCGTAGGCTTATTTTGCCTACAAGAGTTTGCAAGAGCTGAATTTTTACAAGTGTTTACTAGATCAGTCACACTTATTTTTATTAATCAGAGTGATAAGAATCAATTTTAAATGTAAGAAGTAACTTTCATGAACTATTTTTTCTATGTAATACGAGAATGATTAGCGCACCACCCTCTTTTTAAAGTATTTGAGACCTTTTTTATAGTTGTCGCCCAATTTTCTCTGATCTGTTTTGATGCTTTCAAATACGTCCGCGCTTACGCCCGCGCGCTCGTTGCTATGGATTTTCTTACCTCCGACGGAAGAGTAGCTTAAGAATTCTTAGCTAAGAAAATGCTATGAAACGCACCGCGCTTAAGAAAATGTTAGTGAAACGCACTTTAAGAAAAAGATACGACAATCCTTAAGAAGTTCTTAAGCCTAAGATCTTCTTAGCGTTAAGATTGTTAGTGAAACGCTGCCCTGGTGATTTCAACGTCTCGTCAGAATTTGTTTTCAACGTTTCGTCAGAATTTCGTGCATTTAACTTTACGTCAGAACCAAAACGTAAGTGAGTATGATCAGGAAATACCACAATCACATACCAACCAACGGCACGTGAGGAAGAGCCACAGAACATTTTATTTGCGAACGTAAACCTGTATTATCCATTTCATGCGCATGACACAAAATGTAACGCAAATCAGCTGACTGTTCAGATTACCTTTTAAGAAGACTTAACATTAATAAATACAAGGATCCCGGTACTTGTTGATTACATCAAATTATGAAATGTCTCGTACCTATACAAAGTTGAGAATGATGTTAAAATCCGTGTTTAACTTTCGTGAAGCAATATACTCCCTGCTACCCTATATGTTTGTACCACGTGCAATCATCTAGCAAGTAAATCCAGGGGTGTTTGTGGTGCTCCACCATGCGCGGATCCAGAGGGGGGGGGACAGGGGGTCCGAGCCCCCCTGAAAAATTACAAAATCATAGGGTTTCTTAGCAATACTGGTCCGGATCCCCTGAAAAATCATAAAACTGCCAAGCCAACTTCAACGTTGAGTCATCATCGGCACGCCAGCGAAACGCTATTTAAATGGTGTTTCCCTGGCGGGCCGATGATGGCCCGCTTAAAGTGGTATTTTGATCCTCCCTCCCCTCATCAACTGAAAGACCAAACAAAAAAAAAACGTCAAAGTTGGACTCCCGCTGACAAAACGTTCTGGATACGCGTATGTCCACCTCTTAAATTTGCTGATTTTTCATGAAAAGAAGAGGACCATCATGTTGTAGGATATTGTGAGGAAATAGGAAAGACTATGTATTATAGGATTCAAAGTGAATAGCCAAGAAGCAGCTCAATCGTTGAACGTAATTATACATAGGTTTAGATGAACAAAATTATTCAGCATAAAATTATAAATATTATCTTACCCATACATTTTAGCGTATGTTTTGGGTGCTCAAAAAACGTCTCATTGAGACGATTCTTTTAGAGTACCCATAACATGATTTGGTTGAGAAATAAGAAAATTATTTTTTCTGTTACGCACTCTTAACTAAAGGTCTGGTAATAGTTTTGATTGGTCGAGATTAAGACATTGTGCATGATGTCAGTGGGTTTTCAACGACGAAAAAGGCTAGTAACGGCAACAAAAAATCTTATATTTGCTCCGATTACATTTACAATATCACTATGGTATAGAAAGTAAAGGTCCTAATATTCAGCCCTGAGGGACTCCAGCTCAAGTATACAGCCAGACAGATTCTGCCCCAGGAAGAACAACGTGTTGTTTTCTGTTTGTCAGGTAATTCTTAAACCAATGAGTTTAAATCTTCATCTTGAACGCCAGCAGGCTCTAATTATTAAATGGGCCACGACGAGAGGAAATCTGCCTTCGAGGGTTTGCGAACAACACAGACGCAGACCAGCCTGCGCAAACGCGCAATCTGATCAGCGCCTTTGTTGTTCACTTTTTGGAAAGCAGCATATGTTAACTTGCTACAGGTGAAATTTCCTTGCTAGTCTCTGTAGCTGAGGGGACTGGTTTGAAACTCGCTTTGGCGGAAACCCCGAAGACAGGTTTTCTCGCGACGAGGCCCAAATAAGTCCAGCATGCCACAAAAGACAGCATTGACTTTCTATACCTCGATCTGAAGCTTGACAAATGCAATTGTATAGATAGGTAAGCTGGTCAACTATAGTCGTCATCAGGTAAAAGTCAAGACTGTAAGCATGTAAGATATAGAGGATCTTACATGAGTGCTCATGTTTTATTGAATTTATTAAAAGATTTTGGGAAAAGAGATAAAATGCGAGGCTTGCCGAGCATTTATCTCTTTATTCGCAACGTGTTTAATAAATTCAATAATACAGGAGCACGAATGTTAGATTCTATTTATCATATGACATAATGGGAGCGCAGTGGCTCAGTGGTAGAGTGCTTGGCTAGAGACCGAGGGGCCGCGGGTTCCAGCCTCACCGGCGTCACTGCGTTGTGCCCTTGAGCAAGAACATTAATTCTAGCTTAGTACTGGTTCAACCCAGGAAGAACCGTCCCTTTGAAGTTTCATTTCAGGGGTAAAAACGTCATAATTTTGTTATTTTGTATTTTTGTTTGTTTGATTTGATTCTTTACGTCCACTCAACAATCTTTCAGTTATGCGGGACGGTTCTTCCTGGGTTTAACCAGTACTAAGCTAGGATAAATGTGTCTTGCTCAAGGACCACAACGCAGTGACGCCGGTGAGGCTCGAACCCGCTACCCTTCGGTCTCGAGTCAAGCACTCTATTTTGTATGCAACGTTGTTATGGACGTCACTCGTTTCCAGAAAATCAGTAAACCACTTTTCTAATGCACTTGATTTTGTAACGTGACGTCCAAAAATTTGCGAGAGTATATCCTGCGATATACTGTCTGAAATTGTATGACGTCATTAATTACGTCATGTCTCTTTGGATGGCGTACGGCTTTACACGGCTTGCAGCGCTCCAACTCGAAGCGAAACTGCAGCAGTGTATTAGAATTGGGATAACAATAATCAAAATTTTCATTTGGGGAGGTATATCGTCGGATATACGTTCGGAAATTACGCTTTATGGCTCCGCTCGCGCGTCGCCGTAAAACTAAATTTCCGACCGTATATCCGACGGTATAACAACCGAAATGATACTTTTGAATTATGATTATCCCCTAAGTGATTAATCGATTTTATTGCATGGCGTTATTTCACTCCCAGCCGCGACGTCATATGATAAAAGAGGTTTTTGCACGCATGTGATAACTGCCGATAAGTACAAACATTGTATTAATAAACTTTTCGCTTACTGTAAAGGCGGTATCTTTAATATTTATATTTTGGCGTTGTTCGGCTATTTCATCTGCTAAACAAGGGAAACCAGGATCTGTTTATAATTTGGTGAAGAATTAAGAAATTGCTTGGGCCGCGCAAACGTGCGTGCATTTCATGAAAATCCTAACCGTATACACACTGAACTCACATTTATCAACCCTTAAAGCGCATTATCACAAAATTTATGTTTTTGTCGTCCACTAAAATATCTGAAGCCTCAAAGACAAACAATGCGGATCCAGATCAGACTGCTCCTGTAGGAGCAGTCTGATCTGGGTCCACAATGTTTGCCTCTATGCTTATGTTAAATAGACATTTTCAGATGCAGTTATTTTGCTGGCGTTTTGTGGTCTCGTCTATACTGAGATAATGGCGCAAGATGATAAAGTTAGTTTTGAATAAAACCACGCCTCGTTTTCAGCTTTTACCTATGCCTAAGGTTGACCAGTCCTAGTTACGCAATCATGAGGCACCGCCTTTACAGTAAGGGAAAAGTCAAGGAATATATGCTACATGTAACCTACTTACTTTTTTCAGGGAGAAGCACAAGAAGTGTGTATTGTGGTTGTCTGGGACAAACTCTACAACGAGGGCCAGGAGCTCATCTCCATAAAATGTGTATTACAGGATGGTCGGAAATAATTTGGGCCTCGTCGCGACAAAACCTGTCTTCGGGGTTTCCGACAAAGCGATTTTCAAACCAGTCTCCTCAGCTACAGAGACTAGCTAGAAAATTGAAATTTTGCTGGTAGCAAGTCTAAATATGATACTTACCAAAACGTGAATAACAAGGGCGCTGATTAGACTGCGCGGATGCGCAGGCTGGTCTGCGCTTTTGTTGTTCACAAAGCCCCGAAGACAGGTGTTTACTCGTTGCGGCCCATTTAAGAGTAATCTGATGAACCCACTCAAGCCGAATGGACTATCAAAAACTTATCAACTATAACAGTCTCTTTCCTATTTTAGGGTTGCTGTTGGTATTTGCATTCAAATTTAATAAAGCATTCTGTTGTAAGTAAAAAGTGGATAGCCTGATCGAACACTACACGTCGCAGTTGCGGCGTCTTATCTGGGTCTGCACCGTTTGCCTACGCCCCTTATAATGGGCGCCAGACTTATTTGGTTAAAAAATATACAACGCTCATCGGTATTAAGTATAAATAAAAATAACGACTTAAAATGTATGTCTTTTGTAGCTTCCTGTTATCTCTTTATTCCGAGATACAACTAACTCTCAATAACTTTGACTTATTGGCTGAAGAGTATTACTTGAAATATATACAACGCTCATCGGTATTTTTATAAATAAAAGTGATGACTTAAAATGTATGTCTTTTTTTTATCTTCCTGTTATTTGAACACCAACATGTAATTTCCATTAATGTGGCATTTTGACAAGTGTAGACTCAGATGAGCTTGTGCAGCCTCCTTTAAAGCGTAGAAACTTCAAATGATGTTCGGTCAGTAGCTTAACATCCTTAGAATATTCAAGCGACTAGCAAAGGCTCTGATCAGACTGTGCATATGCGCAGGCTGATCTGAGGCTTTGCTGGTCGCACATACCTCATTGTTTGAAATCTCATGTCGCAGCTCAATTTTCTTTATTCCGAGATACAACTAACTCTCGCTCACTAATATAGTTAGATTGCTAGAAGTACTGGCTAATGTCGAGCTCTATGCGCGGATACAGAGGGAAGGGAGGGGGAGGTTGTCCTGAAGTATTTTTAAAGTCATCAACTTATTTCACAGAGGGCTGTAAGGACCTCTCCCTCGAGAGGGGGTCCAATTGATTCTCGAGGGGGTCGGTACCAGTATTTCTAAGGAAACATAAAATAACCATTGATTTCCCAGGGACTCCCTGCCCTTCAATTAGCATAGCTCCCATTACGCAGTTACGCACGTACGTGATAAAATAGTAACATTCAATAGAGGTCACCTAATGTGGATAAAAGTAATTTTCAATAAAACTCTTTAAGGAAACAATTTGCTCCCTCTGGGAACAAATTATTTCCTTTAAGAGAAGTTTCCATTTTGAAAAGGGACGCAATTGAAGAGAATAACTGCTTGATCCTGTAGTCTCCCTTTGGTGTGCGAAATTTTTTCGGTGTTCTGGCTACGCCACTGCCTTCCGCCCTCCCCTCTGGATCCGCTCTTAAACTTAATTTGATAACCATTTGTAACAGATTGGAATCTGTAATTTTGCTTAAAGTCTGCAAGATATCAGCTGTACAAATAATTGAAGAAATCTTCATCAATTATCAAAGAACTTTAATAAGTAAACAAAAAGATGAAAGTGACAGTAGGAAAGAAATGAGAGAAAGAACATAAAAGAAAAATATATTACATTCAATGCATCAAATATACCAATCAACTTCTAATATTCAAACTTAATTGTTCATCTCATACTATATTCATGTGAATGTTCATTCAATAACTTGTATTGTCAGAATACTCTGAATGTTAGCATGTTTCTTTGCATAAATTATCACTATAAAGAATCTGCAGTGATTAATGTTATAAATCTATCAACATTGTTTATATTTCAGTAACTCAAATATATATGATCTGATCCACTTCTATATACACAATTCAAGTAACTTTATTTCGGCTATCTCTCAAATATTTCACCATCTGTCTACTAATTTCAAATGTATATAGTTTTAGTTGAGTCTACAGAATTAGCACAGTGAGACGGTTCCCTTTTATTTAACCCGATCTTGAGGTACATCATCACAGATGACTGTCATAGTCCATAGTTCACCAACATCATGCAAGTAAACCCCATAGACACCAGTCCCATAGAAAAAGGAGGAGAATGTAGCAACCTACAAGAAAGGGCGGCCTTTAGAAACTTGAAATGGGGTGGGGTAAAATGAGCGCAATTCTCAACGATATCAAATACCAGACATTGACAAATGAATTCAGTATTTCAGAATTTCATTGCTGCAACCCTGACAGATCTGTATCACTTACCCCTGCCCACCAGCTATCAATATCCACTTGTCATATTGTATTTCTAGAATTATCAGCACATTTTCTCTATTTCACAAAGTCTCATAACACCAAACACAATGTTTCTCCATCTATCTAGTATTCACAACTGACCAGCTTAACAGTTAATTTATCCAACAAAATCACTCACTATAAGCCAAACACTGCAGATTAAATATATACTTGCTATTTACAGGTAATACTGTTCTATTAAAGTGTCACTTGCCACACAGGTAGATTAGTTAAATTCCACAGTTAAATGTATACTTGCTGTTCACAGGTAATACACTTACATTAAAGTGCCACTTGCTATACAGGTAACTAACTGAATTTGTCACATACCTCCCCCTCAAGATAGATAATTCCATTGACAATTATCTCAACCAAATACACAAATTTAGTTATGGAACCTTGACAGGAGATCTGCTACAGCATTCTTTACTCCAGGAATGTGGTGAATCCTGAATCTATATTCCTGTAATAATAAACTCCACCTCAATAGTCTCATGTTATTGTCCTTTGCTTTATTTAGCCACTGTAGAGGAAAATGATCACATTCAATCACAAATTCTGTACCCAGTAAGTACTCCCTTAGTTTTTGCACTGATTTTACTATTGCTAAACACTCCTTTTCAATTGTACTGTATGCTTCTTCTGCGGAATTAAGCTTTTTACTAATGTACATCACAGGGTGTCTAATACCACAGTCCTCTTGCAATAAAACTGCACCTATTCCCCTATCACTTGCATCTGTCTGCAAATAAAACACTTTGTCAAAATTAGGACTTCTTAGCACAGGGTATTGAGTTATGCATTGTTTCAGTTTGTCAAAGGCTATTTGATGATCTTGTAACCACTTCACCTTATTACTTTTGTCTTTTGTTGTTAAATCTGTGAGTGGCAGAGCAATTTCAGAAAAATGAGGAATAAATCTCCTATAAAAGTTCATGGTTCCAATGAATGACCTAACCTGCTTCTTGGTTGTTGGTGGCACTATTCTATTTATGGCATCTATTTTCTCTTCTGTGGGATGAACCGCTCCATTACCAACTTTATGTGCCAAAAATTCAAGTTCTCTAAATCCTAACAGTGTTTTACTGGGCTTGGCGGTAACATTTGCTTTTCTGAATGACAGTAACACCTGCTTGAGATGATCTAAATGTTCATGAAAAGAATCACTAAAAATTATCACATCGTCAATAAATGCATCAGAGAAATCTTCTAGACCCTCCAATATAATTTTCATGAGCCTGACAAATGTAGCCCCTGAGTTGACCATTCCGAAGGGCATAACATTGAACTGAAAATGTCCAAATGGTGTAACAAAGCCCCTCTTTTCTTTGGCACTCTCTTCTAAAGGGATTTGCCAAAATCCTTTAGTACAGTCAATTTTTGATATGAATTTAGCCTTTCCTAGTTTGTTGAATATGTCATCCAACTTTGGCATTGGTTGGGGATCAAATACAGTTATTTCATTAAGACCTCTATAGTCAATGCACAATCTCATACTGGCATCTTTTTTTTTGAACAACTACTATTGGAGCACCATATGCACTTTTAGATTTTTCCACTATTCCAGCATTAAGCATATTCTTCACCTCTTGTTCAACTTTCTCACGCACCGCATATGGCATAGTGTAAGGTCTTTTATAAACTGGTGTTTCTGAATTTAGCACAACCTTGTGTTCAATAACAGAAGTTCTTCCGGGAACATCAGTGAGCACATCATCAAATTCTTTGCACAAATCATTTAACTGTTGTTTTTGTTCCTCTGTAAGTAAACTGTCCATTCTTATGTCATTAACTGATTCATGAGGAACAAGCAATGGATTTTCTATATCTTCATAGGCAAAGTCTTCTTCTTTACCATATATAATGCAGATACTATGAAAATGCCTATCATCTGCTTCATCAATTATTTCATCCTGGTTATCTACTTCCAAGTTCTCATCCTCGTGTCGATCAAACCATTTCTTTATCATATTAATATGGAAAGTTTTTGTTTTCTTCTTCATTTTAACAGTGTAGTCTACAGGACTTACTTGATCAATGATTTCATACGGTCCTCTCCATTCTGCTAAAAGGTTGTTTGTGCTTGTTGGAAGGAGTAACAATACTTTATCATGAACTTTCAATTGTCTATCCTTGGTTTTCTTATCAAAATACTTCTTTTGTTTCTCTTTCTGTGAAATTTCTCTAGAATTTGCTAGTGCTGTCATCTTCTTGAGTCTTTCTCTAGCATCAAGTATATAACTTATGGCAGACTGTTTGACATCTTCAGGTTTCAGGTCTTCCCATTCTTCCTTTACAATAGATAGGGGTCCTCTTACATACCTGCCATATAACATCTCAAATGGAGAAAACCCAGTAGTTTCATGTTTTGCTCAAACAGGAGCTTTGACACATTCTTGCGAGTCTTGTTGTAAATGTTTTACTAAACTATCTAACCCGAATCGCTATTCTTATTCATAAGGAAATATACCGCATACTTGTGACACTTGTGGTAAATGTTTCACTAGAGTAGATCATTAACCTTGAAGACTCGTATGCTCATAAAGGTGATAAGCGTTATACTTGTGATTCTTGTGGTAAATGCTTTGCTCAATCATATAGCTTGAAAACCAATACGCGTATTCATACAAGAGATAGGCCTTATACTTGTGACTCTTTCGATAAATGTTTAATTGATTCATGTAGTTTGAAGACCCTTATGCTTGTTCTTACAAAAGATAAGCTGCATATTTGTGACACTTTTGGTATATGTATGTTTTTCAAAATTAACTTAATTGAAGTCTCATATGCTGATTGGTACAAGAAATTACTCCATATGGGTGAAACTTGTAGTAAGATTTTACTCAGACATCTAAAGTGAATTTATAGAGTAGAAAAGCCGCATAATGTAGCAGCTGGGATGTAGGAGATGAATCATTCATCTTGTAGACCTAGGTTTATAAGGCATTGAGTTGACTATAGACCCCCTTTCTCCAAGGGGAATTTCGAACACAATGATTTTCTGTAACTTCATTATAAAAGACACAGAATAAAAGATTTTAGCCCTCTGAGAGTGGCAGCGTTAACGTATAACATCACATTATATACTTTATGCCCCGAAGTAGCACTAAACGTCCCTGATAATGTCCCAACCATGACATGTTCATAGATAGTTGCATGCTAACACAGGTTTATGAACTTCTTATAACACAGCTACATATTTTAGTATTAATTTTATAAATGTCTTGAGTTATTACCGTTGCATATGTTACCTAGTGTTTCCTTGGTTATTTCCGAGTATTAGTATGGTATTTATTGACTATACATGTATTACATCTGTCACAGAATATAGTAAATCTATAAGGCTCCTACTTAAATGATCTAAAGGTCTTTATTATGGTCATTTACCCTTTTTTCAGACCCATGTTACGTATGTTACCCTCAAAATAGCATTAAGCATTCAAGTTAATATCTCTTACAAGCCCTGTTTATACGTATTTGCATGCTGGCACAGGTTTATGTACTTCTTTTAACAAGGTTTACCTATTTAAGTATTCATTTAATAAATGCATTGAACTTTAACTGTTATCTGTATTTACCAAGTTATACATAAGTTATTCTGATTATCTGCATAGCATTTGTTGACTATTCATGTATGAAGTCTGTCAGAGAATTTAGAAAATTTATAATACTGAAATAAATTGAGGTAAGAAAGAGGGCACAGATCAGGAATCGATATAATCAAGCACCACACCTGACCCAGGATACCAATAGGAATGTGACAACGTCACAATTAGACATCACAAACGAGAGCCTAGAGGTCAGCCATTTCCCAGTAGGTGACCATAAGGCATCAACAAACAGACGTGCATGAAAGCATAATAAAAGAAGTCAGAATAATATAAATGATTCAAATCAGAAGTTCTGAAAGACAGTCACGGTGAAACAGCTCATTTCTGGGCAAGGTATATGGATATAATTCAGATGGTGTTGACACTGATAGGGCTACAAGGAAAAAAAAGTTTAATTGCATGTCAGCTCTATCTGTACGCCTTGTTCCCAATGCTGAAAGCACAGGTTCACAACAACTAAGCACAATATGTACCTGTGTAGCTTATTACACTCATAGATTTGTCCGATACACATCTCAAATGCAAAGAACTTCTCGAACAGAATGCCTTTAGTGTGTCACAATCATTGGTTCTTTGCTTGAGAAATGCTTTTGACATAACTTTCAGGCAAACAGTAAAGAGTTATTATAGGCTTCAGCAGCTAGATTTACGCTTCGTACTACTGATGGAATGGTGTATTATTTATCACATCAGAGCTCAATATATTGAAACAACTCTCCAATGCACTGAAATGAAATATTTAATCTGCACAGATGCAAAGTAGAACGGGTAATAGAGACAGTTTCTGGCTTCACCAATCCTTTTAGTTCTAGTTTTGAAAACAATTAACTGTATTTTTTTGTCATTCAGTGTTCATGCTAAGCCTGGTATAGCTAAGGATCTTATTGAGGCAATTACATCGGCAGGAAAGCTAATGCACACTTCATGGACTCACTTGTAGTTGAAAACCTGTCTTTCACAACCCCATAAAATGCCACCAACTAATAAAGTCTTGAGTTTTGTCACTTTCCCATTGGTATCTGGGGTCAGGTGTGGTACTTGATTGTATCGATTCCTGATCTTTTGGTCTAGGGGCCAAATCTCAAATTTTAAGTTCTGATGTACCCCCCTGGAAGAAAAAAAACTTGGTTACTGTTTTCAGTTGGGATATGTCTTTGGGCCTTTGAAACCCATGTTTTACTAAGTTTTCTGTGGTCAATTTTCTGTAAATGGCTCGTAATAAGCGTTGACCTACAAAAATTGAAATAGCAGTACACATAACACAATACAATATAATCGTACCAACGAAATTATTTGAGCAATACATAAACATCAATGGAAGAAATCAGTGAGGGGTATTTTTGCTCGTCAGCGTTACGTATGTTACATTTTGTACGAAATTGTAGATAATGACTTTATAGATTGCAAATAAGAATGAACCATGTTCCCAAACCCCAGGAAGAAAAACTTGTTTACCATTTTCAGTCAGGAACATGTCTTTGGGCCTTAGAAATCTGTGTTGTACTTAGTTTCATTGGTAAATTTTCTGTAAATGAACTGTAATTAATGTTACCCTGCTAACATTGAAAATAGCAATAAACAAAATCAAGACTAGTAAGAAATGTTCAATAGAATTAATGACTGGTAATAAATGATCCCACAGTGGCAATATTTCAATATTGTTTAGCCACCATGAGAGCCCCCAGAAGAGAATTTTAACATATATCAACATTTTTGGCACTTGCAGACATAAATTAAAGTTCAAATCCTCTGCACCTAAAGTAGTATTTCAACACATCTTGACCAGCCTGTGAACACTGAGGCCGTGAGTGCTAGGATCCATCAGGCTTTTGCTTGCAGACGAAATAGATCGGGATGCAATGAAAAGGAAACAATATACGACGTGTACTGCATTGGTCGTCGTCAATATCAGCGCTACTTGAACATCCTGATCAATGACAGGTGCAGAGGATTTGAACTTTTATGTCTCTGCTGTCCTTGCTGTTTTAGAGGTGAAACCCTTTGCAAACAATGGCAGGGTCCAATTATCAAACTGATATATTTCTACAAGCAAAAAATATAAGTATGTTTAATCCTTAGATTTGGCATCAAACTCAGCAGATGCAGCAATATATAGAGATGAATTTTTTAGTTTATATACAACACTAGCATGCAAGCACATAGTGTTAAAACTGCTTTCCCAAGATAATAACACCATGTAGGTACTACATTTTATTACTGCTCTATGAACGCTTTGCGGACACGACTGGTAATTACATTAGTCATATCTTGGTCAATCAATGATAAGTGAGTCTGCTTTGTGGCACGTGTAACAGCAAAGTTGGTGAAATATCGCTATATTAACTAAGATACTAATTTTGCTCCCGTAACCGTTTGGTTGTTTGTCTTTCATGGGTCGAATTAGGGCTAAAAGTAAACGGTAAGATTCAAAGTACAAGTACTAATGCTTAAAAGCGAAATAAATTATGCGCACAAGTCATTTGTAACCATCCCCAGCTGGGCAAATAAGCTGTTAGTACTGGGTCATACCAGCCAGAAAATCAAAGTCCCTGTCGTTCCCCGGCTCTGTGGGCCCAATTACGAATGACTTGTGCATTTAGATAATGTAGAGTGCAGCTAAATAATGTGACTCCCATTACATGTAACATATCTGATGAACAGCCTCCTTGTTACATTTTTTAAATATTGTTAACTTTTGCACTTGTAATATTTGTCCCAGAGCTGTCGAGCAAGCAACAGAAATTACAGGCCATGCCGCGAGAAAACCTGCCTTCTATGTTTCGGACAAAGCGAGTCTCAAACCAGTCTCCTCTGCTAATACACAGGCTAGCCAAAAAATTGAAGTTTCGCTCATAGCAAGTCTAGTTATGATTCTTCTAAAAAAAAGATAACAAAGTTGATGATGAGACTGCGCAGATGCACAGGCTGGTCTGCGCCTTTGTTTTTACAAATTACCTAAGATAGGTTTTCTCAGTCGACCCAATTGCTATAAGTGTCATGAAGGCTTAGAAAACAGAATGCGAAATTCTGCAATATGATAACGCAGACAGAATTGTAATTTGTCTTTTTAAAACATTAGCAGTGTGTATATAGCCTCACCAAGATTTATCCTGCTGGTGAGCGTTTTTTATCATACAACCTGATATACGAATGTAAAGATAGAATCATTGTTTATCATACAACCTGATATACGAATGTAAAGATAGAATCATTGTTTATCCTACAACCTGATATACGAATGTAAAGATAGAATCATTGTTTATCATACAACCTGATATACGAATGTAAAGATAGAATCATTGTTTATCATACAACCTGATATACGAATGTAAAGATAGAATCATTGTTTATCATACAACCTGATATACGAATGTAAAGATAGAACCATTGTTCTGTACAAACAATGGGTTATCCATATGAAATACATCGATGGAAAATGAGGTGTTTTCTAAATTGAAAACGACTAAGTCATCTTATTTTACAAGAGATTCCAGACCTTTTTTCCGTTCTTAAATGTTCAAATATGCAATTGTATATTAGGCGGTGATTTATTATATGCATGTGCAAAATGTCAGTCCGAAATGGTATCATTAAAGACATTTCTTAAAAGGGGTAGTCTCTGGTTTATCAGGCGCAGTTTATTCTGTATTGCGCCTGTGCAGAGAATGATTCTTTGATCTAAGGCTGCTTAGCAACCATAGCAACCATAAAAAATTTGAACGGCCGCTATCTTTTTTATTCGCTACTCTAATGGCAATGTTCCATATTTTTTACACATTTGTAAACCTTTTAAAGGGGCGTTGGGGGCTTGCCCCCATATGAAACTAAATAGAGATTGCATAAGTGTCTTTTACTTTACTGCAAAAAGTCATCACTGGACATGTTTTAGAAGTTAATTAATGGGGCGAAAGCCAATCTCTTCGGTTCTGTTGACAACTCTTCTGTAGGCTTCCTCTTTTTCACCACAGGTCCGGGGACGGGGTTTAGTCTCTTCATGTTTTCTGGAGTATAAACTGTCTAAACACACTCCAAGAAAGTTAAAAAGGGGCCAACTGAGTTGTTTAGATGTTTTTTTCCAAAGTATGTGTCATTTAATGATTTGACAGTGCCGTGTTTAGGTAGTGAGGTTTTAATGGCACGCCAGGTGCTTTCTAAAGTACTGGTTTGGGCTCCTGTCTGTGAATTAACAAACTCTTTGCTGTGGTTTACAGTCATATGTGTATACCCTCCTCCTCTAGTCTTGAATAAGCCTTCCAACAATCAGAAATTATTGTTGTTCCCAGCAGCACATGCTTCTTGATGATTGGTATCAGGGTATCGACACTTCGATTTTCAATGCTGGCCAGAAAACAGTTTTTTGAGTCTTTTTCTATGCCAAACACCCAAACGCCACCCTTCCTTCTTCCCTTGTGGTATTTTCTTTTACCAAACTTACTTTCATCCGTTTCGACAATCTTTTCTGGACCATCTACCTTACTATTCTCCTTTTTCAAGACTTCCAAACAGACTTCTCGGCAGAGATTTACCAATCAACCAGCATTTCTTAACAAGTGATTTCTAGTTCACGTCTAACCGTATCTTGCCTCGCCTTGTAAACCCAGTAATAAGTCAGTTTCACCACCTGTTGCAAAGATGAACTACTGTGCTAAAACCAGCTTCCCGCTCTCACCGAAATCTTGTAACCGCACTCCTTCTTGGTACAGCGCCAGATGTAGCCGTCTTTTCCATAGCTTGTGTCCTTTTTCAAAGAAAGTTTACCCTCAAAACAACGCACACAAATCACCGCCGAAATTACTGGTTACTCCTTTCTCTTGAAGCCACAATATTAAACTGAAAGTATACCTTTTTACTCATAAACATCGTCGTTAAATGGTGACATTGTATTTTGACAGCGCTTTGTTTACAAATGACGCGCGTTACGTTGATGTTAAATTACGCCCAAAGTCACGTGATGATGGAATGACAATGTTCTTCTTAAAATGGAAACCTCTGAACATTTTTCTTCAGATTTAAATTCAAATTATTACCTTTCAGTATTATATACCGAAAGTATTAACATAAAGATGCACGATGAATTCATTTTTGGGGTTAATTTTGCTTTTTATTGCCTATTTTAGGATATCCACACGCTGTTGCGTGTCTCTCTATATAATGTCTCGTGTGCGAAGCACGCTACGGCCTTTGGCCGTATATCTCACGCACAGCCTTCTAAAATGCGGGCAAAGCGCCCCTTTTTTTACTTATATATTGCGTCCGGTAAACCACAGGTGCGACCTAAAAAGAAAAACAATCTCCACTGAATTTCTGAACGCACAATAACTAATGAATAACAAAATCAAAATAATGCATTTTGTGCACTTTATATCGAAGCATAACTGTGTACAGAGAGTAAACACAATGCAATATTTGATATGATCAAATGTATTTGAACATAAATTAATACCAGTGCATATCACCTCCGTGCAATATACTCACAGCCCTGCATTAAACCTCAACAACTGTTCATGAAGTAAAGTGAGGCTTTGGATTACCTGCTTTGTAATATACATGTATCACTGTGATATCTAATTTGTGGTGTTATTTATTTTGTAGATTTCTAATTGCTGACCCATACTGAACTTGAGTAAAGGCTTAGATGTCATTGAGAAGAAAGAAATAGTCGATCTCCAGATCACAAGCTCTAAAGCTTTCAATTGGAGGGAATGTGTTTTCATGCAATATATTTTTATATCTTAACTAGACACCCAAGGTGAATACAGTGTATGCAGGTCAGAGTGTGTACAGTAAGCAGTGAGACTCTAAAAACTGGTCTAATTGAGTTGCCCATTTGAGTTACAGCTAAATACACCTTGACAGAAGGCAGGGCTAACCCTGGCTCAGAATTTGTTGTAGCCAACACTTTAGCCAGATGGAAAAAGTTTAAAATGACTTTAGTCAAGGTTTTAGCCAGAAAGTAGTATCAAGAAGTTGGTATTTCTTTAACTCTTTGCCATCTAGCGGCGAACTTTGTCATCTGCTGATAACCTTTGCAAACAGTTTGGACCCAGATCAGGCCCGATAAAATGTTGGGCCTGATCGATTTCAAAACTGTTTGACACCCATATTGTATTTAAAAAAATCCATCATTCAAAGAGTTAAATATGACACAATAATCAAGTGTAACATAATAATTGAAACAAATATGTTCTTAAAAGGGTATCCTTTGGAAGCAAAGACTGCACCAAAGAACTGATTTTAGAGTGTGCATATTTTCTGGGCCAAACTAGCTAGTTTCTGCCATTTAGGCTTCATCACTGGAAAATCAAAAAGCTGATCAAAATACACTTTTCGCGGATATTAACTTTTAGCCAATGACTTATATTTAGAGCTACTCAACATTTTAAGTAGCAAATGGCTACAATGGCTTATGGCAGGATGAGCTCTGCAAGGGTATGACACATATCACAATCCCTTTATGTATGATTTGGTCATATGATTGTAGCTTCAAGAAAACATACTTCATTAATATTCTGGGATAGCCATTTTGTGGTACTTGTGACAAACACATTAATCTGTCTAAATTGAACAGTGCTCTCTCATCCATACAGAAGATAAACTATAAAGCTGTGGTGCTAACGTGTATGTGTTTGCTCGCATATTTATTTCAAAGATTTATTCTTGTGGTATATGTTTTACAAATCAATATCACTTGAAGACAAATCAATTTTTTTATGCGAGCAGTAATCCCGCTCTCAGTGTTTTTGTGGAATATGTTTTTACCCTATTGGTTACTTTAAAAATCAACAATCTTATTCATACAAGAGTTAAAAACATATAATTTTGGCAAAAGTTTATGGGAAATGACATTCCCATTGTCCGAACTTCAAAAAGCTTAATAATTAATACAGAGATACGACTTATACTACCGTCAAAAGATTAAACCTTTCATTTAACTTGAAAACCCACACGTTTATTCCTAGATGTGATTGTCAGAATATTAAGGACAATGTGAGAAAAGTTTTATTTAATTTTCTGGCTTGAAACCCATATGTAGAATGCTTATCCTACTTGCGATGTACTGAGTATGTGTGGCAAATCTTTGCATAATTATATGCTGTAAAAAAAACCATATGCTTGTTTGCACAGGAGCTAATTTATACTGGTGATCATCCATACATACGTGGTACTTACTTAACTATATAATGTGAAGTGACATAGCAATATTTCTTGAGGAGATACGCCATATACTTGGGGAACTTGTGGTAACAGTTTTACTGAAACATAAACTTATTCATGCTATAGATAAGTCATATAATCCAGAAAATCGGGACAAGAGTTCTACTTAATGTGAGCTAAGTAAAACACAAACTTATTATTACTGGAGATAAGACACCTTTGAAAACTTATGGCAACAGTTTTAATCATCTTACAAGATGAATCTTAAACGTATCCATACAGGACATAAACCACATATGTGTGACACTTGTGGGAATTGTTTTACGCAAAAATCGAACTTAAAGAGCCATATGCTTTTTCATACAGGTGTTAAGCCTTACGTTTGTAGCGCCTGTGGTAAATGTTTTACACATTCATCAAACTTGAAGATCCATATGCGTATTCATACAGGAGATAAACAATATACTTGTGACACTTGCGGTAAAAAATTTCTTTATTATCTTACTTGAAAACCCATATGTTTATTCATACTGGAGATAAACCTCATACGTGTGACGCTTGTGGTAAATGTTTTACTCAATCATCAAACTTAAAGAAACATATTCTTATTCATAGTGGTGATAAGCCACATACTTGTGACACTTGTGGTAAATGTTTTACTGAACCATGGGGCTTGAAATATCATATGCGTATACATACAGGAGATAAGGCAAATAACTGTGACACGTGTGGTAAATGTTTTACTCGATCATCATCCTTGAAGACACATATGCGAATTCATACTGGAGATAAGCGGCATACGTGTGACAGTTGTGGTAAATGTTTTACTCAATCATCATCTTTGAAGAAACATTTGCTTATTCATACAGGAGAAAAGCCATATACTTGTGCCACTTGTGGTAAATGTTTTCCTCAATCATCAGACTTGAAGAGACATAAGCGTGTTCATACTAGGGATAAGCCACATATGTGTGACACTTGTGGTACATGTTTTACGCAATCATCTGACTTGAAGAAACATATGACTATGCACACTGACGAAAAGTCATATACTTGTGAAATTTGTGGTAAATGTTTTACTCGACCATTTAGTTTGAAGACTCATATGTTTATTCATACTGGAGAAAAGCCACATGCATGTGACACTTGTGGTAAATGTTTTACTCAATCATTTGACTTGAAGATTCATATGCGAATTCATACTGGAGAAAGGTCATTCACTTGTGCCATGTCTGGTAAATCATTTGCTCAATCATCAAATTTGAAGACCCATATGCTTATTCATACAGATGATTAGCCTCATACTTCTAAATGAGTAACTCATTTATATGGCTTGAGTTCACATATGCTTATTCATACAGGAGATAAACCATATACTTGTAACACTTGAGGTAATTTTTATTTTATAAATCAGCTTGAATATTCATATGCTTATTCAAACAGGAGCTTTGACACATTCTTGCGAGTCTTGTTGTAAATGTTTTACTAAACTATCTAACCCGAATCGCTATTCTTATTCATAAGGAAATATACCGCATACTTGTGACACTTGTGGTAAATGTTTCACTAGAGTAGATCATTAACCTTGAAGACTCGTATGCTCATAAAGGTGATAAGCGTTATACTTGTGATTCTTGTGGTAAATGCTTTGCTCAATCATATAGCTTGAAAACCAATACGCGTATTCATACAAGAGATAGGCCTTATACTTGTGACTCTTTCGATAAATGTTTAATTGATTCATGTAGTTTGAAGACCCTTATGCTTGTTCTTACAAAAGATAAGCTGCATATTTGTGACACTTTTGGTATATGTATGTTTTTCAAAATTAACTTAATTGAAGTCTCATATGCTGATTGGTACAAGAAATTACTCCATATGGGTGAAACTTGTAGTAAGATTTTACTCAGACATCTAAAGTGAATTTATAGAGTAGAAAAGCCGCATAATGTAGCAGCTGGGATGTAGGAGATGAATCATTCATCTTGTAGACCTAGGTTTATAAGGCATTGAGTTGACTATAGACCCCCTTTCTCCAAGGGGAATTTCGAACACAATGATTTTCTGTAACTTCATTATAAAAGACACAGAATAAAAGATTTTAGCCCTCTGAGAGTGGCAGCGTTAACGTATAACATCACATTATATACTTTATGCCCCGAAGTAGCACTAAACGTCCCTGATAATGTCCCAACCATGACATGTTCATAGATAGTTGCATGCTAACACAGGTTTATGAACTTCTTATAACACAGCTACATATTTTAGTATTAATTTTATAAATGTCTTGAGTTATTACCGTTGCATATGTTACCTAGTGTTTCCTTGGTTATTTCCGAGTATTAGTATGGTATTTATTGACTATACATGTATTACATCTGTCACAGAATATAGTAAATCTATAAGGCTCCTACTTAAATGATCTAAAGGTCTTTATCATGGTCATTTACCCTTTTTTCAGACCCATGTTACGTATGTTACCCTCAAAATAGCATTAAGCATTCAAGTTAATATCTCTTACAAGCCCTGTTTATACGTATTTGCATGCTGGCACAGGTTTATGTACTTCTTTTAACAAGGTTTACCTATTTAAGTATTCATTTAATAAATGCATTGAACTTTAACTGTTATCTGTATTTACCAAGTTATACATAAGTTATTCTGATTATCTGCATAGCATTTGTTGACTATTCATGTATGAAGTCTGTCAGAGAATTTAGAAAATTTATAATACTGAAATAAATTGAGGTAAGAAAGAGGGCACAGATCAGGAATCGATATAATCAAGCACCACACCTGACCCAGGATACCAATAGGAATGTGACAACGTCACAATTAGACATCACAAACGAGAGCCTAGAGGTCAGCCATTTCCCAGTAGGTGACCATAAGGCATCAACAAACAGACGTGCATGAAAGCATAATAAAAGAAGTCAGAATAATATAAATGATTCAAATCAGAAGTTCTGAAAGACAGTCACGGTGAAACAGCTCATTTCTGGGCAAGGTATATGGATATAATTCAGATGGTGTTGACACTGATAGGGCTACAAGGAAAAAAAAGTTTAATTGCATGTCGGCTCTATCTGTACGCCTTGTTCCCAATGCTGAAAGCACAGGTTCACAACAACTAAGCACAATATGTACATGTGTAGCTTATTACACTCATAGATTTGTCCGATACACATCTCAAATGCAAAGAACTTCTCGAACAGAATGCCTTTAGTGTGTCACAATCATTGGTTCTTTGCTTGAGAAATGCTTTTGACATAACTTTCAGGCAAACAGTAAAGAGTTATTATAGGCTTCAGCAGCTAGATTTACGCTTCGTACTACTGATGGAATGGTGTATTATTTATCACATCAGAGCTCAATATATTGAAACAACTCTCCAATGCACTGAAATGAAATATTTAATCTGCACAGATGCAAAGTAGAACGGGTAATAGAGACAGTTTCTGGCTTCACCAATCCTTTTAGTTCTAGTTTTGAAAACAATTAACTGTATTTTTTTGTCATTCAGTGTTCATGCTAAGCCTGGTATAGCTAAGGATCTTATTGAGGCAATTACATCGGCAGGAAAGCTAATGCACACTTCATGGACTCACTTGTAGTTGAAAACCTGTCTTTCACAACCCCATAAAATGCCACCAACTAATAAAGTCTTGAGTTTTGTCACTTTCCCATTGGTATCTGGGGTCAGGTGTGGTACTTGATTGTATCGATTCCTGATCTTTTGGTCTAGGGGCCAAATCTCAAATTTTAAGTTCTGATGTACCCCCCTGGAAGAAAAAAAACTTGGTTACTGTTTTCAGTTGGGATATGTCTTTGGGCCTTTGAAACCCACGTTTTACTAAGTTTTCTGTGGTCAATTTTCTGTAAATGGCTCGTAATAAGCGTTGACCTACAAAAATTGAAATAGCAGTACACATAACACAATACAATATAATCGTACCAACGAAATTATTTGAGCAATACATAAACATCAATGGAAGAAATCAGTGAGGGGTATTTTTGCTCGTCAGCGTTACGTATGTTACATTTTGTACGAAATTGTAGATAATGACTTTATAGATTGAAAATAAGAATGAACCATGTTCCCAAACCCCAGGAAGAAAAACTTGTTTACCATTTTCAGTCAGGAACATGTCTTCGGGCCTTAGAAATCTGTGTTGTACTTAGTTTCATTGGTAAATTTTCTGTAAATGAACTGTAATTAATGTTACCCTGCTAACATTGAAAATAGCAATAAACAAAATCAAGACTAGTAAGAAATGTTCAATAGAATTAATGACTGGTAATAAATGATCCCACAGTGGCAATATTTCAATATTGTTTAGCCACCATGAGAGCCCCCAGAAGAGAATTTTAACATATATCAACATTTTTGGCACTTGCAGACATAAATTAAAGTTCAAATCCTCTGCACCTAAAGTAGTATTTCAACACATCTTGACCAGCCTGTGAACACTGAGGCCGTGAGTGCTAGGATCCATCAGGCTTTCGCTTGCAGACGAAATAGATCGGGATGCAATGAAAAGGAAACAATATACGACGTGTACTGCATTGGTCGTCGTCAATATCAGCGCTACTTGAACATCCTGATCAATGACAGGTGCAGAGGATTTGAACTTTTATGTCTCTGCTGTCCTTGCTGTTTTAGAGGTGAAACCCTTTGCAAACAATGGCAGGGTCCAATTATCAAACTGATATATTTCTACAAACAAAAAATATAAGTATGTTTAATCCTTAGATTTGGCATCAAACTCAGCAGATGCAGCAATATATAGAGATGAATTTTTTAGTTTATATACAACACTAGCATGCAAGCACATAGTGTTAAAACTGCTTTCCCAAGATAATAACACCATGTAGGTACTACATTTTATTACTGCTCTATGAACGCTTTGCGGACACGACTGGTAATTACATTAGTCATATCTTGGTCAATCAATGATAAGTGAGTCTGCTTTGTGGCACGTGTAACAGCAAAGTTGGTGAAATATCGCTATATTAACTAAGATACTAATTTTGCTCCCGTAACCGTTTGGTTGTTTGTCTTTCATGGGTCGAATTAGGGCTAAAAGTAAACGGTAAGATTCAAAGTACAAGTACATGAAAAGAAGCGATTCTACAAGTTATTAGTATGCTATGTCTTGGTTTGCAGATCCTGGTATTGTTTGGTTGTTTATCTCCAATTCTGACATATGAGGAGAAACATAGCAGGACCTGGAATATATAACTGATCCAAGCATCCATATGGTGCCTCCGAATAGGAAGATAAGACCTTTGTGTATCATATACTGAAGGACTTTTAAAAACGCACCACCTGCTTAAATGGTAATTTATGTCGAAAATTGAATATTTTCATTATGTGAAAAATAAAATTGACAAGTTCCGTCGTTCAATAAGAAAATTGAAACGCTGTAGGCTTATGATTGCCGTGGCGTCGCGATAATTCTGAGACAACCCAAGTTCAAAAATTCACAGAGTACCAATACCTTCCATTATGAACGAAAAAAAGTTTTCGAACTGATGTTTTTTTCTTGAAAGCAAAAGGAAAGACAAAATCAAATCATGAAGTTTTAGGCATTACGTCTACATGACGTCATTGATTTTGACGTAATTGGCGGTTTATATCCTAAGGATCAGGAATAATCAAAATCTTTTCATTGCAAACAGATACTCCTCAACCAGTTGCATAAAAGACAAAAGTGTCACGACATGCGCGGATGACACCCGTCTGTTATTGATGTTTGAAAATTTAACACTGACGTTAGCAAAGAAACACTGCGAGTTTGAGTGTAATAAAACAATTATTGCTGAAAACTTTTGTGTTTTTCCATTTTTTAAAGACATCTGGCTACCACTTAAAAGTGTTTGTTTTAAAAAAAATCAAATTCACATTTGTCAGACGACAATTGTTGAAAACACTTACGTCGATATTACGCCAGAATGAACAGCATGAGCAAATCGAAAGCATGGCAAATCATGGTCCATTTTGCAAGAGGATAAAAATGATAAAAAAAAAAGAAAACATCTGCAAATCAATCATGTGGAAGAGACAGTGAGTGTAAAATGGTGCGTTTCTAAAGTCCCTCAGTATAGATATACGCATCATTCCTGTTGCAAACGGTTGTCTTGTTGCGAGGTGAGAATTGTGCGTATGTATACTGAACAACTAAAGAAACCTGACACTTTTTACTCGCTTCAAACTCGTAAATAACAGATTATAGACCTAAGCCTTTATGCTTATTTAATTAACAAGGCATTAGAAAGGATTCTTTACAAAAATATATCTTTCAACTTTAGAACATGACGTCACGACGTCAAAAATACCGTTTTTATTACTTTTGCCTCGGTAGTGTATGTCTAGATATTTTTTTGAAAACTTTTTACATGTATGCAAGGCCAATACCAATACAGACAAAAGTGCATTTTAAAAATTTGAAATTTCTTTCTGTGACGTATGATATGGAGGTTTTTATTTATGCTTTTGACGTTATTTAAATGGAAGTGTTTTTTTCCTTTGTATATGCAATTTTCTGAAACTGAAATGACTTCGAGTCAAACAATTAGTGTAAAATAATGCATTTACAAAAATCAGAACATGTGTTTCGCGTCACGTTAAAGAAAAAAAACGGAATAAACCGATTTTAACGTCAATAAAGAAACAACGTAAACTATGGATTGTAACCGTTTCTTCTTTGTCAACGTTTGTCGCCGTTTAGTGTGTGCTATCTACCTTGTTATAGTGCCAATTGGCTACACTTTACTTTAATCGCGTATGAATTTCAAGCTTTGCAGTATACACATATCAGCATGTAATTTTAACGCTTTACGTCGCTAAATGGACGTAAGCAGCAACTACGGAGTTCAAAAACATTGAAACATTGTCAACTTGCATTCCAAACATCATACAAAATGAAAAAAGTTGATAAAGTAACAGTGCTTTTTGAAAGCTCATAAAAGGCTGATAACGTAAAATTGACGTTAATAAAATGAAAATAGGCTTTTGGGTTGAACAATGCACGCATGTTTTATTTCAATGCCCAGAATATGTCAATGAAATAACAAAGAATCACACTTAAGCGGCTTCTGGTGAATTTTGTGTGATTTCTGTGTTCTTGTGAAAATTAATTTTCCGTGTTACTTGACGTTTTGATAGATGACGGCTGAAATTAGTTCATATTTTCAAATAATCTCATTGCATCTTAGTCTACCTTTGTTCAACTTTACGCAATGGAAAGATAAGTGTTCATCGTGTTCATTTACTACCAAATAAATGACACACAGATGGTATCAGGTTTCTTTAGTAGTTAAGTATACAATGATTGCTGGTTATTAAAGCGTAATTTACTGACAAGTTCCAGTCAAGAGACACCTAGCGCGGTCGAGACGAGACCACGAGCCTTCAGGTAGAAGTTAAAAAAATTAACTTAGAATATGTATAATTTTGTCTTTGTAGTTCAAACATGTATGGACGACTAACCCCCCCCCCCCCCAAACACACACACACAAAAAAGAAAACCTTATTCATTAATGATTTATACATGTATTCCCAGCATTAAAACAAAACGGATGCACCCATCCAGAACTGACCCTAAGGAGCAGTCTGGTCTGCGTGAACACTTTGTGGATAAGACACAGGGGTATCTCACCTTTCGTTTATTAGTAAATGGAGAAATTATCATAAAACACCTAGCACTTAGTGAAACAGAATTACATGCATGCATAATATATTTTATATATGAAGTTGTATTGTATGTAAAATTATTTGCTATACTGTACATCAAAACAAATTCAGCATGGAATAGTAAATACATAGATGTTTGATTCACAGTATTTGCTTTTTGTACACAGTATTTGCTTTTTCTATACGTAGCTAGAAAAAAACAACAGATTATCAAGAATCGTTTTCATAGGATATTCCCATCTTAAATATCATTGAATAGAGTTCCAGATTTTCATGTAACTCACAGCATTATACAGTAGATCCACTTAGACGTAGCCTGGGTCCAGTCATCAGTATTTTGGCAATATTATCTAATGCCAATAATCGAAAAAAATAAGACAATAAAAAGATACCACATCAAAGTTTGTCCGTTATTGATTTTGATTAATATTGGCGCCTTGGGACATCGGTAGTATTTCCCTTTGATAATTCGATAAGAAGATTAATCTAATTATAGCCTATTGCTTTAGTGTGACGTAATAAGGATGATAACGAGTCACCGATCCGATAATGAGGATGCAACAACAACGTCAATACCAATCAGCTGATCATGGAAACTCCGCGTAAAAACGTGAATAAAAATGGAATTTGTTTACTTGGTTCGAGGCCGATTGATCTAAACAAAGGATTAGAATTATCAAACGCAGAGATGAAACTGAAGTGTCAAAAATATTGCGAACATTCAAAGATGACATTTTTCTGGGATGTGTTGTGTGTATCTCGACCTTGTGAAATGCGTGTCTCGCAAATGCACAAAACCCCATAGTACTTAACAAATACACCAAATATGGAAAACGCTGTTTCAATTTAAATCGTGAAGCCAACTATCGTCCACAAGGTGCGTTCGATGATAGGACAGAGAAAGGAATATCTGTGCCTTTCTATCTGTCTTTACTGGGATTCCTGGTACTATTTATAGCACAAAAGAGTTATCCGATAGCGTTATCGTTCTTGGCCAACCCCTCAAAATCTGAGGGATAAACCAGTTCGCGCTGTCGAATGAAATCAAAGTTCCCTAGGTTGTCATTTTGACCAAGAAACGGAAAAATAAAAAAGAAGAAATGGTCAGACAAGAACCCAGGCTAACCCAAATGAAACTTCGATGTTCAGTTAACCCGAGATGCATCTGCACATTGGTGTCAGAGCACTTTAGAATATTACGTAAATAACTGTACTGTATTGAATATATCGACGGAGACTGTAGCCACCGCTTATACCAATTCAAATTTAGCGTTAAATGATATATACGCTCTGGATTTGTAGAGAATGGGAGGATTCATCAATCCCTATCGCAAGGTGCCTATACATATTGTAATTAGTACTATTTTCCAAGTTCCCCAAGGTCCTTCCTTATTTAAGTATTGGATCGAGAAACCTGAAAAGTTTTTAAGGGTAGGGAACAGTTATTCTTCCTCGATCATGCAACATGTTCTTCTTCAGATCACCCAACATACAAGTACGATTCATCTGCATGACTCCATTATATCTTAAGTCATATATTAAAATCCTGTACGTGTTAATTATATTCGGATCAGACGTTACATCGCTTTTCCAGTAAATTAGCAACGAGATCCAAATATCATTCCCTGAATATACTGGGGCACTGATATGAATTAATTTCTTCATAAGGGACCAACATAAAACACTGACTGAATTACAACTTTCTTTGTGTACCATGCACACCCTGCTTAATGCATCAGTGTTTTTGGGGTTTTTTTTCGCAAAATAAAACTGCTACTTTTTAGATTGTAAAATAGGGATGGGGAGGGGGGTAGCTATTTTTAGCCCTCACTGCGTGTTATCACAGCTTATGACAAGATTCTTCATTAGCACATTCACAGCAGTACGCTGCCTGCCACAGATAATCTCTAACCACTGGCTCAGTAGGTGGTTACTTATATCGGAGGCCCTAATTGGGGCACTTGGAATAGTGTGGATTGTGGATAATAGGCCGACTATACTAGCGTACTTCGAATCGAACTATAGCCCCTACTATGGTAACTAAAGTTTGATTCGAACATCGATAGTCGCTACTATAGTCCTACTACACCGTTACTCAGGTAGATTGTCTGGTTCCCTCCTCTAGCCCTATCTAACAATGTGGGCTCAAGAGTAGCCTCCAAATAATTTGTTTTAGAAAATAAACACTCGCTGTGCTCTATTCGCAGTCCTACTGTTCATACACGATATCTTGGCTCAAAGAAACCGTTAGGAGGATTATACCATTACATCGATATAGGGATTCTACTTCTTAGATGAATATAGTATTAATAGATAAAGGTGAGCTTTTTACAACCAGCCCGTGTGGTTTAGAGGATAGCGTCGAGAGCTCTCATTCATGCTTTAATGTAGGCGGGTAAAGCGTTCGAGTCCTAACCGCGTATGATTTATTTTCTGATTTTTTTTACGGCGGCCAAAAGGCCGCCGTTCTAATATCGCTTTAGCTCTAAATTATTCACCAATCAGAAGCATTTTCAAATTGTAATATTCATCACACCGACTGGAAAAAGATGCTCTCATTGGTTGATACTCAGAATGTCCTTACAATCTTATTAAACATGAAATTAAACTTGAAAACATACATGTAAATGGCAGAGAACCAGTCTGTGCACTTGGTCTAAAAATGCAAATGTATTAACGACCTCGTCTCGAATATAGGTCAACCCCCGATGTACAGTATTTGTAAATTGCTGTCACTATCATTGTTTACATGCCTTGCACACAGTAAAGAAGTGCATTATAAAATAACCCACGAAATTCGAAAGGACTTTACAGTAATATTACGTTATTTAAATAAAATATTTGTAACTTTTCCAATTCCCATATCTGGACATGATTATAGTCTGTTTCATATATTTCGACAAAAGTCTTTTTTGGCCGTTATACGGTTATATTCCCAATGCCAAAACGTTTCTTTTCTCCTATGTTCGGATGAAAAATCCCCTTTTCAAGTCGGAAAATATCAAAGAAAAAATCAACGTTTTTTTCGAGTAAATTGTGTTAAAATTGTTTGTTTATCGGACATTTTCAACCGACCGACTATCGGCATATCAGTCGTGCTACTACCATATAAATCCTCTCGTTGCACTATAAGGGCCCAAGGGTGTTGCGCCCTCGTCTAAACCAGCGAATTTGGTTGCGTTTGTCGTCAGTATTTGAGAGCCGCCGAATATCTTTTTTAAAGATATTTCTTGTTTATTATGCCAGTATATATTAGGGTCTGATTAATGATTAGGGAACAGTGGTTTTATTTTATAAGGATTAATGAATAAAGAGCTTTGGATTTGATTCTTGTCGTCTCAGTCAACATTCTTTCAGTTGCGTTTGGACGTATCTTCCTGGGATGAACCTGTACTAACCTAGGAATAATGTGTCGTGCTCAAGTAAAAGCGCAGTGACGCCGGTGAGGCTCGAACCTGCTGCTCTTCGATCTTGAGTCAAGCACTCTATCACTGAGCCACTGCATAAAATGGTTAGAGAATACTTAAGATTATTTTTCTTTTTTGAAAAAAAAACATGGAAGCTGACTGACATATCAACAGAACATCATCACGCAGTATTATTTCACATACCAGATGCCACTATGGGGTCTGGCCTAGGGGAGACTACGGAAACAGCAATCAAATGGGTTCCAATACTTGCACAGCACAGACAGCTAATGAGACTGACATGCACAGCACAGACAGCTAATGAGACTGACATGCACAGCACAGACAGCTAATGAGACTGACATGCACAGCACAGACAGCTAATGAGACTGACATGCACAGCACAGACAGCTAATGAGACTGACATGCTTTGATAAATTGTGTGTTGTAAGATAGAAATAATTAGATAATATCTGAGTATACTAACCCTCAAGCATATACAACAAAACAAAACATCGTATAATAAAAAAAATATTTATCTACTTTGGGTTTGGTTTGGTGTAGTAATTTGATTAGAGTGTTTTTCCATGATGATACATTGCATTAGTTAGATGGCCTCCATGCGAGCTGAACATTTTTTGTACTTCAACAACAGCAGAATCTAGGGCGAAGATTTGGTACCAGTAAAATGCATTTAAGCCCCCTGGTGGCTTAGGCTGCTGTCCGTTCTAAGGCGGGGGTTCTGTTGTTGTTGACTTTCTGTTTATTGTTACACCCATTGTGGGAGTCTGTAATTGTTCTATGTTTTGTTGTACGTTACTTTATGTCCATTTTAGTATTGCAATCATCTTGATGGGGAAGAGAGAGCTGATTGCTTTGCTTAATTTGTCTTCCTGGTGTCTCGTGATGGTTGAGCGGCTCTTCCTCACGGTGCCACGGGGTTGTCTGCAGTTTGTGATTGTGGTATTTCCTGATCATACTCATTTACTATTTTGGAACCCACTATCTCTTTGTTACTCTTGAAAAGAATATAACCAACGACATTTATGTTCGGGATGGAGCCAGGTAGCCATATAGAATTCTAATGTGATATAAACCATGTAAACTATTTTGTTATACAGTAAATGTACATAAACCCCATATTCCCTTATTTTCAATAGGTCAGTCCGCAGCTAACGGTATCATAAGGCCAAGATATCGTGAATGAACAGTACTTATTCGTAATTGTTATAGTGCTACCATGATCTAATGACCATGTTTACATTTGCTTGTTTGTAAACGTTGAAATCAAAACATCATGCTCGCATATTCAAGAGGCAGCTGAATTTTTTGATTTTTTTTAGATATTAGCTTGTATAGCGCAGTAGGTAAAGTGTTTGGCATCAGAAAATCCATTTATTTTCCATTATTCGCAGGTTCGAATCCAACCAATGCTTTTATTTATTTTTCTTCATTTTTATTGTATTCTATTTTCACATTTATCCTCTAAGCTTGATTGCAAAACAGTTTTAACATTTATACGAAGTGCCAATCAAATGGGATATTATCAAACACGGAACGTATATGCGAGATACCACTGAATTATGGTGTACCGAAAGGAGCAAAAAGATGAATTATGGTATATGCTATAATTAATTATGGCATTATGATATAGCCCGTGGAGAAAGTCTGTTGTGTCCATCTGACAGTTTGGTCAAAAGTATTGTTTGCAAAGTCTATCTTAGAATTTTACAAGTACCGGGAATTAGTGTAGATAGTCATGTAGCGGCTATCTTTGTTGTTTTCCTTATTAATGCTAATATTTGTAACGTCATATCTGATTGGCTATAAATTCGAATTATGGTATATGCCATAATTATTTATGGTATATACTATATACCATAATCAATTATCGTATAAACCATAATTAATTAGAGCATATATCATATTCTTTAAAAGTACTAAGCGCACCAAGAGGGTCATAAGTTTGAATTATGGTATATGCCATAATTAATTATGGTATATTACATAATTAATTATGGCATATGACATAATTAATTATGGTATATACCATACCATAATTAATTATGGTAAATACCATAATTATTATGGTACATACCATAATTATTATGGTATGTACCATAATTAATTATGGTATATGTCATAATTAATTATGGTATACACCATAATTCATACCAGGCCGCGTAGCGCAGTCGGTAACGTGTCTGGCAACAGATACGAGTCTGACTGCAGATCCAGGGGTCGCGAGTTTGATCCCAGCCCGGTCCCATACTTTCGTGGAGATTGATCATGAAATAATTTCTACGGTCATTCTCCTCCCTTCCGCTGAATCATTCAAGAAGGGTTGTTGTCAGTTACAAGCGAAAGTATGTGCACGAAGTACTGGTTAACTGCTTGTTCAAGCTTGCCCAGGAAAAAGTGTGATTAGGTGAACTGACCGTTCCGCAATGACCATAGCTGTTGACTTGGGACGTAAAGCAAACAAACAACAAACCATAATTCATTTCTTTGATCCTTTCGGTTCACCATACTGAATGCATCAACTCAATAGGATATGCATTGTTTGCAGTCATTAAAGCGATATTTATCAACCGAAATGGTTTGGAAATGATAATGAATTATATCTAAAAATAAATAAATTAATGAAAATATAAAATCGAAAAAATCGAAAAAAAAACACACAAGCTACGGTGAAGGGATTCGAACTCGCTACTTCCATGACAGTGGACAAGCGATCCATCCACTATGCTACGAATTCTTCTTGTGATCGGTTTGTGCATATAGTATTTTAGAGGAAATTAAATGCATGTATTATTTTAAAAATAGTGAGCTATAAAAATAACTTATTGTAAACACAGAATGTCAACATAGTCAAGATAGCGCTGCAGGACTATAATTAGAGTTGGCTGTGCAGTATATGAACATCATTTTTGTCTGCAATGAAGAATTGAAAGGGAGCATGCAAGGCTATTCACTTTGTTTACTTGACAACCAACTAAAGTTCCAACTGCAGCCATTCGAATGTAAACGTGCGCGCGCACCTTTTACGTTATAACTATAGTAGGAACTTTAGTTCGATTCGAAGTGGATCACTATTTTTCATAGAAGCAGGTAAATATTATACTTCAGGTAAAGGCAGTAAATGATATATACCTGTATAAAGTTCCCATTACCTGGATTAGTTTGCATTTTTGTTTACAAAGATTCTCATCTATCTTTAAACCGCCAATAAGTGAGTGTAATTTTCCAGTACGAAACTATGATTTGTATTTTTGTTATAGCTTGTATTAATGTCAGTTTGAAGGCAATTCCTTTTGTTTTTATTTTAACCATTATCTAAAATACATCAGTTAGGGGAGATAACTGTATTCAAACTTTTCTTGTGGGGAGGTATATCGTCAGATGTACGGTCAGAAATTTAGTTTTACGGCTATGCGTAAGCGGAGCCGTAGAACGTGATTTCCGAACGTATATCCGACGATATACCACCCAAAATAAAAATAATAATATGGTTATCCCCATTCTAATGAACTATCAACATTTCCCTTTCATTAAGACAGTGAAAATGTACTTTGTTGCACCTATATGTCCAGCGGATGACGCCGGGTTTGCGACAGTATATCACAGGACATACTGTCACAAATTTATGACGTTATCCAATCAAACGTCGCGTTACATTTGCAAGTGCATTAGAATGTACTATTATATTATACGATTCAATGGCAATTCTTTGTTCATTTGTTCATTTGTTCTACGGTTTTATGCAATTTCTACGTAGCATGATAACATAAAGAATGTAAAATGTTGATGAAAGTACTACGAACATATCTATCAACCATGTATATTTTAGACTAAAGTCCTATGCAACACTGAATGGGTCAACAAGAGAATAAATGGACTGAGCATACCAGTTAGAACGGCACCAAAATTGTGATTCTAAAGGGTACTAGCTATTCATGAACTTATAAAAAAGCGCCAAAGTTAGGTGAAAATAAACGGACTGTGTGTGTCAGTTAGTACCGTATCAATGATGCGATTCTAGAGGATATACACAACCCATGTAATGTTTAGATACTCCATATAAAAATCTATAATAAATATTACAAAAATTGATTATATACAGATCAAGTCAGAACATATAAGCTAGGTACTTAAGAGAGTTGTGAAAATTTCAATGAAATGTTTAACGACGTGTTCACCTTTTAGCTATCATATTCAAATTCCATGTTTAAAATGTTGCGTCATACGTTTATTAAGCCCCTATCTCACTGGACTGCAACTGTTTTGTGAGTGGGTCGTAAAGCAGTCTTGAAACAGTCGCCAGTGATTCGTATTTCCCTGATGTGTCGCCAAGTGGTGCAAAGTAGTCGCGAAAATGTTTAACATGTTCAAAATTTTATGCGGCGAAATACCTCAAAAAATAGTCGCAAATGCATCGCAGATGTCCCAAACCCGTCACGAACTTGTCGCTGACCCCTCACAATTTAGTCGCAATCATTTTGGAACACGGCGTTTTTGCGAGATAAATTAGACTGAATTGAGAATCAATTGCCACATATATATACATGTATGAGACACTTCGCGACTACATTGCGAGTAAATAAACTAAGCGGCGTTCTTGCGAACGTCGTGAGACAGTCGCACAAACGTCTCACGACTATCGTGCGAGTGTCAAAAATTACACGCAATCATATCGCCAAAGGTTTGTAAGAAGTGTTTCACCTATCTGAGATGATAATTCCTTCTTAGTACGAGATCTTGGCATACTTAAGTTTACAGTTTTGACTAATTACAGTTTTCAATTATTTTTGCTATCTGAGAGGATAGTTTCATATATAGCAAGTATGATGTATTTATTAAGCCTACTTACATGTGTATGTATACTGTTTGGACTAATTTCAGTTATTGAAAGTGGTTCTGCTATCTGAAATGATATTTTTTGATGGTTTTTTTTTATTAGGTCTACTTAATTGTAACGTATAATTACTGTGTCTTGGTTAGACTCAAGCAGCCTGCTTACTGTAGTCTCAGAAGCCCTTATCAAGTTTGAATTTGGCATACAGGACCCTTCAAACAAATTATCACAGCAGCGGACAACAAAGATTCTGATTAGAACACGCATCTGTGAAGTCCGATTTGTGCCTTTGTTGTTCGTGTAAATGTATAAAAAAGGATTTCACAGGACGAGGCTCATCAGAACTCATTGTAATTTTGATTTGATTGGGCTAATCATGCCATACGAATGGGCAATAGAAGAATGTGCTTTCTCGACTGCCTTTAAGCTGCATGATGGGCTACAACTAGCCTGTCTTCAGGCCCTGTATTAAGACATCTAGCTGAAAGTTCTATAACTACTACAGAGATAAATTTATGCTACTTGATTACTTCCCCATTGCTCAGACACAGTAAATAAGACAGTCAGAGATTTTTTTTCCGAGATGTATATGCTTGTATATGTATGTGCACATATTTGACTATTTTTCTATTTACTGGTCAGATACCAATCTAGGCTACAACAATTGTTCAGGTAAAACGAGTTAACTTCAAGGTACCATTCTTTTTCGTACACAATGTTTTGCTACCATTCAACAGCCCAACACAACCCAGCAGCGTGACACCTTCCTAGTCTGAAGTCTCAATGCTTGCTAGAAAGTTTATTTTTCTTGGTTTATCATTTCTCGCAAAACCATCATGTGACTATTGCACAACCTTCGCGCGACTGTCGTACGACGTTCATGAGAACGCCATGAGGTGGTCGATGGTGATAAATGATCGCAATTTTCATCGGGCGAACATCGTGCGAGTGTCTCGCGAATGTCACACGAATGTCGCGAGAATGTCGTGCAACATTCGCCAATGATTCGTGCGATAATCGTACGACAGTCGTGCGACCGTCGCAAATATGTCTTAATCGCCACTTTGTGTGACCGCAATGTGAAAATGGTTGCAATGTCGCATTTCTGTCGCCAAAACATGTCTCAAATTAGTCTGGAAATAATCGCTTATTGCTCGCATCCCAGTGAGATACCAGCTTTAACAAAGTGTTTATAATGCTTGTTGTTTCAGTCACGATTTTGAATACGTATTGAACTTACAGCGAATTCATAATTTGAAAATGATTCTTCAATAGTTATGCCAATAACGCAACACTTTTTGAGTAATTTATTTCATACATTAACTATGAATTTCTACAATAGTGACTTAAAGGTTTCATAAACGTGAATATATACGCTTTGGGCACACTATTACAAGACTCACACTAGACTTAAGTCGACGGTGCACCATCGCAAATACCCGCTTTTGAGCTAACCAAAGCATCTGCAAAGTTTGAAGTTGCTACGTCCAACCGTTTAGGAGGAGATGCATTTACAAGAAAATACATTATTTGATCTTTGACTTTGGGGTCAAGGTCACATGAAATAATGACTAGTACCCTCTAAATCATGTGACCTATTCAGCAACAAAGTTTGAAGTTGCTACGTCAAAACGTTTAGGAAGAGATGCATTTACAAGAAAGTTCAATATTTGACCTTGATCTTGGGGTCAAGGTCACACGAAATGTTGACCAGTACCCTCTACATCATGTGTCCCATCCAGCTACAAAGTTTACAGTTGCTACCTCTAACGGTTTGGGAGGAGACACATTTACAAGAAACGTGACGATCGGACGCACGGACAGACAGACAGACGGGCGACGGACCGACTTTGGTACGAAATTAATATACCTTTTTTCTAAAGAAAAAGGCGGGTATAAGTAACATATTTACTACATAGGGCATAAAAATTAATACTATTGTTTACTGTGTTTATTACACACTTACATATAAATGGGCAAATAGATATCATTTGTACCATTCCTGGATTGAAAGGCTTCTGCTTAATCAAAAGCAACACGTTTGCGATAAAACAAAAGAAAATCAGACCAGGAAATTTGTATATTATCTCTACAAAGTCATCGTAATCTTGATGCAAAAAAAACAAACAAACAGAAAATAAGTTATATTGCAATGAAAACATTCAGTCCAGCACAAATATGGCTGGGTTTGTCCGTTTTGGCAAATTGAAGCACTTATCACAACATCTTGGTTCGAACTGTATAATATCAACAACGGAAAAGGTATTTATGCCATTGAAAAGCTAAAATGTCTAATCTTATATTTTCATTTCCAAAAGTTTGATATATTTTTCACAACAAAGTAAGCAGGCTTATGATCAAACATGATGCTTAGAGGTTGCACACGCCTTTTATAATTTATGCAGTAAATAACAATTGGTGGGCGAATTTCCTAGGGAGATGGGTCCCATTTCTCGTGGTAGGTAGTTTGACCAGAAATTACAAATATATTACCAAACCAATGCCAAGGTATCACACAACGTACGCGAAAAGGGAGTATACTGACCTATGCAAGGACAATTTCTTAAACTTACAAGGGCGCGCATAGAGAGAGGACATGTGCGATTCCAGAGTAGGGGTGGGGTGGGGGGTCGGAACACCTCCTGAAAAATCACAAAAATATAAGGTTTCTTAGCCATTCTTGGCAAGATCCCCTGAAAGAAAAATCACAAAGCTACCAAGCCAGCATTCAATGTCTGGCTCTCATCAGCACGCCCGCGAAACGCCATTTAAATGGCGTTTTGCTGGTAAGCCGATGGTAACCCGCTTATAGTGGTATTTGAATCCTCCCTCCCCTCATCAACTAAACAAAAACCCGTCAAAGTTGGACCCCCTCAGATAAAACTTTCTGGATCCGCGCATGAGGGACAGTGATAATCACAAATCTCAAAACTTTATCTCAAAACTTTTAGCCCGACGTCGAACCAAAACTGGATTATTCGAAACAAAATAAAAATGCACCAGGGGAATAGAGGCTCTATTTAATAAGGCACGGTACCAAAAGCAACATAACTATTCGGAAAGCTAGTACACTTTATAGGTTACACAGAAAAGGGTTCATACAAACCAGCCAAAAGATGAGCCAGCCAGGCGTAGGACGAGCATAGGGGTCTTCACAGATCGCGAGGCTTCGTGCTGAGTATGTATCCAAGAGATCAGTCCAATTTGGACTCTTTGTACCAGCACAATAGAGATATCTTTAAGGGGGACCTTTTAACAAGCAAGGGCACTAATCTGATCAACCTGATCTGACCAACATATTAAGGAACCATTCCTGGAAACGCGGTTCCTGCTAGTTATTTCAGGCAATCACTATTCTCTTACGCTTCTGATTGGAATTAGAATCTCAAGTGTCCAGAAGTATTATTTTTCATTACAGGTAGGACCTTAAAGTATTAATTATTTGGGCCTCGACGCGTGAAAACCTGTCTTCGGGGTTTCCGACAAAGCCAGTTTTAAACCAGTCTCCTCAGCTGCAGAGACTAACTAGAATATTGAAATTTCGTTGGTAGCAAGTCTAGATATCATACTTTTCAATACGCGAATAACAAAGGCGCTGATCAGACTGCGCGGATGCGCAGGCTGGTCTGCGCTTGTGTTGTTCACAAATCACCGAAGATAGGTTTTCTCGCGTCGAGACCCAATTATCTAAAACATTGCAGAGCAAAGAGCAGCTAGAATAACGAGATTTTACTCGTTCAAAGTAGATGTACAGGACTTTAAAGAAAGGCGCTGATCAGACTGCGCGGCTACAGAGCATGCCAGCCACATTTAATCATCTGCTGATATCCTTTTGACCAGTGACCTATATCTAATATAGGTCACTGTTTTGACTGAACAGTTTGGACCAGCGTCTGGCCCTGGCTTCGTCTGTGTACGTCAGCAATGTAGCAGTCACACTTGTATGCAAGCGGATTCATCAAACTTCGGTGAATATCGTATTTTTGTTATCTGCACATGATGGTTAAACACACAACTCAGTTTGGACCCAGATCGGACCCCATTGAGCATGATCTGGATCCAAACTGCTTGTCATTGATGTTTTTCTTGAAACATTTTTGTAAGGTTAAAAAAAGTTACATAGATCTATCTATCTCTACATGAGCCGTGACATGAGATTTCCAACTATGTGGTATGTGAAACCAGCAAAGGCTCAGACCAGCCTGCGCATACGCGCAGTCTGATCAGAGCCTTTGCTAGTCGCTGAAAGATTCTATGACTGTTAAGCTACTGGCCGAACAGCATTTGGAGTTTCTAAGCTTAAAAGGGGACTACAGAGGCTCGTCTAAGTCGACACTTGTCAAAATGCCACATTGTTGGAAATCACATGTCGCGGCTCATATACCTCTTCTGCCTTAGTATAATGAGTCTAGGAGTGTCCATGTTTAAATAACCGTACGATTCTTTGACCTGTACACTGGGTAGAATGAGTCTAGAAGTGTCCATGTTTAAATAACCGTACGGTTCTTTGACCTGTACACTGGGTAGAATGAGTCTAGAAGTGTTCATGTTTATATTACCGTACAGTTCTATGACCTGTACACTGGGTAGAATGAGTCTAGAAGTGTCCATGTTTAAATAACCGTACGGTTCTTTGACCTGTACACTGGGTAGAATGAGTCTAGAAGTGTTCATGTTTATATTACCGTACAGTTCTATGACCTGTACACTGGGTAGAATGAGTCTAGAAGTGTCCATGTTTAAACAACCGTACGGTTCTTTGACCTGTACACTGGGTAGAATGAGTCTAGAAGTGTTCATGTTTAAATTACCGTATGGTTCTTTGACCTGTACACTGAGTAGAATGAGTTCAGAAGTGTCCATGTTTAAACAACCGTATGGTTCTTTGACCTGTACACTGGGTAGAATGAGTCTAGAACTGTTCATGTTTAAATTACAGTACGGTTCTTTGACCTGTGCACTGAGTAGAATGAGTCTAGAAGTCAGTACGGTTCTTTGACCTGTACACTGAGTAGAATGAGTCTAGAAGTGTTCATGTTTAAATTACCGTACGGTTCTTTGACCTGTACACTGGTTAGATGGAGTCTAGAAGTGATCATGTTTAAATTACAGTACGGTTCTTTGGCCTGTACACTGGGTAGAATGAGTCTAGAAGTGATCATGTTTAAATTACTGTACGGTTCTTTGACCTGTACACTGACTAGAATGAGTCTAGAAGTCAGTACGGTTCTTTGACCTGTACACTGGGTAGAATGAGTCTATAAGTGTTCATGTTATATTACCGTACGGTTCTTTGACCTGTGCACTGGGTAGAAGGAGTCTAGAAGTGTTCATGTTTATATTACCATACGGTTCTTTGACCTGTACACTGGGTAGAATGAGTCTATAAGTGTTCATGTCTAAATTACCGTACGGTTCTTTGACCTGTACACTGAGTATAATGAGTCTAGAAGTGTTCATGCTTAAATTACCGTACGGTTCTTTGACCTGTACACTGAGTATAATGAGTCTAGAAGTGTTCATGTTTATACTACCGTACGGTTCTTTGACTTGTGCACTGAGTAGAATGAGTCTAGATGCGAAGGCACATACAGGTTTACGCATATGCACTGACCGGACAAAGCCTGTGTTTCTCATTCACACAACTATTATTGTTATTTTTAGATTCATAAACCTCAGGGTGAAAAATCATATAAAGATACTCGTGCCTGCGCACTCGTTTCTTTATCGGATTTTCACCTCCCTCGGTTTATAAATCCCATATTTTAAATGGAGTGATTAATAAACCGTGTATTATAGTCATTTATTTTTGTAGTTAACGTTAAAAACTACCCAGTTTGAATGTAGATCGGGAGCTATGTACATGACTACTGTACTGATAAGAGCGTTGCAATGTGGATTATCTTAATCGTGTTTACTGTAAAGTTCTGAGTCTACTTATCCACTTGAAAATATTGGCTACATGCAATCAGTGAAGACCCAGATGAGTTGCTGCGTTCTGTGACGTTTGATGAAACCCATTAACTTGGTGAATTACTGACCTTTCCGAAGTAAGACAAAAATCATTTCTCTTACAAAGTACATGTTATACAGTACTTTCATAATTTATAAGAAATATTAACTATAATATCACCTCATGCTGCAGGAAACAATTTACAGATGTTGCGTTGCAAAATTTTGTTCAAATCCCTGCCAAATTATATGCGATCTTTCTTAAACGCAATAAGAGGCTTGCCTCTTATTTCGAGTTTAAATGCTTAGTTATGTTTAGATACAGCTGAAGTATCAAAAACTGCCTAATTCAGAATAACTTTTTATGGTTTTGAAAATAACCATATCTGTTCTAAATATTCGGCAGATAGTTTAATCACAGACAAGCTAATGAGCGCTTTCATTAGGGTTTACACTGTTTGTCATTTCTACATATCATTTTCACACCTCATCACGTTAGTTCATGTGAATTTGCACAACTTTTAGGAAGATACCGGTAATTAATAGACTAATAAGGGTAAATATGGTACATATTCAGTTATTATCAGGTAGGAATCATCGGTTTCCAAAATATGTTTTATATTAGTTCTGTTACTGTTATCACTGAAGTGGATAAGCCATAAAACGAGAACAGTTGGTGGTCAATGATTGTTAATCCTCTTAAACACATATGGCGAAATTTCACCAGGGTCTGCATTGTTTGCTTATACGTGGGTCATCCAATAAGTTCTGACAATGGCCTCATATCTCAGAAACTCGTACAAAATCGATCTTCAGAGAAAGAAACATATTCTTAATTCATTACCTGAAATACACAATGGACCATCCTGACTTTATATTGGATAGAAAACTCCGTTTATCTGAATCTTTGTCCTCAAGGATTAAGAGTTTAGATTTTTTTTCATTTATAAACAATATAAGAGGAATGCGAACAAGAAAAACTGATAATCTGAAACATCAGAGACTAGATTGATCAAATATAGGTCATTTTGATAGAATGTATTTTCCATCGATGGATGGAACTGGTCCTCAGACGGTCAAAATGTAACTGGCCATGAAGATTTGCTGATAGACTGGCTCCAGTCCTTAAAACAATTTTTCATCAATGTGTCATATCATATACTTGTAGCCAGTCTTACTCTGATGGCTCTGTTTTAAGACAGAGCCATCAGAGTAAGACTGGCTACAAGTATATGATATGACACATTGATGAAAAATTTGTTTTAAGGACTGGAGCCAGTCTAATTTGTTGATAAACTAGAAGAATGCTTTTGTAAACGCCAATTCGTGTACGTTAGCAAAACATAATCATAATATAATCGAGCTTGATAACTGTTACTGTTGTTAGGTTGTCTTATTAGATGAGTCCTGAACTACCTAAAAACTAGCAAATAATGGCACCGAACAACAACAACAACAGCAGCAGCAGCAGCAGCAGCAGCAGCAGCAACAACAACAAAGTAATATCAAATCGCATTTTTGATAATTACATGTAACATATGTTTTGTAGTCGAAGCATATCAGTTTGTTACATGTATGTTTGAGTTGGTGCTTTACATCTCATTCAATAATTTTCCTTTCACATCGGGACGACTTTTGTCTTTCTGTCTTCCTTGGTTGAACCAGTACTAAGCAGATTGTATAATAACGTCTTACTCAAAGAATCAACACAGTGCCCTGGAGAGTCTTGAACTAGCGACCCTTGATCATCATTAAGCAAATGGAAAAGAAAGATGCAGAAAAGATTTTAAAGAACTACATACAGGTTATTATATGGCCGAGATGTGCCTCTAGGTCATATTGGCACTGGGGTAGCCATATCGGCCTGAGGGCTTTAGCCATATATTGGATATGCAAGTGAGACAGTGAGGCCGAAAAAAAAAGACGTGATGAAAATTGTATCAACTTAAAGCGTGACATAGATCAATGACGTCATAAGATTAGCATTGTTTACATTGTCATTGACGACGAGACATTTCAACAGACTTTTGTCAATAAAACAATCAGAGGCAGCCTTAAGATAAACATTCATGTATTTCTAGATTGTGGTATACCTTTCATCTTACACTGTATTTCATAGAAAATCAACTTTTTCAGAAAATATTTTATTTGAAGAGCTGACAAGGTCTTTAAACGATCCCTATAACAATCGAGATCGTTCATCCGTTCAGCTTGACACCCGTGTACTTTACCAGCCTCAGGGCTAGCCATTGTGCTTGGTTAACCGAAACTGGCGAAAAGCCTAACTGTTCCATGTTCTTATGTCCAATTCTTTATTCTTCTGGCATTTCGATATTTTTTGGAGCGTAAAATACATCGAAAAACAGGATCTCATAACGATTCTAAATCTACTCAGCCATGTTGAAACGAGTAGACTAGCCTAGTTCTAATCGAATATGTGCACGATTCCTATACGTCATCACTATAAGGATGTGCCAAAACTCCATAATGAGGACCCAATATGGATTTTTGGCATCGTCATGTGACTGTGCCATTATGGATTCAGTCCAATTGAGTATATTACCGAGTGCTAACGGCAATTTTACTTGTCAAATGTAGAAGGCATGTTAAAAAGACATATTTACAAGGCCTAGTTATAACATTATATCTTACCCGGTTGTCTATTGCATTTATTACAGAACTCTCAGCCGAAGCCACAGTAATGCCGCGAGCTACAAAGCAATGAAAAGGTTTTAGGGATGAAGGGACCAACTAATTAAAGGGAAATGGGATACTTTTGTGAACTTTTGTGAACTTTTGTGAACTTCTAAAGTTTTTTTTACGGGTATGGTGATACAGAGCCCTCTGATTTTAGTTGAATTTTGGTGAATTTATCAATTTCTTTTCAGGGATATGGGATACTTTTCAAAATATTTAAACGTATATTGGATACCAGGGACCCCCTTCCTGAGCCTCAGATACAGATCAGTACGAGAAACACACATAATGTTCAGTTTGGCTTTCTTTCGAATAGATCATGTGTCCTCACATGCGTCTGTGTCGCGCAATGATTCAAAATAAATGATTCTAAACAATGAAATGGACAGAGGTACAGGGCACCAAGCCAAAACGGAGTGAGGTGTTTGGGCTAGTTTGTTTGTTTTGTTTGATTTGATTCTTTACGTCCCATCAACAATCTTTCAGTTATAAAGGGACGGGTCTTCCTGGGTTGAACCAGTACTAAGCTAGGATTAATGTTCTTGCTCAAAGACACAACGCAGTGACGCCTGTGAGCCTCGAACCCGCGGCCCTTCGGTCTCGAGTCAAGCACTCAACCACTGAGCCACTGCGCTCCTGTGTTTGGGCTAGGAGAACGTGTACAGGAATGCGTTTAACAACTGTCCTCGCTTACATGTGTCACACATAGATCTTGCTCAGGCATGCTCATGCGTGGATCGTCGGTCAGCGCCTCCTTTTGGAAATGCTCGCATTTTACCTCATGGTACTAGTAGCCTTTGTCAATAGAAATACTAGAAAACGGGTCACGTACCGTCGTCTGCCGGCAGCTACGTATGCACACTTAATTCATATATCATTACAGACCATTTGATTTCTAGTTATCTGTCACCAGCGATTTATCCGACTTTTCGCTGCTGCCAGACGTTTGTCACCAGCGATTTAATCGATTTTTCGCTGCTGCCAGACGTCTGCCAGCAGCCACTCCGAAGTTGATTATTTATTCTAGATCTTAACACACGCACGCTCCCTCGCTCCCTCTATCCTGTTTTTTTTCTAAACGATGAGACTAAGATATTGAGACGCCGGGTCAGTTTACTAACCAAGACACATCTTTTTTAGTTTTATTTATCACGGGGCCTCACCAACAGGTCGGGCATGTAGAGATTATAATTGATTAACAACAGAATACAGTCGGCCTAAAATTATTTTAATTAATCGCATCTCATTCCTAGCATGACTCGTCTTAATGGCCGTAATCTTTGACGCGTACTTGAATTACGCGTGGCGCGAAATACATACGTCAGAATTTACGACGTCATATTGCGTAATAAATCTTCCGAAGACACATTATCGCATGGCGCAGCTCATATAAATTGCAAGACGTTTATCTCCAGAACCATTCTTTTTCTAATATCCCTGCTTTGAGGTGTTTTTAAAAGATTAAATAAAAGGCATAAATATTTGTAAGCCGTCAATCTCCAGGACCATTCTTTTTCTAATATTCTTGTTTTGAGATCTTTTTAAAGATTAAATAAGTAGGCATACCTATTTGTATCAATGATGAGAGTGGCAAAGTAAGAAAGGTGTCAAAGCAAATGATATGATACAATAAAGTACCACAACCCACCCAGGATAACACATGGGAAAGTCACACAACACAATTAAATATCACAAACAAGAACCAAGAGGTCAACCCATTCCCAGCAGGAAACCACAAGGCAGCAAAAATCAGACGCCAAAACATGACAAACACAAGAAATAAATAACAGAAATGATCCACAAAAGAAGTACCGCCTGAGAACATTCAGTAAACATATTTTACTGGAGGGTTTGAACCGGTTTTATGGCCCCCAACCTCATCATTGGTTAAGATGTGGATCAAGCAGACATGGGGCGAATTACTTTGAAAAGTAATGCATTGAATCAGCATTACTTGCCAAAATGTGCATTGAATTAGTATTACCATTACTTGATTTTGAAAAATATAATGCATTGAATAAGCATTGTTTACGAAAGTAATGCATTGAATTAAGCATTACTTTCATTCTTGTGAAACAGAATCATACAGAATTGTAAACTCTGAACATAAGTAATACAGTGAGCAAAATGTGTGCATAAACAAGTATAGCTAGTTCATATAATATAAATATTTCACACAATGTATACATTTTGCACTGAATTTCGTATTCTTGTCAGAAACATTTTTCGGAATTTCATATTTTTTGAAAATTGGAGGAAATAACACTCAGAAATGATTTGTGACTGTATAACCCCAAGATTTTATTTCAAGTGATCATATTTTATTTAATCCTTTACCAAGTTAGAGCAATCTCGACGATAGCTATCCAAAAAGGTTACTTTTTAAAGTATATCTTATGGGAAGGAAATTACAAACATTTGAAGTTTCCTGCCCAATATTGCTTGACTGGATCATCCAATCAACAAAGCGCAGGCTGTATCTTAATTCCTATTTATTTATATACATGCCAATTAATTTATGACCCCTATAAATTTTACCTTGCAGCAAAACCGATCAAAGAGACACACTGTCAGCGGTCAAGTGTCAAATTGTGTGAACTGGACAATTAAGTAACTCACCTGAGCCATTGGCTCATGGTGAGCTGTTATGATCATTGGGTGTTCGTCGTCCGTCGTGCTTCGTGTGTTGTCTGTCGTCAATAATTGCTTCAAACGACATCTCTTCCTAAACTACTGGCTGGATTTTGACCAAACTTGGTAGGATTGATCTTAATATGACCCTCTTTTGATATTGTTCAAATGGTTTTGGTCCATAGCATAACTAGGTCACACAGGCTAAAATAGTCAAGATGAAATCTTCTTCTCAGAAACCACAAAGTCTAGAGCTTTGATATTTGGTATGTAGCATCACCTAGTATATCTCTACCAAGTTTGTTCAAGTTATGCCCCGAGGGCCAACAATGGCAGCGCCCCAGGGGTCACATGTTTAACACAGGCTTATATAGGGAAAACATGAAAAAATCGTCTTGTCTGAAAACACAAGACCTAGACCTTTGATATATGGTATAGAGCATCACATAATGGACCTCATTCAAGTTTGTTAAAATAATACCCGTGTGGCTAAAAATGGCCACGTCCCAGGGGTCACATGTTAAACACAGGCGCTTATATAGGGGAAACATGAAAAAATCTCCTTCTCTGAAACCACAAGGCCTAGAGCTTTGATATTTGGTATGTAGCATCACCTAGTAGACCTCTACCAACTGTGTTCAAATAAGGCCCCAGGGGCCGAAAATCGTCACGCTCTAGAGGTCAAGTGTTTAACATAGGCATATATAGGGAAAACATGAAAAAATATTCTTGTCAGAAACCATAAGGCCTAGAGCTTTAATATTTAGTATGAAACATGACCTTGTGGTCTTTCTACCAAGTTTGTTCAAATTACGCCCCTTGGGCCAAAAATGGCCCCGCTTCAGAGGTTACATGTTTTATATAGGCTGATATTGGGGAAAACATGGATAAATCTTCTTGTTTGAATCCATAAGGCATAGAGCCTGATTATTTGAGATATAGAATGACCTAGTAGATCTGTACAAAGTTTGTTCTATTTATAACCCTGGGGCCAAAATTGACCCATCCCCAGGTGTCACCTGTTTTACATGGGCTTATATTGGGAAAACATGGAAAACTTTTCTTTTCTAAAACCATAAGGCCTAGAGCTTTGATATTTGGTATGAAGCATGAACTAGTAGACCTCTACCAAGTTTGTTCAAATTATGCCCCTGTTGTCAAAATTGACCCCATCCCAGGTGTCACCAGGGACTTGGCCAGCTTTTAACAGATACCTATAAGTAAGTTTTAAAGAAAACTTTGGGGCCATTGGCCATCTTGCTTGTTTTTTCAAGATCATTTTTTTCGAAAAATCTAGAAGGAATACTATCAGGGTGTCAAACAGTCTGGATTCAGATCAGGCCCAATGTTATTTCAGGCCTGACCGTGTTCCAAACTGCAAAAGTTATCAGCAGACGGCACTAGTAGACAGAGTGAGAGTTCATAATGCATTGTAACAAAATTTACACATTCAGAACATCAACAAAGGCATTTGAGTTTTAAAAAGTAAGGGAGATAAACCTATTTTATTGGTATATTTCCACTATTCCAGTACTATACTTCAACTTTAATATACAATAATTAATTAGTGAATCGCTTGTTAAATTAACGGTCTGTTAAATTTCAACTAATAAGGTTTAACGTTACATTAAACCTGATTGGTGAACATTTTAACAGACCGTTTATTTAACAGGCGATTAACCAAACAAAACGTTTATACAACTGGGCACTGGTTCCTCTGGGGCTGCTAGTAAATTAGTAACTGTAAACTGTTTTCACTTTATTTATATATTATCAAAACCTTTACTCACAGGTTTCAGTGTTCATTTTGTATGTTCATAACCATAGTCTCTCAAAGAACAGTATTTACAAGCACATTTAAAACAAGGAAATTGTGTATGGAAATAATTGTTAATATAAATCTTCATACTGGATTATCCTTTTGTTGTGGATGAGACTAGCTCTCTTCATGGTAAAATTTCTGTTAAGACAGGAATTCAAAGTAATGCAAGTAATGCAGTGAATTTTGACAGAAGTAATGCATTGAATTGGCATTAAAGTAATGCAAAAACTGGTGAATTATTTATTGACTTGAATTACTGGAAAAACAGAATTCATTATCAATCTATTAGCATTAAGGATTGATTCGCCCCACGTCTGGGATCAAGACACCTAGATGTTTGGTTAGCATGAAAGACCCCTTACTTCTCTATGCATCATTTCCTAGAACATATAAACCAAGATATAAAAATGAGATAAAGCAAAGACAAGGACTCAACAGTACATAAAACTGATAGGGCGCGCAGTGGCTCAGTGGAAGTGTCCTTGACTCCAGACAGAGGGGTGGCAGGTTTGAGCCTCACGGGCTTCACTGCAATGTGTCTTTATGCAAGGCCATTAAGAATAAATCTGCAACCAGGGAGCACAGTCAGCGCACAATGAGTGCACATAGGAATCCGAACTACGTGTCTATACAGCTTTGTGCCAAATGAAATAAAAATGTTGGTCAACAAAAGGTCAGCGCATCACATACATTTTGACAAGATTATGCATTATAATTTTGTTCAGTTTTTTTCTAAAGTTATTTCATAAAACATTTATTCGCCCGTTACATGCTATGTCAATTACTTTAGAAATGATTATAACTGGATACCTCAAGGTATGATAGTGATATCATACATGAAATCATACACTAGCACTGAAATTGCATAAAAACTCAAATGCACCATAAATATAAAGGTCATACCCTAGGCCATTAATAAACATAATATAATCAAATTCCAAGAGTGGACAGACTCCCATGTTAATTTCCCATACCTTGAAAGAGCCCCTTTGATGATTGAGAAGAGTGACAAGTATAAGGCTTATCACCTGTGTGAACACGCATATAGGTCTTTAAGTTTGATGATTGAGTTAAGCATCTACCATTAAAGTCACAAGTATATTGCTTTTCTCCTGTATGAATAAGCGTATGGGTTTTCAAGGTATAGGATCGAGTAAAACATTTGCCACAAGTGCCTGGTGTATGCAGCTTATCCCCTGTACGAATACGCATATGAGCCGTGACATGAGATTTCCAACAATGTGGTATGTGCGACCAGCAAAGCCTCAGATCAGCCTGCGCATACGCGCAGTCTGATCAGAACCTTTCCTAGTCGTTTAAATATTCTATGAGTGTTAAGCTACTGACTGAACATAAGTTGGTGTTTCTAAGATTAAAAGGAGGCTGCACAGGCTTGTCTACACTTGTCAAAATACCACATTGTTGTAAATCACATGTGCCTCGTGTATGTAGCTTATCCCCTGTATGAATACGCATATGGTTCTTCAAGTATACTGATTGAGTAAAGCCTTTACCACAAAAGTCACAAGTATATGGTTTATCTCGTGTATGAATAAGTTTATGATTTATCTTGTAAGACGGTCGATTAAAGCTAAAAAGAGGGCAAAGATCAGGAATCGATGAAGTCTAGCTTTTAGTTATCAAAGGTTTACGGCTTAGCTCCTGTAGGAATAAGCTCATGTTTCATTTTGCTCGTTGGCCACTCAGTGTCCTCTGCTCCATCTCAATCTGATAAATCTAAAGTTTCGATTAAGATTCTTCAAACGGGTGGTGCAACCAAAGTTTAGTATGCAGCTTCTAAAGAACTCCTCGGTGCAAACGTAAAGTTCATGCAATGGACACCAAGCATCTTGATGCTTTGGAAAATATTTCTGAAATGTGCTGACCCAGTCCATGTTATCAGTGATGGTTATACCAATGGTTTTGCAGTCTGGAGAACATGTATTAGGTATATGACATGTACAAATTATGCTTTAAAATGTACCCTAGGATCCTGGATCGCTCGCCTGAGTTTTGGCACATAAGATTCCTGAGGCTAAAGATATATCATTTTAAAGATATTTCAATTTTTAGCTCTGGTGGCCATTTTGTTCAGCTGATCTAAGCATTCTGATCAATTTTGGTAAAAGGCATCATAAGAAAAAATTATTTGAAATTATTTTAGGTTTGGACCAGTTGTTCAGGAGGAGAGGTCAAAACGGATATTTCTTATCTATAGTTCTGGCGGCCCTTTTGTTCAGTGCTTCCAAACCGTTTGTGCAATGATGGTAGATGGCCTTATGCGGAGCATTTCTGTTAAACAGTATTGAATTTGAAACAGTGGTTTAAGAGGAAACTCTGTTTAAAGACTTTTCTTAACATTAGCTCTGAGCCCATGCAGCCCCTTTGTTCAGTAGATCGTAACCATTTGTGCAATTTTGATAGGGTGCATCATGAGGAACAATTCTGTGAAAACGTTTTGAATTTTGAACGACTGTGTAGATTACTTATTAAATTTTGAATCATCTCTGTAAGCTCATGTCAACTTGTGCCTTATGCTGTATCCATCTCTTATTTTATACTTAGCAGTGAAATCAATGCATATCAAAAACAAATAAAAGCGATATCAATCACTAGTGAAATGATACGATATCAATCAGCCTAAAATATCACTGTAGCGTTTTTTGGATCACCTCTGACTTTTTCGTTCACTTAATGCAGCTCACTTCGAAAGTTCAACCGCCTATAACTTTTATATTTGTGAACAAAAATATCAAGTATGGGTAGTCATTTTCTTAGTTAGAACATGAAGAACATTTTGGTACCAAAATAATTCAGATTTGCTGAATTTTTTCGATTTTGAAATTTCAACACCTCCCGCTTCAGTGAGTGAGGCAATGCATGTAACCTATTCTACGCAACGTCAACAACAAATGATGACGTCGCTCATGACGTCACTTGTCCCGCACTTTGACGCTAAATATTTTTTTATCTGTAAGTTCTGATGACTATAGATCATGTAGATTGATCCAGGTATTCTGTCACAAATACTCCTTTGATTGTGATTCGGCTTGAAGCATGGATAACAAATTGATTAACTGTAAATCTTCTAAAAAGTATAAAATAAAAAGAAAGTTTACCTTTTTTTTACTAAAAAGTAAATATCCTCTATATATTACCGGGCCCTAGATACAAGAAAACCTGTCTTCAGTGTTTGCGATTGACAAAGGCACAGACCAGCCTGTGCATCCGCGCGGTCTGGTCAGTGACTTTGTTCTTCGCTTATTAGAAATTACCATATCTGAACTTGCTATAAGCGAAATTTATTTTTCTAAGTAATTCCAGTAACTGTGCAGACTGGTTTGAGAATGGCCTCATCGGGAACACTGAATACAGGTTTTCTTTCGTCGAGACACATTTATAGTAACAATTGCTACACCTTCATATTGGCAATGTCATCTTTTGGGTTTTAATAGTATGTAATTGCGGAAAATTGGGCATCTGATCCGACTGTGTGAATGCGCAGACTTATCTGAATTTTCTCTGTAAGCTCATGCCAACTTGTACATTATACTGTATCTATCTCATATTACCAGGCCCTAGATACAAGAAAATCTGTCTTCTCTGTAAGCTCATGCCAACTTGTACCTTATACTGTATCCATCTCATATTACCGGGCCCTAGATACAAGAAAACCTGTCTTCTCTGTAAGCTCATGTCAACTTGTGCCTTATGCTGTATCCATCTCATATTACCGGGCCCTAGATACAAGAAAACCTGTCTTCTCTGTAAGCTCATGTCAACTTGTACCTTATACTGTATCCATCTCATATTACCGGGCCCTAGATACAAGAAAACCTGTCTTCTCTGTAAGCTCATGTCAACTTGTGCCTTATGCTGTATCCATCTCATATTACCGGGCCACAGATACAAGAACATCGGTCTTCAGTGTTTGCGAACACCAAAGGTACAAACCAGCCTGTGCATCCCGGTGGTCTGGTAAGCGCTATTGTTATTCGCTTATTAGATAGTATTATATTACATTTAATACAACGTGCCTCCGATACAAGAAAACGGGTCTTCAGTGTTTGTGAACAACAAAGTCGCAAACCAGCATACGCATCCGCACAGTCTGATCAGTGCCTTTGTTAGTCGTTTATTAGAAAGTCCATTCAATATTACCAGGCCCTAGATACAAGAAAAAACATTATTTGCTGTCCGTTCTAAGGCGGTGGTTCTCTTGTTGTTGACTTTGTATTTATTGTTACTCCCATTGTGTGAGTCTGTAATTGTTCTATGCTTTGTTGTACGTTACTTAATGTCCATTCTAGTATTGCAATCATCTTGAGAGAGCTGGTTGCTTTGCTTAATTTGTCTTCCTGGTGTATCGTGATGGTTCAGTGGCTCTTCCTCGCGGTGCCATGGGGTTGTCTGCGGTTTGTGATTGTGGTATTTCCTGATCATACTCACTTACTATTTTTGCAAACAACAAAGGCGCAAACCAGCCTGTGCATCCGAGGGGTCTGGTCAAAGCCTTTGTTATTTGCTTATTAGAAAGTATCATATTCCATTCATTATTACTGTACCCTCAATACAAGAAAACCAGTCTTCGGTGTTTGTGAACAACAAAGGCGCAAACCAGCCTGTGCATCCGAGGGGTCTGGTCAAAGCCTTTGTTATTTGCTTATTAGAAAGTATCATATTCCATTCATTATTACTGTACCCTCAATACAAGAAAACCAGTCTTCGGTGTTTGTGAACAACAAAAGCGCAGAACAGACCGTGCATCCGCATGGTCTGGTCACTCCCTTATTAGAAAGAACCATATCTGACCTTGCAACTAGCCAAATTTCAAGTTTGAAGGTTGTCTCTGTAACCATGGTAACTGTGCAGACTGGTTTAAGTATGACCTGGTTGGAACACTGAAGTTATGTTGTTGTTTTTTTTTGTCGTGGCACTCTTTAAGGGAACAGCTGGTACACGTTCACAATGGCATTATTGTCAGTTATCATTTTGTAAATATAATTTGACCTTTCGCTTACTGTAAAGGCGGCAACTGTAATATTCATATCTGGGCGTGGTTCGGCTATTTCATCTGCTAAGTAAGGGAAATCAGGTTTTATTTATAAATTGGTAAAGAGTTAATTTTAAGCTTTTCGTGCCGAACAAACGTGCGTGCATTTCATGAAAATCCTAACCATATACACACTGAACTCACATTTATTAACCCTTAAAGCGCATAATCACAAAATGTATGTTTTTATCGTCCACTAAAATATTTGAAGACTCATAGACAAACAGTGTGGACCCAGATCAGACTGCTCCTGTAGGAGCAGTCTTATCTGGGTCCACATATTTGCGTCTTTGCCTATATTACATAGACATTTTAGATGCAGTTATTTTGCTGGCGTTTTAAGGACTAAATAATGTACTTTGCGTCTATATTGAGGTAATGGCGCAAGATGATACAGTTACTTTTGAATAGAACCACGCCTCATTTTCAGCTTTCACCTATGTCTAAGGTTGACGAGTCCTAATTACGCATTCATGAGGCGCCGCCTTTACAGTAAGCGAAAAGTTAAGTAATACGCTTTAATTAATAGTAATTGCATGCACGTTCACAGGTGTTTAGATAAAAAAAAATGAGCGTAAAATTGTTAACATTTTCTTATCTATCTGTTTTAATATGTTTTGGGTGCTCAAAAAACGCCTCCTTGAGACGGCCCTTAAGGAGACGATTCTCTTGAGTACCCACAACATATGGTTTGGTTGAGAAATCACGGACAAAATGTTACGCACCCTTTACTGAAGGCCTGCGTTTATATTGGCAACGTAGTTTGAATTTATATGGTAATCATTTAATTTATAACTAATGCACGGAGGAAGCCAATTTGAAACAATTTGATAGTTTTCCTGACAAGGAAAAATTGGAAGTCAAAAGCTGTAATTATTATTTCTCAATACATGACAGGGCTTTAGATAACTGTACATGATACAAGCTCATAATTTCATGACCAAAATACTTCGCCAAAATCTTTGTGATATTCGTGCGTTTTCGTGAAGTACTCCGACCTTGGTCATGCTTTTAACAGGAATATGAAGATAATGTGGATTCATTAATACAAGTGGTCTGATAGCCTAGTGGTTAGGTGGAAACTTACAGATCAAGCCTACCTGGATCGAAACTTGGAAAAGCCTTTTTAATATTTAATTGTCAAATTGCATCTTTTTTTAAATTTAAGATTGTTCTTATATTTACGTCATCTCGTGGTGGGCTTTACATCTTTTATTTACATTTAGACGCTTTTATTTTCTTTATTTCCTAGGTTTCTTCACTCTTTTCTTATCAACGGCGACTTTCGTTGTCTGCTGCTGATAACCTTTGCAAACAGTTTTTTTCCCAGACGTCGGTCCTGATCTGGATACAGATCGTTTGACACTCTGATAGTGTTCCTTAAAGATGCTTTGAAAAAGTTAATTTTGAAATAAAAGTCAGCAGATGACAGAAAAAGTATTGAAATCATCCAGCGTGCATTTCGGCTTTAGTGAAATTACTCATGTTTCTACGGGTGTATTTGTTAAATAAACGTATGCCAGGTTCCAATAAATATATCCATGAATACACAAATCAAGAATAAAGACAAACAAACTAAAAAATTAAAAAGAAAGCAGAAAAAATGAAATTCTACTGGACTCGAACCCAAATCTTTTTGGTGCAAAGGACAGCCTCTTATCCATTAAGCTGTCGGGGAATTGTGAATTTTTTCATTCATAAAAGTAATTGTGCCACAATCTAAAGCACCCGTTTTACAAAGATAGCCGAAGATTGGAAGAAAGGTCATTGAATATGCATATGTCTCAGGTCAATGTAGACAAGCAACACAATGTTTGTTCAACCGTAGGTCAGAATGTAAACATTGGCAATACATTAATTAATTCTATAAATAAACCAATGCATTCCAAATATTATACAATTTATTTTGTTTATAAACGACTCATCCCATTTGCACAGAATAAATTAGAAAAAAATGTACCCACATTAAAATCACAAAACAGTCACTATCAGCAGCTTATAAAAATTAAATTAGGCACATACTTTGCATAGCTGTGTACGCTTTATTACATCGCATCTGATGCACGACATTGAATTCTTCAAAGAGTATTCATTTTTATTAGGAGTCAAAATTCTGCTTCGAAAAGTAACGTGTGAAAATGGCATTTGTCGTCAAATTTATTATTGAAGTTTCGCATTCAACGGGAATTCTGCAGTAATCAGTAACTACAATATGCATGTATAATCGTCTCAGAATAATACTTACTTTGGTTCTATAGGGACGAGACCACAGCTGAAATCACACGAAGTCGGTATCAAATTAAGTGCAAAGATCAGGAATCGATACAATCAAGTACCACACCTGACCCAGGATACCAAAGGGAAAGTGCCATACTCACAGTTAGATACCACAAACGAGAGCCAAGGGGTCAGCCCTTTCGCAGCAGGTCACCGCAAGACATATTTAAATTGACGCGCACAAAGGCATTGCAAACACAAGACAGAAAAGAACATTAAAGATCCACAAAAGAAGTACCGCCTTGGAACGGTCAGTAAAAAACGAGGGGTGTTCAAGAAATACGCGGACAGATGCTGCCATTCCTTCAGTTTTTGACTGAAATGCGTGAAACTTGCACATAATGATACCCAGAGAATTCTGTATTTCCAGCGAAAATTTGATACATTTGACATCAAGCATGATCAAACGCCCGTTGTTATGGTAACGTTGGGTCGTCACACCCGGCCCAACGTCATCAAACGTCAGGTTGACGTCGCGTTATCCAAGAGTGATTATTGATTGTTTTTTCACATACCTTTCCGTAATTTCTGTCTAAAGGCATTCGTCCTTTTCAAAGTACTCCCCTTTGAATGTAATGCATTTTCTACACCTTTTAACCCTTCTTCTATGCGAATGGTCCAAGGGAAGCGATCGGGGAAAGCACCGTCCTTTGCAAATCTGCAACATCGTCAAATTGTCGGCCTCGCAGAATCTTCTTCAGTGTGGGAAACAAGAAGAAATCACAGGGGGCAAAATCAGGGCTGTAAGAAGGATGACCAAGCATTAATGGACCGCCTTTCGATCGTTTCCTGAGTCGTAGAAGCCTGATAGCTAGGCGCATTGTCATGATGAAACAGCATGGTCGGCAACAGGGGAGCTCGTTTCTTCTGCGACCGTATTGACGTCGGACGTCCGCTGCGCTGCTCGTCCATCACACATTCGTATCCGTTTCATACCGCTAGTACCACTAATGCAATGCCGTTCTCTTCATTGCAGCATCGCCGTATGCCTTTGCCAACATTTCCATTGTTTCTTTTCTGTTTTTTCCATTGAGAACACAACATTTAATCGCTGTTCTCTGTTCGACGCTCATTTTGATGCACCTTGTATAAACAAAATGGCCGCTAACGCTCAAATGACGTTATACGTTGATGTGACGTCACTGACGTCGTGTCAAGATTTGGCGCCATACTGTGCTAAAGCTTGGAGACGATATTGGATCAGACGCAAGTGATAGACGTTATTTTCGGAGGGACACATATTTGCGTTTTGTTAAATTTTGGGCCGGGTGTTACGAGGTGACGTTACCATAACAACCATAGATTTATCATGCGTAAAGATAATGTCAGTAAAGTTATACTCTGAGGACAGAATTCTTTGGGCATCATTATGTGCAAGTTTCGTGCGGTTCAATCAAAAACTGAGGGAATGGCAGCATCTGTCCGCGTATTTTTTGAACACCCCTCGTATTTTACTGGAGGGCTTAACCAGTTTCACGGCACCAACCTCACCCTTTATTCAGATGTGGATCAAGACACATAGATATTTGGTTTGCGTGAAAGACCCCTAACGTATCAATGTATCATCTCCAAGAACAAATAAATCAAGATATAGCAAGGAGATAACCCTCAAGCCCGTAAAAGTGTCAAAAGTATACTATCCACCTTTTCTTTTGTATGAATAAGCATTATTGGTCTTCAAACTAGATTAATCAGTAAAACATTTACCTAATGAGTCCCAAGTATAAGGCTTATCTCTTGTATGAATACGCATATTGTTCTTGAGCAAAGCATCTACCACAAATGTCACATGTATAACGCTTATGGCCTTTATGAATAAGCGTATGTGTCTTCAAGGTTTGTGCCGGTGGGTCGGACTTCAGACTCTATCATGGTTCCGACTTAAAGACTTATCTATTGATGAGATGGTAGGGGCCTGATACTTTGGCTGTTTGTTGGGCCCACCGGGGTTTACCTGTTGGATTTCTTTTGCTCCGGTATTCAGTTTTGTTTACTGTTGAGTCCTTATTTTTGCTTTATCTCCTTATTATAACTTGATTTATATGTTTAAGGAAATGATGCATTGATAAGTTAGGGGTCTTTCATGCAAATCAAATATCTATGTGTCGTGATCCACATTTGAATTAAGGGTGAGGTTGTCGCTGTTAAACCGGTTTAGGCCCTCCAGTAAAATATTTTACTGACCGTTCCAAGGCGGTACTTCTTTTGTGGATCTTTTTATGTTTTTGTTCTGTCTTGTGTTCGCTATGTCTTTGTGTGCGTCTGTTTATATGTGCCTTGTGGCCACCTGTTGGGAAAGGGCTGACCTCTTGGCTCTCGTTTGTGGCGTCCAACTGTGAGTTTGTCACTTTCCATTGGTATCCTGGGTCAGGTGTGGTACTTGATTGTATCGATTCCTGATCTTTGCTTCCTAACTCACTTTTATTTCCTGAAAGAATATGCATAATATGCTGGTTCAGGTTAGATGGTTTAGTTAAACATTTACAATAAGAGTTGCAAGAATGTGGCATAGCACCTGTTCGAATAACCATATGAATCTTCAAACTTGGTGATTTAGACAAAAAACATTACCTAAAGTGTCACTAGTATATGGTTTATCTCCTGTATGACTAGCAAATGTGACTTTAAGCCAGATAAATGAGAAAAAACATTTAGAACAAGTGTCATAAGCATCAGGCTAATCTCCTGTATGAATAAGCATTTTTGCCTTTAAGCCAGATGAACGAGAAAAACATTTACCACAAGTGTCACAGTTATACGGCTTATCTTCTGTATGTATACGTATATGCTATTTCAAGGCATACGATTCAGTAAAACATTTGCTACAAATATCACATGTGTGCGGCTTATATTTTGTATGATGAAGAATATGATTATTTAAGCTTGTTGATTGAGTAAAGCGTCACAAGTATATGTTTTTTTTTCCTGTATGAATAAACTTATGTTTCTTCAAGTTAGATGAAGTAGTAAAACATTTACCGCAAGTGTCACAAGTATATGGCTTTTCTCCTGAATGAATAAGCATATGGGTCTTCACGCCAGATGGAGTAGTAAAACATTTACCACAAGTGTCACAGTTATACGGCTTATCTCCTGTATGAATACGCGTATGTGACTTCAACTGAGAAGTTTGAGTAAAACTTTTGCCACAAGTATCACAGTAAAATGGCTTATCTCCTGTATGAATAAGCGTATGTGCCTTCAAGTAATATGATTCAGTAAAACATTTGCCACAAGCGTCACAGTTATATGGCTTATCTCCTGTATGAATACGCTTATGTTTCCTCAAGTCAGAAGGATGAGCAAAACATTTACCACAAGTGTCACAAGTATGTGGCTTATCGCCAGTATGAATAAACATATGATTCTTCAAGTTCACTGATTGAGTAAAACATTTACCACAAGTGTCACAAGTATATGGCTTTTCTCCTGTATAAATCAGCATACGTTTCTTCTCATCGGATATTTCAGTAACACATTTACCAAAAGTCTCACACGTATTTGGCTTATCACGTGTATGAATAAGCGTATGAGTCTTCAAGACAGATGAAGTAGTAAAACATTTACCACAAGTGTCACAGTTATAGGGCATATCTCCTGTATGTATACGCATATGATATTTGAAGCTAGATGAGTGATTAAAACATTTACCACAAGTGATACAAGTATATGGTTTTTCTCCAGTATGAATTAGAAGATGATCCTTTAAGCTTGATGATCGAGCAAAACATTTACCACACGTGTCACAAGTATATGGCTTTTTTCCAGTATGAATAAGCATATGATTCTTCAAGTGAGATGAATGAGTAAAACATTTACCACAACTGTCACAAGTATATGGCTTTTCTCCTGAATGAATACGCATATGGGTCTTCACGCTAGATGGAGTAGTAAAACATTTACCACAGCTGTCACAAGAATATGGCTTTTCTCAAGTATGAATAAGTTTATGTTTCTTTAAGTCATATGAATCAGTGAAACATTTACCGCAAGTGTCACAAGTATATGGCTTTTCTCCTGTATGAATAAGGATGTGCCTCTTCAAGTGAGATAATTTAGTAAAACATTTACAACATGTATCACAAGTATGTGGCATATCACCTTTGTGAATAAGCATATGTTTCTTCAAGTCAGATGAGTGAGCAAAACATTTACCACAAGTGTCGCAAGTATGCGACTTATCGCCTTTATGAATAAGCATATGGGTCTTTAAATGTGATGACTGAGTAAAACATTTACCACATGTGTCACAAGTATATGGTTTTTCTCCAGTATGAATATGCTTATGTCTCTTCAAGCTAGATGATCCAGTAAAACATTTACCACAAATGTCACACGTATATGGCTTTTCCCCTGTATGAATAAGCAAATGGGTCTTTAAATTCGATGAGTGAGTAAAACATTTACCACAACTGTCACAAGTATATGGTTTTTCTCCAGTATGAATACGTTTATGCTTCTTCAAGTCAGATGAGTAAGCAAAACATTTACCACAAGCGTCACATGTATGCGGCATATCACCTGTATGAATAAGCTTATGCGTCTTCAAGTTTGATAATTGAGTAAAACATTTACCACAAGTGTCACAAGTATATGGCTTTTCTCCAGTATGAATAAGTTTATGAGCCTTCAAGTGAGATGATTGAGTAAAACATTTACCACATGTGTCGCAAGAATGCGACTTATTGCCTTTATAAATAAGCATATCTTTCTTCAAAGTTAGTAAGGGAGCAAAGATCAGCAATCGATACATCAAGTATCATACCTGACCCAATGATCGAGTAAAACATTTACCACAAGTGTCACAGTTAAAGGCCTTATCCTCGGTATGTATACGCTTGTGATATTTCAAGGGAGATGATTCAGTAAAACATTCGCCACAAGTATCACAATTGTGTGGTTTATCACCAATGTGAATAATCACCTGTTTCAAGTTCGATATCTGTGTGAAACATTTGCCACAAGTGTGACATATATATGCATTATCTCCTGCATGCGTACTTGTAAGATGATTAAGTAATACTGTTGCCGTATGGCTTATCTCTAGTAAGAATATGTTCTCGTTTCATTCTGCTCGACACTAAGTAGAATTACTGTAGTATATGGCTTATCTCTAGCATGATTTAGTTTATGTTACCACAAAGTTCCCATGTATACGGCTAACTCATATTCCATGAAAACGTAGTCCCTCCAATTGAAAGCTCCAGTGCTTGCGATCTGGAGATCGACTATAACTTTCTTCTCAATGACAGCTAATTGTATAGGAGGATCGTCAAAGCCTTTACTCAAGTTCAGTATTGGTCAGAAGTTTAAAATCTACAACATAAAAACACAACAAATGAGATATCACAGTGATACATGTATATTGCAATGTAGGTAATCCGCAACTTTTCTTCACCTCAGCCACAGTTATGTGCAAAATCCTTTTCGCTTTGTGCATAATGTATATCGTTATTGGCACCATTCATTTCGTTACGTGCATACTGCATTTCATTATGTGCACAATGTATTTCGTTATGTGCTAAATCTATTTTCGAAATGTATACAATGAATTTTGTTATATGCACAGTATATTTCCTTATGTGAACAGTGTATTTCATTTTGTACAAGATCTATTTTGTTATGTGCATAATGTATTTTGTTAGTGCATAATGTGTTTCGTTATGTGCACAAGTATTTCGTTATGTGCATAATGTATTGCGTTATGTACACAATGCATTTCTTTATGTGCACAATGCATTTCGTTATGTGCACAATATATTTCGTTATGTGCACAATGTATTTCGTTATGTTCAAAATCAATTTCGTTATGTGCAAAATCTATTTGGTCCTGTGCTTTGTCATTTATCAAGTTGGTATGTAAATACTGTAACCGGTCTTGTATAAGTATCAATTTTCTGGTACTCTGTTGTCCAAATGGTTTGTCATGCGCGGAAGTGCTTCACAATTATGTCCTGTCAATTTCACCTGCTGTCTTGACTTCTTTATATGATGTGCGAACTTCATGATGATGATGATGATGATGATGATGATGATGATGATGATGATGATGGTAGCGTCAAAACATTGGGCCTGTTGCATAAACCGTCATTATAAGTTAATGCAAGTTCAGTCGGCATTATGTCACTGTTAACTAAATGCCGACGTTAACTCTGTTGCATAAAGTCCATTAACTTTAAGTCGAGATTAAACTCCCTTTAAAGATGTCATTAAGCAAAATTTCACTGCTGTACATGTGCATTTTCATGATTTGCAGCCGTTTTTGTAATTCACTAAAATTAGTAGTCATTATCGTCTAACCACCTAAAAAAGCGCATTAAAATAATAATGATTACTATTTCAAAGTGACTATTGGCGCCTAATACTTAACTACAATACGCTATGGGGAGCAGGGGATAGGGGGGCAATTTATTTCAACCGAATGCAATAGAACAGATATCCTAATTGAGGGCCAGCTCGGGATGAGGGGGGCTTGGAATTTTGCCCTCGCGGAAAAAGATGGTTTTCTGAAGTACCCCACATGACTCAAATAATACAAGGGGATAATAGATTAAACGTCCTTTTTAAATTGGTTCTTTGGGCCACGCTACTTCGCTACTTTTAAGTCGCAAAATGAACGCGCATCATGTCACTGGCTCTGAGCTCACTGGTATAGAATGGTATAGCTGGCCTTTTCCCCAGTGTCGGTGTATACAACAACATTTTTGGCACGCGCGCTGTGACGTAGGTTGTGACTCATAATAAGTCACACTGGTAAACCTGATCAATCCCCGACGGTCGAGTACAGAAGCACCTGTTACATAATATCCATGTCTCTTGATAATCACACAACTAGTCAAGAGGCATCCATGTCGCTTGATAATTACACAACTAGACAAGAGGCATCCATGTCTCTTGATAATCACACAACTAGACAAGAGGCATACATGTCTCTTGATAATCACACAACTAGACACGAGGCATCCATGTCTCTTGATAATCACACAACTAGACAAGAGGCATCCATGTCTCTTGATAATCAAACAACTAGACAATAGGTATTCATGTCTCTTGATAATCACACAACTAGACAAGAGGCATACATGTCTCTTGATAATCACACAACTAGACACGAGGCATCCATGTCTCTTGATAATCACACAACTAGACAAGAGGGCATTCATGTCTCTTGATAATCACACAACTAGACAAGAGGCAACCATGTCTCTTGATAATCACACAACTAGACAAGAGGCATCCATGTCTCTTGATAATCACATATCTAGACAAGAGGCATCCATGTCGCTTGATAATCACATATCTAGCCAAGAGGCATCCTTGTCGCTTGATAATCACACAACTAGACAAGAGGCATCCATGTCCCTTGATAATCACACAACTAGACAAGAGGCATCCATGTCCCTTGATAATTACACAACTAGACAAGAGGCATCCATGTTTCTTGATAATCACACAACTAGACAAGAGGCATCCATGTCTCTTGATAATCACACAACTAGACAAGAGGCATCCATGTCGCTTGATAATTACACAACTAGACAAGAGGCATCCATGTTTCTTGATAATCACACAACTAGACAAGAGGCATCCATGTCTCTTGATAATCACACAACTAGACAAGAGGCATCCATGTCTCTTGATAATCACACAACTAGACAAGAGACCTAATCACAGAACTAGACAAGAGGTATCCATATCTCTTGATTATCACACAACTAGACAAGAGGCATCCATGTTTCTTGATAATCACACAACTAGACAAGAGGCATCCATGTCTCTTGATAATCACACAACTAGACAAAAGCATCCATGTCGCTTGATAATTACACAACTAGACAAGAGGCATCCATGTTTCTTGATAATCACACAACTAGACAAGAGGCATCCATGTCTCTTGATAATCACACAACTAGACAAGAGGCATCCATGTCTCTTGATAATCACACAACTAGACAAGAGACCTAATCACAGAACTAGACAAGAGGTATCCATATCTCTTGATTATCACACAACTAGACGAGAGGCATCCATGTCGCTTGATAATCACACAATTAGACAAGAGGCATCCATGTCTCTTGATAATCAAACAACTAAACACGAGGCATTCATGTCGCTTGATAATCACACAACTAGACACGAGGCATCCATGTCTCTTGATAATCACACAACTAGACACGAGGCATCCATGTCTCTTGATAATCACACAACTAGACACGAGGCATCCATGTCTCTTGATAATCACACAACTAGACACGAGGCATCCATGTCTCTTGATAATCACACAACTAGACAAGAGGGCATCCATGTTTCTTGATAATCACACGACTAGACAAGAGGCATCCATGTCTCTTGATAATCACACAACTAGACAAGAGGCATCCATGTCTCTTGATAATCACACAACTAGACAAGAGGCATCCATGTCTCTTGATAATCACACAACTAGACAAGAGGCAACCATGTCTCTTGATAATTACACAACTAGACAAGAGGCATCCATGTTTCTTGATAATCACACAACTAGACAAGAGGCAACCATGTCTCTTGATAATCACACAACTAGACAAGAGGCAACCATGTCTCTTGATAATCACACAACTAGACAAGAGGCAACCATGTCTCTTGATAATCACACAACTAGACAAGAGGCATCCATGTCTCTTGATAATCACACAACTAGACAAGAGGCATCCATGTCTCTTGATAATCACACAACTAGACAAGAGGCATCCATTCTCTTGATAATCACACGACTAGACAAGAGGCATCCATGTCTCTTGATAATCACACAACTAGACAAGAGGCATCCATGTCTCTTGATAATCACACAACTAGACAAGAGGCATCCATGTCTCTTGATAATCAAACAACTAGACAAGAGGCCATTTATATTGGACGAGTAAAGAAGCACCTTTTACATTATATCCATGTCTTTTGATAATCACACAACTAGACAAGAGGCCATTTATATTGGACAAGTAAAGAAGCACCTTTTACATAATAACCATGTCTCTTGATAATCACACAACTAGACAAGAGGCATCCATGTCTCTTGATAATCACACAACTAGACAAGAGGCATCCATGTCTCTTGATAATTGCACAACTAGACAAGAGGCATCCATGTCTCTTGATAATCACACAACTAGACAAGAGGCATCCATGTCCCTTGATAATCACACAACTAGACAAGAGGCATCCATGTCTCTTGATAATTACACAACTAGACAAGAGGCAACCATGTCTCTTGATAATCACACAACTAGACAAGAGGCGACCATGTCTCTAGATAATCACACAACTAGACAAGAGGCAACCATGTTCCTTGATAATCATACAACTAGACAAGAGATATCCATGTCTCTTGATAATCACACAACTAGACAAGATGCATCCATGTCTCTTGATAATTACACAACTAGACAAGAGGCCTAATCACACAACTAGACAAGAGGCATCCATGTCCCTTGATAATCACACAACTAGACAAGAGATATCCATGTCTCTTGATAATCACACAACTAGACAAGATGCATCCATGTCGTTTGATAATTACACAACTAGACAAGAGGCATCCATGTCTCTTGATAATCACACAACTATACAAGAGGCATTCATGTCTCTTGATAATCACACAACTAGACAAGAGGCATTCATGTCTCTTGATAATCATACAACTAGACAAGAGGCATCCATGTCTCTTGATAATCACACAAGTATACAAGAGGCATCCATGTCTCTTGATTATCACACAAATAGACAAGAGGCATTCATGTCTCTTGATAATCACACAACTAGACAAGAGGCCTATTCACACAACTAGACAAGAGGCCATTTATATTGGAAATGTTCAAAAGGGTGCGATATATAGAGGATCTTAAATGAGTGCTCATGTTTTATTGAATTTATTAAGCGAGTTGGGAAACAGAGATAAAAAGCGAGGCTTGCCAAGCATTCTATTTCTTTATCGCAACGTGTTTAATAAATTCAATAATACAAGTGCACGAATGTTAGATTCTATTTATCATGTAACATTAAGATTACTTTGAAATCTCATTTTTGCCGTAAAAACGTAATAATTTTGTCATTATATGCGCAACGTTGTTATGGACGTCATAACGTTTCCTGAAAATCGATAAACCACTATTGGTTAACAGATTTTATTGCATGGCGTTATTATCCATCCAGACGCGACGTCATATGATAATTTGTTGAAATGCATGGACCACTCAACAAAGTTGGGGCGCGATTGGGGTAAGCTACAAGACGTATCATATCTGTTTTGTCTGACATCTGTGAAAGGTATGATATCTCTGAATAGTATTTCTACTATGTTATTACTGAACAGGCATGCTTTCTAGAAAACAATTTTTTATAATGAGTGCATTTGGAGAGAAAAAGAAACATTTTAAACATTTACAGATGGTAGTTTAAAGTATTCGTCACTTAATGAGGTCGCCGTTTAAACAGTGTATTTCCAGAAGGGTTTTTTTAGCAAAAATATTCCTGGAAAAATGTAGAAGCTACAATACAAAACCTGGTATTGACGATACTTTAACGTCATCATCATCATAATGAAGTTTGCACATCATAAAAAGTAGTCACAACAGCACGTAATGACAAAAATATGGTTCACACACCGAATTGTTTTGAGTTACTTACACAAGACTGGTACAGTATTTACATAACAACTTATTTAATGACAAGTAACAGGACCAAATACATTTTGAACATAACGAAATAGATTTTGAACATAACGGAATACATTGTGGACATAACGAAGTACATTGTACACATAACTAAAACATTGTGCACATACCGAAATACATTACGCACATAACGAAATACATTTTGCACATAACGAAATACATCATGCACATAACTAAATACATTGTACACATAACGAAATACATTATGCACATGATGAAATATATTATGCACATAACGAAATATATTTTGCTCATAACAAAATAAAGTTTGCACATTACAAAATACTTTTTGCTCATAACGAAATACATTTTGCTCATAACAAAATGTATTTTGTGCAAAATGAAACACATTTTGCACATTACGAATCATATTTGTATATAACAAAATGACCCTTGTACATGACAAATAGAATGTACACATTATAAGACAGTAAAGGCGTTCCATATTCAATACTGGGCTGTGAGTATCTTGCACAGATGTGATATGCACTGGTATTAATTGATGTTAATATACATTTGATCATATCAAATATTTCATTGTGTACACACTCTGTTTATGAGTATGCATTATTTTACAATAGCTTTTCATTAGTTAGTATAGAGCAGAATTTGGAAAAAAACTGAACAAAATTATAATGCATAATCTTGTCAAAATGTATGTGATGCGCTGACCTTTTGTTGACCAACATTTTTATTTCATTTGGCACAAAGCTGTATAGACACGTAGTTCGGATTCCTATGTGCACTCATTGTGCGCTGACTGTGCTCCCTGGTTGCAGATTTATTCTTAATGGCCTTGCATAAAGACACATTGCAGTGAAGCCCGTGAGGCTCAAACCTGCCACCCCTCTGTCTGGAGTCAAGGACACTTCCACTGAGCCACTGCGCGCCCTATTAGTTTTATGTACTGTTGAGTCCTTGTCTTTGCTTTATCTCATTTTTATATCTTGGTTTATATGTTCTAGGAAATGATGCATAGAGGAGGTAAGGGGTCTTTCATGCTAACCAAACATCTAGGTGTCTTGATCCCAGACGTGGGGCGAATCAATCCTTAATGCTAATAGATTGATAATGAATTCTGTTTTTCCAGTAATTCAAGTCAATGAATAATTCACCAGTTTTTGCATTACTTTAATGCCAATTCAATGCATTACTTCTGTCAAAATTCACTGCATTACTTGCATTACTTTGAATTCCTGTCTTAACAGAAATTTTACCATGAAGAGAGCTAGTCTCATCCACAACAAAAGGATAATCCAGTATGAAGATTTATATTAACAATTATTTCCATACACAATTTCCTTGTTTTAAATGTGCTTGTAAATACTGTTCTTTGAGAGACTATGGTTATGAACATACAAAATGAACACTGAAACCTGTGAGTAAAGGTTTTGATAATATATCAAAAAAGTGAAAACAGTTTACAGTTACTAATTTACTAGCAGCCCCAGAGGAACCAGTGCCCAGTTGTATAAACGTTTTGTTTGGTTAATCGCCTGTTAAATAAACGGTCTGTTAAAATGTTCACCAATCAGGTTTAATGTAACGTTAAACCTTATTAGTTGAAATTTAACAGACCGTTAATTTAACAAGCGATTCATGTTTATTAAAGTATGGTTCTGGAATAGAGGAAGTATACCAATAAAATAGGTTTATCTCCCTTACTTTTTAAAACTCAAATGCCTTTGTTGATGTTCTGAATGTGTAAATTTTGTTACAATGCATTATGAACTCTCACTCTGTCTACTAGTGCCGTCTGCTGATAACTTTTGCAGTTTGGAACACGGTCAGGCCTGAAATAACATTGGGCCTGATCTGAATCCAGACTGTTTGACACCCTGATAGTATTCCTCCTAGATTTTTCGAAAAAAATGATCTTGAAAAAAACAAGCAAGATGGCCAATGGCCCTAAAGTTTTCTTTAGAACTTACTTATAGGTATCTGTTAAAAGCTGGCCAAGTCCCTGGTGACACCTGGGATGGGGTCATTTTTGACACCAGGGGCATAATTTGAACAAACTTGGTAGAGGTCTACTAGGTCATGCTTCATACCAAATATCAAAGCTCTAGGCCTTATGGTTTTAGAAAAGAAAAGTTTTCCATGTTTTCCCAATATAAGCCCATGTAAAACAGGTTACACCTGGGGTTGGGTCAATTTTGGCCCCAGGGGTATAAATAGAACAAACTTTGTAGAGATCTACTAGGTCATTCTATATCTCAAATAATCAGGCTCTATGCCTTATGGTTTCAAACAAGAAGATTTATCCATGTTTTCCCCAATATCAGCCTATATAAAACATGTAACCTCTGAAGCGGGGCTATTTTTGGCCCAAGGGGCGTAATTTGAACAAACTTGGTAGAAGTCCACAAGGTCATGTTTCATACTAAATATTTAAGCTCTAGGCCTTATGGTTTCAGACAAGAATATTTTTTCATGTTTTCCCTATATAAGCCTATGTTAAACACTTGACCTCTAGAGCGTGACCATTTTCGGCCCCAGGGGCCTTATTTGAACACAGTTGGTAGAGGTCTACTAGGTGATGCTACATACCAAATATCAAAGCTCTAGGCCTTGTGGTTTCAGAGAAGGAGATTTTTTCATGTTTCCCCTATATAAGCGCCTGTGTTTAACATGTGACCCCTGGGACTTGGCCATTTTTTGCCACACGGGTATTATTTTAACAAACTTGAATGAGGTCCATTAGGTGCTGCTCTATACCATATATCAAAGGTCTAGGTCTTGTGTTTTCAGACAAGACGATTTTTTCATGTTTTCCCTATATAAGCCTGTGTTAAACATGTGACCCCTGGGGCGCTGCCATTGTTGGCCCTCGGGGCATAACTTGAACAAACTTGGTAGAGATATACTAGGTGATGCTACATACCAAATATCAAAGCTCTAGACTTTGTGGTTTCTGAGAAGAAGATTTCATCTTGACTATTTTAGCCTGTGTGACCTAGTTATGCTATAGACCAAAACCATTTGAACAATATCAAAAGAGGGCCATATTAAGATCATTCCTACCAAGTTTGGTCAAAATCCAGCCAGTAGTTTAGGAAGAGATGTCGTTTGAAGCAATTATTGACGACAGACAACACACGAAGCACGACGGACGACGAACACCCAATGATCATAATAGCTCACCATGAGCCAATGGCTCAGGTGAGTTACTTAATTGTCCAGTTCACACAATTTGACACTTGACCGCTGACAGTGTGTCTCTTTGATCAGTTTTGCTGCAAGGTAAAATTTATAGGGGTCATAAATTAATTAGCATGTATATAAATAAATAGGAATTAAGATACAGCCTGCGCTTTGTTGATTGGATAATCCAGTCAAGCAATATTGGGCAGGAAACTTCAAATGTTTATAATTTCCTTCCCATAAGATATACTTTAAAAAGTAACCTTTTTGGATAGCTATCGTCGAGATTGCTCTAACTTGGTAAAGGATTAAATAAAATATGATCACTTGAAATAAAATCTTGGGGTTATACAGTCACAAATCATTTCTGAGTGTTATTTCCTCCAATTTTCAAAAAATATGAAATTCCGAAAAATGTTTCTGACAAGAATACGAAATTCAGTGCAAAATGTATACATTGTGTGAAATATTTATATTATATGAACTAGCTATACTTGTTTATGCACACATTTTGCTCACTGTATTACTTATGTTAAGAGTTTACAATTCTCTATGATTCTGTTTCACAAGAATGAAAGTAATGCTTAATTCAATGCATTACTTTCGTAAACAATGCCTATTCAATGCATTTTTTTTTCAAAATCAAGTAATGGTAATACTAATTCAATGCACATTTTGGCAAGTAATGCTGATTCAATGCATTACTTTTCAAAGTAATTCGCCCCATGTCTGCTTGATCCACATCTTAACCAATGATGAGGTTTGGGGCCATAAAACCGGTTCAAACCCTCCAGTAAAATATGTTTACTGAATGTTCCCAGGCGGTACTTCTTTTGTGGATCATTTCTGTTATTTATTTCTTGTGTTTGTCATGTTTTGGCGTCTGATTTTTGCTGCCTTGTGGTTCCCTGCTGGGAATGGGTTGACCTCTTGGTTCTTGTTTGTGATATTTAATTGTGTTGTGTGACTTTCCCATGTGTTATCCTGGGTTGGTTGTGGTACTTTATTGTATCAGATCATTTGCTTTGACACCTTTCTTACTTTGCCACTCTCATCATTGGTACAAATAGGTACGCCTACTTATTTAATCTTTGAAAAGATTTCAAACCAAGAATATTAGAAAAAGAATGGTCCTGGAGATTAACGGCTTACAAATATTTATGCCTACTTATTTTATCTTTTAAAACAGCTCAAACAAGGAATATTAGAAAAAGAATGGTTCTGGAGATAAACTCTCGCAATTTATAAGAATCGCGCCATGCGATGAATCGCCCCATGCGATAATGTGTCTTCAGGAGAATTATAACGTCATGAGATATGACTCCGTAAAGTCTGACGTTGGTATTTCGCGTCGCGCGTAATTAAAGTGAGCGTCAAAGATGACGGCAATTAAGTCATGATATGAATGAGATGCGATTAATCAAAATAATTTTAGGCCGACTGTATTCTGTTGTAAATCAATTATAATCTCTACATGCCGGATTTGTTGGTGAGGCCATTCAAAAAGATGTGTCTTGGTAAGTTAACTGACCCGGCGTCTCAATATCTTAGTCTCGTCATTTAGAAAAAAAAAAGGATAGAGGGAGCGAGCGTGTGTAAAGATCTAGAATAAATAGTCAACTTCCGAGTGGCTGCTGGCAGACGTCTGGCAGCAGCGAAAAGTCGAGTACCTCGCTGGTGACAGACGTCTGGCAGCAGCGAAAAGTCTGATAAATCGCTGGTGCCAGACGTCTGGCAGCAGCATCGCTGGTGAAAGATGACTATAAATCAAATGGTCTGTAATGATACATGAATTAAGTGTAGCTGCCGGCAGACGACTTTACGTGACCCGTTTTTAGTAGACTACTAGTACCGTGACGTAAAATGCGAGCATTTCCAAAAGGAGGCGCTGACCGACGATCCATGCATGATCATGCCTGAGCAAGATATATGTGTGACACATGTAAGCGAAGACAGTTATTGAACGCATTTCCGTACACGTCCTCCTAGCCTAAACACCCCACCCCGTCTTGGCTTGGTGCCCTGTACCTCTATCCATTTCATTGCTTAGAATCATTTATTTTGAATCATTGCGCGACACAGACGCATGCGAGGACACATGATCTATTCGAAAGAAAGCCAAACTGATCATTACGTGTGTTTCTCGTACTGATCTGTATCTGAGGCTCAGGAAGGGGGTCCCTGGTATCCAATATCCGTTTACATATTTTGAAAAGTATCCCATATCCCTGAAAAAAAATGATAAATTCACCAAAATTCAACCAAAATCAGAAAGTTCTGTATCACCATACCCGTAAAAATAACTTTGAAAGTTCACAAAAGTTCACAAAAGTTTCCCATTTCCCCTTAATTAGTTGGTCCCTTCATCCCCTAAAACCCTTTCAGTGCCTTGTAGCTCGCGGCATTACTGTGGCTTCAGCTGAGAGTTTTGTAATAAATGCAATAGACTACCGGGTAAGATATAATGGTATAACTAGGCCTTGTATTTACGTCTTTGTTACATGCATTCTACATTTTACATAGTAAAATTGCCGTTAGCACTCGGTAATATTTTCAATTATACTGAATCCATAATGGCAGAGTCACATGACGATGCCAAAAATCCATATTCGGGCCTTATTATGGATTTTTGGCATTTCCCCATAGTGATTACGTATAGGAATCGTGCATTTTTTTCGATTAGAACTAGGCTAGGCTACTCGTTTCAACATAGCTGAGTAAATTTAGAATCGTTATGAGGTCCTGTTTTTCGATGTATTTTACGCTCGATTCGGGCCAAAAATAGCAAAATGCCAGACTATAATAAAGAATGGGACATCAGGACATGGAACAGTTAGGCTTTTTGCCAGTTTCTGATAAACAAGCACAATGGCTAGCCCTGAGGCTGGTAAAGTACACGGGTGTCAAGCTGATCGGATGATCGATCGTAATTGTTACCGGGATCTTTTGAAGTCCTTGTCAGCTCTTCAAATAAAATATTTTCGGAAAAAGTTGATTTTCTATGAAATACAGTGTAAGATGAAAGGTATACCACAATCTAGAAATACATGAATGCTCATCTTAAGGCTGCCTCTGATTGTTTTATTGACAAAAGTCTGTTGAAATGTCTCGTCGTCAATGACAATGTAAACAATGCTAATCTTATGACGTCATTGATCTATGTCACGCTTTAAGTTGGTTCAATTTTCATCATGTCTTTTTTCGGCCTCACTGTCTCACTTGCATGTCCAATTTATGGCTAAAGCCCTCGGGCCGATATGGCTACCCCAGTGCTAATATGACCTAGAGGCACACCTCGGCCATATAATAACCTGTATGTAGTTCTTTACAATCTTTTCTGCATCTTTCTTTTCCATTTGCTTAATGATGATCAAGGGTCGCTAGTTCAAGACTCTCCAGGGCACTGTGTTGATTCTTTGAGTAAGACGTTATTATACAATCTGCTTAGTACTGGTTCAACCAAGGAAGACAGAAAGACAAAAGTCGTCCCGATGTGAAAGGAAAATTATTGAATGAGATGTAAAGCACCAACTCAAAAATACATGTAACAAACTGATATGCTTCGACTACAAAACATATGTTACATGTAATTATCAAAAATGCGATTTGATATTATTTTGTTGTTGTTGTTGTTGTTGTGTCGGTGCCATTATTTGCTAGTTTTAAGGTAGTTCCGAACTCATTTGATAAGATAACCTAACAACAGTAACAGTTATCCAGCACGATTTAATTATGACTATTTTTTGCTAACGTACACGAATTGGCGTTTATAAAAGCATTCTTCTAGTTCACACTGGTAAATGTATATGTCGATTTGCTGGTATTTACGCGAATTGCCGGTACTTCATAGACCGGAAGTGGTAGGTATTGGTGTTAAATCATATATAGAAAAAACATGCCATATGCCTTAAGTACTATAGAATTAGGTCATTTTAACTATTAGGCACGCACATGGCGATTTATTTAAGCATTTAGGAATAGATTCGAGTACCGATCTGGATGATCGGTACTCGAATCCATTCCTAAATGCTTACATAAATCGCCATGCACATACTGAATACTTAAAATGATCTAATTCTATAGTCCTTCAGGCATATGGCATGTCTTTCTATATAGTATTAAAATCAATATCTACCACTTCCGGTCTATGAAGTACCGGCAATACGCGTAAATACCAGCAAATCGACATATACATTTACCAGTGTGTAGTTTATCAACAAATCTTCATGATCAGTTACATTTTGACCGTCTGAGGACAGTTCCACCCATCGATGGAAAATACATTCTATCAAAATGACCTACATTTGATCAATATAGTCTCTGATGTTTCAGATGATCAGCTTTTCTTGTTCGTATTCCCCTTACATTGTTTATAAATGAAAAAAAATCTAAACTCTTAATTTTCCTGAGGACAAAGATTCAGATAAACGGAGTTTTCTATCCAATATAAAGTCAGGATGGTCCATTGTGTATTTCAGGTTATGAATTAAAAATATGTTTCTTTCTCTGAAGATCGATTTTGTACGAGTTTCTGAGTTATGAGGCCATTGTCAGAACTTATTGGATGACCCACGTATAAGCAAACATTGCAGACCCTGCTGAAATTTCGGCATATGTGTTTAAGAGGATTAACAATCATTGACCTCCAGCTGGTCTCGTTTTATGGCTTATCCACTTCAGTGATAACAGTAATAGAACTAATATAAGACATATTTTGGAAACCGATGAATCCTACTTGATAATAACTGAATATGTACCATATTTACCCTTATTAGTCTAATAATTACCGGTATCTTCCTAAAAGTTGGGCAAATTCACATGTTCTAACGTGATGAGGTGTGAGGATGATAGGTAGAAATGACAAACAGTGTAAACCCAAATGAAAGCGCTCATTAGCTTGGCTTGTCTGTGATTAAACTATCTGCCGAATATTTAGAATAAATATGGTTATTTTCAAAACCATAGAAAGTTATTCTGAATTAGGCAGTTTTTGATACTTCAGCTGTATCTAAACATAACTAAGCATTTAAACTCGAAATAAGAGGCAAAGGCCTCTTATTGCGTTTAAGAAAGATCGCATATAATTTGGCAGGGATTTGAACAAAATTTTGCAACGCAACATCTGTATATTGTCTCCTGCAGCATGAGGCTATATTATAGTTAATATTTCTTATAAATTATGAAAGCACTGTATAACATCAGTGACCTATATGTACTTTGTAAGAGAAATGATTTTTGTCTTACTTCGGAAAGGTCAGTAATTCACCAAGTTAATTGGTTTCATCAAACGTCACAGAACGCAGCAACTCATCTTGGTCTTCACTGATTGCATGTACATGTAGCCAATATTTTCAAGTGGATAAGTAGACTCAGATCTTTACAATAAACACGATTAAGATAATCCACATTGCGACGCGCTTATCAGTACAGTAGTCATGTACATAGCTCCCGATCTACATTCAAACCGCGTAGTTTTTAACGTTAATTACAAAAATAAATGACTACAATACACGGTTTATTAATCACTCCATTTAAAATATGGGATTTATAAACCGAGGGAGGTGAAAATCCGATAAAGAAACGAGTGCGCAGGCACGAGTATCTTTATTTGATTTTTCACCCTGAGGTTTATGAATCCCAAAATAACAATAATAGTTGTGTGTATGAGAAACACAGGCTTTGTCCGGTCAGTGCATATGCGTAAACCCGTATGTGCCTCGCATCTTGACTCATTCTACTCAGTGCACAAGTCAAAGAACCGCACGGTAGTATAAACATGAACACTTCTAGACTCATTCTACCCAGTGTACAGGTCAAAGAACCGTACTGTAATTTAAAATAACCACTTCTAGACTCATTCTACTCAGTGTACAGGTCAAAGAAACGTACGGTAATTTAAACATGAACACTTCTAGACTCATTCTACCCAGTGTACAGGTTAACGAACCGTACGGTAAATTAAACAGGAACACTTCTAGACTCATTCTACCCAGTGTACAGGTCAAAGAGCTGTGCGGTAATTTAAACATGAGCACTTCTAGACTCATTCTACCTAGTGTACAGGTCAAAGAACCGTACGGTAATTTAAAATAACCACTTCTAGACTCACTCTACCCAGTGTACAGGTCAAAGAACCGTGCGGTAATTTAAACATGAACACTTCTAGACTCATTATACTCAGTGTACAGGTCAAAGAACCGTACGGTAATTTAAACATGAACACTTCTAGACTCATTCTACCCAGTGTACAGGTCAAAGAACCGTACGGTTATTTAAACATGAACACTTCTAGACTCATTCTACCCAGTGTACAGGTCAAAGAACCGTGCGGTAATTTAAACATATACACTTCTAGACACTTTCTACCCAGTGTACAGGTCAAAGAACCGTACGGTAATTTTAACATGAACACTTCTAGCTTCTTTCTACCAAGTGTACAGGTCAAAGAACCGTACGGTAATTTAAACATGAACACTTCTGGACTCGTTCTACTCAGAGTACAGATCAAAGAACCGTACGGTAATTTAAACATGAACACTTCTAGACTTATACCAGTGTACAGGTCAAAGAACCGTACGGTAATTTAAACATGAACACTTCTAGACTCATTCTACTGAGGCAGAAGAGGTATATGAGCCGTGACATGTGATTTCAAACAATGTGGCGTTTTGACAAGTGTAGACTGAGACGAGCTTGTGTAGCCCCCTTTTAAGCTTAGAAACTCCAAATGCTGCTCAGTCCGTAGCTTAACACACATAGAAATAGAGACTAGCAAAGGCTTTGATCAGACTGCGCGTATGCGCAGGCTAGTCAGAGCCTTTGTTGGTCTCACATACCACATTGTTGGAAATCTCATGTCACGGCTCATATAGAGATAGATAGATCTATGTAACTTTTTTTTTAAACTTACAAAAATATTTCAAGAAAAACATCAATGACAATCAGTTTGGATCCAGATCATGCTCAATGTTTTGTCGGGCCCGATCTGGGTCCAAAGGGACTGAGCGAATGTTATCAGTAGATGAGTAGATGCGTGTTTACATGTAACCATCATGTGCAGATAATAAAAAACGACATTCAACAACATTGATTAATTCCCCTTGCATACAAGTATGACTGCAACATTGTTGACGTACACAGACCAAGTCAAACGCTGGTCCAAACTGTTTCAAAAGGATATCAGCAGATGACTAAATGTGGCTGGCATGCTCTGTAGCCGCGCAGTCTGATCAGCGCCTTTCTTTAAAGTACTGTACATCTACTTTGAACGAGTAAAATCTCGTTATTCTAGCTGCTCTTTGCTCTACAATGTTATAAATAATTGGGCCTCGACGCGAGAAAACCTATCTTCGGTGATTTGCGAACAACATAAGCGCAGACCAGCCTGCGCATCCGCGCAGTCTGATCAGCGCTTTTGTTATTCGCGTATTGAAAAGTATTATATCTAGACTTGCTACCAACGAAATTTCAATATTCTAGTTAGTCTCTGTAGCTGAGGAGACTGGTTTAAAACTCGCTTTGTCGGAAACCCCGAAGACAGGTTTTCACGCGTCGAGACCCAAATAATTAATACTTTAAGGTCCTACCTGTAATGAAAAATAATACTTCTGGACACTTGAGATTCTAATTCCAATCAGAAGTGCAAGAGAATAGTGATTGCCTGAAATAACTAGCAGGAACCGCGTTTTCAGGAATCGTTCCTTAATATGATCAGACCCTGGGATCTGGTAGCGTGTTAATCAGATCAGCTGGATCAGATTAGTGCCCTTGCTTGTTAAAAGGTCCCCCTTAAAGATATCTATATTGTGCTGGCCGAAAGAGTCCAAATTGGACTGATCTCTTGGATACATACTCAGCACGAAGCCTCGCGATCTATGAAGACCCCTATGCTCGTCCTTCGCCTGGCTGACTCATCTTTTGGCTGGTTTGTATGAACCCTTTTCTGTGTAACCTATAAAGTGTACTAGCTTCCCGAATAGTTATGTTGCTTTTGGTACCGTGCCTTATTAAATAGAACCTCTATTCCTCTGGTGCATTTTTTATTTTGTTTCGAAAAGCCCAGTTTTGGTTCGACGTCGGGCTATAAGTTTTGAGATAAAGTTTTGAGATTTGTGATGATCACTGTCCCTCATGCGCGGATCCAGAAAATTTTATCTGAGGGGGTCCAACTTTGATGGGTTTTTGTTTAGTTGATGAGGGGAGGGAGGATTCAAATACCACTATAAGCGGGTCACCATCGGCTCACCAGCAAAACGCCATTTAAATGGCGTTTCCCGGGCGTGCTGATGATAGCCAGACATTGAATGCTGGCTTGGTAGCTTTGTGATTTTTCTTTCAGAGGCTCTTGCCAAGAATGGCTAAATAACCTTATATTTTTGTGGTTTTTCAGGAGGTGTTCCGACCCCCCCCCCCGTCCCCCCTACTCTGGAATCGCACATGTCCTCTCTCTATGCGCGCCCTTGTAAGTTTAAGAAATTGTCCTTGCATAGGTCTGTATGCTCCCTTTTCGCGTACGTTGTGTGATACCTTGGCATTGGTTTGGTAATATGTTTGTAATTTCTGGTCAAACTACCTACCACGAGAAATGGGACCCATCTCCCTAGGAAATTCGCCCACGAATTGTTATTTACTGCATAAATTATATAAGGCGTGTGCAACCTCTAAGCGTCATGTTTGATCATAAGCCTGCTTACTTTGTTGGGAAAAATATATCAAACTTTTGGAAATGAAAATATAAGATTAGACATTTTAGCTTTTCAATGGCATAAATACCTTTTCCGTAGTTGATATTATACAGTTCGAACCAAGATGTTGTGATAAGTGCTTCAATTTGCCAAAACGGACAAACCCAGCCATATTTGTGCTGGACTGAATGTTTTAATTGCAATATAACTTATTTTCTATTTTGTGTATCAAGATTACGATGACTTTGTAGAGATAATATTTACTCAACTACAAAAGAAACCCATCAGTTACGTTTTAGGGCAATTATGGTAAAATATTTAAGAAATCAAAATATATTTTATACCATATTCTTTTACAATCAGTTATGCATCAAATAATTGAATAATGTAACAGTTTTACTTAAATCCGTTCATGCTGTACACCAGGGTATAGACAGGGGGTCATTTCTAAAAATGACAAGTATCAGGCTATTGGTTTTCACTGGAGTTCTAGTCTTAATCAGTTCACTTTGTCCAATAACCGGTATGTCCCTCTCCGACAAGGCAATCAAGTGTGTGCAGAAGCCAAAACAAACCGCGTAAGTTTAGTCAGCCCGGATCTCAATACGATAGAGCAGTTGTTGGATGAGCTCTGGCGACGCATCCGGGATAGTTCAGTGCAACCTCGGAATCTTCGACAGCTTCACGTTGCTTTCCATTAAGAATGGGCGTGGATTCTCAAAAACGTTGTTCGGAGTCATATGCTTTTGGTTCGGCCTCGTTATGAGGCAGTTATTGCTGAAGAAGAGGGTCATGTCTGTTTTTGGACGAATTCAACTCAAGTGAAAAGATTTAGACGAGATAGAGATATTCATTATAAAGTGAAAAACTTGTCATTTTTGAAAACGACCCCTTGTCTAAACACTGGATAATAGCCTGAACAGATTTAAGTAAAACTGTTACATAATTCATTGGTATGATGCAGAACAGATTGCTACGGAATATGGTATAAATATATTTTCATTTCTTAATTCTGATTTACATAATTGCCCCGAAAAGTGACTGATGGAATTCTTTTGTAGTTGAATATACAAATTTCCTGGTCTGATTTTCTTTTGTTTTATCGCAAACGTGTTGCTTTTGATTAAGCAGAAGCCTTTCAATCCAGGAATGGTACAAATAATATCTATTTGCCCATTTATATGTAAGTGTGTAATAAACACAGTAAACAATATTATTAATTTTTATGCCCTATGTAGTAAATATGTTACTTATACCCGCCTTTTTCTTTAGAAAAAGGTAAATTAATTTCGTACCAAAGTCGGTCCGTCGCCCGTCTGTCTGTCTGTCCGTCCGTGCGTCCGTCCGTCACGTTTCTTGTAAATGTGTCTCCTCCCAAACCGTTAGAGGTAGCAACTGTAAACGTTGTAGCTGGATGGGTTACATGATGTAGAGGGTACTGGTCAACATTTCGTGTGACCTTGACCCCAAGATCAAGGTCAAATATTGAACTTTCTTGTAAATGCATCTCCTCCTAAACGTTTTGACGTAGCAACTTCAAACTTTGTTGCTGAATAGGTCACAAGATTTAGAGGGTACTAGTCATTATTTCATGTGACCTTGACCCCAAAGTCAAAGTCAACGATCAAATAATGTATTTTCTTGTAAATGCATCTCCTCCTAAACGGTTGGACGTAGCAACTTCAAACTTTGCAGATGCTTTGGTAAGCTCAAAAACGGGTATTTGCGATGGTATACCGTCGACTTAAGTCTAGTGTGAGTCTTGTAATAGTGTGCCCAAAGCGCATATATTCACGTTAATGAAACCTTTAAGTCACTATTGTAAAAATTCATAGTTAATGTATGAAATAAATTACTCAAAAAGTGTTGCGTTATTGGCATAACTATTGAAGAACCATTTTCAAACTATGAATTCGCTGTAAGTTCAATATGTATTTAAAATCGTGACTGAAACAACAAGGATTATAAACACTTTGTTAAAGCTGGTATCTCACTGGGATGCGAGCAATGAGCGATTATTTCCAGACTAATTTGAGACATGTTTGGCGACAGAAATGCGACATTGCAACCATTTTCACATTGCGGTCACACCAAATGGTGATTAAGACATATTTGCGCCGGTCGCACGACTGTCGTACGATTATCGCACGAATCATTGGCGAATGTTGCACGACATTCTCGCGACATTCGTGTGACATTCGCGAGACACTCGCACGATGTTCGCCCGATGAAATTGCGATCATTTATCACCATCGACCACCTCATGGCGTTCTCATGAACGTCGTACGACAGTCGCGCGAAGGTTGTGCAATAGTCACATGATGGTTTTGCGAGAAATGATAAACCAAGAAAAATAAACTTTCTAGCAAGCATTGAGACTTCAGACTAGGAAGGTGTCACGCTGCTGGGTTGTGTTGGGCTGTTGAATGATAGCAAAACATTGTGTTAGAAATCGAATGGTACCTTGAAGTTAACTCGTTTTACCTGAACAATTGTTGTAGCCTAGATTGGTATCAGACCAGTAAATAAAAAATAGTCAAATATGTGCACATACATATACAAGCATATACATCTCGGAAAAAAATCTCTGACTGTCTTATTTACTGTTTCTGGGCAATGGGGAAGTAATAAAGTAGCATAAATTTATCTCTGTAGTAGTTATAGAACTTTCAGCTAGATGTCTTAATACAGGGCCTGAAGACAGGCTATTTGTAGCCCATCATGCAGCTTAAGAAAGGCAGTCGAGAAAGCACATACTTTTATTGCCCATTCGTATGGCATGATTAGCCCAATCAAATCAAAATTACAATGAGTTCTGATGAGCCTCGTCCTGTGAAATCCTTTTTTATACATTTACACGAACAACAAAGGCACAAATCGGACTTCACAGATGCGTGTTCTAATCAGAATCTTTGTTGTCCGCTGCTGTGACAATTTGTTTGAAGGGTCCTGTATGCCAAATTCAAACTTGATAAGGGCTTCTGAGACTACAGTAAGCAGGCTGCTTGAGTCTAACCAAGACACAGTAATTATACTGTACAATTAAGTAGACCTAATAAAAAAAAACCATCAAAAACTATCATTTCAGATAGCAGAACCACTTTCAATAACTGAAATTAGTCCAAACAGTATGCATGCACATGTAAGTAGGCCTAATAAATACATCATACTTGCTATATATGAAACTATCCTCTCAGATAGCAAAAATAATTGAAAACTGTAATTAGTCAAAACTGTAAACTTAAGTATGCCAAGATCTCGTACTAAGAAGGAATTATCATCTCAGATAGGAGAAACACTTTTTACGAACCTTTGGCGATATGATTGCGTGTAATTTAAGACACTCGCACGATAGTCGTGAGACGTTTGTGCGAATGTCTCACGACGTTCGCGAGAACGCCGCTTAGTTTATTTACTCGCAATGTAGTCGCGAAGTGTCTCATACATGTATATATATGTCGCAATTGATTCTCAATTCAGTCTAATTTATCTCGAAAAACGCCGTGTTCCAAAATGATTGCGACTAAATTGCGAGGAGTCGGCGACAAGTTCGTGACGGGTTTGGGACATCCGCGATGACTTTGTAACTATTTTGTGAGGTATTTTGCCGCATAAAATTTTGAACCGATGTTAAACATTTTCGCGACTACTTTGTGCCACTTCGGGACACATGCAAGGAAATTACGAATCACTTGCGACTGTTTCAAGACTGTTTTACGACCCACTCGCAAAACAGTCGCAGTCCAGTGAGATAGGGGCTTCATAATCGTATGACGCAACATTCTAAACATGGCATTTGAATATGATAGCTATATATAAGGTGAACACGTCGTTAAGTAATTCATGAAAATTTCCACAATTCTCTTAAGTAACTAGTTTATATGTTCTGACTTCATCTGTATATAATTAATGTTTGTAATATTTATTATGGATTTTTATATGGAGTATCTATTAACATTACATGGATTGTGTATATCCTCTAGAATCGCATCATTGATGCGGTTCTAATTAACACACCAAGTCCGTTTATTTTCACCTAAGTTCGGCGCTTTTTATCAGTTCATGGATTGCTAGTACCCTTTAGAATCGCAATTTTGGTGCGGTTCTAACTGGTATGCTCCGTCCATTTATTCTCTTGTTGACCCATTCATAGTAGTCTAAAGAACACATGGTTGATTGATATGTTCGTAGTACTTTCATCAACATTTTACATTCTTTATGTTACCATGCTACGTAGAAATTGCATAAAACCGTAGAACAAATGATTTTGGCTTCCAAAAAAAGAATTGCCATTGAATCGTATAATATAATAGTACATTCTAATGCACTTGCAAATGCAACGCGACGTTTGATTGGATAACGTCATAAATTTGTGACAGTATGTCCTGTGATATACTGTCGCAAACCCGGCGTCATCCGCTGGACATATAGGTGCAACAAATTACATTTTCACTGTCTTTATGAAGGGGAAATGTTAATAGTTCATTAGAATGGGGATAACCATATCATTTTTTTTTTATTTTGGGTGGTATATCGTCGGATATACGTTCGGAAATCACGTTTTACGGCTCCGCTTACGCATAGCTGTAAAACTAAATTTCTGACCGTATATCCGACGATATACCTCCCCACAAGAAAATTTTGAATACAGTTATCTCCCCTAACTGATGTATTTTAGATAACGGTTAAAATAAAACCAAAAGGAATTGCCTTCAAAATGACATTAATACAAGCTATAACAAAAATACAAATCATAGTTTCGTACTGGAAAATTACACTCATTTATTGGCGGTTTAAAGATAGATGAGAATCTTTGTAAACAAAAATGCAAATTAATCCAGGTAATGGGAACTTTATACAGGTATATATCATTTACTGCCTTTACCTGAAGTATAATATTTACCTGCTTCTATGAAAATAGTGATCCACTTCGAATAGAACTAAAGTTCCTACTATAGTTATAACGTAAAAGGTGCGTGCGCACGTTTACATCCGAATGGCTGCAGTTGGAACTTTAGTTGGTTGTCAAGTAAACAAAGTGAATAGCCTTGCATGCTCCCTTTCAATTCTTCATTGCAGACAAAAATGATGTTCATATACTGCACAGTCAACTCTAATTATAGTCCTGCAGCGCTATCTTAACTATGTTGACATTCTGTGTTTACAATAAGTTTTTTTTATAGCTCACTATTTTTAAAATAATACATGCATTCAATTTCCTCTAAAATATTATATGCACAAACCGATCACAAGAAGAATTCGTAGCATAGTGGATGGATCGCTTGTCCACTGTCATGGAAGTAGCAAGTTCGAATCCCTTCACCGTAGCTTGTGTGTTTTTTTCGTTTTATTTTTCGATTTTATATTTTTATTAATTTATTTATTTTTAGAGTCAAGTCAAGTCAAGTCAAGTTTATTAGGTCTAAATATATAACATGTTTTTCGCCCATAATCAGAGGCGGTTGGTATAAGTCATTACAGACATATAAATAGAACAAAATTAAATGGATCAATAAATCAATCAATGAAGAGCGTGATATATACAGAGCATATCGCATCTAATCTGGTTAAATATCGGTGGGCACTTTCTTGTCTCCTTATTTTGATCATGTCAGACAGGTATTTTCTTTATAAGCCAATAATAGGTATATGTAAACAATATTATACGTCACTGCCATGCGTTGCACGTGATGTTTATCAGCCGCTTGAATGGACAGGATCAGAGAGTATTGTAATTTTGGATAACATTGGATTTAATTCTTGTGGGCATCGGCTGTGTTGCAAACTGTACAGGCCCAGATCAGGCTGCTCTATGGAGCAGCCCGACTAGGGCCAATTATTTTTGCACGCTATTAAAGCGTAGTAACCCAACGCTGAGAAGCCTGTATATCAAACGTTTTGGAACCGGACCGGACTGACCCTAAGGAGCAGTCCGATTGGGGTCCTTAACATTGTTTACGGGTATGGTAATTAAAGCTCGAAGAGCACAAAATTGTATGCAGCATGCTGAAAAACTAGAGAACGTGTTCAGGACCGAATATTGGTAGATTTGAGTATAAATGGATATAATGTTCGATTATATGGGTAAGCATATTTTATTACCGATTATAGTTAGATTGCTGTGTACTTTGAGAACTTTCAGGGAGGCTTGCCATATGCTCTGTACCTACCATCACAAAACGTTAATAATTGATATATTAAACAGTTGCACTACAATAGGGAACATAACTAGCTTCATCATGGCGTAACTTTTCCATGTCTTCATTTGTCACGCCGCGACGGTGTCACATTGTGTCAACCATGCGTCATGTGGCACCATCGAGCCGTCACTAGATTATTATCAGAATCATAATATGCATGATATTCTGTCACTGCACGACAAAGGGGTTATTGGTTTAAACGTATTTATTTCAAATCAGTTTATACAATACAATACAATTTTCAATCATACAAACATTAGGATTAGAACGGAAGCAAGAGCTTATCAAGTTCTTTTCCTTTACAATATTTTGACAAAGTGTAGATGGCAATGAATTCAATTTTGCATAATACAAATTCATGGGCTAAAACGACATTTTGAGAATACAACATTAATTGAAGAAAATTAGACAATAGAGGCTAAACCATAATTAAGAGAGAGAGAGAGAGAGAGAGAGAGCGAAAAAGGGAGGGAGAGAAAGAGATGTGGTGGGAATAGTCTGAATTGTCCAGGTTGGACGAGAGCTGTTTGGGGTATGGGCAATGGTTACATTTACCAGTATCACTGAAGTATCTTAGGTACAGACAATTTATATTGCTTTTTGTGTTTTAACCATAAGTCTATCTACAAAGATGCTCAGAATCGCTTGCTTTTCTGAATATATTTGTGCACAGCTTCAAATATGATTGAGTTGATGTTAGTTGACAGTCTTTCATCACCACGTAGAAGCACATTCAGAGTCATGTCACAGTACTGTGCTATAGATTGACGAAGTTCTACCCTAAGATGATTGTATAGTTGACATATACGAATTCTTGTGTGCCATATTTGGTTTTTCCTTATTCCAGAGTAGTAATGTTTTGGTATAACAGGCAAGTTTTGGTTAAGTTTAAATTTGAAAGCATCTAGGGTACCAGCATTTCTGATATCAGGATTTAGTCTGTTCCAATCTCGAATTGATGAGGGTAGAAAAGAATTATAAAACAAAGTAGTGCGAGAGGCAACAGTCTGAGTATCATTGGAATTGCGTAGGTTGTAACGTGATGCATTCTGGACAAGAGGAGGCACAAGAGATGAGAGATAAAGTGGTGTGAGATCGTTAAACATTTTGTAGAAGAGCACCAGTTTATGCTTGTTTCTTCTTGCATCTAGCGTCTCCCAACCAGTTTCTATATAAAGGTTGGCAACTGATACCAATTTTGTTGTTCCTGTTGATATTCTTGCAGCTTCTAATTGTATAAGTTCAAGTTCGTTTTTGTTTTGCTGCGTGCAATTATCCCAAATGACATCTGCATATTCTAGGAGTGGTCTTATAAAAGATTTGTAAATTGTTTCTAAAGATTTTCTGTCAAGGTCATACTTTAGCCGGCGCATAATGTTTATTCTTGTCCATGCCTTTTCCTTAATATAATCTATATGTTTTTGCCAAGAGCAGTCATTAGATAGAATAACACCTAAGTGTTTATGAGATTCGACTTCTTTGATCTGTTGATCTTGCATAAATACAGGAGGATGAACAGTGTTTAATTTCCGTGAGATTAAAAGAGATTCAGTTTTTAAGGGATTAAATTTTACAAGCCACTTTAGTGCCCACTCTGCTATCTTTTCAAGGTCTGCATTAAGGAGTTCTGCTGCGACAATAGGATCCTCTACAATGATATATAGACTTGTATCATCTGCAAAAAGACGTATAGATGATCCAATGTCGTGTACAATATCGTTTATAAAAAGAAGGAAGAGAAGTGGACCAAGTATAGAGCCTTGAGGTACCCCACCTGTGATAAAATTCCAGGCAGACTGAACACCAGACATAACAACCCTTTGTTTTCTACCAGTTAGATAATTGGTAAACCATGATAAGAGATTGCCAGATATACCAGCAGATTTTAACTTATGAATTAAACCAGCATGCCAAACACGGTCAAATGCTTTACTAATATCACAGAAAATCGCTCTAACTTCTTTACCTGCATCTAAAGCTTGACAGAAAGTGTTATATAGATAAGATAGTTGATTTACAGTAGAGTCTCCCCTTCTAAATCCAGACTGAAAAGAAGTAAGAATGTTGTTTTCCAAGAAGTGATTATATACATACTTAAAAATAAGTCGTTCAAAAGCCTTGTCCAGATTGCTTAAGAGTGATATAGGTCTATAATTTGAGATTTCAGATGGTTCACCACCTTTATGCACTGGGCTGACATAAGCCTGCTTAAAAGAGTCTGGGACTATACCTGTATGAAGAGATTGGTTAAAGAAACTACATAGAGCTGGAGAAATCTCCCGACTAAGTTCTTTTAATACACGATTACTTATCCCATCCGGCCCAACAGCCTTACCAACTGGAAGGCTTTTCAAGACAGATTCAACTTTCTCTGAAGTAAGAACGATATTACTTAAGGGATTGTCAACAGGGTAACTATGAATATCATGTATCTCAGCATTTCTTTCATCGAGCAAAGTTTGGTCTTTAAAAAAATCATTTAATATATTTGCCTTATCACACTCTTCTGCATAAATTTGACCATTTGTTTCAAGAGGGGGGATAGAAGATTTTGAATTGAGAGCTATAAAATATTTGAGCAATTTCCACCACTGTTTAGGTGATAGTGAATCTGATTTTAATTTAGTAGTCATGCTCTCATTAAAAGATTGCTTGGATTCTCGTATTAGTTGTGTTACCCTGTTGCGCAAGTTTCTAAATTTGGTCCAGTGTATTGGAAGATTGGTTTGTTTTGCCCTTTTATAAGCCCTTTTGCGCTTTCTAATGTGTCTCTTGATAAAAGTTGTTATCCAGGGCGGATCTGACGGTCTAATAGTAATGACTTTGTTAGGTATACACATTTCAGTAATAGACTGTAGATGTTCTGTTAAATTTTCGCAGTATGTTTTATTATCATTGTTTTGAAAGTCGTTCCAGTTGGTAGCTGATTTTTTTTGCCTTAACATTTCATAATTACCATCATCATATTTCCATATGCGACGTTTAAAAGATAAACACTTGGGTTTGCGAAAGTTAAAAACTCCAAAAACAGGACAATGGTAGCGTATATCTTGGTGCAAGAAAGGGTCACCAACTCCACTAAGAATCAGATGTTCATTGTTATTAACAAGTAGTAAGTCAATGAGTGAAGAAGACGTTTCTGTAAAATGTGTGGGTTCTTCTATAGATTGAACTAGAGAGAATTGTTCACAAAGGGAAGTAATTTTACGGGCTGATTGAACATTTTGCATATTCAGATTAAAATCACCTGTTATAATAATATCATTTACACCAGAATCAACTGCCAGGTTAATCGAATCTTCTATTGCAGAAAAAATAACAGCTTCTGAATTAGGCGGTCTATAAAATACCCCAAATAGTATGTGCTTATGTTTAAGGGTTAGTTCAATCCAGATACTTTCAACACCTCTCAATTCTAAGTCCTGACGTCGTGTATAGTGGATATTATTTTTGACATATAGGATGACACCTCCATGACTATCACCTGGTCGGTCTTTGCGTTCCGGGATTCTATAAGAGTCGATAGTGAGATCATTTGTAGGGACTGAAGGGTTTAACCAAGTTTCAGTAAAAGCTAAGATGTCAAATTCACTGTGTTCTGTAGTTAATAAGTCAAGTTTTTGCACCAAACTCTGAACATTATAATGCACGACAGATAAGTGATTTGAGAGTTTAGAAAAATTGAATGCAGAAGAGACGGAGGCTAAGCTAGAGCTACTACTCGTTGATACTGTTGCAGGGCCAGGGTTGGGATGTATATCCCTAGCTTGCATCATAATACAAAGTGTCCACGTAACTGTTACTAATGTAAATAATAGAGAACATACTTAGCGTGTGAATGCTATGTTTGATTTGAGCCGTTTGCCAGGCAATATGTGCTTCAGCATTTGCCAACAAACTATTTTGTCAGCGATATATGCATTATTACACAGAGACAAGCTAATAGAGAAAACAGATTCTGACCGTGGAAGGGTGATAAGTAATAGAAGAAGTTGTAAAGGAAATGATACTGGATGCGGGTTATATCGAATGCATGGCTGCATCATGGCGATTCTACCCTTTCGACGTTGTTTCATGAAATTGTGGTCAACCAAAGCAAGTAAAGGATAATCGCCAGTATGCAGATTTATTCAATAGCGTTCTGGAAATAAGAATGTGTGACACAGTAGTGGTTCATGTTGACCATATAACCTACCCCAACAGCTCCAACAGAAATACATAGACAGAGGAAAGAAGAAAGACACATAATTATACATACAAACATTTTCAATTAATAATTCGGAGTTATCTAGGCATTCGAAAATTTAAAGTTTTCCATGCTTTAACCAATTGAATGATGGGACATTGAGACACAGTGAGAATACTATTAAGACGCAGGGATCGCTACGACTCGCTGGGACCCACCCTGTGCACATTAGTAAGGTTTGAAATTTATTAAATGATAGCAGAAAATTGTGACACACACACAAGCGCACGCACACACACACACACACACACACACACGCACACACACACACACACACACTGTATGTGCCGTTTCGTTTGACAAGAATGGGTTCAGTTAATACTAAATATTACTGTTTGATGTCCCACCCAGGAAGCTTGCAGAACACTCTACAACATAAGTATTGAATAACTTAATAACGTAGCTCTGTATCATGTGTCATAGGTAAAAAACAAAACAAAAAATAACACAAATCTTCATAAATGTTCTGAACTTTCTGGGTAGGCTGACATCTAGGATAATATATTATTATTATTATCATTATTATTATTATTATTATTATTATTATTATTATTATTATTATTAGTAGTAGTAGTAGTAGTAGTAGTAGTAGTAGTATTAGTAGTAGTAGTAGTAGTAGTAGTAGTAGTTGTTGTTGCAGCAGCTGCGGCGGTGGTGGTGGCAATAGTAGTGGTATCACTAGTAGTAGTAGTAGTAGTTGTAGTAGTAGTAGTGGTAGTAGTGGTACTTAGGGGTTATTGTAAATGATTGCATACTAAGCTGTGTCAGAATAATACAAACATTGTAGATTTAGAAATATTATGCTGCGTGTTCCCTCTTTTGGAAAGCTAAATAAAAAAAAATTTGCTAATCTATTTACGATGCCCGTTTGTTGAGAGGTCAGCAGCGCTTTAAATTTTCGTTCGCTGGGCCAGGTGCAATAGTACCTAGGCAAGTACGTATTTCTGAGCTCGTAGTAGAACGGGCATATTAATATAAAATGGAACTCGTTCTCTATGAAGCCCATGTTACAATATCTACACAGCCTTTGGTTTAACTCTATATTCCTATATCTGCCCTCTTCCACTTCCAGTCTGTGTGCAGATATGCGTAGTTTAGTCAGTGCTACTCGATACTTGTTTGAGGCAATGCAACTTAAATATTTTTCTTCACCAATCTGTGTCTTAAAGGTTTTATACGTGCATAGTTTTCTAGAAATATTTAGAGCAGCATACCAGGATTGATAATACTGGTCATAGATTCTTTCTTCTATTCTTCTCAATTGTAATTTTGTAAAATTTTCATCATTCCATAGATACGCAAACCCTAGATTATATAACAAATCTTTGACCTTATTTGGCCAACTGTCAGCTATATTAGATATGTTTAGGTCAAGAAAGATTCTATGCAGCAATGATCCTGGATTTTTCATAATCTTGAACCAATATTTAACTATGCGTACTTTACGAATGACATTCATCAGTACTCGCCCGAGTTCACCATATACAGCGTCATTACAAGTTTGTGGTCTTACACATAATATTTGTTTAAGAAATTTCGTGTGTACGCGTTCAATGTCTGGTGCTGAATGAAATCCCCAGATTTCTGACCCATAGTTCAATATTGGCACAACCATTGCATCAAACAGTTTTACCTTTTCACTTACATGTAGACTGACATTTTCAAACAAAGTATTCAAAGAAAACAATGCCTTTTTAGCCTGTTCTGTTAATGCTTTTCGGGCTTGATAAAACTTACCGTTTGCAGACAACGTGACACCGAGGTATGTAAATTTAGAAACGTTTTTTAACTTGCAATTATCGAAAAAGATATCTACAGTTTCCGGTCTATTTCCAGACTTGAAAACCATAAGAACTGTTTTGTCTGTATTACCAGTAATACCCCATGTTTTGCAATAATTTTCAAGTCTGCGAACTAGAACCTGTAACCCTTGCTCAGTGTATGAAAAGATCACTGTATATAATTCATTATCATTTCCAAACCATTTCGGTTGATAAATATTGCTTTAATGACTGCAAACAATGCATATCCTATTGACTTGATGCATTCAGTATGGTGAACCGAAAGGAGCAAAAAGATGAATTATGGTGTATACCATAATTAATTATGGCATATACCATAATTAATTATATACCATAATTAATTATGTCATATACCATAATTAATTATGTCATATAGCATAATTAATTATTGCATATACCATAATTCAAACTTATGACCCTCTTGGTGCGCTTAGTACTTTAAAAGAAAATGATATATGCTCTAATTAATTATGGTATGTACGATAATTGATTATGGTATATACCATAATTAATTATGGCATATACCATAATTCGAATTTATAGCCAATCAGATTTGACGTTACAAATATTAGCCTTAATAAGGAAAACAAGAAAGATAACCGCTACATGACTATTTACACTAATTCCCGGTACTTGTTAAATTCTAAGATAGACTTTGCAAACAATACTTTTGACCAAACTGTCAGATGGACACAACAGACTTTCTCCACGGGCTATATCATAATGCCATAATTAATTATAGTATATACGATAATTCATCTTTTTGCTCCTTTCGGTACACCATAATTCAGTGGTATCTCGCATATACGTTCCGTGTTTGATAATATCCCATTTGATTGGCACTTCGTATAAATGTTAAAACTGTTTTGCAATCATGCTTAGAGGATAAATGTGAAAATAGAATACAATAAAAATGAAGAAAAATAAATAAAAGCATTGGTTGGATTCGAACCTGCGAATAATGGAAAATAAATGGATTTTCTGATGCCAAACACTTTACCTACTGCGCTATACAAGCTAATATCTAAAAAAATCAAAACTACACCTGCCTCCTGAATATGCCAGCCTGATGTTTTGATTTCAACGTTTACAAACAAGCAAATGTAAACATGGTCATTAGATCATGGTAGCACTATAACAATTACGAATAAGTACTGTTCATTCACGATATCTTGGCCTTATAATACCGTTAGCTGCGGACTGAACTATTGAAAATAAGGGAACATGGGGTTTATGTACATTTACAGTATAACAAAATAGTTTACATGGTTTATATCACATTAGAAATCTATATGGCTACGTGGCTCCATCGCGAACATAAATGTCGTTGGTTATATCCTTTTTAAGAGTAACAAAGAGATAGTGGGTTCGAAACCCAAAGTAGATAAATATTTTTTTATTATACGATGTTTTGTTTTGTTGTATATGCTTGAGGGTTAGTATACTCAGATATTATCTAATTATTTCTATCTTACAACACACAATTTATCAAAGCATGTCAGTCTCATTAGCTGTCTGTGCTATGCATGTCAGTCTCATTAGCTGTCTGTGCTGTGCATGTCAATCTCATTAGCTGTCTGTGCTGTGCAAGTACTGGAACCCATTTGATTGCTGTTGACGTAGTCTCCCCTAGGCCAGACCCCATAGTGGCATCTGGTATGTGAAATAATACTGCGTGATGATGTTCTGTTGATATGTCAGTCAGCTTCCATGTTTTTTGTTTCAAAAAAGAAAAATAATCTTAAGTATTCTCTAATCATTTTATGCAGTGGCTCAGTGATAGAGTGCTTGACTCAAGATCGAAGAGCAGCAGGTTCGAGCCTCACCGGCGTCACTGCGCTTTTACTTGAGCACGACACATTATTCCTAGCTTAGTACCGGTTCATCCGAGGAAGATACGTCCAAACGCAACTGAAAGAATGTTGATTGAGACGACAAGAATCAAATCCAAAGCTCTTTATTCATTAATCCTTATAAAATAAAACCACTGTTCCCTTATCATTAATCAGACCCTAATATATACTGGCATAATAAAAAAAATCAGAAAACAAATCATACGCGGTAAGGACTCGAACGCTTTACCCGCCTACATGAAAGCATGAATGAGAGCTCTCGACGCTATCCTCTAAACCACACGGGCTGGTTGTAAAAAGCTCACCTTTATCTATTAATACTATATTCATCTAAGAAGTAGAATCCCTATATCGATGTAATGTTATAATCCTCCTAACGGTTTCTTTGAGCCAAGATATCGTGTATGAACAGTAGGACTGTGAATAGAGCACAGCGAGTATTTATTTTCTAAAACAAATTATTTGGAGGCTACTCTTGAACCCACATTGTTAGATAGGGCTAGAGGAGGGAAACAGACAATCTACCTGAGTAACGGTGTAGTAGGACTATAGTAGCGACTATCGATGTTCGAATCAAACGTTAGTTACCATAGTAGGGACTATAGTTCGATTCGAAGTACGCCAGTATAGTCGGCCTATTATCCACAATCCACACTATTCCAAGTGCCCCAATTAGGGCCTCCGATATAAGTAACCACCTACTGAGCCAGTGGTTAGAGATTATCTGTGGCAGGCAGCGTACTGCTGTGAATGTGCTAATGAAGAATCTTGTCATAAGCTGTGATAACACGCAGTGAGGGCTAAAAATAGCTACCCCCCTCCCCATCCCTATTTTACAATCTAAAAAGTAGCAGTTTTATTTTGCGAAAAAAAGCCCCCAAAAACACTGATGCATTAAGCAGGGTGTGCATGGTACACAAAGAAAGTTGTAATTCAGTCAGTGTTTTATGTTGGTCCCTTATAAAGAAATTAATTCATGTCAGTGCCCAAGTATATTCAGGGAATGATATTTGGATCTCGTTGCTACTTTACTGGAAAAGCGATGTAACGTCTGATCCGAATATTATTAACACGTACAGGATTTTAATATATGACTTAAGATATAATGGAGTCATGCAGATGAATCGTACTTGTATGTTGGGTGATCTGAAGAAGAACATGTTGCATGATCGACGAAGAATAACTGTTCCCTACCCTTAAAAACTTTTCAGGTTTCTTGATCCAATACTTAAATAAGGAAGGACCTTGGGGAACTTGGAAAATAGTATTAATTACAATATGTATAGGCACCTTGCGATAGGGATTGATGAATCCTCCCATTCTCTACAAATCCAGAGCGTATATATCATTTAACGCTAAATTTGAATTGGTATAAGCGGTGGCTACAGTCTCCGTCAATATATTCAATACAGTACAGTTATTTACGTAATATTCTAAAGTGCTCTGACACCAATGTGCAGATGCATCTCCTGAACATCGAAGTTTCATTTGGGTTAGCCTGGGTTCTTGTCTGACCATTTCTTCTTTTTTATTTTTCCGTTTCTTGGTCAAAATGACAACCTAGGGGACTTTGATTTCATTCGACAGCGCGAACTGGATTATCCCTCAGATTTTGAGGGGTTGGCCAAGAACGATAACGCTATCGGATAACTCTTTTGTGCTGTAAATAGTACCAGGAATCCCAGTAAAGACAGATAGAAAGGCACAGATATTCCTTTCTCTGCCCTATCATCGAATGCACCTTGTGGACGATAGTTGGCTTCATGATTTAAATTGAAACAGCGTTTTCCATATTTGGTGTATTTGTTAAGTACTATGGGGTTTTGTGCATTTGCGAGACACGCATTTCACAAGGTCGAGATACACACAACACATCCCAGAAAAATGTCATCTTTGAATGTTCGCAATATTTTTGACACTTCAGTTTCATCTCTGCGTTTGATAATTCTAATCCTTTGTTTAGATCAATCGGCCTCGAACCAAGTAAACAAATTCCATTTTTAATCACGTTTTTACGCGGAGTTTCCATGATCAGCTGATTGGTATTGACGTTGTTGTTGCATCCTCATTATCGGATCGGTGACTCGTTATCATCTTTATTACGTCACACTAAAGCAATAGGCTATAATTAGATTAATCTGCTTATCGAATTATCAAAGGGAAATACTACCGATGTCCTAAGGCGCCAATATTAATCAAAATCAATAACGGACAAACTTTGATGTGGTATCTTTTTATTGTCTTATTTTTTTCGATTATTGGCATTAGATAATATTGCCAAAATACTGATGACTGGACCCAGGCTACGTCTAAGTAGATCTACTGTATAATGCTGTGAGTAACATGAAAATCTGGAACTCTATTCAATGATATTTAAGATGGGAATATCCTATGAAAACGATTCTTGATAATCTGTTTTTTTCTAGCTACGTAACGAAAAAGCAAATACTGTGTACAAAAAGCAAATACTGTGAATCAAACATCTATGTATTTACTATTCCATGCTGAATTTGTTTTGATGTACAGTTTAGCAAATAATTTTACATACAATACAACTTGATATATAATATATATTATGCATGCATGTAATTCTGTTTCACTAAGTGCTAGGTGTTTTATGAAAATTTCTACATTTACTAATAAACGAAAGGTGAGATACCCCTGTGTCTTATCCACATAGTGTTCACGCAGACCAGACTGCTCCTTAGGGTCAGTTCTGGATGGGTGCATCCGTTGTGTTTTAATGCTGGGAATACATGTATAAATCATTAATGAATAAGGTTTTCTTTTTGTGTGTGTGTGGGGGGGGGGTTTAGTCGTCCATTATTCTAAGTTAATTTTTCTTACTTCTACCTGAAGGTTCGTGGTCTCGTCTCTCGACCGCGCTAGGTGTCTCATGACTGGAAATTGTCAGTAAATTACGCTTTAATAACCAGCGATCATTGTATACTTAACTACTAAAGAAACCTGACACCATCTGTGTGTCAATTTTTTGGTAGTAAATGAACACGATGAACACTTATCTTTCCATTGCGTAAAGTTGAACAAAGGTAGACTAAGATGCAATGAGATTATTTGAAAATATGAACTAATTTCAGCCGTCAGCTATCAAAACGTCAGGTAACCCCGAAAATCAATTTTCACAAGAACACAGAAATCACATAAAATTCACCAGAAACCGCTTTAGTGTGATTCTTTGTTATTTCATTGACATATTCTGGGCATTGAAATAAAACATGCGTGCATTGTTCAACCCAAAAGCCTATTTTCATTTTATTAACGTCAATTTTACATTATCAGCCTTTTATGAGCTTTTAAAAAGCACTGTTACGTTATCAACATTTTTTCATTTTGTATGATGTTTGGAATGCAAGTTGACAATGTTTCAATGTTTTTGAACTCCGTAGTTGCTGCCTACGTCCATTTAGCGACGTAAAGCGTTAAAATTACATGCTGATATGTGTATACTGCAAAGCTTGAAATTCATACGCGATTAAAGTAAAGTGTAGCCAATTGGCACTTTAACAAGGTAGATAGCACACACTAAACGGCGACAAACGTTGACAAAGAAGAAACGGTTACAATCCATAGTTTACGTTGTTTCTATATTGACGTTAAAATCGGTTTATTCAGCTTTTTTCCTTTAACGTGACGCGAAACACACGTTCTGATTTTTGGAAATGCATTCTTTTACACTGATTGTTTGACTCGAAGTCATTTCAGTTTCAGAAAATTGCTTATACAAAGGATAAAAACCTCCATATCATACGTCACAGCAAGAAATTTCAAATTTTTAAAATGCACTTTTGTCTGTACTGGTATTGGCCTTGCATATATGAAAAAAAGTTTTCAAAAAAATATCTAGACATACACTACCGAGGCAAAAGTAATAAAAACGGTATTTTTGACGTCGTGACGTCATGTTCTATAGTTAAAAGATATATTTTTTTGAAGAATCCTTTCTAATGTCTTGTTATTAAAATAAGCATAAAGGCTTAGGTCTATAATCTGTTATTTACGAGTTTGAAGCGAGTAAAAAGTGTCAGGTTTCTTTAGTAGTTCAGTATACATACCTACAATTCTCACCTCGCAACAAGACAACCGTATGCAACAGGAATGATGCGTATATCTATACTGAGGGACTTTAGAAACGCACCATTTTACACTCACTGTCTCTTCCACATGATTGATCTACAGATGTTTTCTTTTTTTATCATTTTTATCCTCTTGCAAATGGACCATGATTTGCCATGCTTTCGATTTGCTCATGCTGTTCATTCTGGCGTAATATCGACGCAAGTGTTTTTCAACAAATGTCGTCTGACAAATGTGAATTTGATTTGATTTGAAAACAAACACTTTTAAGTGGTAGCCAGATGTCTTTACAAATGGAAAAACACAAAAGTTTTCAGAAATAATTGTTTTATTACACTCCAACTCGCAGTGTTTCTTTGCTAACGTCAGTGTTAAATTTTCAAACATCAATAACAGACGGGTGTCATCCGCGCATGTCGTGACACTTTTGTCTTTTATGCAACTGATTGAGGAGTATCTGTTTGCAATGAAAAGATTTTGATTATTCCTGATCCTTAGGATATAAACCGCCAATTACGTCAAAATAATGACGTCATGTAGACGTAATGCCTAAAACTTCACGATTTGATTTTGTCTTTCCTTTTGCTTTCAAGAAAAAACATCGGTTCAAAAACTTTTTTTCGTTCGTAATGGAAGGTATTGGTACTCTGTGACTTTTTGAACTTGGGTTGTCTCAGAATTATCGCGACGCCACGGCAATCATAAGCCTACAGCGTTTCGATTTTCTTATGGAACGACGGAACTTGTCAATTTTATTTTTCACATAATGAAAATATTCAATTTTCGACATAAATGACAATTTTAGCAGGTGGTGCGTTTTTAAAAGTCCTTCAGTATATGATACACAAAGGTCTTATCTTCCTATTCGGAGGCACCATATGGATGCTTGGATCAGTTATATATTCCAGGTCCTGCTATGTTTCTCCTCATATGTCAGAATTGGAGATAAACAACCAAACAATACCAGGATCTGCAAACCAAGACATAGCATACTAATAACTTGTAGAATCGCTTCTTTTCATGTATTTGTTCTTTGAATCTTACCGTTTACTTTTAGCCCTAATTCGACCCATGAAAGACAAACAACCAAACGGTTACGGGAGCAAAATTAGTATCTTAGTTAATATAGTAATATTTCACCAACATTGCTGTTACACGTGCCACAAAGCAGACTCACTTATCATTGATTGACCAAGATATGACTAATGTTATTACCAGTCGTGTCCGCAAAGCGTTCATAGAGCAGTAATAAAATGTAGTCCCTACATGGTGTAATTATCTTGGGAAAGCAGTTTTATCACTGTGTGCTTGCATGCTAGTGTTGTATATAAACTAAAAAAAATCATCTCTATATATTGCTGCATCTGCTGAGTTTGATGCCAAATCTTAGGATGAAACATACTTATATTTTTTTGTTTGTAGAAATATATCAGTTTGATAATTGGACCCTGCCATTGTTTGCAAAGGGTTTCACCTCTAAAACAGCAAGGACAGCAGAGACATAAAAGTTCAAATCCTCTGCACCTGTCATTGATAAGGATGTTCAAGTAGCGCTGATATTGACGACGACCAATGCAGTACACGTCGTATATTGTTTCCTTTTCATTGCATCCCGATCTATTCGTTTGCAAGCGAAAGCCTGATGGATCCAAGCACTCAGGGTAGATATGTCGCCCCCTCAGTGTTCACAGGCTGGTCAAGATGTGTCGAAATACTACTTTAGGTGCAGAGGATTTGAACTTTAATTTATGTCTGCAAGTGCCAAAAATGTTGATACATGTTAAAACTCTCTCCTTGGGGCTCTCATGGTGGCTAAACAATATTGAAATATTGCCACTGTTGTTTCATTTATTACCAGTCATTATTTCTATTGAACATATCTTACTGGTCTTGATTTTGTTTATTGCTATTTTCAATGTTAGCAGGGTAACATTAATTACAGTTCATTTACAGAAAATTTACCAAAGAAAACTAGGTACAACACAGATTTCTAAGGCCCAAAGACATGTTCCTGACTGAAAATGGTTAACAAGTTTTTCTTCCTGGGGTTGGGGAACATGGTTCATTCTTATTTGCAATCTATAAAGTCATTATCTACAATTTCGTACAAAATGTAACATACGTAACGCTGACGAGCACAAATACCCCTCACTGATTTCTTCCATTGATGTTTATGCATTTCTCAAAGGGTTAGGGTTAGGGTTAGGGTTAGGGTTAGGGTTAGGGTTAGGGTTAGGGTTAGGGTTAGGGTTAGGGTTAGGGTAGTAAGGGTTAGGGTTAGGGTTAGGGTTAGGGTTAGGGTTAGGGTTAGGGTTAGGGTTAGGGTTAGGGTTAGGGTTAGGGTTAGGGTTAGGGTTAGGGTTAGGGTAGGGTTAGGGTTAGGGTTAGGGTTAGGGTTAGGGTTAGGGTTAGGGTTAGGGTTAGGGTTAGGGTTAGGGTTAGGTTAGGGTTAGGTTACGGTTAGGGTTAGGGTTAGGGTTAGGGTTAGTAGTTAGGGTTAGGGTTAGGGTTAGGGTTAGGGTTAGGGTTAGGGTTAGGGTTAGGGTTAGGGTTAGGGTTAGGGTTAGGGTTAGGGTTAGGGTTAGGGTTAGGGTTAGGGTTAGGGTTGTGGTCACCTATATCAAAATTGGACGTTTTGGGCGTAAAATTGGACGTTTCAAAACTGGAACACGTAAAAATGGACGAAAACGCGTAAAATTGGACGTTTTGGCGTAAAATTGGACGTTTTGTCATAAAATCATCTCTGAAGCCTAGTTGCAGCCATTTTAAGGCATTTTGACGCGTCTATAAGGCATGATACGGTTCAAATGAGTGATATTTAACCCTGAACCCTACAAAAACGTCCATTTTTACGCTTTCAAAAAAAACGCTAAAATTGGCTCTAAAAGCGATAATAAGATGCTGTAAATTGTATTTATTTGAAGTTTTACTACCCTTAGACAATATACAGCTGCTATATTATTAAAAATCGGTCTGGATAAGTCGAAATTTGACCGAAATTCGTAACAACAGGGTTAGGGTTAAATTTGGCATTATTTTTTTGGTCTTTATCAGTATAAGTTGTTCTCTGTCTACTGTAATCTACTGTATTATTCTGATTCAGGCTTATGTGTTTAGCCTATATATATGAGAAGGGAGTGGAATAAAAAATAACATGGCTAAGTCGAAGTTCTACTAAATTAAGTCGAAGTTCTACTGAAATTAGCTCAAAGCAGGCTTCAAAGTATAAGATTTGGCTATACACATTGTGGAATTGTTCTAAGCCTGCTATAGTCGATGATAAATCACTAAACTGTATTTATAGTTTGAATTCATATATTTGAGAAGTTAATAGTATATAACTAGTTTGGAAAAGTCGAAATTTGACATAACAGGGTTTAAACATTTTTTTTTACTTTTAGCAGTATAAGTTTTTCTGAGCGTACAATGAAATACTGAAATGGTTATTTATAGTGAGTTATGATATCATAGAAGGGAATGGTATAAGAAACAATAGTTGGATAAGTCGAAGTTTGACTTAAAATAGATCAAAATAAGGTTAAAACCATTATTTTTAGACTTTAAGCATTATGAGTCGTTCTCTGCCTACTTAATCAACTATAACATTCTTAAATCAATTTTTATATTGAGGTATAATATATCAGAAGGGGTAAAATATAAAAGCTCTTGGATAAGTCGAAATTTGACTTAAGTTGGTTAAAAACTGGGTTCAAGTATAATTTGGGTACTTGTTTTCTGCCTACTATAATAAACTATAAAATGGATTTATATATTGAGTCATAATATTTTAGGAGCTGACAGAATCAAACTTAGGTTGGATAAGTCGAAATTGACTCAGATTATTTAAAAACAGGGTTCAGCAGCGCATTATTATTTGGTTTAAAGCAGTATGAGTATTCTCTGCCATCTACAATCAATGAAATACCACTAAAATTGATTTATATATTGAGTGATTAAATATGAGTAGGTGTTGGGATACAAAAAGTTTGGATAAGTCAAAATTCGACTTAATGTAATTTGAATTATTATTTTTTGCTTTAATCAGTATGAGTTCTTCTCAGTGAACTATTTGCCACTGAAATGGATGTTGATACATGAGTATGGTTAAAAATGATAATGAAATAAAAATTGTGTTCAACCCCATAAGGTCAATCCCTAAGCAGGAGTGATGCCATGGACGACACGGTGGGGATTTGGCTGTTTTGGGCTTGCATCACTTAGACTTGGGTAATAAATGTATAATTACATTCAAATCTGAGCAGGGAGACCTTTAGTACTCTTCATATAAATGAAGAAACAATTTTGGGGTTAGGGTTGTGAAACGTCCAATTTTACGTTATTATCTCCCTTTGAAAAAATGGGGTTGCTTCCCTTAGTATAAAAATGGTTATTTATTAATAACTCAAATAATTGTTGTCCGATTTGAATAATTTTTTTGCATTGTGTTCAGAATAATAAAATCTATCCAATAAATAATCCACCAATGTGCTTATATGGGTAAGAGGGTCCGGGGTTGAGCCTTAAAGTGGGGGTGCTCAGTGTTAGGATTAAGGGGTTGATCTGAGGGTTCCCTGCACACTATTTTTGAACCCAAACACCCTAATGCGCTTTATTTCAGTAGTACGTATATCTGTTAAGAGAATTAAATAAAAATAAAGGCCAACCCCTGATCCAAAGGGTCTACACAGCCTTAGAAAAGGGGCCCAAATCGGCCAAAATCCAGAATCATGTGGCGTGATTGGGATGGTTCCACTGACCACTTGCCAGGACCCATACGCCGTAGAATGCTTTAAATAATTAGTACTAATATAGCGCAAGGGAAAAAGGTTAATAAAAGGTCCAACCCTTTTCAAAAGGGGCCGTACAAATAAAAAGAAAGATCGAAATCGCGAAATTTTCGAACTTATCCGACGCAACTTGCGGGATTCGTACCTCGATCTTGAAGCTCGGTAGTGGTTTAAATAAAATTTTATCACGTAGTACATAGTCTGACCTTTTATCTGATACCTAAATCAACCCCATAGCTACTCAGAAAAGCCTGCACCAAGCTCATCACTTTCGCGTATAAATAGGTAATAAACTTGTATTTTCGTGCAAGAATTTCCGTAATTCGAACCGCGAGGTGTCTTTCTGACCCTCCCCCTGCCATAATACCCGGACCCAAATACTCCAAAACACTTTAAACAATAAGTACTAATATAGCGCAAGGGAAAAAGGTTAATAAAAGGTCCAACCCTTATCAGAAAGGGCCGTACAAATAAAAAAAAAATAAGGGCCAACCCCTGATCAAAAGGGTCTACCCAGCTTAAGAGAAGGGGCCAAAATCAGCCAAAATCGAGAATCATGTGGCGTGATTGGGACGGTTCCACTGACCACTTGCCAGGACCCATATGCCATAGAATGCTTTAAATAATAAGTACTTATATAGCGCAAGGAAAACAGGTTAATAAAAGGTCCAACCCTTTTCAAAAGGGGCCGTACAAATAAGAAGAAAGGGCGAAATCGCGCAATTTACGAACTTATCCGACCCACCTTGCGGGATTTGTACCTCGATGTAAGAGCTCGGTAGTGGCTTGAATAAAATTTTATCGCATGGTACATAGTCTGACCTTTGATCTGATACCTATATCAACCCCGTAGCTACTCGGAAAAGCCTGCACCAAGCTATTCACTTTCGTGTATAAATAGGTGATTAACTTACATTTTCGTGCGAGAATTTCCAAAATTCGAACCCGCGAGGTGTCTTCCCGACCCTCCCCCTGCCATAATGCTTGAACCCACATACCCCAAAACACTTTGAATAATAAGTACTTATAAAGGGCAAGGGAAACATGTTAATAAAAGGTCCAACCCTTATCAAAAGGGGCTGTTAAAATAAAAATAAAGAGCGAAATCGCGCAATTTTCGAACTTATCCGACGCAACTTGCGGAATTTGTACCTCGATCTTGAAGCTCGGTAGTGGTTTAAATGAAATTTTATTACATAGTACATAGTCTGACCTTTCATCTGATACCTAAATCAATCCCGTAGCTACTCAGATAAGCCTGCACCAAGCTATTCACTTTCGCATATAAATAGGTGATAAACTTGTTTTTTCGTACGAGAATTTCCGAAATACGAACCGCGAGGTGTCTTTCTGACCCTCCCCCTGCCATAATACCCGGACCCACAAACTCTAAAAGGAAAACAGGTTAATAACAGGTCCAACCCTTATCAAAAGGGGCTGTAAAAATAAAAAGAAAGGGCGAAATAGCGCATTTTTCGTACTTATCCTACGCACCTTGCGGGATTTGTACCTCGTTCTTGAAGCTCGGTAGTGTTTAAAATAAAATTTTATCACAAAGTACATAGTCTGATCTTCAATCTGATACCAAAATCAATCTAGTAGACACTATGATAAGCCTGCACCAAACTAATCACTTTCGCATATAAAAAGGTGATAAACTTTTTTTTTTCGTGCGAGAATTTCCGAAATTCGAACCGCGAGGTGTCTTCCTGACCCTCCTCCTGCCATAATACCCGGATCCACATACTCTAAAACACTTAAAATAATACGTACTTATATTGCGCAAGCGAAACATGTTAATAACAGGTCCAACCCTTATCAAAAAGGGCTGTAAAAATAAAAAGAAAGGACAAAATCGCGCATTTTTCGAACTTATCCTACGCACCTTGCGGGATTTGTAACTCGTTCTTGAAGCTCGGTAGTGTTTTAAATAACATTTTATCACATAGTACATAGTCTGATCTTTAATCTGATACTAAAATAAACTACGTAGCTATTCGGAATAGCCTGCACCAAGCTATTCACTTTCGTGCAATAATAGGTGATAAACTTACAATTTGTTGCGAGATTTTTCGAATCTCGAACCTAAATATATGCATATCTCTACGGGTTGTAACACGCTGATCAATGTCTATAAAATATTATTTCTGGTATCAACGTAAAGCTTAGACCCTCTCCTTTGTGCTCATGCTCAATTTATACCACTGTCTGGCTTCTAGGCGTGGGTTCGAGCCCCGTAAAAGGCTATATAAAAGTGCCAAAAATCTCGATTTAGTCCCTGTGTAATCATTCTGGAGGGCCCACAGAGTGCCTGATGGGCCAATTTTTGGCCCTGTACTCTAGATGTAGGTATAATCTAACGTTTTAAAGCATTTTAAAGTGTGTGGGTTCTGGTAATATGCCATGATAAACCCAGAAACGACCCCCACGTGATTTGTCGCCGAATTTTTCACTGAAAAACGATAAAAGTATTGTCTAAATACGCACATATCTCTAACGGCTCTAGCGGGCCAACCAATGCCTCAATAATACTGATTTTGGTATCAAATTAAAGCGTAGACCCTCTTCTTACTTCTTAAACTCAATTTCAACCAATATATAGCTCTAAAGTTAAGATTCGAGCCCCAGAAAACGGGTAGGTAAATTTCGTACAATTTGGGTATGGGCCCTTTTTACAGCCCCTGTGGGCCCACAAAATACCTAAATGGCGTTAGTTATTACTTTGTCCCCTAGAACGATTAATGAGCTTTATTTTGATACTAAAATTATAATTTTAAACACCCAGAAAAGACTTCTATATGTCTCAGAACATTGGTTAGGGTTTGTGAAATTTTGTCGTCGAATTTCCGAAATTCGCAAATATCGCGAACGTCATTCGCTGTTTATCGCATTATTAAGACCCTAATTATGAGGTATGGGTCCTAATTTTTAAATGGTTCTCTTCAAAAATATATATTATTATCATTTTTATCATTTTAAGGTGTATAACTGCAGGTTAAGGGGACAGGTGGTCGTAAAAAGGGCCCTCGGTCAAAAATCCGAAATTCTCGAATTTTGTCCCTTTTGAGAGATTTATACAGACCCTTTCGTTATGTTAAGGGCCCCTTTTTTTATTTAAAATACTTACAATATATCTCTTCTTATTATTTGTAAAATCCCACCACTTTACTGTAAAAAAAAGACCCAACCCCTAGCCTTTCACTAGACAAGGGTACATTTTTGACCAAAAAAGGGCCCTTTTTTCATTAATTATGACCCGGACACAAAAGGGATTCACAATTTTTTTACTTAGAAATAAAGCCTCAACCAAAATACAACAAATTAAGTCAAAAGAATAATTTTACAACAAACTATTTCGTCAAAAAATCTAACCCTAGTCAAAACCCTAGCTGTTTTTGGCCAAAAAGGGGCAAAAATGGTTCCCATATTACGAACAGCTAGAACCAACTGATCAACGTCTGTACCACACTTATTTTGGTATCAAATTAAAGCTTAGACACTCTTCTTACTTCATAAACTCAATTTAAACCAATAAATTGCTTCTGGATCCAGACTCGAGCCCCACAATACTGGTAGGTAAATTTTGTATAATTTGGGGGTGGGCCCTTTTTACGGCATCTATGGGCACTTTTAAAGACCAAAATGCCCTAAATTTTTACATGCCCCCCTTACACAATAATTGAGCTTTGATTTGATACCAACGTTATAATTTTAAACACCCATACGAGCCTGCAATAGGCCTCAGAAAATGGGTTAGGGTTTGTAAAAATTTTGTCGGCGAATTTCCAAAATTCGCGAAAGTCGCGAACGTAGTTCGCTGTTAATCCCCTTATTATGAACCTAATAATAAGTTTGGGGTCCTAAATTTTATATGGTTCCCTTAACAAATATATATTCGTATAACTTAAATCATTTTAAGACGTATGTCTACATAAAAAGGGGACAGGTGGTCGTAAAAAGGGCCCTTGGTCGAAAATCCGAAATTCGCGAATTTCGTCCCTTTTCAGTAGTTTATACAGACCCACATGTTGTGTTTAGGGCCCCTTTTTTTCTTTTAAATACTTAAGATATATCCCTTCTTATCATTTGTAAATTCCCACCACTTTCCTGTAATGGAAAGACCCAAACCCTAGCCTTTCACCAAACAAAGGGTACTTTTTTGCTAAAATAAGGGCCCTTTTTTCCTTAATTGTGACCCCAACCCTTAAGGGATTCACAATGTTTTTACTTAGAAAAAAAGCCTGCACCAATCGCAAACAGATTAAGTCAAAATAATAATTTTACAACGAACTATCTTGTCAAAAAATCTAGCCCTAGTCTAAACCCTAGCTGTTTTTTGCAAAAAAGGGTACCCCGGTGGGGTTTCTGGCCCCATTGTAGCCCCTGTGCGCAATGTACAGGCCTAAAAATTAGTTCAGTCTCTAGAAGAATAATTGTGCTAAATTATAGGCCTTTTAAATTGTCTTAAAAGGTTATGTGGTTTGTTATTAAATTCTTTAAATCTAAAACTAGGGTTAGCACTGTGTGGTCAAGTCCAAATTTACGCCCTATTTCCTTTAACCCCTAATATATTGGTAACCATTGCACCTACACCCTTGTAACTTACACCAAAATGAAGCCCTAATCATTTCCAATACGCTAAAATAAGTTTGGAGTTTACCAGAAACAATATATTGATGAAAGACGAAAAAAACCGAAACGTCCATTTTTACGCCCGATTCTGGGGTTAGTTAACCCCAACTTTTGAAAAATTGCAATAAAATCTGAACCGCTTAAGCTAGAGACTAGAAACTTTCACAGGATGTAGAGGGCCACAAAACCAACTTTTTAAAACAAAGTTTACAATTTTATGATGTCTAAAACTTGAGTTTCAGAAATTAACAAAATTTCAAGTCAAGTTTTGAGAAAAGTTCATTTTATGGGGTAACCCTAAACATGAATTTTTTTATTAAGGTGTTTTAAGGCCAAAAAAAGGTCTGGGGTTAGAGGTATGGCTACTGTGTATGGGCTAAAAACCCTACACACCAGGAAAGCCAAAAGATGAGCTCCCTAGGGCAGATAAATAGTGTTTTATGAGCCAAAATGCGTAAAAATGGACGCCCCTTTTTTCGAGGGGCGATAACCCCCATTAGATGACTGGGGTTAGGTACTTTCTTTATACCAGCGTGTAGCCCTCCCCCAGGGCTACATTTCACCCATTTACACTTTCCCCCTAGGTCCAATAGTTAAAAAGTTATGACCCAAAGTGACCACACTAAATGCGTAAAAATGGACTTCTGACTACAATTAGGGTTAGGGTTAGGGTTAGGGTTAGGGTTAGGGTTAGGGTTAGGGTTGTGGTCACCTATATCAAAATTGGACGTTTTGGGCGTAAAATTGGACGTTTCAAAACTGGAACACGTAAAAATGGACGAAAACGCGTAAAATTGGACGTTTTGGCGTAAAATTGGACGTTTTGTCATAAAATCATCTCTGAAGCCTAGTTGCAGCCATTTTAAGGCATTTTGACGCGTCTATAAAGCATGATACGGTTCAAATGAGTGATATTTAACCCTGAACCCTACAAAAACGTCCAATTTTACGCTTTCAAAAAAAACGCTAAAATTGGCTCTAAAAGCGATAATAAGATGCTGTAAATTGTATTTATTTGAAGTTTTACTACCCTTAGACAATATACAGCTGCTATATTATTAAAAATCGGTCTGGATAAGTCGAAATTTGACCGAAATTCGTAACAACAGGGTTAGGGTTAAATTTGGCATTATTTTTTTGGTCTTTATCAGTATTAGTTGTTCTCTGTCTACTATAATCAACTGTATTATTCTGATTCAGGCTTATGTGTTTAGCCTATATATATGAGAAGGGAGTGGAATAAAAAATAACATGGCTAAGTCGAAGTTCTACTAAATTAAGTCGAAGTTCTACTGAAATTAACTCAAAGCAGGCTTCAAAGTATAAGTTTTGGCTATACACATTTTGGAAATGTTCTAAGCCTGCTATAGTCGATGATAAATCACTAAACTGTATTTATAGTTTGAGTTCATATATTTGAGAAGTTAATAGAATATAACTAGTTTGGAAAAGTCGAAATTTGACATAACAGGGTTTAAACATTTTTTTTTTACTTTTAGCAGTATAAGTTTTTCTGAGCGTACAATGAAATACTAAAATGGTTATTTATAGTGAGTTATGATATCATAGAAGGGTATGGTATAATAAACAATAGTTGGATAAGTCGAAGTTTGACTTAAAATACATCAAAATAAGGTTAAAACCATTATTTTTAGACTTTAAGCATTATGAGTCGTTCTCTGCCTACTTTAATCAACTATAACATTCTTAAATCAATTTTTATATTGAGGTATAATATATCAGAAGGGGTAAAATATAAAAGCTCTTGGATAAGTCGAAATTTGACTTAAGTTGGTTAAAAACTGTGTTCAAGTATGATTTGGGTACTTGTTTTCTGCCTACTATAATAAACTATAAAATGGATTTATATATTGAGTCATAATATTTTAGGAGCTGACAGAATCAAAATTAGGTTGGATAAGTCGAAATTGACTCAGATTATTTAAAAACAGGGTTCAGCAGCGCATGTTTATTTGGTTTAAAGCAGTATGAGTATTCTCTGCCATCTACAATCAATGAGATACCACTAAAATTGATTTATATATTGAGTGATTAAATATGAGTAGGTGTTAGGATACAAAAAGTTTGGATAAGTCGAAATTCGACTTAATGTCGTTTGAATTATTATTTTTTGCTTTAATCAGTATGAGTTCTTCTCAGTGAACTATTTGCCACTGAAATGGATGTTGATACATGAGTATGGTTAAAAATGATAATGAAATAAAAAATTTGGTCAACCCCATAAGGTCAATCCCTAAGCAGGAGTGATGCCATGGACGACACGGTGGGAATTTGGCTGTTTTGGGCTTGCATCACTTAGACTTGGGTAATAAATGTATAATTACATTCAAATCTGAGCAGGGAGACCTTTAGTATCCTTCATATAAATGAAGAAGCAATTTTGGGGTTAGGGTTGTGAAACGTCCAATTTTACGTTATTATCTCCCTTTGAAAAAATGGGGTTGCTTCCCTTAGTATAAAAAATGATTATTTTTTAATAACTCAAATAATTGTTGTCCGATTTGAATATTTTTTTTTTGCATTGTGTTCAGAATAATAAAATCTATCCAATAAATAATCCACCAATGTGCTTATATGGGTAAGAGGGTCCGGGGTTGAGCCTTAAAGTGGGGGTGCTCAGTGTTAGGATTATGGGGTTGATCTGAGGGTTCCCTGAACACTATTTTTGAATCCATACACCCTAATGCGCTTTATTTCAGTAGTACGTATATCTGTTAAGAGAATTAAATAAAAATAAGGGCCAACCCCTGATCAAAAGGGTCTACACAGCCTAAGAGAAGGGGCCAAAATCGGCCAAAATCTAGAATCATGTGGTGTGATTGGGACGGTTCCACTGACCACTTGCCAGGACCCATACACCGTAGAATGCTTTAAATAATAAGTACTAATTTAGCGCAAGGAATACAGGTTAATAAAAGGTCCAACCCTTTTCAAAAGGGGCCGTACAAATAAAAAGAAAGAGCGAAATCGCTCAATTTTCGAACTTATCCGACGCAACTTGCGGGATTTGTACCTCGATCTTGAAGCTCGGTAGTGGATTAAATAAAATTTTATCACATAGTACATAGTCTGACCTTTTATCTGATACCTAAATCAAGCCCGTAGCTACTCAGAAAAGCCTGCACCAAGCTCATCACTTTCGCGTAAATATAGGTAAAAAACTTGTATTTTCGTGCAAGAATTTCCGAAATTCGAACTGCGAGGTGTCTTTCCGACCCTCCCCCTTGCCATAATACCCGGACCCACATACTCCAAAACACTTTAGATAATAAGTACTTATATAGTGCAAGGGGAACAGGTTAATAAAAGGTCCAACCCTTATCAAAAGGGGCTGTAAAAATGAGAAGAAAGGGCGAAATCGCACAATTTTCGAACTTATCTGACCCCCCTTGCAGGATTTGTACCTCGATCTAAGAGCTCGGTAGTGGTTTGAATAAAATTTTATCGCATAGTACATAGTCTGACCTTTAATCTGATACCTATATCAACCCCGTAGCTACTCGGAAAAGCCTGCACCAAGCTATTCACTTTCGTGTATAAATAGGTGATTAACTTACATTTTCGTGCGAGAATTTCCAAAATTCGAACCGCGAGGTGTCTTTCCGACCCTCCCCCTGCCATAATGCTTGAACCCACATACCCCAAAACTCTTTGAATAATAAGTACTTATATAGCCCAAGAGAAACATGTTAATAAAAGGTCCAACCCTTTTCAAAAGGGGCTGTTAAAATAAAAATAATGAGCGAAATCGCGCAATTTTCGAACTTATCCGACCCACCTTGTGAGATTTTTACCTCGACCTAGGAGCTCGGTAGTGGTTTAAATAATATCTTATCGCATAGTACATAGTCTGATCTTTAATCTGATACCAGAATCAGCCCTGTCGACGCTCAGATTAGCCTGCACCAAGCTATTCACTTTCGCATATAAATAGGTGATAAACTTGTTTTTTCGTGCGAGAATTTCCGAAATTCGAACCGCGAGGTGTCTTTCTGACCCTCCCCCTGCCATAATACCCGGACCCACATACTCTAAAACACTTAAAATAATACGTACTTATATTGTGCAAGCGAAACATGTTAATAACAGGTCCAACCCTTATCAAAAAGGGCTGTAAAAATAAAAAGAAAGGGCAAAATCGCGCATTTTTCGAACTTATCCTACGCACCTTGCGGGATTTGTAACTCGTTCTTGAAGCTCGGTAGTGTTTTAAATAACATTTTATCACATAGTACATAGTCTGATCTTTAATCTGATACTAAAATAAACTACGTAGCTATTCGGAATAGCCTGCACCAAGCTATTCACTTTCGTGCAATAATAGGTGATAAACTTACAATTTGTTGCGAGATTTTTCGAATCTTGAACCTAAATATATGCATATCTCTACGGGTTGTAACACGCTGATCAATGTCTATAAAATATTATTTCTGGTATCAACGTAAAGCTTAGACCCTCTCCTTTGTGCTCATGCTCAATTTATACCACTGTCTGGCTTCTACGCGTGGGTTCGAGCCCCGTAAAAGGCTATATAAAAGTGCCAAAAATCTCGATTTAGTCCCTGTGTAATCATTCTGGAGGGCCCACAGAGTGCCTGATGGGCCAACTTTTGGCCCTGTACTCTAGATGTAGGTATAATCTAACGTTTTAAAGCATTTTAAAGTGTGTGGGTTCTGGTAATATGCCATGATAAACCCAGAAACGACCCCCACGTGATTTGTCGCCGAATTTTTCACTGAAAAACGATAAAAGTATTGTCTAAATACGCACATACCTCTAACGGCTCTAGCGGGCCAACCAATGCCTCAATAATACTGATTTTGGTATCAAATTAAAGCGTAGACCCTCTTCTGACTTCTTAAACTCAATTCCAACCAATATATAGCTCCAAGGTTAAGATTCGAGCCCCAG